>JALXJV020000021.1:11653593-12917343 GCA_024633595.2 Lepomis macrochirus | reverse complement strand
TACGATTTTAAATAGGCCTGGTTAAAAAAATCAGTATGTTGCGGTCAGCGTTGAGATTGTGGCGGGTCGCCACAAATAAATGAACGTGTAGGAAATACTGTAACTTCTGCTCATGTTCAAAACTTTCTGCACATTCAGAATCTCTGCCACAGGTTTGTGTTCTCTGACATGAAGAAAAACAGACGTTAGGCTATAGGAGACTAACGTCATTAGCCTATTTAAAGAGAATTCATAATATTTTACTACATGCCCTGTAGGACTACTGCATTATGTTACTGAATCGCTCGAAGTATCCCCTCGCTGTCCGACAGACAAAACTGAACAGAACAAAACTAACCAACACCACCTGTGATCACACAGAAAGCTCACTAATAATTCCACACACCTTAACTTCAGCACCTCTGATAAAGTGCCGCTAACAGTCCCCAACAGAGCAAGACAGGGCTTCAGTTTTTAATGTTACATTTTCATAGCCGACTGAAACTACCAGTAGCCTATGTCCGCTTTGGCACAAACTGCAACTCACAGTGCGATGAGGTCGACGTCCCTCGCTGGCGTCGCAGCAAAGTTTTTCAAGGTAAGTCCGACAGCAGATCCTTCTTGGAAGTGTGTAATCAGTGTGATAACAAGACGTTCACGGTTTATTCCTCAGAGAAATAAATACTTTTCCACCTAGTAAGAGAGCGTCGGTTTTCTAGAGTTTACACAGTAAACGCCTTGTGGGTAAAATTTTAGAGATGATACTCTGACTTCCCGTTCCCATTCCCATGAAGGCAGCATGAAGGTGCACCACAAGTAGCTGATGGAGAAAAAATGCACAGTCTCGTCCAGTCCAGTGGACTAAACTGGCAGGTTTTAATGTTGCAGACCACAATTCAATTCTTTGGTCATTTCTTTGCAGGCATCTTGTGATCGAATAGTTATGTTGATGAAGTAAAAGCTGTTTTTGGATTTTTGGAGAATTTGGACACGATATTGCACAAGATGGAAGTGGTAGCTTGCAATAATAAGATAACTTGGGATATAGGGGTTTTAAAACAAGTTATTACAGCGCAGATTACCAATATTACATTTGACGTGATAAAATAAATTAGGTTTCTTAATTTCGGGCACATTCCCCATGTTTGGCTGGTTGGCATAATCATCCTCAAGATCAGTGTTCTTTCTCCATCTCATTTTTATTCTCTCTCTGTCCTTCTGTCTTCCTCCCCTAGCTCGCTGTTGTCATTGCTTAGGATTTGAAAAATATCTGCCAACTATCCAGCAAGCGAGTTCCAGCCAGTTCCCTATGTGCCTGTGTTTTAAATAGTTCATGATTTAAACTCCCTCCCTCTGTCTCCATGGCCCCTGCAAAGTAGCTGTAGAGATGCTATGTTATTCTAAAAAGCAACTGGGGAGTATTTGTGTTGAAGGAATTGTTTGCTGCTATGTAATGAAGCCTTATTTCATGACAGCGTTTCAAATAGAAACACGCTTATCCTAATTTGAGAATAGAATCTCAAGTAGAGGTTGTATAACTTGCCTTCAAACGATCCATTCATGTTATTGTGTTGTCTGAACTGGAATTTGATAGCATTTATGCACTTATAATCAGTATTTGAGTGGTGTCTTTCTGTTTGTCTGCTGTTCGAGAAGCATTTGGCATTGTATTCATGAACGTGCAATTTTTCCAATTACCTGACTGAACAATTGAAAACAGAAAAAAATATGAAGCCACGACTCGCCTGGGATGAATGCTCAATTAGAAAAAAAAACTTAATATTGTTTGTTTGAAAGCACTGGCTGCCACCGCCAGTACCATCATTAAAGTCAACATAAGAGGAGAATAAAAGAGGCAGGGAAATTCTGCCACTTGTTAGAATATTACAGAACATATGAGCACATTTGAATGGATAATGTGAAAAGAAGAAATGTCACGTGGATATGTGCTGTGTAGATTGGAAGCTGTTACTGCAGGAAAGGGCAGGATGAAACTGTGACAGTGCTACATTCACCTCGGTACAATGTCAAATTTTTCTGGTATGAGTCCTGCATCTTGAGAACATGTGAATGCTCTCCACTCTCCACTTATTGCTATTAAGTTGCCTTGAGCAAGACACTAAAGACCTGCTCAGGAGGGAAAAAGTAAGCTATATGGCTGACAGTCCAAAATTAATGAAGCTTAAAGAAAAAGTGTCCTTGAAACACAATGAATGTCGGAGAATTTAAAACCAGGGGACACAAATGTCCCGAATGGAACCTTCACTATTGTACCCTGATTTATGGAAGTCGTAAGTCAGTCAGGCAGTGCAGCCATTGCTATGATGTCATCTGATTAAAATGCAAAAGCATAAGCCAGACAACAGTATGCTTCCCATAAAGTATAGTTATTGCAAAATAATTTTAGCCATGCATCCATGTATGCCATCATTATCTATATGTGCTTGTATTATGGCGGATGTAGATAGCAATTTGTTTTCATTTTGCAATATTTAATGTCATTTCAAGTTGGAGTGTTGACAGCATCCCAGTTTTAACTGCATAAAGGAAATTATGCTTGTAACATACATTATGACTGACAGATTTAGTTACACAGACAAAACACTGTTGATCACATCTTGTCACTGACTACTTAACATGTAAGATCTTCCCTTGGTCGAGTGCGTTGATAGCTTAGTTTAGTTGCACTATATTTTCAAGTCAGTCAGAATAACGAGCTATATGACCCTGGTACAGTACATTATTAGATTAGATCTGTGGGTCAGTAAAAATCTGAGGGATTGCAAAGTGACAACACAGTAATAAGTTCGATAAGAGAAGAACTTATAGGAAATAGGAAATTTCCCATAGGAAATAATTATATATAGTATATATGTAGTTTAGCATGTTAATATTAGTGATGGGAAAAGTCACTCTTTTGACAGACTCGAGTCATCAAATCTCATTTATTAAAATCAACTAATCTTTTTTGTGTTATTTCCTTCATTTGAACTGGCTGGTTATTGCGGCGCTGCAGCTCTCTAGTGGTCAATTAAAAAACAGCGCAGTTCTGAAAACACGGAAGGCTGCCTGGCTTGCTTTAATTGACAAAGTATATTGCACAAATTCACCTCTTGATCCTTCTCTGTCATTGTTCTATAAAGCCCCATGGAGCCACAACCAAATTCAAACCATGTTAAAACCACAGAAATATATTATCAATATAAATGCGTCCATTTTCACATTATTTCCTGAATATACAACCAGACTAGCCATATATGTACAGATGAATAAAACACACTCTTATTAAAATTCTACCAATTTAACAGTAATCTGGATAAAGTCTCCAAGCTTTTAAAAGAACTCCAGCACAGAGAACGGCACAAAGAAATATTAACATATTATATAAACGCAGCAGTTTGGCAGGTCTGGAAGCAGAATTGGCCACATCAGGTCCGGATTCCGCAGACAGAGAGAAACAAATATGAGCACATTGCTCTAAAACAGTACCAGATTGTTCACCAGTTAAGAGCTGTAGAACAACAGCACAGCTCTGTTGATAAATAAAAAGGAAAAGTTATGTGTCCGTGTCACTTTGTTTTGGAGAGGAGACGATCTTGGAAGTAATTTGACTCCAGGTAGAACCCTGTCAGGGTACTGAAGTGGAGCTGTTAGCTGTAAACACTAGAGGACTAAGTTACAGTACGGCTGTGTTAGAACTAAAACAACATCACTGCGCTGTAAAAAAGTTATGTTTTATTAAATGTAACATAATTAAATGTCAGTCCCATGACTGTTACCTGACAACCAACTTACCTCTCATTCTCCGGTGATGGCTGTAACTCAGCCTGCAGCGTGAACGAAAGACGCTGAGGAACCATGTGAGTGGTGAACGATTATTTCATTCCTGCTCCACAGTGGCCGAAATGTCACGTGACAAATGAACGACTCAAACACACAGTTGAGACTCACAGTTGAGAGTTGTGAACTAATCAGTTATGTTTCCTGTGCTGCCTGCTAACCACAGCCTGTAGCCGAGCTGTCACATGACAAATGAACGACTCAAATCCAGAGACCCACAGTTGAGAGATGTGAACTGATCAATACGGTTTCCTGTACTGACGGAGCCCATGTAGATGTCGTGTGACGAGGGATCTTAAGAGTCCAAGACTATTCACCCATACAAGATTAGGTCAAATGAACAATGCGTTCTTTCAACGATGCAACACTAGTTAGTATGCTAACATTTGCTAATTAGGACTAAACACAAAATACAACTGAGGGTGATGGAAATGCCATTAGTTTTGAACACTAAACAAAATTATAAATGCAACACTTTTGTTTTTGTTCACATTCATCATGAGCTAAACTCAAAGATCTAGGGCTTTCTCTATGTACACAAAAGGCCTATTTCTCTCAAATATTGCTCACAAATCTGTCAAAATCTGTGTTAGTGAGCATTTCTCCTTTGCCAAGATAATCCATCCACCTCACAGGTGTGGCATATCAAGATGCTGATCAGACAGCACGGGTATTGCAGAGGCGTGCCTTAGGCTGGTCACAATAAAAGGCCAACTGAAAATGTGCAGTTTCACTGTATTGGAAACCAGTCAGTGAATGGGGGAAAAAAACAAAAGTGTTGTGTTTATAATTTTGTTCATTATAGGTATTTGTTCATAATTCAAAGTATTGGACAAACTGAACATTTAACCCAATGATGGCCAAAAAGAATAGTCTGTTCTTCATCCGGAAGGGAGCATAAATGTTGTTGAGATACTTCACTAAAAACTGCAAATGTGAACCTCTTGGTGGTTCATTAGGATTCGTCCTCTGGGGACCATGAAGTCTGTACATAATTTCATAACAGTCCATTGAATAATTGCGATATTTCAGTCTGGACCAAGTTTAGAGTCACTAGCATGGTTCAAAATATATTGAAAAAAGGGAATTGGAAATGACAAATGACTGGGCAATACCAGAATAAAGGTACAAGTCACTATGTAATAAATGATAAGCAATAAAAAAGTACAGAAAGATGCATCAGTGTTACTATGTCACAGCAGTAGATAATTTAATAAGTTGAAGGGCAGGAACACATTACTATCACACATATATAAATGCCTGCAGCCTATTTGTTCTCATTTTCCGTGCCTCACGCTCCTTCCTCCATTTCTTTCTCTCCTCTCCCATAGCCTCTCTCATATCCTGCAGATACATTCCTGGGGGTCTCATAAGCCGTCATTCTGTGCTACCATTCCCATCTGCTTCTCACTTCTTATATGTTTGATATTCAATTCAACACTTAGATTCACACCTAGTTTCAGTAGATGGTGTTATCCTAGTTCGTCAAATGTTCCAAATTACAATGTCAGAAATGATATAGAATAAAAATCTGAAAAATGTATTAAGGAGCACATCATTGAGGGGTACAAGTAACTCCTTTTTCTCGATGTTGAGCTGCAGGTGTTTCATCCCACACCACTTGACAAACGTCCAGAACACCTCTTTATTCAGCCTCTTGGTCTCAGCTGATAGACCCCACAATAGCAGTCCAAGGTGTAAAGGGTAAACAGTACAGGAGACAGGAATACCACAGGGGTGGTAGAGCTCCACTGGGGAGCACCAGAGCTCCCCTGTGGAGCTCTGGTGCTGCCTGACATACTGTGGCCGACCAGTCATGTCATCTGTGAAGAATCCACCAGCATGTCCAAAAGATGAAAACACCTGTTTCTGATACACAAAATTATGTTTACTTTGTGGTCTTTTAAATGTTTTTTTTGTGTGAAACATTGTTCCTCTAAAAATGATTAAAACGAAAAAAAGACATTATTTATGCATAATTTTTCGGTTTAACAACTCACAGCTTGCAGAAATATGTTGGGATTGTGAGTAGGCATTGTTAAAGCATGTTATGTGACCTGGAATATCATTGTTACCATTTGTATGAGAGTTCATTAAGCCATCATGTTCCATTTTAGATTCTTTATCACATGTTCTTTCATTTATCATGCAGCATCAGAACTAACGTTCTGGGCTCTGCATGCTGGTTGCCACGCAGTTTCACACAGTGTGGTTTTTTTAACCATTCCTTTTTTTTTCTCCCCAACAACAGAGCTTGCTAAATCTGATAAAACACACTTGATTCAGTCTGGATAATCTCCTTAGATAAAAAGCTTTGCCTGTAGGGTAGTTTCTGTCTTTCGTTTTTAGTATTTATACCCTCATATTTCCAAGTAGCAGTAAAAATAGATGAGATGTTGCCTCATTGACACAGTTAACGCTTCAACATCCAACCTGCGTCATCACTGTTCACGTTTCTGTTATATCACAGCTCACTTGTGTCACCCTCCTTGGAGCGTTGTAGCTTCTAAAACTGTTCTTTTTCCCTAAATCAATGCAATATAGTCCCATATGTGAAATAAATGTGGCGCTTGATGTAATTGCCTGAGGAGCACAGTCACTTCCCAAATGAAAAATATGCTAATTACTACAAACACTGCATAAATGTAATTTCTTTCTAAATGAAAATGACTGGCAGTCATGAGCATGTGCACACCCACACACATGCTAGGTCTACTCCAGAAGTTAGAAAATATACATGCATACACATGTACAGTAAACAACAGAAGAACTTTTCACAGCCCTTTTTACTTTTTTTAACCTCCATTTGTTCTATTGATCACAACAATAATGTGCTATTTACATATAAGCAGTGCCTTGCGGGAAGTTCTGTTTGCTCTGATCTTTAGAAAACTTGTGTAAGAATCCGTTTGAGTTTACATGCATGGATGTTTCCCAGTATGTAATATCTATAATTCATATTATCCATTCTGTATGGGTAGCATAACCTCAGCCCTTGAGCTGTATAGTTTGTGCTTTTGTACATGAATGTCTACACATGCTAGAGAGTCCGTCCCAGCAGGCCTGGGATCAATCTTTGTTACAGCAGCAACCACAGTGCTGATGTACATTTGGGAATGAACCATAGCCTGTGTACAAATTAATCCTTATCAGCTGCAGTGGGCTGCATTTTGTATCCAAACCTACAAAGTAACCTTGCTATGGAAGCAACACATATCAGGGGGCGAAAAAGATAGGTAATCAATACAGTATCACACAGGCATATCCCCCCCTCTATGAAGAGGAGTTCTTCACAGTAACAGTCAAGGTTTCACCCTGGGGGTGCAACAAAGACATGCCAGTGGTATTTATGTATCTATGAATAAATCAGTTGCTATGGGAGAGGTAAGACTTTCCAGCGAAAGTACTTAAAACAAATGTGCAATTTCAATTATCCCATGCTCTGCAAAAAGAAGCAAAACTGCAGACTGAATGACTCCATTAATTTTATCAGATTTTTTTCCTAGTTTGTTTTATTCAACTTGATTCTCAAAAAGCAGCCACGTAAAAATATTTCTCATTACATAGGCTATAATGGCCTATATTTAATGAATTGCACCCAACTGACACAAATAATCTTTTACCTTTTAAATGTATTAGTGAGAACTATGTGACTATAGACTATGTGCATAAATATATTCAAAAGCCCCATTAACCTACCTAACTAAATCAGCCTATTTGATCATGTTGGATGAGGTATTAACTTGTGCATCAAATCTACTGAAATGTGTTACAACAAGGTGATTGCTAGTGTTTATTTGTTCTTGTCACAGTCCTGAAAATTAAATAAAAAACAATTTCAAATGAGCCCTGTGACGGACTGGCGACCTGTCCAGGGTGTACCCCGCCTTTCGCCCAATGTCAGCCAATGTAGGCTCCAGCCCCCCCGCGACCCTGTACGCAGGATAAGTGGTTGAAGATGGATGGATGGATGGACAATTTCAAATGATTGGATCATTATAACTTTGAAATGTTTTCTCTCTAATCTCTTGTGTGATTAAAGCAAAAGTTAAAGAGTTTAGTTTTCTGTACAATGTTGAAAAGGCTCAGATGACCCTGCTCACTAAGCTGACAAGATGAGAAATTGAGGAGTCAAGAACTCAAATGCACATCATGTGATACCCTTAGCAGTAGGGCAGAATATTTAATCTGTCAATACCCTGCCCACTCTTCTCCTGTGCTAGCTTGCAGCTTCACGGCCCATTAGCTAGCTAGCTAAAGGTAGTTGTGTGTTCTTGGAACAAATATGTCAAATGAGTTAGAGGCTGATGTGTGGTTTGTTCCAAACACTGTGAAACAAGTGTAGAAGTGGCAAGTGTGCCACCTGTTAAAACAGGGGTGAAACGCACTGAAGCCTCGCTTCACTGAGGTCACGTGACATTGACGTTTTGAACCATGCTTTGGAGCAGTGCTTCGAAACGTCTGTGCTCCGGGATCTTCACATCATAGACATAATATACATAGACGCCGCATCGACCGCTGCTGCCTACTGGCGCTGACGAGCCGTGCGGCCGCCATCTTGAACCGGTCAACCGCTCCACTCAGTCTAATCTGTTTGGCAGGAGCAACGAGCTGTCAGCGCATTTAATTAATCATAACTCACTGAATACCGAACTGCAAGATACTTAACTCACGCGTTTTTTTTTGCTGCAAAGGTTATACATGTAGCTATGACCCAGGATACATGTCGGTGAGTTGTGAGTTGAGAGAGGTGAGTTTGGCGATGTGGTGCAGCCTTATCCTGAGAAACACAGACACAACCAATGACAAGTCAGAACGATGGCTGTCGATGCCAAACTGTCTCCTCAATGTGTCCCCGAGCAGAAAAACACCCTCCGATCCAATCTCCTCCCGGACGATGTGTGTGACTGTCGACACCTTAGGAACTTGCACTGTTGAAGCTCACCGTCTCTGCAGCTCTCAGCACCTCATAATAATAATAATAATACAAAAACATAATACATTATATTTATATAGCGCTTTACACAGTGCTCAAAGACACATTACAGAACAGAGAAAATAAGAACAAAGCAACCTTAAAATACAAATATGGAATATAATTTATCAAGTCTCGCCATAGACTGTATATAAACAGTTCATAGCCGGGTGAACACCGGCCGGTGCAGTAAACATAGCCTAGCTAGCTGGCTACGATTTCAGTACAGTGATTCAAAGATCCTCGCTCCTTCTCAACTCTCTGGTAATATTCTATTCACAAAATACAACCAATAATAAGTTAATGTTAAATCTTACTTGTGAAAAGTAATCTCCTGAGCTCTGCTTGCGATGGTCCGCCGATTTGAGCATAAATATGCTGCACAGCGCTGTGGCATCATGCTTTCTTCAGCTGCGCGACTGGGAGTATGACCGGTTCAAGATGGCAGCCGCAATTCTCGCGTCCCGGCGGCCAATGAGGCGTCTACCTCTATATATGTCTATGCTTGACACAGTGTCGACACGTCAGTATTGAGCGTCCCATCCCTACTAATATGTGCTCTTTGTCTTTTGTATGTGCTGTATTTACTCTCAGCTACCAGTTTAATTACACCAAACACCTTACTAAAACTAAGTGGGCGAACAATGAACCTTTTTCCCAGCAGACATTTTGACTCCTATTGCAGAAAAAACACAGTAGTAGTTAATACCTTTATGCTCTGTTCCATTTACCGTTTCAGTTTGTCATGCTTGAGCACACAGATCTAATGAACTTGGGAAAGCTAAATGGAGTTAATGTTATGGATGATTGGAGATACCATCATACCGGGAAAACCACAGGTGTCAAAATGTCTGACATGAAAAAGCCCTATTCATTTCTAGTAAGTTTGTGACTCAACTAACTTTTCCTTAGCTAACTTTTCTTTTGGTGGTTGTTTGACATGTGCATTATGACACTTGCATACTTTTGACATTGTTAGTGACTACTAACGTTTAAGTATTTTGCATTTTATGGGCTTCTTTGGTTTGGAATAACTTTTTTCCACCCCGTTTTGCATCAATATTTTCAACCATTAGATGATGGGTAAGAATATAAGACACAATATTGACATCAATACAACATGGTGTTTGGTTAGCTCAGGTAAAGTGCTGGTTTCATGCCATGGGGTTGAGAGTTCAAGCCGACTTTGGGATAGCTTTATTTTTCTCTCTTCACAAATGTATTCTGCAGCAAATGTTTCTCAGATCACGGCATGTGCTGCAGTGTTTGTGTTTCAGTGTTTGATCTCCATCAACCTACGGACGCTTTATCATTTCCCCAGCATCTCCAGACAGAGGACATTTAGGGGAATCACGTTTTCTGACAGCTCTTTCAGAGGTGTGTCAAGCAGGCTACAGACTTTTAATGTCGTTCAGAATTTAAGTAAAAGCTCAGTTCCAACTACAGCCTTTCAGTGAAGGAGCTTCTTGTGCTTTTATTTTGTAGGCAAATCCACTAAAGAGGAATTGATTATGTGATTAACTGTTGCTGCCATGACATCTATTTCAGCACTGCTATCAAAGTATTTATTTACTTTATTTTTTGCTGCTAACAAAGCACCATAATCTGGCTGTGGGACAGACACTATTGTTGGCTGGCAGTTTTGGCGAGGGTCCATATTCACAGAGAGAATTAATGTGTTTCCCTTGTCAATGTTTATATAAACTTTATTTAATACGTGGTTTATAATGGACTGTGGTGCAGAAACGGAGAGGCTGTCTTGGCTCTTGGCTTACATTTTCCGTGTTATCCGACATTGGCCAAGGTGCAATAACATATTCATTTAGCTGAATAATTAAGTAAATATAATTTCTAGTGGTGGGCCGTTATCGGCGTTAACGAGCTGCGGTAACGTGAGACTCTTATCGGGCAATAAAAAAAATATCGCTGTTAATCTATTCTCAAAGTTGGGTTGGGAGCTGGGTCTATAGGTACGCAAGCTTGATATCTTAGCGCAGATGTATACCTAGCCAAATTGCACTGTAGGGGGCAAGAACGAGTCTTCGAACCTGTGTGTATGCCTACTGTGAAATTACCACATCAAACGTGACGTGCTAACATGGATGCAGCTGTTGCTGCGTTCCATTTACCTCGGAGGTCGGAGCTGGGAATGACGTCACACCCGAGTTGACGGCGTTCCAGTTACAACCTCGCTCGGCCAGCTGTTTGTTTACAACTAGCCAGGTTAGTTATTGATACGCTGGTTGATTAAAAAACGTATTGTGCGGTATTTACTCACACTAACTGTAGCAACACGTCCACAGACAGCTGTTGGACAGCACTTTGTGTATGAACATTTATATGAGTCACAAGTACACAGAAGTGCTAATAAACAATATAAACTACAGCTTTCAGTAACTGTTGATACCCCGACAGCCATCTTATTGAACATGATTTATTTTCATCACCAATTATCATAGTAGAACAGCTTTCTCAAGCAGTTTGTAGTCTTGAAACCCGTTTGCACACATATTCTGAATGCCTTCGGCAGAATTCAAATGAGCCATTTTAATCTAGATTAATCTAGATTAATTTCAAGATTACAGTGAGATTAATCTAGATTAAAAAAATTAATCTATGCCCACCACTAATAATTTCTTAATTAATATACCTAAATTCTCTCTGCTGTCTCAGAAGAGACATCCTTTGTGCTCTCTCAGCCTCCGTAGTATGTCCTTTGAAAGGGGGTGGGGCTAGTGGTAGGCTGGGAATTTGGTTACAAATCACAACCTCACCACTAGATGCCACTAAATCTTACACACTGAACCTTTAAAACTGTCAGCTCCATTTCATAATTTGAAACTGTCTGCTGGAAGTCATGAATTATGGCTTTTTATGGCATTCAATATCCCTAAATTGATTATTATCTGCTGCATCACTGATGTGTCTTAATCTAGGCAGACATTGTGCATTTTTATTGATCTTTTCCATTGTGTTATCAACCATTCGCCACTCCAGGAGTGAAAATGAACTTTTTGGCTCACCTTCCAAGGTGTCACATATACATTTGTTTCTCTTCTTTTAATTGAGATAACAAGGTATTATGTCAAATACAAACTTAAAGAAAAGGCCAGAGTGAAATTTGAAGCAAAATTTTGGTATTGCTACTAAATAAACTTAAGACATAACAGTAGCAGTGTTTTCTTAACTTACAAGATGCATATTAATTCTTCAACTTAAATAACATCACTGCTCTCTCTTAGTCATGCTTTATCATTGAACTTAAACCTCCTCATCAGACTGCTCACTTTCTACAATCACCCTGCTCTGGCCTCCTGGTTCTGACAGAGTCCTTGTGCCACAGCATCACAGGTTTTGTGGGATCCACATTATTTTATACAGCCTACGGATCATACTTCTTGATGTCTGGGGAGGACAGCAGGACCATCAGAAGATCTGACAGTGAATCAGACACTGCCTGGACCGGCAACTTAATTTTTTTATGTTCTGCTTCAGCCTCCTTATTTTCTGCTTTGTTTTTTCGGTTTGGTGGTAACATTAAATGTCGCCACATTACACTGGTGGCTAACCACCTAAAAGCGAAAAACACCCAAAGTACAACTTTTGTAACGCTAGCAGCTTTTACGCTGCTCTATTTCATGGGGGTATAGAGTCAATCTGCCGGTTCGCTGCCCTGTACCTTTGAGCAGAGACGGTCAGTTGGTGACAGAGATTAGGCACAGGCAATGATCTGTGTGAAAAGCCACAGCTGGCATGCCGATGTTGTGTTACACGTAACAGTCTTTTTACACTCCGCTGGCTCCGGTAAAGCCAGACCGCTATGTCAATTGTGGGTGGAAAATCCACCCACAATTGGCGTATGTTAATTTTCATCCCTGCTCCACCCCCTGAACCTGCAACTTTAATGCTTATACTTTATGAACCAATTTGAATGTGAATGGGGGTAAAATTGTATACGTGCGGCAGATATAGCCTTTTCAAATGTTATTGACAGAATGGATCACATTCTGAAACGAGTCATTTTGCTCAGGTTGTGATGGTCAAATATTTTAATCCATCGTGTCACAGCCGCTGTTTTGGCCGCTGGTAAAAGTTACTTCAAAGCATGGAGCACTTTCTGTCAGCTCAGAAGCATTGTGAGGCTACCCAGCTGAGCAATTGAGCGTTTTGAAGTAACTACGGCCCGCGGTGCCTTGATGTGTAGTTCTATTTCTGAGAAGGTGCACGTCAGGTGATGGCGTAGGGTAGGGCAGAGGCTATGCGGTTGATTTGATGCATAAGTGTAAATTGCACTTTACTTTGTGTAATCAGGCTGTTAGGGTTGGCGATGGCTCAGTGGATACGACACTGATGTAGGAGATCTGGGTCTGATGCCACATATCCACCATGTGTCCCTGAGCAAGATACTTAACTCCTAGTTGCTCCGAGGCATGTGACCTCTGACATACACTATATAGCAATTGTTGGTCACTTTGGATGAAAGCATCAGCTAAATGAGTAAATGTAAATATGACTCTGTGATCAGAAAACAGGAAGATGCAGACATTATGGTCCACAGTGAAATTCATATATATTTATATATCACAGGTCAGTCATGACTACAGTTTTAGCCACAATATGTAACACCATCACTACTCTAATAATTAAAAAAAAAAGTAATTGTCATGTCTTTTGATAGCAAAATTATTATGCCGTGGAACTGCTTAATCTGTAAGATAGCCAACCACATTTTTGCCAGAAATTCATGCTATGGTGTGAGAGCCAGACTGTTGATCTTTCAGGCAATTAATCTAGTGTCATGACCACACTCAAACTGCATGTCAAAAGACAACCACTCTGGCAGAAATTCAGCCTGATTCTAAAATCTGTACCGTCTGCCCGGCTTTAGCCTGCTGCTGCATATCTGGTGGATTGCTGCTTTAGATTTATCCGCCTCATTTCACTAGATATTTCATAGAATGAGGAGGTGCTTCGATTCAGAATGGCAACATTGTGGTTGGTGTTTTTTGACCATCTATAATAGATTCTTAGAACTGGCGTGGGGGTCTGTATCTGGTGCTGTTTTGGGAATAAGGTTATTATTGTTACCGTGTTGCTGTACTGAGCTTTGCTAAGAACATGTGATGAAGTCTTGCCTTGATGCAATGTTTTTGCATGTTTTGTGTTCACATAATCCCAGTGAAGTGTCTGACTTTGAAATAGGAAAGTACAGAAAAATAATAATTCACCATATAGGTGGTCACATTGTTTTTAACAAACTTCTGGACATAAAAGCCAATATAAGATGAACGATAGCTACGTTATGTGCTCAGCTGGTCCAATTCTTCAGCCTCTCTGTTTTCCAGACAATTAAACGAAAAGGTTTCCATCCCCAAGTTCAGAGCTCATTTAACCAAATTAGAGAACAAATTACATTAGTAATGAAAAGTAATTGAGCATCCTGTAATTAAATCCAAGACAAACGGGCCTGTCAGCTCCACTTTTATTCAGAATTTGGCCATATTTAAGTTAGAATTCCCCATTTGTTAAATCAAATCAAATTCCGTTAATTAAATGAATGTCTTGATAGCTGAGTTAAAAAATGACTGATCAGCATCTTGACTTTCTACCTGAATCTTGTGGGGGTTGTTTGTGTTAGTTTTGTAGCACTTTCTCTTCTTGTTCACGTTATTACAGACTTGCTGGCTCTGCACTTCGCTGACCTGATTTGTGACTGGCTTCACAGCAATTTATCTGTAAATGACTGCCTGCCTGCCTGCTTGACTGACTGATTGGCATGATCAAACCAATTTAAATGTCTGTATTCCAGATGTGGCAGCTAACATGGAAAAAAAGCAGCTTAGTTTTGATAGCCACACTCACATCTGCTAATCCATCCTTCTATGACATGCGTATCGTAAAGCAATTAATGAACAATTACTTATAATACTCTAACAGCTTAAATGTGATTGCTAACCAGTTGTGGGAGTGTGGCAGGTGTATATTTATGATTGTGTGAGTTTTGTGGCCTTAAAAGTCCACAATTTACCGCTGTATCTCTCTCTCTCGGTGGAGCTATGTAGTTGAACTGTGTGCGTTTTTGCCTCTTGAACAGTGTGAGGGAGAAACAAATAGCATCAACAGCTCTCTTCCCTTAAGGGTGTGATGAATTCCCTGCACTCTGATTAGGCCATGCTGGTTTGTCTGGCCATTGCTCGACAAAGACAATAAGCCCTAATAGGCTTTGCTAAATGGCCAGGACACAGTCAGTGGGGGAGAGAGATGAGATGAGGTGGGGTGGGGATAGGGAGAACTTGTCATAAAACAAACAAGAGTGGTAGAGAGAGCAAAACAGTGAGGTGCAGCAGAGATAGAGAGGGAGCGAGTTGTTTCCTGGAATAAGAGGCTTTAAATGGCTGTGGAAAACAGTTAACGAGGCTGACCTGGTAGGGAACCAGAGGGTAGGTGGCTGTCAGGTCAGGCATGGTAGTCTAGCAATGTGTGTGTGTGTGTACATGAGTGTGTGCGCATGCTAGTGCTGTGTGTGGCCATGTGTGTTTGTTTGTTTGACTTCGGTACCCAGTAGTCAAAATAATACACCTGTCGATTAAGTCTCCAAACAGAAGCTCCACTGCGCCAGTCTCTTTTGGCCCATAACAACCTTAATAATTGCTGCAGGCAACACTGCGGATGGTAATCTGCCTTCATATCTCTGTTTGTGTGTTATACACCAAGATGTCAGTTTAACTTACGAGTGTGATGCTGATTTAGTGTGACAGGTATACGCACCTACAAAAACACACTGACTTCCTGCAAGTACATGGCGTTGTGTCTGCCCCGCATTGCAATTAACCTTCAGCAGAACGAATGCGATTTGGAAGTGGAATATTGAACATGGAGTATAGATCTGATTTTACAGCGTACTCTCTTTCCTCCAATGTGTTCAGCACATTGAGGTTTTTCATCACATCGTGTGTGATTCTTCTGGGGAGATTCAGGCTCTCTGATTAAATTAACATCTCTATACAGTATTTATAATGCAGTTTAATCTGATATGAACATACATTTTTTTTACTTCCTCTCAAAAACGAAATGCCAAAAGGCTGCTAACTCTCAGTGGGGATTCAGACGTCTTGTATATTTTATGGCTGAAATAAACATTTTCTCACATGTAAAGCTGTTAGCTTTCAGCAGTTCTGATTATTAAGCTAAATTTTCCTCCCATACTGTGCAGTTGTCCTCAGGTTGTATAGCACCTACATGTATGAACCATTTTCATTCCTGTGATATACAGGCTTTTCAGTTTGGCAGTTAGAGTGTTTATTAACGTATCTCTGGGCAATCCAGTGTCACAAAGGTGGTTGATGAAAAGGTGAGAGCTGGCTGGATGGACATGGTACATGAAAATGCTGTATCTCTATGATGACAAAATAAATATGATCACCAAAAGTTGAGCATTAAATATCTCTAAAATTTAAAGGATCCTTTTTGTAAAGGTGCTGTTTTTTCTATTTTTGTGAATGAAAGGACTTGAGTTGATTCATTGTGGGGATTGTGGATGTCTTTTGCCCATGTTTATAGAATAGAATGTAATAGAAATGTATGTCTCAGAAGCACAACCAGAGGATATAATAAGTGTTATACAACCAGGTCATTATGTTAGTGTCTGCCAAACTGAAAACTCAATTAATCCACCACTTAGGTCTTTAAATACCCTTTCATTTTCATTTCAAACCAACTACAAGTTTGCCCTTTAACAGACAAAAAATAATTTGTTTACATAATAAGGTTACTGGAAGTACTGTATTTACAGGAAAGACATTTAATGGTAATCTGAACACTCTGAGCTTCTGACACTCCCACATACATTGAATACCCGTTTGTCTTCATTCATTTGATAGTTATCAGGATTATTGGGATTGATGAACAGCCATTACTGTAAACGTTTGCATCTGGCCTTAATGGTATTTTGGGTTTTGGCCAGATATCATGCCTCCTCCCAGTCCTCTAGAGGTATATCTTAAAGTAGCCTATGTAAAGGTGATTCTTCCATGCAAGACAAAATAAGTGTGTTTTCTTTAGAACTGAGACCAAGAAATCGGTTGTTTCAGCAAATCCTCAGAAAACATGTATGTTCCAAATAGCTTCCATCATGTAATTGGCTCACCATGAGTTGTTTAATAGTAGACAGTGAGGTGCCAAAGCAGTTTTAATTTGGGAAATTCGAAACCTCTCTTTACATACTTGAAAAAAGCATTTTCTAGACAGGTCACATTAATCTTCAAGTTACTGAAAGGACATTTTATTGTACATCCAGTGTTTCAATCCCATATGGATTGTCAGTTTAAGAAAGTTTTAAATGTGACACTAGATAAAATTCACCAACATGAGTCAGCAAACTTTGTTTAGTTAACCCTGCTCTTGGTGAACTGCTACCCTCAAAATTAGATCCCTAACCAAGAGATTCTTACCACTGGTTTCACAGTGGTCCGCTGCTAATAGCAATGCGTGCATATGTTTCTTTTCTTTATGCTCATTTTTGTGTGTCTCTGTTTGACTGATTGACGTGGTTGACTGATTGTTTATTCATGTAAAAACACAGCTGAGCATCTGTGTGTGTGTGTGTGTGTGTGTGTTTGTCACTGTGTATTCACAAAAGGTGGATAAACATACGCATGCCTATTTTATTTACGAGTTGACGTTAATTGTGATGCTGATTTGGTTTGACAGCGGTAGACCCGTGCATGAACACACACGCACGCAGACACACACAGACATGTACCAACAGCTGCATGAACATGCTACTTACAAGCCATTTGTGTCTACCCTGGAAAACAATTAACCTTGAACCGAACAAATGGAATTTGGAAACTGAGTACTGAACAACGCGTGCAGTAGGGAGTTCCTGCTGTTTCCCATTAGTGACATGCAATGCATGATGTGCAGATATGGAACTGTGCCACATGTTTGCATAAACATGAAGGCTTATATTGTACAAGAAAATTGGCTGTGCCTCTGTACGTATCCGATGTTTATGTATGAGTCATATGCTGATGGATGGCCTCCATCAGTGTGTTTTGTTACACTAACATATATCATGCAATGGCTTTCCCTTATTTGCATTTTTAAAACAAAATAGATAAATATTCTGACATATGTCTAGTACTGTGTTGGTGATTCAACAAATTTCTGAATAATTTCTGGAAAACTAAGTGTAATAGTGTTGTTGTCAGATTATTGAAAGTTGGGTGGCCTGGAGAATTAACGGTTACAGGGGACTCCTAGAGACATGACAGAGGGCTCCGAGACACAGGGCTAAGTCCTTGTCCCAAGTCACAATGCGATCCCTAAAGAAAAGGACAAAGACCTAGAAGGACAGAGGGGAGACAGGAGATAAATGTGGGGATCGGGATGAAGGGGAGGAAGAACTGCATGACTGAATGATACAAAGAAAGCAAGGAGTTGAGCTGGTCAGAATTGGGTGAGAAATGCGTAATCTTGTCTCTTCAGTGTGTTAAAATGATGATAAACACATGACTTTTTCTCCAGTTTCACCTTGCCTGTCATGTAAGCCGCTGGAATCACTTGTATCCTTGGTAGATCTTTTGCTTTAGTGTTGACAGACACAAGCTAGCTCTGGCAGACTATACGTCTGAAAATGCGTTCAGTGCAAAGATGTGATAGACTTTTTTTTGACAGCAGACATTTTGACTTGTCACAGCAGGAACAATATGAGTGAAATATGAAACATGTCGTGAGCAATGGCTCAGTTTCATCAAGTTTCTCAGTAAGCCACGACAGTGAACCAGCAAGCGCGACACCATGACCATTGGAACCAGCCCTTTAAAAAACCATCAAAAGCGCAGGTCGACTTATGAGTGCAGGGCAGTGGCTAGATAGGGGGGGTGATAAAATGGCTCCTTTTCTGGAGAGTTAAGGCGTAACGATGCTGGGAAATTGGAAAGTGGTGTAGCTGACTAGTCGACTTGCGTCATCCCTCATTGACTCATTTCGACTTGCCGCCAATGAGTGCTGAACACACATAGAAAAAGTGAGTGGAAGGGTTTTGACCCGCGTCATATGTCTCAGTGTTGCCCTAGAAGTGGAAAAAATTACGTGCAACATCTCTTAGAGACCCTTCATGCCCATGGTTCATCTACACATGAACTTTCTCAAAAGTTGGAGACTTTGACTGATATCTCCCTCACCCTTCAGTACATCCACATTTGCCTCTGTAGTATAATAGTAATAATAATCTGGTTCAAATGAGCTGCATTATTAGTCAAAATTATTTTTATTTTTAAGATAAAGTATGTTATACATCATTTACAAGCAGTTATTAAATTATATTCAAATTAAATCAAGCAAGTGCATTGATAGCAGGGACTACAATAGTCTGTGCGTTCTAGTTAAAATCACTCACAGCAATACTTTTTCATTAATTTCAGCATTAATTGTAAATCTATTTTGTTAGAGGGAGTTAAATCAATGTTTTCCCCAGCCCTCCCTAACACACTTAGGCACTTTCAAAGAGCAGGTAAAGGCTCCATGCAGCTGACTGCCTACTCTTGTTCATTTTCTGCAAAACACATGGATTAGGCATCAGTGAATGCGGAGGTGAAGTAAAGCTCCCGGATCAAATTAACATTCAGCCACAATTGTGACTTGATTTCTCTGAACTCATTACCATTTGTTCAGTGTTCATGGAATTAGTTGTCAATGCAAAGAAAAATCGCATGCCTCACAATTTTGAAATACAGTACACATACTTATCTCAACATAATCAACATTAACATCACATTAAATTATTATTGATAGTGATGTGTGAAATAGATTTTCCTCTGTTGATTGTCTTAAATCAATCATGTGTGCATGTGTTAAGCTAAACCCTGACACTGGGATTAACATAAATTGATCGCTTTTAGTTTTCAATAATGAGTAGTAATTACTGAGTTATGGTAAATGATTATGTTTCTCAGAAAGGCAATCATTCTTGTCAAGAGGGAATATACTAATAATATATGCTAAGTTGCTGAGAAATAATGTTTTTGTCTTGTAATTGTGTTTTCTACAGTATAGTTCATGACCACCCACTTTTATTTGAGCCTTTTTTCCTCTAATATGCTCTGAAGCAGAGGTTGAAAGATTTTTAAGGGTTACATGGTGAGTTCATCAGTAGGGTTGTGTATATATATGATGGGAAAGTAATGCTTGGTAATGTCTTCAAAATTCCAGTCAAGTCTGCTGACTTGACTGGAATTTTGAATTGAATTGCAACTTTATAGCCTGACCAGTCATTCCCTCTTGTTTGTGTGCAATGTCCAAAGCCAGTTGTTATGTCCCGTAAAGTCCTGTACTGGGATTGTTTATTTTTTTGGGTGTTTTCTCTCTCTCGCGCGCTCTCCCTCCAGGTGCCCTGACAATTCACGCAGCTGCAGCTGATTACAAGGAGCCCTCGAGGTTGGTGTAAAGGTGTGGAGAGCTACTGTACTGAGAACTACTGTACTGAAGAACCGTGTGAGAATTGTGTTGCTGCGTGCACTGCGCAGTAGTCTGGAGTGTCGGTGTCTTGTCGCCGCCGGGTGCTGTGCTGTATCAGCAGTGTGAAGCCGTGTCGGGGAAGCTAAGAATTGAGTATAATACTAATCTTGTCTTTTCTTTTGTTTTACAGACGCTCCCCTATTTTTTTGTCGTGGTTGTTGAATTCCCATCTAATCGTTTCCAGTGGAGATCGTTTTCCTTTTGGCCTTTTCTTACAATAAATTTCCGTTAATCTTAAACCTGTGTGTGTCGCTGCTTGACTTTCCACGCTGGGAACACGTTAATTGTTAGTCCCAATCCCCTGGATGCCATCGGGACGTAACAATTTTGGGGGCTGGTCCGGGATAATCCTTTCTGGGAAGTCAAAGCTGGTTGATGCATGTTTTGGTTTATTTATTTATTTTTTTGTTGTCCTTGTGTGCATTGTTTTTAGCGGTAAGTTGAATAGTTTGTGTTGCCCTGTGTTACCTCTGCTTGTGACTGTTCCTCACCTCAGATAGACGGTGTCCAGCTGGGCTGATTACAGTCCTTCCATCGGGCACTGATTTATTATTTTACCTTTGTTATTTTTGGAGGCAAATCCTGAGCGGAGACGCGTTCTCCAAAGGGGGCTGGCGTGTCAGAACTGCTGATGCGTGTGCCTGTAAGACGCCTCGAGCTCGGTACGGCTCTGAAGATAGGTAGGTAAGTCTGGGGTTAGGCAGGTGTTGAGGAAACAGTGCTTGGGTGTGAAGGAAAGGGGCAGGTAGTGATTGTTTACAACTTACCATATTTATCAGCACGGTGCATCTGAGTGTGTTTAGTTTAAAATGGCAGCATTCTAGTTACAGGCGTTTGTGTCCAACCCGTCGGTAAGCCAATTGGACAAGTGTAAGAGTATAATCTTTAAGATTTTCATGAAAACAAACCCCATTTTTGATCCAGTTTATGGTCAACATTGTTCAGCAATAGCCATTCACTGTTAATATTGTGTAATTGCCTCTGCATATTAGTTTATATCTCACACAGGTTGCGCCCTCTACTGGACTCTACGGGTACTACCTCCTCCAAACACACGCATGCACTTGCCCACTGAAATTTTACTGTGCACGTAGCCGACCAATATGACGTCACTACCGATACGTGCGTGATGTATAAATAGCAGCATCCCTTCTACCTCAGCATCCTTTTTTCTTCAGCAAACGGCGAACCTGCCTGCTGACGCTGCCACAATCCCGTCTGGTATTCAAGATGCCATTGTTTTACACATGCTGCTTGTGTACACTATGGTAAGGCTTTTGAGAATGTGGAAACTTTTTTTTGAGTAAAACATGCTATTACATTCCTCAAAGAGCTAACTTCTCTTATCAAAGACTTAACGTTAACTCCTGGGGTGAGGCTAAGGGTTTGCTGTTCTTAAAAGTGCTAATTCCCCACCACCAACCCCATCCCATTGAGCTAGCAGTGTTTAACGCGCCGCTGTGCTCACCGATGCTAAGCTAACTGTTCGCCGCGTGGCCCACGCCACTCTCCTGGTCAGAACCGAGTGAAGGGTTGGGTGAGGCCCGGGCGTCCATTTCGCTAGCCTGACCGGCAAGTCCGCGCAGCCATAATAGTCCGCTTCCATGACATGACAGCCAAGAAACGAGCTGTTCTTACCGTGGAAACTGGGCAATGCAGCAGTCTATTGTAACTCTGCATTCCCAGCGAGGCCACGAGGATCAAATTGCACGGGTGCGTTGCTAGCTCACCAGCTGTAAAAGCATGTTAGAAAAAACAGACACGCCGCCCTGCTGACATCTCTTTCGCCAAGCGGTCACAGTAAAAGCGTATAGCGGGACAAAAGAGATCGTTTGTTGCTTTGGTCGGTTTTGTTTCCTCCATGAACGGCTTGTAGCGTCTGTTGCAGCAGGCGAGGCTGTCGACCCTGCCGTGTCAACCACAGTCACACTGGCTGTGGTGCGTTCAAGACCCAGTTGGCCTTTTCGAACTTCTTTGAAAGGTTGAACCGGCCGTGGTGTCTTAGAACGCACCATAGCCGGTTCAACCTTTCGAAAAGGGCCCATGGTGCGTTCAAGGACACCACGGCCTTTTCGATTGCAGCCCTTGGAAAAAGTCTAAGCATTATTATTTATTTAAAAAAAAAGGTGACTGAGGGACAGAGGCTGATGCACACCACCAGACCTCCTCCCTCCGTTATGTGTCCAGCATGCATTTATTTATGTTTCATGTGCTGCTTGTCTACACATTCTCCTCCCCACCGAACCCCTTCCATCTTCGGTTCGGTGTGTAACGTGCTTCAGTCTCCTCAAAACTGCATGTTCACCGATGCTAAGCTAATGTTCTGACCTACGCCATTGTCAACATATGCTCAACCGAACCAGCGCAGCGTTCAGCTGACTAGCTGCGACGGCATGAGTCAAGCTAATGCCAATCTAGGGACAGGGAATTTCTAGGCTTTTCCGCTCAGGGGCTAGCCTACAAATACATTAGGCTCCCTACTCGCTCGATCCCCACACACTCAGTAGATGCATCGTACTACATTCGTTGCATGAGAAGGGCATGAGCATTCTTTTCTATTCACGACCTCATGGTCATGGAAAGATTGAAGTCTTGAGTGATCTCCACACAGCCCAGTTGATTTTGCACCTCAACAGCCTGGGGTTGCAATTAATTGGGAAGAGCGCTCCCCCCCAGCCGCTGCAGTGAGCAGATTATCTGGGGACTGTGCTCAACGGCAACACTCTAAGAGCGTATCTGTGCGCGTCACTTGGTGGTCCACAGTCTGCAGCAGGGGACAGCTGTGGCAGCGCTGTCAGTGATGCTGCTGTTGGGCCTCAGGGCAGTAGTCCATCAAGTGGAATTGCTGCACATGTGACAGCTACAATGTTGGTTTGCCAGCCTGCATCTGGACCTCAAGAGGCAAAGGTGATGCATGGTGACCACCCTCCCTCCTTTCAACTCTAGTGCAGGAGGACCTGCGATTCTGGGGGTCTCTCACTGTCTGGCAGCGTGGGTGCAGGGTATCTTCGGCATGGTGTGTGGCTCCCCGAGGAGAGCCGAGGGGGCCACACACCACATATCCACAATCCACTCCAGGTTGTGTTTCTAGTGTGGTGGTGCGTTTCCTCCAGTGCGTACATCAACAGACAGGGCTAAGTGCAGGGAGGGAGGCATCAGAACACCTGCTGTTTCTGAAAGCCCTTCACATCCCAGGCTTCTTGCAGAACGGTTGTGGCTGACCTCATGTCGAGGGCTGGCCCCCAACTAAGCGGGTGGAGACTGCACAACAATGTGGTTGAGCAGATCTGAGCTCGCTTCAGGAGAGTGGGATCTGTTTGGCAACACCCACTGCCTGCTGTGGTTCTCAATTCAGCCACAGGACAGCCCACCCAGGGGGATGGACGTGTTACACATGTGGCAGTGCCAGAAGGGCTGCTATTTGCGTACCCCTCCACCCCACCTCATCTCATCCCTCCAGTTAGGTGAGGCGGGAATGGTTGTTTGTCATTCTGGTAGACGTGACACAGCCTACAGTGACAGAGCCCTGGCCTGTACCTACGGTCTGGGGGGCTCTGTCACAAGGGTGAGGCTTCAAATGCACAATGCTGGTGTTGGACCAGCCTGTCCAGGTTTTGCTCCTAAAATTGTGGAGAGGCAGACTCAGGCAGGTCTATCGGCTGAGGTTGCACAGACCATCCAAGCAGCAGGCAGTCTCCACCACGTCTTGCTGTAAAGCTAAGTTGTTGGGCTTTCAGCATTGATGCACTGAGAGGGAGACAGATCTGCCTACCTGTTCGGTGGGATCCATTTTCTCTTTCCTGCAAGGTCTGATGGAGAAGGGGGTGTCGTGCTGCAGCTATCTGTCCTTCACAGACTCCCTCGTGACACGCTTTCTGCAGGGTGTGAGAAGACAGCGACCAGTGTTGTATCTCTCGGCACCTCAGTAGGACTTGCTCCTTGTGTTGGTGGCTCTAATATCTGTCCACATTGCAGCCGGATTGAGACAACACACCTCCTTTGTTCTCAAGAACATAAGGAGCATGCTCAGGTCAAGGACAATAAATCTGGATGCTGTCTACCTCCCTGCCCCCTAAGCGGGGTAGGGCTGTCTGTTGTGTCCATGTGTGCTATGCTAATGTCCTATGTTGAGCACCTAGCCCCCATTTGATGCACTGGTCAGCTGTTCGTCTGTTTCAGTGATAGTGCAGCCAGTAAAACCCTGTCCAAGAAGAGCCTGGCCAGCTGGCTTTGTGAGTAAATCTCCCAAGCCTGTACACGGGCGGGAACAGACCCACCCTTAGCGGTGCATTGGTGTGGTGGACTTTGGCTTGTCACTGCTAAGGCAGAGAGTCATCGGGCTCTACCCACTGTACACATAAAGCCCAGTAGAGGGCAGAGCCTGTGTGAGATAGAACGAAGGTAACCTTAGTTCTATAAGCACAGGCGGAGCCCTCTACTGATGAGCCCTGCCGCTCTGACGAAAGAAGAGGCGGTTGGATGCTGAGGCAGTAGGGACACTGCTATTTATACGTCCCGCACGTATCGGTAGTGACATCTATTGGTCGACTACGTGCACGCTAAAAGTGCGTGTGTGTGATTGGAGGACGTATTACCAGGGCTCTGCATGTGCTTATAGAACTAGGGTAACCATATCGTAACCTTCGTTGCTGACATAGTCCGTGGTATCTGTGCTGGATTAAAATTGCCTTCACACCCACAAGGGATTCACAGAAAACGAACCATGTATGTAATCCAGCAGTTTTTTTCTTTTTACATCAACTACATCAGCCTCACTGTTTATTTTTTAATTACCTAACATTGTATCAGAGCTCAATTAAGTTACAGCTAAAGCAAATCAACATTTCCTACTGCTGCCAGTTCATAATAAGCATTAAACAGTAGAAAAACGGGTAACTTTTATTGTAATGTGCTCACAAGATGTGCAGAGATCAGAGATTAGCGCTATCAGCAAAACAAGGCAACTGTCATTTTCAGAATTTTTTTAGACAGCAGATAAGTTTTAAATATTGCATGGCGTAAATGAATGAGACTGTAAGGATAAGCCACAGTGAGCTGTTAGATGAAGATGACTTGCAGGTGACAGGCACACACTTCTAACTCTACAGCGAGCTAACCAACTCCTAGTTCTGTGCTCTGCTGCTGTCTGGAAGACTGCAATTGCAATTATTATTAACTGACTTTTGAACTTTAACAGATGGTTAAACATTGGCTTTGGGTTGAGTTTGGATTGAAATATTTTGTGAGCAGTCAGCTTAGGTTGCATCCTGAAGTAATAAGGCTGAGGCAGAAAACCTTTGCTGATTTATACTGTAATACACGGAGTAGCGGTTGGACAACATATATTTTGTTATATCGTACATGTTCTGGGATTTTATTTGGTAACCATTTATGGATAGAATAATCGGTTGGCAATTCTTGGTTTACGATACGTTTAATATTTAGATATTAAACATAACATATTATTTACATAAAATGAAAGTACTACATTACATTGACCCTACAATCCTGTAAAATCCAATTTTGGCATGCAGCAGTCCAGCTCCTTGATTCCCTCAAGAATTTGGTCATGCATTCCCTCATCTCATTCCTGCAATGGCCTATAACAACAACATTGTCATAATGCTCAATCTGCTGTTGGAAGAAACACTTCTCTCAA
Source organism: Lepomis macrochirus (assembly GCA_024633595.2). Lineage (NCBI taxonomy): Eukaryota > Metazoa > Chordata > Actinopteri > Centrarchiformes > Centrarchidae > Lepomis > Lepomis macrochirus. Next base: position 12,891,370 of record JALXJV020000021.1, on the reverse strand, counting down.
CTGAGGCAGGCCCTTTCAAAGTGTGAAACACAGGCCCAGGGAGAGGCAGAATTGTCTCACAGTATATGGTGCCAAACCCAACCTGCCAGCATAGACACGGGTGGCAGACAGTGACAACAAACACAACCCAACCTCCAAACTGCCAGCACCCTGCTGCAACAGCTGTGCCAGGAGATGGATCCAACACAGCCAGCACTGTAACCAGTGCCTCAGACAGGCTTGAATGTTTGAAGGGAGCAAACATGAATCCCAAGTCTCGTTGACCCATCCACCTTCACAAAAACGCTGCATATAATTGGAGATTAAGTGTCTAGATGGTCAGTGATTGAACTGTGTGACAAGGCTGTTGTATACCACAACCATCAGTCAAGATTTTAATAATTGACCTTTCCATCCATCTGGCATTCCATAACAACCCGATGCTAAATTTTCATTTTCAGATTCCCTGGGGCCAAACCTTTGGGGACAAACTTTGGATTCTGCTGTATGATGGTCATAGTAATAGATTTGATATTGTTTTCTTAGCACTTTCTAAGAGCTGTTCAGCATGGAAATATGTGGGCTGTACAGAAGGAAATGAAGTCTGATTTTTTTTTTTATAAATTGATTGGGTTGAACATCATTCTTGTCACCATGCTTTCCTTGGTCAGAGTCACCAGGCAGACATTTAATGTGCACTGCGTGTGTGTGTGTGTGTGTGATTATGATTACAGTAGGAATGTGGTCTCAACTGGTGCTTCCCCTGCTATAATTCTTTTTTTATATCTGTGATTATTTTTGCTCAAATATCTGTAATAAGTGAAAGGAAATGCTGTGGAATTTACATTCACTGTACAGCACCTCCTTAACTTAGGTCCCTTTTCTCCACGCTACATACTTGCTTAACTGTGATGTGGCTAAACGAAAATTCTACCAAAAACCTTAAACACCCGACACCTACAGGCTTGAAAAGCAGTTGAATCTGTATCTATGCTCCATATGTTCCAAACAGGTATAAATACATTGCTTTTGCTTGTCGCTAGTGTGGTTAGCGATTTATGTCCTGCATTCTACATTCCCATCTCCCATTTCTGTTTTTTCATTCTTGAACATCACCTGCTGCTGAGAAGGAAGTGATGTGAAAAATGGCATGGCCTAATGCCTCAACAAAAATGGCACGCTGTTTGTAAATGTCCAGGAAAACATCAATGGCATATTAATAACTATGTTTTGGAATTTTGTCTATGAGTCTGCTGTACTTCCATATGTTTTGTTGTCTAATGTACTTTATCCTGCATCTCTCTGCTGCTGCTTCTTTCCACCTTATATGTGAGCCTGAGCAGTGAGCTCCCTGTCTCATCTTTCTCTTCCTGTTACTCTCCACTGCATCAGAGGCGAGTCGCGCTCCCTGCTATGTGCCGTGCCTGTGGGGAGTCTCGTCAGTCACTGAGACCTAGGACACCTCCTGACAAGGTCACAGAGGTCTGCCACTCTGAGATTAAAACAGCTCCATCCATCCAGAGAGTTCCCCCTCCGGGCAGCCATTATCATAGCAGATCGCCATGCCAAAAAAACTCAAATGGATATGTAGTGCATAGGCTGTGACCTTCCAACAGACTGCTGTCATTTTCGGGTCCCTCTGTCTTGTGAAATGGCGATGGTCGTGGTTATAGCGTTTCTTTCAGGTGAAATGATGGTGTTTTCAGTAGGAGAAAAGTTCATAATTTCATGTTTGTCCACAATTCTAATGTCACGATTCTGAAAACTAGGGTTCACCTGAAAAAGGTATTCCTTTTCTGCCTATTCTCACATAATTTATTGCTGTTTTTAGTATTTATGTGTTTATTATTTATGTATGTGTGTGTGCCATCGGTTTGAGCCAGGCCAACAGCAGGGATGGGCAGGCAGCCTGTTTCAGGTCTCAGGGCCCAAAGGTTTCACACAAACACAGCTGTCAAAACTGGCACACAACCCTAATTAGTGCTTATTAATACGCATGTTTGCTTGTGTGAGTTAAGTTCGACTCATGGTTCACCGAAGAGAGCAGTCTGGCTGGGGAACCTCAGATTACTGAAGCTTTTATCCATCCATCCGTTGTTTCTTTCTTGAGGTCTGTTTGGCATCAAATATTTGATGCTGTATTATTTTGCATGCAAAGAAAGCTCAAAAGATCAAATATGTGCAGGCTGGAAAATGTGAGATTAAGACATTCTTAGAACAGTGGAAGCAAAATGAAGTTGTACATTACTTCCAGTCCACTGTCCTATTTTATAATGTAATCTCCCTTGAAGCCATAAAGCATTCCAATAGAGAATTCCTGTAAAATCTGACCTGGTGTCATCCACGTAAAATGCAGCATAAGACCTACTTAAATATAGACACAAACAGAACCCATCTGTCTGTTTCTAGTAAGAGCACTAATTACCGTGATTATACTAACGTCTGTTAATGGGGTTATGATTTATTGATATTTAAATGTGACACAAAGCACCTTTTAAAGGGATAGAGCATTTAGTTGGATAAATTCATTCTTTGTTTAGCTTGTTGTTGTGTGGTGAGATTGCTTCTAATAGTTTACCTCATTGTACCCAACTGTATTTTGCCGTAACAGTTTTTGTCTTTGCACAACAGACCTTTTTTTCTGGGCTTGTCATGTAGGGAAAATGGAAAAAGTAGCTTCCCATAAGACTTGCAATTCTTATCTATTACAATTCTGAACTGATTTAAAAAAATATATTTTTGCAGAGTTGGAGTAATGTTATGGTTTCTCATTCCAAGGACATGGTAATGATCAAGAGTTCATTTTTAATGAAGACATGTGTTTGGGTGGATTATGGATTTGATAACTTAATAACTAACTTTTCAAGGTGAAAAGTGGAGTGCTTTATGAATACAGTGCACAGCATCATCAGGGACTATTGTTAACAATGTGGAGCACCAAATAAAAAAAACATGTTCTCCCAGACTCTTTTCTCTACTTTCTTTTGTTCGGTCAGAGAGAGTCCTTCGTCTGTACCAGTTTGCTGCCAGTTGTGTATCATATTACAATGAAGTGGACTAAAAACATGAGTGAATGGTTTGGCAGGCAGTGCATGGGATAAGAGCCTGTAAATAGCTCTCAGCACTTTACTAACCACAAATTTGAAACTAATTTTCTCGCCACTCAAAGGTGAGTCAAACAATTCTTGTTTTACAGCAGCAGGTAAAACACCACTACAGCCATATTTTAGTTAATGCTCTTGGACATACTTATGAGTGTTTTGAGTACCGTGTAAAAAGGTGAATACTGAGACCAGACAACATTAGATGTTCTAACCTAACCCAACAAGCACCTTAAATACATAAATTGTAACCCGGCTTATCCAATGAACCACTTGAGAAAGGTCTGATTTTCAGGAGTGATTTCTGACACCAATCTGCTCTATTTATCACATGCAACTGTACGCACATGTTGTAGTGACATGAAATCTCTTACCGCATTATCTTTTCATTAACTTCTTAGCTTCCTGCCCACTGCCCCTTCTCCCTTTCTTCTTCACTACAGCTTGTTCCACATTTAGATGGCATTAGATCTGAATTGATGAGAGAGAGTTTTTGTGTTTTTGTCTACCCTAGAGCAAATCGGGGCCTGATGGGGGCAGGGATATGGGTTTGGGGAAATTGGGGGATCTAATGTGAGTGTGGGGATAGTGTGTGTTTGTGCGTGAACACTGTTAGGAGATTTGCCAAGGCTCAGGCAGCATGTACCCGGGGGGGTAAGGAGTATTTGTTTGAAAATGAATGCATGTACGCGCATGCACAGACACACAGACACATACACACGATGCATCTAATTGGCAGAAGACAGCTGCTGCCAACCAGAAAACCCATGTGAAAGTGCTCATTGTGCTTTGGCCCACAGGCAGCCACGCCACACTTAACAATTTATCCTCATCGTAATGAGCGCAAATGTGAAGCGAATTCATTTCCCGTCTGAAGCGTTTTATTTACAAGCCATATAGCAGCACAAGGGCTAACAACCTTTGATTGTCATAATCTACTCATCATAGTTATGGAATATTGTCTTTGCTATAACTCGACAATTTATTAGACTGGCATCAAGCTGACTGCCTTTGTTCCTGTGCAGAGACGAGAGACATTAAAGTTTACTGTTGTGGGATCTTTATTTCCATTAAATTCTGAAGTTGTTTCTCAAAGCATACATGTTACAACAGTTCACACATTGTCAGTTCCGCTTCCTGTGTGATCTAAGAGGACTTCAACAGAGAGGACGTCTCTTTTTTTGACAAATTGCCTTGACGTCAGTATCCCAACAAGTATACTTAACAGAGACACAGGATCTGTTTTGGTGAACATTACTGGTGTGATGATTGCACAGGAAATTAGATTAAAGATTTCATTATTACAGCAGTACATTCAATGCAGCTTAGCCATCAGTTTTTTTCAGCTTTATGTGGTTACGTGTGATTCTTTCAAAGTATGAAAATTCATTCAACAGTAATCAAAAACGAGCTAATGATTCAAAGAATGAAATTTATTTTCAAGGTAAAAAATTTGATAACAGCTCAGTCCATGTGACCAGTACATGAAGGGCAGAAGCATTAATTGCTGGTAAAAACATCAATATTAAAGAAAACCACACAGAAATATAGCTTCATTTGAGGGTGAACATTTAGTATTTGGCTTTGAGTTGCCAGCAGTTTTAAGTCTCTTTTGTGATGCAACCATATATAACCATTTGTCTAAAGGTTGAATTGTTCACATTGTTGCTGGCAGCAATATATAAAAGATGACCACAGTTACTTCATTTTCAAACTCAAAAACGGAATGCTTCAACCCACTTTGATCTGCTACATTTATCAGGATTTCAGTCAGTGACCTTGACCAAGGTTAGTTAGCTTGACTGCCAATTTTAAAAGATTTCATATAAGTTTGAATAAATCCAGGCTGAAAATTAGAAAGTGTGTCTATCTTAGTTGGTCATAGTTAACAGCTTCGGCAACTGCGCTGTGATCTGCAGCAGGGTCGTGTTATTTGTTTTTAAAAAGAGTAGAAACCACAGTAGTGAAAAATAAAACATAATCCAGTTACAAAAAAATGGGTTTTGTTATGGGTGAATTGAGTCAGAATTAAGAAAAATCCTTCTTCGTTCTTATGTAAATTGTCTCCAACACCTCCATTTCAATGAACAAATGATATTGTTCGATTCTCATTAGCCAATCTCAAATTTCCAACCTTCAGTCCACTCATTTTAATGCATTCTTTAGCATGCACAAAAAATGTTTAAAACATCTTTGGGACAACATTCAGTTATAGGCAAGCTGGGGTGGTTTTGTGTGTAAGGATCCCTCAAAGATGGCGAGGAGACGGCTGGCTTGGTTGTTTACAGAACTTATAAGTCAGTAACTCATTACAATGGTCCTTTCACTGATTTAAAATAAACTCTCACTGATGCAAGACACAAACTATTTCAGACACTGTTGCCCCCCTACCCCTCCTCCCAGCAGTACCTCCTCCGCCCAGTAGATGGAAGCAAAGCCACACAGGGAAAAAATAGATGGGTGTGAGTTTCTCCAGATGGTGAGTGGCGAGCTGGAGCTCCTCTGTCCTTCTTTCCCCAAGCAGGCAGACAGGTCCTTTCAACTCTCTTCAATCAAGTTTCCATAAAAGCAGAAAGAGACCTAGTGCTCTTGGCAAGAGCTTCATTCCAAAGTGATAGATACAGCGGCGACCTGTACCTCGACAGTGAGAGCAGGATTGATAAGAAAACCGGCAATGTAAAGAGAGGAAAGTGAGAAAAGGGGCGTTTGCATAGAGAAACTACAGATTTGTTTATTAAATGCAGATTACGGGAGACCCTGAGGTTTGGAGAACGCAAATTAAATAAAACAGATTGACTCAGGGATTCTGTACATATCTTTCTCTCTACCTGCCCTTGATCCAACTTTGAACGTGCAGCTTTTAAGCCTTGGGTGTGTGTAACACCGGCTCTCTCTTGTTCTCTCTCTCTCGCCGCATCTCCCTTTCTAATTAATGCTCAGCTATGTGAACCCAGGATTAGATCAGGCCAGGGAAATCAATGGCTGACAGCACGGGGGGGAGGGGGGGGAGCAATAACCAAGCTGACATTTTAATCAGGGTGGGTGAGGATCGGAAGTAACAGCAACGGTTTCCCCTTTGAGGTTGAGTGTGTCTGTGTCAGTCGCATGCATGCCTGTTTATGCAGCGTGTGCGCCTGTGTTTGTTGTGTGGGCTTGTGTATTAACATGTGTAAGCCAGTGTCAAGGATAGCTTATGAAGGAAGACTCCGATGTCTGTGGGAGAGTTTGGACCCTGAAGTTCTCACAGAAGGACCACCTGATGTATGGAAGTCTTGGAGGCATGCACGGCTATGCAAGACTGCAGCCTCAGCAGTAGCGGCCATGGGAATGGGAGCTACCCTGCAGCGTGTTTTCACAAACTGGCCTCGACTGGAAATAACATCACACTCGACTCCCCTTACATGATTTCACCAGGGCGACAATGTGTGAAAAGAGAATCCAGGCCAGCTGCTTGCTTGAAAGGAAGAAGAAAAAAAAAAAAACCTTTTCAAGAAATCTGGCCCTCAACAAAAACCTTACTCTTGAACTTTAATTAGAAAAACACTGAGGCAGCTCGAGATTCATATTATTGTTCAACTTGGGGGCACGAGCTAGTGTTCCACTAATCTTGCAGTGAAGGCTCTAGTATACAGCACAACTGAGCTTTATACTAGAGCCATGTGTTTCAACTTTTTAGGTACATTGAGCTTTACAATACAACCCTGCAATGAATCCTACCTTTTTAATTTGCAGTTTTATTGAGTCTTTGTTGAAAAGCTGTTGATTTTAAATATTACATTTTATTGTCCTGAACAAAGAAAAGGATAAGGGCCCTTCCTAACGTAACTGAACCCCAGCTGAGCAACGGGTTTGTTGTTGCGGATGAACTTAACCACATCTGCTGACTGCTCAATCTCTTCACCACTGCAGCCCTCTGTAGACCAGGTGCTGGACCTTTTCCCAGGGGCACGGCCACAAGCAAAGCTCGAGCTTCAGTCCATCTCAGCCCCTGCTTGCATCCTTTATCTCAATCCCTGTGCTCTAACAAAGGCCCCAGTGACTGAGCTCCTGCACCACAGCCATTTCTAAATTACGTCTCCTGATCCCAGGTCCTTTAATCCACAGAGCTGGTACCACTAATACACAGAATTTTCCAGTGGCTCGTGTTTGTTAAGGCACTGTCCCCACCTCTTGTCAATGTACTATATATATGTCACTCCCACAGAGTCTATCAGATAGTATGCCTGATAGTGTTGTCAAACTCTGGCAGACTTAGATGGCCATTTTTAAATGTATAGAATATCACATTCTAATAAGTCAATCAATTTCATTCATTCAATTTTTTAGTAGCCATTACTGTATTTTTTAGATCTCTTGATGAAACTTTTGCTCTAATCTAGATTTTTCCCTAAAATGCCAAACCGCTGTCCTTATTCTCTGAAGTTCTTTGGACAGATTAGAGAGCCTGCTGTTGTTCTTCAGTCATTTTAATTCTAGACATTTTGTCTAGATGACACTGAGATCAATGCAGCTAGACAAAATGTAACACCTTAACCTCAGGAAGACATTGTAGTTTGGTGTACTTAATAAACTGCATGAACCATGCCATGTGTATAAACCAGCCACTGCAGTTCCTAACATGAACTTCAGGTAGCAAATGTTTCAAAGTATGTTGGAAAAATACATTTAAGTCAAAAGAGTGTTCCAATAAGTTTTTTAATGGCATTTGTCCCTGTATGTGGCTGAATGTCCTCTGCTTCTCTTTGCTGCGTTTTCAGTGCTGCCAGCTCTATTCCTAATGGGAGTTTCCTGAGAGGGGCCACTGCTTTTACAATTAGCTGTCTATGCGGCATCCTTCCACTTACCACATGGTCTAATGCAAACCAATACACGTAGCAAGGCCCTTCAGGACATAAATCCCTAAGGCAGAACATTGTGCTGCAAAGACAATGGTGCACTTTTACATCAAAGATTCACATTGATTTTATGAGGTTTTGCAAAGCAAATGATAGTGTATTTAAATGCAAGGAAGTTGCTTAGAGAGACAGAAAGTTCAGGTCAGGTAGCTGGAAGTGAAAGAAAATGCCCTGCGTCACAGTGTTTACTGGAATAGCACAAGGCTCAGGAGCTTTTTATTTTTCCAAAATTTAGAAGAGCTGAAAGTGCAGATTAGAACACAAAAACACCTCATATCTCTCACATCAGCAGTTGGCAGACCATTGTGTATGCCCTCTGATGTTGGAATAGGCAACACAATGTGTCTCAGGTTAATGTATTTGCACTAAATGAGTAAAGCAGCATACATGTGTCATGTCTGAGATTATATGAGATTATGTTCACTGCTAGGGTTTTGCATTTTAGCAGACACACTGTTACAGTAAAGTATGATGGAACCGCAAGCTTGCATTTACTCCTCTAGGCCCAAGCTCCAGTGCGATAATTTGTCTACTGAGTGAATTTACACGTGTATGTACTTGTGTGTTGCACACAAACTGCCCCCATCGTCTTACAGTGTTTGTGAGACAGGCAAAGAGAAATGGGATGCAGTTTATACACTGTGTAAATGAGAGAGTTTGCACATGGAACAGTTTTGGATAAGTAACTGTGTGAACCGTCAGGCAGTCCATTGCATGTGCTGCTGTACCACCTATAGCTCAGGAGGATGGGAAGAGAAGGAGATAAAGAATAGTGAAGAAGTAATGGAGGAAGAAGAAAAATGAAAATGAGGAGGAAAATTCTGAAAGGACATGGGATGGAATAAACACAAACATTTGCCTGTCCACATGGGTATTATCTTTTTTGCTATGTACGTATAAGAAGAACTAAGCAAGAATAGCACCCAACAGAATGTACATTTGATGGAAAAGTGAGACTGAGCTATGAATCTGTAGGCTCTCATTTAACTTAACAGTGCAACAGTTGATTTTGATGTCTGCCACAACCAGGATCAATAATATAAAAACCTGCCGACCACGTGTATGACATTCAACTGTCTCTAGACTAAACAGCTGTTGGACTGTGCAAGACTGATAATGGGTGAGAATAAAAGGAAACAAGAACGGAGCTATGGTGGGAATAAAGGTTTCAAAATGTATGAAGACTGGGAGAGGAGATGAAATGGAATGCAGTACTCGTGTTACACTTGGCTGCAACTTTCAGCGCTTGATCAAGGCAGGACTCACTGATTGATAAGTGTAGCTTCACGCAAATTTCACTCATATTTCTGTGCATGATCAAGGAGAGGCGGAGCTAAGACAAAGTACAATAACAGCAATGAATATCCTAGCAGCGTACTCACTAACACTATTGACATAAAACCTTTTTTTATCTTGGCATGCCAATTTAAACAAATATCAATTTCAAAGTCATTGTGATCCTTAAAAGAATAATAGACACAGCAACATGATATGATGCTGTCTCATATATTCATAAAGAAGGAGCTCTGGACAGGCACTAGTGTTTGCAGGGGTCTGATGGTGGTTGGTCCATGAGATCAAAATCTCCCCATATTCTAGACATAATTTAGTGGAGCACATTAAGGGAATTGTGATGAAGAAAATCATAAATTGATTCAAATCAATCTGATCTGGTGTTTAACAGACAATTTCATGCCAAATTTGTACATACAGCAATGGAGTTATTTCTTTTTTACGTTGGGCTCGTAAAAAATAGACTACAGTGTTTGCACAAAAATCAGCAGAAAGATGTTTGAATACTAAGTTATGAAAAGTGTCGGAAGAAGTTTGGTGGGAGTTACAAGGCACAGGGGGAAAGGAGCAGTGAGGAGAGGAAATGAAAAAGTAAGAAGAAGTGGATGGAAGGACATTAAAGAGGAGTGGGGAGCTGAATATAGGAGGGGAGTACCACAGGAACATAAGATGAAGAGTGAGAAAACTTGACTGAGACTGAGCACAAGTCAAGGTAGGGAAGGAAGTTTTGTGAGAAAATAACATTAAGCAGGGCATCCTTTAAAAAATGCATGCTCAGCTGACTGACAAATAACAATCAAAAAAACATAATTACTCATAAAGACTAAGACTTGACCGCAAGATAAAAAGCATACAGCTTTTAAAATGCTTGTTTTCTAAATGGCATTTGGATCAATCAGGGCGGTGCTATGCAAAGTTATTTCATAGTAAAGAAGAGTGAAAGGTGGAATCAAGGAATAGACACATTTACTGAACTTATCTGGTAGTTCCTTGCTTACTTTTTTCAAAGCTCATGTTTTGTCTGATCCTGTATAGTGTGAATGGGAATATGAATGAATCCTTTATTGAAGTAGTATGATAGAGCTCTGACACCTACAACCTGGTCAATGGAGGTCACAAAGTTGGTGTCTCGCTGCTGCAGACAGTGAAGATAGGTGCAAATGAAGATAAATTTTTAACATAAAAATTATAATAAATTAAAAAATAATAATTTCAGAGTAGAATCCGGTGTGACTCTAGGTGTTTGTTTGTAAAGAGGTTATGTCTATATATATTTTTATTCTTTACTTTTTCCTCCCTTTTTCTTTTCTTACCACCTTGCCTTCACACTTTGGCTCCTCAGTCTCCACCTCTGTTCAGTCACTGCCTTATTTTCCTCCTAACTTACTACACACTAACTTTAATTGTGTACACTATCAGATGGATTGCCAAGAAGGAATGGGCAGACAAAAAGACTTAAGCTCCACTATCTGTTGGAAACAGTGTCACTGGCGGCTTTCAATCTCTTTCTCAGGACCGATCAATAAACTTCACACCCAGGACTCAAGTTCACCCAGCAAAGCAAGAGAAACAATTCAAGACCTGAGGGCTGAGGGATGTCAACATTTTCACTTTGTGATTTTGACAACACACACGTCTTTTCTTTTGTTGAGGAAAGCTGCAAGCAGTATTAACCTCAGTTCCAAACAGTATTTCAAACAAATGTATCAACCAATTTAATCCTCAGAGCAATGAGAGTTGTTATGTGAAAAGGCCGACATGGTTAAATCCATTACAGCAAGAATTTTATTACATCCAGTGAGTGAGGTTACTATACTTCCACAGTAGTATTATGGGTAACATACTGTAGCCTCCAAAGACAGGTCTCTCTGGGTTGTGCAAAGTTGGTACAATGATTATATATTCAACCAGCCTCAGCATTCCTACAATATATTCTAGAGGAAATAGTTCACACTAATTTGCTATGGCTATATGCACATAGGAACCAAGCTGTTTTTAACCTGCTGTACTACTGAGCAAAACCCTCCAAAATCCATATATTGTAGTGCAGTTTACTGTGTCCGTTAATTGTCTGTTCGATGAAACTAAACTAATAAAACACTCATTAGGAATTTTAGAAGTGTGTCACTTTGCTATCCTGAATCTCTGCTGAATCAGCGCTCCCTTCATCAACTGAGGACACACCCCTTTTTACATCTCCTGACAGCCAATCCTCTGCAATCAATCCTTTTGTCAATGGGAAAATGTGGAAGACAACTGACAGGAATCCTAAGCCTGTATTACATATCCTGTTGTCTTTACAGCAAGGAAGAAAGTCAACAATGCCCACAAACACATCATTGTGATTAGATGCTAGCTCCACCTGTGTTTTCCAAAGAAAATAACAAATTCTTACAATGACTTACCCTTTTTTTTAATCATATGCTAAAGGTCATGAGTGGACCGGATGAGTCGGAGACATGTGATTCATCATCAATGAAAATACACAATTTTCCACATCCAGTACTGGCATATTGGAAGAAATTAGAAATTCCAATTATTATATTTTACCTAAGAAAAAACTCTAAATAAATAACTAAGTAAATGAATAAATACTAACCAACGGGCCAACAAAAACAGAAACAAGATAACCAACCAACCATCCAAATAATGAACCAACTAATCCCATAACCTTATAAATAACAGAGCAACCAGCCAGTCCCCCTTTACAAATAACCAACCAACCAGTCAAATAAACAAATATCAGGGAATGGCACCAATAATAACTCTTTTCATCATGTTAGAGGTTGTGAATGGACCTGATTGTGAGGGATCTGTGGGGGACATGGGATTCACTCATTGATTACTGTGGAGAAATTCAACTTTTGCCCCTTCTACGATGAGTTCAGTATCAGTTACCAAACGCTACTACTGAAGCTACTGAAGGTCTTCAAGTTCCTGCCCAAGGGCACGTTTATGCTGGCTCGTACTGAAAATAATGTTAAGCCCTTTAAATTTGTAAAAGATTGTGGTGAAGTTGAGTCAGTTTCAAAAAAATGCTGGTGGATGAAATGTTTATGGCGTAAATACGAGGTGATTGCTTACATTTACTGGCGAGTGCTTAGTGCCAAATTGCTTGGAGAAAGATGCCCCTGTGATACGGCCAAGAAGAAGTGACCTCACACTCCTGCTGAGTCAGCATTACAACCATAGTCTGAGATGTCCCCACGCCTTCAGCCAACCATCAATCAATACATGCTTCCATCATTGTTTGAACAGCGCTACAGTTCTCTAAAGATCCTCCTTTAGTGGTGCATTGATCAGCTCTTTTGGACTCAGACTTGTTTGATTTAGTTTGAGAGCCAATCCCAACCCTGACCCAGCGTTACAAGGTAAGGACAACTATGAAAAATGAAGAATTTCAGGCCTACAGGAGACATTTACTGTCTCCTGACAAATACCCAAAAAATAATAAGTGTGTACTACTACGAAAGTAGAACTGTAACTTAAGTTTTAAGTTAATATATATATTAACTTAATACTTAATATATTCAATTGGGTGGCCCTGCGATGGACTGGCGACCTGTCCAGGGTGTACCCCGCCTTTCGCCCTATGCCAGCTGGGATAGGCTCCAGCCCCCCCCCGCGACCCTGTACACAGGATAAGCGGTTGACGATGGATGGATGGATGGATATTCAATTGGGAATGGATTCAAACTATTTCAGAGATTTTAAGTGAAATTTAAATGAGTGAAAGTGGACGTTTTTTCTCACATGTTCATTAAAATGGCTCCAACAAATACAGAAGGAAACAATATTTTTAATATGTCCTCTCCTTCTCAATTACTTCTACTCTAACATTTCCTTATATAATACTTTTGTATAATAATTCTGCCCCAAAGAAGCAACCCCTGGATCTTGCTTCTCACGTGGCTATTTTAATGCTTTTCACATTTTAATATGATTTCACTCTATTTTAGTTCTCATTTCTGAAGGGTAGCCATTTGCAAGTGAGATGCTGTGTGAGCTTATGTAATTTCATAACACAGATCCATATTCTCATGTTTAACTCTTTATAATGAGAGAGAAATAATTGAAGTATCAATAATCCTGAATTAATGTAATTTAAACATATTGTGTGTTTCAATTAGAAGATGAAGCCAGTGTGTTATTTCACTATACATAGTGATTCGGAATGGTATTTGAAGCTGACAAAAATGCCGTCCTGTCAACAGATTCTGGAGAGCAAGGTCAAACCTTTATGTTGTGGTTTTATTTGTAGGACTTGTTCTATACTCTCTATCAATTTAAATACAATCCACTCCGATATTGCAGAATTGATGTTCAGTTCCAGACCCCTGAATCACAGCCCACATGTCTAAAACAAAACAAAATGGCATTTCCGTTTGAATATCAGGCTGAACAGATGAGTTGTTGTTGCATTAATGTTACGGTCAAGCAGCATACCTTTTATTCATGATTTTTCCATGCGCACAGCATATGCTGTAAGATTTACAGCAGTGGGTACAGCTGAACACAGCTGTAATTCTTGAACGTGAATAAACCATGGATGTTTAATTTTCGTATAAACGGTGACAGCCAATGTGTGGACTACATGTGGCATGACAGAGATGTTGTGGACCTCATCTACAACACACACACATTATGGATGTAGACCCAATAACATAATGTGTAAGTAAATTATCAATATTTTTCCTCATCACCCAGATGGTACATAAACCCACCGACTCCCCTCCCAATGTTCCTCCACGCAGTCTAAAAATGCCTCACACCCAAAGTCAGATGGTCTTCTTAATTAATTGGACTCATAAACACTGTAATTGGTTAGATGTCACTGCCAAGTGAGGCTAGCAGACCCTAACGATGTTCCCAGTAGTGACAATGAAATCTCCATTAAGGGTACATCAGTATTGCTCACTCTACAACCCTCAGTTACAGCTGAGTCTAATGGCCATTAGACTCCAGCGCGGACTGACTTGGACTATGACAGTTTAATCAAATGCTGCATGCAGCTTGGGGTTTTTTTGTGCTTTTCATTGCGTGTATATGTGCTGATGTCCTAATGGAATGGTGTGTTTGTTATGTATGTGTTTGTGCATGGAAAGTATTATGTAAAACTTGGCAGTTTTTTAAAATTTTTTATTCATCTCATTAGTGAATTTCCCAGGAGGAAGAAACCTGCCTGTAACCTCTTCAGTTCCGTCGTTCAAAGACACCTCCAGAGAGTTATGCTCTTCTAGTTAAAGTTACTGTCACATGTACCGTGATAACTACATGGCTGTATTAATCTGTATAGTGTGTGGATGATAGTAGTTCTTTATTTGTCTTCTCTTCATCTTAATGCCAACAACTGCTGTTTAGCATGGCAAGTTTTCCTTTTCGTGTAGCTTAAGGAGAACGTGCGTTTGTGTGTGTGTGTGTTTGTGTGCACTGCGCTAAGAATCACAAATTATCAGTCACCAGAAGCGCTGACATGTTGTGATATGGTTGATTTATTGTCTGTAGCTTTGATGAATGCTTAAAGGCACAAAGTCGTTAAGATAGTGCAAGTGTGATAGGAAGAAAGGATGGAAAACAGTGACAAAGTTATTATAGATAGATAGCCTCTTTCCAACTTTTCCATGACTTCCAGTGACTTACATGGAGTTCTCACAGCTGAAGCAGAAAACCTCACATAAGTGCTTACCGCAGGGGTTGTAAAATGTATTCCCTGATTTCAAAATAAATGGCACCATATTGAATAATGTGACTTTTTCTACCCAGATAATAAGCTTGTTTATAACTGCCCAAGTATCCTGCTCTCCTTGTGTGTGTGCTACACAATTTAGCAGTAGCCTAACTCCACTTGAAATGATGCGTAAGTCAGGATGTAGCGTCCAAGCTCCTTTTAATTAGTACACATTTCTTCATGGAGTAAACTGAGATACAAATGAAATAGCTACAATTAGCATCATTAGCACCACATTAATGCATTCCAACACACATCCATTAGCATTAGCAAACAACAACCAAAATCTCAATCTATAGCAAACATTCCCACAAAATATACATAAAATATAATCCTGCAATTCGATATTAACAAAACTTACAGACGGTGGTGTCGTTGGCACAAACAAAAGGCAGATGACGGTGGATGAACCTCACCACATGTGGCTCATTAAGAACTAAAGCAAAATGGCTGACTTCCTGTCACTTGCTGAAAGCTGACTTTCAAAGTAAAACACATTTCCAAATAAAATTAGCTCACAACTACATAAAGTGTCCATACTACAATAAAATTAAGGGCAGAACACTCCCCGTCTGGTATCTATTAAGATGCCACATATCAATACCTAAACTGCAATATAGACCTTTCAGTTCTTGTTCTTTAGAAGCATAACAACTTCTGTAACAGGCCTGAGGAACGCCTTGGCCACTCCATCCTTGATGACCCGGATCTCAATCTTGCGGACCTTTCCATCACCGCCTGGGAAGGTGTTTGTCACAAGAGCCATGGGCCAATCGTTCCGACATGCACGATCATCCTTCATCAAGACAACGTCGCCCTTTTCGACGTTGGGGCTGGACTCTTGCCATTTGCGACGAAGCTGTAGTGTTTGCAGATATTCGCGTTTCCAACGATTCCAGAATTGGTCGGCCACTCTCTGTACTTGGCGCCACTGTTGTTTATACAGGTCCTTCTCAGTGAACGTCCCTGAAGCAGGTGGAACACTCTGCTTCTGATTGAGGAGCATTGCTGGGCTAAGTATTTGAGGGACGTCTGGATCTGAAGAGACGGAAACTAGAGGTCTGGAGTTGATGATGGCTGTCACCTCTGCCATTAGGGTGCACAGGACTTCATGGGACAAACTGGAGGAGGGAGTGCGCATCAGCAGAGTCTAAAATTCTCCTTGCAACTCCTATCATGCGCTCCCATGCACCACCCATGTGCGAGGAGTGAGGTGGGTTGAAATATCACGTACAACTTCGGTTGTTGGTGTACCTCTGGACTTCTGACTCTGCCACAACTTTCTGGAACTCCAACTCTTTGCAAGCACCCACAAAATTGGTCCCACAGTCTGAGTGTAGGTGTTCAGAAGGGCCGCGGATTGCAAAGAATCTTCTTAAGGAGTTGATGAATGAAGAGGTGTCTAAGGACTCAATCACTTCTATGTGGACTGCACGTGTGCTCATGCAAGTGAAGAGAACAGCCCAGCGCTTACTCTGAGCCATGCCTCCTCTTGTGCGCCTGGCTGTCACGACCCAAGGACCGAAAACATCCACACCTGTGTAGGTAAAGGGAGGTGAAGTGCTTAGTCGCTCCTGCGGGAGATCTGACATCTTTTGCTTTTCTCTTTTCCCACAAAGCTTTCGACAGATGACACATCCATGAAGAACAGCACTTATGCATTACATCCGTTGGTTCCTTGGCTGGTTGACTTAAAGGAACGAGCTACATGAATGAGAGTCGCAACTCCTCTCTTTAAGGACTTCCAGGAAGAGAATTTTGCGAACCTTTTAGGATCCAGTAACTTGTCCTTGTGACTCATGACACAGGTTGTAACATGTGGTTGGATCTCTACATCAGTGTTTGGATCGATGAGCTCAAAGGTCTCATGTTGCTCACTGGATGCCTGGGACTTGTATAAGAATGGTGGACCCGTGAACCAGTTGGTTTTGGTGAGCTGTGAGGCTTGGATAGACCTAGAAGCATGGTCAGCTGGATTCTGCTCCGTAGGTACATACCTCCACTGGTTTGGTTCCGTGGACTGGCGGATTCTCTGGACCCTGTAGTGGACGTATACATAGAAACGCTTGGACTGATTATAAATGTATCCCAGCACCACTTTACTGTCACAATAGAAGGTAACTGCATCAAGTTGGATGTCGATCTCTTGAACTATAAGCTCGGCCATTTCTACGGCTAGCACTGCCGCACACAGTTCCAATCTGGGTATGGTGGGTTCAGTTGGTGGTGCAAGTCTAGCTTTTCCAAGGATAAAACCCACATGGATCTGACCGTTTTCATCTGTTGTCTTGAGATATGCCACAGCACCAATTGCTTTGGTTGAGGCATCTGAGAAGATGCATATCTCTTTCCGAGAAGCATTGGAACAGGAGGTGGTGATATAAGCTCGGGGGGATGTGAAGCTGTTGCAGTTCTTGAAGCGAATCTTTCCATGCCTCCCAAACATTACATTTGTCTTGAGGGAGTGGACTGTCCCAGTCAGTTCCATCTAGGGTCAGCTCTCTCAGCAGCGACTTGCCTTGAATGGTCACAGGAGCAACGAAGCCGAGAGGGTCGAAAAGACTGTTTATGGTGAAAGAATGCCACGTCGTGTGAATGGCTTGTCACTGACTGACGCTTGGAAGGTGAATGTGTCCGTTTTGACATCCCAGCTCAATCCAAGGCTTCACTGTGTAGGTACTGTATCTCCATCCAAGTAAAGATCTTTAATGTTCTTAGCATGATCTCCTGCTGGAAAGGCTCTCAAGACGTGAACGCTGTTGGACGTGATCTTGTGAAGTCTCAGGTTTGACTCCGAGAGAGACGCTTGGGTTTTCTTTAGCAGAGAAATTGCCTCTTCCTCTGTGGATGCAGAAACAAGACCATTGTCTACATAGAACTCGTGTTCTACAAAGTGTCTGGTATCTGAACCGTACTGCTGTTCTCCTTCCTTCGGCTCTTCTGAGACAGTACATTGCCACAGCTGGAGAAGGGCTATTGCAGAATACGTGAACCCTCATCCTGTACTCAATGATGTCCTTGCTGGGGTCATTACCTCGGTACCAGAGGAAGCGTAAGTAGTCTTGGTGGTCTTCTCTCACGACAAAACAATGAAACATCTGTTCAATGTCAGCCATAACAGCTACACGCTCTCGCCTGAAACAAATGAGGACTCCCAGGAGACTGTTATTCAAGTCTGGTCCGGTGAGTAGCACGTTGTTCAGTGAGATGCCATGGTATTGTGTGCTTGAGTCGAAGACAACCCGGATTTGGTCAGGTTTCCTGGGATGGTAGACTCCAAACATTGGCAAGTACCAGCACTCTTTACCTTTTGGGAGTGGGGGTGCTGGCTCTGCGTGATTGTTGTCAAAGATCTTGCGCATGAAGGCAATGAACTGGTCTTTCATCTTCGGCTTACGCTCTAAAGTGCGCTGGAGTGAAAGGAGGCGGGTCATTGCTTGCTCACGATTGTTGGGCAAGGGTGGCCTGGGGGACTTGAAGGGAAGAGGAGCCACCCAACTATTGGACTCGTCCTGGAAAACCTCATTGTCCATTATCTGCAGAAACTGTTCGTCCTCTATAGAGAAGGCACGCTTGTCATCGTCCACTGTTCTTGTAAAGACTGTAATGCCGAGTGAGTCATTGTTCACTATAGCGTTATGGCAACTGTGAGAGAGTCTCTTGACTGGGCTGGAGTTGACCGTTTGCTTCAGATGGACATGGCACGTACAGGGTCTGAACAGTGAGGGTCTTCCGTCTTCTAGTATGTTTGTTTTATAGCTGTGGACAATAGGTTTATGGACCTTTCCCAGACACACATCACCTACTAACACCCATCCAAGGTCAAGCTTTTGAGCGAAGGGTGTATCGCCAGGACCGTTGATCTTCTGCCTCACCTTGTGAACCTGGAGAATATCTCTAAATATATCGAATATCTCGAGCAGAAGAAGGATCTGGGCATTGTTGTCAAGAGGTGGGATTTCGCTAGCAAGGCTCTTGAGGTGCGGGTGATGGAGAACAGCTTCAGGTGTCGGTATTTCATCACGATTGTCTGGTAAATCGTCACATTCAATCAATGTTGGTAGCGGGAGGCTAACTTCACCATTTACTGCTTCGATTTGGTAGCCATTTGCTCTCCGGCCAGAGGTTGCGGCTAAGCCAGCACAAGTTTTCAGGGTGTAGGGGTATGAGCCAGCTTCAATTTTGAATAAGTTGAAGAACTCTGACCTGGCTAAAGATTTGTTGCTCTGGTCATCGAGCATAGCATACATTTTGATTGCTTGTTGTGGGCACTCTGTTGGATAGACATTGACAACACATATCTTTGAACAGGATTTTGACTTAGCGCAGTCGCCACAAACTTTAGTGCACAGAGGACTTGCAACTGGTTCTGGCATAGTATCCTCTTTTTTAGGCTCCCCGCCGTCATCTGTTGGGGGACTTGAGGCCTTGGCGGACCATTGTGGTGGACCAGGATGAAGAGCTGTGATGTGCTTGTCACTGTTGCACTCATCACATTTCAGGACAACTTTGCAGTCTCTTGCGAGATGAGAAGTGGCTGTGCAGCATTTGAAACAGATGCCTTGATCTTTCAAGTACGTTTTGCGTTCTTCAATAGGCTTTAGCCTAAAGCCACGGCATTTCTTTAAGGGGTGAGGTTTTTTATGGATGTGACAATGCTTGGCTATATCTTCTTTGGGTGCTGGTTTGCTTTGTGGGGCATCAGAAACGACTTTGGTCGTATGCACTGAGACTGGGGTTCTTAAACTTGTGTGGCGTGAGATAGGCTTTTCCGTCACAGGACTGCTTCCAGAAAGAGCAAAGCTGGGATCGTTTCTTGTTTTAGCTTGGTAGCAAACGAAGGAGGTAAAAGAGGAGAAGGGGGGGTAACCAACCTTGTAGTCCTCTTTATACTTTGATCCTTGAGTGATCCATTTTTCTTGCAGGTTGTATGGCAACTTTTCCATGATGGGTTTGATGCCGCGGGCGGTATCCAGGTATGCTAAGCCAGGTAAGTAGCGTCCTTTGCTGAAAGTAGCTCCATCAATAGATCCCCTAGCTCTCTTAACTTGTAATTGTCCTTGCTTGTTATTTTAGGAAAGCTGTCCAACTTCCTGAAGAGAGCACTTTCTATAACTTCTGGAGCGCCGTAGCATTCATTGAGCCTGTCCCAGGCCATTTTGAGTGCAGTATTTGAATTGTCAATATGAACTGCTCTTAGGCGCTTGACATGTGCAGAAGATTCCTTTCCAAGCCATTTTGAGAGTAAATCCAACTGTTCACTGGCAGTAAGGTCCAAATCCTTAATGGTGTTGGAGAAGGCGGACTTCCATTCTCTATATGACTCTGGGTGGTCGTCAAAGTGGGTTAAGCCAGTGCTCACAAGCTCTTTGCGTGCTAAGTACTTTGCCATGTCCATCACTACTGAAGACTCTGGGGTGTTTGTGTGAGAAGTGTCGGGGTACTGAGGAAAGGTTAACTTGGGCTTTGGGTGAAGCAAATTGCCTTTTGGTTCTTGTAGAAGTATCTCCTTTTTAACTTGGAGGTGACCTTTATCTGGCTGTGCTGATGGAGTAGAGGTGTGAGCAGTCTGGTATGCGTGAGTTACCCCGGAACTTGGTTGTGGCTGGAAAGGTGTGGGCCAGGAGTCTTTCACAATATACTCATCTTTGATAATGTACTTGGCTGGTGGTTGAGGGCTTTTCTCGATGGGATGCTCTGATATTGAGAGATTGGCTGATTCAGTGCGTTGGTCAAGCTGCATAGTTTGGTCTCTGATGTACTCGCTTACATGGTCATGTGTACTCTGTACCATATCTGGGAGACTTCTCCAACTACGGTGTTCTTCACCTTCTATCTCTGCTGCTGCTTCCAAAACTTCTGCTTGAGCAATTGCGGATGCAGCTTCTTTTTCAAGATTTAAGGCTTCAAGCTTGGCTTCTAGTCTTGCTTTGTCAACTTTAATGCTGATCTCTCTCTGTGCGAAGGCAACACATGCACGAGCAGCTTCTGCCTTAGCCCTCGCATGTGCTGCTGCAGCACTGACGGACGACCCACTTGAGCGCTTGGAAGTTGAACCAGTGCTTTTGACCGATGCTCCATCTTGAGGAGGCTTTGGCTCTTTTGGTCTTGCACCTTCGGGGTGTGCTTCATCCATATTTGTCGACATGGTTTGCTGCCGTAGCGTTGCTTAGCCAGCTGCTTACCGTCTTTTACTATCCTGCTCTCCTTGTGTGTGTGCTACACAATTTAGCAGTAGCCTAACTCCACTTGAAATGATGCGTAAGTCAGGATGTAGCATCCAAGTTCCTTTTAATTAGTACACATTTCTTCATGGAGTAAACTGAGATACAAATGAAATAGCTACAATTAGCATCATTAGCACCACATTAATGCATTCCAACACACATCCATTAGCATTAGCAAACAACAACCAAAATCTCAATCTATAGCAAACATTCCCACAAAATATACATAAAATATAATCCTGCAATTCGATATTAACAAAACTTACAGACGGTGGTGTCGTTGGCACAAACAAAAGGCAGATGTCGGTTGACGAACCTCACCACATGATGAAGAACTAAAGCAAAATGGCTGACTTCCTGTCACTTGCTGCAAGCTGACTTTCAAAGTAAAACAACTTTCAAAATAAAATTAGCTCACAACTACATAAAGTGTCCATACTACAATAAAATTAAGGGCAGAACACCAAGTGTTGTAATACATTTAATGCACATGGCACTTTTATAGCGTAGATGTATGTTGAAATACATGGGATTTCTTGTCTTGTTTCTGTTTCATACCCTGGTATCGAATTGGGTATTGAGAATTGTAGAATTTCACTGATATAATGGTGTATGCTCATCTCATTGAAGAAAACCTTTTCTGGACAAATGTAGATTGACTTAAGTGACACCTGCCACTGTGGATATTGGACCTGTGAACTTTTAGTCAGGGAATTAGCCAGCCCAACATTCTGACTTGAGTCACTATTGTGTTTTCTATAATAGGGGTGAATGTATTTATGCTTTTGGAGTATTTTTCCGAAACTGTGCTTGGAAAACATCAACGGTAGTGACAAGAGCTCCAGCTTTAATCTGCCTTTTCGCTCTGATGTATTTGACATGGACATGTTTGGTGCAGATGGGAAAGTTGAAGCAAACTATAGGAAATTATTACTTGTATATCCACTTTCTCAGAGAAATGAAGTATGGGTTTATGTATTTTTCATTCGTCTGACTGCAGGTGCATTGGCCTAGATCTTGCCCGTCTTCCTGGGGATTGCTTGTAATGTTAATGATACAGAAATGTTCCTGTTTGCTCTCAGTTAAACAAGCATGTCAGCTACTGTAATTGCCTAAAAAGCAAAAGTTGAGAAAAGTTAAATCAAACAAGTCAGGTGTCTCACCAGTGTATACTATTAAAGTAATATGTTTTACCATTATATTGTTTCTTGGAGCTGATATTTCCACTTTTTATCTTGCAGGCGCAAAACAAACAAACAGGTTTTGGTCTATGCACATAAAGGTATCTAACAGCACCCTTTTCTCTTTATTATGGACTTGCTCTTTCTTAATGTCTTTGCATGGACACTACCTACCCACCTAAGTACAACTAAGTTTAGTTTACTTGACAATATTAAATCTATCCATCATAATCCACCCATACATTCCTGTGAAAAAGATTTACTTTTTCTTTTGGAATATACAGTATAATTATACAAAACCGTGTAAGAGGGATCGTCAGAGAGGCAAAGAATTAGAATTGTGGCAATCAAACCCTCCCATTTTCTAGTCTCAGCCCCCCATGACCCTCTGCCCACCTGTTCCCATTCTGCTCCTACTTACCCTTGCCCTCTCCCAGAGGATAATGAGTTTAATTAAAATACTTCAACTTCACAGGTCAGAACAGAGGGGAGAATAAGAGGTGGTTGAGATAAAATGCTTAGGCAAATTCCTTGCCTCGCTCTCATTTCTTCTCTTTGACACACTCCTTATTTTTTTTCTTTTGGGTGAAACTACTCAGTCTCTTCTGTGACTCATAGCCACAAGGTTAATCACAGCAGCACCCAAATTGTCTATCTCGGTCAGTCTCTCATTGAGCAGCTGAAGCCCCAGGCGCTCTGCAGTTGGCTGACTTCTTTGGTCTCCTCTGCTGTACTGTATGGTATTTATTCTTAAGTGTTATAGTTGAAAGCACTAAAGAATTTTTTCACAGTTCTTCTGTCTTTGCCTCCTCACGGGTGTACAACTTACTTCACTCCTTTTGATTTTGCTTTGGTATGATTTCTGAATTTCTGTGTTTCTTTCTTGGGGAGAGATTCTGCTTCAGTGATTCTGCTTTTGCTCTTTTCTGATCATTTTCTGCACAAATCTTTAGAGTGTTTTGTTCATGTTTTGGGCAATCTTAAACCTGCAGTGCGTAACTTTTGTCTTCCCTTCCTGGCAGTGAGAGTAATTACACAAACACTGTCCAAGAACAGTAACGCCACATCTGTGTCTGCCCTCAGTCCCTTCTCTCCTTTCAGCACTCTCCAATGAGGAAAAGCTACACCAACTGAACTATCAGAAACTTATCTTGGATGCTGTAAAACATATCATTACTAGTGCTGCCACAAATCAGTTTTAAATGTGGCTAAAATGTTTGTTTTAGGACACAAGAATTGAATAAAGCATGCTAATTGCTTTGACACCATTGTAGCTGATGGCATAATGCATTACCAGCCCTGGCAAATAGTCCAAACTGCAACCTCCACACAAATGTGCCACAGAATTGTTTTCATCTGATGTGCAGGTTGAAGTTGAGCAAGGAAAAGGGAAGGACTATGAGAGTAACTATTGCAGACTAAACAAAGCTTCCTTGCATGGACAGCAAAAGAATCCATGACCTCTATCTTCAATGTGCTGTTTTGTCCATTGCTTTTATATTATAGGATGTAAAGGTTGTTTTCTGTTGCATAAACTCAAGGTTCATTTCAAGGTTTTAAGCTAGTTCCATTACTAATTAAACAAACCCAAACCCTACAAAACACAGGTTTTATGTTTATCAGCTTATGCATATTAATTTATGGACTTATTTTTGCTTTTGGTTTTAAAAAGCAAATACTCTAAGCCCCTTTCATGGATCATGGCCAGATATGACAGGTTTGGGATTCTAGTACTTAATATAATATTGATGATTTCTTCTATCAAACTTAGCTTCAGAGGGCTTTTTATAGCACTTCTTCTAACTTTAACTTTTCTTTTATGTCGAGACTTGGAATTGCAGAAGAAAATTCAGGTTTGAATTGGGGGTTTGACAATTTGTTTAAAATTTAAAGAATATATATAATAACTCATGTTTTGGAAGATTTGTTATAACCCCCTGTGCTGGCTGCCAATACATGCTTTTACTGATTTTTATGGTCTCCTAACTTACAAGGTGTAGGATGGCCTGGCACCATCATGTCTGACAGAATCAGGCCACGTACTGTCCTACACAAAACTGTCCTCTGGACTTTCTCCCAAATAAATGGGAGCACAGCTGCAATGCATATACAATATTCTGTATTCACCTTCAGACACATGACACGTGACACTTGAAAGGGAAAGAAACAAAACAAGGGCGTCACTGTATGGTCTATGGACGAAAATAATCATATGAATACGACTGTATTTCTTAAGGAAAATTAAGAAAGTCATCTTCCTGTGACAAGTTGTTTTTTAGTCATTTAGCTGACACTTTTATCCAGTTTACAGTTGCTATATATGTCAGAGGTCAGTTGAAAGTTCTGCTGCCGTACCACCAGACTATAGAGCAGCTTCCCCCCCAAGCTATCAGACTTTTAAACTCAAAATCATCCTCAGCACTGCTCCAGTGAATATAGTTTAATTTTGTTTACCAATTTATAATTGCTTTTTTATTATTGTAAATTGTCTGCTATGTAGCAGAAGGGAGTTACAAACTCAATTTCACTTTACAACCTGTTGTAATGTGACAAATAAATCATATCTTGTATATGCTATGGCTCGATCTCAGTTTCACAAGTAACTGCGAATTTGAAGTGGCAGTACTGTCTACACCATCATCAAAGGACCAAGTGAGTGAATTCTTTTTAGAAGAATACTGTTCTTCTGTCCACAGTTCCAGAGAGTTTGAATATCTTTGTCAAGGAGTGTTTAAGTGGTTCTGGAGGCTCCTTACATGATGTCTAACTTTAAGTTGGATTTTCCTTTAATTTGTGACTGACCTCCATATGTATAAACAGTAGTATGCATTCTCTAATGTTATATCTGGACTGTTAATTGTTTTTATTTTCTACTGAGACCTCTTGCTCCAAATTAATAAATTAAATCACAATAAAACATGCTATTCCTGCCTGTCCATGGCAATTAGAAACCTCCCAAGTTTCTTGCCTACTGTCACTTTGCTGATTTTCATATTTTCCATGTGTTCTTCTCTGCCTTGAGGCTCTCCGCTGGAATACACCCTTTTGACAAGATCCCCACTCTGTATCTGTCTGCTGTAAGCTCCATGTCTAACAGCGTAAAGATGTTTGGCTGAGGAGCATCCCGTCTTGACGATACACAACACGTGTCAAAATACACGTACACATTGCACCCTGCGTGTGTACAAGAAGTGATAAAAGCCCAAACAGCCACGTGCAAAAGTGTGAACATGACACGCTT
Organism: Lepomis macrochirus; assembly: GCA_024633595.2. Taxonomy (NCBI): domain Eukaryota; kingdom Metazoa; phylum Chordata; class Actinopteri; order Centrarchiformes; family Centrarchidae; genus Lepomis; species Lepomis macrochirus. The sequence continues at coordinate 12,865,725 of JALXJV020000021.1, read as the reverse complement.
GTAAGCAGGTATGTACACTGTATCTCTGTGCATATTCACACACACACACACACACACACACACACACACACACACACACACACACACACACACACACACACACACACTGTCACGTGAAAGAGCATGTGAGTTCAGAGACACAGGGGAAGAGAAATGCAAATGCTCCGCTCTTGGAGTCAGTGACATGGCATCCATGGGGAGATGTGTGTGGATGTGTGTGTGTGTGTGAGGAAAATGGGAAGGGGAAGACAGTGAAAGGGAGAGATTTAGAGAGAGAGATGGCGCTGATTCACTGTGTATTCACTGTCTCCCCCCCTGCCCTGATGCACTTCGCTGTAAAAGAACCTGCTTGTCAGGCAGCAAAAATAGATGGCAGTCTCAGGAGGATGTGCCGTCGCCAACAACCCCTTCTCTGTTTACTTGTTTCTCATTTCTCTTCTCCCTCTATCTCTCTTTTCAAACGTAACGTGCCTGTGCCTCGGTTGTCCTCAAAGACGGCGGGCTATGCTGCATATTTTTCTCAATTCCCCTTTTACTCTCCTCGTCTCTCTCAGTCCCATGCTGCTTTTCGTGCATAGTCAGGTTGCAAGTCGTGTGAGAGCAGGATTTGTGGGAGCACATGTGCGCTGGCGAGACACCGTGACTGACCTGATTGCTGAGAGGGAGAGACAAGCAGAAAGAGATGGAGATAAAGGCTGACACGATACGAGAACACTTTCCAGAGTTACATTTGACTCCCCAACTCCCTATATTGTTCTGTTTCAAATAAATTACATTTTTATAAAATGAAATATGGACTATTCTTATATCATGGTTTAGTTTAATTGACATTAGGAGAAGGAGGACATAATCACACACAACTACAAAGATGTCTAGGATGACACAATAAACTCCTTGATGTAAAGATATAGAAAGAAACAGTCCAGGGGCCAGATGCATAAAACTGTGTGTAGTCATAGTTTGTAAAATTACAAAAAGACAAAACAGTTTGAAGTATGTGTGAGGTGCAAACATTTTCACCACACATTCGACTTATAATAATACCAATTTATGTTTGGGAAATGGCTCATGCATGGTTTTTATGCATGCATATCGTTTATACATCTTGTCCCATGGTGACATCATAAAACACAATCATCACCTGTATCGTCATCAGTAAAGTCACTTAAAATACTTCCACTTCCAGGTTTCCTAAGCCAAAGTTACAAACTATGAAGGTGGTCTTACTATGTGCCAAACAAGCGGGAACATCTGGGTCTGAAAAGCCAATGTGCAACCTGCTTTCTTTCTAATGGCCAGCACGGGGCGACTCCACTGGATCTAGATCATCTAGATCTACTCATTTTCCCAAGGGTTTTCTTAATGCCAGGTCTTCCACCCAGATTACTGTGTAACAGACATCCTCAATAACTAATAGGGGGCTTTGCAGAATACATTTGACCATCTTGGACAACACTGGTTGACTCGACCAAATGAGGAAAGGATTTTACATATCTATATAATTAATTTGATTGTAAACATAAATTTTTACAGGTTTTAGTATGTTGGAATACTCTTGACTTAAATACAAAAGGTGATGAAGTAACAGTTGTCTATTACTGGACAATGAAACTTATGGAAATATACAGTATATTGTTGAATATTCATGCATGTGTAAAAGACATAGGCTTTAATTGTTTTCATTCCTTACAACACCACAGCTTATTCTCCTGCCACCACTACTCATCACTTCTCTCATTCTCTTCATTTTGATGCTCTTTTATTAGACCAATTTCCAGTCCCTTGTGAAGTCCCACATCCATAATTTACTACTAATAATTTCCTTGGCTCACACTTCCCTGAGCTAGACTCTGCCTTTTCTTATTGCAAAGTCCAATCCTTGATATTTTCTTTTTTTGTACAGAGCCTTTAGCAAAAAATCTGACAAAGGTGGTGGGATTCAGGCCAAACTCATCAGAGATATATGTGAGTCCAGAGGCAGCGACATTAAATATTCTACTGTCTCAAGGCACTTACGTTCTATTACCCTGTCACTTCCTCTCCAAATGTGTCACTTTTTCAATTCACATCCACATCACCTCTTTGCTCTCTTTTTCTCACTCCTTAAGATGCCCCCTTCTGTCTCTTCCTTTCTTTTTCTAACTTTTTCCTCTTTCTGTCTCTTGCTGTTATTGACTTATGACTGCAGTTTGTGACATCTCCAGTCACTACACACTCTAACAGGCATCCACAAAGAGATACATTAAGAATGTCTTCAAACAGAACTTGCATGGACACATTGTCACACACCTGCTTGTGGCCACTCTTTTCACTGACTTGGTTTGCAACATTGCTAGAGATGCAACGATCCAACCTTTTCTCTTCGGATTCCAATACCCCAACTCTGGGTCTATTTCAGATTTCAAAGCACTAATAAGTATGATGATGAATTTCTCTGGTACTTGTCACTGTGTATAGTTCTTTTAAGTTAGGTTGATTATTTGATGTGTAAATGTTTTTTTATGTTCATTGTTGTTTGTAACCTTTTTATGCTGCTGTCTTGGCCAAGTCGCCTCTTTGTAAGAAGAGATCACTGATCTCAACAGGTCTTATGCGGTTAAATGTGGGTTAAATAAATAAAATAAACAAATAATATAGAGTACCGATCCAAAACCAATCCCCTCCTTTATCATCTCTACTTAAAATATATATACTTCACTGCCTCACATGTGGACGGGTTTGCCATAAAGCTAAAAACTGAGTCAGTGTGAGCGAATGGATGTAAGTTACACAAAACCACAGATTGCAACTCAAATGTCATTTTGTAATGACATTGACGAAGAAATTGTATCAGTCACAGTGTGGCAGATACCCGATCTACTCAGTATTGCCGCTGATACTGATACAGTCAATTAGTTTGGTGCATATTCTTACATGCATGCTCACATCAGAATCAGTGAATCAGTGTTCTTGTGCGTAATAAAGTAGTACACCCTATCAAATCAAAATGTTTCCCTTGTTCAAATGGTAGTTTGAATTTCAAAATAAAAGTGCACACATAAGGGCTTTCACTCAGCCCATTCTCATTTCCAGGGCATCAAATACGTAGCTTTGTCATGTCCTTTGGCGTCTGATACCAACGCAGGTGGCAGCTTTTAGCGTCATAGTTCAGGATGCAAGGGGGAAGACCTTTTTTTAACAGAATATTTAAAGTAATAAGGTGGTTAGGGTGGATGGGTGGGTCAGAAACCGGTATTTGCTTCTGTGCCAATCAAAAAGTCAACATTGATTATTTTTAATTATGTTACGTAAATTATGTAAGTAACGTTACTTACAGTATGCAACGTACATCACACAAGTAATACAGTTATTTTACCCAAAACATGATCTTTTCCTGAACCTAACCAAGTACTTTTGTTGCCTAAACCTAATTAAATCACAACCTTTCACAACATTAACCACTGGTTTTGTATTGAAAGTCTAAAGGACATTGTAAATATATTATTACTAACTTGAATGGATGTTGCAAATTTATTCTTGCTAACTTGACAGCGAGGTCCTACATGTGCAAGGATGTTGACCAAGCATCCTCATGTGACGAGCTGGGATGCGAACGGGTTGGCACAAACACACAAATGCAATGACTCTACATCCTTTAGCAACTTATTAAGTGTTTCTTCATTTATCTTTCTGTGTGCTCTATGTCTTATGCTTGTATGCATACAGAGCTGTAGGTGCGCTTGTACACTTTTGTCAGTTCAGTCAGCCTACCTACTCACCTGTGGTACCATATATCTCACCTCCTTAATCTGATTTGACTGCATTCCTCCAGCCTCTGTCTCTGCCAACAGCCCTCAGTGTGATTCTGTTGTCTGGCACAAAGTAATGAAAACACATAAAGCTCTCATTACCTGCCAGTGGCTGTGGGGCTGAGTGATAGTAGACCTGTACGCTCACAGACACACACAGAAGTGAAGACACACAGATGAGGAGCAAGGGCTCACATATTGCACAGATACACACATGTACATACACACAATAGATAGATACACACATGCGAGCCTGAGGCGTGCTGCGGTTGAAATTACTCAACTGTCATTGGGGTCTGATTGATGGTTCCGTCTCTCATGGCTGCTGTATGATCAGCTCTTAGTGGCCGTGTAATTTTTCCATGGCCACGTTTGGATGAGTGGGCAAGATGATTTGGTCTAACACTGAGATGCATTTTCACATTCAAATAGATTATAGCTCTTGTGCACTTGCAATGATGTTTCATTTTCATTATGTTTGAGTATCAGTATGCCTGTTTCTAGCATGTGCAGCACAAGAGCATATATTGTGGTAAGACAAATAGGCTACACATGTTAATGCAATGTGTTTCTTGTTGTAGCATGTGTTGCCACAAATTACTGTTCCAAAGTTAATACGTCAATGTAATGTTACATATGTTCTTCACAAATTTTTTTTAGGATTTGTCTTTCTGCTGTCCAATCCAGATAGTAACCATTTTTAGAAACGTATTTTATGCCTGTCACTCGCAGTGTCACTAAACAGATATACTGCCATTTTATTAAATGTTTCAATACAATCCAATCCAGTCTATTTTTTTATATTCTTTGCATGCTTAGTGAAGTGTAATTTCCAGGCAGCTGTTTAAATCACACTGATCTCCTGCTATTTATATGCTGTGAACTTATTAAAGGTATCTGTAATGACTGATCAAGGCTCCCACTGTCAGCATGAACTTTATCGTTTCACTGTAGGCATTTTCCCCTACGGAGGGTGGGAAAATAAAATCAAAGGAGTGATAAATAAATATTTCCCTATATAATACACATGAAGCCTGCTTAAAAACTTTTTTCTCTTGTAAATATCTGATCTCAGTGACACTGGTGAAGACGGTTTGGCTCCTCAAGAGCTTCTGCTGAATGGAGGTTGGGGTGGATTAAACAGACCAAAAGCTTCAGTGGGGATAACATGGTTTATGGATTCCCATTAAGACTATAAACGAAACAGATAATTTGCCCTGACCTACTTTAATTTGCACATATATTCAAAAAATATTTTATGTTAGATGTATCATACACAATGTTTTTTTTGATTTATACTATACTCTTGTATTAAATCTTGCACTCCTCTTTGATGCACACACATTTTACACAGACACCTGGGACCTGACCAGTAGGAGTCAAAGTTTTTGGCCAAATGTGTAACACAATTGAAAGAGTTTGAGGTTAATTAACTTCAGGAATGGTACTTTCACAGCAGTCATTTTGCAAAGTGGAACTTTTCCAGTCCTGACTTCTTTTGCCATGAGTTTGAACCATCCAGGTGCTTCCCTTTTAATCTTTAGCTTATACTTGGTCCACAGATTATTAGACTTGATGATTAAACATGTCCAGAGACACGAGTGCACACACGCACGTTTCTTATTCACTCCATGCCCATTCCACTATGATCCCTATATGGCCTGTAATGTCCCACAGGGCCCACAGAGGGAGCAGAGAAAGGGTGTGGTTGAACTTTAATCAGTCAGGAAAGAAGGCAGAGAACATCAGAGGAGAAATTGCACTTACTGGAAAGAGATTAAAAAAGTAACAAGATTGGGGGAGTAGAAAGGGAAGAGGAAAGGGAGATAAAATAAAATGACTAATGTAGACTCTGTAGGCCTGCTTGTGAGTGTGACAGAAAGGCAAAAGCATTCACCCCACCAGGATTTAAACTCAGATCTACATGATACCAAACATGCAACTTGACCACAACACCAAAGAGCCAGGCTCATTGGTAAGGCAGTGCACAGTGCATAATCAACTGTAGTGATGGTAGTCAGTCACAGTGAGCAAGAGAGGGATTGGTAGATCTGTGTAAACAAGTGAGGAACAAGTGGCTGTGGAAGTTTTTAGTCATCCAAGCGGTCAGACAGTTGATCAGTCTACAACTCCAGACCGCTCTGACTGAAATATCTAAACATCTATTACATGCATTTTGATGAAATTGATCAGACATTCATGGTCACCTGAGGATGAATCCTCCTTATTTTGGTGAATCCCCCTTTTTTAACTCCTAGCACCACTGGCAGGATAAAATGTTTGGCTTTTAGAGAAATATCTCAACAACAATTTATAGGAATGCTATGAAATATTGATCCCCTGACTTCTCAACTAGAGCCACCACTGGGTCTAAGTTTTCACTTGTTCAGTAAAATAAAATCTTCTAGATGGCTTGGCACAAAACCTTAGATGTTCATGGCTCCCTTAATTTGTATCCTAATGAATTTGATGATCTCGTGACTTCCTGTAGTGCCACCATGAGGTTTTTTGGTACACATTTTGTACAGAAACTTGTGTTGTCCTCAGCATGAATTTTAATTACTTCGGTGATCTCTTAAATTTTATTCTAGCAGCATCATCCAGTCAAAATTTAAATGTCATCCAGTCACAATTTATATGTAATGCTTTAGTTTATGACCAAATACACTCTGAACTTAGATAGTAAACAGTATGTTTGCATGCTGATGATTACCATTTAGCTCAAAGCATTATTATTTACAGCCTCATAGAGCATGGTTCTCTGGAAACATCTCTGGACAGTGTGTTGTGATACTAAATTTGCTACAATACAAAGTACTATAATGCACACAGGACAGCATTTCTTGCATGAAAACAAATCCTTAGGGAATGTTTTGGGCGAGACAGCTCTTACATGAGATAGGAAACCAATGGCCTTGAACTTAGGACACCTAATAGAGATCAAGGCGCTAGAATTGGCGGTAATTGACTAAGATAGTGGCTGATGGTTGTGTAGCCTTTAGCAGTTATAGGGGAACATACATCATCATTTTGCCTGGAGGCAAAATGTGAGATATGATCACAAAGCCAGCCGGCTAGGCGCTTCTTGGATAGGGCCTTACCAATCACACTGTCACTGAGACAGATGTGCAGCTGAACAGTGCGTCAAATGGAGGCCGTGCGCTTTATATAATGCGTAAGGGTGTGCACCAAACACAGATGCAATCTCTCCTCCCTAGGTCCTGGAGTGAGTGAATATGGGTCTGTCGCTAAACACCTTATGACAGGATGAAATGGCTGCCGCATAAACCTGTTAATGGTCGAGTGCGACAGTCCTTCCTTCACCAGGCCGCTGCATTATGCTGCTTCCACTGAAAGAGCAGCAGCTTGTTTCTCTGCTGTCACATTGTAGAAGCTGACCATAGCACAGGCTGGGCAGTCAAAAACTTTTTCTGGGACTGTAGAGTGTGTATAACTCGCCATCTGTTGCTTCCACAACAATGCTGTTACACTGGCTGACAATAACGTGAATGTCGGTACCTTCCGACAGTCCGTACCGTCGGTTCTACTATTTCTCCCTAGTTTGTCACTTCTAAATATAACTACGAGCCAAATGTCTGTAGCTACAGTCGGTGTGTCGGACATGATTAAACCAGAGGGGACATGTAAATAAACATGAGCTTGCACACTTCCTAGCCAACCAAAGGTGTCTAGCTTCTCTTTCAAATGTGAAACATTAGTGTTGCAAGTCCTCGTGTAGTTTTAAATATTTGACTCTTATTTTATGTTTGTTGTACTTTACAAAGCACTATTTATAATAAAAAATGTTTATTTTACTTAACTGCCTTAAGTCACGTTATCTTAGTAAGGTTTCTTAATTACACACATGTTAGGGATAATCTTTGTTTATATTATGTGTTTCTGAAAAGAAGTGAAAAAAGATGTGGGCCGAATGCTCAAAGGACAATAAATCTATGGTGCTCTATTATTATTTAAGGTCCACTTTTGAAAAGTCTGAATATATCTGTGTGCATGTGATTAACCCTTGATAATAAACTAAACAACTGTTAAAGACCCCATGAAATATCACTCATACTTCCTTCAATTTATTAGACCAGGGAAGAGGGAGCGCTGGCACTCAGTGTGCTAGAGAGGCACCCATAAATGCACGACAGACTTTAAATTATGCTTTTCTGTAGACTACCTCAGAGATAATTTTTTTCAGAAAGCAATTCTCCACTCCATGGTGAAACATTCAATGAATTATCCTGGTGATAAGGTTAGAAAATGTGGGCTTTGTGTTTTCGGCGTAAACATTGGGACAGCTGATTTTACAACATGGCTGACAAGTGGCATTCATGTCATATCTGACCCATTTCAGTTTATTTCTCCCCACAAACATTATCTCTTGAATATATAACGCAACAGTGTCTTTGTTCTTTGTCCATGATACAAGGAAGGCAGGCAGACAGAGAGGAAAAGAAAACATAAAGCTGTCACTTTACAATCATCCAGCCAGCCTTGTAACTATCCATTGTTATCGGCTGATTAGTCAGCTATATCAGGTAGGCTGAGTGCAACGGCAGACAAGCTGATTCATGGACCCAAAATGCAGACACTAGCAAGGTTGGATCAGTCTGCAGGTTTATTGAACAGAAACACTCACTTACAGAAATGTACAAACAAAGGGCAAGGTAATCCCGACACAGGGGAAAGTCCAGGGTAATTAGTCACAGGTGAGACAAATGAGGAATCAAGGCAGACAGGAAACAAAGCTAGACAAAAAACACTAAACACCAATGTTTACAAAATAAAACACGAAGTAATGCTAGTAACAATACACAAGGACGAGTATTCCAAAATACAACAGAGAACATGAAACAGTAGCATAGCAATAGAACCGAAAGGAGAACACAGGAGCAGGAAGTGATAAACACTTACACACACACACACACTAGGAAGAGTCTAATCAGGATCGTAATGCCACTAAAACTCAAAACCTTTAGTCTTTTTATCTCAGACTTTCCTAACCATTAGTTCTAATCAGCATCCTCCTTTAACGTATCTCTGGCTGTATAAAAGCTGTCTTCAATCAGTCACAATCACTCTACCTTTGCCCCATGTGGGGTCAAAAACTATAGGAAAGTAAGTGTCCCTTTTTCACTCCAAAGCTCTGAAACATCTCTCTGTATTTCTTAACACAACAACCTTCTTGCTTTTGAAATGCTGTCCACCAGATGCTCCTTGCCACCTGTTCTGACCTGGGGATCTGCCAGTTACCACTTTCTTTCACAGTACACCCTCTAAACTAGGCACTACCATCTGTATCAAATAGTTTATTCCGATGACTACAACCCACAGCATCTCTTGCTGCTGTGATGCAGCAAGAGATGCTGCATCGCAGACACTTGACTTGACACTTGACATTAATATTAAAGCACAAGTCTCTGCTCTCCTTCATATCTGCAGCTGGAACTCTGCCCACCATCACAACCTCAATCTAGACACAACTGGGCTGCCTCCCCCCCTAGGAAAATCCTGCTCTCTGCAAGTGACAAAACTCTTTACCAGTCTGCCCAAATTCACAACACATGACTGTCAAGTGAAGGTCAAACTGCAGTTACAACCTGATCCTGCAGGTTTGAACTCTGAAAGATTTTCTTTTCTTTAGGCGCTGAACTCCTTCCAGTTTACTATCTGAAACAGTCCGGTACTTTTTCAAATTGTGCTCTTGCATATTGAGTGGAGAGGTTTTTTGGTAAGTGAAAGGTGACCTCTTTGATCCCAGGGAAGATGGAAAGTTATTGGGAAAGTAACTTCATCTCAGATAGGGCTGCAACTAATGGTTATTTTCATTATTTATTAACCTAATTGTTCCATTTTTGTTAAACATTGCGACAAATGGACATTAAGTTCCCACGGAATCATTCTGTGAAGTCAGCCCAAAATCAATCACACTGGAATTCGTGCCATTGACCTATAGCAAGCTGTTTTATTGACACTGACCTTTGAGGGGACTGAGAGCTGGAGAGTCCAAAATAGAGGACGCTATCATAGCTTATTATCTTTGTTGCATGATTCACTTTTATTTAATGTCCTCCGTCTGAGTAAAAAAAGACAGAGCAATGGTTTGCGAATGTCATTTTGCGGTGTGACCACCATTCAAAACTGAAAGGTATTCAATTTGCACTTAAAGAGAAAAAAGAAAAACAGCAAATCCATGCATTTTGGAACCTGGAAACAGTGAGTGTTTTGCTTTTTTTAATGATCGCAGATCATTTTCTTCATCATTTTCAACATTAATCTCAGTGGTAGCCAAGATAATTGATGAAAAGAGGTGGTGTCATATGTGAGCTGCTCAAGTTAAAGTGCAGCTGAGTCTCTGTTGTATAAACATTGTTGTATATTTGTTTGTGTGTGTCTCAAGTGAATCTGTAATATTGTATGGCCCGCTGAATATTTAATGCATTTATTGGTATATACATGAATGAGCAACATCTAAACACTCCTATATCAAACTGTCATGGTTGAACAGCAGAGAAACCCTCTCTTTCTGCTCTGTATCTTTCCCTGCCTTATTCCCATATGGATGACACACATTGTCCAACAGCTGATGTACTGTACAGCATTTTGTAGTTTGCTGTTCACTAACAACTTCACATCATATACTGAGGCAATGCATGGACAACAGGGAAATGTACCATTTAAATTAAAATAAAAAGATGCAAGGAGAAAATGCACTTTCACTGTTCAGCAGAAGGTTAAATATGTGTGAGGGAAACACTACAAGGTTGGGAAAACAGCAGTGCTGTATTTGTGTGTATATACTAAGAGATAATTGATTTAATACTGCTGCAACAACATTTAACAACGTTTAAGCTAAGCCCTTATTAACTCTTAATTGCCTAGAGGTAAACTCTCAAACTCCTACAGGAGGGTTTCTGGACACAAATTAAGCATACAGTCTTACAATCACTTTAAGATGAGATCCCCTAATTGAAAAGGCACTTTGGCTGATATGGGAGAGATACCATCAGCTGTTTGATTTATCCACTGATTCGTAAGGATGATTCTTACCAATGTGCCATCTTTATTATATCCATACAGTTGACATTAATGAAAAATACTTGGCTTTAATATCCACACATTCAAGTCTTTTCAGTGTAAATGAGAAATAATGACTGAAACACAATTAAATGTACACTTTCAGTCAAAGTACAGTTTAAGTGGTATTTATCCAGTGATCACTGTAATATGTCTAGCAGCTGGTTTATTAAGATTAATGGGAAAACAAATTATCAATCTTAGATGTTTACTGTATATTCAAACTTCTAATTGTGTACATCCTTCAAGCTTCTAAATTGCAACATTGTAAATAAAGCAAGAAGCCAAGATTAATAAAATAAGTCTACATCTGCTAAATATCTTAGTATTTGTTTCTTGTGAGGTGCATCAAGCTATTTTTACTGTTACACTTAATAATTTTTCAGATTCAGATACATTGTATGACCAAATGTATATGGAAACCTTCTCATCTGCTGTTAATTCTTATTAATGCTACAATATGTAACAATATTTAAGACACTAGAGTGTGTCCAGCTTTGTGGAAGTTTGGGGAAGGCCCCTTTCTTGTTTTAGGACAATAGTTCCCATGTGCAGAGGTCTGTAATGAAAGGATTTTCTGATTTTGGTGTGTAAGAACTTGACTGGCCTTCAAAGAGTACTGACCTCAGCCCCATCCAAAACCTTTGGAATGAACTGGCTTTGTCACTAATGATCTTGTGGCTAAATGGTAACAAATCCCTGCAGCCAGGCACCAGAATCTAGTGGAAAACAGTCTCAGAAGAGTGGAGAGAGCATGTTAATATTAGTGGTGGGCTGTTATCGGCGTTAACGTGCGTTAACGTGAGACTCTTATCGGGCGATAAAAAAATATCGCCGTTAATCTATTCTCAAAGTTGGGTTGGGAGCTGGGTCTATACTATGCAAGCTTGATATCTTAGCGCAGATGTATACCTCGCCGAATTGCACTGTAAGGGGCAAGAACAAGTCTTCGAACCTGTGTTGTGCAAACTGTGAAATTACCGCATCAAATGTGACGTGCTAACATGGATGCAGCTGTTGCTGCGTTCAATTTACCTCGGAGGTTGGAGCTGGGAATGACGTCACACCCGAGTTGACGGTGTTCCTGTTACAACCTCGCTCGGCCAGCTGTTTGTTTACAACTAGCCAGGTTAGTTATTGATACGCATTTAAAAACGTGTGTTTAAAATTGTGTTTAAAAACGCATTGTGCGGTATTTACTCACACTAACTGTAGCAACACGTCCACAGACTGCTATGTAAATGAGAAATGAACAAAGTGGCCCACACCCTAAACGCTAACCAACACTCTTCTAGCCGTTCCAGCAATGATTTGTGTGTCAGGTAACGTTCATTGACTTGCCCACGGACATTTAGCTTGGCTCGTGGGCCGTCTCGTCCTCTTTGCATGTTAGCTTCATGTTAGCTCCGCAGCTGCAACTGCAGTGACAGTTGGCTAACATACACCCTAGCCAAATCATGGTATTTGTCATGGTGTTGGATTCCTCCAGAATTACTTACTTCACATTTTAAGGCATGGGAATGAACAGATCATACTTAAAACAAACCAGTGATGAAACAAAAAGCAAACGGTGATCTTCCGTGTCACTTCAAAGTAAACAGACAGTTGTTTTGGGGAAGTTGCTGTGACGATTGATGCTTTCGTATCTCTTTTATTCACTTACTGATGACAAATTGGCAAAGACGCAGGCCGGGGCTACTATGCAAATAAAGCCTGTTGAGGCTGCAGGTGCTTCACATATTTTTCATCAGCAGGCACAAACTTCTAAGTGAACTCCATGTTGCTTTAAAAACCCCTTGGTAATTCATGTAAAACTTGTGAGAATTTAAATCTCCTGCAGCTGTCAGTGCTTCTCTCTGATCATCCTGCCTTCCTTTGGGATGGCCCTTAGGGTTCTTCTTAATCCTCCAGTCAAACTATCAATCGCTTCTTCCCCTCTTTCCCTCCTTCCACCTCTCTGTCTTTCTATTCTGTTCTGACCTGTTGTTTTTTCCTGCTTATTTTTCTCTCTTTCAATCAGTGTGCCTCTGTGTTGCTGGATCCTCAAGCAACATTATTTAACCTTTTGAATACTTTTATATAATTCTCTTTTTTTCCTTCACTGTCTTTCCTTGAAACCGTTTCCCCATCTCTTCATCTCCCCCTCCTCTCGCTCTCTCCCTAAGGGTGTCATTTAAACCACCGGTCAAACTATTTGTCCTTTCTTTACCTCCTCCTTTGGCTTTCTCTTCCTTTCAGTGCTTTATCTCCTTCCTATTTCCATTCTTTCTTTGGTCAATTTGCTTCTCTCTCACACTGTCTCTCACTCTTTTACACTTTTCCTCTGCCTACTGCATTTCCCTTAGGGTGTCTTTTATCCTCCAGCTAAAATATGCATTCCTCCTTCCAATTCATTTTATCTCTGGCTGGCATCCCTCTCTCCCCCCAGTTTCTTTCTTTTCTTCAGAAACATTTGTATCCCTCAACTTTTCCAACATTTTTAGTCATGCTTCTATTTGAATAAATCCTATGTACTACTCAGTGTGTGTGTGCAGCTAGCATCTCACACCAGCAAGCCCCTGTTCCTTTGACAAGAAATCCATTATCTTCATGATGTTCCTGGACATGAAGGAAATTGAGTTACCCAACCCTATCGACTTTCTAGGACTTGGAGTGCTTTTACCCTAAACTAACTTAAGTCTCTTTTGTCTCTCTCTGTCTTTCTCTTTTTATTTGGTGGGAATATCTAATTAAGTCAGAAGGTCACGGAAAGTCTCACTGAGATTAAAAGTCCCCTTTCAGCACTTGGCCCAGAGAACCACATCCTGTAAGTGACTGCAGCAGTGTGCATGAGCAAAGTGAAAATTCAAAATATTTATGCTACGTGCACACCATTCTATTGTCCAGGTGCAATGTTCCTATTGGAAAAGTGCTCAAACAGTGTAACTAAGTTGGGTGGTAAAGCAACACAGTTTGTTCTGCTTCAACCAGAACACATTGGTAAACATAATTTATTACAGATATACCCTCCAACCCACATTTATTGTTATTAAATTGAGTGCAGGGAGGTAAACATGTCAATGCAGGAAATCATAAAATTGCAAAGGTTAAGTTGGTTTAAACCTCTACAAATGAAGAAAAGATCAAAATTTCTAACCAAGTATTGGAAGAGGGTGGAAATGACAGAATCCATGCCTGCAGGCTGAATGTGAGAGAAAGACCAACAGATTCCTCAGGCAAAATTGGCAATCATGGGGCCGGTTTTCAGTTGAATGAAACATATGAGTGTGACCTGCAGGTGACTGACATTGTCTCTTCTATATGTGGCCACTGAGGTTGTAAAATGTCAGCAGAACAAATAACATTGCAATAACCTCCATAGAAAAGTCTGGATTGAGGCATCTCACTTGCAGAATAATCTATGCCAAAGAGTTGACTTTTTTTGAATTTGAATATATGTAACTTTTTTGTTCAGCTCCATTGTTGCATTGCGGTGCGCTGCCGATCTCTTGCTAATGGGCCGGGTACACATGTTTCTGGCTGAAATCCCACTGCTACAGTCTTTTTCATTACTTTTGTTAAATTATGTAGTCAGTCTGGTTACAATGCAGATAACCATGTATTCAAAATCATTAGCCATTAGTTTCACATCCAGACAGTGGAGGTTGGACAAAACTTAATTTTATTTTTTTCCCCCTCCACAGTCTGCATTATAACCAATTTCACACTAGCCTTTTTGAGACTGTACCTTCACACGGGGTCATCTGTTGAAGGGGGTGACTGCCAGCTGTGATATACCCAAACATCCGTGCTTTCACTGTCAGTGAAATGTGTTCAGTTCAAGCTTGGCACATGTGATCAACACTATATGCTTGGAGCTAAGAAGAAAAGAAAATATATTTTCATAATATGTGTGATTTGGATTGTCTGACCTTTTTAAGGGACAGGCATAAGTGAATGTATGACTTAGAGACCCACTAAGACTTTGGGAGCAAACGTCACTGACTCTTCCCCTTTATATCACTCAAGCGGAGGGTTTCAAGATAGTTACCAACAAAAAGGTTAATGTTGTAAAATGATTAAAATCTGCCAATGTTTTCTTCACATAGTCGGGGCTAATTTACTGACAAATTCATCTGAAAAACAGTAATTACATTTGCAATCAAACCTCACAGGGTGCATCCGCCGACCGGTGCTGTCAACTCACAGGAACTGGATTTGCATAATGCACATCCTGACAAGTCATTCGCAATGGATGACTTGTGAATGAACCATGATGACATGAACGCCAATGATTCAAATTATGGACTATTGTTAAGCTTGGCTTGATGTAGTGATTAATTTCTCCTGCCACAACAAGTTGCACCCGACCCCCTGCTGATGTCGTCTAATTGGTGATGTGCTGAGTCTGTTCTCACATCTGTTAACAAAGAAGGATTTGACAACTTTCCAACACCCGAAACTAACAAATTGTTTGCTACAAGCTAACAAGCTCCTGTCCATGTTTTTCGCTTGCTCTGTGAGTCATGAGTGTTCAGACAGAACTTGGTTTTGAATGGGGGGTTAAAAAAGATGAGAGGACAGACATCCACGAATGTAGTTTAAAAGGATGGAAACGTCGGTGCTTTATTCAGTCTGTTTCATCCCTGGATTTTTATCTCTCTATGATGCACGGCTCAGTGAAAATAGAATATCCTCAAAGTCTCAGGTGATTTCACCACCACTGCTCCATCACAGATGATTTTTCTAGCTGTCAAACTGATGATGCTTTTTATCATTGGATGGTTTCCATCATTATGTCTGTTTCTCTGTGGTAATGGTGGAGAAAATGTTTTAAAGTAAGAAAAATGCCCATGGACTCCTTTATTTCCTTTTATTCTTCTTGGATTTACACTTGTTGTTTTTTTACCATCAATGATTTGACATGTTAAGATGTCTAGTGGCCTAGTGGCATCAAACTGCCTTTTTTTGCATTTCAGATGTAAATATGCATCTCAGGATGATATTGTGAATGAGCCTTTTGCTGCATGTAGTCATTTTCAGTTATCTAGAACAACACATTGCCTCACTGGTCAATTACATTTGCAATACTCAAATGCAAGTGTGTGAAATACTGAAATTGTTTTTCAATCATCACTGCCAAACGATCTGTCAGTATTGGCTGCCCATAGCACTAGCCACGATGCTTTTGAGACAGGGTTATGAAGGTCATCAGAAAAATACTGCCCCATTTAGACATAAACTGAACGTCTTGCTATACCCCTTACAATGATTGTGTTTTTTAATAGATTCGTTTTGCTAGCCTGTCTTGTTTTATCACTGCGCTTAAAAATATGGCATGTCTGAGGTTAAGTCGAGGTGGAAGGCCACGAGAGAAAAGGCAGGGCTGTAAGTCAGAGCTCAGGTCCTCGAGAAGCCGTGCCCCAAATGAGTCTCCACAACTTCACAGCATGAAAAGACGTGTGTCTGTGTATTGCCCCTTGATGGATTGATTAATGGTTTCTTTCACATGCTTGACACATGTCCCAAAGGCTATAATTATAGATGTAGAAGCAACACAGGCATGTTCCTATTTTGTGTTTGTGTCTTGAAATTGTGAGGTAAAAAAAAGTCGACAATTATTGTTTTGTGTGAAGTATCTTCACACACAGTTTTAAAAAGCTCAGGTCAATTGGTGGTGAGATCCTGAGGGCTCTCATTTAGCTTTTTTCTCCCTTTGGGAAATGTTTGAATCCGCTGTCTAACTCGTCTCCTTCCCCTTACGTTCAAACAGTAGCTTACTTTGGCAACTCTGATGAAAGAGTGATAAATGTGCTAATTTATGGCCTCTGCTCTGCTCTCTTTGGATATTATGAAGGAACACATTTTATGATGAAACCGTTTTGAAACTGAAGTAACGTTCTAGCAGGAGCAATCACAATGAGAGTTTGTCAAAACAGATGAAGCAGCAATTTGTCCCACAAAGTTCAGATGTTCAGCACTGTATCCTCAATCAAAGGACAAGGTAACTTACCTGAGATGTGGATGGATTTTATGGACATTGGCTATGGATGGATGGATAGATATACAGAGGGAGAGACATAGAATGAAACTCTGCAGTACAAAAGTTATGTGACAGCAAGCAGCATCTGACCTCAACAGTGTGAAAGGAAATCTGCCTTTTCAGGTTCAAAGAGCTAATGAATATAAATGAAAGGCATCGACAAAAATGAATCGGCTGTAGATTAAAGATCAGACCCATCTGTAATTGTGATTATGCATGCATACGCTCCATCGAACAGATGAAAGATATCAATCGATGGCACGCATCAGCACTTTCTGCGTTTTAAAGGCCAATAACCTGTCCTCTTTTCTTTTCTCTCCTTGCAGGCTTAGGAGTTCCTCTTGCATGTGTGTGCATGTGTATGTGTACCTTTTTGTGTGTAAAAATGAATGAGTGAATGAATGCCTGCAGGACAGAAATGTTAGCTATAAATAATGTAAGTTGTGAAGTTTGTCTTATTTTTCTTATTTTTGTCTTATTTTTATCTTTGTCAATTACTTTTTGACTAGATTTCATAATGTTATGTGTGTGTGCATGTGCATGTGTGTACGTGTGTATGTGAGCATTGTTTTGGAACAATTCCAGTACATTTTAATGCATTGAAAGTCTTATTAAAATAGAATATGGCTTTTCCCATTTATTAGCCATAATGAACTATATTTAGTGCAAAGATTTTCTAAAAAATGTAAAGTCTATACTGCCATCATGTCTACCTGGAGGAACACACAAACATTTTAATATATATTATTATATATGCAGATTTTTGAATAATCTCATTCCTGTGCTCTGACATAAAATAATGTCTCTGTTCACTTGTTCACATTTTCAGAGAGAAAATAAACAAATAAAAAAGAGCAAAGCTATAATTGTGTAAAAGATGTCAAAAACTTTTTTAACAAATATGTATTGGCATTTAAACATGCTACACATGTACCTCCTGTTGAGCATGAGTCATGAAAGTGCTGATCAGCATGACCAGTGATGGGTTAAATATCCCGTGTCTTGATAACTTTGATCTAACTGCTGACAGAGTTAGAGGGGTGGAGGGTGACACCATGGGAGATGAAGGGAGAAGGGGGAGGTAGATATGGAGGCTGATGAGAGGGAAAGTGGTGAGAAGAGACAAACCGCTTGAGGGAGGGAGAAAGTGTTGCAATGCAGATAACGAGATGAGAGGGAGCGCCTGAGTGAAAAACACATAGGAGAGACATTAAAGCAGTAACAAACTATTGTAATAGTGTGTCTAATCTGTTCAAATTACACTATGCAAGGTTTTCATGTAAAACGACTACATGTCTGTAGTCATGCAAGGCTGTAATCCTCATTACACACAGAAAACAAAAGTGTTTGAACATGAAAACATTTGCTATTCTTAGATGCTTACCACTTGTAAGGCAAAATAAAATTTAGCCGGAGGGTGGCACAAGACACAAAAGATCATCTTACTTAATCAAATGGGCTGTCAGGCTCAGCGCTACATTTATAATTTTGTTCAATTTGGCTCAACTTTCAGCAATGTAAGCTAAAATTGTAGCATATAAACATGGTAACACTGTTGCCTGTTGGCATACTGTGTAAGCATTCACATACTGCTCAGGTTGATGGTAAATTCGCTAGTTTTAGAGGCATCCTGTGATGAATTGAAGTGCTTGACATGTGGACATTTCAACATGTCAGATAAAAATTCAGGGGCTCACCAATTTCTGCCATCAATTCATCATAAAAATAATTGCCATTTCTAGAGCCAAGCCACTGCCATACACAAGTGTTATTGGCTTAAATCATGAAGTTGAGCAGCGGTAGAGAAGAGTGTCCCGCCACATATGGCTGAGAAGCTATATTCAACATATTTCCCATTCTGTCGGCAGGTTCGGTCACAGACAGGAAATCATCTCTGTTCAGAGGAAGCGATCAATCACAACCTGACAGTGAAATAAAAACTGTGTCCTATAAATGGTAACGTTTGAGCACTCAGTCTAGAGGAAGCTGTCTTCACCAACATTAGGTACTCGACCTCTGTCACTTTTATATCCTTTGGCAGGGTAAACATGAGTATGCTGCGCATATTGTATAATGTCTGGGAATGGAAATTAAACTGTTACCTCCTGCTGCCATTTTTATTCTCCAACAGCCAAAGTTGCATGTGCAGTCATTTGAGCCATGTAGTTTTAGCTTTGGTCATTTTCAGTTTAGCTAAAGAATTATTTCTTTTGACAAACCACTCCAGTGTCTTTTATTAAGCCCTTTCAAATTTCCATAGCATGGTATCATAAATTAACTGTTATTGTGGAGGAAAGTGGTTGCTTTTCTCAGTTTTGGAAAAACATTTTTTGGTTACAAGGTTTTCATTTGACAGCTTGGATAACTTTATATAATCCCAATTTAAACTGTATATTCATGTTTATACCCCAACTCCACACACACACACACACACACACACACACACACACACACACACACACACACACACACACACACACACACACACACACACACACACACACTTTTTGCTATGACTTTCTGTAAAAAGTTTCCACAGAGGATCATTAAAGATTCATCTTATCTTCATAGAGAAAAAGTCAGCCAGACAGAGAACAATACAGACAAAGACACAGAGGAAAATAGGACGAGACAGAAAAGGGAAAGAAATGTACAGATTGAGAAGCAGGCAGGCAGACAGACACATAAAACAGCCCAGCCAACCAAGCCAAAAAGCAGATGCTTGCTCCCTGTTTTCCCTGTCCTGTCTGGCTCTGTGCTCTCCAACCCCAGTCTTCAAAGCCACAGCAGGAGGTGACAGTCTTAGCCCTGCTCCCTGGCTTCTATATAAAACATCCCCAGTCTATTTACTTTCTGCAGGGATTACACTCAACACTCATCTTTCACATGCAGCTCGTTTGGGCAAATCCCTCCTGTGTCTCAATGGCTCAATGACTGTGTGCTTGCACTTTTGTGTGTGTGTGTGTGTGTGTGTGTGTGTGTGATGGGACTGAGGGAGAGTGTATCATCAGGAGAACAATTGTGTTTGTCTGTTGGTGTGTATCTGTCAAGGGGGTTTCATTTCTACCTGTGAGGCTACTTTCATCTGCTAGAGTGTCTTATTTGGCATAAAAAGCATTTTATTCATCTTAGTGACTGCATGCTCTGTGATTGTCTTGGCAGCCACATCAAAAAGTACAGACAAAGTTGACAGTGATTGTTGTGAAGTTAGGGTCCCAGGGTGCATCACAGGAAGACATCAGCATGAGATTATTTTTCTTTTATAAATCACTTGATTCGCTATTACGTATCCAGTTGGGTAAGTCAGTAGGAGAGGAATTTAACAAAACATTTTGATACATTTGGATAGTCGGTCTGCATTTAAGGTCAGACAGGGAGATCAGATTCTTCTTTGTTATAAATATTAATTAAGCAGAGCTGGTGAATGAATTGAGTGAACATTGTCGCCATAACAGAAGTCTGACGTTCTACTGTGTGTGCTTTCAGCAAAGCAGAATGACAGACGCCAGGACAATTTTGCAATGTACACCCTTGTGTAATGTACATTCCTACTTAACATCTTCTCTTAGATTCCCTTATCTACTTTTGCATGACAGATACATCGACCTATTTGTAATTTCCCCATATTACATAATGTTTTTGTTGAGTAAACAGGCCTGCCTGGCTCGGAAGTGAACCCTTTTGTGGAAGCCAAAATACTCGGCTTTGAAATACTGCTGTAAAAGCGTCTTTGCCCCAGGCAACTTACAACCTTCGCATCAAGCATTTTGATTGAAAATGCTTGATGCACCGCATTTATTTCATACTTGTTACAGTGTGGAAAGTTTTGCGATAGCAAACTGTGTTTATGCTTAAAAGTCGCCCTTGCTGTCTGACTTGCCTTCATGCCAACCCGGGCAACGCTGGGATTGAAGACCAGCTGTAGTTCACTGAATGCCTGGCTCTGTCACTGGAAAAAGAGCAGCATTGTTTGGAGTGGAGTTACGCTGTTTCCAAAGTAAGGTGGAGTGGGGAGGGTAGTCATGCCTGCGCCCTTGCTCCTGCCATAAATCAACCACTGCTACTTATGTCTGTAGAGGAGGAAGATGATATTTTATGCATCATAGTGTAAAACTGAGGACAACACCTCTCTGCCCCAAGTCATTGTTGTAAGTTTTACCAAATCTTGGCCCCTGTTTTCCTTAGTAAGTCAAAACTTCTTCAATAGGATGAAAATCCACTCTTGACACCCCCAGTATTCAGCTTTGTTCTGCTGGCCCTGCTTGTTGTACCAACCATCTGCTGGAGGGTATCTAATGTGTGGCTATGGCAGCAAAGTTAGTTTTTATTTCTCATTTCTTCTTTGGCTCTTTGGAGGTGTCATGCCTTCAGCTTTTTAAAGCTTGATTACGTTAAGGTTGAAGGGTATGGAAGGTCTCCTGGCTGCTCCATAGTTGCCAAAAGGGCTATTTTCAGCTTTAGTATACCTGTAGTGACCAGCTCAAGCATAGATAGTTTAGAGTACAAAGGAACGCTCTTGCAGGTTACACATTTAACTGTGCAAGCGGCATGATGCCCAGCCTGGAATTGCCTTTCAGTGCTTGAATCCTGAGAGGGATGCACTTAGACTTCTGGGATTGTATGGAGGGGCCATGCAGACAACCCAGGATGTGTATGTTCAATCTATCCATTTTGAGATGTAAAGCCAAATAATTGGATTTTCAGAAGTGGTATTAAGAAAAAAATATTTGTTTAATTGATTCATTGAGTTGAACCATTAGTTCTGTGGTCTGGCTTTTCTTGGAGAATAGTAATTTGCATTCCTTTATTTGTGTGTGTGTGTGTGTGTGTGTGTGTGTGTGTGTGTGTGTGTTAGTTTGTGTGTCAGCCATCACCCCATTGCATGGGCCTGGAGTGGGATTGGTTTTCAGCCAGTGTTCAGCCTGAAGGGTCTCCTCTAGGGTATAAGCAGGAAACATTCAGTATGTCCAGTAGTTCCTTTCCTCAGTGACAATCATATTTTGTTCTTGAGGCTCATTTCCAAATTTCAACATCTATCGGCAGATCTGTTTGACATCACTTTCAACTAAAAGTGATGTTGCTGCTTACGTTGACTATAACATAGAGTGATCTGCATCCCCTGCCACTTCATCCCAATGGTATGACGATAAGAGGGTATCAGTGACAAGTGCCACACTCAAAATCCTTCATGCCTGAGAACAAATCTTAAATAGCATAAGCCTTGTCAACCTTGTTGTTGTTACCCCAAATAGTTTTATTTGTTTAAAGCATTTCCAAAAAATGTTTGAAATGGATAATATGTTTTATATAATGGAGAGCTTCTATAATTCTGTAGAAAATATAATATGAAATACTGCCACACTCAATTTCATAGTTAATTGCTGCAATCAAGAAAATTATGGGTACTAAAACCGGGGTCATGATCTAGTAAAGGTTGATAATCCTTGCTAAAGAACCTTGGGAGAGGGCTCCTTCTGAGAATACAGATGCATAGCTATCGACCTCAGCTTTGCTCTCTTCAGCCCAATTGATTTCACTATTCCACATATTTTTTTTACTGCAGCCATGATCTCTCTTTACCCTGTCTCACTCTGGTGACCACTGTATTTACATTCAAATTTTTGTTTGACATTGTAGGCATGGTTGGTACAATCTCAGCAAGTCAGCCCATATCTGAAAGAGAGGCTGCTAGTTTCACACAAACATGGACCTATGTATTTTTTTACCCAGTAAAGAAATCTTGTTGTGTGTTCAGATCTGCTTATGAAAACTACAACCTACCATTGAACTCTGCTTCTGTGAAGAGCAACAGCAATCTACTCCAACAAAAGAGCATGAATGACAGCAAGAAAAAAGGCTGTTATGTTGTGCAGAACTTTCTTCAATAAAACCCCATAACAACGGCCGTTGCCTCGATCGACATTTTTGTTACAGAACCATTGCATCCAGAAATGTCTAAAAGATTTTTTAAAAATTGTTTTGTATTTTGAAATAGCAATACTATATTCAATTATTTTGTTAGGTCATGCGCACTGCAACCCCAGTACACCTTGTACTACACAGTAGTGAAAATGGAACGTGAGAGCTAACCAAACGGTGAGTGAGAGATGACTTTTGCAAATCAATCTTCTGTCCTCTTCCCCTTGTGTATATGTCTATTTGTGGAAGTGGAATGTGGCCAAATGCACACTATGCTCTCACTTTATTGTCTCTTAGTCAGGTGTGATAGAAAAAGACAGAGAATGAGACAAAGCTAGAAGGCCTGAGTGCACAAAAAGACATGTCCACTCTCATAATCTAATCTGATATCCACTTTGTTGATTTACACACCCCTCTCCTCCCCTTTCTTTCTTCTTTGCTCCCCTTGAACCTTTCATCCATGCCTCTCTCTCCTTTTCCATTCTTGAACACCCAACTCTTGCCAACCTTTTTGCAATTGTATAGCGGAGGCAATTTTAGCTTAAAGTGCACTGCTTACCTTGCAGCTTGCATAAGCAGCTGTGTGCGTGTATGTGTACATCTCTGGCTTGCTGTCTTCTTAGCTTTGCCTGGCAGTGACTTTGACAGTGTATGTGTGTTGCAAACAGGATTACATACACACTGTTGACTGTGAGAGGGAGAGAGCCTGATTCAGAGCTTCAGGATAATGTCTGCTACACTCTTTTAAAATGATGCATCACTAACTAAAATAAATTTTGTGTCAATGTGTGTTGAGGTAATGGGTGGCATCCAAACCTTAGGTGGACGACTTGAAAATTACATACCAGTTACTTTATGTGGCTTCTATGTAGTGTATATTGTATATAAGCCTCTGCAGGCATATATACTGTATTTTTGTGGTGCTCACATAAAGTTTGACTGACACTGCCATTCACAATATATTAACCTTCTCCTCTCTTTTTAACTGTCTTAGCAATAAATCTAATCTCGAACATCTTTTGGCTAATTTATTTTATCAGTGTGGTCTGGTCACATCAGAAAATGGCACATCGCTTTTAATCTACACATCTTTGCAAAATATTTGGTTCTAGATGCTTGGTCACATAAGGACAACTTGCAGGCAGTGTTGCCAAATGTGTTGCCAACGTTATTCCACTCTCCTTCAGCATTCATCACAATTACATGCACATAGCCAATTATGCAAATTAGGTGATGATGCTATTAAACGACTTCTAGTGACTTTCAAGACAGCCAATAGCTACTTTACTGAATGAGGAGTTGGCAACACTGCTTGCAGGACCACTGCTGGGAACATGCTAACACTAGTCAGTCACATATGTGTATCATCATTGTCATCACTGTCTCCAAACCATGCCTCTTTTGGAGCAGTTTATATTCAGACAGTAGGGTTTTTATAAAAGTTAATAGTGCCACACAGCTAAGCTACGATAGCTTCCAACATTTTACACACATTTACCAGTCTCATTTTGGTCACCACTGACCTGAGCTAGCATAAATTTATAGTTTATGTCCTAGAACCAATTAAGCATTTAAGATGCAGTTTTAAACAACATTCAGCCAAGATTCCCATACTCTGAGGATTAATTAATTTATTTATTAATTGCAGGTCTTTATTAACAGTCACAGAGCAACTGCGCTGGATCAACTGAGAGGGGGAGTCAGCTGCTAAAGGGCACCTTGGGGATCTGTGTTCACATTTAAAAGTTTTGTCAATAGCCGCCTTATTTAATTTTGGAGAAATCCTACCCTTTTTAAGATTCCTATGCTCCTTGCTTTCAGAGGGATTTGAGTTTGTTTTTTTCAACAGATTTAGCCTTAGTTACTCTTCCCATCAGAGTTTTACAAGGGTAAAGTGAAAATCCTGCATCAAAGTGTTTCTCGGCAGCTTTGTTGGCAAACCCTGAGTTTTGAAATTTGGCTGCATCAGCAATGCCTGATACTTAATTTGTTTAAGAGAGTTGTACTTGTGCTTCCGGCTTAGGCTCAGCTCCTTTCAGTTGGGTTTGACTGTAAAATGTCAAGGTTTCATCCTTTTTGTCCTACCTGCATGGATAGCTCAGAAGTCAGAGAAGGTTGAGGCATGCCATATAGGCCAAATGTCCACTGCTGATCTGGCACAAAACAGATATTTGGGGTATTTTAAAGGCAGTGCCATTATTTTTAGTAACTGGAGTGTAATGCTTATACCTTGTTATAAGTTCAAAATTCCTATCTCAGTTTTGATCTCTTTTGTCATTACTGAGAAAATGTGTAAGCATTTTCTGTGTCATCCATCACTGCCACAGCAGGATTTGATCTTCTGCAGCCTGGGGAATAACTGTATGTGAGAGATATGAATATGAATATAGTGTGCACTGGAATTCAGATGGGAAGCCTTACCAGCAACAGTACAGTGGCTAGTTTTGTACTCCTGAACGTTGCCCTCGTCTCTCACTGCCTTAGATGACTTCCCTGGTTATCATATCACCTATATGCTAATGTACAGTAAGACTGTGTAGCAAGACATGATTCACTATGCACAGGGGGTACAATCAAATCCATAAAGTTCATGGCCATACATTCGAAGGGCACTAGGATTTACTGTACTGTGCAAATATCTCTCTTTGGGTCAGACCTTTTAATATGAGGCTAAAGGGCACTTTGTAAGAATATACTGCTGACCTTATATTTACCATTGTATTAGCATACATTAAGAATACATATATAAGAATACACATGTACTGTACACACACACACACACACACACACACACACACACACACACACACACACACACACACACACACACACACTAAAACTTAACCTTTAATCTGAGCAGTCTCTGTTTCATGCCACTTGTTCTGAAGATAGAATAGAGTGTATTAGGAGATAAAAGCATTCATTTGAATCCTGATTTTGATATCATAACCCTGTTCTAGCCATGCTCTGGGTGTACATTTAATTCTGGTTGGCTAAGGAGATGTGCATTAATTAGTTCAGAATCACATTGCTTTGATGTACTTTCCAGTATTAAAGGATAGCACCAGTAGTTATTAAGTGCATTGCTCCTCCTCAGTGGCTGATGATGACTTTATATGTAACCTTCATGACTTCTGTGACTTCTGTGACTGTCATAAACTGTGAGTTGGAAGTGACTGATCTTCTGCGTAGCTGAAAATGTATCTATATGCAGTTGAAATGAAATGTCCAGAATTTCTAGAGGTCAGAGTACAGATTTGCAAAAGTCAGTTAAAGTCACACTTGCAATCGTGCTGTTTCATAAAATCTGGATTGAGAAGTAAACTTTAACACTAAAAATGGAAAATAAATAATTTCCTGCCAGCTCCCTTATCTAGAGTACCATTGCAATGATGTTACATGTCACTATAGCTCCTTCTCATTACGTCTGACTCTCATATAGTCCTAGTCAAAAATAAATTAGCTCAGCCTGGGTGCTATTTTCAGAAGAGACAGAGAGAAAAGTAAAAGTAGGATTTTCAGTGCTGACTTACCGTTGAGGTAAATCAAAATTATTAAGTGAGTCATGTAGGCATCCTTCACCACGGCAGTCATCGCTAATTAAATAATTTTCACTGTTTAATCTTTGCCTTAAGATAAACAAATTAAAAACCTTATTCCTTTTTATGTGATTCAATTAAAGTCGGCCTACTTTCTGCAGAGCCTATCACTGATGGGTTTTTTTAACCAGCAACCATGGATGAAATTACTCGACAGTCAACTTTCAGCTAGTTTCAGTGGTGAAGTTGAGGCCACTTTCTGAGAAATTTAAACTTTTCAAAAGCTGTCAGTGGCCTCAAGGCCAACAATATCAGTTACCAATGACCAAGTGTCTCTCACTCACTGTCTTGCTCTGAAGTACAGTTGATAACACTGGTAAAGAAACATAACAACCATAATGTTGGCCATCGGACAAGTTTAACTTTTGTAATGCACTTTTATTTCTAATTCATTGACACTCTAAAAGACTATTTCGATAAAAGACTGCAATATTGCATGTGACCTGACTGACACATTATAAGTCTAACCTCTTCTTCTCTGTGATTTGTTGACACACCAAATGCCTGTGTGTCTTCTTTTCTCCTAAAGTATATTCTATTTAGGATTTTGTTCAGTAATAAACTGCTCCATTACAGTGACTCTGGATTGCTTTGTTTAAAACAATACATCCCTGCAGCTCACATGTAGTGAAAATTATTTTATAACATGACAAAACCATGAAGATGTATTTACTAGGATTTCAAAGACAACGGAATAGAAAAAATATTTTAGCAGTCTTGACTTATGATTATAAACATGACCTTGATAATGGGACAGTATACAGTAGAAAGGGTCTGTTGCCATAATATATCTGTGGAATGATGCTCTCAAATGTACTTAAAGATAACATTTAGTGTATTGTGGCAAATAATTTATTTATTATTATTAATTTATCAAGCCATTATTTCTTTTCAAGTAATCTTTAGTCTATAGCAGGGCCCAATGATCAAGCTGACATGGTCAAATGACTTGCACTGTCTGATCAACAGTGTAAAACCCCAAAAATATTCAATTAAGTATTATATAAAAAGAGAAAAACAGCAACATCTGGTAGCTGGAACCGACGCATGTGTTGCACCTTTGCCTGATAATTTACTTAAATGATTAATTGATTATCAAAATAATTGGAAATTGCTTATCATTGCGGCTATAATTCTATTTTCACATTTTACTGCAATATTTGCACATTCAAATCAACTATGATGTGATTGTTGTTATGGCAAATCGTTCAGGTATGGTTAGGATTATGCAACTAGATCACATGGTTATGGTTAGGAAAGGACTTTGGTTACAGTTAATAAAACTGAAATTACAGGGAATGCAAACTCTGAACTTCACACACATTACCCACCTATTCACCACCTTGATTTCTAAGTCTTTACATTCTGCCTTTTACCTAAGGTAAAACTATTAGTGATGAATTTAACTGTTAAGAAAAATGTGTGTAACATTATCATTGACAGTTTACAACAGTATCATTGACAGTTTACAAATTGACAGCAACGATGGAGGCTAAAATTCTTTTCTTTTCATGTTTCATTCTGATACATGCAGATTCCTCTTCATTCAGATGTTTTGTATATGCTTGGTGGCTGTTGTTCAACTGCTCATTCTTTGCTCTTTAAATGGACCTCTGGATTTACATTCTTACATTGTTTTTGTAGGAGGGAGAATTGTTATATTTACTATCCCGAACAGCAGATCTTTCCTATCCTAACAAGGTCACCTTTCATCTCTGTGATGGACTGATGTCCTTTGTTTGCATCTTTTCTCAAAGCTACAAGAATACAGAGAGGCTGATCAAAAGCAGAAAGGAGAATCAACTGCTTTGTAAAAGAACCAACAAAGATTTTCAGAGTGCTTTTGAGTGATCTGTCAGAGCTCATTTTTCAGAATGTGTTAGTTTGCTTTTGTTGACTTACTGTTCTCCTGAAAGTTATTAGCTTTTATCCACTTCCATTTTCAAATGCTCTCTCTTATCTAAAATAGATAGATAGCAGGTTAAGCACAGCACCACTAACCACCTTTCTCACAGGTTTTATCGAATCTTGAAAACTGACCTATTTGAAACAAAAGTCTGTAATAACATTTTATTGAAATATAATCTGTGAAGAAAATTCCTATCCTACAATCCAAATCTGGTTGGTTAAAATGAATGTTTTTCATGTAGTTATATAGTTATGTAGAATTAAATTTAGAAAGCCACAGGTGCTATACATGGGATTTGAACCTGTATGATGAAAAAGTACATCAACAGAAACTCAGGAGTCACCTCAAAAATGAAACAATTCATTATGGATATTTTACAATAATAATAACAAATATTTTGACTTAGTTTCTGGGAAATCACATTTTTCTGTCAATTTGGTATGGCATATATATAGAGAAGAGGTCAGCCATTGGTGAGGTTCACAGTCCTAACAAATTCAGATTTTTTTGTTGCAATTCAACACACAATGCCGTACGTTAATTGCTAAAATTGTCCAAATGGACCCATAATCTGAAGCTTAATTGATATAAATTTCTTAAAGCATTATTTCTTCAAAGTGTAACCTTAAGCTTCACTTTCCTCTTCATGGCATGGAGAAAAGCATTGTAAGTTTGGTAAATATTTTTACTTTATTACTCCTTGGGAAGGGTGGTAGACTTTAAATCAGATAAACAGATTTTTCTAATGCGTCTCATCTCTTTTTATTTCTATCCAAGCCTTGAAAGTGCTCAAACTGTCTGTCTCCTGTCTGTATCACCGTCTATACTTTACTGAATTAACTCCTTCCACTTTGCTCTGCTGTCTTTGTGTTCTCCCTCCATTATCAACATCACTCCTTTTCTATGGCTTTGTCTCCCCAGGGATCTGCTATTGCTCGGCATCTTTTTGTCCACCTGTTTGTAGCATGACTAATCTTAAAGGCAATTCATATCTCATTTCATCTCATCTAAAGTACTATTTCGCTGTCCTTCTCTCTCTCCCTCTCTCTCCAAATTCTTCTGAACTTAAGATCTGTACCATATTGGAAGTCTTCTGTTTTGATAGGCCCAACTTACACTTAAATGGATGCTTCATGTTGAGAATTTGTCCATTCTCCAAATAACTGAGTTGCAGAATTTAGATTATTATTCACACTAATGATTTTTACATTATTTACTACTGAAAAGTATAGTAACCTGTAAACAGTAACCCCCCTTTCTTATATATATACTGGAGATGAAAATCAAACTCATCAAACTCCTCTACCTTACATCAGTGATCTCTCAACTGATGGTTACTTTTGCCCTGTATATGGGATGAAAACAATCCATTCCTCCTTTATGCAACCCCATATATTGGCCAATCTTTCACTGTTTTGTGAATATATGAGCTTTTCATAGTGGCTGAATCTCTAAAGTGTCAAGAACCCAGGCAAACTTTGCCAGTGGCAGTTTTCACAGTCCCCGACTCCATCAAGTTGATAGCCTTAAAGTTATTTTAGCTTTTTTCAGATTTGATTTATTCCAAACAAGTAATGCATCAAAGATGCCCTTCTAGTAGATTGTCATTGGACTGAAAGGAAAAGCATGAATACAAAAACAAGGACACAGAGCAGCGCCAAAATAAATGGGGAAAAAATCACTTGTTTAAAGGGTGAAAATACAAGAAAAATTACTTTTTTTGACTTCTGTATGTCCTTTAAAGCAATTGTCTCTGTTGGCTGTAACAGCAGCTCCTGGACACGTTAAACTCGGATTCAAGAGAGCACAGTATATTTATTGACACTCTTAACTGAATTTCATTAACCAAGAATATAAATCTTAAAGATAATGTAATTGTGGTGGGTTTTGGTGGAATTATGGGACTGAAATCCTGTGAAGGGTGTATAACAGTTCTGAATGAGGATGACTGACTTATAAGTTGATAGATCACTTCAGTGACATCACTGGCAGATTAGGTGTCTGTTTTTCCAGGACTTTGCCGGGTGGATTTTGAATTGTGAAGAAGTCTTTGCTGAGATCTGAAACAGATTTGCAAACCGCACAATGTTGAGTAAGGTTTATTTATATAGCCCAGCCTTACACACAATGTATCAATATGTAATGAATATGTTTGCCAACAAGAAATATGGAGAAATGTAGTGCAACAAAGATTATTGTCAGTGTTCTTCAACCTAAAGAACAAAATAAGTAGTTGGACATCTCCTGCTCTTGTGTCTATGTTTGTGCAACTGCAACTACAACTACATGGTTAATGTCAGGGAATAACCTCTATGATGGGGAAAAGAAATTAACGTTGACAATAGGACACGAAATGCAGTCTCTGTCGTCCACATCAGATAAATAGAAAGAAATGTACTTTATTCATCTCCAAAGGGGAAATTGCATTTTTTATTAGTTTACATTGGTTTACATGAATAAAATAGACACTAGTTGCAGTCACAAAACATAACAATTTTCACAAACAACAAGTGACAAATAAGCATGAGGTAGGTTAAGAGATAAAAAATGAAATATGATTAACAAATATACAATATCTAGATATATACTAATGTAATGTTAATTATAATAATAGATGTTGTGAAATTATTCAATTGATTGGTCTTGGTTCTCAACTGTGAATATTTGCTGTTTTCTCAGGCGTCTATGATAATAAACCACATATTTTTTAGTTTCAGACTGTTGGTTGGACTGACAAATAGCTTAAGTGGTGGCTGAAGGAAATCATGATGGACATTTAAAAATATATCTTACAATTTATAGACCAAATGATCAATTGATTTATTTAGAAAATTGCCTTATAATAAACAGCCCTATAATAAACCTTGTTGCTCAAGTTTTGACTGTTGAATCAGTGTAACTGTGATGGTGCAGTTAGATCCCTCAATTTTTCAGGGGAACGTATAATACTGTGATAACACTGGTCAGGTCCCAGGTGTGAGTGTGTGAATTAGTGTAACAATTTCTTCACATGCAGCTAGTCCCCAAGGTTTCTTTTGCAAATATGAATGTGACCTTAGCAGCCTTTCCTTGTTAAAAGGGTAAACTACTACTCAGATGCTTGAGAAAAAATGGACAGAATTCAAGAAACAAATGAAAAATAAGGACACGATTGCTGCATTTCTATGTGTATTGATATCAATAGTTTGTGCACATTTGCGCGCCTGTATTGTCTGCCTGAACTGACTGCTGAACACACTATATACAGTTAGGATGTCATTTTGAAGAAGCAAGTTGTAGGCCATGAAGTAAGAAGTTACCCTCATATTCTTTTTGAGTTTCTTCCCACCAGCAGAGAGCATAGAATTTTCTCTGTACTATATTTAATATATGGTAAATTAATGGGTGATTAATCACGCATTAATCAAAGTCCTTATAGGCAAGTCATGCCACTTGGCCGCCATCGGGACATAAAAAGTTCATGAACAGAATCAACAGTAAAATGTGATAAAAATTGCTAAAAAAGTTTGACCACTTTGCCACAAAATATGGTTTAAAAAGCGTTTTCCCTGACTGGTTATTCTTCTACTATGCGTGCGTCACCACTTCAAAGTATAACAGACCCTTACGTCAGTGGAACCACACGATTGGCTGTAATATGATTGCCATCTTTGCTGTGACAGGCTTTCCCCCTAGAGTTGTATAGAGAATGTGACTGAGTGGTATGTCTCCTCTAAAATGTCTCTGGTGGTGTTCTTTTTCTGACACAGTTTTTGTTTGCACCTTTGTTCTTTTGTTTCTAGCTTTCAAAGTGGAGTTGGGCCACTACAACTATTTGGTACCATCAGAGGCGGACTTACCATTAGGCAAAGGTCGGCAATTGCCTTAGGCCCCAAGCTACCAAGGGCCCTGTAAAACGCCTCATAAACTTATGGTTACGATTCGTTGTCTTACTTTTCACCAATTAATTATATCTCTAAACATCGATGCGCTAAAGTGCTATCCGATTGTTTAATTCATGATGAGAAACTCCCCCCCAGTCCCCACTACATTGGACTATTCCATTATCCAACTGCGCATCTGCGCGTATGTTTGTAAACAAACAGCTCAGCATGCTGTAAGCTGTAGGCTACAGACGGTTGAAAAATGAAGCGAAGCTACCGAAGTGGTTCTGAAAAAAGGAAGAAGCGGGAAGAAAGCAGTTTTTAGCAATACTTCCAAAGGTAACAACCTTTTTCACTTTTACTTTTTCGCTACTGACAACACTAACATTAACGTTACTAAAGAGCAGCAAGAAGCCGGTGCTTGCGCTAGCAAAGCTAACACTGATGAAGAGGAGCTACCCACCGGCAGTGTCAGCCCAGGTTGCTCAAGCGATGCGGGGCGCATACATGTCAAGTATCCCGTTTTGGCCGGGAAAGTCCCGTATTTTACCCTTCTTTCCCGCCGTCCTCCCGTATTAGTATTTTCCCGTAAATCTCCCGTATTTTAACCTGCGTTATTAAAAATAATAATACCCATGCAGCGCTGCGCAGGGCTGACTTAAGGTGATGCATGTTCGACTTAAAATAAGGTATGCTGGTGTGACGGAAACCAGCGAAGCTGTGCAGTGAGTAAACCTCACTCCCCGACAGATTAAGAGACGCACTGGCGACCGACGCTAGCGCCCGTGAGTTTTAGCCTCCTCGTCAGTGTGTCCGCCTCCCATACCCGAGGTCGCCGGTTCGAGTCAGGACAGACTGTATATAAAAAGGTTAGAAATCGTGCCCGACTTTAGCTGGCGCTGCAAAACGTCACCAGGACACATAACATTAAAAACTCGCGGGAGCAAGGCCACTGCAGGCGCCGAGGCCGGCGGCCGCAGTTGATCTTTTCAGGCTGCACAAAGTTGGAACCACACTTTTGCCCGGTCTCGCGGCATTTTTCGTTTCAATGGCAGCGAGATCAGTCATTGATCTCAGCTCACAGTGAGCTCACGCAGGTAGAATGTGTCCAACTTTACGGCGCTGTTTTTATACCCCGGCCCTGCAGTCACCTGCAGCTCACTTTAGACTATCAAGTCGGCGAAAGCCAGCCGCCGTCATCTCGAACACACCTATACCCAGTCTGAGCTCTGTCACTAGCCTCGCGATAACTGCCACCTGCAGGTAGATGTTGGACAACAGAACTGTTTGCGCTCTACTCTCATGTAAAATTAACCACTCTGGCCCCGCCCACAAATACACTCCTTCCAAAACGGTCTTAAAGAAGCAAAGTCTGCAACAAATTTACAATAAAGAACAGTACAATAGTAAAAAAGTACAATAACTCAGTAAAAGAGTAAAGAAAAGTTATGTGAAATTAAAAGAAAAACTTTAAAAGAAAAGCAATATGAAATGAAAAGAATGTGTGGAATGAAAATAAAATGTAAATGTAAAGACAAGCAATGTTAAATGAACAGAAAATATGCAAATAAGCATTTAAATAAATGCTCTTGATATATACCCTTTTGTGTTTTCTTTTAGGCTGTAACACCTGTCTTAAAATGTCAGGGATACTGGAGCTTGGTTGAGGTGGTGGGACTGCTCGCGGTGGGCGCCGGAAAATTTCCCTTATTTTCAAATCCAAAACTTGACAGGTACTTAGTACGTCTTTCTCAGATAAATAAGGAATGAAAAGGGGAGAACAAGGATTGTGGAGGGCCCCATGCCTGTGTTTGCCTTAGGCCTCAAAATGACTAAATCCGCCCATGGGTACCATAGTCAGCATTTGTACCATTGGGTTTGTGCAGAACACCTACACTGAAGCATAGCTTTATACTAAATTGAATGTACTTTCTCTCATAAAGTAGTGAAGGTGTAAGTCTATATTCACATATGTTTATACTTTTTATACCTCTGGCTATTAAGAGGGTCTTCCCTTGTGGGGGTGGTAATGTTGAACTGAAGTGAACTGATGTTTACTTATGTTTAATCATATTGTGCCTGATTATGTGATTATCCAGCAATACACACATTCACTCCCAACCCATAAATTGGTCTTTATGCTGTAATCATCATTTTTAAATACTATTCTTCTTATCATATGCTGTACTTATTTTTTAATTATTACTTATGTTATTTTTATATTCTCTATTTGTTCTGTTTCCATATCACGTTGTCTTTTGATTCAAAAGCCCAAAGTTCCCATTTGTGGACGCTGGCATTGAGCCAGCATTCTGTATTTGGGATACAGAACATGCCTCCAAGGGATGGAAATTACGGTCTCTCTGTTGACTGGTCAGTTCCACACTTTGGTCCAGATGAAAATAACTCAACAACTACTGAATGGATTACCATGATATTTTGTACCAACATTCATGATCTGCGGAGGAAGAACCATACCAACTGTGATGAACACCTGATTTTCCTGTAGCCTCACCAGCAGGCAGACGTTATACGTTTCATACTGCAGTGTGTTCACAACTTGCCTATTCGATGGATTGCCTTGAAATTTAGTACATATACTGGTGCTCAGATAATTAATCTTAATGACTTTGGTGATACCCTGACTTTTCATCTAGAACCACCAGGCGGTTTCACTCACCATGTGAAATATAATACATGCTGGATGGATTGGTGCAATGTTTTATACACAATAATCCTACTGACTTTGGTAATCTACTGACTTTTATCCTGCTGCAACCATGAGGTGAAAGCATTTAATTTAAACTAATGACATTCTCATCAGCCTCTGCTGTACTTTAAGCTTATTGCTAATTAGCAAATGTTAGCATGCTAACATGCTAAAGTAAGATGGTGAACATACTAAATATTAGCATTGTCACTGTGAGCATGATGGTAGCTAGGGTGACCATATTTTGGTTTTCAAAATAATGTAATAAGTGGTACCGCGGCTGTGTGTGTGTGTGTGTGTGTGTGTGTGTTTGTGTGTGGTATCCAAGCATGTGCAACTTTATGCACACGCTTGGATTAAAAACAGCACCCGATCTTCTCCCTGCTACGTCTCTGCCAGTTGAGAGGACCAACAAGTGTACCAGCAACTTGTGAGAAGTGCCAGTATGCAAGAAAAAGTCCCGGTATGCCAAAGAGTAAAATGTAATGGTACTGGTACTGGTCAAAACAATGCAAAAATACACATAATGAATGCCAACTGTAGAAAGCAAAAGCCAAATCCTGGACATTTTGGGCAATTTTGGTCGAGGCAGATGGCTGCCCACCCTGAGTGGTTTCCTGCTCGAGGTTTCTACCTCTTAAAAGGAAATTTTTCCTTGCCTGTGTCGCCTAGTGCTTGCTCTTGGTGGGAATTGTTGGGCTTCTGTAAATAACTTCAGGGTACGGTCTAGACCTGTTCTTTTATGAAAAGCGCTGAGAGATAACTGTTGTTGTGATTTGACGCTATATAAATAAAATTGAATTGAATTGAATTTAGAAATCCCTTCCAGAGACATTTTTTAGGTGCCAAGAAGACATGTCCAGAAAAAGAAGACGTATAGTCACCCTATGTTAGCTTTCAGATCCAAAACCTTCCTGTGCCTAAGTACTGCTAGCTGGCTGTAGACTTGGTTTCATAATATAAGAAAATAAAAGCATTTGAACTTAAGCATTGGTTCATTGTCAAGTTATTTCTTCTCTTAATGGATAAAGGTTAACATTAGCTAACACATTTTTGAATTCAAAAGTTGCATATAAAATCTTCAAAAACAACAGATTGTTTATCTTTTTTAACTAACATATGAAGCCACTGAGAGATTTCTCAGCCCTTACCAGAGCTGCATTGTTTACAGCACAGTGCTTCACCACACATACTGTAATTGCATAGTTTGATCTACAGTGCATCTACCATGATATTTATTACTCTCCATTTCTTTTACTGTGGGACAGTATACCGTATGTCTGTGTGTGTATCTCATTAGGCAGTGTTCCAGTGACACTGTTGAGACTGAGGTCACTTCCTAATCCTCATGGGGTCATACAGATGTACAAAGAGAACAGTTGACACAGCACACAGGTCCATGTTGTCAGGAGAGAGAAGGTAATTAGGGTTACTATCAGTGTTTAACAGCCAAACACTAACACTGTTGGAGGTGTACAGTGTTTCACAGGGAAAGAAAGGAACGAAAGTAGTTGCCCTCTGCTGTGATAGAAAAGCTGACAGAATTTGTTTTGTGCTGTAACATTCCGCTAGTGCTTAATTTTCTTTATAGTCACTTGAACTGGCGTTACTGAGTCTGTTAACATACTTTATGACTCACCTTTCAGTAGATTTTAGCATTAAATATTAACCCTTTCACTGTTATTCAACAAAAACAAGCCATTATTCAAAAGCTGGAATACTATATTAATTTGTTAATGAAAATGATCATTATTTTCAACAATTTTGGTAAGGATCTCTTTAATTTGGCCATTAACATCAAAGATATGGACTGAGTGGGGCATTTTTACAGTTTAAAAACATACTTATCCATGCTCTCCATTAGATAAACTGTAATAGCAACACTAAATTACCTCAAATATAGGCTACAGTTAATTATCAGTCAATTTGGTGGATGTATCGATCAGGATTTAGTACTAATGGAAAGTTTACTAACTGTTTGAATAGTTGTGAAAGGTAACAGTGCTTCGCTGAAGTGTCATACCACAGTTGCCTCACAGCAAGTATGATCTAGCAGGGTCTAGGTCTCCTGTCACTATTCATGGGTAATTTAGCACCATCAATCTCTCTGCTCGCTGATATGTTACAGTCTATGATGGACTGAATGATGATCTGAATGATTTAAGATTTATTTATCCAACAATAATGTGTTTGTTTCATTGTTTTTCATGACCAATCATTCAGTGGTTTTACCCATAAAACAGAGTAATTTCTTCCAGCCTTTAAATTTACATGTCCAATGGGGGATCTGAGTGCCTGCTCACTTGCACTGCCTCCTCAGAAACACAAAATGCTGCCAAACCCATTGAATTGTAAAATTCAAATGTTCTTGTGATTTACAAGCAAGCACAACTAGATATGTAAATTACTAATTCATGGGACTTGATCTGGGATACTTAATACCCACTGCCAGTAGCAAGATTCATTTGGATTGACTAATTGGTAGTCTTACTCACTGTTACGTGATGCACATAACATTGCATCTTTATGATCACGGGTCATTTGACATTCTCATCTTTTCTCACACCATGAGTCACAGCTATTAGGATCACAACAGACTAATAAACATTCTGTGAAAACCTTATGCCTGTAAAGTGAAGTACAACAAATATCAGGAAACCGTACATAACACTTTCTGCCTTTTAAATATAGTCAAACTTTCACTGCACTTCTTGAAAGCCTCTTGTTGCTGTACAGATTGTTTTTTCTTAACTTAAACTTAAGCATAATGTCACTACAGTATTCATGGTTACAGTGGCATTGTCAGGGGAAATTGCTGAGGAAATATAAATTGACACAGGGCCACTGCTTGCTACATAGATCCATGCATGCTGACATTTTGGGGCACTTGTTAAAAATATCAATAACAATTCTGACACAGAGAGATGTCCTATGTCATTATGATTTATTCAGGGTCTACCACCTAATGGCTCTCCTCCATAAATGCATGTTTTTGTGAATACTTTGTCTTGCTGTTAAGTTACAAGTTGGAAATATGTTGTTAACTCATTTGTAATATGAATTTTCTATTCTAAAAAATGTGATTAAAGTAAAAAATGAATAGGGACACACAAAATTCACAAATTGTTTGTTGATCATTTTTGTATTTATCTTTTTTGCAGTAGATTACAACAGATTCCACTGAAATCACATGGCTGAGAGTGTGTGGTTATACAGATGGCTACTGTGGGGAGTGAAGGAGTGTGCGCCAACTCTGCATGCAGCTCAGAAACTGCCCTGAATACTGAATATCAATGACTTGTAGGTGAACAAGGTTCAGCGTAAAGTATACAGCAATCGCACAGCAGGGAGAATGGTAATTTTTATGCAGTAAGTAATGGAAGTGCTGATGTTTGTGATTGTACTGCAGCACTGCAAAACACTACCACTACAACACAAACAAACAAAAAATCCAACCACCTCAGAGCTTCAATGAAACATCTGTCTGGCACTTTTAAAATATGTTTTTGTTCATGTCTAACAACATAACTAAAGATTAGAATTCTCAAAATAGTGTACATCACAAGGTAGGACACCACTTTGCAGATTTCTGATATTCAAAGTCATTAAAGTGCTTTATTATGCCAATGTTTCTTCTCTTGTCAGCACCTATCCTGTTCTAGTGTGGGTGATGTGAACAAGTTTGGCTCTCAAAAGGATGTAGCCAACATCTGATGAAAAAGTGACAAGTGCTTTTACAAAGTGATTGGTACGCAACAAAATCGTCACTGTTAATTAAACTCAGAGTGTAAAAAGTAAATGCTGTGCCAGTGGTTATGCAAGTCCACATCCATCAGAGTTGATTTAACTCTTTTTAGATAGTTCAGAAAAGCCGCCCCAGAGCCATATCCACTTGCTGACTAAATAAACAACAAAACAAATGACTGTCACTGCAAAATCAACACACATTAATGCCAGAAAATTGGATGTACTTTGTAGTGCAAATTCTATGACAAGATAAAGAGACTTTCTCAAGACTAAACTTTGAGCTGATGGGAAGACTTGACATATTTTGTGGCTCCCCATCCTTGAATATACTGAATGAGGAATTTAAGATTTACAGATATCTGTCATTTATGCATTATTGGACATACATTAATGTATTACCGACACACATCCTTTTTATATCACAGCCTTTCCTTTTGATAGCAGCAATTGTGTGCTACTATTGATAAGGTTTACTCACATTTTGACACCCTGCAATTGTATTCATACCTAGACAGTTATTTGCTTTAATTTCTTCAAGTTTTATTGATTCTACCATACACTTGGTTTGTCAGATACACTGTGTATCCCCACTGATTTATAAATCTATATTCTGACTGTTCTTAAGACGAAATTTAGACCAAGAATTTTAACGAGTGTGCATACATGTGTAGCATAAAAAATCAGCCACTGCAGCTCACTGCTGATACAGGAAAAATAGCATAAATGATGTGGATTTACTTGAATAACATTTATTCAAGTAAATCCACATCAATCCACATCAATACTACACTACACATACTAGTTATGACTCAAATCATTTTTAAGGTTAAAAAAAATAAGTTATTAATGGGTTTTGGGTGGAAAATCTTCTGCAGCTTCCTGAGTGTCTTCACTATTCTTCCCAAATCTCTTCAGCCTTTAGGGGGCAGTGTTGGTTCATACCTCATGTTGAGGACTTTTTTGAAAGTGCTTACAAGTGGAGGACGGAATGACTGAGCCGAAGGAGAAGGAAGAGTGTAGGAGTTTGGAGACAGAAAAAATGTTGGGAAGAAGAAAGTAACTGAGACAAGCAGGACAAGTGCAGATGCAAACAGAAATGAGGGAGGAGAATAGTGGAGGAGTGCTAAGTTTGAAAGGCTGCGAAATTGTCACCATTAAGATATGACGGTGGTAGACATAAGTGTGATGCAGCAATGTGAAAGTTAAATCATTACGTGTCTGGTTAGCATGACTTCTCATCTCTTGTCGTCTAACTTTCAATAAGCATCATGCCACTGTAAAAAACAAGCTTAAATTTCATCCTTGTTTTCATGGATGGGAAGCAGAGATAATCAGTGACCATGAATTCTAAACAGGACAAGCAGAATGGAAAAGCAGCAAGTTGAAGAAAGGATCCTTTTTGTTTTGGTACATAAAAATATCTCTCTTGGGGCTAAATATATAATAAAGTGTGGCAGTCACACTTAACTAAGCTGAATGCATTTTCATCGCAACCTTCAACCCTCCTATTCCCATCCCTCCCATCCTCATCCCTCATTTTTTTCCTTCCCCTCTCCTCCTCGTCTCTTTTCCTCATCACATCCTCTTCCTCTTGCTTAGCTGTCTCTGCAGGTAGATCGGGTCCTTGATCAAGTGGAGGCATTTATGTCAGTGTCATGCTGTGAAGTTGATGTGGAATCAAGCCACTCAGAGAAATTAAATCACTCCAAACAAACTGAATGTGAGGGGCTGATGTTCAAATATATCCTCTGGACGAGATGTTTGACTGTTGCCAGGCCTTTCCGCTCTTTCTAATGTTGGGTCCCAGAAGGGAGCGATTGACTCTCATTTTCACTTTGTCATAATCTGACCCACTTTTCTGGGTAATCACATGAATATAATGACAGCAATTTTGGGGGAAATTGCATATAAACAGTAGCATCATGGAATTATATATCTAAAATTGCTAAAATTATTATTATAATTATCTTTCTGTGGAGTTTGCATGTTCTCCCCATGTCTGCGTGGGTTCTGTCCGGGTACTCTGGCTTCCTCCCACTATCCAAAGTGTGAGTCTGAGCGTGAGTGGTTGTTTGTCTATCTATGGCCCTGCTATGGACTGACGACCTGTCCAGGGTGTACCCCGCCTTTTGGCCAATGTCAGCTGGGATAGGCTCCAGCCCCCCGCGACCATGTATGGATAAGCGGCTGACGATGGATGGATGATTATAATTATCATACAATTAGCATATGTAGCACATGTATTATGATATGGCAGATATACACACGTCATTAAATATAATTATATAATTATAATATGAAAACATGATAAATGATTAATAATGATACTAATGCCCTGAACACACATATTCTCAATCAACTTCTTACTATGAGTGATGGAGTCCTGCTCCAATATTTTCTATCAAATTAGAACAGTTGTGGTTGTATCACATGAGGGATTTCTGTCTTTGCTTTTCTGTGCTCTTCTCACTGGTTTGAAGAAGCAGATTAGAGATTTTCGCCGAGCTAGCGTTGTGGCTCTGGGGATGGCAATGTAGGTCGGTCAAATGGTCTAGCACTTTAGACCAGGCTGAAATAACTCAGCAACTAATAGATGGATTGCTATGAACTTTTGTGCAGACATTCGTGGTCCCCAGAGGCTGAATCCTAATGACACTGATGATTTCTGACATTTAATTGTGCCTTTATTTGAAAATAGACTGTAGAGACAGACAGGAAATGAGAGAATATTGGGAATGAAGTGCAAAGGTCCCACTGGGGTATTACGATTACATAGACCACAGGGTACCCTAACAGTTTTGGTTTAGACTGAGATACCTTGACAATTGTTGGTTTGATTGCCTTGAAATGTGGTATATATCCATGATGCCCAGAGGACAAATCTTAATTAATTTGGTGATCCTCTGACTTTATCTAGTACCCACCAGCATGTCAAGTCAAGTGGACTTATCAAGTGGAAAATTTCAACATCTACTTTATGAATTAGAATAAAATTTTGTAAAGATTTTTATTGTTCCCAGAGGGTGAATCTCAATGGCATTGGTAATCCCCTGAGTTCTCTTCTAGTGCCACCATGAGGTTGACATTTGCAGTTGTAAGTGAAACATTTCAATAACTATTATAACTTTTATTCTTTATCATTTCTATTACTATTTCTTTGCACATTGAAATTTACAAGGAAATGAATATATACTGTATACTTCATGATGCAACATGATTTTACATGACATTAACTCCATGACATCACCATTATGAATATGAAAAATATTAGAGCACATTCAGTGGAAGGTGTGCCTGCTATTACTGAGTCAGAAGATGGATCACAGCTCAGGTTACATGTGGAGATGGAGAGGAGAAATTTATGCAGATCATGACCTTTATGATTTGAAAGCTCCCAGGTTGTTCTAATGCAGGAGAATGAAGACCTTTTGGCTCTATCAAGCTGTGGTCATGACTCGTCTGTTGGTACAACAATACACACAAGCAAAGCAGCCTGACTGGAAGCAACGAAGACCTGTAGATCACACGGTGGTTTTAAACACCAGTCTATATACATTCATATGGAAATGAATGAAAATCCAATTTGTGCTACATATATGCACCACCTATGCTGCAACAATTCTGAAAATCCAATATAATGACATCCCACAGATTGGCAGATTGACATTTTTTTTTTTTACTGGAGAAGTAACTTTAAATAGGGCTTCCTGAAAGCACCCTGTGCAGCATTCAGGCGACTGTAATGAAGCCAATCACTTTTAATTTAGCTTCCCTGCGTCAGCTCTGTGATGGTATAATTGGGTTACATAATTAACACTAGCAGGAAAACAAACCACAGCACTTCTATCAGTGTCTTGCAGGAGGATGAGTAGCTAAGAGCTGTTGCTGGGGGTCTGATTAGGTTGGTTCTGCGACCACCGGGGGAGAAAGTGTATCTGTGCACTGACAGCTCTCCAGCTACGCTGTGCCGGAACTAACAGTTGAAATGGCGAAAGGTAGAATGGAGAGGAGGGAAAAAATTGGGAAACAAAGCTGAGATAGAATGAAGAAAGAAATGTAAGCAAAATAGAGGAGACAGGAAAAAGATTTTAGGAAATTACTCTGTCGTAGATATAATTGGCATGGAATGTTACCTGCAAAAATAAATATTTGAGCTTGAAAGGTCACCATCAGGTTCTAAACTACAAGCAGCATTAATAAGCCTGCTCATTTAAATATCTTTCTCTTTCACAGTCTTCTTTTTCTCTCATTTTTTTATTAGTGGTATGTTGACTATCCACAGATTGTAAGGTCTATCTGAATAACAAGAGAAGATATCTATTTTTCCCCCATAATTTTTAAATTCAGTCTCAATTGTCAAACATTTTGGTCAAAAAAGAGCATGACAATCCAAACGAAACAACTTTAAATGCTGAATACTCATTAGTGAAAACATGAGGGCTTATTAATAATGAAATCTCCATATGCAATACGTAGCAGAGGACTGGTAGAGGAAGAAGAAAGGGTTGATGAAATAGAATGCAAGGTCTTCATTAAGCGCAGTGACAGCAACCTGCTTGCGATCTACAGGGAACTGGTGTGCAGGGACGGCCTGTGCTCTGAGGCTACGACATGCAGACAAGACTGTGGAATTTACTTTGAAGCTCGTTGAGTCGAGGACTTGCAGTAGTGTTGGACAAACTTTCAACGGATTATCTTGGGGAAGAGCGAGAAAGGGAGCAATCAGTCGACACCCTGACTCTGCAGCAGGAAGCAGCCAATCAGAGTCCAATCAAAATCTACGCTCTCGGGATATCAAATATAACTTACAGTAATTCACAAGTACAGATTTGTTTCATCATCATTTCTTCAGTAGCAGCTTCGCTGCAAAGGCAAAAAAGTTAGTTCAAAATCATGACTCACTGGATGTTGTTTGAACTTTTCAGTTATGGCAGTCCCAGCAGTTCCAAACTCGAGGACATACAGTATGTGCCTGCTAAATGAACTTTTAGTCCAACCATTTGTGCCATAATTCTTCCAATAAAGTACTGTACAGTATATAGAAAAACCCTATATATGCACCGTAGGTGCAAACATTTCTCTAGCATGTAGCAGATGTAAAAAATATCCATTAAGATGACACTCTGCCAGCTAGTAAACAACTTTGATAAGCAGGCATTATACTAATGGTTATATAATATACTGCATGTGTCTTAAAATCCTTT
Source organism: Lepomis macrochirus (assembly GCA_024633595.2). Lineage (NCBI taxonomy): Eukaryota > Metazoa > Chordata > Actinopteri > Centrarchiformes > Centrarchidae > Lepomis > Lepomis macrochirus. Next base: position 12,821,881 of record JALXJV020000021.1, on the reverse strand, counting down.
CCAGTACACATGCCACATTTGGAAACTCTCATAACAAAACCAAGTTTGTTGGCTCACACATTAAAGGGATAGTAAGTGATTGTAGTCACTCTTTTTATTAAATTCAGCCAGTGTTTCCTCATGATTTATTAGCTCTCCATTTTTGGGGTTTCCTACACAGCCCTGTCTCTGTAAATGGAAAACAAAGAAAGTGGTGTGGACCTTGCCCCACAACATTGTTAGCGTTAATTCTCGTGCACATGAGTAATGGGGCAGGGAGGTAGTGGGAGAGAGAATACACACAGGCACATTTGAATGTGCTGAACTCCGGGCACTGTGAAGAAGGAGAGATGGCCAAGAAACAGCCAAAGAGGGTCTAAGAGTATAAACAGAGAAGAAAGTTATATGACCAGGCAAGAGCAAAGTTGTTTCAATGCTGCATAAACCCTAGTGATTTGAAATTTGAAGATGGAGATTCTGAGGGAGCACTGGGGTGTATTTGTTTGGCAGTTGAGTTGAAATATCAACAATCCTCCTGCAGAATCAATTACTCTCCCTATTACTGTAACCGTTGTTTATAATTGTTTCATATAATTACTGGAACAAATTACCATCTCTAGGCCTGCAGACATTGTGGAGTAATATAGTGATTACTGTCTGTATTCATACATTATGTATAATATGTGATTTGTATAATATGTGGTTTTCTTTAGTTTTTGTTTATGTTACTGACACCCTAACATTATTGCTACAGTGTAGCTCATGCTAGTCATTGATCAGATAATTATTTTGTTGTATGTATGGCTAAATGGTTAATTATTGTTATATTGATAGTGTGACTTGTGAAAACTGCACCCTTTCAAAGATAGCTATAATGTCGAGTTGGAGATAATTAATATTATTTTTGAGGTGTCCATACAACTGAAAGGAGGCTGTTTGTTAAATATGGTCTACATGTGCAGTCTCTACTGTTTACACAAACACAAAGATGGCTTTGTTGATGAAGCATTTTACTTTATATGTGTCAAGACTAGACCAACTGATTTACAAGTATTTTTCTACATAGCTAGCAAGTACGTCTGTAGTTGTTGACAGCACTTTTGAATGCCGTGATTATATTTGAACATTATTGTCTTAACAAGTATACCACCCATCGATCGTAAACCGCTTATCCTGCATACAGGGTTGCGGGGTGGCTAGACCCTATCCCAGCTGACATTGGGCAAAAGGCAGGGTACACCCTGGATAGGTCGCCAGTCCATTGCAGGACCACACATAGACACACAACCAGTCCACACCTAAGGACAATTTTAGAGACACCATGGTTTGACCCATGAAAGGCTCTCAACAACAAGAAACTGCATGAATGGATCTCATTCTAGTCATGTATTAAAAATATTCACTACTTGGCCTAAAATAAATTACAGGCCTGAAGTGTAATTTATAGAAAATTATCACAATTTAAATCACTGTAAAATACTGGTCAGAAAAATTGCAAATAGACATTTCCTCATATCTTTAAGCTGTAAGGTATGTAATAAGTATTGTTGCCCCAAAAACTTCACATCATTGATTTTCTTATTTTTACAGATCCCTGCAACACAGTGGCTTTAATTTAGCCAAGACAGCATGTTAACGCCAAAAAAAAGAGATCATTTCTAAATACATTTTTTTTAAACTTTGTCCTCAAGGATGTCTGCACAACTGTTTGTTTACTTTGTCTGTCTCCCATACTGGGCACTTTGGCAGGAAACATTCAGTTGATTCAAATTGCCATTCCTCTGTGTGCTTTAAGAAAGTCGACTGTAAACCAACACAAGTTATTTCTTGACCTTGGAATCAGCAGTTGGCAAAACCATATCACCACTGCTCTATTGTTTTTTGGATTAACTGTGCAAATATGATATATAATACATTGTATATTATACGGAGTTCAGCCTGCCGGTTTGTGAGTCAACAGTAACAGTTTGGCTGATTGTGTGTGTGTGAGTGTGTTCTATTTTTTTGAGGGCGTGTCTGCCTTTTATAATAATTCTGTGTATATGGTTTGTGTTTATCTATACATGTCTAAGTGCTTGTGTTACTCGTGAATCAAAAGACCACGACTGTTGCAAATGGAGTCTATTAAAACCAGTGTCAGGTTTACACCTGTCAAGGAGGAATTTAGACTGATAATCTTCTTACAGACAGCAGCGTGAAAAGAGAGGGTGGGTGCTCGGAGACAGGGAGGAAGAACAATATTTCAGACCGATCAGGGAGAGAAAAGGAAGCGGGAGTGGGGAGAACAGATTTAGATGCCACAAGAGAGATGGGAAGCAGAGAAGGCTCAAAACAGATGAGCGGAAGACTTGATGGGGATAAAAGACATCTGGGGAAGCAATGACACCTGAGCAGAATCTGGACATGTCTCTAATGTATTTTGGCCATTTTGTTTGTAACCGTGCATTTGCGTATGCTTTGACTGGCCATCTCACTCTCAGCTGCTGTCAGGCCTCATTATTGACAGACATGAAAAGAGATAGTTACTGATGTGATGCCCGCTGTTGTCTCAGCCTGTATGTTGAGAATTGGAGCAGGATGCCATTAAGCTAGCCCTGGAAGGAGAGAGAGAGAAAGTGGGGTAGAAAAAGATTTTGAACTTGTGCTTTAGCTCCACTCCCGCTAACACCATGACTTATTTACACAAACTTTTATGTACCCATTAGCGCTGCGGTGCAGCCTGTGTTGGATCTAATGTGTGACTGTGTGTGTGCGTGTTGCTCTGCAGACTCAAAATGTTCACTTAGCATCATTCATCTTGATGAGCATCACCAGTAGGATTCTGGCAGTTATGTAGTCTGTCTATTTTCTTGTGACAGCGGACAGCTGTGCATCTGTCCTTAAATGATAAATCAGCCTTTTATCAGGGAATATATTACAGTATAGCTGCTACTGCTATCCTTTGGGCAGGTTTATAGATGAAATAATAGCCATACTACTAGAAAAAACTTCATTGTTAGACAACAATATTAAAGGGAACCAATTCAAAAATTCTAGATCACCACATCGTAATCCAGATTTCTCCTCCACATACACATCCTCTCACTTTGTTTGCTGACACTGGTACTAAATAGAGTTTAAAATTACAAAACGTGATTGTTTCTTTTTTAGATTTTTTAAGTGGAACTCTGGTTTGGATACTTGTAAAAGATCATTTATGCGTTTCGTCAGCCCCCGTCTCTCAAAAGTAATGTTTACTTCTAATTTGCAACCGCAAATAAGTTTGGACTGAGATGTAAGTTTAGTTTGTGTAATGTGCAAAGTCACAAACTTTTTCCCTTTTACTTTTTTCAATATTTAACATTACTTGGATCTTTACCTAAACTTAACCAAAGTGTTTTTGCAGACTAAATCTAACCACATACATGACACTTCAAGTACTACAAAAACATTGTCAGCAAAATCAAAGTTTCCTACAAAACATACATATGGCAAAACAATTCAGTTGTATACAGATGTCAGGGTTGGCTTACAGTAGGTATATACAGCTTGGAAGTGTGTATGCTCGTGTGCAATTCCCATTTAACCCCTCCCCTTTGTGTTTGTCCACAGAAGGAATCAATTAAGAGGCTCTCATCTTTCACATACCTTACCACCTTGCTGCTGTGGCAGCTTCAGAAGCATGTCCTTCCTTTGATATTGTCAGAAGTGAATCAGCAAACACACTGTTAATCACATCTCTGATTTTTCTAACAACCAATTTCTGGACCATTGGCTGGGAACTCAGACTTGGAACAGACTTGACACAGACAAAACACCACAGCGTTCATGCTATGTATGTAGCTAGTAGATACTTGAAAGCTCTTCATTATATATTCATTCAAGGGACATACATGATATAGTTTTCTTTTATAAAGACATTTTTTCCAAGAGACCCCTGATGACAATACGAGGAAGAGGAGGAGAGATCCTGCCCAGAGGAAACCCGGGGCCCCCGTCTGGAGCCAGGCCCAGAGGGAGGGCTCATCGGCGAGTGCCTGGTGGCCGGGTTTGCCACGGAGCCTGGCCGGGCATAGCCCGAAGAAGCAAAGTGACAACCCCCTCTCCATCCTCTGGACCCACCATCCATCGGAAGATCGGCAGGGGTCAGTGCGCTGCCACATGGATGGCAGTGAAGGTCAGGGGACTTGACCGACCAGACCCAGGTTGCAGAGGCTGGCTCTGGGGACGTGGAATGTCACCTCTCTGTGGGGGAAGGAGCCGGAACTTGTGCGGGAGATGGAGCACTACTGGTTAGATCTGGTGGGGCTGACCTCCACGCACAGTCTCGGTTCTGGAACTGTACTCCTTGATAGGGGATGGACATCTCCGGAGTTGCTCATGGTGTGAGGCGCCAGGCGGGTGTGGGGATACTCATAAGTCCCCGGCTGAGCCCCGCTACTTTGGAGTTTACTCTGGTGAACGAGAGGGTCGCCTCCCTACGCCTTTGGGTAGTGGGGGGAGGGAAATTCTGACTGTTGTTTGTGCATATGCACCAAACAGCAGTTTAGAGTACTTGGCCTTTTTGGAGACCCTGAATGGAGTACTGTATGGGGCTCCAGTACGGGACTCCATAGTTCTGCTGAGAGACTTCAACGTGCATGTGTGCGTGATCGGGAGGAATGACCCCCCTGATCTGAACCCGAGTGGGTGTTTGTTGTTAGACTTCTGTGTTAGTCATGGATTGTATATAATCAACACCATGTTTGAGCATAAGGATGCTCATAAGTGTACATGGTACTGGAGCACCCTAGGCCGAAGATCATTGACAGATTTTGGAATTGTCTCATCTGATTTGAGACTGCATGTTTCGGACACTCGGGTGAAGAGAGGAGCGGAGCTGTCAACTGATCACCATCTAGTGGTGAGCTGGGTCAGGGGGTGGGAGAATGGGAGAAGACTCTGGGCAGACCTGGTAAGCCCAAACAGGTAGCGTGGGTGAACTGGGAATGTCTGGAGGAGACCCCTGTCCATGAGATCTTCAACTCAAACCTCCGGGGAGCTTTTCTGGCATCCCTTTGGAGGTTGGGGACATTGAACATGAGTGGGCAATGTTCAAACCCTCTATTGCTGAAGCCTGTGGTCTCCAGGTCTTAGGTGCCTCAAGGAGCGGTAACCCTCGAACACCATGGTGGACACCGGTGGTCAGAGAAGCCATCCGACTGAAGAAGGAGGCCTTTCGGGATATGTTGTCTCAGAGGACTCCGGAGGCAGCTGCAAGGTACCGATGGGCCCGAAGGGCTGCAGCCTTCGCTGTGGCAGATGCAAAGCAGCGGGTGTGGGAGAAGTTCAGAGAAAACGTGGATAAGGACTTTCGGTCAGCACCAAATCTCAGGAGGGGAAGCAGGGAACCGTCCAAGCTGTGTACAGTAAGGATGGGACCCTGTTGACCTCAACTGGGGAGGTAATTGGACGGTTGGAAGGAACAATTTGAGGAACTCCTAAATCTGACTGACACGACCTCTCTAGTAGAGGCAGAGCTGGAGACTGCTGAGGATTTCTTGTCAATTTCCCTGGAGGAAGTCACTGAGGTAGTCAAACAATTCCACAGTGGCAAAGCTCCAGGGTTGGATGAGATCCGTCCAGAAATGCTAAAAGCTTTGGGTGTGGAGGGGCTGTCTTGGATGACACATCTCTTTAGCACATGTAGACTGGAGTATGCCCATCCAGTCTACATGTGCTTTGTAGATCTGGAGAAGGCGTATGACCGGGTCCCCCGGAAGATACTGTGGGACATGCTGCGGGAGTATAGGGTGAGGGGGGCCCTTCTCAGGCCTATCCAATTCCTGTACATCCAAAGTGAGAGCTGTGTGTGAGTACTCGACAGTAAGTCAGACTCTTTCCAGCTGAGGGTTGGCCTTCACCAGGGCTGCACTTTGTCACCGATCCTGTTTGTGATATTCATGGACAGGATATCGAGGCATAGTCATGGCAAGGGGGGCTGTGGCTTGGGATCTCTTCACTGCTTTTTGAGGATGATATGATTCTGATGGCATCATCGGTCCGGACCTTTAGCTCTCACTGGATCAGTTCACAGCAGAGTGCGAAGCAGTTGGGACGAGGATTAGCACCTCTAAATCATTTGCCAATGGTTCTAAGCAGGCAATTGGTGGAGTGCCAACTCCAGGTCGGGAATGAGTCCTTACCCCAAGTGAAGGAGTTCGAGTACCTTGGGGTCTTGTTCATGCAAAGCTCACTATCTACCGGTCAATTTTTGTTCCTTCCCTCACCTATGGTCATGAAGGCTGGGTCGAACGAAATCGTGGGTACAAGCACCTGCAATGGGTTTCCTCAGGCGGATGTTTGGTGTCTCCCTTAGAGATAGGGTAGGAAGCTTGGCCATCCGCGAAGAGTTCAGAATAGGCACATCCAACTGGGAGGAGGCCTCGGGTAAGACCCAGGACTAAGTGGAGAGATTATGTCTCCACACTGGCCTGGGAACGCCTCGGGATCCCCCAGTCAGAGCTGGTTAATGTGGCTCGGGAAAGAGAAGTTTGGGATCCCCTGCTGGAGCTGCTGCCCCCGCGACCCAATCCCCGGATAAACGGATGAAGATGGATGGATGGATTTTTTCCAAGAGACACATGGGCTTTGCTTCTTGCTGTCATTTTTGCAGCAAGTCCTCCGAATTAATCAACAAAGTACAATGCTGGTCCACGCCCTCCAAAACATTACATATACTAGGTTGAGGTTACGGAAACACTAAACAAAATAACTTTGTTGAGTTTAGTGGACCTTCTTAGTCATGGTTACAAAAATAACCATTTGGTTAGGAAATGGCCGCAGTCTAGTTGTAAAGAAACCTATAATGACTTTTGGTAGGAATCAGGAAACAAAGTCTGATGCATTATTGACCCATTCAACCACCTGACCTTTGTACCTCTGCTCACACTACTTCCTCCTTTGCTCCAGACAGACAAGAATCCAGCCACTAGAGGGCTTTGTCACTTGAAAACAAAAAAATACTGTCTGGTGGTCAGAAAAAAACATTGATCCTATACAAAAACACAAATGATTTGTGTGTGAATAATATGGACATATTGTACACATGCACACATGAATATTTATCTATACACACAAACATACAATTTGCACTTTAATTGAGGTGTGTCATACATGTTAATGTACAGTGATTGCACGGAGATTGCTTTGTGTCTCACAGTCTCTACATGCACACAAGCATGTGCATGTGAGAATGAGATAAAAACAGACATGCTTGGGGAGAGTGAAGTGTCTCAGAATATCGACAACTACCAAATCTCCTTCTCTGTCAGCCCCATCTCCTCCTCTACTCCACCATATTGCCACACCCACTAGGGAATAGAATAATGAATACAATCACTGCAGCAGCCTCACAATCCTGTTTAAGGGGATTATTTTTGTCATGGTTCAGTAAAAAAATGTCTTGAGAATCGCTACAAAAGGAAGTGTGACGTCTCCCAAGTCAGTGTTAATGTGGGCACTTGGGTCTGAGAGCCGATGGCACTACGCGGAGTGGCCTCTGTGGAGAGTGTGGCATTGACAGAAGTACCCAGAACACTGTGAAGAGACTTTAGTCAGAGCAATGTCCAAGACAAAATTGAATATGTATGGCCACGGGATAAAATAAGTATAGTTTACACATAAAAAGCTTCAGTACTATAGTTTACACATAAAAAGCTTCACTACTATAGTTTACACAAAAAAAGCTTCATTACTGCATTCTAACGTGCCATTATTAGCTGCATAAACACAGCATCTTTTACGAACAATGAAGCCATTACAGATCTTTTGAGTCAGAGGCTTGTTTTTACAGGATCAATATCTGGTACAAACATAATGTATTGGCACGGAGCATGCTTAGTTTCTCTCCAGTTTCTGATAAGCAGATTTTAAAAGTTAGACATAAAAAGTTTTTCCGCATTGTTGAAAACTCAGCATACTGGAAAAAATTGAACCAAGTTAAGGCTATAATGCAAAAAAAAGCTGAAAGGTGGGAAATGTTTTAGCCTGAAACCAAAGTGTGTGTGCTTGTGTGTGTGCATTCCAGGTCCCTGGGTACAATGCTTCAAGGCTAAAACGTCAATTACTTGTGATGAAAAGAAGGCAGGAGGGGGGCAGGGAATCCAAGACAAAATGCGGAGCTAAGGTGAAACCTGGTCAGGTGGAATGTGTTATGGTGCTGCCCTGAGGTCTGGATCTGTACAAGATGTTTCTTCAATAACTCTCCACATCAGCACAACTAGTGGAAGAGTTTGGCCTGGAGTGCTGTCCCCTCCTTCAGTGGCATGGGGGTACTTTGTACACATGAGTGTGTGTGTGTGCCTGTGTAATTGTGCAGTCACACAGAAGTCACTCTCTCTGTATGAGTGCTTGTTTGGACTTTGGGGGACACACAGGGTTACTGTGTTAATGTGTGGTTATGTGTGCATATGTCTACGAGCGTCTGCTGTGTGTGACTGTGGAGTTACATAGGGACACTGTGCATAATGTTGTGTCTCAGTATGTTTTTCTTGTTTTAATTAATTTATTATTTGTAAAAAAGCACTGCATTTAGATAAATAACCTTGTTAGTTTCAGTTATTTTTTTATCTTTGAGTTTTAATTCTTGAATAGTAACAGAAGAGAGTTGTGAACAGTTTAATCTTTTCCCTTAAGTATTAAATAATACTAAAAATTATTTATTTAATTATTATTACAACAAAACTTTCTAAGATTAGGGACCAAAAAACATCTGCAGCAGACATGTTTCCTTCTTTCTCATCCCGTTAATTATCTCTTGACCCCTCAGATTTCATTTACGACTCTTGGATAGTTTCCTACCCCTGGATTGGGATCCTCTGCAAAATCAAAATATTCAAACTTAATAAGCAGATTCAATCTTGCTGATCCTGTCTGCTTTGTGTGTTGTGCATCTGACATGCATAACACATCTGTCTATACTTGTATTCGTGCCTCTGTCTCTGCAGTATCGCAGGGTGGCAAACTTTTTGTCAGGTGCTATATCAGCAAACCTCTTCCTCACCTCCTGCCCACTCTGCCAAGTGGGATAATTTCTCCATAGAAATGACTCCAGATATAATTATAGATAGCCATTGGCATGTATAGCCAACAAAAATTCTCCTGAGAGAGTCCACAGGAAAGGTTATTGGAATTATGGTACTGCATTTCATTTGTAGAAACAAAAAGCACAAAATCTTTCATTACTGCCTGAAGTACCTTGATTGTTGTTTTATCTGGACAAAACACCCAGAGGATTGTTTGATTGAGATGAATTTAGGCTGCCCTTTTATTGAGATCAACAGAGATTATAATCACAGTGGGATTTAGCATGCAAGCAGGATACTGTACTGTGCAAAATATTGTTTGGGAAAAGTCAGTTTCTGAAAACTGCAGAGGGCTTATTTGTAGACAATGAATTGTTTTCCTTCAGCCGGTTTATGCACGAACACCACACAAGGGTTTTTATTTGAAGAAATTCTCACAACGATCAATGTCAAACAATGTTGTTGTATTTTAGACATGTTATGTTGATTCCTTTTTTTAAAATTTAAATTTGTAATGTTTTGAGCAGCACAACTCAAATTATGTTCACCTTTGTTTCAGTGGGTGGTAGACAGAATATCTCAAATTGCAATATCTCCAAACCTCCTCACATAAAACCAAAACAACATGGCTAGACATTGCAAATAAACATGCACATTTTTAATTGCAGTAATTGCAGTAGTCATCATATGAAATATATTAATTGGATAAGAACAATAATAAAAATGACTGAATGTAAACATTAACTTATAAAACATTGTGAAAACAAAGCAAACACATAGATGTCTGTGAAGGTTCTCAGTCATCCACGTCAAGGAAGGTTAAAATAAAGGGCAACTGGACTTGGTTGAAGATACTCAAAGATGTTTTGTCTCTCTCCGAGAGACTTCTTCAGCTGTTCTTCAGAGTCACTGGTGGGGAAACTCCGCTATTTAACCTCTGTGGGGTCAAGTTGATCGATACCACTGGTTTGTTAGTGCTCCTGGCTGTTAAAATGGTAATGCCGTTATGTTCGTTGGAGACACCCGAGGCCAAATCTGACCGACCATTGTTGCCATTCTCACCTGAAATGTCTTTGAGTATCTTCAGCAAAGTTGGCCTTTCTTGGATAACACATAAAAACTATAATGTGAAAAAGACCCCTAATGCTAAATGGAATACAAAGTGAGACTTGTAATGTGACAGAGCATAGATGTGTGTGTGTGTGTGTGTGTGTGTGATGAGACATGACATGACAAGTATGGGTGATATTTCTCTTCTTTTGAGTTGATCAACTGAGGAAAAACTTAAGGAGCTGGTTTTATCAGATTGGTGGTGAGTCCCTGTTTGCTCTCATTCCTCTGTTCACCCTTTCATGCCTTGAAAACTCTGAGAAGATATATGGTGCTGCGGCTTATCGTGGCCATGAATTTTCACTTCAGTGAATATATCCATTATGATAGCTATTTTCAGTGCAGTGAGATTGAATGTATGCACTGGTAGGCACGCTTCTCAATCCATATTGTGCACGGATAGTCTGTTCTGCCATGCACGATGGTGAGCATTACAATCTCTACCCGCGCAAGGGTGATGACCTAAATAAGAGTAGCAGATACATGTTTCAGAGAGTTCACATGGAGATGAACATGTTGTAAATTTTCAATGTGACTTGCAGCATTTTGGTGTGCACATTTCTCGGCTGGTGTTCTCTTTGTGTAGAGCCTCGTTCTTGAAACATTTTACAGATTAATGTCCAGTTTCTGTCAGGAGATTTTAGAGCATTTTAAGCCATTAAAAGTATTTTTAAAACATTAGTTGTCAAAATCATGAGGCAAAAGTACCAGAAGCAATAGATGATCTTGATCTAAAAAAAACTAAAATAGGCAAATAACTGCCTCGCCTTATTTTCATTTTGATATTTTTGCATGACCACATTACACAAAACCTTAGTCCTTCTTGAGGATCTGAAGCTGTTCTACTATGATAGTTGGTGATGAAAATAAATCATGTTCAATAAAATGTGCTTGTGTGTAGCGTGTGATGTGCTTTGCGTTTAGGTGGTAGGCTACTTGAGACTGGAAGAACTCCTACAGTAAACTAATTCCGCATTGCACAAGGTGCAAACTAGGTGTTGTGCCGAGTTTTGCCTACGAGTATTGCATGCACCTCCAAATAATGCTTTTAAATGCTGTAAAATTCTTTGGGGACTTCATCAATGGTGATAAATTGATTTGAAGTATATATTCTATGAACGTTTATTGTCTTTAATATTTTAATACACTTAGTAGGCTAGAAGGACCATTCCTTGACATTCAGTAAATATATGTGGCGATAAAGCTGTTTGATCAATGAGCACAGCAAAGTGTCTGAGAAGGACCTAAAGAGGTGGATGCATAATTCGGCAGATCAGATTTTGTAGACTCCCTGCCGAGATTTGCATCCACCTCTTTTCTCAGCATAGATGACCGTTAGCACCTGCGAGGTGCATGCGATTCTCGGCAGGCAGGCAGAATTCGGCACAACACCGCTGTGCTGTCCAACAGCTGTCTGTGGACGTGTTGCTACAGTTAGTGTGAGTAAATACCGCACAATGCGTTTTTTAATCAACCGGCGTATCAATAACTAACCTGACTAGTTGTAAACAAACAGCTGGCCGAGCGAGGTTGTAACTGGAATGCCGTCAGCTCGGGTGTGACGTCATTCCCAGCTCCGACCTCCGAGGTAAATGGACCGCAGCAACAGCTGCATCCATGTTAGCACGTCACGTTTGATGTGGTATTTTCACAGTAGGCATACACACAGGTTCGAAAACTTGTTCTCGCCCCCTACAGTGCAATTCGGCTAGGTATACATCTGCGCTAAAATATCAAGGTGAAAGTCATCATAGCTTGCGTAGTATAGACCCAGCTCCCAACCCAACTTTGAGAATAGATTAACGGTGATATTTTTTTTTATCGCCCGATAAGAGTCTCACGTTAACGCAGCACGTTAACGCCGATAACGGCCCAGTTGGTTTACTGACAAATGTTTTTTTTTTCTCAATGTTTTTTTCCATTTATCTTTACTATTTCCATCATCAGCTAATTGTGAGAAATGTTAGGCTTTAGCTGCAGGAATAGTAGTGGCCTTTTCTGGGCTGTGAAGGAATCCAGAGCTGAAACAATTAGTTGATTGATCGATTAGTTGATCAACAGAAAATGAATCTCCAACTATTTTAGTAATTGCTTGATATTTTTGTAAAGTTGTTAGGGCAAAAATAGTTCATATTCACTGGTTCCAGCTTATCTAATGTAAATAGTTTTGTAAAAAAAAATGTTATGGGCAGTGTGGTGGTGCAGTGCTTAGCACTGTCGCCTCACAGCAAGAAGGGGAACCTTGGTTCTTCCAGGCCTTTCTGTGTGGAGTTTACATGGTCTTCCCGTTTCCACGTGGAAACGTGCTCCGGCTTTCTTCCATCTTCCAAATACATGCTGACTAGGTTAATTGGCTAAACTGTCGTTAGGTGTGCGTGTGCCTGGTTGTTTGGATATGTGTGGCCCTGCAATGGACTGGCGACCTGCGAACTGTCCAGGGTGTACTCCGCCTTTCACCCTATGTCAGCTGGGATTAGCACCAGCCCCTCCCCTTGACCCTGTACGCAGGATAAGCTGTTGACAATGGATGGAAATTTTTTTTAATGAAAATAATCTGAAAGTCTTTGTTTTGGACTGTTGATCTGACAAAACAAAATATTTTAAGATATCACCTTGCACTCTATTTGCTGACATCCAAGTAAACCAAATGATTCATTCAGAATATAATTAGTAGATTTATCAGAAATGAAAAATTATTAATTGCATTACTGTTTATTGTTTATGACATACTGTAGTTGTATGAAAAGGACATCCATCGTGAAAGCACATAAATGGGGTGTGTTTGTGTGTGTCCGTGGTGTGTGTGTGTGTGTGTAAACCATATGGTGACATTTGTATTAGTCATTATTCACACTGACTTCATGTAAGCCCAGCAGTACCAAGCCACTTCATCCACTGCGGCCATAAAAAATTTATGAGTTGTTCACAGCATTCACACACCAGATTGGCGTGTGATTCATTCATTGTCGAGCAACACACAAACAGTCACATATTGTACGTTTTCTTTTAGGGCTTGCATCCTGCTGATGAATTTTCCCATCACCCCTATTCAAAACAGATGCAAAGTAAGGTGGATGGAGAACTCAACTAAGTTCTGAGATAAGGAAAAAAATAATAGGAATCACAAAAAAAGCAAAAAAGTTGAATCACCATGATCTCACAAATACAGTGAAATTAAGTCAGTTTGTTAGGCAGCCACAGCACCCATTCTATCTTGCTATTCAGGTCAATGCATTGATTAAAAAAAACAACTGGGCCAATATTCTTTCAGACCACTACACCACTACAACTGCATGTGTGTGAAACATCATTAATTTTTTCCCATATCAAAAGTTGTTTGGTTTCAAAAGTAATTTATTTTTCAAAACTCCACTCTACTACACCCACCTTTTCCCTCTCCCTGGATACTCCGATCAGCTTATTCAAAAGATGCAGTTTCCTCATGCCTGAAAAGTTAGTGATGCTGTGAGCAGTCAGAGCTTCATGTCTCAACATCACTTAAAAGGGTAAGTTCGATTTTATACATCAACACCAGTTTGCTTGTCAATACAGATACAGGTGGTTTCCGATAGTGGTTCCATTTTGAATCCAGTGGAGGGCAAAATTCATGGACTTGTCAAGCTCTGATGCTAAGAACTCAAATATTTAGGTAGCAGGCATCAGACTTTTAGCCGTTACTTTTGGTGGTTAAAATGTCAAGCATCACCTGCAGCTAACTGTATCAACTGTAGCTGAGTAAGGTCAATTGTGCAACAGTGAAATATCATATAAAAATTGCAAGCTTAACATTTTCTGAAGTTCTGAAACAGAACTTCCAGACACAACGCGACAGCTGCTTTCAGTGTGTCAGATACATATATAAGATACATATATAATAAACATTTAATATCTTCTTATGCTGCAACTATGGGTTGTAAGCATTAATAAGGTTACCACTAAAACAGTTTCTGCATTTAAAGCAAAATAAAGATTGTTATTTATAACTTTAGTCACATGCAAATTTTGAAAACTGATCTTAATTATATTTGAAAGAATGCGAATAGATTTGATAAAACGGCAATTAACCTCAATCGTAGTGGAGGGACTTTGTATATCTGAGGAAAAAATAGCGATAGTATGCCATAGCATAGCAATGTTTAGCATTAGTGCTTTTGGTTGCATTATGGGAAATACTGGATCCATTGTGTTTGGATAATATAGGCATTGGAGGTGGGCGATGTGGCCCTAAAATAATAATAATCATAACAATCAACAATCATATTGAAAATTATACCAATATATGGTAGACTATATGGTACATATAAGGTAGGCACCCTGGCCTCAAGTGACAATGACAGAGACCCCATTCTCCCTCCTAGTCATTGTACCATCAAAATGATTTAGATGCTGTTATTTTAAGAAAAAAATACTACATAATGTTGCTTTAACTGTCACAGCTCCTATATCAATCTTAAAGCAAAATGATAAAAAGTTGCCCTAGTTGTGCTGAACTATTTGCAACCATTTCTATAATCCACGTGGAATGTTTGAATTAAGTTTACTTGAGTTTAATCAGTTACGCTGTCCTTAGTGTGGATGTGGTTCTATTAGTTATGATTTTACAAAGCACTTGGTATGACAGATGGAACCACATTGTTCATTATGTAGAAAATACTCCCACAGACACTCATGCAGTAACAATGAATAGATTTTTTAAACACCTACAATGCACAGCAATTACAGCCAAATCACATTGCTACTAAATACAACAGTCATTGGGATACTAAAGATTGCATTTTGAAGGCTCCAGTTCAAACTGAAATCCATAGCTTTCCCTCAGCTAATTATTGAGAGAACAAGGCCCAGTGTTCTGCCATAATCCTCGGCTGTAATGACTGGATCTATTCAGTGATTTACAGCATCAGCTCCGAGCACCAAGAGGGTCCACTTTATCGATGGAGCTATTGTAGCTTTATTATAAAATTAATCATCACTCTATTAAATGTCCTCCGCATATAACTAACTTGTTGACATTATCAGAAAGAGTGGTTTGATGGAATTTAACACACACACACACACACACACACACACACATAGATATAGTGATATCAGGATGTGCAAGGGTGCCATTAGGTGTGTTAAAGATGTAAAGATGCCACATACTTGTACATTTGTTAAAATTAGGGATGTCCCGATCAGGTTTTTTTGCCTCGAGTCGAGTCATTTGATTTTGAGTATCTACTGATCTACCGTATCTGCTTCTATAATACTTAAAAAACAAATCCAGGATATTCCTTATTTTTTATTTAATTCACCTTATTTTAACATTCAACAACTCTGTTAACAAACAGAGAACTTCTGTGAGGTAGCTTGAACCATCAAGTAATAAATAACATAAATTCTTCATTTTGGACTTGAAACAGTGAAACAGTAAATAAAAATATGAGAATATATATACATTTATATCCGACTCCTGATCAGAAGGTAACGTCCGATTCCGATCGAGTCTGAAACAACGTGATTGGGCCCGATTTCCGATCTTGTGATCGGATCTGGACATCCCTAGTTAAAATTATTAGATAATTGACACTTTAACTGATTCAATTTATGTTTGAGATCAGAGGATTAAGGATTACTGATTCTGTCTGGCTTAAACAGCTTGGTGAACATATACATCTAAATATTTAAGTAAAGTCATTTAAAATCACGTTGTAGCTGCAGTTAATACAACTGCATGTTAATTTGCATTCCTCGATTCTTGATGACTATCTTTCCCCTTGAGATGATCTTCCAGGCCCCAAATGTGGAGGGTTTTAACAAACCATCCAGAACTAATCTTCTTCAAAACTTTTGCCACTGACTCTAAACATGTCTAGTGAAATTTAGGGCATTTGACTCACAAAACGCAGCTGCTCATCTGAAAGACCAATCCCCATGATGCTCCATTTATTATTCATCTATGTGGGGGGAGAAAAAAAAGAGGATGAGAGGACAGAAAACGAGGTCTGAAACTTTTAAAGGATGAGGCAAAGTGCTGACTTGTGAACACTGAAACCAAAATGAGTACAGATTTGAATACAAACAGGTGGGAGGTGGGAGGGAGAGTTGTGTTGTACAGTGTGCCAAAGCCCTTTGTAAGCATTAAGCAAGAACTGTGGTACTTGGTTTAATTAGCTGGAGAGCCAAGCAAGTGGTTCAAATTAGGATGAAACTACTGGTGAATAATAATCAAAAATAGGCAAGTCGGAGTGGGATGAGTAATGAATGGTAGTCATTATGCCTCATACAGCTGGAGCTTCATAGATAATGGCTGGATAAGGTCCTTAAAACTGATTCTCTGGAGTCTGTGTGTCTTTGGTGCTCCTTTCAGGAAATAGAAACAAAATAAAGACAAAGAAATGACTACATTAAAATGATACCTGATCTTTGTAATCTTATCAACTTTATAACTAACCCTTTATTATCATTTTTAAAAGGCCCAGAGGTGCTTCTTTCCTTGTTTCAAGATTTGTACTGTAGAATGAGTTGCACTGCCTCTTGGAGAAAATGACTCCCATCCTGATCTCATTTCAGTTTGGTCCCGGAGAATTTGGCTCCCTTCCTACACATGACGGCACCCATAAGTTTCTCTCATCCATTTCTAAACGTAGCAGGCAGTCTTATTGTAAGGAGAGACAAGCATCTAACTCATGTCAGCCAACTAGTTTGTTGACACCTATTGGTCGAGTTGAATACTGAACGCATGATATATTTTGTGTTTCTCAAAATTAACATCACATTATGCAAACGCCCCACTGTTTCCTGCTGCAGAGGGGATGTCTGCACTTAAAGTATTTTTGTGTCTTGTGAGATGTGCCGATCATTTCTGGTGGCAGCTTCACAAAAAAAGCCACAGGTCGACTGCTTTTAATGTGAAGCAGCAGCATTAGGAAATGCCTTAACTGTTATTTAATATATCTTTGATAAGGCTGTAGAGAGGAATCAGCAAACAGTGAGGCTTATATTTATAATATGAACGGTAACACTTAAATGAATGGCTTGACATTTTGGGATTATTTCCTTTTTTCCAAAGAGTTAGATGAGAAGATACCACTCTCATGTCTTTTGCATAAAGTTTGGAGCTAGAGCCAAGAGATAGCATAGCTAGCATAGCTTAGCATTAAGACTTCAAGCAGGGGGAAACAGCCTGGCTATGTCCAAAGTATAAAAATACAACTACAAGCACCTTAAAGCTTCCTAATTAACATGTTAATAATAATAATAATAATAATAATAATAATAATAATAATAATAATAATAATAATAATAAATAAAATAAACTTGTTGAACACCTATCCAAATATAGAATGCAACCTGAGAGGGCAAAACCAATCTCAACCTGGATATAAATAAAATATATAATTTAACTAATAAACTAAAAAATTCCAAAAACACAGCAGCAGCTATTACAAGTGAATAAATGGCTAATTAACATTTGTAAATGTCTAAAACATTTATACATGTAGAATGACAAGACAAAAACAATAAGAATCAAATGAAAATGCAAAATAAAATGACACGACAATAAATCACTGATACTGAAGTGATTTATTTCCCACAAAATCCCCACAGGACAGTGAAATGTAGACATTCAGAGCTTTACTAATGTTAAGCATCTGATTTTAGTCTTTCCATCAGGCTCTTTGAACACACAGTTACTGTACTCTTTACCTCAGTTCTTTCTTTCTGGTACATTTACAAAACAGTAGCTGACCAACAGCATTTGCATTTCACTGATAGATTCTGATAACACATTGTATTAACAGATTTAGATGCATATCGCTCAGCTGCTTTTAAACTGCTTTTCCAATTTCTGTTGTAGCTCATTTTCCAGCTGTCAGTGTTGCTGTGGTCTGTGTAAGCGAAACGGACGGGGCGGGGCTAAGGGCTGCATAGACATATGGAATAGACCAACAAGCCTGGGGAGAAGGGGGGTTTTGCCCGTGTTGCTCAACCTTCTGCCAACTTTTTCATTATTAGTAAAAAAGTATAGGCTAAGGAAGGTGGCCCACCGGCCTGGAGATTGGCTGGCCCATCAGGAAGGATTTTCTTGGTAACTTTTCCTTGAAGTACATTCATGCAGTGTTTCTTATGAATTGTGTGTGTGTGTGTGTGTGTGTGTATGGTTGTGTGTGAGAGCAGGTTAAAGGCGTGTAAAAGGTGAACTCCTTCAGTAATAATCCATCAAATCATCTTTAAATAGTAGTTTTCAACAGCCAGGCCTATTTAAAAGATAGCTTGTTGGTTTGATATAATAAAATTCATTATAACTTTAAGCCTACTTTACCATTTTCTCTTAATTTGTGTAGCCATTAAATTATAAAAATGTACTCCAAGACCTTCATCTGTTTTTCTCTCTGTGTCTATATATCTCTTTGTAAAAGGCTGGGTTCATATCTCCCACTGTGCAGGTGGATAGACTGATTGGATTCTTTTATGTGGGAGCTGTCAGTGGCTTCAGCTTCTGATAGTAACAAGAGGAATGGAAAGGTGTATGAGGATGGTACTCCTGAGGGGAAGACAGACAAGGACCTCTGGCTCCACATGGAGGGTGGAGGGACAGACATGGGTGGGATAAGGACACATTGTCGTCGAGAAAAACAGTATAAGCAAGAGAGAGTGAAAAGTAATGAATCTTACTACATGACATCTGTGTGGAGGGGGTTCCTGGGAAGAAGAGGT
The DNA here is from genome assembly GCA_024633595.2 of Lepomis macrochirus. NCBI lineage: Eukaryota > Metazoa > Chordata > Actinopteri > Centrarchiformes > Centrarchidae > Lepomis > Lepomis macrochirus. The sequence continues at coordinate 12,803,048 of JALXJV020000021.1, read as the reverse complement.
CAAGAGTCATGTTCCTGGAGATAGAGCTCATCACTGAGCTCTTGAAGGCTCTCAGGCTTTAGCAGCAGAATAACACATCACAATTTTCTCACCAAATTTCAAGGACATTAACGTAGGTCAACAAGTCCTCATACCTGAGCGACAAAATGGGTCATTTGTCATTGCCTTTGAAAATGACATTTAAGCTATGCCACCCCTATGGTTAGGTATGGTTAAAAAAAGCTACTTGAACTGCTGGTTTAGATTCAAGGAAAGACTGCAGCCAGCGTTAAAAGTTACTGTTCATTGTTAAGTCGTGTTCCATGGAGTTCTGCCTCCTTTGGGCCAATTTCAGTCTGGTTGAAAATCGTCCAGATCGCTCTCATAGACTTTCATGTGAAGGCAGTTTTTGTGGGCCCTGCAGTGCACTATCTGTGGGTTTAGAGGGGGATTGCACTTGGGGGATCACTTGACTCGGCAGTTCAACAGTTTGTTGCTCTCCTACTGTCAGCTGCTGTTTTAAAACGTACGTTCAGAAAATTGATTTTAAGCCATGTTTTATGTGTGGTAGTGGAGTCAATTCAAAGTTAACTTTACTGCACTTAACTAGTTAAAATTATTTTATGTGTTGTTTTTTTTCTTTCATTGCCACAGAAGAAACAATCCTTGTCTTACAGGAGACCATTGAACTGGTTATCATATGTATCATCACAACAATTGCTCCCCCCTGAGAGATTTGGCAGGAGCCGCCACTGGCCAGGACCTCAACAAAGTTACACGCATCAACCAGCCAGCAAGTAAAAAATGTCATGACATTTCCTGCTTTGTCATTGAACTTAAACATACAAAAGGTCAAGTTTGTAATTCTAGAGGGAAAAGTCTCTATGATGTGTGACTTGTGTCCCAATAGCCGTGTTTCCATCAACGTTTTTTAAAAGCGCATTTTGAAGTATCGCATTAGAAAAGGCTGATGGAAACGTCAAAATTTGAAAAAACATCCTTAATTCTGCAAAATTCTGTTTTTCCGCTTGCTTGAGGCAGTTTTTGTCTTAAAATAGTTGCCGGAAAATAGTTATTGCGCTAAATAGGAAATGGAAACACTTTGGCCGAATAAGTTCTGACGTAGCGACCATGTACTTCACAACTCACAGCTGTTTCCGCTGTCAGCGTAACTACGCTTGCCGTAAAATTTTTTGAAAAATTTCAAAAGTCTGCTTAAAATTTGCTTGACAATTGGATGAAAACATTGCTAGTGTCGTTCTAACCTTTATGGGTGACAATATACTGAGTTACCAGTTTAATATGTATACTGAGCAAAAACTAATTCAATGCATGAGTTTTGCAGTAAATTGTACCTTCAGGATGGTCATAGTTTTCAGTTTTTGTTGAAACTTTATATTTAGTCTACCCTTATTGAAATAAATAAGGTGGACAAAATTTTAGAAACACCTGTCAGTGCTATGCAATATAATTCAACAGTTGAATTGGCACCTCTCTAAAACAGTTTGAACAAAAACAGCATGAAGGTAGAAGTTGAATTAGACTGCATTAATTGTAGGGTTTCTACTGAAACCATCTGGAAACTGGTACAAAAAAGTTACGAAAGTACTGTTCCTCAGTGGAACCTCAGCACCAGTGTGCTACATTTAATGAAAAAAGTGAGATGAGTTTTATTCAGATCAGTGATTTCCATGGATTCCTTAAGATTTTGTCAGGCCAATTTGGGTACCAGGTTGTGGCAAAGTCACACAGCTAGGAAGTGTACATGTTAAGATAATGAAGTTTAAAATGCAGGCTAATATGGTATGTATGGTTGAGCTGAAACATTTAGCTGACTAGTCCTGCGTCAGAATATTTATCTGCAAATACTTTGCTTAGCAATTAATCATTTCACTCATTTTTCAATCAAAAAACCAAAATATTCTCTGATCATGTATGTTATTAAAGTTTCTTTTTATTTAGGTTTGGTACTGTTGGTGGGAAAAACAATAATAATCTGCAGATAAATTGAAAATGAAAATAATTGTTAGTTGCGGCTGTATTGTAGGCAAGCTTAATGATTATTTCATTTGGCTAACAATAGACAAGAGCCACCACAGTGACACCTCAGTAATTCCTCTTCACCAACCCTGCTCCTCCTTTAAGTTTAAAAATCCATAAAAGAAAAATACTCCCAGCAGGCTTCCATTATAGGTTTTCCTGGAGCTACTTGACCATGATTATTTGGCCAGGACAGCAGTCTTGTAGGGAATTTTAATTTGAGCAATGTGATCCAATGCTTAGATGCCTGATGCCTTGAGTGATGTGGGAAAATAGAGTGGAAGTGTGTTTCCTGTCACATTTACTTTCCCGGTGGCCACAGTTTGACAGCAAATACCAGGGAGTGTGTTCTTTCTTGCTTTTTGATTGGCAATACCCATAAGTCATCCTGGTGTAATGGAGACAATTTGTTGCGCCTACTCTAGGCAGCTGTATGTATTCACAATAAGCAGTGCACATTGAGTCCCTTTGACTACACTGAAATACTTTGAGAGGTTGCATGCATTTTGTAGCTGCAATAGCATTATCCCTAAAAACCTTTTGAGGGAGTGATTATTATAACTTCCAAAACAAATCTTGCCAAACTTTTCACCCTGTATGTGCCACACAAGGACTTGAGTCTTACCCTATTTATTTTCTTTTCTCACTTTGTCTATTTATTTCCCATCTCTCACTCTGTTCCTCTCTTTCTCCTGCCTGAGCCCTCCAGTCTCATCTCTCATTTGCATCAGGTTGAGAAGACTCAGTGGGGTTACAGCTGGCACATATTTGCTTGGTGATTCAGTAGGAACGTTCCCCACACTGTTAACAGCGATGACAGGGGCCACGTTATCTTGAAGTCGCCTTGCCCCTGAGATGCTCACCAGTGGGGTTCACTGAGAAAGCGATTAGGATTATTTAAATGTCAATCTATTTCCTTTGCCCATTATCGTGGATGTGCTTCCTCCTCTGTCCGTCTAGGGAAAAGTATCTTGTAAGAAGCCAATGTAATTTGGGTAGACAAATCAATTTTTATTTCAGGGTTCTGCCGGACTGAAGAGTGAGGGCTGGGATTTAAAGTCTTCTGTTTTTAATGTTCCCCACCTCTCTCTCAGAATTCACATCTGTGTTGCCTAAACCTATAACACTGCGCCTGCTCATCTCAATTAAAAGTGCATATGGGGAAAAAGTTAGCCCCAATTACTGAATTAACCTCACATTTGTCTCTTACAGTAAAGAGAAGCTAATGCTGGACATGATAAATGATGATGATTTTGATAGAAGGCTTTGAGTGTACAATTCCTTTATTTCACAGCTTTCCAGACATCCACCTAATATCCCAATTACAATCAAGTCCTGTCCATGGTTGTGCCGCACAAGCAGCTTCACAAAAGTAGCATTACACCCACATGCTGGTGTTGTGTTTACTATTTTCTTCCCTGCGGTGAAGTAATGTAAACTGCTTTACTGTTTGCCAGTGGAAAAATGATCAGTTCTTCTTCAGATTTTACTGTAGGTGCCCACTAATAGGCCTGCCCTTTATTCTAATTCCTCTTTTTCATATTTTCTTTAAAGATACCCTGCAGACATATTTCAAGACATACAAAAATACTTTGTGTCACTAATAATTGTGTTTTTGTAACATCTACTCCCGCCTTAAAAAATCCAGAATCTATGAATATGCAAATACGTTTTTCATTTAACACTTAGGTGTAAGTTGCAAACTGCACTATGACAGGCAGATATCATTATGCACAGTGAAGGTCAAACACATAAGTGAAGTAACAATAAGCAAAACACAGATTGGATGACGCAAAATGTACTGCATGTGCAGTTAGTGGGTTTAATTCCAGAAACAAAGGGGAAATATCTATCTCTGGTCTACAGTGGAAGACTTACAGGAACCCACACATTAGATATATGAGAGTTTAATTAGAAGATTAAGGGAGATAGGAGGAGAGAGAAACTGAGAATGAGTGAAAGATGGCTTATATTCTCTGTGCAGTCAGTGAAGTTTTTTAGGAGGAAATGTTCGCAGGTGCCTCTGAGTTTCGAGGGTTTTCTGAGTGATGAAGGAACACTTTCTTTTGGACAGAGATGGTGGTTTGCTATATGTGAGCCTCTAGAGTTCTCTGCCTCTGTGACTACAGAGGTGCTGTGAGGACATTATTAGAAGGAAGAGAGAGAGAGAGGGACGGGAAAAAAAATTAGCTCACAATATTGTCCTGAAGACTTCAATAGAACCAAATTCTGAGATGCAAAAATGTGATGGTCTTCCCATTAATCTCACCAGAAAATAAAATTACATGTAATTGCAGTATAGTCATTGGACTTGGTCTTCTGGTATTGCAGTTTGGTGCCGTGATGATTTGTTTTTATGGCTTGTGCAGGAGAACATCTGCTATTTAAATTGTATACATTTTTCACATTTTCCAGATAAATAGCTCTACGTGATGCATGTCTGTGCTGTACTCCTCTGACCCAAATCATGGTCTTTTTCTCTAATGTTTAGAACATTTCTGGCTGTATACCAGTTGCTGTAGGTGTCTATTTTGTAGATGTAGGTACACTCAAAGTAGAAATAACACTAGTCAACATTTACATTCCTGTTTTTATTGCTGATTGTTTTGGTACACCGTCTGCTTCTTCAACAACTCTGGCAGCTTTATGGATGTTGCTTACTGCTGCAGGCTACATGACTTTTAACAGTAGTCAGCACATCAAGCTGAGTGACAGGTCTTGGGTTAGTTGAACTATATGAAGCATGTGAACTGAACTATAAATATCACAGTAAAAAGTGATAAAAGTTGCATAGCGATTAGATGGTAGGGATTAACATGCTGTCTGCATCCCAAATTTTAGATCCGTTACCTGCTCTAATCCAAATAGACTAATTCAGGTTGTAGGTGGAAATAAACAAGCTGCCATTACTGTGGTGGATTCTCACTTGTAAACTGCATTAAAACCTTAATTTTGTGTTAAATTGCTTTTGTGCAGCTTTTGCTGGGGCGGTTGTCTAGGGTATTGTGTAGAACCTGATCATTGTTAGAATATATTCATTGAAATTCCTTTGAAACAACAGTTAATCTGGATGTGCAAAAATTAGTGCTGGGCAACGATTAAAATTTTTAATCGTGATTGGTCGCATGATTTTCTTTGATTAATAGCGATTAATCACATAGTTATGTGCAAAATTGTATAATGAACTCTAAACTCTGCTATATATACAAAAGTGCAATAATGTGGTTTGCAAACACTTTAAACAAATAAAGTGCTATTTACTGTATTCCCTTTACACAGTAGCAATAAAATATTTCTTGCAAATCTCACCTTAAATGTTAATGTAATCAAATTAAACATAAAACCAAAGCTATTTGCCGCAGCCAGGGCATTACCTTTTATCTAGCTTGTTAAATTAAGTTACCATCAGAAACCAGAGTCACGATCATAACATCATACCTAGCACCTTCTGAGCAACAGGTTAATATACATAAATCTGTTTTTTTGTTTTCTTTCTGAACAGGTATCAAAAGAAACATTTTTCTTTTATCAGGGAGCAACAGAAACAGTCTACATTCAGTAGCAAGTGTTCCTGCCAGAGTGAGGTGAAGTGTCGCGATTGTGCTTGCCTCGCACATGCCCGCCTGCTGCCGAAGTTGAATTGTCTTGAACTTTTTGAGAGACTGATCCTTGCTCTTTGTGAGTTTCCTGAATTTATTACTGTTTACTAAATAGGACATCAGCAGGAGGGAATTCACATGGCAGAGAACCCCGCAAAACTAGATGAAGTCCTATTAGGTAAAGTTATGTAAAGTTGCCTATAGTGCCTTCCATTTACTCGAGGAGCGTTTGTCTCCCTTTCTGATCACCTGAGAGAACCCACGGGGGCCAAGCAACTATGTTGTGATTTTCAAAATGTTCCTATGACCGTCATCTTCCTAATCAGCATGCAGAGTGCAGCTATCCACTTTTCCATGGCATTTGATCACTCGTCTTGCTTTTGTTAATCTACATCTCCCACACGCTGCATCCAGCGTGGTCTGCCGAAGCCTCCCTCCGCTGCTTGTTTGGGTGGGTGATTTGCAGGCTGATCAACGTCCCACCCCTCCTATGACTCATGGTTTGACGGTACGTGTATTCAGAGCCAGTGAGCAACTTATAATAATAATAAAAAACTGTATTAACGTGCGATAAAATAATTGTCGGCGTTAATGCGATAATAACACGTTAACGTGCAGCCCTAGTAAAAATGTTTAACCACATTTCTGAATGGCTTTTCACCAAGACCAACTAACTTGGCTGTGCGGTTTTCAGCTGCTACAACTTACCATGACTGTAAATCCTCACACATCACCGTTTCACAAATTTCAGCTTTATTTTCAATTATGTAACTGTAAAAATTTTGCTAATCGATTGATCTTTTGAGTCATTTCATAATGCCAGGTTTGTTTCATTTTTTAATATTTTCTATGATGTCTTCAATGATAGCACCCCTCCTACTTTTGGGGTATTGAACTGCTGGTCAGAAACACAATTGATTTTTACCCAACTAGTTGATAATGAAAATACTCCTGCAAGAAATCCATAGATTGCAAGCTTGTTTATTTATAATCACAACAAAGTCTGAAAAGTGATGCTGGCTTAATTACTACACAGAACATTTACATCAATCTTGTAGAAGTGTTTTGTCTTCTCTAAAAGAACGAGTTTCTGATATGTGTTTTGCGAGTACCATTCACATACCTTCATCTGTCAGGAGGGATGACTGCTGACTGTGATCAATCCAACCATCAGTGCTTTCACAATCAGTTAAACTGCTTTCAGTTTGAGTATGCCACCGCGGTAATGTTGGCATTGCTAGAGAGTGCCATGCATAAATCAGCCGGGTAAATTTGTCTGTAGCCACATAGAAGGCACACAAATTACTATCAAATGAGAGAGTTGCACCTGATCTAACTCTCCCCTTCCACATAAAGAGACTGACCATTTGAAAGACACCCATTAACTAATAATCTTTCAATTCTGGCCTGTCTTTTTTCTGCTGCCTAATGGTTCATGTATGATTGATAGACTTCATAGAAAAGACCACCATCTCTTTGTCAAACGGAATCAAAGATATATCACAGACTCTTTGTCTGTGGTGAGAAGTCATATCTGGTGGAACGATATTAAACCATAGAGGTCTAAAAGCTAATAATATGCACACCCGTAGGCCTGGGTTCGCTAAAAGAGATAAGGAGATTAATCTTCGTCCCAGATCAGTGCAACTTCACAACACGGCTTGCTGGATATTGCTGGTGTGAGACAGCAAAGCTTGCTTCATGGGAGGAAAAAAAATAATAGAATAAGGAAACTACAATGAGGTCAACCTTCAATGTCAGTCATTTTAGAGGTCTTTTGGAGAGAAACAAAACAGAAGTGGAAAGAGAGAGAGTTAGAGAATGGAGAGATAAAAAGCGCAGCATCGGCAAGTTTGTGCCGTCTTTGATGGTGCTGAAAAGGAAATGTTCTGGATAGACAATCCATGCCTCTGGTGAAATTCTTTCATTGTGTTTCATTTTTAAACCAGACACTCTTCCAATCTTCCTCCTCTTATACTTCTTTCTCCCCTGCCTTATTCATTCCTCTCTCTCCTTCTGTGCCTCATTCCACGTTCTTTCTTTCAGGCTGTGTTCCTCTTTTGCCCAACTTCCTTTTCCTTCTGTTTCATTTTAAACATTGCCAGTCTCTCCATTTTTTTCTTATTTCTTCCCAGTCATTTGCAAATTCCCTCTTCTCTTTTTGTACGCTTCCCTCTTCACTAACTATTCACCCTTTCTCCCCCTCAACCCTTTCTTGTTTTTCTGCCCTTTTCTCCACACCAGCCAAAGTCATCTTCTGGGTGGATGGGTTGCTGCTCTCATGCATGCAAACCACATTAAAATCTCTGCCAATATCTGACCAAGCACCTGGCCCACACTAAGCTGCAGGGACCAAGCCGTTACCTTACCTGGCCCTTAAGCTCAATTCCTCTTCAGAGGCTCAGTATGACCACAGCTCCAAGCAATCCCATCGACAGCCAACTTCCTAAAGGTGGATAAGATGGAAGAGAAAGGAGGGTGGGGGTGGTGGATTGTGTATGTGCAGAGAGAAGGTAGAAGAGAATACGTGTACAGTGTGCTATATATCGTGCAAACCAATGAGTTGTATAATCAATGACCTAAAGTAGCGGTCAAGCTATAAAGGGCCAAGTAGCTGGCTTTTATCGAGTGTCGGCTGAGCACGCTCGCCCTTGAAAAGTAAGACAATGACCTGATTAAGATGCAGTGACAGAAACTGGTTCTTTCACTGTGAAATTTTCAGAGCTGGAATGTAGAATAAGCAGATCTTGGATGGATTATGTCAAGATAATGGAATCACTCAGATCGAAAATGGAAGAGGACAGTTTAGCCATAATCATGTCTTCCGCCTTAGCTTTTCTCTCTTTCTGCCTTCCTCTATCCCAGCCTCTGTGTTATGCACGCAAACACACACGCCCTTCTCCCTTTTCTGTTATTATTTTTCTGTGAATTCCCAATGTGGCAATGCGGAACAGAAGCTGCATAGAAAGCAGTCTCCAATTAGGATAGCTCTTTTCATGTCGAGGCGCTGTGCTGCACATAAAAAGGGAGAGAATGCTTGAAGGCGGAGGAGAGCTCAGATGGCACTCAAACATGCACGTTCTTGCATTTGTACACTTTCATGCACGCAAGCGCATGGAGATACACATGCATGCACGTCCCGACAAAACTCGATTCCTTCCTAAATGCCCACAGCCTCCCTCCCCAATTTCTGTTCACCTCCAAGGCTATTGGAATATGAAATCTCTGTGTCATTGGCAATGGGGAAGGAATAAAACATTAGAGGAGCTTTTCCAGATATATCCATAGTGCCTGCGCAAGTGTGCAAATTAAAAAGTTTATCTTGGAAAGTGCTTCCTTTAAAGCAGATACTTAGAGCCTGAGGTGAGATGATTTTTTTCTCAGGTACAGTAAAATCAATACACTTTTTGTAACAGTTTAGATAGCGAGAGCCGTTGATGTTGCGTTTCCCCTGGTGGAAACTGGTAGAAGTGGTGCTGAAGCTTCAAAACGTTGCTGGAATTTACAGATCATGCTGATTGGAGAAATCAAACCTCCCCCTCTTTTCTCTGATGGTTTGTCTGTCATTCTCTCTCTGTAAACTTTAATTTAGAACACAGCATCCCCTCCCCCCATATGACAAAGTGGAGCAGAAACCACCAGGTACTAAGATTGATGTTTATCTGCTAGCGGCTTTTCTTATTACTGTTATTACTATCACATCTTCTTTGCTTGGCGCAATCCTTATGCTTAGTTTCTCTGAGTCAGACAAAACCATCCGTTAAGCCTCTATGGGGATTTTCTACATGGTCGAAATATACCAGCCAGCCAGGCAAAGCAAGGGGGATTTGGCTGTATTCACAGCCACAAGGGGAAGAGAGACAAAAGCATAGGGAGCCAGCTGGGAAAGACAATAATTCAGAACGTGCCAAATTTTTCTTAGAGGCCTCTTCCATCCCTAATTCCCCTGGGCGGAGGTGCACTTAGTCACTAAAGCTTTCTGGCTGTGTATCATGGAGGCTTTGGATAGCATGGTCTTCCACTGTAACAGAGGCAGATTTAGATGTCTGCACTGGGGCCTCCTCTGCCTCTTTACACTTTAAATACACCCATTATGGCTAAGGCTAACATAAAGGTTAAAATAATAGTCCAAGTTGGTGGCTTTCCCTGTGTGTCTGTTTTTCAGTCTGATATTCACCCTCAGCAAAAAGACAATTTGAAACACCTACACTGCAAAAATGTATCTACATTTTCTGATGCTCATACAAAATTGCACGTGCAACAAACTCTAAGTGAACCATGTCAGGAAGAGCTCAAAAAGCACTGCCCACCTATCTGCATATTTGGTACAGCCGCTCTGATGTCTGGATTTTGCTAGGTGTGTGGTTTAGTTCATGTACTATAAATTCCAAATAAAATCCTGTATTCATATGTCCTTAGCAAACATAAAAGGCTGGACCTTACTTAAGGCTGTTGATGGAAGCTGAATGTACCTCTACCTGTAAATTCTGCTTAATCCAGTGGCTTCCCCCCTTTTAGAGTCTACAGGAAGGAGAAAGCATCAGTCATTTCAAGCCATTGCCCTAGAAAACCATGATCTTTCCCTAAACCTAACCAAGTCACTTTTTTGAAAAACAAACCTTTACTTTAGCACTGTCAAATTATAAAACATGTTTAATTTACAACAGCGATAGGTCACGGTTTTGGAAGGCACTGAAAATTGAATTGAAGAAGAGAACATATCACTCCAGTGCTCGCCTTTCTGCTCTGGCTGCTTATATCCTTTAGGATCAAAGTTCTTTATGGCTCTTAATGTTATGGCACCCTCATGCTTAGCAGAATATCTGCTCATCAGACTCTAGACTATTAACTATATTAACTAGCTGTTAAATTTTGTTGTTCTGGGTTTTTGCCTTGGCTTTCAATTCTCTAATATTTTATAATAATTTTTATCTTACTAATTCATTTATTTATTTTTTATTGACTTTGCATTTTTTATTGATTCATGTACCTCAATATGCTTTTTTTTCTTGTCTCCATTATTATTATTATTATTATTATTATTATTATTATTATTATTATTATGTTAACCACAATCAGCAAAGTCTATGATATTCCAATGACAGGTTGACATCAATCACAGGAAGTGACCCACCTTGCTTCCATTGGCATTAGAAATGAGTTGAATGATGGAAACTATCAAACAACCAATCAGGAATGTGGAGATGTTTTGAAGGTCATTTTCAAGCGGCAAAAGTCTGTTGAAGATTTCAGTAGAATGAGTTATTGATTGTATTGAACCTGTGTCATGCATGAACAATCGTAAGAAAGTGTGCTCCTTCACATTATTCAATCATTTATTGAAGACAATGAGCTTTCAATGAGTTATTGATATTGAATGGAATTGATATTGAATAAGACTCATGCATGAAAAATTAATTTAAGGGTCCCATTGCAGGGTCAGTTTACTGGCTCTTTGTGCTTGTTGTAATAGTAATTGAGTGAGACAGATTAAACCATCCAGTTACGACATGTGAATGAAGCCTGACTACACATCAACAGCACTATGTTTTCACTGTAGCATAAGATGCCATGGCTGAAATTTTTTAAAACTGGCAAACTTGAAATGTAGGACAGAGAAACGAGCAGGGAGAGGATCTTTCACTGAGATAACCTTTGCAACTGGGTCACAGCAAGGCAAAAAATAAATAAAAAATTCAGACGAAAATAAAACTGAGATAAATCTGGGTGGGGTATGAGGTTCTTTTGGAAAGAGTCTGCATGTGAGGATAAGAGGTGCGAAGGAAAGGCTGATGCGTCTCACTACATTTGACACGTCTCCGAGCCTCTGGCATCAGATAAGTCACTCTGCTCAGAAGAAGTATTTTGAAATCTCTGGGCTTATGATAACTCCTGTTGGATCCGCTTAGGTAGACTTGAAAGATTAATGTGGACCATTAAAAAGTGATGATAGAAGAAGTAGAAGTTGACTTAGCCCATTTTAACACTATACAGGTCATTGAAAAGAGTCTATCTTTCAAACCACTTTTCCCTTTTGTTTTTCTGTGTTTAGTGGTCTGTTTAGTTCATTTTAAAGTTTCACTCTTTGTAATAGATGTAATTATTATATCAGTCTAATGGTTGGCCAGTATTTCAATGTCTTTGTGGACTTTTCTGACTTTCTGTATACTGTTTCCATTGCCCTGCTTGTTTGACCAATTTCCAATTTTTTTTTGCTAAATGAAAATGATGAGTATGTTCTTGGCAGAAAGGTCCCTCAGGGCAACAATTTCAAAATCATATCATGACCTACGTTTAGGCTGGACCACTGTTGTGTCTGCACTTTTGTTTATAGAGTTGTTATTTTGTGAAGCACTTGAAACTGCCTTTCTTGTAGAAAAGTTGCCAATCAATCTTGTCATCATTTAATTTAATCCATCAGTATTTTTTTGATAAGTTGGTTAATCATTTAGCCCTAAAATAAAGCATGCTATTTGTATTTAAAGTAGTAAAATGGACATTGTTTTATGTTTGTTAAAATGTTGCCCGTTCTATGCAGTACTGTTCACCCTATCAAAATACAAATAACATGCACATAACATGCTTGCAGAACATATTCCAAATTTTTTTAGCAAATGCATACTTGCTTTACTGTTATAAAAATATTAAGGTAAAGTCGAGTCCCTTGCAGGTGACGGGATGGTACTAATTGTGAATGATTTTTTGTAAAACTTAAGTTGCTCACAGGACATTTTTTTTATTGACTTAGCTATATCCACACATGCTCACACACGCACATACTCACATGCAGACAATGAAAGTACACAACATGCATAATAAAAGAAGCACATACACTCATTCACAGTGCAGGGAAGAGGGGAGTTAGATTTCTACGTGTCAAGATAACAGTAACAACTCTCTTTAAACTTTGCCAGCTTCACTGATGTGAAATAATAGCTAATCTCTGCATAGCCCTGCAAGAAACACACCCAGAGAGGCCTGTCAGGTTGGCTGTGTGTGTGTGTGTGTGGTGTGTGTGTGTGTAAATCACCGGTGGCATTAGAGAGCATCCCGCAGTGTTACTGCCTGGCTAATAAAATAAATGGAGGCTGCTTCCGAGCCACCGACAGTGAGACACCACCTCCTTCCTTAATCTGTGGCTCCCCCACCCAGGTCACCATGACCTGACTCTATCAAAACTCACTGACCCATGAGATGGACATTTGAGTGTCTGTCCTTAGCGTTTGTGAGAAAATATGTGTGTGCATGAGCATGTGTTTTCCTTTACATGCAGCGAGTTCATGTCCATCTGTGTGTGTGTGTGTGTGTGTGTGTGAGCACGCATTTCTAGTTTCAAAGTGATTAACAGCAGAGATCAGGTGAGGTTCCCTCTGGGAGGGAAAAGAAATGGTTCTGTCCTTGCTGCTGGTTATCTGACCAATTACATGGAGAGAAAATAAACAGTTAGACATAACAGTTAGAAAAGCACAGCTGTTACTAGTAACAGTAACATTGGCTCTCTTCTTTTCAAGTGTCCCAGTAAGGCATGAAAGTAAGTGGGACAGTGACCCTGAAACTGAAGCAGCTAAATGGAAATCAGAGTTCATGTTCATGAAATCATTAGTGTTATTATTTAGAATTAAAAAGGCCTTTGACTGCTGACTCTGTTGTAGTCAACTGTGGTACTCTGGTAAGCTTGTGTGTATTTTCAAGAGCATGAAAATGCAGGATTTCTGATTTTTAGTAATCAATCTGTTTCTGTTTGCTTTGTTTGTTTGTTCTTCTATTGCATTGGCTATCAATTAATCAATAATTGATAACCTATTGTCATTCTGATCTAGTTTTGTTGTATGCAATGTGCCATACAAAATCATTATTAGTGGTGGGCATAGATTAATTTTTTAAAATCTAGATTAATCTAGATTAATCTTGAAATTAATCTAGATTAATCTAGATTAAAATGGCTCATTTGAATTCTGCCGAAGGCATTTAAAATATGTGTGCAGACGGGTTTCAAGCCAGGTGGCGCATTAGACCAGGGGCTCATCTCCTGTTTCAAAAATGCATCACAAACTGCTTGAGAAAGCTGTCCTACTATGATAATTGGTGATAAAAATAAATCATGTTCAATAAGATGTACTTGTGTGTAGCGTGTGATGTGCTTCGCATTTAGGTGGTAGGCTACTTGAGACTGGAAGAACTCCTACAGTAAACTAATTCCGCATTGCACAAGGTGCAAACCAGGTGTTGTGCCGAGTTTTGCCTGCCTGCCGAGAATTGCATGCACCTCCAAATAATGCTTTTAAATGCTGTAAAATTCTTTGTGGACTTCATCAATGGTGATATATTGAATTGAAGTATATTTTATGAACGTTTAGAGTCTTTAATATTTTAATACACTTAGTAGGCTAGAAGGACCATTCATTCAGTAAATATATGTGGCGATAAAGCTGTTTGATCAATGAGCACAGCAAAGTGTCTGAGAAGGACCTAAAGAGGTGGATGCATAATTCGGCAGATCAGATTTTGTAGGCTCCCTGCCGAGATTTGCATCCACCTCTTTTCTCAGCATAGATGACCGTTAGCACCCGCGAGGTGCATGCAATTCTTGGCAGGCAGGCAGAATTCGGCACAACACCGGCGGCTTCAGAAATGTTCGTACACAAACTGCTGTCCAACAGCTGTCTGTGGACGTGTTGCTACAGTTAGTGTGAGTAAATACCGCACAATGCGTTTTTTAATCAACCGGCGTATCAATAACTAACCTGGCTAGTTGTAAACAAACAGCTGGCCGAGCGAGGTTGTAACCGGAACGCCGTCAACTCAGGTGTGACGTCATTCCCAGCTCCGACCTCCGAGGTAAATGGAACGCAGCAACAGCTGCATCCATGTTAGCACGTCACGTTTGATGTGGTAATTTCACAGTAGGCATACACACAGGTTCGAAGACTCGTTCTTGCCCCTACAGTGCAATTCGGCTAGGTATACATCTGCGCTAAAATATCAAGGTGAAAGTCATCATAGCTTGCGTTAGTATAGACCCAGCTCCCAACCCAACTTTGAGAATAGATTAACGGCGATATTTTTTTTGTCGCCCGATAAGAGTCTCACGTTAACGCAGCACGTTAACGCCGATAACGGTCCACCACTAATCATTATTAAAAAATAAAGAAGCAACCATAAAATCTTAGAACATAGCATCCCACTACTTCTTGATTTAGCTAAATTCAATCTAGCTATGACTACTTTCTGCAAACACAATTTGGTGGAGACACACATCTCGTGGGAGCAAAAGCAGGTGCAGTAGATATGTGGAGAAGGCAAGAGAACATTGTGTCAGTGTTCCCATGTCTCTCTACAATGCATAACAGCTTGTTCCACGCCTCCTTCATATTAATTCTGGTCATTCTTTAAACTGCAAATCATGTTATGTTAGATTTACCTGGAGATATTTCACTTTAAAGTACTGGTGTAGGAACTGAACAGAACTCTAGCCTTTTCTGTTAGCACTGTTACTGTTTCAGCAAGGTTCATTATAGATATTTAAAATAACTGGATATCTTCATCACTGATACTTCACTTGTTGCAAAGTAACAAGACAAACCAAGACAAAATCCACTGGGGAGTCACTGGTCAGTTGGCATGCTACACAGCTAATTAGCTAATCTGCTCTACCACATTAAACAGCTGAAAATCTTTAAAATGTCATTTTGTTCAGTTTAGATGCTGGTGTAGTCAATGTCACAACTACTGGAATACTCTCTGGCTATGGCTTGTAACCTACAGTTTCCAGCACAAGTTTGTTTGATTTGTCTCTCTGTTGCCCCTTCAGAGGCTGAAGAAAAGGAGCCTTTCAGATATTTCTCCAAAGTTCTTTTTTCTGTGTGAACAATAAGTTTAAGCATTTTCTTTTTACTGCATAACAAGGCATAACTTAAGAATTTCAGTTGGACTGAAAGAACTCTTCAAAGTTGTGTAAGGCTTGCATGTGTAAATGTAGCACTGCTTGTCAACGGGACTTCAGAAGAAATTCCTTAGCCACTTTTTGAAAACCATTTTCAAGTGGAAAATGCAAGTTTCCAACACTATTTTATCCCCTTTTCATTAGGTGACATAGTGGACAATGGGGATGGGAATTACAGCTCTTTGAAGGGAGCTGGGTGTTACAGCTCTGTTACTTTCAGAGAACCGGCTCTTTCAGCTTCTAAATGGCTCTTCATTTAATACCACTTCTACAGTTAGAAGAAGAAATAACTATGCAAGATTTTATCTAATACAATAAAATATTTTGACATACTGATGATTAAAAAGAGGGATATGTCAAGAATAACTCTGCCAGTTGTAACAGAAATAATGAAATAACAAGGATAAGAAATAATTACACAATTCTATATTTCAATTAAAATGGCTTACACTAAACAAAAAATATTTCTGCTCCGTTGAAAAGTGTAATTTGCATCTAGTGGTGAGATGCTCAGCCAAAGCTAACCCCTCTCTTTGCAAACACATAGGAGAAGCTACATTGGCTGACATGTTCTGTCAGGTCTTGTACTAAATAATACATGTGGTCCTCCTCCTTTGTCCAAAGACGACTATGACTACGACAACAACATTGACGACTCCTTCTTTCTTCTTTGTACTTATTCAACGTAGTGACGAAACACGCTCTGTAGAGCAGTTTATCCTTTTGGGTTACTGTAGAAAGATGGCCGTGCAACGTGGTGACTTCCATGTAAGAGGACGCACAGTCTATGTAGATAGAACTGGCTTATTTTAAGGTAATAAAAACACAGTGGTTAATTACTTAAGGTCTTTATACACTACTGAAAACATAATTATGTATATTATATTGCATTTCGGTCAATAGATAGAGACAGTGTTCCTGTGAAGAATTAATTGGATTTGTTAGCTTTACATACAAATTGAATTGACAATATAAAGAAAACTAAATTTGTTATTGCAGAAAAGTGAACTTAGTCTGTATTTATAAGTGAAATAAACTGTAAGAATTTTATTAAATTTTTTACATATATAACTGTAACATTGTTATATATATATATATATATATATATATATATATATATATATATATATATATATATATATATATATATATATATATATAATATATATATATATATTAATTTGTGCAGTCAACAACAGGAAATGTTTTTCTAAAGAATTAAAGGCAAAAAATAGAAACAAATTACACGTTGTCCATTTCACAAGGCCATGTAAAGTGCTTTTCTGCTAACAGAGGACAGAATATCAAATCCTAAAAGATTTTCTGTGTTTAGTGTAGTATTTCAGCACAGAATACCCAAATGCATCAGTCTCATACTTATTTTATGCTGTGTGCAAACCAGGGGTCGTGAATATTTCAGTGTCGTATTACACTCCAAAGTTGTATTTGTCAAGTTCTCTGAGTCAGACAGTTTCAGGTTCAAACTTTCTGAGTCAGAGTTTCATGCTGCAATTTCCTGTTACTCTTCGATGTCCCTGGAGCTCTCGATTCCCTGTTTTCTTCCTGATTCACACCATTTTATGTCTGGGCCTTGAAGGCAGCAAGAGCAAGTTTGACAAAAAAAAGAAATGACTGGCAGTCACAGCTTTTTCCTCAGTCTCCTCTTCTTTGCTTTCACCTCTACCACTGTTTTCTAGTCACTTGTTCTCTACCCACTTTTCTTCTTCCCATATTTTTTCTTCTGGTCTCTCTTTTTCTCCCCCTCAGTGTCTTTTTTTCTAGCTGTCCCATTGTACCTTGTCTTTTGTCCTCTCTTTAGTACTTAGTCCCACTCAATCTCTCATGTTCTCTCTCTTCCTCCATCCATCTCCTGCTCTCAGACTGTCCTTCACGGACAATTTACCAAGAGTGGCATCCATTCACCTTTCATCCCTCAAGCTTTCAACACCATTTTAAACACAAAAACCCCAAAGGCGTAAAAGCAGAGAGAGAGAGAGAACTAGAAAGGGAGAATGAAAGACTTGGTAGAAAAAAAGAGCTTGATCTCAAAAGCATTAAATCCGGTTTTTGCAGCGTGGACTGGAGAGATGGAGGTGTTTAGTAACACAGAGGGATGTGTGTGTGTGTGAACTTCTGACATGGTTAGAGTTGTAAAAAGTCAGCTCCTGTCCATTGCATCACATTCTGAGACTCAAGCACAGATCCTCGGTCCTAACGACCCCCGTCATTCAAACTGTGTCTGAAAGACAGACTGGGCTGAAACCAAGTTCTCTTCCAGTCATTTTGTGAATTTTGTAGAAAGCGTTTTGTATATGAGCTCTGGAAAAGGAAACCCTCTAAAGGCAGGGTCACTTTTTAGGAAGGAAATCTCATCTTAAGTATACGTGAAAAGTAAGATACTTAACCCTAGGATAGGAACAACTTTAATTATAAGTTATTAATATCATTACTTATTTTTATTAATAACCTGTAAGTGTGTTAAGTGTGTTACGACTAAAGTAAATATTATAAAATGTCCATCACAAGCCACAGAACCCTAACTTAACATCATTCATTCAAATTGCTCCTTTTGACCAAGCAACAGTCGAAAGCCGTCAAGTTTTCACTGTACAATAGTGGAAAACAAAGAAAAGCAGCAAATCCTCACATGTAATAGGCTTCAACATGTTTGGTTTGAAAAATGACTTAAAGAACTGGATCCATAAGATGATCACACTTTGACATCAGAAGGTACCCATTTCGCCCCATACCCCAGTTTGAATTTCAGATAAATTCATGTAGGTTTCTCAAGGTCATGTGTGCTTGACAGAAAAGAACAAAATACATACAGCATAGAAGTCAGCCAGCAGA
This sequence comes from Lepomis macrochirus, assembly GCA_024633595.2. NCBI lineage: Eukaryota > Metazoa > Chordata > Actinopteri > Centrarchiformes > Centrarchidae > Lepomis > Lepomis macrochirus. The sequence continues at coordinate 12,784,637 of JALXJV020000021.1, read as the reverse complement.
CCTACAAGCCTTAGGAATATTCTGTTTGTAGCTCAGAATTGCATGACTACATGTCAGATTCAATTATGTGTAAACGAGTACACAAATGTTTCCTGAGCTACTTAATGCATCAGCATGTTTAGTCTGACAACTGCTTGGCAGAATAAGCAGTCACACTCATGCCAACCAGAGGCTTCAAACAAATATTCATGTTCATTCACAAATATTCAAATATTCAGTACCTGTAGCCCAAGGAGACCCACATTATACAGACCTATCAGACTTAGCCTTTGTTCCCACTTTGTGTCCTTAAGCCAACAACCTTATCACAAAACCTCTTTGTCATTTTAGCAGCTCAGTATTTCCTTTTGACAGAAAAGAGCAATAAGCGGGGTTGAGGAAGTGAGAAACTTAGTTCCTAGTTACAAACATTTCTCTCACACTATGTTAATAAGTTGCTTTTAGTCTTGCTATTTTCCAGATACAGTTAAATTTAAACTGATGTTCAGAGGCTGCAGGGAAAGAGCTGTACAATCAAATGAAACCATGGGAAGGAAAAAGATGTAACTAAGTGAGACAGGATAAGTCAAGACAAGACAGGGCGAGGCAAAAGAGTGAGGGAGAAGACAGGACAGAAAAGGACACAACACGGAAGACAAGACGAGGACTGATATATGTTAAAATGAGGCATGGTGAGATAATGTTGAGGTATGATAGAGGTAAGATAAATGTCTTTGTCTCCATACTACATTACCCTTTAAACCAACAGATATAGGGTACTGATGTAGGCTTAAAGCTAAATATACACAGTAAAGTGCTAAATTTACCAAAAGAAAAATAATATATTATTCACCAAGAACACCTCCTCTCCTTGCAAGCTTGTTAATTACATTAATTTGCTATCATATCGTTTAGGCCAATTGTAGATATAATGTCTAGAGGACAGATTAGTTTGGATGTGTAAAATATCCCTCTATACATGTTACAGTAGAGCAATAAGAGTTAATCATATTGTATTATCTCAGCTTTACAGAGTTATCAGGTCATTACCTAATCGTGTGTCCCGACTTGGTAACTTTTTTCTTATCTTTTCTCCTTTATCTCCTGTTTTCCTCTTTTCTTTCCACTGCTGATATTTGAGACTAAATTGACTTTTTTGGACAAGATCCTTACTTACTCTGTCTTTTTATTTTTTTGCGGAGCCACATGAATATCTACCTCACACCTGCACACACCAACATGTGTCATTTGGCCAATGAGTTTTAACAAAGACCTGGGATCATGGTGATTCTCTCCATCACTAACAAAAAGGGCAACTGGCATCTTGTTTCAACAAATAACTTCATTGTTCCCAGTACCTGGTCCCAGTGGTGTACGTGATATGCAGATATGCTGTATACCCAGTAGGAATAGTCAAAGATTTCAGTATATCCACTTAAAATAGCGAGATGATACGTAACAACATCGTTTTGTGGCATAACTTTCACACGTTCATTCAATAAGTTCACCCTGTTTGTGTTGCGAATTTCTGAACTGACATTTGGGGCTTCTGTGGTCTGTGACCAGGATCTGATGTCAGCAACAACAACACAGCTGCCTGGCTGTCCCTCACCGCACGTTTGAAATTAACTAATGTGAATCACTGAAGGAGATGTGAAACGCTAGCAAACTCAAACTACACTCTTTCAGTGTTTTCATAAGCCTGCAGCTAAAGCTGCTGCCGCTCCGGGTGACACTTTTGGTGAGGACTTTTGGCGTCCTCAGTACTAATATTCCGTAATTAATGAATTTTGGTGATAGAACTGCACGGAGATCTATGTTCATTATTATTACTGCTACTGAAAAGCCTCAGTTTTCCATTATTGTTAAAAATAGTTGCAACTTGCACTCTGAAATGTGCATTGAAAATTGCCAGCTGAAAAAAACAGAATCATATAACATCTAAGGCTAAATGCAGCTCTTAACTGGCTTAGTTAAATGGTGATTAACACTAAACATTAGACATTTCCAGCATAAATTGGTGCACAAAATGGAGGACCAGCTCTATCGTATTTAAAAATAAATACAGAAATAAATAAATGCTCAATAAATAAATAAGCATACAATTAATTGCCCCAAAAAATACAATAAACAAATAAATGTAGGTAGAAATTAAATTATACAGTGAGACATAAATGTATATATCTCTTTTAATTAGCTTCTTTATTTATTCACCTTTGTAATAATTACCTTATTTATTTATTGTCCGTTATAATCTTCAACTTTATTTATTAATTACTTTTTTTTTTAAGTATTTATTTATGTGCATGTTATAATATTTTTGTCTGTTTTATTCTTCCTTTGTATTTTTTTACCCTATTTATTTCTTCAATGCTATTTATTTCTGCCTGTCGTTTTTACATTTCTGTATGCATTTGTGCCTCATTATGCAAATGAGGAGGGCTGTGTCTTAAGGGTCAACTTCTGCCCATTGGTTGGTTAGCATTTTACTGCATCGGTCAAATCTACATGGATTTTCCCCACCATAAAGCATTGTTTAGTAATGTCAAACTCAGCAGGCAGACGTTCAGTGTCCGACCTCTTAAGGGAAGCTGCTAATAGACTGGAAGAATTAGAACGCTGTAAGTTTGAGATCTGAAACGTTTTTCTCTGGTCCTTTGAACATTTTTCCAAGTATATCCAGCTGCAGCCTGCAGACCGTGAGATCGTGACGGAAGTTGACGTGATGATGTTTATCTCGGCTCACGTACAGCATTGATCCTAATGCAAACTGATCCATAGAAAATGTCTCCAGAAAGCAGGAAATTAAATGTTTAATGCTCAAAATCATGTACTCATCAATGAATACTTTTTAAAATACTATTAAAATGTTTTATAGTCTTGATCTCGTGACCCCAATATTATGGATTGTCACATCTTATATGCTAAGTGTTTTATCACAACTTTAATCTGAGCCCTAAAATGTCCCCACCACGTTTGAACACAAAGTGACGCCCTTTCCCACCTGAAACTGTCATGGGCTGTTAAAGTTGTTGTTAACATATAGCCTAAGCAGTCCTTCAGAATGCCCTCTATTACATGTACATGCATACTATTAATGAGGGTAGTGGCGGTTATGGGATGTCACGCTGGGAAGGGGGAGTTTGAGGCTGGGAGGGAAAAATATACAGTATATACAGTATACTCACTAGAAAAAAATAGACACCACTGCTTGGTCCTGTTGTAATCTATAGCTATATAGGAATAATTCTATATTTTTTGTCTTACAAAGATGGAAAGGCATATATTTAGGAATATTAATAATTAGGGGTGTGATGAGACCTTGTACCACGAGGTCTCAAGAGATTAGCTTAACTGACAATACTTCTCGTCAGGTAAAAAGCTGTCTTGTGAGACTCATGCAATTGACATTTTTCACATGCTGTCAAGTCACACATAAATTTCCTCACAGTTCCCTAGCTGGGTGTTCTTTATGTGCGCTGAAAATATGCATATTGATGTGTGTCCTATAAAAACACAAAGTTAGGAAGGGACCTATCACAGACACTGATTTGTGTTTACAGTAGCCAGTAGCTTAATGTGCTTTTCCGCCCCCACCCGTCATGCTCTGTACAGACTAGATCCAGCTCCCAGTGAGTGAACATGGCGGCTGGACCGGGACCGAACAGAGCCACCGAGACGGATGTAGGCCAGTTTAACAACAGGGACTTCAGTACCAAGATGGTTTTGGGGGTTTTCCTCTTGGGATCCTGGGGCTGAGTTAGCTAATATGATCGCTAGCTGCTCAGCTAATCGAGCTAACTAGCCACAGATACAGACAGATAGAGTTACAGATACAGAAGTACTCCTGTCCATCAAGAAATATTGTAAATTACCTCGTTACTATTCCCTGTGCGTCTTGGAGGCTGTCTTTGGTCCTGTTCAGGCCACGTTCACAGGAAGGCTCTAAAATACCATCCAGAATATCTACAAAACAATGTTGTTGGACATGAAACTGGTATATTGGTGATGTATAGTGCAAGGCATATCATATAAAAGATTTAAACATCGATTTCACAGCAAACATGATTTCATGGGAACTTCAAATTTCCATCTTTAAAATATGACTAAGTTAAACTTTATGCTAATGGAACCATTCTTACAAATGTGGGTTGCATTCTTTCCTTTTTCAGAGTAATCCAGGCAGGTGCTAAAAGTGCTGGTTGGGTGTTGGGATACTTGTAAGTCCACAGCCGAGTGGAGCTCTGTTGAAGCTTGTCCAAGAGAAACAGGCTTGCCACTAAGTAAGATGAAGCAAAGAAGAGGAGTAGGAGGCTCTCTGATAAACAGCAATCTTGTAAGTGGACAGGTCATGATTTGGATTGCATTGTTTTTACTGTGTTCTCTTTTACTCTGACAAGGTTGCTTGGATGAGAGACCTTGTCTTCAAAACCAAACATTACGTCCCCTCACCTTTGATTTACTACCTCAATGCTAGGAAAATGCAGGCATCAGTGTCAAAGGAGTCAGAACAGTAGCCTTTCAAATAAAAGTCTATGAGAGGCTATTGCTCTTTGAGAGGCTACTCTAAATCTTTCAAGATCAGTTTTCATTTTTTTTTCTAGAACAACCGCTGGGAACATATTTGAACACTGACCAATCTGTGGGGAGTGATTTAAATGATGTTGTGACTTGCCAACTCTCAAAACTCCTGCAAAATTGTAAAAACCTGGTTAAGCTTATTGTTTAATATAAGACTGATAATAGGCTCAATGCTTGTCTTTTCAATGAATCTCATGCCAATGCAACAACATCCCAGCCAAAGAGAGTGTTTCTATTCATTAGTTCCCCTTATTGAATATCAAACTAGGAGTTGAGCAAAGCTTTGTCTGTGATGCTTCTTAAAAATGTGTCCTGTGGCACCAAAGATCACAGGTCTTTTGCTCAAGCCACGGTAGTAAGTAATGTAGCTGTGCCTTGTTAGCATGCAGGGGGTGAACAACGGTGGAGCCTGGGGGAGCTTAGCCCCCCTTAATAACATATCAGCTCCCCAAACATGATTTGTGATATTTTGGGTAGTTCTCTAAAATATTGACAGCTTTATTGACATTAAGCTCTATATTTCTCTATCATCATGGATCATGCGGAGCGTCACACTTCATCCAGCCAGAGGGAACTATCACCAACTGTCAGCAGCGGGCAAGTCACTCTGCAATCTCCTGTCCCTGTCCCACCCCACTCCCTCTCCGATACGGGTTGTGTAACTAGTACAACCAACGGGCTGTGAATGGTTCGTGATCGTTCCCTCTGGCTGGATGAATATTATGTATGATCCATGCATTACTGCAGATGGGGGCTCTCTACAGCGCCATGTAACTTTCTAAATTCTTCCCTCTCATGGACAAAATAAAGGTCAGTTCGCAAATATAGCTGTAGCTGTTGCGTGAAACGTAATTGTAGTAAAATGGCTACATATGTAATCATACATATGTGTCTTATTAGAATAATAATTATTATTATAATAAGAAATACTTGCCTGATACTTTCACTGTCAGCCCCAGGCATACATGCTTGCAGCTATTAATGATTCAGCAGTGAGAATCTCAGTCTGCAAGAGGAGTTGTATCATCGATCCCAAAATCCAGCGGACTTTTTTCTTCCTCCCTTGTTTAACAAACTGATTAGCCTATAAGGACACTTTTTCACATGCTCACAATAAAGCATGTGCTGCAGTGTGCGTCCTAGCATTTGATTCGCATTTATAAACCTATGGACACTTATTTTCATTTCCCTCAGGAAATTCAGGGGAATCCAATCACACGTTTACTGATGGCTTGTATGGAGGTGTGTCAAGTACGCCAGAGACTTTTTCAAATGTCCTTCAGAACTTTTAAAAGGAAAAGCTCTCATAACATTCCCCTGTTTTTATTTTGGTGGCACAATCACTTAAGAGAAAGTGATTAATTATTTGTGTAACTGTAGCTGTCATGACTGAGATCTATGACATCAGTTGCTATCAATTTATTTATTTTTTATTTTTCTGCTATCAAAGCAATCTGGCGGGCCAGATATTATTGCTGGTGGGCCAGTTCTGGTCTCCGGGCCACTTATTGCCAACCACTGTCCTATAACAAACTAACCTTCTGTACCTAAAACACACTTAGTGATCCTTTTCTGCTGTCGCTTGAGTCATTTTGTCAACTTGTGATAGAGTCAGTGGGATGCCAGCATGTCAGCAGGAGATGCCATATTGTGTTATAGATTTTGTCTTTCGGAGAGAACGTGAAACATGGTGTGACTTTATACAAGTGTCCTTATATGTCATGGGTTTGAGGTTATGGCAGGTGGAGCACATCATTTGTCCAGCTGTGCCATCTTCATCCCTACTGAGTGCATACTGACTGACACATACTCTTCCTCCCTCCTCCCCTCCTCTTTTTTGTCTCTACCTAATGAAGTGTCAACACTAATGATGTTCTTTTTGGTGGTGTTAATTCTCCTGACTTGGCGTGTCACTCCTCACTGCTCCTCTCTGAGAGGCGACCTCAGGTTTACCACTGCAGTAAATTTACCTCAACGGTGCATGTGATTGAGTGTTGCCTTCTCTTGCTTCTTTTTTGCCAATTAAGCAGGAAAGTTTTGCAGTGTTTGCTTGTCTGATGGCCCATGCATCAGAGCTGTCCTTCCCTGGTAAGTCTTCCGGATGGCTTATTTTAGCATATAGGTCAAAATAAATATTCAAATATAATTAATGTTAAGAGAGTGCAATTTTATCCACATTTTTATGATGGGCTGAGTCAATAAATTGTTGATTAGACAGCTGAAACAGCTTGCAAGGTTTCAAAATTGGACACCAATTTTATACAGTTCTAATTATGTACAAATTTTAGCTGCCAACCTTGCCTATGCCTCTTTAATTCTGGAGATATATACATGACACAGGTCCATTAAACAAATTAAATGAAAACAGCATCCAGAACATCTTCTCTACTAGAGGATGAACACAGACAAACACAGTTAAACAGATGAACAGTTAAATTTCACTTGCCCCTAATAGAATCGCCTGGCACTGTCTGACACAGGTCAAGAAACCAGGTAGGATGATTCAAGTTGACCCATTCAGATTGACCACAGACTGAGTTGATCTGAGAGTCAAAACAAAGCTTTAAAGAGGTCATATTATGCTCATTTCAGGTTCATAATCTTATTTAGTCGTTGTACCAGAACAGGTTTACATGGTTTAATTTTCAAAACATGCCATATTTTGTCATACTGCACAATGCTTTTCACCCATTTCACCCTGTGTGTTGAAGGCTTTGTTTTAGCTATGGAGTGATACATCTTGCCTTTAATTTTCTCTGATCTTTGTTGGGAGTTGCGCATGTGCAGTTCCTAGTTAAGGACTACTAGCCAATCAGAAGCAGAGTAGGGCGGGTTGTGAGAAGCCGGTAAACATAGCTTCAGTTCAGCTGTATATCCCCTTACCAGCTTAGCAACATCGACTGGAGCAAGAGTTTCAGAGCAACAAACATATCTTTCAACCATAAAGTTACAACTGAGCACTGTCTCTACATCACAGTAACAACTTTATGTCCATTGACTTCCTGAAGAGTAGGGCTGGCCTGAATCTCATTTTTTGAGCTTGGACGCTTCGATAGTAATTAAGAGCGAATAATCGAAGCCCCACCCCACGGCGTCGCTCAGCGGCCCCGTTGTGGTGATTGTTTAAACGTGTTTTGTTTTCACGAGCTACAGCTACTGTATGTATTTAATGGGGCTAAGCAGAACAGCAGAAGAAGGGTAAATGCCCAAGAAGTTATGAGGGAGGATTGGATGGGGGAGAGATAGCAGCAGCATGGGTGCGTAGGTCTGTCTGTGTGTGCGTGTGTGAGAGAGAAAGAAAAATAGAGAGGGCACTCCGTTTATTTATTGTCATAGCTAGGCTAACTGAGTGATTATCACCAAATCTTTGTTTTTAACTTTGTTATAGCATGGCTAGCAGACCCAAGAGCAGGACTAAGAAAGGGAGAAATAATTATTGCGAGATTAAAAGGATCGTAGGCCTATAGGCAGGTGAAGAGCAGGCAGAGTATAAATCGATGTGTGCCGAACTGGGTTGGTGGCTGCTGTACAGAGCATGGGGAACCGTAGCTCATTTTGTTTTCCCTTTGATGTGAACTGGAGTGTTACGTCCACTGCTGTCAGCGGAGGTCAGGCGCGCAAAAAAACCCCTCAAAAATCAAATCTCATAATTGAAAATCGAATGTGTACCCAAAGGTCAAATATTCCAACCCTACTGGAGAGTAGCTAGTGTTTGGAAGGGAGAAGAGAGGCAGCAGGCGGACGTCTTGTCACTGTGTGCTGCAGCAGCCGAGTGTCTTTGAGGGCGTGTTGGACTAGCTGCTTGGCGAGCGTTATAAAGCGCATTTTGTTTGTTATCACAGAGATGAAAGGGAAGCAACTGGACTACAAACGAGCTGTTTTCAGGCAGTTAAGAGCAGTGTTTTCTGCGGGAGATGGCAACTCCCTTTGGGGTGGGCTTTTTCAAGTTGCAAACCTATTACATGCACAAAAAATATATATAACTCAATAAAGAAGAGGGAAAAAGGCATACAGCATAATATGACCTCTTTAACAACAAAGGCCAAAAACTGCAGTTGGATTATAAATGTGTGCAGGGACACTTACTGCCACGCCACTCCATGTATTCAAAATTGTAATTGAAATATGAAACAAATAAAGCTTGTCTTCCACTTTTATTTTAAAGCAGTTTTTCTTTCGTCTGTGCACCACAGTTTGAGCAGTAAATAAACTCCTATGAAACAAACATGAAACACCTGTCTGTTGGCACAATTTCCTTCAGTTTATATGTACAGTACTTAACCCAGTGGTATAATATTGTGCAGGTATAATAATGGCCCTCAGGTGGAGATATCTCTAAACTATGTAATGACAAACATCTGCAAATTTTCAGAGAAACCTTTGCTTTTCTTACTTTCTTCCTCTCCATCTCTCTATATGCCTCTCCTTCTTCCTCTCTTTCAGACACTTGTTCCAGACTTCCTTTAATGAAGGTGCTAACAACCTAAATGTCACTAATGCCTCTCTGCAACCCAGACAAGTGATCTGGGCCATTATTGACTTGGCATACATGCAGCAATCCCAGTGATGTAAGGAAAATGTAATTGAATATGAAATAGTCTGCAGAGAGATGGAGAGTGTGTGTGCGTGCGTGTGCACACACACACACACACACACACACACACACACACTCACACTCACACTCTCTAAGGTAATGGAGACAATGTATTTCTAATGGCACCACCCAGACTGAGGAGGTAATTGTGATGTATTAGCATGCCGTGGCTGAGATTAGATTACAGACGACAGGGTAGTGCAGTGTGTGGTGTGCGTGTGCTTGTGTCACTTTCCTGCTGCACTTCTGATTGGCCCCCTGTGAAAGAAAAAGTACTGACTCTTTTTGCTTTATTCTAAACCATGATTAATCTTGCAGTCTTATGCTTAGTCACTCCTCAGTTAGGGAGTCTCAGGAGGTTTTAGGCCTGTGTACGAGTTGTGCTACTTTGTGAACTGCTGTGCACAGCTCAGTCTGTTCATCATCTCTAAACAGACTGCAGTAAAAGTGAGAAGGAAGGGTACAGGTAGAAGTGAGAAGGTAGTTGCAATATGTATCCTTTTGTGGTTTTATACAAAATATTGCAACAAAGTCAGGCCATCAGTTATTAATCTGATTCTGATCTGAAGTATTTTGTTCCCTTCTTCCATACTTCCTAATATAACTGAATGAGATTTAATCAGGGGTTAAAACCTGGATTCTCAAAATATTTTGCAATGGAAATCACGTGTTCTGCTGAGACTTCATACACTGTATTGTTGAGTGTGAGTGTTTTTTTTTTACTCCAGTCCAAAGACCCCAATGGAAATAAGATGTTGCAGCTAGATGATAGCCTAACATGTTTTTGTCCTCGACAATTACAATTGTAGGACAGGACTGTTTGTTGTTTTCAGTTTGCATTTTTTTGATGATAGATCCAAGGCATCTACACCATGACAGAGGATCAATAAATCAATAAATATGAACATTGCATTTATTCTTAATATCCCAAACAAAATTTCATTGTGCAGCCACCCTTCAAGATAATTTCAATTCTTGGTTCCTTTGGGATAGGGGCAGCTGATGCGGCTGATCTTATTATATCAATACCATCTGTCTTTAGTAACATGTTATTACTTTTAGTTCCTCCCATTGCACAATACAAGAGCTTGTCTTATTCTGCCTAAAGCCAGCAAAGAGATGGAAGAGAAGTTGACATTAGATTCTGAAAATAATTGCAACTCTGATCTCAGAGGTGAAAGCTTTTTTCATTGCTATCCAATATTTGTCAGCGGATCGACATAAAGTAGACAGGTGATGATGTTCTACTCTTGTTTCTTATTCGTCCCCTTTTCTCCGTTTTTTTCCCCTCCTCCTGGGCTCAGGGAGAGGCAGTTTCTCCTATTAGGTACCCATCTACCATTCATAATTGGCCTGCCATTAGAGCTGAGGGAAGCAGGTTGTGCTGGCAGTGAGGGAACAGCTTGCTAAAGCGGGTTGTTATTGAATAAATGAATTTCATTTTCAGTGACAAAGTGAAGGCAAGTAGACAGCAACAATGTATGGGGTATATAGATGCTCACGTGCTCTGTCCACAAAACAAAATATGATAGATGAAACATAATACAGTGTATGGACAACATAATAACACATATTGTTTGATTTTTGGCTCACATTACAAGGTTTATAATTTTACAGGTATGCAGCAATCTGTCTATTGAGGTATTGTAATCACTAAGAGTGGACACAGAAGTCCATTTATCCGGAAATACAAACTCACATGCATGCACACCAGCAACCAAATGCAATGCCAGTAATTGATAGGCATTGTCCACAATCTGCTTAATGACTATTTATCTGCATCATGTTATACTACAATAGGTGTGATATAAAACCCATAAATCTGCACATAATCCATAAATAGGGTACTAAATTATCCAACACTGTACTGAAAATGCCAGAACAGCATTTCTTTCTTGTTTATCCCCTGAGGAGTGGATCGTCTTTTGTACAGATAAGTCTTCTGTCCTGGTAAGCTGGTGCGTTGGCTATTATTTATCATTTAACCATGCAACCAACACTGACTGAATGGTTACAAAATATTGCTGTGCTAGACCTCCTTACCTTGTTTCAGGGCAGTGCCGGTACAGCAAAGACATCTAGCTGAAGCTACTGACATGAGGTACTAAGGGTTTGCATTGGAGAAAAAGCGACAGGCTCATTTGTACCTCTTTAACTAACTGCAGATCAAGTAGGTATGGTATATAAAGTGAGGGTGTTAATGAGAATACCGTACACGGCATTCAACAGAGGTCCTCACAAGTCCAAAATTCAAATTCAATCTGAAATGGACATTTTGGAAAATCTATCCAAACCTGCCTGATTTAATTTTCAAAAAAAGAGAAATTCAATTTGTGAGAGTCCCGAGGACAGTTAGACCCAATCCGAATAGTGGTAATGGATAATTACACCCCATTCCAAATGTAATGGACCCAAACAGTCCCAAATAGCTTTAGGGGTTGCCACCAATTACTAAGCAGCTATGATCAAAAAGAGTTACAAAACTAGTATGGTTTAGTTTCGGGCGGTCCCAGGAGTGACAAATACATAATGTTTCCAACACCAACACACAGTTCACACTATAAAAATCCATATTTGTCAACTGCAATGATTACCTGCTTCTTAGTCTGCTAGGATCCACACGGGTGATAGACATATTAAGACACAGACCAGAGACCTGTGGCAGTTACAAAGGGACCTGGGACCGGGTCTTGGATACTCTGACCCATCTGGACCTGAGAAGACCGTTAGTCTGGAGGCACAGGCAGTGTAGAGCTGAAATTATTAGACGATTAATTGATTAGTTGCTCTAAAGAACAGTAATGGCCATTGTTTTGTATTACAGTAGTTAAAAATGCAATCTGAAGACATTGCTGTGGGTCTGAAAATGTCATGATATGATTGTAGCTATATGACATTTTTCGCTGTTTTGTAATGTTTATTAATGTACCATAAAAATAGATATTTACAGCCCTACAATAGTGACCACCTTTTCCACAGCTGAGGTAGGAATCATAGTTCTTCAACGGAATATCAGTTTAATCATACAGTAAATTATAATCATTATAACAATCTCTACTATTATGTAGTTGTTATTTATTTATTATTATGATACACACCTGATATTTTTCCTCTCATACTGAGACAGTGATACGGCACAATACTTATTCATAAAAAGTTAAAGTAAAGTAAAGTCAAGTAAATTCTTAAGGAGATAATGAAGTCACAGGATGGGGCCTTTTCTGCCTCGTGGTGGTTAATTAATTGTTTTTCTAAATTTTAAAGCCTTAGAAACCTTTCATAGTTTCACAGTGATTATTGAGAATGACGTTGCTGTATACACCTTGCTGTGTAAGTCATACCTACGAATCACCTTGAATGGAAAAATCATTGAGCCATATCGTCTGTGTATCATCAGCATGCGAAAACAGAACCTGCATAATTCTTTATAAAAAACGGTATATCAGTTAAGTTAATCGCATAATATTTCTGGTTATGTAACCTTTTATCTATCCGTACTTGAAGGTCAGTGAAAAGACAAAATGTATGGTCATCCTTAAGAAATGTAACATTATGGTGCTTCAATCCCTTGGAACAAGGTTTATATTAAAAAAGTGAAAATCTTAATGACGAATAATAAAAATAGCCAATAAAACAAATTACAATTGCCAGTGAAATCATCTCAGTCTGCTATGCTCATTAACTTTTGATTGGCTGCTACATTTCTACTTAGCTTTAGGCCTGTTCATTTAATTATCATGTGTAGACATCCATAATATATGGAAAACAAAGAAGATGCGCTAATTAGACTGTGTCTAAAGTGTGTTGTTAGTCGTTGTCACCACATAAAGAGAACTGTTCACTGTTACATTATTCTCTTATGTGCAGCTCATAGGCCATGCCAAGCAATCAATGACAAGAAACAAAATAATTTTTATTTTATTGTTTCTCTGATCTTGTATCTACTAATTCTCATAGAAGAGAGTTAAATGTTTGAAATTTATAGAGATATAAAACAGAAAAATAGTCCCCTTTTTAAGTTTCAGGTAGACATCTTGCACCTTGTTACTATGTGTCTCTGCTTTATATGAATTTTACTTTGCCTGTTCACTTATATTTAATTCATTCTAGTCAATATAAAAATGATCAATCAGAGATAATGTGTTGCATTCTGACATTAAGCATTGCCAGACGTCTGTAATTCATTCTACCATAAGGAGACGCCCAGCAGGGCTTTCTCAGCTTGATGGCTCCCTCCTTCTTTTCCTGCCCATCTGTTTTCACGGATAAATCCTTCCCTGCCAGGCTCCATCACCATGAGGAATTCATAAAGAGCTGACCCACACATATGGCCACTTCATTCAGTGGCCATCATAACTGAGCTGAGCATGAATAAGCTGTGGATCTTTGCTCACTGCATCATGCTGAGGTGATTAGGTCTAACTTGATGACTGCTCTTGGCATGGACATAAGATATGACTTGTAGGCAGATATAAACTATGTCTTACAGACATGCAGGAAGTTTATGGTCACAATCACTAGTTTCATGTCTTCTTCAGTACAACATAATGTTCATTTAGTAAATTATGGTCCCATTTAGAGGAAAATAGACCATAAAGAGTATACTTCAGGACGGGATTATCTATGATTGACAAGTTGTTACCATGGCGACCTGTCAATCAGGCTAGAGTGACTCCTACCCACAGCACTGTGTAAATTTAACCAGCACCATTGAAAAAGCGTATTAGGAGTTGGCTGTTCACTTTCTCTGGTGAGTACATTTAGTTTTAAGATTGATGTTTGGTAGACAAAGTTATCAGCCCTGTTAAAATGACAGTTAACATGAATTACAGATGCATCTAGCTAAGCAAGCTAGCTAGCTCCTCGTACAGCTGTTAGCTCCACCGTCTCGTCCAAATATGGTCACGTCCGATGCCGCTGGTTGGGAAAACCAGTGGTGCCCTATTGGGTCAACTCGAGGCTTCAAAACAGCAGTCCACAAACCAACCGGTGACGTCACGATGACTACTTCTTAAAGGCCTATAGTCTGCTTACAGACCACATTACAGTAGACTATTACCAATACTTTTTCCTTGTCACAGTATCCTAAATGCAGTAAAACGCATGGAACACCTGGATTGGGTGTGTCTATTTGCCAAATAAATTCATGGAACTGGTACCTGTGAGTATGATTTTGCCAAACCTGAACGTGTTGTGTTGTTGAGAGGATAGAATAACTTAAGCTTAACATTTCTATCTAAGCATTTGTAGGTTGGAAATGCTACATGTTTAGTTTTATGTTAATAGACATCCCCCAATTTTGTTAATAATTGGTGTATTCTAATACTCTTAAGTCATAACATTAAGGTAATTCACTTACTCATCAGTAGATGGCGCTCTGGTACTGCTGTGGAACAAGTAGGGAGACTGCAGAAATAAATGAGCTCTGGCTTGAGCAAGACGCTAACTTTGGTCATCTCTCTACAGTACAGTAAAAGGTACAGTAAAACCCGTTTTTCTATGTTTAGCTTGGATCAGTATGTAATGTGAATGCAGTGTAAAATGTTCTGTAGTGTTGTAAGATGATTTCAAGATGTGTGTAAAGTGTAAGTTTCGTTTTGTAGCTAACTCTTTTTTGAACTTTGGATCACGCAAAGCCACCATACAAAAAATGCTGGAAATGCAGCATAATAGGTCCCCTTTAATCGCGATCAATCGCATGCATTTTTCGGAAAATAATTGTTTGTGAATATTGTGAATATTTATGCGTAAAATTCAATAATGAATTATAAAGTAGTGTATTTTGCACTTGCAATTTAAATGTACTGCTATATACACAAAGTGCAATAACATGTGGTTGGCAAACACTTTAAACGAATAAGGTGCTTTTTACCAGCTGTATTCCCTTTACACAGTAGCAATAAAATATTACTTGTAAATCTCAATTTAAACATTAATGTAATCGAATCAAATATAAAATAAATGCTATTTGCCACTGCCTAGGCATTACCTTTTATCTAGCTTGTTAAAACAAGTTAGTCCAGAGCCATGATCATAACATCGTAACAGGCAGTCTATGTTCAGCAAGTGTCCCTGTCAGAGTGAGGTGAAGTAGTCGCCTCATGCCCGCCCACTGCCGAAGTTGAGTTGTCTTGAACTTTTTCTATGCAACGTGCCACACAAATCAGTCTCCACTGATGACGTGCTCACAGTGACACTGTTGCACGTTGAGCCGTCATTGGAGCAGCGAGCTGTGGTGTGTTCAAGGACACCACGGATCAACAGAATGTGGGGGTATTCAAGGACACCACAGAGCAGCAAGCTGTGGTGCATTCAAAGACATCAGGGACAAACCGGCTCTGGTGCATTCAGGGACACTATAGCCTGTTCGACATCGCCCCCCCTCTTGGGCTAAACTTCCATTTATGGAAAGTTTAGCCGGTGGAGAGTGCCGAAGATGCGTTTCACGTGTACACATTTTGATGTAGAATGGCGACGCCGCTGCATGCTGACAAGCTGGGTGGACAGCATTCTGAGACGAGGCTACTCTCTTCAGTTCTGCTGCATACCACCAGTTTTTTACTGGACATAATAGAAGCCAGTCCATCCTCTCAAGAGGAAGTGGACTTCCTGGCCACCGAGATCCAGCAACTTCTGCAGAAGCAGGCTGTCTTAGGGCATCTCTGCTCATGACATGCACAGAGGTCTTACTCCATGTACGTTTGGTCCCCAAAAAAAAACCAGAGGCTTCTGAGCCATTCTGGATCTCCGCCAACTGAACCAGCATAATGGCCAAGAGGTCGTTTCCATATGCTGTTGATCAAGAAAATGCTGGAGCCAGTGCAGCCCAGCAACTGGTTCACCGTCAACAACCTGAAAAACGCCTATTTCATGTCGAGGTGACACAGTAACAGGGAATTTCTAGGCTTCTCCTCTCAGGGGGGTAGCCTACAAATACATTAGGCTCCCCGTCAACTACTCGCTAGCCCCCCACACACTCAGCAGATGCATCGAACTGCAATCATTGCGCAAGAAGGACATGAGAAGTGCCTTTCTACTCACGACCTCATGGTCCTTGGAGAGATTGAAGCCTTGAGTGATCTCCACACAGCCCATTTGATTTTGCACCTCAATAGCCTGGGGTTGCATTGGGAAGAGAGTTCCCCCCAGCTGCTGCAGCGAGCGGAGTATCTTGGGATTGTTCTCAACGGCCACACTCCAAGAGCAAGAGAGGGGGACAGCTGTGGCAGCGCTGTCAGTGATGCTGCTGTGGGTCTCAGGGAAGTAGTCCATCATGTGGTCCGTCTGGGCTTGCTGCAGATGCGATGGCTACAATGTTGGTTTGCCATCCTGCATCTGGACCTCAAAAGGTAAAGGTGATGCATGGTGACCCCCTTCCCTTTCAACTCTAGTGCAGGAGGATCTGCGATTCAGGGTGTCTTTAGCCGTGTCAGTCTTCATAGATGAGTCTCTCACTGGATGGGGAGGGACCTGCCATGGGAGTGCAGTGAGTGTTTTGGCTGCCCAAGGAGAGCCAAGGGGGCCACACACCACACATCCACAATCCACTCCAGGCTGTACTTCTAGTGTGGTGGTGCGTTTCCTCCAGCGTGTACATCAACAGACAGGGTGGAGTCCAATCCACGGCTCTGTTGGCGCTGGCAGCGAACCTATGGACATGGGCTTCAGCACACCTGGTGTCTCTGAAAGCCTTTCACGTCCTAGGCTTGGAGAATGGCGGTGGCTGACCTCATGTTGAAGACTGGCCCCCAACCGAGCAGGTGGAGACTGCACAACAATGTGGTTCAGCAGATCTGAGCACGCTTCGGGAGAGCAGAGGTGGATCTGTTTGCCAACACCCACTGCCTGCTGTGGTTCTCAATTCAGCCACAGGACAGCCCACCCTGGGGGATGGATGCATTACACATGCGCCATTGCCAAGTGCTGCTGTTTGCATTCCCCCCACCCCATCTCATCCGTCCAGTTAGGTGAGGGAGGAATGGTCGTTCGTCATTCTGGTAGAAGTGACTTAGCCTACCGTGAGGCTAAGGTGCCTTAGGCTCACAAGGGTGAGGCTTCATATGCACAACGCTGGTGTTGGACCAGCCTGTCCAGGTTTGGCTCTTAAAACTGTGGAGAGGCAGACTCAGGCTGGTCAATCCGTTGAGGTCGCACAGACCATGGCGGGCAGTCTCCATCACGTCTTGCTGTAAAGCTAAGTCATTGGGCTTTCAGCATTGATACATTGATAGGGAGACGGATCTGCCTACCTGTTCGATGGGATCCGTTTTCTCTTTCCTGCAAGGTCTGATGGAGAAGGTGCTGTCGCGCTGCAGCTATCTCTCCTGTCGCGTGGGGTTTGGTGACAGAACAATCTTCACCCACTCCCTCGTGACATGCTTTCTGCAGGATGTGAGAAGACAGCGACTGGTGTCTTGTCTCTCGGTGCCTCAGTAGGACTTGCTGCTTGCGTTAGTGGCTCTAATATCTGCACCTTATGAGGGTCCTATGTAGAGCACACAGCCCCCATTCGATGCGCTGGTCAGCTGTCCGTCTGTTTCAGTGATAGTGCAGTCAGTAAAACCCTGTCCAAAAGAGCCTTGGGTTAATCTCCCAAGGCTGTACACAGGCGGGAACAGACCCACCCTTAGCGGTTCGTGCACAATCCACTCAGAAGTGTGGAAGTGTCTACGATCCTTTTCAGCAGGGTATTTGTCAAAGAATCTGCACAATGGCATCTTGGTCCTTACTGTGCCCGTTTGTGCGTTTCTATCTCTTGGATATGTCAGGCTCCTTCTCGGGATCCAGCTCGCAAGTGTGACCTAGGATCTAATGACTACTGGGTGTAAAGGGGGAACATACAGTGGCAGACGTTTCAGTGACAAGTCAAGGCAGTGCAGGTGTTAATGGTCAGGCCAACCCCTATCGGTCCAGCAACCTTCTCAGGGGTGTTCCACCGTTCGTTCACCATTGTTTCCCTTTCTGATCACCGCAGCAAAGAGCAACCCCACAGGGCCAAGCAACTATTTTCTGGCTGTGATGGCTGTTATGACCTCTGTTCCTGTTGGTCTTGTCCATGAGGCTGATTTTGTAGAATGTACTGTATTCTAATTTATCACGTTGAATTTGTGAAAGGCGTTTGGTTGGTTATCCACCACCACACTCAAAAAAATGCAATTTTAAACACTACATATTCAAGGCTCATTTTTCTCTCTAGGTGGTCATACCTGTTTAGTGAAGACTTCTCTGAAAACAAAAAAAAAGCTCAAGTAAAAAAAGTTAAACTTTCGTCTTGCAGTATTGGGTCAGCAGTATTCGCTCAGCATTGCACCTTTTAAATCTCCATGTTGAAGCTGCTCAATCCTACTTTTGGTGCAAGAAGATATATTTTACTCCCTTTGGTTTCTGATAAACCCCAAACCTTTCAAAGTGGACGCAGAGCATAATGAAACTCATCCTTATCAAAGCTATACGTTTTTGGCTCAAGGACAACTCTTTGAAGTTCTTTAAAAATTGAAAACCCTTCTTAGATAATATCAGAGACAGGGGGTGCAGGCTTTCAAAAAGCACCTGAAGAGGTTTTTGCATGAGCTGGCCTCTCTAATGAAACATTTATATGCGAGTAAAGTGATTATTTTTGCTTTCATTTTTCTTCTGTTGCATCTGTCTAAAGACTATGACACACTCTTCTTCACAGTCTTTATTCTTGCACTCTGAGCATGATGCAAAACTACATGTACCCAATTATAATAACAACGCTCTGCTTTTCTGAGGACTGGCCAGACACAGATGGTGTAATTAAAAACTGTAATTGTAATCATCTACCGGTTCATAGATCTTTCATCTAACTACAACAAGGACCACAATGGAAATCTCTGATTCTGATTCTGATCTCTGATTCTCTTTTAATTGTGCATGTCAACTTCTGTTGCAACCAGTGTTGTGCAGTACTGTAATAATAATACTTTTCCCAGTAACTAGTAGTGGAACAGATTATTTTTCCAAAACAGTTGTATTATTACAGTTACCAATCCAAGTAACACTGCGTTACTGCATTACAATACCATCCTTGACGTGAATGTGCGACTTGGCGGCAGGTGAGCGGCACCGGATCACATGTTGTTCAAGCAGGGGGGGAATTAGTCATTTTGAGGCCTAAGGCAAACACAGGCATGGGGCCCTCCACAACCCTTCCGGTGCCCACTGCGAGGAGTCCCACCACCCCAACCAAGCTCCAGTATCCCTTACATTTTAAGACAGGTGTTATAGCCTAAAAGAAAACACAAAAGGGTATATATGAAGAGTATTTATTTAAATGCTTATTTGCATATTTTCTGTTCATTTAACATTGCTTGTCTTTACATTTACATTTTATTTTCATTCCACACATTCTTTTCATTTCATATTGCTTTTCTTTTAAAGTTTTTCTTTTAATTTCACATAACTTTTCTTTACTCTTTTAGTGAGTCATTGTACTTTTTTACAAGTGTACTGTTCTTTATTGTAAATTTGTTGCAGACTTTGCTTCTTTAAGACTGTTTTGGAAGGAGTGTGTTTGTGGGCGGGGCCAGAGTGGTTAATTTTACATGAGAGTAGAGCGCAAACAGTTCTGTTGTCCAACGTCTACCTGCAGGTGGCAGTTATCGCGAGGCTAGTGACAGAGCTCAGACTGGGTATAGGTGTGTTCGAAATGACGGAGGCTGACTTTCGCTGACTTGATAGTCTAAAGTGAGCTGCAGGTGACTGCAGGGGCGGGGTGTAAAAACGGTGCCGTAAAGTCGGACACATTCTACCTGGGTGAGCTCACTGTGAGCTGAGATCAATGACTGATCTCGCTACCATTGCAAAGAAAAATGCCGCGAGACTAGGCAAAAGTGTGGTTCCAACTTTGTGCAGCCTGAATCGGCGGCCGCAGGCGGACACACTGACGAGGAGGCTAAAATTTGCGGGTGCAAGCGTTGGTCGCCAGTGCATCTCTTAATGTGTCGAGGAGTGAGGTTTACTCACTGCACAGCTTCACTGGCTTCCGTCACACCAGCATACTTTATCCAAGTCCAACATGCATCACCTGCGCGTTGCATGGGTATTATTATTTTTAATAACGCAGGTTAAAATACGGGAGATTTACGGGAAAATACTAATACGGGAGGACGGCGGGAAAGAAGGGTAAAATACGGGACTTTCCCGGCCAAAACGGGATACTTGACAGCCGCGCATCACTTGAGCAACCTGGGCTGACACTGCCGGTGGGTAGCTCCTCTTCATCAGTGTTAGCTTTGCTAGCGCAAGCACCGGCTTCTTGCTGCTCTTTAGTAACGTTAATGTTAGTGTTGTCAGTAGCGAAAAAGTGAAAGTGAAAAAGGTTGTTACCTTTGGAAGTATTGCTAAAAACTGTCTGCTTTCTTCCCGCTTCTTCCTTTTTTCAGAACCACTTCGGTAGCTTCGCTTCATTTTTCAACCGTCTGTAGCCTACAGCTTACAGCATGCTGAGCTGTTTGTTTACAAACATACGCGCAGATGCGCAGTTGGATAATGGAATAGTCCAATGTAGTGGGGACTGGGGGGGAGTTTCTCATCATGAATTAAACAATCGGATAGCACTTTAGCGCATGGATGTTTAGAGATATAATTAATTGGTGAAAAGTAAGACAATGAATCGTAACCATAAGTTTATGAGCCGTTTTACGGGGCCCTTGGTAGCTTGGGGCCTAAGGCAATTGCCGACCTTTGCCTAATGGTAAGTCTGCCTCTGTGTTCAAGTCCCCTGTTAGGCAAACAGCACAGCAGCACAGCAATGTGAAACTTACAGAAAGAAACTCCAGCCGCTACTGCTGATGCGTGGACCCATCAGGACACAGTAGCATTAAGCAATGTAATGTTTTGTAAATATACTGAATACTGCTCTTATAAATGCGTGTGCAGAAACTGTAGTTCAAAAGTCGGGATTTACTTGCTTAATTTTTTTTTTCAGCCAGTGGCATTAAGAAACATCATATGTTTGTAAAAACCAAACTCCTTACTACTGTTCTCTATATGATAGTAGTGAAAAGGTTGCGAAAGACCGCTTTGTTTGGGGGTGGGTGGTAGTGAAAGTAATATAGTAAAATAACAAATAACATAACTAGTTACTTTTATCACCTTGTAATAAGTAAAATGATATTACTTTTTCAGGAGTAATAAGTAACTAGGAACTTATTACAGTTTCTGAGCAACTTTCCCAATGCTGGTTGCAACCACACGACTGTCTTTTTAAAAATGAATTATCAAATAAGCAAAACAAAACCAAAAAGGAAAATCCTTATGGATACTGATCACCTGGTGCTCTCAAGCTCCTCTTTCATGCACCTAACATAGCCGGCCTCTTGCATCAATTCATGTGAAGAATTCTCCTCACACTCAGAACGCTGCCACAGCAGAGAAGAGTCAGAATTGACCTTGCGTGTGTCACAGCAGCTCAATCACACTGTCTTAGCTTCTTTCCTCTGCTTCCTACTGCTCCCTGACAAGGAACAGGAACAGAACCTCCCCCCTCCACCCACCCCAAATCCTTCACAGTTGTGTCAGTTGCTCCCTCTGTCATCACTCCCAAATGTGTGTGTTGTGTGTGTGTGTGTGTGTGTGTGTGTGTGTCTTTTGTTGCAGGAATTTTTTTAGTGATTAAGAGAACAACGCTGAAGACTGAGACGTTGCTCTGCGGATGTGTGACTCGCTGCTCTGTCTGCTCATCTGTTTTTCACTGCCATTTAATCTGTCAGGTCTGTGTGGCACAAGTCAACTATACTTAGGTTTTGGATGCAACAGAGGGTGATAGGCTGTGATTGACTGATCTGTCTTTAATATGACAGCCATTATGTTTAGTCTGACAGCTCAGCATTAAAAGGTTACAATGGATGTAGCAGCTGCTGAAGCAGCAGGGTTCTGTTACTCATTTCATTTTGACCTTTCTCCTCTCTTCAGTTCTCTTCTCCTTGGAAATGAAACAGTGTGTTTGTCCACTGGCAGATGTTGCAACATTTTTCTGATGGACAGAGTTTCCACTTCGTGCAAAGAATCAATGTGACTCGATATAGACCCCATTTGCCAGGGGCATTTTATGTCACATTGTGAAGAAAATTCCCAAGTACAGTATTTGTACCACTGACACTAAATGAGGAATGGACAGGAAGTGTTGCAGTTCTTGGAGTCACAGTTGACATGTTATGGGAGGAACTGGGTGTGAGAAATGAGAAACAATCTCTCTCCTTCCATTTGATAATACCTCTGACAGAAGCAGTTAAACAGACCTTACAGTGACTAAGCTTAATTTACACAGGAGGCAGCCGGTGCTTATTGCTGTGTTTAATCTTTCAGCTATTTGAATCATTTCTAGTGCTAACTCAGCTTTGTCAGTCTCTCTAAGGGGAGGATGCAATGTGCATGGAGCCTCCTGTGAAAGGTGAAGAGAAATGTTAATGTGGGTGCATGTCCGTGTACTTGTGTGGGTGTGTGAAAAATATACACAGCAAAAGGCCTAATGGAGGAGAAACCATTTCTGCCAAAGTATTTTAGATAATTGGAAACACTCTGTAACTTCAGATTTTTATGACAAGAAACTGGCACTTTTATAAAGCAAGTGTTAGGATGCATGGAGCCAAGTCTGTCTGGGAGTATAAAATAAAATCCCTGCTGCCAAACTATTTGTCAAAAAATGTAATTATACTTTTTAGTTTCATTGTATGTTCATGTGTTTCTGTTAAATATAGAAAAGCTACTCTGATGAACAATATATGTGGCTGTGCACATATGCACTAGTATGAACCACCAATGCTTAAAATCCCATTTTAGATTATTTTTATGAGACAGATATTGTCAAGGACAAAAACCAATGAACACTAATGCCCCGTTTGTCAACAGGCCAAAATAGCGGAAGCTAAATACTGCTATGTAAGTACAGAATTTGAGCACCTTCCACCATAGATTAAAAGTTGAGATACTTTTTCAGTTAAGAAAATTTGCACTGATGGTGAAGAAACCTGACCCCAACTGGTGTTAATTGAAGTTGTTTTCTCTTCCTTACACTCTCAGCTACTATCTTTACTGAAAAACGGAACTGGCACAAAGCCTGACCATAGCATATTCTCAATCTGTTGAAAAAACAGTTAAGAGTGTTCTCACTGGGTTTTTTAATTGTCAGTGGTGTTTCTGGAGATAGCCACCAGATTTGCTCTGTGATTAATTTGTGTGTTACGGTAATGGTCTGTATTCTGTGCTTTTCACACAGCCTTGGGATGGTGCCACCTTGGCAATGCTATGTACATGGTTGATTAATCTACCTCTTGTGCCTTGTGTTCCAGCTGTCACGGTGGTTAATGTGTTTTGCTTATCGTACCTACAGTAAGTCACTGAATTTAAAATTGATGAGGCTGTCCATTGGATGGAGACTGAAAAGGACAGACAAATACAGATTGGAGACTTAGCATACAGTACAGTACATGCGAGGTACTGAAAAACAAAAATAAACACCTTCCTGAATGAAAAACACAAAGCTACATTTATCAAGCATGGGAAACAAATAACATTGCAGTTGCGAAGATCTTTATTCACCACATAGCAAGACCGAATAATTTACATTGTTGTGCATGTGTGCAATTTATTCTGCTCCAAGGCAGATGCAGCACCAGCTGTTTGGAGGACCTCTGAAGTCTTCGGCTGCAATGGAAAACATTGGAGAGAAGGAGGGAGTTTTGACAGAACAGGTGGTGGTAAGAAAGAACACACAGCCAGGTGACTCCAGGGGAGAGGAGATAGAGATGAAAAGATGAGAGACTTCCCCAGTTACGCATGAACACGGAAACGTTTCAGATCTAAGAGAAGATGCAAAAATAGTTTGTAGCAAGTCATCTTTAATTAACAACACCACGCAGAGAAAACCAAGCTGTCAAATTTCTTGTGTGTGTGCCAAAGAAATGCATACATTTTTGAATGAAGTGTTTGTCTGGGCAGTGTGAGTTCATTCCAGTACAGTAGCACTAGAAAAAAAAGAATATTTTCTCCCATTGGCTCAGTTTCTTTCATTTTACTACAAAACTGTCCCCTGGTCCAAATAAAAGGCACATCTGTCCACAGAGAATCATTTTAACAGTGTCATTAAGTCCTACAGTTCCCTCGCCTCTCTAAATGGGTGCTAGCTGGCTGCTTCTGGCTGGCACTGGCACCAGCAGGGACTCTAGAAATAATTGGGATGCCATTAAATTGCCCTCACCAGTTGCTGTTAATAAAGCTCTGTTCAACAAAATACCCCAAAGACATTGTCTATTGGATAATTTATACCTCTGCTCTCTCATAAACAAGTTACCTTTAAATAAGTAATGGGGTCCTAATTAGCTTCAGAACGTCACTCTTTTTAGCAAGGACGCTTGTTTTGAGGCTGATTACACACAATGCGTAAAACAGAGAACGGGTGAGTGAGACAGCTAGGACTGGACAGACAGAGAAGTCATCACAGTTAATTAACATAACATTATATAATATGTCAGGGGGCCGTAAAGGATCTGAACTTTATCCTTTGTTGATGAGATTATTCTGATTCAGCAATAGTGTGTCTCTGAAATCTGATCCTCAATATTGTCATTTTAGCCTTAGCTGTAAAGCCTGAATGTGTCTGTACAAATTTCTAGGGCAAACAACAATGTAGAGGAATTAGGAGATGAAATAATCAGATGGATTAAGCTTCAATTATTAGAGTACACCTAATCTAACATTTGCACCTCTGAATCATACAGACAAAGAACACCTCAGTTTTTCAGTCAGTGATGACATTACTGCACTATTTTCTTTGTTGCTTGATGCTCTATTTCACTAGACCCTCTAACACACTGCACTCTTCAATCACATTGGAGTGGAAAATGGACAAATGCCAAATTGAGGATGAATTGCTGTCAGGAAGTGTTATCCCACCAGGACTGCTTAAACTGTAGCATTTTTCACTCTACTACAGAATGATTAAAAACTCATTGTCTTTGAACTCACGCTTGATGTGATGAATGATTTTCTTAATAGTTTCTGGATGGTTTACGCAATGGTTGGTTTTGCTGCTTGCACCTCTTGCCTTACTGCTATATACAAACCAATAAAATGAATGACTCAATTCCTTTGTAGCACTATATGTGACGGTCACATCCACTGGGCCTAATCACTAATAGCCCATTCACATAGGTTCAAAATTATCTGAGAGCTGGTAATGGGGCTTAGGGTTCAGTGTTTTTAGATTAATCGACTCATCTAAATCTAGTCATAGGCGATTTTCCCACTTTGGTTTAATATAGTTCTAAAAGTTGTGTAAATGTAAATACATGTGTTCTTGATTGTTTTGTTTGAGAGTAACATTGTTCAATTTAAAGTAAGTGTGAAGTAGATTGTAAGTGGTTTTCCACAGTGTTACATGTGATGGCAGACTTTGGTCACAAGGCGGCAGCATTGAGTAGTATTGTTGTTGTTCCGCCAAGTGCATCATGGTCATTCTTCCTGTTAACGTGCGAAGGACGAACGAGGGATTGGTGCGGAGACGTTGTTGTGTAGAAGAGTAGGTAAATGCATGCATATCTTGTAAAATATTCATGTACAAGTGTATAAAATGGCATCACCTGTCAATATTTTAACAAGATGGTTTGATTTTGGCACTACTGGAATTGTGTGCTGGGATTTTGGGGGCCAGTCGTCGACCATTGTGTACTAAATTTCATGGTAATGCTAGCGTGCATTAAGTCATACCGTGATATTGTATTTTGTTACTCGAAAACTGTTACAGGTTTTACATTAAGTGTAACTCTGAAGGTAAATTGACGTTGAATGTGTGTTGAGTTGTGCGATCTCCAGGAAGTTCCACGTGGGTTTGGTGGAACTTGGTGGAACTTGGTGAAGTGTAAGTGTCATTTACAGTTGTACATTTTATACACTGATGTTGCTGTAAGTGGGTTTATGGTTGTTAACATGATTTAGTTTGTGTTTTCTGTTGATAGTCATAACCCACTGCCGTATTTTGTACTGTAGTTTTACTGTATTTCTCTGTATTTTATTTTATTTTGCCTCTTCCTTCTCTAACATTTTTGGGGTGTTAGAGACTGTTACAAAATTCAGTATTTAAGCTACTTACGGGAGAGACTCAGTAGCATACCACTCTGTAAATTGACCTTTACATGCGGTCAGTTGTTTTGTACAAAAGCTACTTACATCTGAGAAGCTACAACCAGCACATTTGGCATTGTCCCTTGATAAATTGTTTTAACAATT
Organism: Lepomis macrochirus; assembly: GCA_024633595.2. Taxonomy (NCBI): domain Eukaryota; kingdom Metazoa; phylum Chordata; class Actinopteri; order Centrarchiformes; family Centrarchidae; genus Lepomis; species Lepomis macrochirus. Next base: position 12,758,236 of record JALXJV020000021.1, on the reverse strand, counting down.
ATTAGATTGTCAAAATTAATGGAGATGAATTGTGCCTGCATTGCTTTCCAGGTATCTACTGTTTCCACCTAAAACACACTTTAAATATTCATATACTATGTACCATATTCCGCAGCAAGTAGGTCATTACACACTGAAAACTGATGTCAGTGCACCTGTTAATCCATTTATTCTACTTTTGTCAGAGCCTTCATAATTATGCAGAATTTGCATTTCCTTGGGTATGAATCATATATGGTGTCCTTGTGGTTAGGTCCAGTGGTATGTAACATATAGAATAATGAACAAGCTCAGCCCCTGTACATTTGTCTTTACACACACCCAACCTCATTGCACACATGGACACAGGCAAATTTACATTTACACTTCCCTCATACATGCATAACACCCACATATACTGCTCAGTGGCCCCTCCTACAAGCACCAAAAAACCACAATGCTTACACAATGGGGACTCATTAATTCATTGGCTGGTAAGGGAACCTCCTTGGGGACAACACAACACATGGACATGCCACATAATCCCACTGACACCAATAGCCAGGGGTTTCACTCTGCAAACAAGGTAGCAAGCCACTGCGAAAACAAGAAGCCTGTAAATGAGAGAGGGTAGAGGGGATGTTAGAACAAGAGATAAAAAAACTAAAAACATTGAGGGTGAGAGAACAAAGTTCAGTCAAGGGGAGAATGTGAGAAAGAGACTGTGATATAAATGAATGAGAATGAGGGAATGAGACAGTAAAAAGTTATTTAAAGATGAAAAGAAAAATAAAGAGTGTGGTTACTAGATACCTTGAATATGAAAAACTTGGTTTTCTTTGGGACACAATAAAATAAACAGTGCAAAGTATATGGATCCATTTGTGAGACTGCGAATGCCGTAGAGGCCCACAGGGCATGGCACATTTTTCCCCCCATCAGCTAATATCACAGTGTTGGTATATTGTACATGATGTTTTTTTCTGTTAGGGACACCAGGGCAATGCATATCAACACTTGCTGTCTTGGATTTCAGGGGAGAGGAAAGGGCACAGGCCTGGAAATGCAGTGACATTTACAGAGGAGAGGTGGCCACGTGAAGATTGGGGGTAGAACTAGCCCAACAAGTTGTGGGACGTCACGGCAGTACCACATTTTCATTATTCAAATAAAGCATGACATCTGTAGCCTATCGTTCCTGTATGTTCTTATGAAAACATTCTTTGGACTCGCCATGCTTTCATTTGGTTCATAGGTGCAAAAGTCCAATAAGCTTAAAAACCTGCATGCCCGCAAATAAATGCCCCTGTTTAACTTAAAAGGTAGACAAATACATATTCAGCCATTTATTAATGCAGTTATAAATGCAGATATATTCACAACATACAGTAACTCAGTGTTCTATTATACATATTTCAGATGATGGGAGCTGTATATAACAATAAGCACAGTCTCTGCAGCCCATAAACCCACACTTAACTTAGCTTTTCATCAAGCTGGCATTGAATTACATTGAATGGTGAATTGGTGAATACTAGTAGTAGAAGAATACATCCATTCATTGCTACAAGTACCTGGGAAGGGGAAGTGACACGAGTAAGCGCTTTTCAAGTCCATGATACACGACAGGTGCACTTGCTTGCTTCAATGTCTCTGAGCAATTACATTTTTAAACTGACTGTGTTTCTTCCACCAGCCGTTTAGAGTCAAGTCAGAGTAGGTTTACTTATTTTAATGTATATCAATGAAAAGTTAAATAACACCACTCAACCCCCTAGACTCCCTGAAAATCAATTTCACGTTGAACCAAGCAGGTGGCTTGCCTGAATCCTGACGTTTTCTGTTGCGGTTATGGTTGGTGTGTTTCTTCCTTTCTCTGGCGCAACCTTGATTGCTTCTTAAGCTTTGTCGAAATCCTTCCCCTATGTTTGATCATCATCAGTCTTTATAATTGGTCTAAAAGAAAACAAAGAAATGCACATCTCCCCTTCAGACAAGAGATTCAGACAATATTGACTTGACAAACACCTTTGGTCAGATGCTGTGTTTGGATTGGCACAGCAAATGAGTTCAGAGAGGTAAACTGTTTCAAATTCTTCCATTTAACACTATTTCAAATAATGCAGTGGATCTTAGAGTAGCACAATCGGAGCATTATTTTGACGACTCCATTAGGAAAAACCCTTCTTTTTCACCCTCATAAAACCATTCAGCGACACTCGGAAACAGCAGAAATCCAGCACCCAGCTTCACTGACCCACCAGCACATTTATATAGTCTGACCCATTTTTCCCCCTCTAGGGGTAGGGTTATTATTAAATTAAAACAGACATGGATTGGGTACAATTATGTGTGCTGTTTGAATAAACAGAGAAACAGCTGCAGAAGTATCAGGGCAGGTGTGACAGGGAAAGCAAAGCAGGATGGCAGGGAACATCTGCTTAAGTGCTCTCCAACGCACGAAAAGAGATGAGAGGCGAGGCTAGGAAGGGAGTCAGTAGCTTGTAAAAAGTCGATTCAGCAGAGCATGATAAAAGAAACCTTTGACACAGGTTTTACAAGATGCAAGCCTCTTATCGCCTTTTTTACCGTTCAATACACTTCTCCAACATCCCTTTCTTGCATATTTGTCTTACATACATGAACATAGGCTGATTCACTTCCAGTTTCTTAAGCAAAATTTAAAAAAAAAGAAACATGAAAGAGGTAAACAAGCTATTAATAATTACTTACACCACATCCTTTTAAAAAAGAAACCCTCTATAGCATTTTCTGATGTAATAAAAGAGAATTGAGGGGTAAATGTGTTACTATGTGCAACATCCTTGAATATAAATATTATTGTGAATGACTGGTAATTCATTGCTGCTATAACAAAACTACTATTGCAACTACTACAGCAAAACAATAGTCAAATAGTTCCTATCTTGTACCTGTGGTACCTGTGGTATTGTTCTTTTTTCGTTCGGGTATTTCTCCAACTCTTTTATCACCAACAACATTGTAATAGTAGGTTTCAACTGATCCTTTGTGCACTCATCTAAGAACTCTTCAGCTGGGGCCTACCAATGTCTTTACTTCATCCATAATTTACAAATGTTCACAGCCACACAGGGGAACAAGAGACTGTAATTTGTTAAGACCCACCAGTGTGCTAGTGACCAAATATCTAGCTACATGACCACCAGTCTTCATGAGGCATGGTGGCGTTAACTTAAACCCACCAGGGGAACCACTCATGTAGGTACTGCACACAACACAAGGAGGACCAACACCTTCTCATCCCTCTGTGAATATCTGCAGCCAAAGACAGCAAACAACAGCCACAAGACAGTCTCCTCTGCCACAAACACAAGAAAATGCTTTGTAAATATGCCCAAACTCAGCCTCAAAGTACATTTCTCAGAGCACAACAAACTTAGAAGACCTTAGAATTCTTATTACGTTACCTTGACAAGGGGGAATCCCCCACAGTGTGAGTCCAGTCTCTGCCACTTCTTAAAAAGGCACATGCCCACAGTAGGTTACGACCAGCTTGCAGCCGCAACAAATGAAACGACATGTACAACAATCTTAACAATAACAATCTGAAATGTATTGAGGTAAGGAACAATAATAGTTGCAATAAGGTGTGACGGTCAAGGTCAGGGGTGTATGAAAGTGCATGAGTGTAAAGGCTAATGTGGGGTACATGTGGTCAGTGTAAAACTAAGTAAGGCAGCACAAAGACAAGAAGCAGCAGGGCTTGGTGAAGGGACCGACACTGGCATCTGGGAAGGCAGGGCCAGCTGTTGCCAGTTAGCTTAATGGCACCACTGGTCCAAGGACCTGCAAGACACACACACACAAAAAACAGGGCCATGGCATGGGTCTCTGTGGCCATCACAGTGTTGCAGAGTGGATCATGTGTTTTGGTCAGAGGTTTTCTCTTTCACTAAACTGAAGAAGATAGACAATTTGGAAAGTTTTTTTTAAACAGGTTTTTCTCTTGTTCCACCATCTGCTGTAATAATAGTTACTCAAAGCTTTAGGTCCACCATATGTCTTATTGTACATGATAAAAAACAGTCCAGTATGTTTCCAACAGAATTGAAGAACTTGTTGCACACATAAAATACTTTAAACACCGCCACTTGTTTACTAGAGGCTTAACTTAACAACTTCACAGTTTGCCATTTGTTGTAGCTGAATATGATTGTTATTTTTTTGCTGTTGTTTTTTATTGTTTTGTTCAACTTTCTGTTCTTGTCTTTATGCCTTTCAGAAAGTCAAGCATAATGAAAATAATTGTTAGGTTAGTCATTATTGGTGAGATCTTTCCTTCTCACCACAGCCTCATTCATTTAATTACAGAGGCCTCTACACAGTGAAATAATGTGATTGTTTACATCAGGTGATAGCATGAGACTTGGGAGAAAATGAAATACTGCCTACTTTCAGTCAGATGTAATGGGTCCTAACTGTGAAGCACTGGGGTTATTTACTGGCGACATGGATTAAAGGAATGAGAGAGATTTATTCAGACTTTATTGGACATAAATAAAGCAGGCCTTGTGACTCTTTCTCATTATGACCTCCATCAGTGTTGACTTTGTGGCTGAAGAGGAATATTTGTAGGTGGCAGGTGCACATAAATGTTCCTGCATCAAGTCCAAACGATGTTCACGAACACCCGCATGGGTTGCATGTATATCCCGAAGGCGGCTCAGCAAGAGCAGCATTTTCACATTAGCAGTCATCCAGAGGGATTCATGCAAGTCAAAAAAGAAGTGAGTGGTTTACTGTGTGCAAACTGCACCTGTTTTCCCTGCTGTAGGTGATATCATAACATCCTATTACTGCCTGCTTTTCATTCTGCCTGGTGGATTGATAAACTTTGTATTCTGTCAGTTGATTTGAACCTTTTATTAGACACATCATTTTACCACAAATACAATAACAATACGTCTATGTCATTTTAGGATATTTCTTTTTTAATATATCTGTATTTTTAAGTATCTGTATTGTGTTTCACAAGGTGACATTAAGGCTGCTGGTCCAACATGCTCTAAGAACATTACAAAGCCCTCCGTTTCCTGAGCTATTGGTTGTTCCAGCTCATTGAGTTTCCACTGACAAGTTTTTATGTTCCTTTGAATATATGTCTCCTGAATGGCATTTTGCAAATAAAAAAATCTTTTATTTTTGCTGAGAAAGAAAAGTTGAAGCATACGGCATCCTCAATGTACCTCAGTTTCTTGCTGCTGCTTACAGCCATATGCATCTGATTCATCTCAAAGCTGGGACACGATGTGTGGACAAAGTGTGAAACATCTCATCAAACATCCACATCTGATAGCAAACAGCAAAGAAATGCCATGCTACACTTACAGTTACTGGCATGTCTTTGATTATATAATCTTTAGAATGTTGACATGACGTTACCTGACATAAACTGATTCACTTCCTTTTGTTGAGTTTTTGGAATTTAAAAGATGTGCTCCCTTTGAATGGAAATAAGTTTGTTATAATGTTTTATAATGTTTATGAAGGTTTACAGCTTCAACCAGCATGACTGAGTCTTCGGAAATTATGTGGTGTGGAAGTAATGTGAAAAAATCACATCGGCTCTGTCCATAGGACAATTACTGAATTCCTTCTCTTCTATCTCCTCTTGCCAGGAATAGAAAAAAAATCCAAGTTGAAAGAATGTCATGTGATCAGTTAAAGGTGCCTAGTGCAGCTTTAAGTGCTGGCACTGTCTAGACATTTGTGTTATTTTTTATTTTCAAGACTTAAAGGTGTTCATTATTCTTATAAACAATGTTTCCATTTCATTTCATTGACCTTGTCAGAAAAATCAAACCAATTTCTATTGTCCATATTTGCATAACTACAGTTGCTGTAATTTTCTCCGCAAAAAATCCATTTCCAGATAGTTGACTATAAGACATGTGCATGTTGGATTGAAAAAAATTGCCAATTTATTATTTGTCCATATTCCATCCAAAGCCTCTGTGACATGTATGAAACTTGAAATCTGACTAACACTTGGCTGACAAACACCTCACTGACAGATAGGCCATCCCTCCAGTTAGGTTCTGGAGATTCAATCAATATAGATACATGGCATTGAAAAGCTTGTATCCCGCAGTAAAAGTTGTTACTTTTGTTTGGTCAGGCATAGTACTCAGGATGAGCGGCCTGGCCCACTGGGGACCTGCAGTAATGATGAGTCAGGATAGTTATATGCAGGGAGCACTGCAGGATTACTCATGTGGTCCAAAAGTGTCTACTAAAGAGTGCACTATGAGTCCATGGTTTTATCCGTTGTACTAATTATTGAAGTATCAGTTGATGGAGGGTGTGGTGAAGCGGAATAGGAAAGGAAAAGGAGTTGGGCCTTCATAGTGATAGATCCAGACCAGGATAATTAATCTTGTGGAAGCGCTGGCAGATTGATTAGCCAAAATAGATTGCAGGTGATATGGAACCTAGTTGTTGCAATGAACCATAATGTCTGCATTATTCCATTTAGTTCCGCTTAATGTACCAGGGCTATGGCACCTTCACGTTACCTGGCATGGGAAATTAATTGAAGGTTTTCCTGGACTCATACATCATAGTTTGAATATGTTATCCTGGGGCAGAAGAAGGGCACATTTTTTAACTTCAAATGCAGAAGGAAACACTTTAGAGATTCCAGCATGACCCTCACCCTGTGGTAAAGCATTACTTTTCTTTTTCACAAGGTTAAGCTTCACCTCTGTGCATGCATGATTTATTATTACAAACTTCCTATTTATATTTATTTATTATCATTATCATTTGAATGTTTTAGATTTTTGGATGTATTCATTTTTCCTTCTAGTTCCAGGCTGATTTACATTAATTTCCTTGTAATATGAAAATCAATTAGCAGACTCAGAAAACTTGCAGTGTAATCAGTTGTACAGAACATCAAGTCAGTGTTAAATCCTATTATTACATTATCATGACACAATACCGCAGTTGATTGATTTGAAAAGCTCACAACAATAATGTACTGTAGCTTGTAATGCAACACAGATTATTTTGACCTTGATATTTACTGTGATGCATTAAATAGCTCAAGCCTACAAATAGATGTCATACTGTTTGGTCAACACTGAATTCCCAGAGGATTAGAGAAAAAAGTACATTTAGTTCAATTAAATTAAATTTTATTCAATTGAGTCAATTCACAACAAAAGCTATGTCATTGCAATTTTGATATAGATTAGGTCTAGACCATACTCTTTGTAATATTTTTAGACCCAATAATTTTATTTTTACATTTAGTTTTCGAAAACATAGTTTGCATGTAAATGGATTAAAACATGCAAAGATACAATATCAGCCCAATAAATACCCAACCTGACAGAGCTAAACTATTCTATTAACTAGTAAAAGGTAACACACAGTGCCCCTGTGAAGTTGTGTAACATTAAGTGAGAAACTGAGACTCAGACCCCAGCATATCATTTGGGTTTTTTAATAATTCCTGTGCCAAATTGACTTTAAAATATTTTTTTAAAAGTATTATTTCAGGCACCATTTAGGCACCTGAAGCTATACTAAAAACAGGGGTTGAAGGCAATAAAGAAAGGCTGTTTTATTCATTTTTTAATTTAAAATGATTGATTATTATTATTATTGAACAATATATGGTTTTGTTAACTGTTTAAATTAAAGTATACTTAAACATAAATATAGGTAAATACAAAACAAAACAAATTTACAATATATAAAACCTAAGCCACTAACTCAACTTCAATAATTTAACACAAAATAACAGTTACAGTACTAACAGCAAAATCAATTTTGAGTGGGTATTCTTATGCTACAAACCAGCTTCAAACGTCATTGTGTTGTGACTGTTGTATTTGGCTAAGGCAGAAAGGGCTGTTATTGTTTACCATGTTCTCCAGTTTTTCCAGGAGGTCAGTGAATGTGTTGTGACTGTCAGTGAATGTGTGTAGAAGGCTGTCAATCATTTCCTACCTGTGATTGGCAGAGAGTTAAGGGGGACAGATGTTGTTCTTCCTGCTAGCCTGGGGAAGTGTGTTTTAGCCTCGGGACAGAGAGGGTGATGAACGAGGGAAGTTAACACATGTAGCTCTCTGTTGAGCCAGGTTTGTGTCTTTGGTGTAGGCTCTGACCCACAGTAGCCTGTATCGTTGTGGCATTAATAAAGACCAAGCAAAACCGGCTGTCGTCTCATTTGGTACTGCAGTGAATGGTGATGCTTCTTACGACTGTTCTGGAGCACCAGAGGGAAAATATTTCAGTTTACATATCTAAGTCGTACTGATAAGAGGTATCGAAATGTGCATTCTAATTCGGTCTGGATAGATACCGGTCATATTATTTCCATATTTCGTTTCGGTACCTGACCCTAAGGACCATCAGGTGTCACAATAGCTTGTTTTATCCTGTGCAGTGTATCATAATTAAAGAAATTGAATGCAGCATCTGGGACGCCTCACAAATGTCCTGACAAAAAGATCTGCATGTCAGTGTCTTTTGCTTTCTCTTGCACTTATGCTCCACCCACATACTCATCCTGATTCTACCAATTGGCAAGGAAAAAGACAGAGGTTCACTTTCACTAATAAAATCTTAATTACATTGGCCAAGGCACGAATTTATGACAAATATCATGAAAAACTGATCCCAGCAGAAGATAATCATTAGTCAGTTCATAATGTATTCATGGGTTGTGTTATCTTTGGCTGTTTTGAAAAACTGGAGTGAAGGAAGTCTTATTTATTAGCTCAGTTATACAAACTGATGGACATAAACTATGACAGTTTTCTGAAATAAGTGCTTAACTGTGTTAATTAGATGAGATGAATGCAGTGAAGTGAAAAATGATGAAAACTAACTGTAACCAATTAAAATGATCATACATCAGATACTCTAGTGTATATATACTGTAGATATGGTCTCATTTTTCATGCAACTGATTCTCAGGGGACCTCATCAAGTGTCCTTGGACTTCTAAACTCTTCTAAAGAATTTTCTACACACCTTCTTTCGTTCCTTTGCCTGAAACATTGTTGTATGAGACACTATTTCTGCATGCATATCTCATGCCTTCTGGCTTATATCCCACATCCCCTGAGTTTATCCCAGCTTGATGATCCTCTGTTTTACAGCCTAAAGACTAAGCAAGACCATTATGATCTTAATAGAGGTAGCCTCCTCTATTCAGATCAATACTCGGTTTGCATTGCCACGGCCCAGTTCCTCTGTTATGAGGTTATACCTCCCATCTAGCTAGATACAGAACTCCTGTAGATGATGCAATTGCCTGTGGTCTGCATGTCAGGGAAAACCACAATGTCAATTCAATATTGAGGGCAATATTTGTGAGAAAATGCTCTGTCCATTTGTGAAACAAACACAAAAATCCCACTTATATCTCTTGTAATGACAGATGCCACTAAGTGGGTTCAGAGTATAATAAAGAGCAATTGTTTTCATGGTCTTTATTTATCTTTAATGTTCTGCAGAAGGCTCGTGAGGGCTGACCAAACCCCCATGACTGAGAGATTAGTCTTTCAACATTTGAAGCAGTAAATCATCATTTAATGGAGAAAAATGTGTGCCTCGCTTTGCAGTTTGGTCTAGATTTGATGTGGTAATTTCAAGGTTTAACTTCATTTATAATCTTTTGCCAGTGGTTTCAGACTCATTTCTTTGGTTGCCCATTTGTACTATTGCACCTACATTACATCCAAGCATACAGCTGGTTTTTGGTATATTGCAATTCTTGGTTTGATTCATGCCACCAAAATGTCATTTTGTTTTGTGTTTCTAGACTTTTAGATCCGATTTGATTGCACCTTTCTCAGGTTTATCAGTCATTTCACTTGGTTGCTGCCAGATGTCAAATGAATCCCTTGGTTGGGGACACAGTGGTCAAACCTATCTGAGAACATATCGAGCAGATTATTGATTTTTAACACTTCACTTCATTTTCATCAAATAGCACTGAGACCTGAATGCGCCAAAACAGACAGCTTTGTCCACCCCCACCCCTCCATTCTCTCTTTCTCCCTCTGTCTCTTCCTTCATGTCCTCTCTCAATCCTGTCCTTTTCCCACTCGTCTGCCCCACCCTCTCCTTCTCCATCTCACCCTATCATCGTCTGAATCCTGTGGCCAATACCCAGCGGAGGGTATTGACATGAACAATAGTGTTTCGACTTTATTCCGCTGTTGACACACACACTTCTCTGTGTCCCACATACTGCATCATGTAGAGGTCAACAAACAAACAAACCAAAACAACAGTGCAGGCGCTGCACTAAGAAAATATGAAGTGCCTCTTAGATAATAATTGGGGTAAACAAGAATGATTTTTGGTCCAATTTATAATTAAGAACTCATCCTTCAGCCTTTATTCTTTATTTTTAAGCACATTTAACTATTATAAATACCACAGCTTTTCTTGTCACATGTTGTCCAGTTATTTGTTCTGAGATGTATTTTTGCGTTGGTTACAACTAAGACACAGGTGATTTATAAGCAGAATGACTTTGAATCGCATTGAATGTCTCCCAAAACATGAATTGTTTGGGGAAAAAAACAAAACAAAAGATCAAAAAACTTGCAAAGCTGAAGGAGCTCTGAACAGTGCATCCACATCAACTACTTCTTAGTCATCACAAAATAATGTTTGTTTTGTTCCCCAGTAGAGTCACAACAAAGGATCTGTCTGTTATGTTATTTTTATCTTTCACAAACAAGGACATACTGGGAAATGTGAGATGGGACAACAGATATCAGCCCTTAATTTATGCTGCCTTTTGTGGTTTCATCAGCAGCATTTTGACAGCAACTGACCAATGGGCCTGACAAAGTCATCTGTGGTTGAACCTCTGTTAAATTAATCTAAATGGGAACAGTGTAAGATGGCCAAGTTGCAAGCCAAGCAGTTTTATGGCAAAAAATGGAAGTTTAAACTGGAATAATTAGGGTAGGTGTTCCTTAAAGCTAGGGTAGGTAATGCCGGAGAAACTACAAAAGACAGCTAGATTTTGAAAGTATCCAACTGAAAAAGTTCCCAACCCCTCCCTCACTCCTCCCGGACTTTATATTTATTTATATTTCATACTTTCTACACGGCCGAGGTACTGAAGGGACCAGCTGTGATTTAAACGTATTATTTTCAGAGCAAATTGATTGTTTGAAAATTACGAGTGCACAAAAGTGAACTGTTATCAAAACATTATCATACACTTACATGTAAACTTTATTTTTCTTTTAGTTGCTCTTTCCATGTTTGTTTACCTTTTTTCAGCGTAGGCTTCACCTGGTAACCTTGTGTTTAATATCACAACACTATGAACTGTGGGCAATCCTTCATTCAAAGTTTGCAGAGGCATGGGCTAGGGATTTCATGATACCTGAAATTTAGAAGTTGATACCAACACTAGTGAAACTCCACAATCCTTGATCCCAAATTTGATGCCACATTAAAAGCAAAATAATAAATCCCATTTACTTCAAAATACACTACTTTAATAAATTATCAGGTGGCATGTTTACAGCAGAGGCTACACACTATGCAAAATGGAGCCCCAGTCTGTTACCAGAACAGAAACCCGTGTTGACATTGAACCAATTAACAAATAACTTTCAACTTCTTCTGGAACTCCTTTTATGTTAAATGTTACATAATCTCTTGGCTCTCTTTCCTGCTGCACCTGGATTTGTGGAAATTACTGAATTGTCAGTTTTAACACTAGAACTGCCAATGGGTCAAATTTACCCTCAGCTGTTTTTTGATCTAATGTAACTTTGTTTCAATATAATATTCAAGTCCTCCAATCTTTAACTTTTCCTCTATTGTTAAAAATGGCCAAGGTAAAGCCAGATATTAAAATTGGCATTTATTCCTATAAGCACCAGTGGATAAAATTTACCCCTACAGTCATTTTTGAGCTATTCATTTCGCTGTTGGCAACGCCTTTTCTACTAGAGGCATTAAACCTGTTCAGCGCACTGAGTGAAGGAGAGTCTGACGGTTCCCTGTGATAGAGGTGTGGTTTGCGGTCCCTTTAATAGAGCGTGCAGCTCCTTCATTTGCCTTTTGACCTGTGTGTTATTTCCAAGCAGAAATAACACACAAGATCAATGCATTTTAATAGTGGGTAAATTATAGGTATACAACAAACCCTGGCAGTTCTAGTGTTAAAGTGCTTGATAAGTTTTTAATAATACAGCTCCCATTGGGATTTGGAGAAGGGCTATGGAAATGGTCTGATTTGTGCCCCTGGAGTAAGGTCTGATGGACTTGTGTCAATCAGTACTAACCAGTCAGAAAACAAATCACCTCGACTTACCACTGGCAAATCATTTCCTGAAAACCAATAACACAACCCAAAAAAACAACATCTTTATCATTGCATGATAAGTCATAATGCATCATTAGTCAGCAGACTGTGGTTATTATGTGGCTCTCTAAATCTATATCCGCAATTTTAAAAAGTGTGTGTATACAGAAGTAAGTTTTCATCACATTATGAACATGTAAAAAACAATTATTGAACTGAGGAAAAAGAAATGAATTTGCGTCAATGATTATTGTTGGCGGGAGACATATCATTTCCTGAGCAACTTTGATTGCCTGTCATGGTGTGCTGTCACTATTGTAAGTTCCTTATCAGTCTACTGCACCAAAGGGCATTATCAACAGCAGAATAAGTGCATGCCCTGGTCCATGGCATCTTAATGTGGTATGCTTCACAGGCATTCATTCCATACTCTGAGGCAGCTTTGCCTACAAGGCCACATTCATTTCCCTCAAAACAGGAGGAGACAACGTGATTCTAATTTTGCAATCTGTGCTTAAAGTAGCATGAAACACCTCATAAAGAGAAAACGTCTTGCCGTGGCTGGATGGTGTGTCACTTTCCTCCCAACTTCCATAACATAGGCTGCTGGAAAACCTTGAAAATATGTTTTTACTCCGTGTGTCACTTTTTGCAGGCAACATACGGCTAAGAGGCGTGGCGAATCTTACCCGAGTGTCACAGAAGAATTTTGTTCCTATCCCCTCTTTGTTATAGTTATAAATAAAGGTCTGTGTTACTATACCATCTCCCCCCCAGATCTCATGAAGATGAGTGAATGCTCGCTTTCCCCATAAATCCCATATTGCATGTCAGTGAAATCCATTTATAATATTTCTCTCTCCTTCTCGCGTAACATTGAGCAAAGTTGATGGGATGATCATGGGGCATGTAGCGCATCAAATGCATTTCTTAGCTGCTTTACCCTGTGCATTTCTAGGGCACATTCTCACTGTCAGTCCTCCTAATATAGGTTTATTGTATAATATGCAGCACTGATATGAAGCATAGTTTACAGACATCATAGTCTCTTAATGATGATAAACTGTGCAGTGAAAAGGGAGGAGAAGGGAAAATGAGATACAGGAAAACAATCACAAGACCTTTTTCTAAGAGCAGGGTGAAATCTAATGTTGATACCCTACAATTGACTGTTACTTTACCTGTACAGTCTATTAATCCAGCAAACATATCGCAAAACAACGCAAATCTAGCAAAGTATAATGTCAAACTTACTGGAAGCAAATGTCAGGATTCAGGTTTTTCATTTTCTTTGCATAAGATCCAGTTGAGGGAACACCTGGTAAAATAAAAGAGAGTTTTAAAGAATAAGACATGGTGGCAGTAACACATACAAATAAATATATAAATATACAGCAGATGGGGAGTAAAGTAGTAATTAGGCATCTGTATTGAAATTATAAAGTAGTTACAACAAGGCTGTTTGAGATGGCTATCCATATTAAGAGGTTTTCACCCCAACAAGAGTATTTCATCCATCCAAACACCTAGGTTTTTCAGGCCTCTCTCGATCAGCAGAGCGTGGAGGTCAATGAATGCTTTGACAAACAACCTTTAAAGAGTAAATGACTTGAAGTAAGCACACCTCAATAAATAAATAATGCAGGGCAATGTTTTGCTCTGTTTGCTGTGAATAATCGACCAAACTTCAGCACAAACCTCAGATGAACCAGAGGGCTAACTGAACATGGGGGTAGATTTTTTCTTTCTGATTATATGATGTTGAGCTACTTATGCATGTACTTAGGGGATTCTCCTCTGAGCAAAGCGGAGGTAGACGATGTTTTTCCTCTGATTTTGTTTTGCTCACTCGGCAGGCTAGCTGGATGTAGAAGCAGAAGGACAATGAGAGGGATGTGGTTGTTGTTGGTGAAAGCGACATGTCAGGCTCCTGGGGTGTTGGAACACAACCTAAGTTAGAAGGAATGTGCAAGGAAGAAAAATTTGCTAGAAGCTCTTGTGAGACTTGTTTTTGGGTGTTGTCCAGGTGTTCTCTGGGCTGTCCAAAGAGGATAAGGACTGAAGGGAGTAGGTGTTTGTTTATGAGTGTGGACAGAGTGATGAAGCAAGTGAGTGCCTGACTGACTGAATGACTGAGAATTTGTTCATACGAAACATGCACGGGCAGTTTATTTGAACAGCTTGCTTAGGCAATAAACAACAATTTTGTTTTTGTCATAACTCCAAAATGTAAACATTTTATGATCAAAGACAACAGCCTTATCTTAAAGTGGGTGAGAATGCCATCCCTACTTTTTCCAATGAATTATGGTAGGGTAAGCCTGTCAATCCAAAAAGGAGCATGCAATCTTTAAATGTGAAAATCACCAAAATTGGAGATATGCGTATATACCAAATCATTGAATTTAGACACTAAAAATGTGGGTCTGTGTCCTCTTCCAAGCAGACAGTACATTAGTATAAAACGAGATTTGTGCCAATAAAGAAAGTGACCCCAAAATGCAGTATACGGTTTAATCTGTATAATCAGTTAAACTACGAAAAGAGAGCAAAGTTGGTTTTAGAATAAGGCTGCAACATAACAAAATGTGACAAATTGCAGTGTTCTGAATTCTTTCTGAATGCACAGCCCTTCTTTAGTGTTGTGAAGTGGCCCCTATTGTTGCTAGGTTGCGGGACACTGGGACCAGGTCAAGTGTTTGTGTATTCAGCACCATCTAGAGTGAGCCCATTGGAAACAGTGGAGAGGAATAATAATATCAAGCAACCTAGTGAGATGCCCTTGAAAGCCTTTGTTAGTTGTAAATCTAAACTAATATTTTAGTCATAACAGCTTGTTTCATGTTACTACTGAAAGTACACACATATAAAACATCAAAATTACTCCAAAATGCTTCAGATGTGACCCAGAACCCCATTTCAAATATGTACAATGTACAGTATGATTCATAGCTAAACCGTAGCTAAACATACCTATTCAAGACTGTGTGAAGCAAGCAGTGCACAGGAGAAATGTTTTCCCATTGTTTGTCAGGGATGCTTGAAAACAAGCCATAGCAGCAGTTTTCTCCTTTTATCTAAATCTTAAACTCTCTTTTTATCTCTCTCTCCACTTGCCATTTCCTTTTTTTTCAAACATACACACAAACTTTGGTGATCTGATCAAAAGTGGACAGCTCCAAGTTCTTCAAAGCTCTATATGCAAATAAACACATAAGCTATATCATTTCCATTTGCAAAAACCAAATACGTTGTTGTTTTTAACTTGAATTTTTATGAATTTACAAGAATTAGGTTGGAAAAACAAAAAAACGCTGTGTTTCTGGGAGCCAACTTTAAAACTTGTCCAAAAATACAACTTTGTAACTTTATTCACTCATTTGGTGTAACTACATCATATTTTATGGAGAGGATTTTGTGGCTCATATCCTCTGGCTCCTCTGCCTCAACTCTGCAGATATATGGATTTTCCTGATGGACACACAGCCTTACTTGTTTCTAAATTAGGCCAAACATCTAGGGTTGGGTATTAAGAACCGGTTGGAACGGTTGGAACCGTTCCATGAACTGTGTATTCAAGAGGTCATATTATGCTCATTTTCAGGTTCAAAATCTTATTTAGGGGTTCTACCAGAAAAGGTTTACATGGTTTAATTTTCAAAAAACACCATATTTTTGTCATACTGCACATTGCTGCAGCTCCTCTTGTCACCCTGTTTTGAAGTCTTCGTTTTAGCTACAGAGTGATACATCTTGCCTCTACAAGATCTTTGTTGGGAGTTCCACATGCACAGTTCCTAGTTAAAGACTACTAGCCAAACAGAAGCAGAGTAGGGTGGGTTGTGAGAAGCCGGTAAACACAGCTTCAGTTTAGCTGTATATGTTTCCCTCACTAGCTTAGCAACATGGACTGGAGCAAGAGTTTCGGTGTGGTGAGATATTAATCTGTAATAAATGCATCTTTCATCCATAGAGTTTTAACTGAGCACTGTCTTTATGTCCTTTGACTGCCTGGAGGGTAGCTAGTGTTTGCAAGGGAGAGGGGAAGCAGCAGGCGGACGTCTTGTCACTTTGTGCTGCAGCTCAGTATTTTTCCACAGGTGTCAGACTAGCTGCTTGGCGAGCTTTATGAAGCCCATTTTGCTATGTTGTCAAAGACATGAAAGGGAAAAGGGTGGACTACAAACGAGTTGTTTTCAGGCATTTCAGAGCAGTGTTTTCTGTGGAGATGGGGAACTCCCTTTGGGGTGGATTTGGGGCTTTTTCCCTTTGTAAACCTAAACCTATTACATGCAAAAAAAGGTATATAACTCAATAAAGGAGAGGGGAAAGCCAAAAAGTATAATATGACCTCTTCAAGACACATGCGTTTCAATTATGCTTATTGGTTACTAACTTTTGGCCTATTTGATACTAAAACCCAGATTGCAATTCACCATCCATCCAGAAATCCCTCCCTTTCTTCTTGTGGATTCTAGCATTCCGATTGGATACAAAACACCCAGGGTAACTTTCTCTAATCCTGTGATTTGCTGGTTTTGTGGCACATTGTAATGCTGTGCCAAGTTGAGCGAGGGCAGAGGCAGAGTGGAGCACAGAGTAGAGACTGCGAGTGAGGAGGCAATGTTGAGCACGCTCAGGCAGAGTTGAGCTTGCACAAACAGATTTTTATTCGCTCAAATGTATATTTTCTCTTCAAAGTATAGCTTGTGTGCCCCCCAAAGTGAAACTGTGCACGCAAAAATGTCCCTCTGTGCTCTCAGGAATGTGACACACAATTACGGCCATACAGGACCCACAAAGTGGAGCTAACGTCACGTCATATGTTATGTACTTCAACAAAAGATCCGAGAAGAGAGTACTCCGGTCTACATTCCTGGACCATGGTGGACCACAACAAATGCTCAAAAGTTTGGTTTAGCTTCACTAAAAAAGATAACAACACAGAAAAATGCAACACCTGCAGCAAGATGATTTAGTGCAAGGGAGGAAGCACCTCCAGTATGACGAAGTATTTACTTCAACGCAGCATGAATTTGAAAGACTGCATCATGTTCAAACACCCCAGATACAGCTAACAGTAGCAACATCTCACGCTCAGGTACAAAACACAGATGAGCTGACGATCACCTTTTATATTAAAGGTAAAAAAAGGATGCCTACAAATTATTCTGATATATATTTTTCTAAGATACAAGTCTCCAGAGACACCCCTCTAGTACAGAAACTCATTTCCTGATAGCCATGAAGGAAAAGATTTGTGGTGAATTGGCAGGAATGAGAACTGAGATTATCATTTTTGCTTTAAAGATCAAACAAAGCTTTATTAGCTTTATTAAACCTTGTCCTTCCAGCATGTCAAAGCTCATGTGCTTTGTGTATAAACTCCAAGCTGAGTCAGCTGGTGTTAACTGGGCTGCTAGCTGTGCGCCTAACTGAGCTAACCAGCTAATGGCAGCTACACTTAGCAGCAGTTAGCGCTTACTTTAGCAACAAGAAAGGCTAATTGTCCATTGGGACATTAATCACCGAGAGTTGAGGCAGAGCAGCTAGACAACACCAGTGTGTTTTGTGTAAACTCCACCCACAAGAATGCATTTTGCCTGTTGTTGTGACTTCTTCATGGTGTTTCGTACTTCCACTCATGCAGACGACATTAGTTGAGTGGGCGTTCCTTCAATGTTGCCTAATGTGTGCAATCGCAGACACACTGCTACAAAAATGTGGTCATATAGGAATATTGTATGAGCAACCATATACCAATGTGTCTAATGTCTTTCGTCGAGTGCGTTTCCACCTGTACTTAGGACTGCCCATTTGTGATTTGATCACCAGAGACACATGTTAAGGCAAGGTGTAAACAAACAAGGCCTTTGTCACCCTTCAAACTGCTTCCTCACCTCATCCCTGTCTGTCTTCAATTTTCTCAATTAGCTCTGTTTCTCTCTGTCCTCCTTCATTCTCACATTACCTCTCTCTATCGCCTCTCTCCCTCTTTCTTTTCCTGTTGCTTTATTTCGTCGCTGTCTTCGTCCATGTACTCCTCCAGTGTTCTTTAATTTCCTGTGCATGAAAGATTCATCTGACCGCTTTAATAATAAATAGGGAGGCACAGTTGAAAAGTGCAGAAGATACCCTTGACTATAGCAGCAAGGATCTAAAAGACAAGGGGCGAGTTATATTCCTGCACTGTCTGTTCTCTCTTCCCTTCATCTCCCCCCTCTATTAATTTTTCCTCCTTTGTCACTCTGTCCCCTTTTTGCTTTGCTGTCCTAAAGGTACCGGAATGAGATCCCCTGGATAAAGACAATGTACAGTAGATGGCATGAACTCTCTACAGTATATCTACAGTATATTGATCCTTTGAGTCAACCAGTCAAACACTCATTATGCTACCAAAACGACAATTTGTTGTATTTGAAACCTAATGAAAAAAATAATGTTCTCACTGCTCAGTGCAAGCCAGGTTGGATTGTTCACACACACACAAACTCCAAGCTGCTGATTTTCTTTTTCATTGATCACATTCCGCTAAAATATATTTTCAATAGATGAGAGAAGTGAGGGATGATCGTTGTTGGTATTGATTTGGATTGTCAGCTGTGAGACCTTATATAGACAGCTTTGTGCCTTTCCAAATCATGTCCAAATCAATTCAACATCAGTTGAATTCACCGCAGGTGGATTCCAAGGTTGAGAGAAAGAGGGGAATAATAATTCTAAATATAATAGGACTATAATGATAATTGTAGTAGCGGGTGTTGAGCAGGAATATGGGGGCAGTATGTAGCTTGCAACCACTGATCCAGAACCCACAACTCTGGAGGCAGAAACACTTGCAGAAAGTGAAAGGAGAGAGAAGAGAGACGAGAAAGTATATAAATGTGATAAGAATGGATACAAATGGAGATGGAGAGGAGGAGAGAGGAGCTCAGTGCATCATGGGAAGTCATCATGAAGTCTAGGCATAAATAGCAGGCATTAGATGTGGTTTATGGCTTACCTGAGCCAGCCCTAACTACACTGAACAAAATTATAAATGCATTTAATTATAAACACTTTTGTTTTTGGCCCCATTCATCATGAACTGAACTCAAGATGCTGGGTATTGCACAGGTGTGCCTTAGGCTGGCCACAAGAAAATGCCGAATAGGCTGTCTCCAAAGGCACTTCAGATAATTTGGCAGAACATCCCATCGGCCTCACAACTGCAGACAACGTGTAACCACACCAACCCAGGACCTCCACATCCAGCATCTTCACCTCCAAGATCGTCTGAGACCAACCACCCAGACAGCTGCTGCAACACTCTGTTTGTATAACCAAAGAATTTCTGCACAAAATGTCAGGAACTGTCTCAGGGAAGCTCATCTGCATGCTCGTTGTCCTCATGTGAGTCTCGACCTGACTGCAACTTCACATAGCCGTTAAAGAGGAGTGGACTAACATTCCCCGGGCCACAATCAACAGTCTGATCAAGGAGATGTGTTGCACTGTTTATGGCAAATGCTGGTCACACCATTTCTGACTGGCTTCCGGACCCCACCAATACAGTGAAACTGCACACTTTTGTGTAGATAGAGTAAGTCTTAGGTCTTTGAGTTCAGCTCCTGATGAGTGAGGGCAAAAACAAAAGTGTTGCATTTCTAATTTTGTTCAGTGTAGTAAGTAAGTTTAGGTTTTGGTCAGTGTATAAGCTTTATCAAAGCTAACGAAAAGTTGCAATATTAAGGTTAAGCAGGCAACTGTTTCAAGCCTAGATTTTCAGCAATCATGTTTGAATGTAAAACTGTCAAATCTAACTGAATTAATCTTTAATAATTGTCAACATTATAAAATAATCATTGTGATGACAAATAAAAGGAATGGTGGAAAACATGTTGACAGGTTCTTCATCATGTCCAAAAACGTGAATTAGTTTTTTTTTGCAATTTAAGTAACCAGTTATTTAGTTACACGGGGAACATATGCATACCCGGTTATGTGTCAGTAGTCATGAGTAGCTCAGCTAGCAAGATGGCAGAGAACAGCATTTACATCATGGAGGTAATTAACTAAGCATTGACCTAGTTAACAGGTTGCATGTTGACACATGATGTACTGTAAGCTATACTACATTAGTACGCTACCACTACATCTACCTCTTTAACTACTGTAAATGCATACTACACCCATAGCAGAAACCTCCTAGCAACTAGCCTGTCTTGACTCACCAGAACAACCATACAATTATGCTAACAAATGTCTGTCTTTGGACCCTGACAGAAGTTTTCATTAAAAACGTAATTTTTTCATGCATTAGTCAATTTTAAAATTTTGCGCTACTTTGCTTCTTAAACATATCTTCTTTCAGACTTGTGGGGTATAAAATATACATTTATTTTACTACAGTTTGACTCTGTGTGTCTGTAGATTTCTCCTAAAAGTTAGCATTCTACCGCAACCTATCCTTCTGCTATCGCTGTCTGCACCGTATCATCCCGGTACTGTTGGAAAGCTTTCTCTCTCCTGCACAATGCTATCGGATCCAAATATGGTCATTTCCTTTATACTACCAACCAAATGTGAAAATACAAAGAGGGATTTAAGCTAAGCAGGGAATCTCATTGGCTATTGTTGATTTCTGAAGTGATTGGTTTAGATTCGTCATGTGACACTTCCTGGTTTAGCTGTGGGCGGCTCTGTCTGTGTGTTTTATGTGTGCAAGTGAGACTGTTCAGGCATGCTGTTCCTCAGTTATCAGTTTTGATGTGTTTGAGGTTTTATATAGTGGTGGTG
Source organism: Lepomis macrochirus (assembly GCA_024633595.2). Taxonomy (NCBI): domain Eukaryota; kingdom Metazoa; phylum Chordata; class Actinopteri; order Centrarchiformes; family Centrarchidae; genus Lepomis; species Lepomis macrochirus. The sequence goes on along the minus strand of JALXJV020000021.1, from coordinate 12,737,136 downwards.
TTATATGTTATGTGTTAATATTGGGTCTGTAAATATTGATTTTCAATGAAAATGTGTAGAATTGTGCAATACTTTTCTTTACAAGCTGTCTTCTCATACTTTGAGCCTAATATGTCCACTTCTGTAGCACTTAGAGACGCCAAACCAGTTGTCTTCCTGACTATATTCTTAAGTTTTTACAGACAAGTTTGTTCATATATCATTCATAGCCTGAATTATAGAACATTTTATTCCCCAAAACAGGTATAAAATTGTTTTTTAAGCCTGTTCACAGTATTTTTTGATTTATGAAATAATAAAAGAAATATCCAAAATGCCCTCTATTAAAACGTTTAATGTCTCAACAGAATAAAACACTAATTTTCAACCTGACTTATTTCAGAGTTCAGATTTCAGTTCTTAAAATAGATGCAAATTAGCACATATTTTATTAGATACTGCCTCATTTGCATATTTAAACATAATATGTCAGAAAAGCTGTAGGCTAATTCAAAAAAATGTCTAAATGTAAGTAATCAACTTGGAAATGTTCATGGTGATATTTATTAGTTATTTTTTTTACCCTATTCACCTGCAGTGTCTTGCCTTAATTGCTTATCACTAATTTAATGGGCAAAATTCTCATTTACTGGCCATTTTTAGGGATGAGTGGTTAGTACGTAAACTCTGTCTGTTAAATTAGTTCATTAGTTAATTAGTTAATATGTGACTTTGTTTACTAGTCCTACTTTGCTTTAATTGTACAGTGTGAACCTAAGTAAAGTAAATGTATAAATGTAGCACAGTGTCTGTAAAATATGATTTCTGCGGGGGTTTTTCTTGAGGATTTTAGTATTATTTTTTGTCAGAAACATCAAATAATAGTTTCTTGAAAAAGCACTGACTCTGCATTATCCTATTGGTTAGATTAGGATAGATATTCATGATACTATGAAGGCATAAATATAGTATTTTTAAGACAGAACAGAAAAAGGAGGAAGACAAAGTTAGAGAGAGTGATACAAAAAGATTAGAGAATGGAGAGAGATACTAAAAAGAAAGAAGGAAGCAAAGTAGCAAAGGCGGTATACTATAAAAGAGGTGATGCCCATGGTATCCTCCCTGAGGCATGGCATGAGGAAGGACCACAATCCCTAACTATTAAATCCTTAGATGGAACTCTATAAAGAAGGCAACTGTATAGGACCTTCCATTTCACCCAGCCATGAGCTAATATATCAATACTTTGTTGTGTATTTTCTGTTCTTCATCATGAAATATGATCATAGTCTGTCACAGTATGTAGCAGCCCACACATCACATCTAAGAGCATTGGGGACTCTGTGAAGAGAATCACAGCCATGAGCCCATACATCAAAGATCCTATAAAGTAACACTGTCCCCAACTATTACTCCCTCAGATGGGGCTGTGTTTGGAAAAAGGCAAGCTTCAAGAGCAACAAGTTAGTACATCTATAATCATTTCAGTTCTTTCAGTATTTCTTGAAAGGGTGGGCTCAGTGGACACAAGCCAAGTTCCTCCAATATATTGCCCAGAAACCTAATCTTTATGTACGTAGTGCTGTTAAAATAAATCAAACTTTTGGGATTTTTAGAGATTGTGCATTTCATTAGATGACATTTTTATTCAAAACAACTTACATTGCAATAGAGATCAATAATCGCACGCCCCTGGAGCAACTAGGGGTTAAGTGTCTTGCTCTGGGACACAACGTTGGATGGATCACAGTAGGGGTTTGAACCCGGGTCTTTCACACCAAAGGGATAGTCTTGTCCATTGCACCATCGCCACCCCATATGTCATCCTGGTAACAATAATAAATTCTTGGTTAACCCTGTGAAATGGTCACTGTTTGGTTATGTTTAGGCACCAAATTATTTAGTTAGGTTGAATGAAAAAAATATGGTTTGAGTTAAAAATTAGTATGTTAGTTAGGTGTTCTATGGTGCAGAGGCATATGTTATGTCAATCTTTGACTGCACACACAAAAAAACTTATTGTTAGGATAAATTATTACTATGTTGTGATTTTTTAAAATAATAATGAACTATAATAAACAAAAGTTTATAATTTACATTATAATTACCTTTAGAAATACCAATAAAATACATTATTATATATTATGTTTATTTCTCTCACTATATAACAGCATTATACAGGCAGTCATATATCAGTGCAACTTATATGTGTAAAGCAGGGACAGGCAACCGTGTATCATGAAATTCTTAAAGTCCAACCAGACTAAGTGATGTTGTTGGTCATGGAACCAAACCTGTACTTTTGTATTCTGTCATTCATGGTACAGAATTGTCTTTATACCTGGCATAAGATGAATGAAGAACCTCTGTAATGTCTATATGTGTGACCTCTCACAGGAGACTCTGTTGGTGGAGTGACAAAGTATGCACTTTGCAGCACAGTCACTTTCACCCCTGTGGCCCATAAAGTCACATCGCCCTAGTATCACTGCCTGTGAGAACCCATACATCTTGATCTACTGAGCAGTGGGGGTACAGCAGATGTTTGGGGAGTAGGCTGGAGTTATGGCCTGAGGGACTGCCGGCCAAATTGTTGCTAAAGTATATCATTTGTCTATAGACATGAGATAGAGTTTTTGCTGTGCTGCTTTTTTGTTTTGTGTTCCCAAAATTTAGTAAGAGTGTTCAGATTTTAATAGGAAAAGTCAAATAATTAGCATTCAGTAGTGTGTATTCAAATTTAAACCAGTGTCCTCAATGTTTACGTCTTGCCACTTTAGTCCACTTTAGTCTTGCCTGTGGCTCTGACTTTGAGTAAGTTTCTTTAAATACAGTTTAGAATACTGAGGGGAAAGTGGAGCCCTGAGGCTATGTTGCTACTTTGCACACATATGCCAAGACAGAGTCAAATAGTTGCTATAATGCTACTCATTTGAAGTTTTGCTCTAGTGAGATAGTGGCAGCAGAGAAGAGAGAAGCCCAGAAAGAACCTGCTTCACTGTACATTTACTAATTATCATTTACTCTAGAGATGAGTGTTTATTACTAGATATGCACCAACTCTTTATCAGTCCAGGGCCTGTAGTTTGACAGTAGTAGCTCAAAACATTATCAGCACGCACAAATAGCTGCTGACAGACAGCAGTGTTATCTGTAAAACTAGCAGTGAACAGATTGTGAAAAATGACCTAATAAAAAGTTGTGTGGGTTGGTATAAGGTGCAAAGGTGGTTGTTTTATGGGGATCAAGATCAGCTATGCATGATATTTATGACATATCATCAGTATAAACAGGTATACTACAACTGTATTCTGCCTGACAAAATCTGTCTGACCTACATGTCTTATCTCTAATGATGGGGGTTTGTCAGGTAAAAGCAATGTTTGATCTGATCTGGCATTTAATATACAGAGATTTATTTACTTTAATGAGTAATTATTTTGTATTGTCTGAAATCACTATAAAACTCGTCTCCTCTAAACTTAGTTTTGAATCTTTGGTAAACATAAACAGACTGTTTTTTTCATTCGTAAACTCATAATCAATCTGTTACAAACCAAACTGTCATTAAGCAGTCCACCTGTATGTGACATTTGGCTGAATCATAATTGATTTGGGCATGTTCTGTATTTGTGAGATAGGGTAAACAGATGAAAATCAAAGGAGCCAGACGCTGAGATGGAAGCATCTGCCAATCTGACATTTAGTTGGCTCACTGTCTAACCACCCGCAAAAGGTCTGTTTGTTTGCATGCCTGTTTTTCTGCATTGGCACATTTGTCTGCAGAGAACTGTCTCTCTCTCTCTCTCTCTCTCTGAGTGTGTGTGCGTGTGTGTGTGTGTGTGTGTGTGTGTGATGCGTGCGGGGGGGGGGGCACAGCTCACATAGGCAAATCTTGGTCTCCCAAAATGTAGCCAAAGCAAATGATGTATTAGAATGCAAATATATGCTCTGTGGAAGAAACGTGAGAGAAATGCCCTCCAGCCACAAAAGTCTTACATGAAGGAGACACCCCTATAGGCAGTTGTTCTCTGCACTTTGGCTTGCATAAATATGGAAGCGGCAAAAGAGCTCATTGTCGGCTGGGCCAATAAAAAATGCTCTCATAGCAAAGGGTACGGTATGCCCCAAAAATCTTTTATGTCTCTGAAAAGAAATATTTTAGGAAGGGGTTTTGTTTAAGCAAGGAGATGTACAATATCAACTGTACATGTATGGTACATTTTGTAATTTTAAATGCATCTATGTAAGTGTATGGGTTATCTCAACAGCTAATTTACATCCCATTTGAGTCCCTAGACAACTAACAAAATGGATTAATTGCAATTCAATACAAGTATGAGGGAAAAAATAGTCGAAATATGTCACTTCAATTCCACAATCTTAAATTAACAATACAATCAAATAAGTATGAACACAATAAGAGAGTTAGTTAATACATGAAAATGCCATAGTTTGATTTATAAAATGATGTGTGTGTGCAGTTCTTATTCCAACAGTTTAATGGTTCTCTGTGGAGGTTGTGATGTCTAGTTGTGCTTTAGAGCTCTTTCATATGAGTGGATACCCATTTAGTTTTTCTTCTCTATGTGCCTAAGGACCCACATGCATGCGGGTGACGCGGTACACACTCTTACCAATGGTTTCACTCTATTCCACTGATCTGCTGGTGGCAGTAACACCACAAGATATGTAGCAAAGCACCCACAAAGGCAGGGAAGAAGACTGAAATCTAGCAAATATGGACACATTTGTTAGAGCTCAGTGGTACACAACATGTGTTTTGGTGAGTAACACTGAATGTAAAAAACTTTTATTTATTTATAAGAAAACTCCAAGGGACACCTTTTAACAAAGTGACACTTTGTTTCAACTTCTTAAACATGAGGATCTCTTTTTCTCTATTTTATATGAATTGAAAGTGAAATACCTTGTGGTGTGTGGCAGGGTGGTGCACTGTTTAGAACTTTTGATGGATGATGGATGGATGTATGCCTTTGGGTTTTGATCTTTTGTTCAGACAAAACAAGCAATTTGAAAGTGTCACTTTGAGCTCTGTTAACTTTTTACACTTAAGTTTGCAGTTTGAACAACTAATGAATTAATTGGAAACCCCCCACAGTCATTAGTTTCAACCTTAGCGAGTTCACACATATGGGTGGAAAAGCAGTAATTGATAATTTACCTACAACTGCTGACATACATACGTTATTGGATTTGGCTTTGGGCTTGCATACTGTATGTATCTGTTGGCTGAATGTTCATGCTACACTGCTTTTCATTTTAATTTTGTATGGGCCAGTATACATTAAGACTTTTGAGATATTAGCCAAAGCCACTTGAATACTGAGCACTCTTAACTGAGTCTGGAAAGCCTTTGCCAGTAACATAAAATCCAAGTTACTTCACACACAATACAGAAGCTGTGAAAGTTGCTTTATGTGAATGGAACCTCTTCTTCTCTCATCCTCATCCTCTTCTTCTTTCATCCTACATGTTTTGTCTCATTACAGCCTCTTGGTCTCATATTTGGTTTATTCCCCCTTCCTCTGCCTTTCTGTCTCTGTTTCTATCACTCTCACCCTCCCTCTATCAGTTCCTCCTTTCCTCCTGTCGTTCTGACTTTCTCTTTCCCACCTCACTCTCACTATGTCTAATGACATCTCAGCTTCCACTCTGTAATGGCCTGAACCATAACAAGCTCATTTAAAGAAGTGGAACAGAGGGCAGCCATTGCTGTTCTGACAGACAGCCATTTAAGAGCAGTCTACTGAGGTGTCTACACTACGGGCCCCCTGTCAACCAGTCAACTAGCCGGCCAGCCATCTCTTTCTCTCCCTCATGCTTTAAAACCTCTCCTCCCTCATTTTCCCACTAGTTTCCCCCATTTCTAAAACCCCATTCAACATGGCTGATTTGCTATCTTTCTGCTCTTCTACCCTCCTACCATGTTAATCATTTTTTCTCTCCCTCTCCTTTTCCCTGAATCTCTCTTCCGTATTACCTGCCTATCATTGGCACCACCATTTCAGTCTCTACCATTCTGGGCCTCACAATGACATATGGATCCAGGTCTCTTAATTGTGGAGTCTCACAGTCAGACAAAAGAAATATTTGCCATAATGAATGGACCACTCATGCCAATGAGGAGTAATTGTCCTTTTTTTACAGGATTAAGCTCAGTTGTCCATTGGCTGACTGAGAAGTCTCTCATCCATCAGCAGATAGGAAGGGAGTTGGAGAGAGTGTGACCTGAGATGATAACCTCCCTGATCCCCTTCAGTTACTCAAGGCTCCAGGCTGCCCTTCAAGCGTTTTCATTGATCTTTGGTAGATACAATGTGCATCTCTTTTCAGCTATGTGACTTTCTATTGCCCAGATATTGGCTGATAATGTCCTGAAGTTCTACTGCCTTGCCCACCCTGTTTTGTATTCCTATCCTCTACTGTCTGTCCTCCTGACCACTCCCTCCCCCTGTCCCCATCTTCATCAGAACTAATTCGGGTTTGATTGGATGATTTGGTTTTATTCTTTTTCATTGATGTGCCATTATTGGTTTAATGAAGACTGCTAATTATAGAAGATAGTATAATGTGGAAGGGATTTAAGAAGGAAGGGACTTATTTTACTGATGTCATCAAAGGCCTTTTTCAACCCTTTCACTTGTCACAGCAGGAAAATAACAGGTGTAACTAATAACAATAATTATGGTTTTGTTCCATTTAAATGTCCTAGTAAGCCATGCCAGTGTAATGCACAATATCATGGCCGTGTAACACATACATGGTGTTCAGACATTGTTGATGTTAAAGAAACTGTATTTAAAAAATTGGGCAACCCTGATCAAATGTAAACACAATACAGACATCTTTAAAAGAAGACGACGAGTGTGAAGTGCAAAATAAGCAACGTTTTTTTTTTATTTGGAGTTGTATTTCTGTCCACCTGGCGAATGCAAATACAATATTAACTCTTCTTTTACCTTTTGCTGCTAAATGCCACACAGCTATCCATGAACCTTTGTCTCTTCCATTTGGTGATGGACAGCTATAGTTCAGTTGGGGGTTTATCGGTGCTTTTTTAAATTAAAAACTGCTGCTGCTGGAAATTAAGCTGATTGAACCAAAACAATTAGTTTGGTGGTTTGTCACTACCAGCGATACCTTTCACATAACAAGTCATTTGATCCAGTGTCAATATGAAGATATTTTATTACATCTTTGCTTTTTCTACTGTGAAATGTGAAGAAAAAGCCCAATAAGATACTGAGCATGCAGTCATGAAGTCAAATAGTTGTTGAACACCAAAATATGTCAGGACTTCTTGTTGGTTTAGACTAAACCAACCAATGCGAATTTGGTGTCGGATGTGATTTTTAAGATTCTGTCTTGCTTTTATTATAATTTTTGAAAATCTAAATAGGGCTTTGTGCAAGCCTGTCTTTAAGCATTTAATGTTCTCTGCCCTTTACAAATGGAGTGTTGAGCTATTTCTGATCCAGTTAAAAACTAGTTTGTTCTCTGCGCTCAGCAAAAGTTACTGGAGTTGTTGACACATGGCTAGATCAGACTCATACCCAGAACATGTGAAGAATATTAGATAAACTTTTGCACTGGGAGGGAGGTTGTAGCATTTCAAAATAATCTGACAGCATCAACCCTTTATCACAATAGCAAATTCTGAGATAAGTAAAATTCAGTCACAAGTTGCATTTGGAAAATGTGCATGTTAGAATTATAACTGGCCTTCTCATATTTACAAAAACATTGCCAATATTCAATATTTTTGACCTAAAAGATTGTAATCAAAAATAAAATACAGTGTAAAAATTTAGCCCATAGATTCTTAGGTTACTGAAACAGACGGAAGCAGCTGGCACTCGTGGGCTCTGTACTCAAACCACTGATCCTCCTCCTCTCCATCTTCTCTTGCAGATCATCTTCCTAGCACGTCTCTCAACTCCCCAAAGACTTCCCTTCTTTCATGTAATTACCTGTAGGCTTCTTCTTTCCTTAATTTATACTCTCTTCTGGAGTTTCTCTGCCCTCACTTCTTTTTCTGGACAATGCCTAAATCCTTGTACCTATACTTTGTCTTGCACTCCCACTCCTTCTCTCACTTTGTCCAGGTTGCCTGTGGTTTTATTACTCTGGCAGCTACAGTATGATATCGACCCCCTCTACCTCCAAGCAAGACTCTGCTAATAGAGAGACAGAGCAGTGGAATGACCAGCACCAGGTGGACCTACCTCGAGCTCCCTGAAACAGCAGGGGGCACTCTTCAGCCTTCACTGCCATTTGTTGCTGTCGCAGCCAGCTTGTTTGTGAATAAAGCGGGCAGAAGGAGAACAACAACGCTGCAGTTTTGTGATTGTTAGCGTGTTTCATATGTGTGTGTTGTGTGTGTGTTAGTGTGTGCTCATGCGTGGCAAGTCTCTGTCCTTTGCTGTACATGAGAAAAGGGCGCAGAAGCTTAGTGGAGGAAAGCAGAAGATGATGTTGATCTCTCCTCTCATTAATATGTATGGCCTGCTGTGTCTGTGTGTGTGTGTGTGTGTGTGTGTGCGTTCGTGTGTGTGCGTGTGTGTGTTCCCTGTGTTCTTAAGCACATGTGTCTGGTACTGTGATGACATCTAAGGTCATGTTAGAAACTGCAGTGAAGTCAAGTGTGTGTAAACTAAAAGAGGAAATATTCACTTAAAGACCATATTACACATAACCCATTGGGGGATGCTAATGTACAGTATCTGTATGAACAGATTAAGATGTATCTCCACATGCAAGAAAGAAAAGGACTTTACATTGATATTTGCATTGACAAAAAAATCAAACCCAAACAAAATATTATAGTTTATAGTATTAGTATAATAATGTAAATCTTAAACCAGCAACTTGTGACTGTAATTTGAGTTGGTCTTTGTTTTAGTGTTACCCTGAAGCCTCTTATTTAATTGATTAATTAATAATAATGAATAATATTTGCAGAGCTGCCACATTCAGATTGAAAGACGTGATTTTTGCTGAGTACCACTCCAAATTCACACAAGAGGTCTCAGTGGGATTTGGAAATGAACTTGAAATTTTTTATACACACATTTGTTCTGTTTTAAACCCATACTGACTTGAACAGATCCTTCTACTTAGCCTCCCAACTTAAGCTCAAATGAATTAGTACCTTTCTATTTGGAATTCTGATGGTTTGAAGTGACTGACGGATTACACCGAACCATCTGACAGTTTGGCAGATCACATTTCTTGTTGAAGTGATTTTCTAGAGGACAGCCAGATTCCTTCAACTTGACTGAAATTTGAGACATATCAGAGGGACTGCTTCGATGTGTCACATGGTTATTGTTTGTTATGTGGTTGCTTTATCCTGAAAAATGGATTCAGAGGCACATTTTGACTCAACTTCAAAAATTCTAGACCAATGGACAAGATTGCAAAAACAATCCTTATGATAATATGCAACACCCTTTATTTATTGCACCTTTTATATGGTATAATTTGCTTTATTCTATACTAGAATAGAAATAGCTCTTAAGTCTAAATGAAATCTTGTATTCAAAATTCAAGATGGTGGGACATAAAAGACCTTTTTGTCCGTTGCTTTCCCTATCATAACTCTCTCTCTCTCTCTCTCTCTATATATATATATATATATATATATATATATATATATATATATATATATATATATATATATATATATATATATATATAGCGTAGCGAGGGAGGCCGAGGGCTAGTGAGTGTCAAGACCACTGTCCAGGATGAAACAACGAAGATCCAGGAGTACATCAGGAAGATGGCCCCAAAGATGAAGGGCTTAGTGAATACCTCAGGCAGCAGAAACCTGAAGGTGAGGACAAGGAAGATGAAGAACCGTCATGGAGGGACAAGCCTCTACACGGCGTGTACCACAGACAAATAGAAGAAGTGGCTGATATCAAGAAATCCTACCAGTGGCTGGAAAAGGCTGGACTGAAGGACAGCACAGAAGCACTAATCATGGCGGCACAAGAACAGGCACTCAGGACAAGATCAATAGAGGCTGGGGTCTACCACACCAGGCAGGACCCCAGGTGCAGACTGTGCAAGGATGCCCCTGAGACAGTACAGCACATAACAGCAGGGTGTAAGATGCAGGCAGGAAGTGCGTACATGGAACGCCATTACCAGGTAGCTGTCATAGTGTACAGGAACATCTGCCTCGAGTACGGGCTGGAAGTCCCAAGGTCAAAATGGAAGACACCTCCTAAGGTAGTTGAGAATGACCAAGCTAAGATCCTGTGGGACTTCAAGATCCAGACTGACAAACTGGTGATGGCTAACCAACCAGACATCGTGTTGATCGACAAACAGCAGAAGAAGGCAGTAGTGATAGATGTGGCAATACCAAGCGACAGCAACATCAGGAAGAAGGAATCCGAGAAGCTTGAGAAATACCAAGGGCTGAAAGAGGAGCTAGAAAAGATGTGGAAAGTCAGAGCAACAGTGGTGCCAGTGGTAATCGGAGCACTGGGGGCTGTGACCCCCAAACTGGGAGTTTGGCTACAGCAGATTCCAGGTAAAACATCAGAGGTCTCTGTCCAGAAGAGTGCAGTCCTAGGAACAGCTAAGATACTGCGCAGAACCCTCATACTCCCAGGCCTCTGGTAGAGGACCCGAGCTTGAGGATGACACATACCACCCCGCAAGGGGTGAGAGGGGAATTTTTTTTTATTATATATATATATATATATATATATATATTAGTGGTGGGCATAGATTATTTTTTTAAATCTAGATTAATCTCACTGTAATCTTGAAATTAATCTAGATTAATCTAGATTAAAATGGCTCATTTGAATTCTGCCGAAGGCATTCAGAATATGTGTGCAAACGGGTTTCAAGACTACAAACTGCTTGAGAAAGCTGTTCTACTATGATAATTGGTGATGAAAATAAATCATGTTCAATAAGATGGCTGTCAAGGTATACTGTTTATTAGCACTTCTGTGTACTTGTGACTCATATACTGTAAATGTTCGTACACAAAGTGTCTGTGGACGTGTTGCTACAGTTAGTGTGAGTAAATAGCGCACAATGCGTTTTTTAATCAACCGGCGTATCAATAACTAACCAGGCTAGTTGTAAACAAACAGCTGGCCGAGCGAGGTTGTAACTGGAACGCCGTCAACTTGGGTGTGACGTCATTCCCAGCTCCAAACGCAGTAATAGCTGCATCCATGTTAGCACGTCACGTTTGATGTGGTAATTTCACAGTAGGCATACACACAGGTTTGAAGACTCGTTCTTGCCCCTTACAGTGCAATTCGGCTAGGTATACATCTGCGCTAAGATATCAAGCTTGAGTAGTATAGACCCAGCTCCCAACCCAACTTCTGAATAGATTAACGGCAATATTTTTTTTATCACCTGATTAGAGTCTCACGTTAACGCTGCACGTTAACGCCGATAACGGCCCACCGCTAATATATATATGTATATATATGAACTCAAATGTCTCAGTACTTTTAGACTTTAGTGATTACATTTTGATTTTCAGATCTGCCTCTATTGTTGCTTAGGATGCATGTTTTCACTCCACTAATTTAGGAAACAAATTAGACTAATCATTATCAGGTTCATCACTTTTTATGACCTCGTCATTATATTGCAAGAGCCTCTAATTGTGGCGGGATCAAGGTGTTTCCCATCTATTACAGTTTAATGGCTGTTAGGAAATGCTCTTGAATTACAAATACATACTGTATGAGCAAGTGCTGACACTTAAGTGTACATGGACCCTCTGCTTATTATGCAGTACCTTTTCTATGGTAGTGTCAGTGAGAAAGGGAAATCAGAAATCAGAAAATACCAGTCCTGAGTGTCAAACATTAATTCAAACAAACATTCAGTAGGATTTGTCTGACTGTGTGCATGTATGTACATGTATGGCATGACAACATACTATACACGTTCGTGTGTTTGAGCATATGTGTATTTGGGCACCATTATGCTTCGGTGACCGATGCACCTTCCTATTTGAGCTGCAACATGGTTTCTCAGTGAGACTGACTACATGCCACGTCTGTGGCTCTCGTGGTGCCTGAAGGAGGAGCTCAGCACGAGATAATAGGTCATCCCACGGTCAGATCTGCCTTGCTAAAGTTGTTTGCATAATTTTCTGCACTGCAAATATCAGATTGAGACATTGGAGTATTTGTAAAATGACACAGTAGAGTAGATGTATTGTTCTTATTTTTAAATGATAATACAAATGTGAGTGATGATATTTTCTATATTTCCTTCCTATTTATAATGCTTCAAAGTAATATTAAATTTCCAGTTTTTACCATATGTAAGGGTAAAGTGATTTCCTACTATTGCAGCCACACAAGTGGGACTGAGAAGCAGAGACTTGGTCAGCCAGTGCAATGCTGGGAAATTTACTGACATAATTATGCAAGAAGAATGGATATAAACACCCATGCCTCATAGTCATCTGTCAGCTCACTTAATGTATGCTACAGTGTTTCCTGATACTACTGCTATTTAGCTGTAATGAATAAAATGAATATTAGATGACTTATTGAGCCGCAGCTTAGCTTTTAGCTAAGACACTTTTTCTCATTTAGGTTGTCAAAGTCTTTTTTTGTGCACTTTTTTGCTTTTTGCTAGTAAAGCTATCTGGATGGTATAATTTTTTTGGTAGCTTTTACTTCAGATTGAACGTGACATATGCATTTGGAGATGACTATAAATGCAACCCGAGGCACAGAATTCATTGATCATGGTTAGCCTGCACAATACTATTGGCTGAGCAGATGAGCCAGTAATAAATATCCCCAGCAGACATGACAGGGAGGCTGAGTAGTTAGACACACAATTCTATACTGGAAAGGTCATTGACTCAGAAATTAGATTAGGAGCATCAACAGGCACATACTGACAAAGTATCCTTTAGCAAACCATCCTTTGTCAATGTTTTCATGAGTAAATGTTGAACTAGTGACAAATTTTCTTTTCCTTTTCATTACCCCCATCAGATCTTATTTTAACGTTTATTTAACCAGTGAACGGCCCAGTGTGAGCAACATCCTGCTGGCCACTGCGCAGCTGCACTGGATTCAGTTGAATGTGACATGTGTTACATGAATGTAAATGTTAACTTTAGTTTCTACAAATTCTCAAATACCACTGGTCCTATATGAGCACTTATCTACTGTATCATTCATGATCACACAGGAAAATCCATCCAATCCATCTTCATCCGGTTATCCGGGGTTTGGTCGCAGGGGCAGCAGCTCCAGCAGGGGACCCCAAACTTCTCTTTCCCAAGGAAGGAAAATGTATCGGATAAAAAAATGCAATGAATAATGTCAATAGAAATCCATCTTTTATTTCTGTGAACCCTTGTCCTCACCTCAAGAAGTTTACTATGTGCCGTTTAATTCCCATCTGTCTGTATAAAGATGTCTAAGCCACTGGTCATAGAGAAAAGACTTGCTGGTTACTGAACCATGTTTCATTAAAATGCATTTCAACCGGAGTTCTCACCTACCTTCAGCAACCTTCACTAGCCCCGAGGTAGCTGTCAACCTGTACCCATCTTTGCTCCTGACCTGCTCAGCAGACAGTGTAGTTAAATGCCAGGCACTGCTGTAGGCCATTGTATGTGTGCATGTGTGCATGCACGAACTCGCACCCCTGTGCTCGGCAGGTAAGGCAGGAAAATGCATTATTGATAGTGTTTGAGGTATGCAAAGCAAAGCAAGGAACCTCTTTGATCTCTCATAGACACCGTGTCGCCTGCAATCTCCCTCAGATTCAGTCGTGTGCACACAGCACCGGGAGGCAAGAGCCACAAATTTCTCCTTGATCACTTCTCCCTTTTATCTTTCTTTTTTTCCTTCTGCTCTTTTTTTGAGGAGATACTGCCCAAGGAACAATTGTTTTGTTATTTGTCTTGCTCTGTCATTGGGAAAGAGAAAGAGGAAGAGTAAAAAGAGAAGAAGAAAAAAGCCATTATGATTCCTCCAGTAATTGCGGAACGATTGAAAATTGAACAGGGGAATTCGCTGCCAATTAACTGTATATTCATAAGGTACTCTTATCACACGAATTGAATTTACATGCAGAACGATGCAGCATGTGTCAGAACAGGGGGCATAATTGCAAAGCATGGCCAAGTGAGTTATGCAAATGGTGCTCATTTCCCCACAAATTTGAAGTGACTTAGCCTCTACCCATATTCATACAATGCCTTAATAACTTAAACATAAGGTAGCGGTACTGTAATTGCTGTGTTAGATTAAAGTTTCCAGTGCTTAGGTGGAAGAAATGAATGTCCCAAAAGAAAAAACAAAAACACCCAAAACTGACAGATCGGATGTTTCTAACCTTATTTTATTGTTGGTTTTTCCAACACATGCTCTTTCAAAGATTTAACACCACATGCACTTTATTGAGCATAATCGCAGTTACGTACTAATACTTGTCAGTGAAGTGAGATTAGGAAGGTGGGTATCGCCAGCAGCACCTGTGGCCCATTGTGGCCACTGCGTATGTGTGAATGCGGATGCGCATCTGTGTGTTTTACCACAGGTATGTGGCAGTGAAGAGATCAAGCTTATCCTTTGTGACAGTCAGTTTTAAGTCCTTTTTGAAACTAGGTGGTTCAATTTACCACCGTCACCCCGCTTCAATCGCATGCACCCCCGCTCTTACACACACACACTCACATAGTCACATACACACTCCTCTGATAGGCTGTTGGACAAACCATTGACCTTCACTTTGCAATCTCTGAGGTCGATCAGTAGGCCATTCTTCCATGTAATGTTTACATCTCTGTGGGCTATTGGGCCACAATGGGGAGATTGCCTTTGGTCAACAACCTGTGTCCACAATGGTCATTTTCCCTGGCTTGGCCCAAGGGGGGGGAGGCCATCAAAGCAGCATTGAATGGAATGAGACATTAGGGTCGAGGGAACGAATGAAAGTCAGATTCTTGACTACAAGAAACAGATTCTTTCTAAAAGAAAACCCCACTGCACTTTCTTTTTAGTAATTAAAATGCCTTCATTGTCATGACATTGTTATGACCTTTAAAACAAATTCTTTTTGATAAACTTTATTTTGCTATTGGTTTTCATACCTGTTACATAGCACACTACACATGACATTGTCTATATGCTTTGTGAACTCATCTTTGTGAAAACTGCAACTGCAGAACAATACATTAAAACAGAGAGATTTGGTGGATTATGCATACGTTTAATATTAATGAGGAAATATCAATATTGTCACTCCTTAATATGATCTAAGAGCTCATAAAAAATCCCACACGCTATTTCAAGTGGTTTAGTTGGAATATGAATATTTAGTAATGAGTGATTTAATTAGTTTAATTCATAATGATTAACACAACTGGTTATTTCAATTGTGCATGTTAGCAATAAAGTTGCACAGTGTCTCTCAGCATGCGCATACTATTAATAATTTATTTAAATCTCCAGATTACAGTTATTACTTGATATTTCATGAGACGTCTGAGACTAATATCTGACACGCATTTGTAAATGTCTGCTCCAGCAGTGTGAGAACAAGTGAGTTACCTTGAGCTGACATTAGAGAATAATTTAGCTTTTGGAAGTTTTCTAAAATGTTCATTCTTAGATGGAGTAAGAGGAGCCAAGATTTAACTGGGTTTTATTGTTAGCAGAATAGTAATGTGATGAGACAACTGGCTATTCACTGCTTTTTAAAACATAGTAAGGAAATCAAAGTCTGCTTTGAACCAAGTTGTTGGGAGTGGAAACAAAAGGGAGCCCATCAGCCCCTGTGATCATGTGATGCTCCAATGAAGGCTTCACTAATCATTTAAATCTTTTAACAACTTTGGAAAATTATGCCTCTGCTCCTAATTCCATTCACATGAGAAAACAGTCCTCATGCAAGTTGTTTTATTTCTGCTTGATGACTGTGTGAATGTTTTTAGATAGCTCAGTTCATGAATCTAAAATAATTTGTTAATTAAGCCATAATTAAGTGCAAATCTAAAGTTGCTTCCTTTCTATTGTTTTCAAGTTAAATCCTCCAAAATCCTCTGAAATCTGTTTGTCCTGTGCTTATCACTGTACACCCAAAATACAGTCCTCATCAGACCTATTAATGTCATCATATGAGGCTGTGATATACCTCTGTTAGTGTGAACACACTTGTAGCACACTCACAGAGTGCCGGGAATAGAGGAGGCAGGTAACTAAAGGATGGATCTGCCTGAATGTGTAGTTGTAGTGTGAACGCATGTCTAGAATGGATCATATTTTTATTATAAATAAGGATTAACTGCTGTTTTCATTAATATGCATAGCACTGGATGTTTTATCACCAAAAAGAAAAACAAAGCTGATGCACAGCTGGGATAAAAGCAACAGCCTCTGGTAAAAAGCGACGTCTCTATGGCCTTAGCGGTCTCGTGGATACAAAATCAAAATATCCGCATGACAAAGTGTGTGTGTACTGTATACAATCAGTGAAAGTGTTTGAGTGTCTGTGTGTGTGAGAGATGACAGCCTGCCTGTAGATCCACAGGGACTGGACTGTGAGCAGGTGTACTGATCCGTCCTACAGCCGTGCCAGGACACACAGCCACAGCATGCCAGCAATATCCGCTTTTCACCACCCCTACCTCTCCCTCTCCCCACTTCCTTCCAACCTTCCCCAATTCCTCCCAACCTTTTTGAAACTATACATATGCATTTTGATTTATACATACAAATGTCAGCTGATGCAGTGACCTGGATGCATTAAGCAAATTATGGGGTATCAAGGCATGAGCTCCTATGAACACTCATTTTAATGGGGCTTCAAAATATTAGCTCAGTCGTGTTTATTCTAATTCCTTTTCCTATTTACATTTCATTGTGTTTTTCATATCTAAATTATACATATTTATAATGTACTTGTATATAAAAACATCATCCCCCAATGTGAGTGGCTTGGCTGCACACTTTCCATCTATTAACTGCCAGAGCTGAGGTCTTTCTTCTCTTATTACCATATTACACAACAAAAGTGATGATTTTCTGCAACACCATTAGTATCAATGCATAAAAAACACAACCGACTTTGATGTTTTCTCACTAACCTGGTCCTGACATCCAAGCCCCGCCCTTTTAATACCACCTTTCTGGGCTCCCTGCTGTCTTCCAAGCTCCCCCACATATATTAAAACCTTCCAACAGTCACAGCCACCTGGTTTATAGCCTCACTCCATCTTCACCACATGTCATCAAACAAACACACACACACACACACACACACACACACACACACACACACACACACACACACACACACACCTTATTTAGCCACACAAACCAGACCCCAGAATCCAATCAAACCTTCCCACCACATTCAACCTCTGCTCTGCTTGTCTGCACCCTGCTTTCACTCCAGCAGCCAATCACACACACACACACACGCACGCACGCACACACACACACACACACACACACACACACACACACACACACCAAAAATCTCCACAGATGCATAGCCACTTATCATCACCTATCTCCGATACCTTCCACCACATCAAGCCTTCACTTGCAGTACTTCCACCTGTTTTTACTCCTTCTCCAGTCATCCAATTCCTCTTTCTTCATACTTGGCTGATTCTTCTGAATGCTGAGCTATCTATCTATTTATATACAGTATTATTTTATTATTTAATTATCTAACTGGCTTCTTGAAATACACAACCCAACTCTTAGTATTGCTCGCCCTAGAGAAAATTGGCATGTGAATTATTTGTGGTATTTAAAGGAAGATATTTCTATATATTTGTGCTTAGGAGTTCCAAGGAGCTCCTAATAAATATGCATAATTTACGTTTCAGCATGCATTGCCAGTCAGTTCAAGTTAACATCTTTGTTGAATCATATGTCATTAGAGTATTTCTTTTATTGGATGCATTTTTGTTTACCCAGAGACTGCTAGGCCTCTAGTTTTTTTTTTTACTGAACGTAAACATAAGACTGAAACCATTTCGAGCTCAGGTATTTGGGGTTAAAACAACCTATTGCACTTCTCTCAGTTCGCAATGCATTACATACAAAGCACAGTGTCCTTCCACACAGACTGGGGACGTTCTTGAAATAATGTTATTTCCCAAAGGCAATACCTAATTTCCGCACTTTCCAAACTTTCAAATGTTTTGCACCTGATTTGATGGATTTTTTTTAGCCCAATACTCATGATATTGTGAAAAAAACAATGCAATAGCAAACATGTTCGGCACTGATATTTTACTGTGTGTCATCAAGTTAGACCACTCAAAATAAACCCCTGTGACATTAGTGTTACAGAAAAACACTTGTCACTATTCAGTTTTCTATCACACACTTGTTAGTGTTCTGCTGCTGCATGCTACATTTGTTGCTGCTGTTTGTGCTGCATATTTGGGGGTGGGTGTTGAAACAAGTAACTCATACTACACAATGAAATTGGAGAGAGGCAGCCAATGGGAGGATCAATCAAGGGGCTGACGTCTGTGAAGCGCGACTACAGTCACAGTGGCCACAAGAGGCTCAAATCAAAGCTTGCCAATCTTTACGCCTGTGCCTGTCTCTGCCTCAGTGCTGTCCACACATGTGGGTAATTGGTCAAATGCAAGAGATTATATGATTTCACAGAGACTGGCCTTTAATGTTAGTTTTGATGGCCTGTTTGTCTCATTTGAACACGGCCTGTAAAGTGTAAAATGTGAAAAGTGGCTTGTGTCCAAGGCATTATACAACATGTGTATTCATGTGTGCATTTACTGTGCGTACATGTGCTTCTGAATAAGTGAGCATGTGTATGGAGTGGTTGAACTGTGCATGTGAATTGCCGTGTCCCTGTTTCTGGCACACAGATGCTCTTTTGATCTGTATTTGTGTCCATTTTTTCATACTTGCTTGTGCTGTTGTGGTTTCAGAGATGAATAAATGTATGGACACAGTCCCATGGGTGCTGCTTTATTACTTTTGGTTCATTGTGCAGCCTAAACAGTTTGACAGCTTGATTCCATTTCACTTTGCGCCTGTCGTCTGATGTTAAAATGAAAACAACTTAATTTGTTGTTCACTTGCCAGTCAACATTTTTAGTTGTGTTTACTTGCAAATCAAAAAAAAAAAAATCTAAAAACATTTAAAGCCGTATATACCTGTCTGGCTGTGGGACACACAAACATGTATAATACCATTCAAATGCAAGAAGCAGCATTTCTGAGTAGCCTAACTTGCCCTTAAACAATAATATGTTTGTCACATGACATGTATGCCATAAGGTAAAAAAAATGCCAGAAGGTGAAAAATAAAGGGAGTGAAAATTGAAATTGAAAATTTTTTCTCATTATTTTTTGATTATTTTTTTATTATTGTATTAAAAGTTGGTTGTGTGAAGCAACTTACAAATGAGATTTAATTGCAGCAATTAAACTGAATTTTTGTATTAGTATAATGTATTATAGTTAATGAGTAAGAGTTTTCTAACACACAACACACAACACAACTTTAGAGTGACAAAAACATTATCAACAGAACTTGTATAATGTGCAGTTTCATAAACAGATTTACATAACAAGTCATAAAAAGCAACATTTCGCCATAACATAAACATGAAAATCCACATTTAAACTCCTAAGGGGCATTAACAGGCTGTTTGTGTTTCAAAACACTGAATGATTAATTGCTAATGCGGTGTACCAGGGTCAGGGTTACTGAATCCCATTTAGTGCGGCTTCATCAGTGCGGTGTCACCAGGTGTTCAGATGATGATGGGGATGAGGGGAGGAGGCAATGTTGAGGGTAATAACATCATCATAACTGATTAAAATATTATATAAAATATTATATACTGAAAATGATAGGAGTAACTGATCTGTGTCTCCATATGCAAACATATTTGTTGTTCTTTAGTGCATTATGGACTGGTGAGAATATAAATGAGTGAGAAAGTAAGAGTCACATTTATTCACAGACTAAAGCAGAATACTAATTGGCCTGGAACTAAATTACAATGCAGAAGACCGTACCCTGAGTCCCTCTTTGGAGCGACTCAACACACAATGAGGAAACGAGATAAGTCACTGTAGTGACAAGTAATGCTGTTATATTCCTCCCTATTGGTCTTTAGATATTAATTACATGATGCTGGTTTGGTTATATTAGCCATAGAAAGAATATGATACAATCAACGGAAATTTAAATATGAACAAAAAGAATGTAATTGTATTGCTAAGAACTGTTAAAAAAAGTTAAAAGTGTTATTTTGATTGATTTTGATTTTAGCACTTCACTGCATTGTTTGTAGTGCAGTGATGCAGATAATACAAATGATGTTTTAATGATTTTCTTTTTAGCTTGTATGTCCAAGGGTTAGAGTGCTGTAACTCTCAATGGTATACACTTAACCTTTTAATTTCCCTAAATACTCCAAACCCCCAAAATACCACTACTGTGCTTCTATTGATGATGCGGCATTGTTTAAAATTAAAATATCCTCCACTCAGTGGTACATTAGCATATTAATATTGTAACAATTTCAGAGCAATGTACTGACAGGTGACAAATTCTAGGAAAATCCTACATAAATGACTGGAAAAAACACGGATTCCTCCAGGCCAGGAGGAGTCACTGAGTGATTTGGCGATGTGAATCACAGACTATATCCCCAAGGAAGTCACAAGACAGTTTGACAATGCTCTCTATAATCAAAACCAAGATCCATAAAACTGAATGGTTGCTACACAAATACACAATACAATATACATACTCATTCTTGGTCTCAAATTTGTAAGCTGTAGGTATGCATGCATTGCTCTGTTTTAAATATCTCAGCATGTCATTCAAAACCTGGTCACATGTACATGAGCCTGATTTCTACTCCCACAGTTAGCCATAAATGAATGTAATCACACCCTTAACCAACCTTTTGCATATCAATATTTTATGCCTGCTCCGTCAGTCTTTAGACCTATCAATGAACAGAAAACACCAATTGTGTTACATCAAAGATTCTATAACCAATAATCACGACTCCGGTTTTTTATAGCCCTTGTATCATTAATTCATTGTACTTGGAAACAATCATCTGCAGTAACATCCTAATCACCATGGATGCTGGATTTTGAAAGTATGCAACAGAGAAACTCCCACCCCCTCCCTTCAGGGCTTCTTCCAAAGGCACACCCCCAAAACACGTGAACATGTGTCCACCAGTCAGCTGGAACAAGAGCCGAGTGTGATGAAAGGAGAGGAGTGCAGTGGTGTGGCTCACAACATGTCGGCATAGGTGACCAGACATCCCGAAAAATTCGTGACCGTCCCGAATTATGAGCACTAGTCCCCACTATTGTCTTTTTTTTCACAAAAATTAGACTTAACATGGGTTTTGATTATAGCCTCATAAAAAAGTGGGAAAGTGTAGCTTCAGTCAGCCATGGTGGAGAGATCTTCAAATCAATTCAATTTTATTTATATAGCGTCAAAGCACAACAGCAGTTGTCTCATAGTGCTCATAAAAGAGCTGGTCTAGACCGTACTATATTATTTACAAAAACCCAACATGCCTGTTGCACAGACAGATGTGACACCGCACTGATGAAATGAATGAAATAAAAATAAAAATTAGGTAAAACTTCATGATTTACCCACTGTTACATATCCACAGTTGTTGTATTTTTCCAGGTTACATCATGAACAAAAATAATTAATTTTAGGGTGGTGTTTTGGTTTTCACTCAATTGTGTTGTGTTCATTGACACTGAATGTAACGGTAGCCACGCTTGTACCCAAATTTCACCCATTCTCATCTGGTCACCCTGTGTCTGAATCACGGGTAAGAAAACACCTAACTTTATCATTATGACACAAAACAACTAACCTGTTTTAAACCAGCTGTTGTGAAACGACTGACTTTGATTTAGTTATGAGCTAAAGTTAGTCAACTGTTAGCTGTGGTAACAGCTGTTGTAACATTACACATAGCTAAAAACAGGTTGATACACATTTTCCCATTACCATCAGTTACACTACACAAACGTGAATTTTGTGTTGGACTCATAACATGTACATTGTTTTGCATATTAGTGCTCTCAAAAATAAAGTGCTATTTAAATGTAATCCATAACTCCATTACTTTTTCATTATTTTTTACTAATTACAACAACTATCTACAGCTCTGCTTCAGCCATTGGCTCGTCTGTGTTATGTACATTGACCTGGTGTGTAACGTGGAGTCATAAGTCTTGTTGGAGAACAAAAAAGCCCTGTTCTATAAAAATAACTGATGAATGCTCTGTCCTATTATACCAATCTTTCCAATTTGGGGTTATAACAATTGTGTATTCCTTTATAGGACAGAATTGAAGGACTGTGGACAATATCCAGATTACTGTGTTTCATGCATCACACATGGCTGATCTTTCAGACGCAGGACAGAGTAACAGACAATTCTGTCACGCAGCATACAGTTTGTAGTAGTGTGTCATGGAGCACTTGGTCACAGAGTCCTGATAGCGAGTTGCTTTGTCTGGAAGAAATGTGACTGTTCTCCTGATCCACAAGAATCTCTAGCAGGATGTAAGATGTAACTGTTATACAAATAATTTCATCCACTGTGTGGATGAATACCTGTACATAGCTTTTGTTTTTATTCACAGAAGGGTAGAGAAAATACAAAGTATATTTTACCTCTTCCGGGTAATTTTCATTATTTTTTGAAATAAAACATTGTAAATTATGAATGCATTTTCTTTACACATGAAAAATCAAGCAACTTCATTTATGTCTTATGTCTCCAATAATGACAACAAAATGTGGTATAACATTTTTGTTTATTATACTACTAAAACTACAACCTATAAACAAACAGATTAAAAATTATAAACATCATCATTATTATATAGATATATAGAATGAAAGACAAGTTGTGTCCATGGGTATCTTGACTTAGGTTAGGTTAGGTTAATTTTTTTGTCCCCAAGGGGAAATTCTGCTTGGGCACAGTGCATTCTGCTTGGGCACAGTGCAAACAAGACTGTCTATGAAGACAACATTACCACATAAAATGCAACCAAAATAATAAATCTATCTGTATTCCTCATACCATTTAACATTTTGTTGACTTATCATTTTTAAATATATTGAGTAAATGCACAGAAGTAATAATAATGCAACATAATGAACTGTGACATCAGCTTTTCTCTTGGGTTGTCTGTGGACACAGTGGTTGTAATCCAGGCCAGCCAGCATGGTCCAATCAGCATATACTAGTGAGAAGTATAGTAGAGGGTTATGGAAGACTCCAAATCTGACTCCAAAACACAGCTTAAATAATGGTAAAACAGGTAACGTTGTAAGTGGAGACGTTTTATATAAAGTCTACACCTACAGTGTCTTACCTAATGTTAGCGTTGGCTACTTCTCCAAGACAGCAGTGCTGCTGGTTTACAACTCACCTGCTGCTACTGATAATTCATCATCCCTACTCTGGCTCGCTACACCATACGTCATAGTAGGGTTGGGCTGATAGACGACGCCATCGTCCATCTATGATGGCTGACAGATGGGTGATGGCAAAAAAACATTTTTCACATTAAACCAGCAGGTTTTAATCACCAGGAAAATAATTATTATAAATTTTAAATGTGCTTCCTCAGAATTATCTTCTCCCCACACTCAGATACACAAGAAGCCTACACCTCAGGTAAACACAGCTCTCTCTATGACGCAGCCTATCAAACAACTGAAACAAACATCTGCACCCTGTATTCAGCGCGCTTTAGCTGGTCCATTCTTGTAAAATATCCACGGCAACTTGTAACGTTATTGCCTACCAAGTTTTGAACCAAGTGAAGGCTGTGCAAGGTAACACATGCACATATAAGACGACCGCTACTCCCCCCCCCCCACGTCTCACCCCACGTCTCACCCCACGTGTGCGAGCGCGTACCCGATGCCATTGTCCATCCCGATGTTTCAATGTAGACAACGTCCGATGGAAATTTTGTAGACATCGCCCAACCCTATGTCATAGCTACCGCTATATGCTATGTAGGAACCTACATTGGCTAGCGATTCATGAAAGTGACAAATTACCATCAAAATGAAAAGGCCACATTACCTGTCCGCAGAAACAAAGCATGGTGTCCTGTGTTGGGTAGTTATTCAAAAAAAGGTAATGGATTACAGATTACTAGTTACTGGTAAAGTAATGCCTTACTTTACTAGAATACTCACTGCTGAAATACTTACTTTTGGATTAATGCGTAACATCACCCGTGATGCACAATAACAATATAGGTACAGTTACACCTTACATATGCTGAGATTAACACAAATCCTTATTATAATGAGGACATACACAGGATCTCTCTTTTATTCTCTTTAATATTACATAGCTGACAACAAAGTTGTGAACATCAGCCCAACATTTAACATGAGAGGAAAAAGGCTAGAGCGCAGTACTATAATGCTTAAAACTTTATTTGGACATTTCTTTGTACATTTCTTTTTTTTTTAAAAGAAGACTGTGGGGCTGACTGTGAAAGTATCAGGCATTTATGTCTTACTATAATAATAATAATTAGGCTAGTATTTTGCAGCCATTTTGCTACAATTACGCTTCACACAACAGCTGCGACTGTGTTCGCAACCTGACCTTTTCTTTTTTCTTTTCTCTGTAAGAGGGAAGAATTTAGAAAGTTGAGTGGCGCTGTAGAGAGCCCCCAGCTGCAGTAGTGCATGGATCAGCCTAATATTCATCCAGCCAGACGAAACGATCACGGACCGTTCATAGCATGTTGTTCATCCTAGTCACACAACCCATACTGGAGAGGGAGTGGGATGGACCAGAGACAAGTGATCACGTAGCGACCGGCCCTCTACGGACGGTCAGTAATCATTGCCTGTGGCTGGATGAAGTCTGACGTTCCGCATGATCCATAATGATACAGAAATATAGAGATTAATGGCAATAAAGCAAGCTGTCAATATTATAGAGATCCCCCAAAATATTACAAATTATGCTTTTAGCGGACTCTTATAAGGGGTGCTAAACTCCCCCTGGCTTCTCCGTAATTCGCACCCTGGGCAGGAGTTTCTCAAATTGTTTGTCAAACAATATTAAGTAATATCTCTCTCGAAAGACGTCCTTGGCAGCTCTGCAATTTCTGCGTCCTCATGAACTGGCGCTAAAGTCAAAAGTTAGGTCAGAAAAGTGTTCCGCAAAAATGCAGGAAAAGGGATGTTGATGATTTATTTTTTCTCCACTCGTTAAGCAGATCAAGAACCAGTTCTGAAGATGATTTTGTTATTAGTAACTGTAATGTGATTACTAAAGTTATCAACAGTGATGTGTTACGTTACTGCGTTACAGACAAAAATAATCTGATTACAGAAACGCATTACTTTGTAACGCGTTACTCCCAACACTGATGGTGTCCCTTTTCAGTCCCTTGGGGTGTCCCAGTTGTCAGCATTGTTGAAAAGCTACGCCAATGTCAACTCCAGTCTGACCACTCCTAGCTTTGCGTTGTCAGATCTGATTGACTATGTGCGTGCGTGTAGGCGTGGTCCTGTAGCAGCAGGGCTTGTAGCCATGGTAGTGAGGCTGAGTGACAATCATTTCCATTCAGTCGAATGGAACTAGTACATATTTATTTCAAGAGTGGTCCGATGGTGATGCAGTGAAAATAAGGCGAATAAATAAGTACATATGGTGAGGGACTGAATCTAATGATAAAACCTTGTTTGAATTCATAGCCAATTTCAGTAAATTGTAGTATATACAGTGATCTTTACAATTCCTATCAGAGGCAATAGTGTACAAGGCCAACACAGTCTCAAGCTTTACTTTGAAAGTGTAACTGGACAGTGCATATTTCTGCTGGCTAACTTGACCACGGAACCCTGCGTGTCCAGAAATGACATGAAGCAGAAGCAGAAGGCCCCTGAATAAGCGGCAGGATGTGACGAGTTGGGAGTGAGGATGTGTTGCCCATTAAGGTACTAGAATAAATAGCCCATAAAGAATGCCTATGTCAGAATTTTGTGCTACAGTCCTGATTGAGATACTTTTCCAGGTTACCACTTTAAGGTCTTTCCAAGCCCCCTGAGAGAAAAGATCTAAATAATGCCCTACTGCTGATTTTAGTATTCACTAAAGCTCCCTTACTTGTTGGTCCTGCTGTTATTTTTGGTCCTGGTACTCTTTTGGGGTTTTGCTTTTTGTACAATGCTTGAACTCTCTCTTCTCTCCTTTGCCCTCTCCCTCTCCTGCTGCTTTAGTCTTAAAAAGGTATCTGAGGAGAGAGTGGGTTGCAGGTGTAATTACTTAAGAAGGAAGATAGATCTTTGTAAACTGCATCAGTGCTGACATCACACTGGATTTATTAAAACTCGACACTAGTGAATAAAACAATAAAGTCATACATTTAATTCAGCAGGGGAGAAGATGGAAAGAGAAGAGCTGCTGTTTCATTTCCTGGCAGAAAATGTTTGGTTTGATAATTTCAATGTGATGAGAATTTTATAAAGGACTCAGTTTTGCAATGACTAAAATTACCCCCCACCCCACCCCAAAATAATACTGTTATTTATATTTCATGGTCATCCGTGGAACGGAGCACAATTCAGAATGAAAAATAAGATGCATTTCTAATGAAGATTCTCCACTTATGCGTTAGATATCTCATGAATCAAAGACTGGATTTAAACAGTAAAAACTGAAAGTGTGTGAAATTAAAATGTCCAGAGATGAAAATAGGCATGATAGCGCACACATGATGATGAGCTGTAATAAACTGAAGACCAGAGAGTCAGGCTTGCCTCGGATTGTCTAGAGACTGCAACGGTTTAATTGAGGTTGTATCAGGGACCTCTTGGGAAGAATTTAACTTGTCAGGCTAATCATCATAATGTTGGCCTTGGGTCAAGGCCCATTTTCATCCATTCCATCAAAAAGGCAGGGTCACTTTATTCAACTGAGGACTCCTAAGCAATCAGAAACCAGGCCAAACAGAGAGGCAAATGGTTATGTTGATTAACTCTTAATGAACTATCTGCTGAGTTGCTATATTGTCCCAACAATATTGTTTTGGGTTTGGGGAGTAATAACTGAATAGGTCATTGAAAGTATTATAAAAGTTTTCTTAGTTTCTATGCAGAATCACAGTCTCTGTGGAAATGTGTTGAGGAAAGTACATTGTTTCTCTGCAATTGAACACAAATGTTGTCTTTTCTGTTTCATTTTGGTTCTGGTTGGAAATGGCCAAGGAAATCTTGCTTTTCTTTTGAAGTCTGTTTATGTCCCAAGGGTGTGAATAACTTAGTTGTGCTTCTTTGCCTAAAACATGCATATTTGAGGGAAGAGAAAGCAATGAATCAGCTTGTTTGCATTTAAATTAGTCTCTCACATCCGCTAGTATTGAAAAATAATCTTACAAGACTATCAAATAATTCCATGAGGGTGTAAACTGTACCAAATGCATGTGTTACTGTTAGACTATTGCAATAGATGTGATTATGATTAATAGTAAAGCAGGTCCTTGCATGCAGTGACATGGTGACTCAACAAAAAAACACCATTACTTATATATATAAATTATATATCCCGTCACAGTCACTTTTATCTTTGTCACATTTCCCTGATCAAAAAAAATCTGCAAGACTCTAGCTGTCTGTGACCTTTTACACAGAACTGATTAACCTGATTAACTGATTAACACAAGTAGGGTAAATAAGGATCCTGAATATGTTTATGAGGCGTGGAAGACAGCTGGGATTCAGTCAGCAAATCCTGTTGATACTGCAGTAGTGAGGGCCGGGATTTATCACCCACTAACAAATTTTGATGGGACCAGAAAAGCATGAAATTGAAAATAAACCATTGCATATAGTCATCTATTTCCATCCTGTAGTGGTATAAAAAAGTTTCTTTTGAGAACGGAGACAGATTTCACGTTAACTGTATTCAGAATATTTGTATATGAATGTAAGAAAGGGCACAGTGTTGGGCATGGCATCACCACAAATAAAACATTACAAAATAGTTTTGCTTTCCAGACATATTAACCCAATATGTGAGGTGTTTATTTGCCTAATCTTTTGGTTGATACACTAGCTGATAACTACTTTAATGTGGAGTATTAGGACTATAGGCGTGTTCCATTTACCTCGGAAGTCCGAGGTCGGAGCTGAGAATGACGTCACACCCAAGTTGACGGCGTTCCAGTTCACAAGTCGGAAAACCTTGCTTGGCCAGCCGTTGTTTACAACTAGACAGGTTAGCCCATACGGTCATGGGTTAGCCATTGTTACTTCGGTTGATAAAAAAAACACAAAACGCATTTTTTATGCATAGTAAACACAGTAGCAACATGTCCACAGACAGCAGTTAGACAGCACTTTGTGTACAAAAATTTCTATAAGACACAAGTATACAGAAGTGCTAATAACAGCTTCCACTAACTGTTGATACTCGGAGCAGCCATCTTGGATCACAAAGTCGGGGTGGCGGGGTTCTCACAACTTTCTAAGTCATAAATCTGACTTCAGGGTGCGTCCCCTTTGAAATTTTCGACTTCCCGTGTCAAATGGAACACACCATAAAGCTGTGGCTCCACTGATTTTATTTATTATCCAGTGCTTGAAGTGGGCCGTTATGCACCGGTATGCAGTACCCACACTTGGATATTTTACTCCTTGGTGTAGAAAATGTCTCAATGCAGTAATGCAGAATGTAGCAATTTAAGAGTTTAAGGCTCAAAATCATCTGGGTGAGGACCCTGTTCCCCTCCACTCAAATATTTCACCACAAAATATTCCTTCAAAATTCTGTTAAAATTTCTTCTCATCTTGTTTCTGGAACCCGAGTATGTTATCACAACTCCTAATCTGAGCCCTTATGTCTCCACAACTTTTCAACACAAAGTGATGCCCTTGTTGACAGTAATCAGCAAACTTTTGAATTGAATTGAATTGAATTGAACTAACCACCATGTAGAGCACTCTTCTTGCACAAGAGTACTGGAACCTATTTTTCCCCTTAAAGCATGGTTATTATTAAAAGGGTAATTACACTTAAATTCTCCTAGAACCTTCCCAGGCTATTTTAAAAATTCAACAGAGGAGTGGGGAGCAAAGACTGTAGGACTGTGGCCTCATGGCTACGAACTGTGAGCTTGGGGGTCAGGGGACATGCACGAGACTGAGTGACCACTGCTCAGTGTAGCATGGACTGCAGCAACTTCGAGCTGCTAGTCAGAGCTAACCAGCCATGAGCAGCAACTGTTGCACAGAAAGCAGCATATGAAGCTGGGAAAATGGACACAAACTGTTTCAGACACTCCCCTCTGGCAGGAGGCTGCGGTCCATTCGGACCAAAACCTTTCGCCACAACTTTCTTTCTGATGGCAGTGGGCTTCCTCAACAAGGCCTGGGTCCCATGCACTGTCACTGACTCTCATGCCCCCCTCCCCAAACACACACATACACACACGCACTCATACACACTCCTGACCCCACTCTTTACAACGCTCATCCGTGCTTTATGTTCATGTTGTGAACTTTTGCACATACCTGAAAGCATTGTATTATAGTATTATTGTATTATATATTGTTTGTATACTTGTACATTTGATCTTCTTACTTTTTATATATTTCTATTTCTATTTATGTTTCATGTGTACTGTGAGCACCAATTTATATATCAAGGCAAATTCCTCGTATGTGAAAATGTAATTGGCGATAAACCCGATTCTGATTCTGATTCTGATTTTGATTCTGGACGCAGTGTCTCTGCTGGAATATTAGGGCATCCACCAGAATATTAGGGCATCCGCCGTTTGTTGCTCTTTGAGAGAGTTACTCTTTGAGAGAGTTACTGTGTGGCACCTGTGTTGTAGTGGAGCTAGCGGCTTTACTACTGGAGGCCCTTCCCGCTGTGTGAGCCTGTGTCTGTGGGGGAGTGTCAGTACATAGTCATGGCCCTGCTGTTCATCGTAGGCAAAGTTACCGTTCATCAGCCTTTAATATCTTCGTTAGCTCTGAATATAGCACAGCTATAAGCAGGGCCAAGTGTGTTTACTGCGACTGAAAAGGAATATATCTCATTCATGTACAACATCATGTGTCCACTGGGACCGATCAGGCTTTCTAACGCTACCAGCAGCCATGTGTGACACAGGCACAGACTGGGGCCATTGTCAGCTAGAGTTCCACTATCAGTACATGGCATGGGGTCAACAAACGGCAGAGACCTTGCAGCTTTGCTTAATACATCACAGTTAGGGAGAATTCAGCTGAACTGTATTTTTCAAATCCACAGACATACAAGCAAATTCATCTGGCAAATTACCTGTTAACATCATATGCCAATAATATATGTGGTTAAAGTAATTACAACCTATAGAATACTACCTATGTCCACATAACTGAATTGTTGTTAGAAAAATCTTTTGTTTGTTTGTTGTGTAGTTTAGTGTTGAGTGTCAAAATATTGCTGATTCAAGAGGGAGGGAACCTAGAAATAAGAAGGGAGAGACAGAGAGAGAGATTATTGTCATCCAACTAAGCCAAGGGGTTCTTTCTTTAATCTAGATGACTGTCCTTGAGCCCTGTGATTATGTGTTCATTCCACCATATCGCAGAGATCTTAAAAAGGTCACATTATGCTTTTTGGCTTTTTCCCTCTCTTTATTTTATATATCTCTTTGTGCATATAATGGGTTTGCAAAGTGAAAAAGCCCAAAGTCCACCCCAAAGTGATTTCCTATCTCCCACGGAAAACTCTGCTTTGAACAGCCTGAAAACAGCATGTTTGTAGTCCAGCCTTTTCCTTTTGTGCTCTGTGTCATCACAGCAAAATGTGCATCATAATGCATAATGTCAAGTGGCTAGTCCAGCACCCCTCAAAAATACCAGTGGAAAAACACTAAGCTGCAGCACACACCTCCTCTCCCTTCCAAACACTAGCTACCCTCCAAGCAGTCAATGGACATAAAGTTGTTACTGTGATGTAGAGACAGAGCTCAGTTATAACTTTACGTATGAAAGATACATTTGTTACAAATTAATAACTCGCCACTCTAAAACTATTGCTCTATGTGGCTAAGCTGGTAAGGTGATATACAGCTGAACCAAACCTGTGTTTACCAGCTTCTCATGACCCACCCTTCTCTGCTTCTGAATGGCTAATAGTCCTTCACTAGGAACTGTGCATGTGCTACTCCCAATAAAGATCATGTAGAGGCAAGATGTATCACTCCATAGCTAAAACGAAGCCATCAACAAACAGGGTGAAAAGAGGAGCTGCAGCAATGTGTAGTATGACACATTAGTAAAATATTACTAGAATTAATAAAAATATGGTGTTTTTTGAAAATGAAACCATAAAACCTGTTCTAGTACAACCCCTAAATAAGATTTTGAACCTGAAAATGAGCATAATACCACCTCTTTAAACAGGGGGCAAATTAAACAGCCCTTCATTGCTTTTGTGTCCCTGTGCATCACTAGGATGGTTTAGTCACTACTTCTTTTTAGCACAAAGTGCGCTGTTAATGTACTGTGAGATGCAGTATGAGGTTGTGACAGATGATCAGCAGTATGGTTAAATTTCAGAAAACAGGTATACTGTAGGCTCATGGACAGAAAAAACATCCTTCATTGAGATGAAGCACCCTTGAGGAAGCTATTAAATGTATACCACAATAGGGAAAAAAGTCAAAGACATGATCAAATAAATTCATTCGGGCAATCATTTATTTAATATTGGGTCCTTGTGGTCCATATTTGGACTTTATCACACAATAGTGCTTGGGCTGCACAAAATAGACATCAGTATTATACTGTATATTGTAACCAAAAATATAAAAACAGTTTAGAAAGAGTGAAGTGAGGGTGGAGTATAGAGAAGAATAAAACAACACTGTGACCAAGATGTGCAAATTATGCACTTTTCTTAGGTGAAGGTCATCTATAGTGGGTTACAAACCTCTCCTGCAGTGACTGTTAAGTGCTTTTTGTGCTAATGATATGCAAGATGTAAAACAGCAAGCTCACCGAGGACAGGGACAGGACACAATAGCAGAGGTGGAGATAATTAGAATGGATTTCAGCCGTTCCTTGTTTGTCGTAGAAAAAAACATGCAAACCATAAATCAAGCATTTCATTACAGCTATTAAAATGTGGTTTTGAGGAGAATAGAGCAATTTGTCTCTTGTATTACTGAGCGTGAAGGAGTAACTTTTCTCTTACTGGCCTGACTTCATAATTTATTCTGGTTTAAAATAACATTCTATAGGAAACAAAAACAAATGGTAGTTCTATAATTTGAATGAAATTTGAATTACAGGAAATCTAAAAATGTTGACGTTTTCCTTTTATCCATTCTTACAATTTAATTATTAGTTTGCTGCATACTTATATATACTATACTGTATACATCTTTTTGTGTCAATGAAAGATCAGTGTCTTCAATCACCAGACAAATCAAAAATGTGTCCTGGAAAGTAATTTGTGCCAAATCTGTTTGAATTTCTTTCTTGAGAAAATAAACATTCTGTCTCCTAACCCAGAGGTAAATTTTTACAACAGAAACCACATTTGCCAGAGGCTCAGCATAATTGATCCGTGCAAGCCTGAACCAATGTTCAGGTTGGCAGCACTTACTCAAAACAGGGCTGAATGTCCTTTCTTTCAAAAAAAGTGTCAGTGGAATGAATATCTGTATTCCAAACGTTGCGCGACCAATGGTCTGTTCAATTGTAAAAGGTCATAGGGACTCTAATGAGGTGCCTGCTGGGAAAATAACAAGCCCCTTATGCCTCAATAGGCACCTCCTGATGTCAGAACAGGTCAGCTACAGCACGATGGAACTGCTTCACCTTGAAGAGGATGGCAACATTATGAATAATGGGACTTTTTTTTGTTTTAATACCAAATCTGTATTGTTCTACTGAGTAAATATCAGATATCTCCATATCACTTTAAAATGCAGCAATATCAAGGAAAATTATAAATGATACATTTCTGCACCTCAACATTAGATCAAATTAAGATTGAGAGTTTGCCCTTCACCGACCAATGAATAATAAATGACAGATAGTCTAATACAAAAGTCACAGGTGGAGCAGACCATCTCCATCACACTGAATGAGGTGAGTTGAGCTTTTACTGATTTAATTAACTGTGCTTAACATTAAAGCTCTTAGTCCTTGGTTACTCATTTAACAGTTGTAACGGTAATAAACCTTGATCTGTGACCTCTCTTGCCCTGGCAGATCATATCCAAATACTTATACAAATACAGTATTGGGGACACTAATGCCTTTTGTACTAAGCCAAATTTTTTTTAAAAAGTGCTGTTTTCAGGCACACTTTTTTCTATTGGTCAGAAACCAATAAAAAATATGTCAACCTGAGGTAATTCTTAATAGTGAAAAATAAAGTGTATGCTACATCAAATTCCACAACAATTCCACAACAAAGGCCCATGCAACATTTACAAACAGTATGGTGTCTCTGAAGCTCTGGAGATTAATATGTCGTCTTCTTCCACCCATGGGTTCTGAAAAAACACTGTTACAGAGCCACGGTTCTTTTGACATTTGAGAGAATACTCATACAATAGTACACAATGGCTCCTGTCGTATAAGAACAGACACTGCACACATGGAAAGATGTGAGTAATACGCTGTGCCTGTTGCATGATAGTGTCACTGACAGGGAAGTGTTGAAACAGAGCGATGTTGTCAGCATACTTGCATGTGCATATGCATGCTTATGTGTGTACACATGTACGATTGCAGTGACAGACATGTAGAGAGGCAAAACAACTACTCAGATTGAATAAAGGTGAGAGCACAACAGTGGGTGGAAGAGAGGTGGGATGAAGCAGTCGCCTCAGTGTGCAGGTTTTTGTGATGAATGTGGCAGCCGCTGTGCTATTTGATGTCCCTCCGTCATGGTTGACGGATTGTGGGCGAGTGGAGCTTTCTGTGTTGTTGACATCGCACAGCAGCACACAGTGGATTTGATGTTTGCTGACAGCTTGTCACACTGCTGTTACAATGAACCTTGGGTGGTGTGAGAGAGAATAAAGAAAGGTCTTGGAAGAGTCGAAATAGGGTCTTGCATTTGGTTGCATTATGTGTAATGCTGTCTGTGGGGTCTTTGAAGTGTCATTTATGTCATTCATTTACAGATAACATGTAGATCAAAGCTGACTTTACAAAATAAGTCTAAAACGAAGACCATTTGACTTCATGCTACACAAAACTTTTTAGTTCTTGTACTAAAAAAAATAAAATTGTGAACCCATTCTGCCCTACAAGAGGAGATGGCCAAACATAACAGGCCTATAAAACATTGCAACTCTGCATGCAGCAACTCACTGTGTGAATGGAAATCACCTACTGGTTTTATTCTTGATGTAAATACATGCTTACTATATGCAACACAGCAGTGCAATGCTCCGGTTCCATAGTTCCTGGAATGTTTTGGTTAAAAAAAGGGCTACAAGTGAGCACCAGGTAGGCAGAATGTCAAGAACACCAAAGTGACTAAGGGATATTAATTTTCACAGAGGCCAGATCAAACTCCTAGCCCCACTCCTAACTGTGTAATTAGCACTTAAATATTATTTGCTCACTTAACTTAATGAAACAATGATGATGCTACGGCTGAAATGTGTTTTAAAGACTGTGCTCATGGTTTCGCTGAATGACCTACTTCCTGGTGAAAGGCGTTAATTCAGAGGTAAACTTGGGCAGAACTCTGACCTCAACCAAGTTAATACTGATCCATAATCTCTTTGGATTAGGATGTTCTCGGACACCCAGTTGTTTTTTTTTACCAGTTGATCCTGTCTTCTAGTTTCTCTTTCACACACTGCAGGGTTTTCATCAAGGCAGTGCCTTCCCACAAAAAAAAAAAACTTTTGTGGCTGCAAGGTTTAGCATTAATGCTTCTCAGAGCAACT
This sequence comes from Lepomis macrochirus, assembly GCA_024633595.2. NCBI lineage: Eukaryota > Metazoa > Chordata > Actinopteri > Centrarchiformes > Centrarchidae > Lepomis > Lepomis macrochirus. Next base: position 12,702,133 of record JALXJV020000021.1, on the reverse strand, counting down.
TAATAAGGAATAACATTTGATTAAGTACTACATTATTGAGCCCTATACATGGTATTGTGTTTAATAGGGAAATACCATTTTAGGAAATCTGGAAGCTGACGGCATGAGTCTGCAATTTGACTTTAGTCTCAAGTAAACTCTCCTAAACTGGTTTGATAAAAGAACATTCTATACAAATGAAACCATGTAAATAATGGCTAATACAAATAATTGCCAAAAAATTCCTGGAAACTTTGGTCTAGTTGACCTTCTGAAGGGTTGACCAAAGTAAGTAAGTGGAGTGAGTGACAAAAGTCTGGATGTCTGTTGTGCTCTGAGAAATGAAATCTCACACAGAGGGTTTAGTCTAAAATTATTGTAATCAGTTTATTTATTAGTTTTAGGTTTATCTATAGAAGAGAGTAGTATAGGAACTTTTGGCATAACCTTTAAGAAAAAAGACCAGTATCTGACCAGTACCCATATCTAATATCGGGGAGGATTTTCTCCGAAATCTCTAGATATAATTTACATTTATTACAGTCTACCAAAAAAATAGTCTAATCTTATTTCCAACAATTAATGCTTCTAAAAATTTAGTAACCTTTAACAATCAGAACATTCTCTGATATTCCTTTCAAATATTAGTTCTGGTACTTAATATTTTCCCAATAATTCAGCTTATTCCAACATTCTTTACTTCTCGCTCGCTGCTGAAGTTGAATTATCTTGAAGTTTTTGTGCGTAACGTGCAGCACAAGTCATTGGAAGAGAGACTGATCCTTGCTCTTTGTGAGTTTCTAGAACCTATTGCTGTATACAAAATCGGACAATCAACAGTAGGGAATTCACATGGCAGAGCATCCCCGCAAAACTAGATGAAGGCCTATCAGGTAAAGTTAGCCTTTAATTTTAACTTTTTAACCATAGAGCGCGCCTGCTGTTTACTTGTGGAGAGCTTGTCTCCCTTTCTGATCACTGGAGCAAAGAGCAACCGCGTCGGGCCACGTTCCAAAGATCGACATCTTCCCCAATAATCAGCATGCAGAGTGTAGCAATCCACTTCACTATGGCATTTGATTGCTTGTCTTACTTTTTTTATCTACTTATCTACTCCTTTCAAAATAATAATTAAAAACTGCATTAATGTGAGATAAAACAATTGTCAGCGTTAATTAATGAATGTGTTAACACGATAATAACATGTTAACATGCCCAGCCCTAATTTATATAGTCAGTTTTTTGAAATTAAATAAAATATTTATAAACTTCAGTCAAAGCTTGATTTGATACTGTATTATCATCGGGAAAACATTAACAGTAGGACTTTTAAAGTATGCTGTAATGGTTGCTTGTCAGTTTTAGAACATAGCTTATGGTTGCTGGCTCACTCAAACAAAAATTAAAAAGTGAACCTTTGCCTTTTTTTGGTGGAGTGCATGTGCACTCTGTGTTTATTCTACACAGATGACTACTGTAATGCAGCTGATGTTAGTTAGAGCTAGCTAACAAAATGCTTGAGTGTTTGTTTGTGTGTGTGACACGTCAGATTTTAAAACTAAGCTGGTTCTCTTAGGCCCCTTTCACACTGGGCAAAAAAAACCCACTAACACCCACTCGGCTTTTGTTTTTAGTAGGAAAGGCTACAATCAGCATTCATTCCAAGTCAAATAACTTTAGTAGTTGCAGGTATTTATCGTCTACATGACACCCTGTTGAACTCGCTAATTTCTGTCAGCAGCGTGACTTTATGTCTGCACTGTAACACCTTTCAGAGCAAAGAAACACTATAAACACAGGTGTCACCTGCCCAGCACACTGCAGCTACAGAAGATGAGCTGTGCTTTTTAGTTTTAAAAACATCACATTTGCACGGTGGCTAGCACCTCACTCAGTTCCAGCTGGCTCCTGCTGTTACGGTCCAGCAATAATAAATAAAGCATTCAGCAACGTCAAACCTAACACATCAGAAAAAAATGCAGAAAGGCAAACTACTCTACTGACAACGGGAAGCGAGTCAATTGGCCAAGGGTGTGGGCTTCATTTGAGCGTTTGAGTTCTGCATGTCGGGTGACAATTCCCAATTAAAAGATATAATGGAACATAATGCACAAAGGCGTTCAGGCATTCTGTATTGCTTACAAATATGTATTATCCTGTAGATCAACTTTTCACATTTATCATATATTTTTTCTAAATTCATCATATCCTTCCTGCTGAGTCAGCACACTTGTAGGCATGACTGAGTCTTCCCTCCTTTTTTTTGTCTTTTGTTTGGGAAAATAGGCTCTATATATGTGACACCTCTTCACATAAATGATACATAAATTGATTTTAATTCATTTATAAATCTGGACTTTAATAGCTCCTGTGTTTCAGCAAGTTTTCTGGTTATTCAAAACTTACTGCACAATCAATATACCTATCTGTAGTAATATAATATTACATATTATAATATATAACAATATTTTGAGAAAAAAAGTGTGATATTATTTTTAAATATCTACCTGCCCTATAGTCCTACTCTGTTGTGCAGTGGTCTGTATTATTGCTCTGCTGATATGGTAGTATCATCTTCAGACTGTCTGACAGACACAGAACCCCATTTGGGACTGTAGTGGATAAAAAAAAGTGCACTGCTCTTCACCTGAGGTGGACAACTTAGACTAACTGAAACACTTCAACAAATTAGGCATAAGTAAAGCAGCTCACAGACACTTAAGTGTGAAGCATCCAGGACTAGTGAGACAGTCCTAAACAGAGCAAAGGTGTCTGTAAGAGAGGGGGACTCAGACACAGCAGCGACACAGAGCTATTCAGAGGAAAGATGCACTAGGGCCCGTTTTGTATGACTTTAAGCCATTGCTGTAGTCCAAACTTTTTACAAGACTAAATAACTGGAGACTGCAAAGAAATACTACAACATGCACATATGACTTGAAGCACCCTATTCTATTATGATTTTTTTCTCAAAATCTAAGATTACTATTATTTATTTCTAACAGTGGCCCTAGCACTGATACTAATTTGTTGTAGTTGACAGACAATTTGGCATTTTGGTTTATTATACTTTCAATAATTTGCAGCTGGCTGTTAACCGTTTGTGTATCAAATATATTGACTATACACTTACAGACAACAGTGGTTATATTTACATTTTTTGATCAACATAATTACAAGAGACAATTCATGAGTTGCTTGATATTGGTGGGGGAATGTCTAAATTCTATGCCCTTGCAATTGGCTATTTTAGCAAGTTTAGCAGCGTTTAAAAAAAACAAAACATATACATACTGATGGTGTAAAAATGGTATAATTTAATTCAGACCCTAAAGAGTCTGCATTTGTGTTTTTGCAGGATGTTCTCAAAGGAGGCTTTAACTTTGGAAAATACCCACTTGATTTGTCAAATGCAAGCTACTTGTATTAGTTCGTAGCCTTGTGCTAGCTTCAGATGAACTTTGGGATGCATTTTTGCACAGAACAACCAGTAAGTCTTTCAATGTATTTGATACATTTGATAGACTTGTCTAATCCATTCTTTAAGCAAGAATTCTGTTCATAAAAGTTGAGTCTACCTTGAATATTTCATTTAAAATAATCTGGGTGCAACACTATGACATGGAAAAACAGACTAGAGAATTTGCATTCTATATTTTAATTAACTGAACGGACTAAGCTAATGTGTCTTAACTGGTGTCATGTGATTCACAGCAAATGTTGTAACTTTTTACTCATCAATTATGAATGCTGTGATTGCTGTTGTGATAATAATGATGATCCAATATAAATGCAAATTCCTCACTGAAGCAATAAAGATGATGCATTATTAATACGTTTTCACACCCACTAAAGCAGAAGTCAGAATCGAATGATCACAGTAAACTTTGTAAGAACTTTAACTCCTTACGACTCATTAAAGTAAAAAAGCTCTTTTGAAGTAGATCAAGGAAAATATCAATGGGATTTGGACTTGTACAAGCACAAAGAATAGTTCTCATACCTTTTATAGAAAGTTTGATCATGCCAGACAATCTTTTGCTGCTGCCATAAAGTGAAAGAGTAGAACTTTCAAAACATTAAAAACTAATATTAAGGCTGTTAAACAGTTGGTTTAATTTATGTGCATGCACTACTGTGGCCTGCTTTTTATTTCGATGCTGTAAAAATACGTTTCCCAAAATACAATTTTAAGTCAAAATTACACTGACACTCTTTTCTTTAACCAGACTTTCTAATGATGAAATATTTCAATGTAGTGGTGTAGTCGACGTGATATATGCCGTATACCCACTAGGAATAGTCAAAGATTTCCGTATACCCACTTAAAATAGCGAGATGATACGTAACATCGTTTTGTGGCAGAACTTTCACACGTTCATTCATAAATTCACCCCGTTTGTGTTGTGAAGCTCTGAACTGATGTTTGCGACTTCCGTGGCCTATGACCGGGATCTGACGTCAACAACACAGCTGCGTGGCGGTCACTCGGCGCAAGCATGAAATTAACTAATGTGAATCACTGAAGGAGATGTGAAACGAGAGCAAACGCAAACTAAACTCTTTTAGTGTTTTCGTAAGCCTGCAGAAGCTGCTTCCGCTCCGGGTGACACCATGGCAGGAACGTTGAAGTTACTGAAACAGAAAACAAGACAGATGAGGCTGATGTTATCGTAACGTTACCTGGTGAGTGAAAATAGTTTATAGGCCTATGTTATCATTAACGCTGTAATCAGTAACGGAACTGTAATCTAACATTAATCTAACTTGAATCTAACATTAATGGATCAGTGAATGCGGGATACTGTATGTATCCCGCATTCACTGCATGTGTGTGTGTGTTTGTGTGTGTGTGTATGTGTACAGCAGTTCCTGGATGCTTGCTCATGCATTTAAGCTGATACAGTCCATAACCTACGTTTGACAATGGTCTTTGGAAGAAGTGAGCTTGAGAGGATGTTGACCCCTTTTGGTGTCCTCAGTCCTAATATTCTGTAATGAATGAGTTTTGGTGATATTTTACACTGTAAGCTGAGAGTAATTTTGTCTGTAATGTATTACCACTAGCAATGTATTTTTCCAAGTACTGACAATATTTTATTATTAGTAACCAAACACATGCAATCTCTAATTCCTGAAGGTTGCATTGGATCATATCAGGTTTAACTTAACTCACAACCTCTCAAACATGACGGGAATTACATGTAAAACAGCAATTAAGAATATATGGTGTAGTTGAATAATTCAAATTTTCGGTTTTGCATAGTAAGCCAGGCATCCAAGCTGGTTAATTTGATTAACCCAACCGGACAGTGTCATTATAGCAACAAGATGATAAAAGGGACTAGGGGAAATGGATGCTAAGACCATTGACTGCATTTAAGCCAGTGAGAATTATGGACATGTGTGAATAGTGGAAGCTCTTCCTGCATGACAAATACTAACACTTCAATTCTCTACCTCTTTAATGCAGTGCTAAACTTGTACATGAGGTTTGAGGAATTCTATGGATCGCCTGTGTATCCAAGGATTGAATTTAAGGATTTGGTCTGGTCCACTGGGATTAGTTAGCTCTCACTTCAATCTTTTTTAGTTTGTCTAACATTCAGCTTCTGGCTACGAAGGATGCTTTTGTCTGACATGAAAGTGCAAGTTATGGTTTAATGAGATAGCGAAATTTCTATTTTGCAAGCTGCTCGACAGAGCTCAGGTCTGGTCACGTCAACCTTTCCTTAAGCAAAAGAGTGACTTACTACCGTCTAAGTCAATCTGCAGTTTCACTGAATAAGAGCTTCAGATAAAAATGCAGTAGATCTCAACCCAAATTCAGTTCCTTGTAGACAGTTTGCCTGGGCACTCCGCTGAACTAATAAAGCACTCAAAATCATGCCATGCCCTCATCCTTTTCCCAAGAAACTATTGGCAGAAGTGAGAATGTGGTCTACCATTACTTCCCAAACTAATTGTCAAGCGGAAAAGATCAAAACTTTGACACCCAGAATCGTTTTCCTTTATGAATATTGTTCTGCTAATGCATGGAATGCTCTGACATTTTAAATAAGAAAGTGTCAATTCTTGAAAGTTCATGGGAGGCATTAAAGGTGATTGATATGTCGTGCAGGAAATTGCCAATGCAACAACGAGGGACACTTTCAAGACTGATTAGTTTGATGTGCCCCTGCCAGACAACAACTCTTGATAGATTGCCAAGTTTGTATCATTACCACAACTGCTCGCTTTAATCTTGATTCATGCCGGTTACATCAATCTTTCAATATCGCCTCTCACCACCCTTTCACTTCTCCTCTGTTCACCAAGACTGATATCAAATGAGATTATGACACAACCAAGCAAATTTTGAAGGAGAAGATGCGATGACACTCTAAGGGGCCCTAATTAGTTATTCTGTGAATGCATCAGTCAACCTCTTATCTGTTCTCCACCTCCCATCCTGATCAAACACAACAGGCCCTCCAAAACAAACATCCGTCTATCCGGTGGGACAGCCAGCCCTTCTGGGTCACAGCTCCGATGAAAACGACCTTGACGCTCAGTGGGTCTGCAAAAGCTCAAGCTCACACTCAACTTGAATCATACAAGGGCTAGAGGGACCTAATGAAGCCTTCATAAGGTGTTTGAGTTACATAATGAACCGTGAATACAGTGGCCAAGTAAGGTATGACTGAATCAATAGTATATTTCATTGGATGTGTGACAGTATACTTCCTCATCAAGGCTCATGTGGCAGACCACAAAGGCCACAGGACTGTCTTGCTGTCATGCTTGCTGTTTACCTGTGTGTGCTTTAGTGAGTCAATTTTATACACTTGTCTCATCTTACGTGATTCGGAGGCAAGCATGATGTCCTCAATCCTGGCCACGTAATAAACAGACAAGGACTTAGCACCCTTGCAATCATCCTTTGCTCTTTGCCAAATGCACACACAGTGTGTGTACGCGTATGTACTGTATGTGGCTGCCTGTCATCATCATATGACTCGAGGGGGTCTGATAAATCAAATATGCTTGCATGATAAATTGGCAAAGAGAAGCCTCACAAAGCACTTAATAATCACTGCTAATTGCTCCATTCATTATCATCTGATTGGGGAGCCACGTAAGAGTCTCAGCTACATGGGAGCAACAGCAGTCGTGAATGCTGTCATATGAGCCAGATCTGCATTACTCTACTTCTACAGAATTATTTTCTACATAACAATATAAAGAAAAACAATATGTAAGGAAGATAAGAAAATAATTCACAAACTCTCTGGTAAAGAGGAAGAATATCATGTTGGAATAAAATGGCACAAATAAAGCCATGATAATCAGTGTGATGGTAATGATGGAGTAATTGGCTCTGTAGACAGAGCCATCTACCAAATGGCATTTTTTTGAGCAAACCTAGCAACGGTGGGCAGGCTACAAACTTTACTAACAAGGAGGTAATAATCTTAAAGGAGACCTATTACTTGCTTTTCCAGACCCATAATGGAGTTCTGTGACACCCTCTATGGCAGCTTTGCATGACTCAAATTTCAAAAATCTATATTTTCTTATACTGACTCTTCATGTAGGTCTTCATTTCAGCCTCTGTGTGAAACAAGCTGCAAATGCTCCTGTCTCTCTCAAAGCCCACTGTCTTCTGATTGGCCAAGACCTGAAACATGTTACCAGGCTGTTGTTGTTGCTGGGCAGAACAGGCAGACTGAGCCTGCTGGGCCGTTGCTATGGGAGCCCATGCCCATATATGAAACAGCAGCTCCGGATTATGTAGAATGGAGCCCTTGGTAGAAAAAACATTTTTAAATCAGAAACTTCAGAACAGGAGGAAATCTGAGGTTTTTGCTCACAGGGATTTCTTTTAAGTACTTTAACCTCATTTTTTGAAGCTTTGGCCATGTTTAACATGAACATCCAACGTTCTAACATTGTAGAAAAGTCATAAAATGGGGAAAAGATTGGATCCCTGGAAAGATTGAAAGAATAGAATGGATTTTAGATCATCAGTGTGAATTTGTGGGGTGTTCATCAACAGAACACACCAAATGCATTGATCTACTAAACCTCTTTAATTTGGTGTCTGAAATCTAAGTCAGTATTCACTCCTTTACGTATGTTTAAAGACCTAATTAAAATACAATATTTAAAAAGAAGTGATGAAGATGAATCCTAATGTTTTTCAGCCTTTATCATACTCGCCAACTTTAGGGTGTGACAGTATCAGAGTGGATTTTACAGTATCAAAAAGGGAGCTAAGGGTCCTTATTCTTAAAGGGTAACTTATATATTTTTCAGCCTGACCTATTTTCCCATGTTTTTGTGTCTATTTGACTAATAGGGACAACATTTTTTGAAATTGGTCCAGTAATGAGTGAGCATGCTGCAGTTGGCTGCAGCGAAACAGGACTGCACCATAATCCTTGCAGGCAATTGCCCCCCATCAAAGTGTTTACACTAAAGTGGTTGTTTTTGCCACTGACAGGCTCAGATTGTGTCTGACAACATTAAGGAAAGGATCCCTATAGAGATACACTTTTTTGTAAAGAGTAAGAACCCTTTTGTTGAAACAGAACCAGTCGCTGTATTGCTCTCGTCAAAGCTGCCAGACTCTCTTGACAAAAATTTGTGTTATTGTGACTTTGGTCTTTTTAGCCCTTTAAAATTCCAAAGTCACACAATAACACAAACAAACAAACTGACCGAGGCAGTGGTAGACCAGCAACTCCCGTGTTCTGTGAGGTAAAATGACAATTTTTATCAATTGAGTCTGATGGCTTTGATGAGAGTGATATTGTGACTGTTTCTGGTTAAACAAAATGAATCTTACTCCGTAAAAATATGTCTATCTCTGTAGGGTTCTTTTCCACAATGTTGTCAGACACTTTAGTGGACATACTTTGAAGGGTCGGAATTGCCTGCAAGGATTATATTGCAGCCTCTCTCACTGCTGCTGACTGCAGTGCACTCGCTCATTACTAGACCAATTTAAAAAATGTTGTTGTTTTTGTTGTTCCAATTGTCACATACACATATACATGGGAAATAAGGTCCAGGTTGAACAAATACTGTTCTTTAACAGATTTCTTTAACTGTTTTTTAATTGCATTTTAATGAACTACATTTACAAAGACTACATCGAAAGTTTATTGAGTATAATATTCTTTTCCTCTGTCAAACTGAGCTACAAAGAGATAGGACCAATATTTGAGAAGCAAAGCTATAACAGGAGACAGTCACACTTTTCACAGTTTTGCTTTGATGTAATTTTTGTCAGGTATCTGAAGGAGCACCGGAAAATCCCAAAGAAATATGTAAACACAACCTGAACATCAAAATAATAATTAAAAAAATAAAACTAACATGGAACTGATAATAAGTGCATAATTTTTCCCAGTAGTAATTGCCTATGAAGAAAATATTTATTCTTTCTGTGCAAACTGTGAAAATTGAGCTAAGTAATACATACATAACACGTCTATCTACTGGCTACTTTGCACATTTAGCTGTTAGAATGAGAAAGTTGTTTTACTAGCGTCATCACATGGGGTTAAGATAAGAGATTTTGGGGGGGAGTATTTAGTAGTTACTAAGTTGATAGGTGAGGTTTACCTTTCTGATTAATAACTGTAAATATGGATCACTATAGGATCTTGTGGAAGTTTCTTTGTGAAACTAAAATAACAAGTTAAAAATAAAAGTGATAATGGTATGAATCATTGAATCAACTTATTCTATGGCCCTTGTTTTAGGAGCTCCATTGATGATTAGCATTAATCTTCACAACAGGCTTCATTCATTATTCATCCATGCTGCACTCATAACTTGCAGTGGAGATCATAGGTTTAGAATAATATGCATTAAGATAGCATTAAGAGAAGTGCAATAATATAATAATATAATAATATTTAATATTAAGGTTAGCTCATGTTTCGCCTGAAATGCAGAGATAGTAATAGCCTGTGCACCTCAGGTTAGAGTTGTATTTTGTAGAGTGACAAAACTAAAAACAGCTTCCATAACAAGTCAACAGCATTCACTGATGACAAGCATACACATTTGATAAAGTTCTATCTTTCTTTTATACCTACACAAATATATATATTGGAATCATACAGCTGACAACAAAAAGATCATCTGATATCATCTCAGAAAATCTCATATCTTTATACGGGCACAAACCCCCATCCTTTAACTTGAAATCTTCTCCCTGAGTTTCATAATCCATCCATTTTCTTGCTCATTAAGTGCTTGCATTCTCAGTCATTTCACAACTATAAACAAATGCTTCCCCAGAGCAGTTTTTAATGCTCAGAGGGAAAAAAGAACTCTTTTTTGCCGACTCTGTTACACTTCATTTCACAATTAACTCTTGAAACCTACAACAGTACAACAAACATCTCTGAATTCAAAAGGAGGGCTCTTGTGCACATTTCAGGTGACTGACAGGTGACATCATCTTGAAGCAAATTTGAGGATAATCTCTTTTGGCTTTGGCTTGTCAAGAGCTTCCTGCCGTGGCCCATATTTCAATGAAAATCTTTTACACATATAAAGGATAAATGTGTCAAAAACAGTATTTTGCCATCCATTAAAACTTTGTGGTGACCTGCTGATCTGGAGCAGTTTGAGGATTTAGTGTCTTGCTTCATTAACAGCTGTTGAATTCAAGTCCTGTTCATTTGAGCTTCATTTGACTTACCATGTGTGGTAAGATAGCATATGTCACAATTGCCTTTGAGTAGTTATAGAAATGGTATATTTATGAGAACTGAGTTATTCAAACAATTGGTATACGATTGCAACATATACAGAATTTCGCATCATGCCTCATGTTCAATCTACCAAAGTTCTCCCATGTTACACCCCCCTCTTCCATGACCTCCACTGGCTCCCTGTAGTAGCTTGCATCAGATTTAGGACAGTGGTACTGGCCTACAAGGCTTTCAATGGAAATTACCCCACCTAACTCCAGGTGTTATTCAGACTTTATGTCCGAGCTCGAGTGATCCATTAAACTATCTCTGCTGGCTGGCTGATCCAGCCATTGCTCAGAGCAGGCAAAACTCACTCAGTTAAATCACAACTCTTCTCTATCCTGATGTCACAGTGGTGGAACAAGCTCCTGGCCAATGTCAGGAGAGTTCACCTGGACTCTGTATAGCCTCCTTCACCCCTGATTTTTATTCCTATATCATGTTGCTTGGAGATGCTCATCTTAACACCTTCATTTTCATACACTGATGTGCTTAAGATGTATGATTTCACAGGTGGTGGTGCTAGAAGAAAAGTCAGGATCATAAAAGTCATTAGCCTTCATCCTCTGGAAGTCATGATATCTGTATAACATTTTGTGACAAGCCAACCAGTAGATGTTGAGATATTTAATAAAATAGGAGAAAGTGCTGACCTGCTGGTGGCACTGCAGGAAAAGTTGGGAATCTCAATAAAATTCATGAGCTGGGGACAATGGAATGTCTGTGCAAAATTGTCACTGAAAACCAGAAATGTCGACCTCATGGTGGCGCGACAGGGAGAGTCAAAATGTCATGGCAGTCATTCCAATAGCTGTCAAAATATTTCAGTCTGGACCAAAGTGGTGGACCATCTGGCCGGCCAACAGACCCTTATTGTTGTGCACATACAAGTAAAATACACACACTTGAGCTGGTTGATGTGATAAAAGATAAGAGAGATAATAGGTAATAGATCATTTGCCTCTAAAGAAAATACTTCTAACGTAAATGATCTTACTGCTATTCCTCTTGATTTATTCAATAATGTGCAGAAGTATCCTCACACAATTCATCACCATATTTATTTTGCCTTTACCTGACAACCTGACAGATACTCAGGAGGCTTATGAGTTTCATAATGCAGCTAAAAGTTCAGTGCTGGATTATGCTGAGTTGACAAGGGGAATCCTTGAGAAGATAAGTGTCTTTGTATCAAATAACTGACAAATGATACCTCTCAGCTTATCCATACAGCTACTCACTAGGACAGGCCACTTTCTGACAAAGGCAGAAAATACATTGGTGGAAAGGTTAATTGTCTTCTCTTTTCTTTAACAGCTTTGATGTTTGCAAAATATCAACAAAAATAGCCTGTGTATCTTCACTATTTGTAAAACAGGGGGTAGTTTAATACAAATTCACTAAGTATGGTTGAAACCATGTATCGTGGGTAGGTACACACTTTGACTTTGAGGTCTGTTCACTTAATGAGACTTCACACAAGTGGGGGTGCTTGCAAAATGTGAGGTTACCTATGAGATTGTAGAGGAGACACTTCTTCGTTGTAGTGCCTGCTTTCATGGCCATGCAAAGACAGAAATCCTTTCATGAAACCTCTACCCTGAAACCGATTCACTTTAAGAACAACACTGCGTGACATGCAGCAGATGCTGTGCAAGCCAAGCCCAAGCGCACTTTTGCATTAAAAGCCAACAGCATTACACTGTCAACCAAGCTGTTTACAGGTCACATCTTGTGATGGATTTTGACCACTAGTAGCTCTATGGAACAATGTTTCTACAGGTAGGTCCCCATTTTGTTGCAGAAAAAAATGGATCGTATTGCAGAATTTATGTTCATTGTAATTTTGCATTTTTTGCACTGTAACTGTTATGTAAGGAAGATAAATGGCTGACTGTCAAATGTAAATTAGATTACCTTCACGACAAGCATTTCCAACACATTAAAACCTTTCAAACATGAAAAGCCACCCATCCATCTGTCCTTACGTCCAGCTCGTCACAAATGGATGGTTAGTCAAGACCCCTCAAGTGTTTCTTAACGTTGTGAGTCAGTTGCAGTTTGGTTACGTTCAGGAAAAGATCATGGGTAGATCATTATGTAAGTTACTTTTGGAATATAGCATAAGATAAAAAAAAATCAGCATTGACTATTTTCCGGTATTCTTGTAGCATTCAACAATGACACTAAAGAGCTACCCAGTTCATTGAACAATGATGCTCAAGTTCTTCCCAGTGAGTTAAAACCAGGTGGATGTCCTCAGCAAACAATGTATGTTTTCCATCAGATAACCCACGTAGTCATGTAGTTTCAAATTATAAAAAGTGCTTCCTTGTCCTTCTGTCAAATTCCTGTATACATACTTTCAAACTTTGAGAACTGCTAACAGAGGGGAACCTTATCCCTTCTATATTTATTGTCTAAGTAAACACTAATGGAGGTAAGCAATATAGATCTGGAAAAGAACATTCCTGACAGGAAACCTATTTGTCTACACAGCAAGCATGCAGCTTAAGGCGCTATTTTTGAAACAATACACATCCTCTCTCTTCTATCTCTCTTCCATGAAACCCCATGTCATCAGAAATCCCTTATCCTTCCTCTTTCATCTTCATCTTTTCTAATCACCCAATTAGCTAAAACATTATTCCCAAAGCTTGTCTGTCATTGATATAGAAAATATGTTGTAAGACAGGCAAAAAGAATCACACCCCTTACATATTCAAATTGTGTAATGGTTAACACACACACACACACACACACACACACACACACACACACACACACACACACACACACACACACACACACACACACACACACACAGCCTAATTTCTCTTCTTCTGACGATTTTCATGAAAATGATTGCCCTAGTGAAGATGAGTGGGTGTAATTATTTACAAATCTTTTTTTTTTACATTTAGATTATATCCTGTGCTCCAGATATGCTTGTTTAAGTGGATGTTTTTAAGCAGATTACCATCTATAAATGCTTTCTTTCACATACAGATATCAGCATTATTGGGGAAGAGAGTGGGTTTTAGGACAGAGAAATGTTATGACCTAATAAAAACAGATGTTTTCTGTTAAATTTGCTCAGTGGGTTGGATTGGGGTCGGTCCTCCCCAACTAATCCTCAGTAAGCGTTTATTTGAAACACAAAGGATTCAATCTTATCTACAAATCTGTGCACGCCAGCAAAATCCTTTGGCTTGACAACACAGAATTCCTCTTGTATGTCTTTATAAATGTGTATCATTTAGTTTGTAATTATTTGATGTTCACATTGGAGTAACCTTGAACCAGCCATCCAACCAACCATCATTCCCGCTTGCTAGATTATCTTTGCTAGATTATGACCTTTATTTGGTTTTCACAGTTGTATGCTTTCTTAAGTATTTAATTGTTTAATACCTTTCACCTCACCTTTCTTCCTTTTCTCACGTTCTCCTCATATTCAGGCCACCTCTGGCTAATGAAGACAGAATCAGAGGTGAGGAGAGACGGCCATTACTCTTTCTTTCCAGATGACAAATGAAGTTGTCATTCTCCTCAAGTGTGACTGGCCATTTTGGGCTGCACGACATCCGTATTTCTTTTGCCACCTGTGCTCCAAGCTGTCTCCAATGGACTGTGATGGCTCCCTCAACACCTGGCCAGAACAGTCACCAGCAGGAGGTGGTGTTTATCCTCACAATGTCAAATGAAGCAAGCTGGTATGTCAAGATGGGCAGATGAGGAAAGTGCGGTCCTCATTAATCCTCTGTCATTCTGTCTGTCTGTCATCTACAGTACTATCAATCTGTCTGCCTTACTTCTTCTCTTTGATCTTATCCTTTATCTGATTTATAGGGAGCAAGTCCAATAATTTAAGTGTAGTTAAGTTCGATTTTACTGACTTACCATAGTATTGACTGATCTGGTGTAGTCTTTCTTATAATAACATCCATCTGTTGGACCACAGATAAGTCTGCCAGATTTCACAGACTGAGTCTTCCTTCTTGGGTCAGAATTTCATTATAAAGTATGTCTGGCTTAAAGGTTTTGCAAGGCCAGTGTGCTTGTTACCCAAAACTTGTGGATGATGGTTGGCCGTCCTTCTCCTTTCACAAAGACTTATTTTCTCTCTCAGTGATGGTGAAAGGAATCAGATGAGGCTTTGAAGTGGAGGGTGCCACAAACACACAACTAAGCTGATAATGAACAGCTTCTGTGAGGAGCACAATGCTTTTGTTCCGTTGGTTGGTTGGGTGGGTGGGCGGTTGAGTTGGTGAAGAGTCTGCAGGGATATGGAAGATGTGAGGGGTTTTGAAGTCGAGTCATTTATTCTAGGCTGTGCTCCCAAGGCACTCGGGCAGCAGCATTTATTTAGCTGTTGTTTAGCTGTTTTTTTTGTGTGGCAATCAGTCCTGTTGTGTGTGGTATTGTGTGTGTTCGAGTGTATTTGCCATATGCAAACGTTTTTAAAGGCAGTTTTTGCATCTATGTGTATGTTACTCTACACTTCAACTTCAAAGGCAGACTTTAAGAAAGCTTCTCTGTGCTGCCTCATGCAACTCTTGTCCTTTTAATGATGTTTCATCCTCCCCAAGTCTTTGTGGATAACAAGACACAGTTTGTGAAGAGAGGACATATATAGGCTCTAAACTCCTGTTTGTAGTGTTGGTATTACAGATCATACAGTTTCATAGTGTAGTAATGTATACTTACCTCAGTCACCTCATATATTATAAAGCTTAGTGCTGCAATAATTTCAGGAAATTGAGAGCTCCTTAACATTATAGGCAGTGTTCTTTTTCCTTAGTCAGTGGAATATTTTTGAATACATTTAAAGTGAGAAACATGCCGAACAGTTACACAGTCATGCTAGAGAGTTCAATGCATCAATCTAAAAAGCCTGGATAAAAGTTGTTCATTTGTTTTGCGAGACGCCTTGTCACGTCATCATGAGACTCCCAGTACTTCACTGATTTGTTGAGTTCCACCTGCCAAGTTCCAGTGATTCAGTAGTTGTTTTCCAGACTGAAATCTGGTAGCTTGTTGGTCACTGAAGCAGCCTTATACTGGATGTGGACAAAAACTATAACATATTTGTTTGTTGTAAACAGCAAACGGTGAATACCTAATACCAGTAAAACATATTATAGAGGGCAGCAGATTTTGATGTGTTTATATGGAGGTTATCAATTTCACCTCTTCTTTGATGGACCTAAGAAGAGGTCTGTTGAGCTGTGGGGGAATAGGTACAGGAATCCATAGTTAGGGATGTCTCCTGGTAAAGTGCCACTTTTACAAGCACAGCATGTAAAAGCATGTTTGAGTATTAAATGCTTAACTGAGCCTCCATTAGATTCATATCAGGAGGCAATTTCCTTTAGCTATAGGCTGCATTGATCAGATTCTGGCAAGTGTGTCTGATCACCATTTCCACTGAGTCAGCTAGAATTGTTTGTGTGTGTGTGTGTGTGGTGTGTGTGTGTGTGTGTGTGTGTGTGTGTGTGTGTGTGTGTGTGTGTGTGTGTGTGTAGTAACCCACCTCAAAAAGACATGTCTTTCATTGCAATTTAATACATGCATTTTTATACATACTGATGACTGTGGATTTAATTCCCATTCAGTTACATTGGAATTGATGTGCAGCCAGGATTGACAGGAGGAACAATTCCGACCAATAATCCTTTACAATTACATATGGCCTATACAATGCTTACAGGGTATGGGCGCTGTATTAGGAATACCTGTGTGAACCTGTCATTTAATGGTAGAACTAAAGGATATGTCACAGGATGACAATAACATTAGGCTTTATTGGGATCCTGTGAATATCCACAGCAAATGTCATGTAAATCAGATCACTTGTTTTCATGCACAATGCTGGCAGGTAAAGATAAGGTGGCGCTGGAGGAAACTCCTGAAAAATTGAAAGGTAGGGAGGATAAAGGTGTTCAGTATATTTTATGGTAAACTGTCATGTTCAGATAGACATCTTGTTAAGTTTTGTCAAAAGGAAGGAATGTACCTCACAGTGGCACTAGATGATAGCTTAGGAAGTTGTAAAAATAATTTGAAATGCTTCACACATTTCAGAGCGATCTAACCAGTGGATGGATGAGCGGATAGACTTACAGACTGACTGGTTGACCGATGCACTGAACAGCATCGCAGACCAGCGATAGAAGGTCAATGTGTGACAAGGACCTTAAAATAAAAGTAAAGAGTTTTAGTCATGATATAAGAGAACTTCCTCTAGGCTAAGGTTATTGGGTGAAGATGCATACCTCCCTCTGTGATGTTGCACTGGGATGACAGTTTGTAAAAGAGCCCCTCCCATAGCTGATGTTGAAGTTGACATTTAAAGTTAGATTATGTTGGAAAACACTCTGTCTGAATGCATGTGGCATATGTTCAAATATATGTGTCTGTATTGTGATAGTGGATGTGAGAATATATTATGACAATAAAAAACATTTGTCATTTAAAACAATGTTTTGTGCCATTAAGACTGAATTATTAATCTTAGTGTTGCCTCTTACACATTTTGCATAAAGCATGTGCTTGGGCATAGATCCATGCATTTGTGTTTCTCTAATCCATCATTCTTTGATGGATTACACACAGCTGAGGAGCAGCAGTCAACTAGGCCATTAGAAAAGCTTTTTTAAAAGTATAAATGATGACAACAGGCAGTCTTAGGAAAGATTCAGATGACACACTGTAGCTAAGGGCTGGGATTCTACTGTCACGCAATACTAAAATTCCCAGCAGAAGAATTCACCCTAAATGATTATATTATAAACAACATAACCAGTATATAATACAATATAATGGCAATATATCAGGTTTTGAAATGCTGGGGTATTTTATTTTCTTGCAGTGACAGACTACAGCATTTCTTTTTTACCCATGTGCATATGTATATATTTCAAATATTATGTGCAGATAAAATATTTTCAAATTAATATTTTCCTTCTCCAAGATAAACAGACACATTTTCTTCAACCCTCCCAAAAAATAAATAAATATAATATATATATTTTAGTAGTGACCTGTTTTTAATGTAAACCCTTTCACTCAAGCTACATCCTTGTCTGGCTTCAGAGTACATTCACGTGAGCTGTACTTGCTCAAGGTCATCTCAAAAGACGGAGAGTATAACATAAAAAACAACACAAAGAAACAATAGAACACTGACTTTGTATGCCGCCAGTTTATTTCTGCAAACTTTAGGACACCATTATTCTTACAGTGAACAGTCTGTATACCAGCATTTAACACATTATCCAATATGAAAATAAACTATTTTCCTTACACAACAAAATGCTTTAAAAAACACAGGCTTTTGTTTTTCATCATGTAGTTGTCACCCCTTTAGACATATCATTGTTCAAAACATCAAAGTCGTATTTGTTGTTCTGCTTGAGGACAAAACATTCTGATGAGATTAAATGTGAGGGGTGCAAGTCTTTTGTTTTGAGCTGCTCATTTGCTGCAATGGCAGTCAGATACCTGAGGAAAAGTTTGTCCTTCCCAACTTCCTCTTGCTCCTCTTCAGCACTGACTCATTCCAGGTGTGCATGTGTTTGTATGTACACGTGGGAGACAGAGAGAGAGGACAGAGAGTGTGTATGTGCATGCAGATGCAGAAGTCGGCGAGTGTTTGTATCGGCATTTGTGCATGGGTCCTTACGCGACTGCTTACGTGTCAGTAGACAGACACCCTCTGGCCAGAGCCAAATAAAGTCTCCTCACCTGTTTGTGGCCTTTGAGGAAGACTGTGTGTGTCACCTCCCAGGGGCCAATGCCATGCTGACTTAAAGCCGCTGGAACAATCAGCAGACTCTACATGGCTGGGTCAGATAGAATAGCCTCAGCCCCTCTGAGTCCAGGATCAGGAGCTGTTTTGTCTCTCTATATATGTCAAATGACTTTAAACCAAAGTGGATGACTTTAGAGGATAAGTGTAATGCATGGGTTGAAAAAGCTTAGCTGAAGACCTGGACTTTCCTTATGTAAATTGTTTGAAAGCAGTTCAGTGACATGATTTAGGGATAGGACAAGGCCCCAGATTGATTGTTTGACTTATATTTTTAATTTTACTTGTTTCTATTCAGAACATCTCTGGCCAGAGGTTATGGGCTCACATCCTTGGTGATTTAACAACAACACATAGAGAGGGAAGGCCTTGGATTCCAGTCCAAAGCCCATGTTTTTGTCAGAGAACCAAATATACTGCATGTGTTTTAGGCAGTTAAGCATGACAATGATGTTTTGATATGTCTGCTATTTCCCATGCCATGCTTTCACTTGGATGAATAAACTGAATTTAAAGAACCTGTTAATAGATTGTGCTATGCAACCTCCTTTTGAATCCTCTGCATCTCACTGGAGACCTCTCTTCGACCACCTGTCAAAGTACAATCTTCATTTCATATTATAATATATCATGTAATTTACATGTTCCTGTAACTTCATAATTTTAGGAGTCCATTAAATTTCAAGTGCCAGTGTCCTGGTGATGAGTTTAAAACTGCTGATTCTATAACCTTTAAGATTGGATATAGAGGATGCAGAATCAACCATAATACTACAAAATACAAACAGATTGTTGAGCTGACAAATGTTCTGATGGTCTGTTGGGATCTAATGTTTCTCGAGAAGAAAATCCCTTTTCCTTTTGACTTTAAACACTGATATACTTCATTAATTTAGTAGCAAATCACAAGCATATCCATGTGTGTAAGCTATTCTCATCTCCAACTCTCCCTTGCACACACAAACAGTATATATGGTAATTCCCATTAGGGTGCTGCTACCCCTATAGATAGATTATGGCGAAGTCAATATCATTTCTATTCAAGCAGGTGGAAATAGCTTCCATAAATATTCTATTATGCTTTAGGAATGCTATGACTATAAATATTTCCACAACATTCAGCTCAGACAGAGCGACTGAAAAACAACGGTCTTATGAAAAGCTTTCCTGACCTTCACAGCAACCTTTCAAAAACCCAGTTTCCACCGCAATGAATTTATCCCCTTGTTTTAAACTCTGCAGTCAGATTTTGAATAAGGTTCACCCTGGGAGATACGTCAAAGGTAATCAGATGTCACTTTAGTCTTACAGTATTTTAATGTCCTCTCTGTCTACAGTTGATTTTGCCCACCTCTTTTTAACATCTCAATCTTGTTAGAGGTAGAGGGAGGTATATAAGCATGTTCCACCCCCCCACTTACTATCTGTCAATTTATACAGTTTAGATTGAAAACTATTTCACACATGGTTTCGGAGAAGATTTCTGGGAACCATGCTTTTAGATCAGTTTGTTTCAGTGAAAAGAGCAGAGCATGTGGAGATTGGTTCTTGTTCTTGCCAGAGAGCTATCTTTTGAATTAATCAACCCTGGGGATTACATGAGGCAGAATGGATAAAGCAGCAGTGGTGAAATCACTTAGCTGTAACAAGAAAGTCATTTCTTTAACCTACCTCATGAATTTAAACAGTTTAACCATAGCAGATTGTGATTCACTTGTGTGATGCAATACAGCCAGTTTAAATAATGTGTGCATGCACTGTGTTTGCCTTGTTTTGTACATGCGTTCAGTCATTGTATGACATGATTGTATTTTTGTAGAAAAGGTTAAAACTTGAGGAACACTTGTAGTATAAAGAACAATGTTTTTGTCAGACCAAGGCCAAGCCAGCTTGTGACCCCGATGACAGCCACAAGCCTAAACACAATGGCCCGTAAACACATTATATGTGATTCTGTTTCCAATGAATTGTTGATTCCTGACCTTATTAAAGTGAATGGATATCAGTCAGTCATGACCAATACACATTTGATACAGTTTTCTGCTCTGCGTCTTTCATTTGCTGTAGTCAGCTAACATTTCTGCGCAAGCTTATACTCATCACTTCCTGCACATGCTTCACAATAAATGCATTTTAACCTGAAGTCAGTAGGCCTTCACTAAGTGTTCACAGTAGTTTCCTGGTTAGCTAACATTACTAAAGATCTACTAAATATACTTTTTCTAAAACTTGATTGACACATTTTCTGCACTTTTTGTTGGGAGGTCATTTTGCATGTTTCACAAAGCTTAAATAAGGCCAAGAGCTCAAAAATCTATATTGTCTTGTCAATGACAAACCTTTAGCTAGTGGGGTTAAGTTGGACAATACTGTGGAGTTTGCTTTCCACAGTTAGGTTGAACTACATGTATGTCTGACGTACTCTAGCTTCATTGGTGTGTGCTTGCGAGTGCATGCGCCTGTATGACCATTATGTTGATAACATTAGTTTCTTTCACATCCATGCTAGTCATGGTCTGTCGATGGAATATGTTGTTGTGTTGTAGCATATGATAAGAGGATCAGGAAGATACACCGCTGCCCTGGATGTGCGCTGGTGTGTTATCTCATTTTTTTTGATCTTTTTGAGAGAGCAAGCTTGCGATCTTTCCCTCTAGGGGCCTTCTCAATATTTCATGACTGTGCAATGTATCTTTGACACTGAAATATGCTGTGAATTAAACATGACTGACTGCATAATCAAAAGCTTTTAATGCCAGTAGAAGGGCAACCCTCTTTGGGTTCGCCTTTTAATTAAAGAATAAGTGGCCACAGATTTTGGTGAATTTAACGAGGCATAGATTTGCTTGACATTGTCCAGGCACAGTCTGTGCACTTCTTAGAAAAGAGACGTCTGTCAGGGTTTGGTGTGGTGAGCAGGTTGTGGACCCAAATGCAGGACACTGAGCAGAGTAGGAACGGTACAACAAGGTTTATTTAACATAAGGCAAGCACACTTACAGGCGGAGCGGGTGATAAACAGAGTCCAAAAAACAAGGTAATCCAAACTGAAATCCAAATCCAAACTAACCGGGCAAATATTCAGCCATCAGTGACGCTGCTTTGGTGTTTGACAGGTGAGCCTCGTAGGTGGGCTAATTAAACAGTGACGATCCGACTTAGATAAACACTCTGAGCCATGAAACTTTTTGTTGGCGCAGCTATGCAGCTACCAGAATTACGGTGTTTCTGCCGCTGTTCTACGTTATCAAACCACGATCATGCTACGCAATCATGCCCAGTAGACGCTGCTGCCACCAGGAAGTAGCCGTGTAGTAGTATTTCATTGGTCCAAAACTGGCTTCACTGCTGTCCATTCAAATCAGCGGTGTGGCTTCGTTCAGTAATATACTGTCTATGGTGATAAGTGGGGGAACAGACGGAACACTTGACAGGCCGGCATGGGGCAAACTTAATAACCAACACTGACAGAACACATGTAACAAAATAGCAGACAAGAATCTAACTTCAGACAATAACAGAAACCCATGTAAACAGACAAACACCGTCCAACTATAACACAGGGATCATAACAGACAAAACCTAAACGATAACACAGAACTAGAACACAGAGTACTGAGCAGACTAAACCAAAATGATGCAGAGAAAGAACAATACTACGACATGAAATAAGGCACAGGACTAGGAACAAAGACATGGAACAAAAACCCAGACTCCCCAACAAGACACACAGATAGACAGAACTGAAACCCAGACACAGAGGAACCAAAATCAAAACACAGAGAAGGCATGGCCAAAATAATATTATCCAGACAAGCCCAGAACAGGATCGTGACAACATCTTTGCTCTTTGCTGGCCCTCTAACATTTATAGTTTTTTCAATCACTTACCAAGCAGGTCCACTACCTCATAGAGATGTAAAGGAACAATACAAAGTTGTTAGTAGAGTAATGTGGAGGCAGCCTCAAGGCTTTTATTTTCCTCCATATGCTCCATCAAAGAAGATGGCCAGTACTTTAGAGAAGACATGGGAGTAAACTGCTAAACTTGTAAACTAATGGTCCCAATATAAGTAAAGTCTTGCACTTGGGACAATTAAATGAGCAGACTTTGGCTTGCTCATAGTGGAGGTAGTGAGAAATCAACGCACAGTGCTTTGGATCATTATTTTAGATTCTATTGACTCATTTTACAGTGGTGCCAAGCTACACCAACCACCTGAGTGGGATGTACATCTGTCTTGGTGTTATATACATAGTATTCCTAATTGACCAGATATACACATTTTCAAGGCACTTGAATGACAGTAATAAAATACAAATCTCTTTGTATAATTTATCTTCTGTTGGTGAAGGGTGTTATATGTATCACACATTTAGAGTATCAGCATTGCATTACCAAGGGTGTCAAGACTGCATATGATGCCACCTTCTTTGTGAAATATACATCTAAAGTGGATGCAAGGAGTGCGTTTGCAAAATCCACTTAAAGGATAAAGGTCACTCTTTCTTCCCGAGACTGTGTTATGAGCTATTTGATTCTAAAGTTGTGGGGTTTTTTAAAAAACAAAACAAAAACATGCTAATTCCCTTTAGCGTTGACTCATATCAAACTAAACTCATCTGTGCCTCCATGTCATGAATAAATGACACAGTTACAGATCTATTATGAATGCACTTTACCATCAAACATCCACAACAGAATGACACATCACTCATCTTATTTCAAGTGGGACAACCCTAGATGTCATAAAACTATAGATATGCTAAGTCATATGTTCAGTTTTGATTCAGCAGTTTAGAAGGTGCCAATATTTGTATGCAATTATGATTTAATAAATATACCCTGATTAATAATATTTACTTCAAAAGTTTATTTAAAAAGTCTAGCACTGTGTACTTAACTCCGAAAGCACAGAGCTGTATCTTTGTACATTTCAGTAGAAGTAGCAGTTACATGACAAAATTCAGAGGTGACAGCAATTCAACCAGTTTCATGGCCTTGCTTAAGCTAATTATTGTTTTATTCATACAAATTATAATGTAATATATTACAGTCAAAGGCTATTTGTAGCACAATGAAGTAGTGAGTGGCGAACAAAGTTTTAGATTTATCATCTTGTTGAAAGGAACAAGGAGCTGCTCTCAGATCTATATATTCAGAACATTTGTCATAACACGAAGGTCTGAAAGGACCAGTTGGTCAGGGCTTTTCACATTTTAATGGCCCTCTCTGGGACTTATTCCCCATTTCTCTCTCTCCTGCTGCTCTCTGTCTACCACACCCTCTGAGGAGAAATCCCAGAAGTATGGATAAGGATTACCCCACAGAGAATACATGACCTCATTTCAATGTGTCACACTGATCTAATAGGCTTGGACACTACAAGCAAGGATCTGATGGGTTTAAAAAATGTTCTGACTTCACTCTGTCTGTTTGGTTGTTATAGGTGGGAATAATGAGGCCCTGGCTGCAGAAAGGGTAGCACTTCAAAGTTAAATCACCTCACTGTCTCCTAGAACCAAAGAGGTCATATCAAGACACTGAGTTTAGCCAAAAGAACTAGAAAATCAAACATTGCAGATGTGCCCCGGTCTTTTGTTGTGGGTTACTTGCACATAGGAAAACACCAAAGAATATTTATGTAGTTTCCTGAACTCATCTGTGTTAGGGCACGTTATTCTTAAAGAGAAAAACTGTAATTTAATTATGCCAAAGAGCTTTGAATAATCAAACACATTCTGCAAAATACAAAAGAAAAGAAAGCATTTACCTTGGATAGCTTTGTGCAGTAAGTTGGAGAAAATAAATCCTGACATTGCACCGCTGGGACTTTGTACAGAACCTTTTCTAACAACCACTGACAGGAACTGTAAGTAACTAGCAACCATCAGCAGTATAAACCAATTAGAAGGTGACAGGAACCAAGCAGACATTAAAACAAAGCAATTAAACAATCTCTGCAGCATTTCACAAGCCCACAAAGGAGATGTCACTTCTTTATTATTTTGTTTTTGGTAATTACTAGTCTTTCAATTATCCTTGATGAGGGGACATTATTTTATTTAATAGAGTACTGTAAATGAAGTCATAAATGTATGCAAACTTGTGAATTTGACATGCCTAATACATGGATTTGTTTTACCTGAGGCTAATTCTGTTCAGTACATATATATGGTGTCTTTTTATTTACCTTTTGCAGCATTTGAGTGTTATTCTCATCAGTCATGTATGTAAATAAGTGTAAAGGCAGCTGAATATTTAGTTTACTTTATATTATTATTATTATTATTATTATTATGTTGTATTACTTTTTTATGAGAAGCTGACATTATTCAGCACATTGTTTTCTTAATCCTGCTTCTGAATCTCCACAGCTGTCTGCCCATCATGGTGTCATTGCCATTTAAGAGTCAACCTACTTTACTTGAACAAGGCTGACATCTTACAGCAAACCACTTAGACACTTCTACAGCTGTTTATCCTCACACAGAGGGGATGTCATCCGTTGAAAGTTTTCAGTTCGTACCAGTCCCATGGGTTTTTAAAATAGAAATCTGACAGTATTACACAATGTAGTCTTCATAAACTTTTTCACATCAAGGACCCACAAATGGATCTTTGCCCCTGTCTTTTGATGACATTGTATAGCAGTGACCCCTATCTGAGAAGCTTCCTTTAGATGAGATTTAATATGAAATTTCATGTCTGTCTGGTCCCTAAGAGAGGAGATGACAGTGAGACAGTAGAAAAGCTGAATCTGGTTGGCAATGGCAATCCAGTTGTGCTAAATTCTACAGAAAATTTAGTATATGTAAAATTGACATACCATTATGGAAAGAATATGACAACAGCTGTTACTCAGATGGAGAGAGCTAAAATTAAACAAGACAAGGTGTAATCTCAACAGCTTTTTGCCCATCAAACTTTGAGTGTATGGCATTATCATATTTTCATGAATCACAGTTGAGGAGGATGACTGACTACCCAAAGCTGAGAAATATAAATGCCTATTCCAACAGTTTTCATATTATGTCCTCAGTGCCACAGCAAAGTGAATATAGATAGATCATTACGCTGTATGCGTTCCAGAAGAAAAACATGAATAACTTTGATACGTAATAACCAGCTGGTCCATCGGAAACCGGCAGTTTATTGTAAAACATGAAGCAAATGAACAGTAACACAAATAAAATGCATATATGCTAAAGCCCTTGAATGTATATATTGTTAGCTGATGTACATTATTCATATTAAATCATTCTCCAAATACAGTTGATGAATAACAGTGGAGAGAGAGACACACAATGACAATGGTGGAAGAGGACATACTGGGCAGATGCGGCATCAGTTATGCACTGAATGACAAGAGGGCGCTGGCTGAAGCGCAATTAGTCATTAATGGTTATGTCAAAAGTTCACAGTCAAACAACAATACATCATGGCTTTCTTTGTGTTGAGAGGCACAAATTCCCATATCTATTTAATATAGTTTGCACATGAAATATGATATCACAGAGTACAAGGTACAAGATAGATTTATTTGACATATTACAACAGGGCTGTATAATCAGATGAAGTTTGTAGTTCCCTTTATGCTACTCACAAAAGCAAACATTACATACAAAATTCTAAAATTCTATACTGAAATAAAACTAGTTTACATGGTGTAGTGCGGAGTAAGAATTTAAGAGACTGACAGTGTGGGGAAAGAAGCTGCTCTGTAGTCTGGGCTTTCCAGCAGGGTAAACAGCCTGTGGCTGGGGTCGGGACTGTCATTTAATATCCTTTGGGCTATGCGCAGGCACATCACCTCACAGATATCACTCAGTAGATGGGTACCAACGATCCTCTGATCAGTTTTAAGAACATGCTGCTGGGCTGTACATATCTCATGCCAGTTTGTGATGTTTCCGGTCAGGATGCTTTCTATTGCTCTTTAGTAAAAGTTGACAAGAACTTGGCATTGCCTTCTTAAGTTCCCTTTAGAAATACAGCTGTATCACATAATATAACATAATAACTAAATAGTAAAGGTGTAAAGTAAAAGATTATCTGGATGGTTGTAAACAAAGTAAAACAAGCAGCAGATTAAAGCATGGCTACCATAAGCCAAGTTATTTATCCACCCTCTGATCTTTTACCCATCATGTTCTGACAGAGATAAACAGGTTTTGTTGTAGCAGCCAGTGTGTGAGGCCTTCATTAGGCCCCATGTAGCTGTGTCCATTGAAACACTGGGATCTCTCAAAGATTGATTGTGGCAGACCACAGATCAGTTAGGAGACCTCCCCCACTTTCTCCTGCAGGTCCAAACCCAATAGTCCTCGCTAGGGAGGAGCTTAGGGACCCCCACTCTACACAGAGGCAATATCATCTGATAAATTGCTTTTCCTGGCACGATTATACACTGGGGTGTTCCCCACATTCTTTGAGAGCAATGTTTTAGAGCTTCAGCACTGTGGAAAGGTTGTAAAAGTGGATCAAGTTGTTATAAGAATAGACAAGCAATGATAGGCTTAAAGATGCTAATGCTGATGCAATACATGTCTTTTTGTCAGATTCAGCAAATGTCCCCTCACGGTCCACTAGCTGTTTTTTCTGTGTGTGCGTTGAAAACACATCAAGTGGCTGGGACCGAGGACATTCAGCCTACTTTCTGTTTTGCCAAAACATGTAGTTGTGATGTAAGCTATAGCACCAGTACAGTTGTGAGTATCACTGTCTGGCGCTTTTGTGCTGGCTCTGGAACCATCTTATCCTCTTTGCATGTTAGCTTTGCAGCAGAAACTGTAGCAACAGTTTGCTAACCTACAAGTACGCTAATGTTAGTTAGTGGGTTTGTCGTTGTTCGCTATATTATGGTATTGTATTTCTCCGGAATTACATATCCCACCTTAAAATCCTGTGTTATACTATATAACTAAGTCTGTAGTTTATTGTGTGAACATCATATGCCTATATTAAATAAGCTGCTGGGTTGTATTCTCTCTTTTTTGATATGTAATGGAAATGAGGTTTCTCGTTACTTTCTTGGGCTGGCTATACAGTAAAAGAATATCCAGATTGTTTAATCCCCAACTTCATGTTACAATGTTCTATAACTCAAGGCCACTTCAGAAGGACCATGTTGTATTTCCAAACCCCAAATAACCTAAGCCCAGAGAATTCAAAAGCTAGATGACATTCAGACACTGGAGTATCTCGAAGGCTTTCCAAGGGGTTGGCCTGTACACTGGTTCACTGAAACAATGCAAAGTGATGTGGCTACGAGGGGAATGTCTGCCAAAACTGTTGGGTGCACTTTAATTATGCAGAGGGATTGTGCAACGCGCCTGACTGGCTTGACATTATTCAAAAGTAATTAGTTGCTTGTTATTTTAATTATGGATGAAAGGACACAAGAACAGAATTAACTCTGAAATGGTTATTGCTGCATTACCAGAGAGAGAGAGAGAGAGAGAGAGAGAGAGAGAGAGAGAGAGAGAGAGGATTTTGTACACACTACAGTATTTTCACAAATTGGTCACAACCTGCATGGAACATTGCTATGATATGGAAGTCCTCTACCATTCTATTTTGTTATAATCTATTATGGATTGACTCAAATAAGAAATATCTCAATCACGCCAACTCTGACAGGCAAGGGAACCTAGCAAGCACAGAAAAGGCAAGATAAATAATTACAACATAGACTACTTTGTTTTGGTTGATTTCCTTTCCGGGCTTTAGAATCTCTGAGGAATTTCCTTATTTTTGAAGGAAATTCATTTACAATAATGAATTGATCAGAAATACAGGTTAGACATTGCTAATGTGGCAAATGACTATCATTGTATGAAACTGGTTATTTCAGCAGACATCCCTCCTGTGTTCCAATGGCATATTCTGTTAGCTGATCCTAAGTTATCTAATTAAAATACTAATTCATCATTATAAAACCCTTGCACAAACACATGAGCACAGCTGAGAAAGCACATTTCTCTGTCTAAAGAAACAATAAAATGCTGCTTGATGTGAAGCAACAGCATTCGTGGGTTTGTGTAGTTTTCTATAGAAACTCGACAGTTGTTCTTTTGATAAAACAACGCTATTCCATGAGCGAAATTGGCAAGAAACCTAAATATATTGTACAAGGTTGTGCACTACACATGACATAGAACAGCACAAACAAGTGGGAGGCCCCTGTGCACAACTGTCCAGGAGAATAACTCTGTCAGTCTCTAGTCTGAGAAACAAGAGCCTCACAGGTCTATTGAACACAAGTGCAAAACACCAGTGTCAACCTTTAAGAGGTGACTGCGTGATGCTGGCCTTCAAGCCAGTGTTGCAAAAGCCATATCTAAGACTTGTAAAAAGACAGGACTGAAATGGGCAAAAGAACAGAAATTGGATGGATTACTGGAGAAAAAGTGTTATGGACAGATGAAGCCAAGTTTGAGGTGTTTGGCTCACACAGAAGAACTATTGTGAGGCGCAGAACCCATGAAAAGATGCTGGAGGAGTGCATGATACCATCTGTCATGTGGAGGCAAGTTGATGGTCAGAGGGTTCTTTGGTGTTGGAAAAGTGGGGGATTTGCACAAAGTAAAAGGCATATTGAACAAAGAATGATATCACTCATTTGGCAATGTCATGCTATACCATGTGGACAGTTGTACCATACAAAATGACTTCATGATAAGAATATAGTGCCCATCAGGCCAATCTAACTCATTTGAGGCACTCCAGGAAGCTTGGGATGACATTTCTGAAGATTACATCTACAAATTGACAGCTAGAATGCCAAAGATCTTTAAGCAAAGTTTAAAGCACAGAGTTGTTTATTCAAGCAGAAATGATAGTCAATGCCTTGACTATGTTCTATTTTTGTTTTATAACTCCTTTGATCAATAAAAGTACAAGTTTGCATGGACAATCTGAAATTGTGTAGTGATTCCAAATGTTTGAATGACAGTATACATTACAATTAATATAATACGATTAATAAATTTAATAGAAACTAAAGAAAAGCATATTATAATGTAGTATTCTCTCCTGGCAGAACAGTATTTACCCTGAGGGACTGCAGTGCTACAGGCTTCCTACGGCTTCTTCAGCTGCTAATCTTTCCAACAGCATCTTGATTCCCCTCTGGAGCACCGGATAGATTGCTTTAATTAATCACCAACATACTCAATGCACACATAACAAGTGCTAAGTACCGGCCAGGTCAACTGTTAAGTGCTCCAGAGGGAAATGTCTGGAGAAATCTGGGAACCACTGAGGTAGACTTTACACGAGGGAAAGTGAGCAATCACTGATAGCTCAGTGAATAAGCTTTGGTGATGTGCACTATGCTATCAATGACACAGAGTGTGTGTATGTGTGGGTGTGTATTTTAATAAAGATCAATTTCACTAGGTGTGCACTCCATAAGCAACCAATGTGACATGATAATTTAGTTTATGCAATCATTTTCTCTTAAAGGAAACATTGCAAGGCCAACAATAAAGTGCCACTGAAATCATGCGATTCAGTGTTTAGTCTAGAATTTTGTGAACTGTGTGAAATGAAGAGCAGCCTCTCTAACCAACACAGCAGACCTCAGTGTGTGGCACTGGTTACCAGATATTGCTTTTCTTAGGTGTGTAGATGGTGACCCCAGTTGGCTTGGTAATTGGTTTAGGCAACCAGGAAGAAAGAGTTGACTGTAGATAAGCTTTGGATGACAACTGCCGTTGTATCATATAATTTTTATACAGGGTAGGGCAAGATCCTACTGAACTTATTTACTTTTTGAAATGTAATCAATTACTTATTCAAAAAGATTACTTTCACCATGATTTAATGGGAGCCACCATTAACAGCCAGTTTAGCTCCAGTGACCACATGCATCTCCTTCAACTCCTGTCCTTACAGTGAAGTCACTAGGTTCACATACCGTCTCAATTCTGAAGAAGACACAGGTGATTCCTGGGTGAGGAAAGCTCACCAGCGAAGATGTCAAACAAGTAAATAACTGAATAAACAGAGATGAAATTGGTGCTGGTCCTCTTACAAAACTCATGCCAATACAGTATATTATGCCACCTTCAAAAAATGTTGGAATACTGGAGCATTTCTTGGATTAGTAACTATTAGTTGTTGGCTTATTAATTGTAGTGTTGGTAGTTCCTTGCTTCTCTTATTGAAAAACCTTGACGTGCTCTCAGTGTATGCCTGTGTGCGTAAATATCTAAGCTGTTGGAGAAGAGCATCTGTTGAATGAATGTAATGTAATGCAAGTAACTGTAATGTAGTTACTGGATTTGACACAACTATTGCTTGCAGTAGTTGCAATGACAGCCAGCACCATGTGTGTGTCTAACCCTTTTCAGTGTTTTGATATGTATGATAAGTAGGACGAATGTTCCTCACCATAGTATTGGTCTCAGCTGGTGCTGCTGATCCTACTTACCACTTTCTGCCAGCTTGTCAGAAGAGGAGGATGGGATTTCAAGTTAAAAGCTCACCACTGTGCTTTTTGTTGCTGTGTTAGCTTTTAATTTTGTGCACGCTTTTATGAATAGGAATCGAGACACTCGTAACTTCCTGGGGATTGGGGCAGGTGTTTAGAACACTGATCGCACACAGAATTTCCTTGTTTTGAAGCAGGGTGTTTTTTTGTTTGTTTTTTTGCAACAGGTAAGAGCAGGTAGTGAGGTTATATTTCTTTTTAATTTTGGTAAAGTTCATTATAGTTCTTATTTTAAAGAGGTGGTATTATGCTTTTTGGCTTTTTCCCTCTCCTTTATTGAGTTATATATCTGCTTTGTGCATGTAATAGGGTTGCAAGTGAAAAAGCCCAAAGTCCAGCTCAAAGGAGTTCCCATCTCCCACAGAAAGCTCTGCTCTGACCTGCTTGAAAACAGCTCGTCTGTAGTCCAGCCCTTCACTTCCTTTACTGATGTCACAATGAAAACGCGTCATAAAGCTTGCCAAGTGGCTGGCAGGGTCAGGCACGCCCTTAAACGAAGCTAGTCTGAGTGGAGGCCCTTTGGCTCGATTCGCCTTTGTTTGGGTTTCCATTGTAGAAATGTTGTACCTGTATCTGCTTCCAGGTACTGTTTTTCGTATCACCTCACCTCCGTTCCAAGATTCGAAGTGAGCTGAGGGATAATAAAATGTAATGTGAAAACACTACAGACTGCTGATTGGTCAGAGAGAATATTCACTATTCACTGCATCATCATTGCGTGCTCCAGACAGAGGCCAGCAACAGAAAGTTTTATATTTTACAGTTTTCGTATGGAATTTCATCACTAAATCCACTTCTGAGAAGTTTTGAGGTGAGAAATCAGCTTTATAGATTTAGAATATTGACAGTTTTATGAGAAGTGATGGCGGAACAAAAACGTGATGAATATTTCCGGAGTTGAGGAGCTCCGCAAGTGGTTGCGGGGGAAGCCTGCACCAACCCGCGGGAGGAGCGCGTGTGGCCGGGAAGGTTTTCATACCCCTTATCTGTCTTTACATTCTGAGTAATATTGAAACGTTTTAACCGTATATATTCTGTATATATTTTAATAGCTGTGTGGATCGCTGGTGTGTGTGTCGCATTGAACATTACGTCACGGCCATTGTGTGGCATCGCAATCTATGGGTGCTATCTGCAATGGAAAACAGAGCAGGGCCAAGTAGAGTCGAGTCTATTGATTTGCGCTATGGAAGCATTTTTCGGCAAGGCAGCATAGATTGTTGGAACACTGGCAACAGTTCAACGTTTAGTCCTGAAGGTAAGATGTGGAACAATGATGTTCTGTGGTTGTGTTCCTGTGTTCTTACGACCTGCCCTTCTCTGCTTCTGATTGGCTAGTAGTCCTTACCTAGGAACTGCACATGTGCAACTCCCAACAAAGATTTTGTACAAGTAAGATGCATCAGTCTGTAGCTCAAGAGTGGAGCGTATAACACATAAGAAATGTATGGTGTTTTTTGAAAATTAAACCATGTAAACCTGTTCTGGTACAACCCCTAATTAAGATTTTGAACCTGAAAATGAGCATAATACCACCTCTTTAAGAGTCATCTTTTGGTTATATTTGATTTGAACAGCACCGACAGGCCCCTGTTCCTTTGTATTTTGCCTGTTTTTTTGTATATGTAAATTATCCATGTTCCTTGTAATGAATTGTTTTACCAAATCCATCTGATTTTAATACCTTCCCCTTCCCCTAGAGAGCTGGGTCATAATAGTAGTAATACTAGTTTTTGCTACTGAAGAAAGTGATCACATTACTGTAAAACCTTACAGCCCATCACTGTTCTTGTCATACCATACAATAGCTTGTACTTAGCTCTTACTAATTAGTAGCTTGATAATGTAGCATAGGCAGCAGCTTGACATGTGGTATCTAATGGTCTGAATGCAGAGTTACTGTTTGCTCATTTGGGCGGTATTGGATTTGTGTGTGTGTGCGTGCGTGTGTGTGCGTGTGTGTGTGTGTGTGTGTCTGTGTGTGTATGTGTGTGTGTGTGTGTGTGGTTCCTATGGGGCATGAAAGGAATGTCACATGACCTGCACTCAGTTCTCAGCTTCAGAACCCATAATGGAAGTGACTGAGGAAATGATTGTTAATTGGCTTGATTATTTGCCCGGCCTATTCAGTCAAACGGAAATCATACACAGACTAACTTACACACCCTGCTCTCTCTCTCTTTCTGTCTTTTACACACACACACACACACACACACACACACACACACACACACACACACACACACACACAATGGTTAAATTCCTCCTCAGCATTAAGCTTTTAGAAGGCAACAGCAGCGGTTAAGGCATGACAGCTCCCTGGGGACCCTCAGTGCAACACAGCAGAGAGCTCTTTATGACTACAGATTACCTCCTATTGCATTTCTTTCCGGTGACAGCAGGGCCTTCTTTGCCTTTTTCGATCCCACACCTTGTCTCATTCCTATCTTCCCTCCCTCTCTTTTTCATTCTTTCTCCATCTATCCATCTGTCCATAACCACCCAATCTTTAGCCACCCTGTAGCAACCTCTCAGCCAAACGATTTCTCCTCAAGTTACTGCCGATGTTTGGCATGAAGGCACTGGGAGTCAATCCCCTCAGAAACCTGCGATGTCAATCTTGAATGCTTTGTCTGAAATAATTAGGGCTTTCATTAACATTGGGGAGCATTGCTCCCTTCGTTACCTGCTGGGCAAGGGTTCCCATAATTGGCGTCTAGAGCTTGAGAGGCTCACTTCCCCAGACACCAGTCCCTGAAAACTAGATGTCTCAGATGCCATGTTTTCCCAGGCCCTATCAAGCTTAAAAAAGAGCTGCTTCCTTTTCTTGTCTCTTTTCCAGCTAGCATTTAAAAGTTTGATACAACCACCCTCCCACTGCCATTTCCAGCAGCCACTCAAAATGAAGGCCGTCTAATCTGTCTTTCAGTTTTTCATTCTGTCATTCTCCAGACATCGATGTGGGAAAAAAAGAAGGTATACCAAGTCTTTTTTTTGACACACTGCCAGTGAAGAACTTTTGAAAACTTTGTAGATGTTGAAAATAGCAACCGCGCCTTACCCACACATCCTGTTCCCTGTATAGTGTGGAGCAGTCACTCATATTCTAACTCACTTATATGTATTTTCATGTTTGGTTGTTGATAGGGGAACCTGTTGTTATCACCTGATGATATGAGATGAGATGTTTCGGTGTGTTGGTGCTGGACGCATTGTAACATAAACAAGACGAGGTGAAATTTCATAGTATTAGCTATACTAGTGTAACTGCAACTTAATTTTTGAGTGGCCTTTTATTGTGGCCAGCCTAAGGCACACGTGTGTAATACCCATGCTGACTGATCAGCATCTTGATATGCCACACCTGTGAGGTGGATGGAATATCTCAGCAAAGGAAAATTGCTCACAAACACAGATTTTAACAGATTTGTGAACAATATTTGAGAGAAATATGC
This sequence comes from Lepomis macrochirus, assembly GCA_024633595.2. Taxonomy (NCBI): domain Eukaryota; kingdom Metazoa; phylum Chordata; class Actinopteri; order Centrarchiformes; family Centrarchidae; genus Lepomis; species Lepomis macrochirus. The sequence continues at coordinate 12,667,629 of JALXJV020000021.1, read as the reverse complement.
CTCTTGTGTACATAGAGAAAGTATTAGATCTTTGAGTTCAGCTCATGATGAATGGGAACAAAAACAAAAGTGTTGCGTACATCATTTTGTTCAATGTTGCTAAAATGTCCACAGTTCAGTTCCTGGCTGGGGGTGCCTCAGTTATCCTGATATTATGATTCATAAATGTGAAATAGTTTCTTCTGGCGATAGTGGAGGCACCCCTTAATTCAGCTGAGGTGCCTCCACTAAACATTTCATTAAATGTAGCACTTGAAGCAGTGCAGTATATTTGATGAAGTTGATGTACTTGCATGATTCTTGATTCCACATGGTTGAATGCAATTTGTCACTTTGGATAAAAGCATTGACTAAATAAATGTAATGTAATGTAAAGGCTATGGGAACCGTGAATGACTCATTGACTGCGTTTACACATTGTTATTCACATAAAAAATTGTGACTCTCAAATTCTGCTCACTGTTACTCTTTTCTGCCACCCATCCAACTAGTAGTTTACACCTTTACAACTCCTAGTCCATCTAAATCTAGGAGAAGCAAATAAATTGGGGTAAGGCATGTGAAGTAGCAGGAATAGGGTACACTAACTGCAGCCGAGTACTGCAAATCAAAATGTAAAAATAAATGTCATGAAAAATATATATCCATCTGTAATTTAAGTAAGTTAATTGAATTCATACCTACAAGAGATTGTTGGTTTCTTGCTGGCCATCAGTCAACTTCCCCTGGAATAAAAAAGAACTCTATGAAATCCATGCACACTAAGCCTTGACTCTTAGTCGCTTTTGAATTAAGTACAACAAATGTAACTTGTATTCCACGGTGATACTGCATTAAAAACAAAACTTACTTTATTGTTGTAAAACAGTGAGGAGTAGGATAATATCAAACAAATCACATCACATTAAGAACAGCTTTTAAACTTCCACGGTGGCTTTCTAAATGATCAGCCCAGACCACAAGTAAAACTGCTATCATTCAGTGGAAATGAAAAAGTGGGTGGTGGAAGAACAGAGAAAAACAACAGGCAACGGAAGTGCACCATCATGGAGCCTATTACATAAACATTACAGCCTCTTACAATATTAGATCACATGGGAAATTTAAAACTGTGATAGTTCTGCGTTCAGACAGATTAGCTGACATATGTCAGCCTCATCAGTTTTCCTTAAATCAGCTACTGTTATCGCAGCTGAGGATCAAACATTAATAGAATCAGACTTCCACCGAGTCCCTCGTGAATACCATAATTTGCATCAATACATGAACTGTTTATATATCAACTATAATTTCACACTCAGTCAGACTGAGCCTTAACGTGTCATGGTCCGTAAGTAGTAGTAGTAGTTGATAAGTAAACAGAAATAAAGTACTTATAAGAACATGAACCTACATGAAGATATATGCAGAATAGTCCCTATGCAACACACACAAACAGGCAAAGTAGAACTATGCCCACATGACAGAATTAATGTTAAATCTAATCTCAATATATTGCATGTTTTGGATCATGTAACACTTCTTGATTTAGAGCTGAAAACTTGTCAACCTCCCTGGCAAACACTGCCACGTGGATGTAATCCATTTCAGTTTTGAAAGACTGTGCTCTTGCAACAAGAACACTCAGTGAATTGCAATGGCAAACTAATTGGGAGTCATGTTACCAAGATGTCAACTTCTACTTCTATGAAGTTTGCCCTAAATGTGTTTGGAGGTGTTGCACAGAAGTCAGTTTCAGTCTACTTACACAGTTTAAAATAAAATGTCTATACGATCTCACAAGTTTCTGATGACATGAAAGCGTCATCAGGCCACAGTTGTTTAAAGTAACTTAGATATATTTTTTTGATTTACAAATGTATGTACAGTAGGTAGCAATACAAATCAAGATGGTGTTAATATTCCAATTATTGGATATTAGATGCTGCAAAATACAAAGGCAAAATAAAGAATGCATATGTGGATGAATATATCCATCCATCGTCAACTGCTTATCCTCTGTACAGAGTCACAGGGGGGCTGAAGCCAATCCCAGCTGACATCAAGCGAAAGGCAGGGTTCAACCGGGACAGGTTGCCGGTCCATTGCAGGGTGTGGGTAAATACACTAAACAGAATTAAAACAAACTTAAACATGACTTTAAGTTTTCAGTCATGATAACCACAACTAAATCGTTAATGCCTCTTGAAGAAATTCTTCAAGTCTTTTGTCTTTTGGGACTTAATAAGTGTACGTCAAAAAAAGCACAATCCATTACTGCACAGCTTCTTGGCCCATTCTTCTCACACTGAGACTACCATGTACGCTATATGTTCTCCCTATGGAAAAAAAAATCCCACAGTTGAAAAGGATATGACTCAGAAGGTCAATGCAGTTTCATTTTTATGTGCCTTTGTTGCAACCGCATACATTGCCTTCAGTGCTCAGCACCAGTCCCCACTTGTTTCTTATTAATATTTTAGTGATGAGGTTCAGGTTTTGTGAGAAAGAAAATCAATGAACATTTATGTTACATGAAAGAACATTCAACAGTGTCTGCCTGTTGAATGACATGGCTTTGAGGAAAAGACCACAACACAAGTATTTCATTGCTACATGAACATGATCTGTGCTGTAGCTGGAGAAGCCTCACATTAAACATAGTACTAATTTCTAAATCTGAAGTGTGTTGTCTGAAATCACATTAAGGGCCCTATTTTAACGAAAAATTCTAATTTTGCTAGTTTGATGGCAGAAAAAATGGTCAGCGCGCCAGGTGCATGGATGAAGAGGGTTGTACTTAGTCTGTGAATTACTCATGGGTGTGTTTTGGGCATAACGTGCAATCCTCCAATCAGAGTATCATCTCCCATTCCCTTCAAAAGCCAGGTGCGCTTGCACCTTGGTATTTTTCTGTTATAATAGGGGATGCATTGAGCATTATAACAAATATCAATTGAGTGATTGAATGGCAGACTCACAGCAGAGATGAGATTTGGACAGAAGTGTGGATGTGACATAAAACCATCTCTGATCACGAAGCCTAAGATTACTGTGAAGCTTTGTGGTTTATAAGTGAAGTGTCGGAATTACAGTTATCTCTACTTGTCTTTACTTTCATGATCAGAGAGGCTGCTGACAGTCATTTTAAAAGTTACGTTCTGTGTAATAAACAAACATTGTGGGGTATTTAAGCAGCAAAACAAAAAAAATGTATTTATAAACTTGACATGACAGGACAGAAGAAACTCTCCAGAGGAAACATCCTCCTGAAAGCTAGACGTAACTGCATTACCTAAGTTACGTTGGGATCTGGAGGTCACATTGTATGTATTGCATTCTAAGTGGAGACAGTCAGTCTGTAAAGATCTAAGATTGAATGCTTACCGCAAACATCTCATATGTTTTAGCCTTGGCTCCTAAGTAACATCCATCACTATCAGTGCAGCAGTCTGGTTTACTGACAGAGAATGAAACAGTATCAAGAATTTCTGCTAGGGAGACGGAGGCTGTGTCCAAAATCCCCACTCATTCACTACTAGTGAGTGATCTCACACACAACCAGAGTCTACTTCTGGATCTGTCAGTGACCCCAAGCGTGACCTGTATCTGTGTCACGTAAATCTATTGGATTACCAGGTGATTGTAATCCAATAGACTTTTTGTTAAATTCAACAAATATTTCCTCATCGTTCACTACCTATCAGTTATACAGCTACACAGCACTGGCTCTGTAAATAGAAAAATAAGAAACAGTTTCTTAGTTTCCCCTTGGCTTGGGGCATATGCATAAAATGCTATATACTGTATTTATTATGTAACCCCTGGGTGTGTTGTCATATTATCTCATTTGTTCTGACCTTGGTTGTGTCAGCCTAAATATTGCATTCTTAATTTAGCCTTGTGATAGTGGCAGTGTAACTTGTGTAAATTAACTCCTCTCTTTCTCTTTTCTTAAGTATTTTATGGAGCCATGCTGTTTGTTGACATGTTAAAAACACAGTAGTAGAGCAAGTATTGTAGTTTTACCGGCATCTATGGTTTAAAACCATTTTTATGAAATGGTATGGTTAATAAATAATTATACATCTCTAAACAGACACATTGTATATTTCAATTAAATTGTTATTATATTGTCTGATATGAAAGAAAAATATTTATGCTCCTTGATGTCTGTAATTTAGAGTATGCTTGTTCCCAGTAAATGTATTGTTCTTTGCAGTCAGTGCACTCAAATAAAAGCTGTCTTAGTCTTTTTAAGGATAAGGTCAACTAGTGTATTTGAAGAACAATTAATTGTCTAACATACAGATACACACTAAAACAGAATTTTTATGGAACTCAAAATGTTAACGGAACTTTAATCTATGGACATTAGACAATTATTAACATTAACTATAAAATAAGCAAATTATCTCAGTCTGGTTCCATAACTCATATTTTAATGTAGTTTTCAACTACTGTATACTGCATAATAGAATTCCTGAAATTCAGTTATGGCTTTTGGTTTTGGTGCACCACCACAGTTTTTTCAGTGGCCCCATCTGGCCACCCGTAGGAAAAAGTTTTGGGGGCGCCACTGCTTGTGTGGACCTTGCCACACAACATTGTTCCAGCTACTCGGCAACAGTTAGTGCTCGTGCACAAAGGTGATGGGAGAGAGAGCAGTGGGAGAGAGAATTCACCAGCACATTTGAATGTGCTAGACTCTAGGCAGAAACAGCCAACGAGGAGTCTGAGTATAAACAGAGAAGAAAGTTATGACCAGGCAAGGGCAAAGGTGTTTCAACACTGGAGAAAACTTCAGAGATTTGAAATTTGGGAGGGGCGGAGTTTCTGACGTAGCACTTAAGGGACGGGTGTATTTGTTTGGCAGTTGAGTTTAAATATCAACAATCCTTCTGCAGAATGCAGAGTGCATGTACTGTGAGAGACATTGTTTGTACGCCAGCTTTCCATCAAGGCAAGGCAAGTTTATTTGTATAGCACATTTCAACAACAAGGGTATTTAAAGTGCTTTACATAAAACATAAAAGCAACATAGGGAAATTGAAAAAAATACACATTAAAACAGGGTCAAACAGGACAGTAAAAGTTACAGTGCAGTATACAATCAGGGTTAAAAGAGTTGGAAAATAAAAACAGGCTAAGAGGTTGAACAAATAATTGAGTTACAATTATTTTGAAAAGAGAATAAACAGGGAAGTACACTGAATCTACTCTCTCTAGCTAGTCTGTACTCAGGTCCATAGCAATCTTTGGGTCCACTGAAACTCCAGAAACCCACAGACACTACAGAGAAACCTGGACATGTCTGTCCGCAGTCCGCTTTGATCCAGTTATACTCTGGACCCAACTGCGTGTTTACAGGTGGACAGAGGTTTCTGCAAATCACTCTGGTGTGAGATTTAAGACTACTTCCTTCACTCTGTTCAGTCTCACTCTCATTATCTTTTCACTCAAGTACCTACTCATTTCTCACCGTGTAAATATTTAATTAAAAGCAGTGGTAAAAAGAACAGTCTTAAGTCTTTAATTTAAAAGAACTGACAGTGTCACTTCAGCATTTCACTGTAAAAATGCTAGAGTTACCCCTCATGGTTGTTAATTCCTTCCTGGAGAGTGGGCTTGTCTTCAGTATCAGGAAGGCTTTAGTTCTGAGAGCTGATGCAGTGGAGGTACACATCCACCATTTCCTATCAACAGCTAGAAAGTGGTTTCTTGCTGGCTGCTTGATTATTTCCATCATTGGGATGCTGAAGTTGTCTCTGCTGCATTACCTAAAAATGGAACTCACAATGCTTTAGCTTACCATAGAGCAAACAAAGCTGTTTCAGGTGTCTTCATAGTATTTCATTTATTTCTAGTTTAAAACGGGAAATTTGTGAAGGTTATTTAACTGAACCACATAATGCTCTCTTCCAGAGTGTGCAGGTGGTCTCTCTCGAGTTTTGTGGATAAAGTTTGCAAAAGCCCTGGACTTATAGTGCTACCAACACTGAATCAGACCATTGCTGCTCTCATATTTCTCACAGACTCAGTGTACAGAGCGAACATGCAGGAAGACAAATTGGTGCAATCCTTGGACAAATTGTAGAATCCTATATCCTTGTTAGTTAAGCTGCGAAGACTGATACCAACCCAGGTAGAAACTCTATCTCACTTTGATTGATTGTGTATATATGACATTGTCTACATTTGTATAATCTATTTAATGCCACTCAACCAACTCTCTAACTATGCCATGAAGGACAAATATTAATTGTTAACCACTATTTGATCCATGTCTTCAAGTTACCCTCTGTGAAAGTGGCAGTCCCTCTGCAAGGCCAGCTGGTATGTCTGTGAAATCGACTACAGTGTATTCACAGAAATTGAAAACCTCTGTAAAGCCAGACAAACCCCATTAGGACAGATCAGAGCCTCTGGTAGGCACAGGTCTCTTTGTCATACTCACAAAAGCTTGTCTAACAATAAGAGAGCGGATATCCAGCGCATATCCCACTGCCTCAGAAAATACGAAATTGGGTGAAATCAAGCACTTCTCTTATGATAGCTCTCTGTGTTTGTGCTTCAGGACAAAGTGTGTGTGTGTGGGGGGGTCTGGTCTTCTGAGTAGAGTGTGGCAGTAAGTATAGAGTTAGTGGGGAAAAGAAATCCATTTATCTTGCTGGTGGTTGCTAGTGTAACTTCCTACTCATACAGTGGTTATCTCTGGAAGAAAACCTGGTGTAAACAATCAAAAAATTATTTTGTATGCACAAAATGAAACTGCTATATTGCCCTCATATCAGGTTCTCTGGGCGCTTTGTGACGCTCACCTGTTCCCGTTCTCGCTGCCTGCTAAACTCTGTCGGCACAGAGAGACGATGGAGAAGAGAAGCTCCGGTTCCTTTCAAGCAGCCGTGTTCTCAATGTAGCTCATCAATGTCACTTGTCGTGAACCGACCTATCACAGCCTGGATGGGGCGGGACATTTAAAAATACTGACAGTTGTCATTTACATGGGGACGCTGGGGACAGGTCAGAATCAGAATATCTCCATCACAGCTAATTTTGTCCACTTCAAGCACTGGTTTTGAGCCAGTGTCGATGATGAAGGAGTAGGCTACAATATACGTCTGCATTTTTCCAAGTAATTAAACTATCTGTTATTAGTCAGATATTTGCCCTCTGCAAGGCTGTGTGCAGCCGTTTGTTTTATCAAATGCCACATCTGTCACACATGTTATTAGCAGCTCACAATTTTTTGTTTTACAATGCTTCTGCCCCTTTCGTCTGTGGAAAAGTTAATGTAATAGTTTTTTTATATACTTTTCAAGTACATAACAAAGATTGATGGAGTATTATGGGTTTCTACACCTAGTGAATTAATTAATGTATGTTATAATAACACAGATACATTAAATGTGCTTGCTTATATTTTTGCATCTGATTGGTTAAATGTCCTTAATTTGAACAGGCTAAATAATCAAATAAAGAGACAGTTATTTTACAATATGTTAAGGAGTAGTTTATGCAGTGAAGTATGTTTATACAGTCACCCACATAATGCTGTCTATTGGTTCAGACATGCAAATCGGTCCTGAAGAGGCACAAGGCGGAACAAAGATTTGTTCCGGTATGGACAGAAAACTCCGTTCATTGTCTTCAGGACTGTTTCACTGTCACTGATTGGGATGTGTTTAAATTGCCTGTCCTCACTTAGATGAACTGACAGAAACTGTGTCTGCCTATATATCTTTTTGTGAAGGAAAGATATATAAAGATAGGAAATGATTATCTCCCGGACATCCATCTCCATTTATTCAAGAAATAAACCCTGGGTCTCCAAATCAATCAAAAGCATAATTAATCAGAGAAACATTAGTTTTAATCAGGGGGACATGATACAGCACAGGACACTATCTAAACAGGTGAAGAAGGAACTCAAGCTTGCAACGTGCGTATATAAAGATAAAGTAGAAAACTTGCTGCGTGCTGGAAATTCACATCCTGCTTGGGAGAGCATGAAAACCATATTCGGGTTGCAGTCCAAAATTTTTTCCATTACTCCGAATGGAAAAACCAATCTGGAATTTTCTAATGAACTGAATGTTTTTTATAATCATTTTAATATCCACGTCCAGGTCCCGATGGGATCGGTGGTCGTGTTCTGAAGAACTGTTCTTTCCAGCTGGCAGACATCTTCTGCTTCATCTTTCAGTTGTCCTTACAGCTGCATAAGGTCCCTTGTCTTTGGAAGGACTCACTAATCATTCCTGTGCCTAAGATTCAAACTCCTAGGACCCTCAGTGACTTCAGACCAATGGCGCTCACATCTCTTGTCATGAAAGCTTTTGAAAGGCTAGTGAAGGATGCACTTTTGGCCACTGTACCGGACAAGTTAGACCCTCTCCAGTTCGCCTACAGGTCGGGCAGAGGCATGGATAACGCAACAGGGTGGTTTTTAAACATGGTTTTTAAACATCTTGAGGGGGCCAAGTCCCTTGTCCGTCTACTATTTATTGACTTCTCCTCAGCTTTTAACTGCATTCAGCCCCATGTTTTAGCAGAAAGGTTGAAGAACACTCATAACATTGATACTGGACTGATCTGCTGGCAGATTTTTTAACAGTGAAGTCACAACGGGTGAGAGTGAACAGTGTTTTATCAGATGCCCTTTACTCTTCTACTGGGTCACCCCAGGGCTGCGTCCTCTCCCCTCTTTTATTTGTTTTATACACAAATGAATGCCAAAGCCATCACGAACAGCGCCACATTATTAAATTTGCGGATGATTCTGTCATTGTGTTACTCCTCAGCAGTGATGATCTCAAACATGGTCCTGTAGTGAATGATTTTATTGATTGGTGTAAATCCTCCTTTTTAAACATTAATGTGGCAAAAACGAAAGAGATGTGCATCGACTTCAGTAGAAACCCGTCATTTCCCCTGTTGTAATGTACAACCAGCCAGTTGAACTAGTTGAACTAGGTTTATTTGTGAAACAGTTTTACTAATAAGCTCTTTAAATGATACAAATACTATATAAACTATAGATTAGGCAGACTATCGAAATAAAGTGTAACCTGTAAATATAATCAAATGGCCAGAAATAACAAGAAAATGCATAGATTTCGGTCATAGGGTAACTCCATGCCTTTACTTTGTGTATTGATCATGCTTACTTGCTTACGTGGTCACCCCCCAAAGGCCCATTCCGAGCCAGGAAATACCCTGACAGGATGACTTTAAAGCAATACATTGATATGAAACAATTAAGAGACATAGTTGCAATGTTTCACTATCTACGTAAGTGGAATTAAATTTTGGGACATGGCGTTTCAGTTTGCATGGTGAAATGACATTGATGTCCACGACATCCACATGGCTCCACTTATCCACTGCCATGGCTCAACTCAACCCTCATATGAGGTAAGAGTGCACATTTTTTTGGAAAGCCATATTTTGAAAACAGTTTACTTTAGAGCCACACTTTAAAGACACCTCAAGTTAAAATTGGCTCAAGTTACCCCACTCTTCCCTAATTTCTGTAATGTCTGTTATACGATCCTTACACTGGCCGCGACATTCAGTTCCTTGTGGCACTAACAGTCCGCAGCTTACTGCACTGTTAGCCACTCCATTGATGTCCTGTTTGCTAACATGCTTGCCTCCCTAACAGAGAACGGCCAAATACGGCCATCTATGTTAGTCCAAATGAAAACTTTTAGCCAGGTCAGTGGCAGCAGTGGCAACCAGCCAGCTGCTCACATCAGATCATTAGTGCCAGGAGCTCGACTTTGATCTCTGTGAAAGGATTGAACTTACAACACCCCTGTTTCTGCACAGCGGCCCCCTGGAGCTCCCTCAACCAAACACACTCACACATATTTGTGTGCACATCTGTAGGGCGGAGCAAAGCTTCTGACAGCTTCACTGAACAAACAACATCCCTGTGCTAGCACACTCTAGCTTTAGGCCAAGACAGGTGGCGTTTGAATGGGTGTGTTTGCCTGTATGTTAACTAGGTTCAGGGACTCTCTCTTCTCTGATGTCTGGTCTTTCCACTTTAATATCTCTCATTCAGTGTAACTTAAGACCCAATGTCATAACACTAAAAATTCCTGTCAAAATTTAGCACGTTAAATAAAGCAAGCAAGACCACTGACAAGAAGAGGTCATTTCTAGATAAAAATATCTATGAAGTAAAATTGGTTTATTGCAGTCATTCTTAAGCACCTTTCATTCCATCTGTACTGTTTCTTCCACTATAGTTTGCAATATTACAAAACACATCATGAACAAAATGACAAAGAAGCATTCTTTCATCGTACTTGAAATAACACAAAGGTTTCAGAGAAATATTCATTAACATGTCTTTAAGTACAATGTGTGACATGTTTTAGTGAAAACATAAGAGGTACTAAAGAGCAAATAGCAATATAGAAAATAGCTAGAGCAATACTTCTAGCTTCTCTTATCTTTGCCTTATGTCTGCTCAGTTACTGTATGTGTTTTAGCATGGATTTTCTTTTTTTGCTTCAATACCTAATGCAGCTATTATTGATTAGCAATCAACAACTACAGTTCACAACAGTCTTAGACATACAGTACACCAGTTTATCTGCTGGCTCCAAGGATTCTCTGAATCAGTAAAATATTCAAACATACATACATTTTTACAGAAACGAAGGATATGATATGGTAACCCTAGTTCTATAAGCACAGGCTCCGCCCTCTGCTGGACATCAATGATGTCAGATTTCATTCAATATATTCAGACTTTCATTCCATATATTCTGACTTTAATTCAATATATTCAGACTTCCATTCAATATGTTCAGACGGACAAACTTATATATATATATATATATATATATATATATATATGGCCCATAAAGGCCAACGGTGAGGTGAACAAGGTTTATTCAGTTTTCCCAGATGCCATGGGAACAGTAAGGACAACTTCAAGACAGCTGTTGACTTTGACTAATTATCATGTGTTGTTTTCCAAATGCCTTTGCCTCTAGCAACAACACAGGCCGTGATATGTTTCACTCAGCTTGCTACCAGCAGCTGTAGAAAGGTGGCTTAAGAGCCAGGATAGCAACAGGGATCAAAGAGGTGTATTGGTATTCAGATATGAGCCATTGCATGCCCTCTGCATGTGCTGAATGTTGTTCCCAGAGGGGTGGCTGTGAAGCCTGGAAGCAAATGCACCTTCACATCCCAAGCCTTAGCTGGTACCAAAGGCCTGAAGCCATGATAACATAGAGTTAGTGATTTTCTACGGAATTCAGTGAAAGGTTTTATATTGAGGGGGTACAGGGGGAACATTATTGCTGTTTGATTAATTAAGAGTGTCAGATAAAATTTAACCCAACTAGAGAAACAGCATGTGACAAGGACATTAAGGTTTTTAAGAGGTCAGTAGCCATATATGATGCCATTTTTCAGTCGTGAGTTTGAAGGATTCTGAATTAAACACAGTATCAGAATAATAGAGAACACTTAGGATAAAATAATGTGGTTAGTAATATTTATTTAAGAAAAGATGAGAGAGAGCAGTCTCGCAGCTTTTTATAAGTGGATTTTTCTTTTGAAATATTGGTGAAAGCAATTAAGCACTTGTTTATATTTGAGAGTTTATATTCCAGACTCAGAGACTTAGCTGGCAGGAGGATAAATACCTACTTCTATGGTTCACAGCAGCAACACAGCAATGTCCAATCAATTAAAGCCATATTAATATTCAGTGTAGGGAGAGACACAGTCCAGGTATAAGCAGACTAATGGAGCCACCAGTAATGATTATTTTTTCCACCGCAGACAAACTTTTTTCAAGCTTTTTTCATTAGTGTTAGTAAATGTGTGGAAAGTGTTTGTAGAGAAAGAGGTAAAGAAAGAAAAAAACAGAGACACGGGGTGCTGTGAGGATAAATGGATGGAATAGTGTAATTTAGGGCTGACTCCGAATTGTCAAGACTCGATGCTTCGATGGTCGGGGCCTGATTTGACTGTCAATCTCATAGTGGAAGCTTCTCAGCTGTGTTTTGAAATGAGGATCATAGCATTTTGGCGATATGGGGATGTTCAATGACTGATTTTATACATAACTACAGTTTTCTCCCAGTAATTTAATATACAGCCTATTACACTATAAATATCAACATATAGTGCTGTAAATAAAAATGTGAAAAGAAAGAAGCTTTTAATAAATGTTTTTAAAGTGTGTGAATAAATCCAAAATTATAACCCTAACCCTTAAGGAACGGGGGTCAGTGCGCATGTGTGGGCACATTGATCACCATTGATGAACCTCACAACGAATTACACTGTTTTTAAACTGTATTTGAAATAGACCCGCAAGGAAGTGCATACACACAAAACTCAGCAAAAGACCGGTGAATGGCAAGCGAACAGAGAGAAAAGGGTCAACAGTAAGCCTCAGCTTAGCTGGAAATGTAGGCTACAGTATGTTACAGTGACTAATAAATAGAGACAGCAGCTCCTCAAGATTGAAGCGGAGCTACAGTGTATAAGCCAAGCCACCCCCCGCAATTGCCGCCACACAAACACGTATGATTCGACTATCAGTTGACTATAGGCAAGACTTGACAATTCTGATTGGACTATCCTTAGTCAGGGACAGCCCTAGTGTAATCACTGGCTTTTTTAAAAGCATCAATCACACTCAGGAGAGTCAGCAGAATGTTTGTGTGAGAAATAAAAGCGCAACGCCTTCATGTCCCCACCTCACTGTCCTCCTCATCAACATCAGAGATAAATCAGGCAAATAGAGAGGAGTAAAGTGTAGCTTGACAGCCACCTGGACCACATACGGCAATTTCATAAACACAAGGATGAAAAGGCATTTAAGCAAATTAAATGGCAGCATCTCTAACCCAAATGGTCTTCTTTCCAGCTGACAAGCATGGTACTGCTTTTGTGCAACATGTCAGCTGCAGTGTTGCTTCTTATGTGGTAGTCATGCTGGTGATTACTTAAGTATACAGTATCACATTTTTCTCATTTTCAGTCCTATATAGTGTTAGTTTAATTACTGGATAAGCTATCAAAATCAATACTGCTTGTACATGGAATGATGACACCACCCTGACTAACAATTTATCTTGTGACACAGAACCAGTGAAGTGGCTTCGCTTCATTTCAGGTGATATGTTCCTAAGATAAATTCATGATCTGTTTTTTGAAAATTTTATAACCAGGACATTTACCAGCTTTAACTGCACCTTTGAAAGAGCCATTTAAAGGTGGTAAATGACTGCAAGCAGGAGCTCAAGACAGTTACTGTTTAATGCTGTTCTATTCCGTTGTTTTGGTACATCTTACTAAGATGGGGGTTTTTTTCTTCTCAGGAATAGGTTACTGTTTGATGACCCAGTTTTATTCACCATGTGTGTAAAAGCTGTTAAGCAAAAAATGGTTTAGAGGTATTAAAGTCACTGGTAAAACAGAGGCAGTTTGCAGACATGTTTTGTTAGTAGGCCAAAGGGTTACTTTGCAAAGTGGATCTGGCCAACTTATGAAACTAGAACTGGTTGAAAAAATCAAAAGGAATATCTATCTATCTTAAGACTCCCCAAGAGAGGTTAAGTAGATGTGACAAAAGAAGAATACAATGCAGGGAAGATTAAAATGTGGTGTCTGTCAGCCTGCACCTCAGGGGCCACCATTACCATGTCTCATGGGGGAAACGGAAAGGCGAGGATATAAAAGGGAGAGCAATGTAACATTTCAATGAGTTTTGCATCATTTCCCTTGCTCTGGGGAAAGCAGGAAGCTTAAGAACCAACAAGAAGTTCTTGATTCCGCAGTGGTGCCTAACTTAAGTCTGAAACGATGCTGTTTGACATCACATGTAATGGACATACTATACAATATAACTGTAACAGTTGTTGAGGCCTACAGTCAAATGATAAAGTCATTACTCAGTGTAGTGGGGTGTATGAAATCGTGAAAAGAAGATAATCGTCACATACCCCAGAAAGAAGATGTCATTGTAAAACAGAGGCTGTTTGCAGTATTTATAGGATATACAGTAAGCTGATGGTTTGCAAAGAGGAGCAGGCCTTTGTGGAGTCTTGAGAAAGTGGCAATTCCAAATAAAATTGCATAGAATAATACAGGTGGCAACAAGTGCAGCAGTTAAATAAAAATGTTACATTCCACATATTGTGGCCCTTTGACGACTAGCGTTACAGTGATGACATCTCACCACTGTGTTGTTTATGTTTAGTCAAGGAATGTTATTATACCCCGTGTTCCTGCTCGACACCCTCTGCAACAATTATTGTTACTATTCTTATTGTTATTATTGTTATTATAATCATTTCTCAATTAGTCTATAGCAACATCACCTTTACTTCTGTACCTCTGTGTGTATATTGTGCAGGCTCCCTCCCTCCCCTCTCTCTCTCCTTCCATCCCTCTCTTTCTTTCTCTCTGTTCCTCTCGCCCTCTCTCTCTCTCTCTCTCCTTCACCCCTAACCGGCAGATGGCCGCCCACCCAGAGCCATGGTTCTGCTTGAGGTTTCTGCCTCTTAAAAGGAAGTTTTTCCTTGGCTCTGTCGCCTAGTGCTTGCTCTTGGTGGGAATTGTTGGGCTTCTGTAAATAATAATAAAATACCCGCTCTTTTATGAAAAGCGCTGTGAGATAACTGTTGTGGTGATTTGGCGCTATATAAATAAAATAAAATTGAATTGAATTGAATTATTTTAAATTCTTTGGCATGGTCAGCCAGACAAGATGTGACCTGACAGCCAGATTAACTAAGAGAGGCCAATGATGTAAATGTGTCGCTGTTTGTGTTTAAACATATTCCACCATACAAATTAGATATATGAACATGCTGTACATTTATTAAAACAAGATTTTAAGCAGCCATTGTACGAGATACTGACTGACCAGAACAAGCAACATATTATATGTTATATATAATATATGGTATATGTTACATAATGTTGTCTGGTCACTCGCCTCTAGCTATCTCTAGTTGATTAAAGCAAATTTACTAGACATTGGTAAAGTTACTGTAAGTGCTCTTCTGTTAGTTGCTGTCTAGCTTTGCTGGCTAGCTTGCCACAGAATATATATTCCTGTCTGTTCTTTTGCTCTCTCAGTCTCAATTTCTCTTCCTGGCTTCCTCCGAAAACATCTTCTTCAGTCTCTTTGCAGCATCTGCCTTGATACCCATACTAAGAATACCAAGCTAGCTTCTTCGGAAGAACTTGTACATTATATACTTTTTGAACTTCTTATAGCTTACTTGCTGAAGAGTTGTGTTGGACCTGTAAAGCATCTAGCCCTTGTCCTGATAAATGTTCTGCCCGGGATTCCAGTGTTACATAGCGCAGAAAAGATAAAAAAAGATTGTTGTAAAGATTAAGTTACTAAATAGTGTTGGTTTAAACAATGTTGTTTTCACATACAGTGAAGTTACCTGTTTTAGTCCAGCTGATGTGCAGTAATTTTAATGTGTCAACTCTCTTCCTGTCACTAAACTAAGCTGAACCCCAGCCAAAGCACGAGAAGGTGGACTGCTGAATTCACTGGGTTTTAAGCGGCTGCACCACCTCTAGTGTCCAGCAAAAATATACATATAAACATGAAACTTAGCTTTAAATGGCTGTGGCTTTTATCTAGAAAATTACAAGTTGTTTTGTCAATTCAATGTTTGGGATGAAGTTAGAGAATTGAGCTTATGAATGTTAAATTTGCCATTGCAAAATTATGGATTGGCTGTAAAAAAAAAAAGAAAAAAAAGACATATGGGTGTCTAAAATGAAACACCCTCACCTCTACTGTTTCTCCTTGAGTGAGGCACAAAACCCCTAACTACTCACTTCACATCAACAGTAGAAATCTATAGCTGTAATGGTAGCAGGTGTGAATGTGAATTTAGATGAGTGTAAAGTTGGTGGAAGAGCAAGCACGCTCAGTCTACTTTCTTTGACTTTCTGCAGAAATATGTTATCCTCTGTTATATAATGTTAGCAGTAATATTCATTTCAGTTGTTTCAAGCTATGCAAATATGAGCTGAAGTTTAATGCTTGTTGGTTGGGCATGACAAAACACACTTTAACAGCTGGCTCTTTCAATTTTCGTCAAACTTTTTTGGGTTTAGTTGTCTCCTCTTTTACTCTTTCATTTACATGCTTACTTTCAGGCTATATTTCGTCACCACTCAGAAACGTTTTGTTATCCTGGTTGATTGCAGGAGAAGAATATACTTGATAGAGGTGGGCTTTTTTAGTATTTTTAAATTTATCGTTTATCTCATGTCATACAAAATTAATTAAGTCCATAAAAAGTGTGAAGGGGAACAGCTGTTTGAAAAAGTTCAAAGTTCAAAACCCAAACCAGTTCAGCATGCTTCTATGGGGTTTTTTTTCAGTCTGTGCTCTATTTCACAACAGAAACAGTCATGCTTGAGTCATAGCTGATTGTCTTAGACTTGTGTAACGCTTGTTGTGTTGTGCGCTGTTTGAATAGACTTATTTTAAAAGGTACAAATCAGCTCCTACTTATTTACACAGTGCTCACTGTTTATTTCTTTATTTTTTTCCACTGCTAAATATTCATGGTCATAGGTCATGCTTTATGACACTGTGAGTACCAAGCATACAGTATAATGAGAGCGAGAGAAAAAAATCAAGAAACAAATCAAAGCAAATGTGATTAAACTCACATTTGCATCTAGAGGAATCTCATCAATCAATGCCGCCTTACTGAGCATACCCCTAAAGGACATCCAATGCCCAAGGATTCTGTGGATTTATTTTTATGTTGAAAGTAAATAATTAAATAAAAAGCTCCTTAAACCCCTGACCTTTTGTCAGTGCATGTGATTTATTCTATGACTTGACAGACAGCCATTTGAATTCAATGACTGTGCTCATCCCACCCTCTACTGTGACATTTATATTATAAATGATTATGTCAGACAGCTGACAACATTTTTCACTCATGACTGTGACAGTGGCTTCAAGATAATACTATTGGAACGTGGGGGAAATTGCAAGTGGCTTACGACCTTGGTTTTGTGGTTGTCTCATCATTCAGAGTTTACTGTTTGCTAAATTTGTAACAAAGTTCAGACGGACACAAAAGTCTTATGGATTTAGCAGACTGAAAGAAGGATACTGGATATTGCTTTGAATTATATGTTTTTCCTTGAGGTTTGTGCTAGTCTTAACCTATAGTTTAAACATAAATGTCGTTTAATGTCAATGAAAACATAAATCCATTCATCCAATTTCCGAACTGCATATCCTGTTCTGGGTTTTGAGGTTGCTGGATACTATTCCAGCATGCATTGGGTTGGAAAAAGCAAAAAAAAAAAGAACAGGCTGGGTAGGGAACAGACTGCTCAGCTATTATATAAGCCCATGTTTCAGATGCCTCCCCCATCATCTCACTCCCTGCCAGGCCAAATTGCAAGACAGGAAATTCCTGGAAGATGTCAGTCTACATTTGAACATTACATGGATGATACTTTGAGGCATGCATCAGTACTCTGTGTAATTTGTGTATATGTGTGCATGAGGATGTTTGTGTACATACTGTATGAGTTTCATCCATAGAGTGTGCAGGCATGCATGTTTGATTTATATGGGATGTAGATGTCCCTTAGAAAACAGAAAAGATGAAAAGATTAAGAAGCCCTCGTAAAGGCGGCACCACCTGAATCTTTAGCTGTGCACCCAAGTCTCCTTGGTGCACTCCTATAGCTAATAATTACACAATTATTACTAGTGATCACTTAGCTAGTGATCACTTAGTGATCAGCTAGTAATTGTTCCATTATTTTAAATCAATTCAATTAGCTTTATTGGCATGAATGTGAAACAATATTGCCAAAGCATACAACATAACAACAATCAACAATAAACAAAACAGTAAGTGTGCATGTGTGTGTTAAAAAAAACTAAAAACTAAAAACATAAATAAATAAAACAGTAAGCGTGTGTGTTTGTGTGTGTGTTAGAGAATATATTAGAAATAAAATAAATAAATAAAACTGTAAGCGTGTGTGTGTGTGTGTATATATGTATATTAATAGACAAAAAAATCAAGTTTAAAATGTAAAACATAAATTTTAAACGATCAAAATAATAATAATTTCAAAATCTGTACAATTTTTTATCAGTCTGAGGTTCCACTGCTTGTCCTCACGTCATGGCATGTGGAAACATATTTTGCAGCAATAATTTCACATTTGGGCATTTCTCCCAGTAAATAGGGGAGTTTCTTTGTGTCTGATAGGAATTCGAATTTGGGGTATATTTGGGCAATGTTTGCAAAGTGTTTTTGTCTTGGTGTTTCATATTGGCATGAGGTTAGAAAGTGCAGCTCTAGCTAACTAAACTGAATACAAAATGAGAGTAAATAATATCAACAAAATAAATGACAAAAACAGAAAACAATCAGAATGTAATCAACAGGATATATATCAGATGTAACATTAGTCCTGGGCTAATAGCATCAATGTGAATTCAGTTTGATAATGTCGAAAAATATGATCCTAAAGGGATGAGGGAACAAATGGACGCAAGTGATATGGTGATAACAAGGGATGTGGATTGAGACCTGGTTCTGAAAGGACCCAATTCCAGAATTTCTTTTGATAAAACAAAAGGAAAAGATATTGTTAATCGTCTGTAATGATTAGAATGGTTTCAGTTAAAACAACATTTTATCTTGATCATAGCAGTGATTTATCCCCACCTTCAGAACAAGGTTCTTAAAAGAACCTATCGATTGTTAAATGTTCTTAATAAGAAAATTTAGATGAAAGTATTTGAAAAATGCCTTCAGTAAAAACAATAAAACACAGACAGTGATAGATAGTACAAGGAGAAAGTTTAAGAACAATGGCATGTAATACCTCTTTTGTCCTTTGGGGACAATAGTTTCATGAAAGGAGACTGAAAATAACTATGATTAGATTAATTTAAATCCTTTGCCCAGGAGCTGGGGAAATGAATTATGCAACATGGGATATATATTATATTATACTATTTCTGTACCATATTAGTTATAAGGAAGTATATAAGAAGGTGTTTGGGACGTGGCATCAATTAAACACTAAACACCGACAAGAATGTATAAATGAGCAGAAGGAGAAAGGTAAAAGCACTTCAAATTAACTTTCCTTTTGATTCTTTTAGTTTTTCGACATCGTTCCCAAACCATAATAACATGGTAAAACTACTCAAAATTGAAGAGGCGAGGGCCACTAACTAACTTAACAAAGATTATTCAGCAAGACAAGTTTACAAGGCAAAGACATTATAACATTCTTTATTCACAAAGGTTTGGATTGGGGTAGTGTCCTTTTTTCTGAATCAGTCAATTTACATGCCTGTTGATCTTATCTGTTAGCACATCGGTTCAAAAAGGGGAGTGGGTGGCCTTGTTGTATGTGAGTGTGTGTGTGTGATGGGTGGGTGCATGTGTGTTAGCGTCTCACTTTATGGCCTTTGTCCATTTTAGAGGTCCTGACAGCCTGGTTAAGGGTGAAGTTACGTCTCTGGGCAAGGTTGAATTGTCATTTTAACCGTCATGAGTAGAGACAGTTATCTTAAATTCAGATGGTGGAGATGGTGATTTTATGGTTAAAACTTCCCAACCAGCGCTTAGAGTGGAAAGAAAAGTGTTTCATGTAGCAGACCTTTCACCCCCCTCTTTTTTGAGGGTTTGGGGGGGCCTGGAGTCAGGCTGTGTGCTTGATGGGTGTTCACTTAACCTTCAGTTCTCTTAGGTAGAGACAAAGGGGAGATGCTGCGTTCTTCATTTTGCCAAAAAATAATTAGTGCCCTCCGGTTGCGTCAGGAGGGGCACTGCAATTCCATGTTATTTATGGACTTTCTTCACGGAGTTAGAATCTTGGACATCTGTAAGGAGCTTGGAGTAAAACTACTGCTCTCCTGGATTGGTATGCCTCCTGGATGGGTCCATGTGGCGGTAGTTTGGGCATGCCTTGGGAACTTCCAGGAAGCCCCAGAGGAAGTGTCTGGTGTGGACATCTTAGTTAGCACAATGGCCTGAATACCAGGACCAAAAGTCATCAGACAAAACAAAGTTTTTGTCACTGGTGATATGTTCAACAAATATATTTCAACCTCACAAAAAATAATGAGTGAATTCCATCTTTATGTACAATTTTCTTTTCAAACCCTTGAACATATTTAAAACAGATTCATAAATATATCTCAAAATACAGGTCATGTGTACTTCTTCTTACGTATGTGTCTTTGTCTTGTATGTGTTACCCCTATGGGAATAACTCAATTGTGTGCTTGGGTAAGTCACAGGGACCGGGGGCAGTGGACATCCCATGAAGGAGATATCTAAGGCATGCAACCACGGGCCTTCAGTCCTGTGGGGAGAGATATATCCAGTTTTCTCAGCTAGACAGGCCTGATGCTGGAGTGACATTGCTTCAGGGAGCCCAGGCAGGGGTGGTCACATGGGGCGAGGTAGTGTCAAGGGTGGTCAAGAAGTCTGCTCCACCAGCCATCTAAGGCATGCACACACATTTAGGAGTATCTATGCTCCTAAAACCCATTGCTCTGGAACAGGTGTGAGTAAGCACAACACTATTCGGGTAGAAATATGCTGTACATCAATAAATTAATTGGTCTCACAAAAGGATTAGCTTTTTAGATTTTTAGCCACTTGAATGTGTCATGCCATAATCCATAATAAGCTTTTTTTGACATGCAACTGATTTATTTGCCTTAACCTCAGCTTTATGAGAATTATAAGGCTATGTCTGGTCACTGATTGCTTCTTAGTTATAACTAAGACTAGCCTACAGCTAAGATGATGCTCTCTGGTTCATATTTTGGGGTATAAACAATGTTAACAAGCTGTTTCTAAAAACAATGTTTCCCCCATTATTTGACAAATGCATGATAAAGTGAATCTGTAAACACATCAAAACTTACAACACTGTGGCAGAGATTTGACATCCCTTTGTGTGACCATCCCCTGAACCAAGGCAAGACCTGACAGATCAACTCATCTACTCAGTTGATAGATTAGAAAAGGCAGCTGCCGAAGGTACTGTAAGACAAACAGTAGACTGTTTTTGTGCATCATGTTTATGTGTATGTGGTAGGATATAAACATTTCTTTCATGCCCTTCCTGTCACAGCATGTTTCATCCTCACAAAATGCCAGTGTTTACATTCATATACGCTCAAAGGCTTATTTAGCATTTTTGTGTAATTGAAGGTCTCTATATGATTTTGTCGCTGAATTTGCAGATGGTATGAGTGTACAATATTACTTACTAGTCCAACTTGTACACAGAAAAAAGGCCAGCTTGGCATCTCTCTTGCATCCCATGACTTCACAAAGCTCTCGGCAACATCCAGCAGCCTCTTGCTTGGTCTCTTTTTGTCTTCTTAGCCTCCTCTTGGGTCTTTTCATTAGGCTGGTGAACTCTGGCTATGTTGCCCGCCTGCCCACCCGCCAGGCTCCGGCTCGACACCGACTTCTCTCTCCACCAGCAGCAGTTTAATGTTGCTTGAAACTTGTGTGGCAAGCTAGCCGACAAATCTAGACAGCAATGTAGTGTTATCTAGTAAGTTTGCTAACATCAACTTAATGTAGCTAGAGGCTAAACTGCTGTCTGTGAAACCTCTGCCAGAGTCGACAACTTTGCTAACACAGGCAAACATCAAACAAGCGCACATAACAAGCCATTTATTAAGTTATTTCTTACTAGTCCAACAGCAAGAAGGCCAGTTCAGTATACGTCCTGTATGCTTTCAGCTTTTTTAGCTCACACCAATGAGTAATAGCCAGTCCGATATTTACTCTTGTTTGGTCTCTTGCTGGTCACTCTTTCTTTTTTTTATTCATCACTACCTCCAACAACATCTTCTTCGCTCTCTCTCCTCAGCCTCTGCCATGAGAAAACATTTATTGGTCACTGGTTGCTTTTCTAGAGCTCAGAAGACAAAATTGTGATCAATAGCCTCATTTTAGTTTCAGTGTTGTCTGACGTGTTTCTCATATGTTGCTCCAAAAATTCACTAGGAGTCATAATTGAGGCTAGGGCTGCAGTTAACAATGATTTTAGAATTTGAAGCTTCTCTAGATTATTTCAACGATTCATCGATGCGTCTTTTAAGAAGTTCTTTTGCTAGGCTGGCGGTGCCCTGCCCAAGTGATATATATTTATTGGTCCTTTCAGAAATTCATAGTGTGTCAGCAAACAGTCCAACAACCAGACAGCTGCTTTACAAACGCCAACATCACTTATACAAGTTATTCTAAAGGCTCGTGCCGACTACACGAATTTCAGCATTGGCCGTGCCGTTCACACTACACAACTTGCCGTCATGTGATGGGAGACTTGAAGTCGTTGTGGTGTTCACACTACATAACTGATCGGTGACAGGGGGACACACTACACGAGCTGACAGCAGCTCTCCAACCCACGTTTTGTCAACACATGAACAGTTTGTTATTATAAAGAAAGCAATTATAAAGACAAATAATATGGGTGAAAGGGTGGATTAGCACACGCAGGTAGCAGTGATTGTCTGAGCTGCAAAGAGAGCTGAAGGTGAGGTAAAAGGTAACACCCAGTTAATGAACGACTGTGAGGTTACAACGCAAGGCCCAAAAAGGAGAACAACAAACACATGTGCGCACATTTTCAGCTGAGGTCCGCGGCTTACTTTGGCTTCAACTCAACAATCAATCATGATTTCAGTTAAATGCTAAAGTTGCTTTTACTGTTACCTTGTCTGTGGTCTGCTGGCAGAACATCGGGTGCTGTCTGATCAGGTGCTGTTGCCGAGGCCACATAAAATTTGTTTTACAGTGGATGGACGGTAATATTACACAGTTGTTTTCTTTAGCTTTAAATAATCCCATACTTTATTCTTTGTCCCTTGCTATTTTCTCTCTCTTCCACTTTGCAAACAGCGCCATCATAATCACGTCGTATTCACAGCGTAAGCGCAATGTGCAACAGTAATAAATGTCTGTGCAAAAGAGTCTGCTGTATAGTTATGGATTAAGTGATGCATCGATGCAAACAATTTGCGTCAATGCATTTTTTTAATCGATTTAATCAATGAATTGTTTCAGCCCTAATTGAGACTTGAAGGAGATACCTTGGCTCATTTTTTGAAAAAGAGTTGCCCTGAGCAGGATTTAAACCCAGGACATGCTGTTGGAAGGGCAATATCTCTGCACCATCCAGCCACTAGTGAATGTAATGTTATTTTACTTAACAAAAGTAAAATACCATATTTACCTTAAAATGCTTAAAATCTACATCTAAGTATGCCTTTTTCTGTATGACATAGTTTGTCAGTGATTGTGTGTGTTCAGTCCTTAATGAAGTAATCTCTAGATATGCATTATTTTCAGTGACAAAAAATTTATTTTCATTATTCTCAATGACTTAAGTATAACTGCTGTAGCATCAGTTATATCAGGACTGTAGAGTATTTCTTCATTGAAAGAAGAGAAAAGAACGGTACTGACAGCTTGTCTTGGTAGAAAAGATGTTTTTACTCTTCTCCGATTGGCTTCGGTTCTCCTACAGTGTCAAATGATTCGATCTGATTGGTTGGAGTTAGCCCTTGATAGGTGGTGATAGAGAACTGGTTCATCCAATCACCTGTCAAGTATTTTTTTAAAGTGCCTGCCCTTTTTCAAGCAGTTTCCATGGAGGATTTCTCAGATGATTCTTTGTAACTAACCATCTGACGAGTCAGGTTAGCAGTCACTTGACACCAAAGGAAAAGGAATAACTCCATCACCAGAAAAGAATATCAATATTGGATGAGTCTGTGAAAGCTTTTTGTTTTTTGTTTACACCTAACTGCAATATTTTAAAATTCTTGCTAAGACAATATTTGTGCAAGGAAACACTTTTTATGGAATTGCATGGTTATCAGTGGTTATGGTAAATAAACTATGGTTATAGAATTATAAGAGTTAGGCACTTCATTAAGGTTAGGGCAATATAGAGTTTCTAGAGTTCTCAGCAGTGGCATTAGATGCAAATTGTAAGGTACATAATTATCTAATATGGATGTAATATCTAGGAATAGTGGCTTAAAAGGAAAGCACGAGAAAAGTGTCGCATTGGTCAATCCTACTCCCTGTACAGAAAACTTTCTTGCCATAGAGTAGTTTACAGTTATCTGTACTGTAACTGTATTTGGGGATTTTGATTATTAAAATGGGTTTAAATGTAGATTTTACATATTTGCAACATTAATAGAAAAACTATCCAAGCAACACATTGTCTTTAAACTTGTAATCGTAGAGGACGAAAATTGATAGGGTCACTGCACCATATCCCTAATTGTATCTGTGAACAACACTCTTATCATCATCCTGCGTGTGTTTTTTTTAAATATCTGAGTATGTGTGTTTGTGTGGTAGGATCTAAAACAGCTTTCAAATGTCTCACTGTCACAGCATGTTTGACTCTATCCAACAATTTATATCCCAGTACAAGGTGATGCGTTTCTGTTGCAGAGGGGAAATGTGTATAACATTGTGTCACTCCTGTCTGCACGCTCCATCAATCCTGTCAAAGCTCATTGCCGCAGTTCATCTCGAAACCAAACTGTGAAACAGGCCTGGTAATGGTATTGGCTTGACTTATCATTCTTTGATTATGTCTGATCACAGTCACTCGATGCTGAGCAAACAATGATGTGAAGGGCCTGGGCCTTCTGTTTCACTCTTATTTCAATACACATAAATATCAACAAGAAAAATAGTAAGGACACAAAAACGTGGATCTGCGGCACAAAAAATGAAATAGGAGTATATCTGCAAGACCATAGAGTCTAGATTAAATCAAATACCAGAACAGGTAGCTGCCCCATAGGGACAATGAAAGCAAATGTGTCTAAGCTGCAAGTGTAGATAATTTGAAATAATACGGAAAATCTTAAATCTTTTATCATAGCTATAAAATACATTTTAAAGGGAATGCAAAGTAGTTTCTAAATAAGGAATGTCTCTAAACTTTTCTAGGCTGTTTTAATCAACATCAGCCAGATTGTACTCTTATCTGTAAGTAACCCACAGCAACAGAGTGTTCTAATTTCACAGATTTAGTCACAGTGAAGAAGTCAGTCACTGTGAGAGATTAGAGATTTAAACATCTCTACACCTGCAGCTTTCTCTCCCTGCAGAGCCAGCAGGCCAAAATGAAACAGAGTAAATGCAGAGGGTCCATGAAGCTCTAAGCTGTAGTAGGAAAGCGGGGTTATTCACATTGAATAAGTTAAAGTTGAATAACTTTTATTTTCTCAGTACGTGGCTTCTAATACAATAATAAAGGCATACAGTAAATTACTTGACACTGTTGTTGGTCATGAAGCCATTTTCTAACTTCTTTAATCTCTAATTTATATATTATTTATCTTTTCTAATGACTCTTGCCTCTCACCATTACCAGTTATTCTGATTAGCTCTGATGTGTCAATTTTAACAAAAAGCTTGATTTTATTCTTCCTATGAAATACAAGTCAACTTACTGATAACATATCTTAATGTATTTACAATGCTAGCTCAAATGCTAACTAATACTGACTAAACTAACACTTTCGACATGGAAATGGCAACTAGAAACAGTGCAATTCTCAAATAGCAAGGGCCACAATTGGGCAGTTATCAATGTCTTAATGAGCTACAAATCATGAAAGGCAACTGTCAATTCTGCTGGCTATCCTGACAACTGTTGCTGGCAAATGTAGTCAGACGTAGCTAATAAACATTCCAAACAAAAAAAATGGAACTCCTGCCAGTATCTGTACTATTTTGACTTGGCCAAAGTTGTTTTTTTCTTTGAAACACCTTGTATAATTGTATAATAAGTTTGTGACTGGAGTGGTAATGCTACAGGTAGAGTTTTGTCTTTTACCATCTCAAAATGTTAATGTTTAGTATGGATACATGAACGTAAGAAGGAATATGCCCCTACATAAACTATTACATATAAGATAATTAGACTGTGGCTACACAATCGTATCAAAATGTTTATATTTTTTAAAAAGTGATAAAAAGGCATGTATTTTGAGTTACATTGAGAAGGTATAATCATAGTGTACTCCTCATAATAAAGAGGGTTTTTTTTCCTTTTTATTTTTCTAAAGGGAAGACTGCTCTTTAAATCAAAGTTACACACAAATACCTGGGAGTTGAGGAGTGATGACCCCCTCCGGTGGCTAATGTCACATAAGGCCTACTCTACTAAAATGCATCAACTTGACTGACACCAAATCTCACTCCAAATTAAATTGAGTGAAAGGTTGACAGCCCTGCCAACAGTGTTGGGTCTTCCTATGAAATATGATCTTGCTGATCACATCAGGTCAGTTTTAGCAGTTAGCGTGGTAGTTTGTGAATGTAACATTAAATTACTGAAAGCTGGCGGATATTGAATAGGAATCTGAATCTTCGAATATTAAACTTTGAAGCACATCATATTGTTTTAAGCCCAACATCTTAAGCACTCTGAACATTATCCAAAGTATGTACAACACCACTATTAAATCATGCTATTAAATTTAATAGCATGATATTTGAAATCATGAACAGTAACATCAGACCTTTAATGTAATATCTTATTAACTTATTATTACTAAATTGGTAATTTTATCTATAGTCAAGTTTAGTAAGAAATCTGAAATAACTGAAATCATGATTTTTTAGTTAGAAATTGCTCAGCCTTAGTCAGTCTTTTTTGTTATAAGAACATGAATTGAATCTTATTAAGAAATCTAAGCCTACCTGCAACTGCCACTTAGGCTACATTCAGACTGCAGGCCAATGTGACCAAAATCCAATTTTTTTGCCCATATTTGACTCAGAACTGATGTTTTTATGACAGTGTAAATAGGCCAAGTCGCATGGGATCTGATCTTTTCCAGTTCAGAATTGGGCCACTTCCATATGTGGTCCAAATCCGATACAGATTGTATCTTTTTAAATGCGACCTGAGTCTGGACACTGAGACTCTGCTGTGTGTGAAGTCATGTTATTCTTCTGGCCATGGACAGTTCACACTGGAGTCTGATACGGGCCACATTTAACTATAATCTGAAGTGTCAAACAAAAAATAATCAGATCTGGGGAAAAAAATCGGAATTGAGCATTAAGGCCTGCAGTCTGAACGTAACCATAGTTGCTGCAATCGCTGTGAATTAAATAAACATGTATTAATACCATGAAATCCCATTTGAAAGTAGTCAAACCCAGCCAACCATTTCTCTATATGTTATAATCTGAAATAAAATGTGCATGTTTTCCTCTGTTGAGAGAAACACATTGACAGATCTGAGACCTCAAACTACCTTATTTTATACGGTATGTGAAATACTCAGCCCAAGTAACAACTTAATAACTTCACCTCCACCTCATATTTCAGATATGATGAATCTTTAATGATCCCAGAGGGGAAACTAGCTCAACTGCATCAGCAAATACTAACAGGATACTGGAAAGAAAAGTAGAACACAACATAGAATGGATAGAGAGATTACACAGAAAGAGAGATAGATACTGTAAAAACTCATTTTGAATCATGTGCCTTGTGTATTTGGCATTGATATGCTCCATTTTTACTAAAGGGTCATGCTTTATCAGTTTCATAATGGCCAAAAAGTTACCTTTACCAGAGATTTCTGACTCACGGTTGCCACCCTGCACAGTGTTATGGGTGGCTGTACACAGAAGGACACCCGCAATTGTTTTGATATACTTTCTTTTTTCTTCCACCTTTTTTTACGTAGTGTCAATCCATTGCCTGGAGTGAAGACGTATAGCTTTCAACAGCGCTCTCAAACATTGTCAATGCCATCATGGCATTGACAATGTAGCAAGAGGGGGAGGGAATGCCGACACACAAAACAATGTGCAGTATCCTGGCATTGAGAGTCCTTAAACCAAGTGTATTCTTTGTATCAGGAGGCATTAAAGACTCTCGTCAATAAGAGCCAATGAAAATTGGAGTGCCACATGGGGTGGCCAATCAGATCACAAGGGGGGGTGAGGGAATGAGTTGGTTAAAGTGTTACAGGAGGCTCTCTTCAGCTTGAAGAAAAATAGCATGAAAAAGGTGTATATAGAATATTTTTCACTTATTTTGTTGTTGAAATGACATGAATGATGATAAAAAAAAGTTTTGGAATCTGTGCAGTAGATAGCTTCAGCCAGCAGCCACAAACAGGCTATATTCCTTCGGGATAATTGTGCCCTTCAGATGTGCTTTATTTAGCCACTGACAGGCTCAGACTGTTATACATGGTGGCTACAACATCATGGAGAGGATCCCTACGAGTGAGTCTGGGTGACGCCCTTTGTTTTTAACAGAAAACTGAAGTCTTGCTCATGGACAATTCTGGCTCTCAAATCTTGTGAAAGGCGAGTTGTTGTAGGAAACACTGGTGGAAATGAGCAAGAGGAGTTTGTTGTGAGCGGAGAACTACTAGCAAGATTTTATTTACCAACGTTACTTCAACACAACAATCTCCTCTCTCCAACTCGCTAATTGCGTTTCCAGTCATGACACCATCTAGTGCAAGGATTCCAAAACTTTTTATACCTATTTGCCATTTTGACACCAGGACATGTGAAAATCGGACTCGGATTGGACCACACCCCCCACCCCAAATTATCCTTTAACCAAATAGTTTAGTAACTGTAGAAGCCAAAATGTGTTATATTAGATCTTCACCACATGTTACTATAACTGTTTTATAAATACAATGTAATCTTTTTTTAATCTTGAATGGGCATGAAGTTATGGGTTGAGGCTTTAACTTAACCTTAAACTTTACTTACTTATAAACCAAAGTAATTGCATATATTTTAGCATAATTTACAGGAGATATGGTTTGGGTTATTACATGCCAAAAATAGAAAAATAATAACTACCTCTTAAGAATTTAAAAACATAGAAACTCTCAGCTGAATATGTCCTGTTATGGAGGAGGTATGTAGCTGTAAGGATTAAAGCTGGTTGGAATTTAAAAGGCATGAATGTCAGAGGTCTCTATAGACATTAAAGTCTCTGCTAATCACTGAAGTGAAAAAAAATCAAACCACTTCTTATTTGTCTTTTACTTACCCTCAATCTTGTCCTCTTTGCCCTTTTGAAGTTGGAGATATTAAACTCATTATGAGATGTGGGACTTTACAGTGGGACAGTGATTTTACAGTGGTTGGCTAAGTTTCATTTATTTAATGAGAAACCTTTACATGTGAGGCTTCAGCAGTAAACAAATAAAATTAACGTTTTGTTTCTTTTATTAGGGTGAGAAATGACATGAGCATACTCAGTCCTCGCGCATATTCCATCCTATTTATCATCTGCCTGTGATGACTGTGGATTGGAGTATCTTGACAGTAAGCCCTGGTAATTAATCCCTGTTTATACAGTGTCTTGGCTAAAGGAAGAAGTTATGCAACCATGCCTCTGTTACCCTGCTCACACTGTTACTGAGCCCAAGCAGATTACATTTGAGCTGTTAATGAGGGGTGCAGAAAACTAGGCAGAAACATGCACGCACAGTTGAATACATGTCACAAACAGGCGGCAACATCAAAAAATTACACATGCAGCTAAAAATAACTGGAATCACTTACATGGACGTTGGTGATCACTCCCACCAGTCCTTGGTACTAACGCGGATCGTAGTCTAAATTAGTGTGAAAGGTCAAATTATTTTATGGCTGACATTTTACAACGAGCATCATTGATTGAACAGTCATTAAATGTCATCTGTAACGAAATCTGATGCGTTGATGTAACAAGATGGCATCTTCAGTATCATGACTTTTTAAATATGTTGAAAGAGGTCAGGATCATGGGCATTACAGAAATCTAATGTCTTAGAGGCTGTTGTTTATTTGATGTGTGTAAAAGTGTGAAGTAATCAATGGCGCTAACTAATTTGAGAGAGTTCACTTTAAAGTAGGACTATTAAAAGGGCTCTAGATATTTAATGCTGTATGCTAGACCAATCAGAAACTGCTCTAGTGTACAGCTGCTGACCTATATTAGTCCCTTTACTTGAAATGCCCTTTTAATTTCCATTCTTCCATTCATCCATGTTTCGTCACATAACGGAAATGCCTCTAATATCTCCTTACAGAGCCTACTGTATATCCACTGTGTGTTAATAACAGGTGACCCTTCCAGGCAACATCCAAACTAACTGGCTGTGGCAGACATAAGCCTACACATGGCCTATCATTTGTTTGGGAGTCTTGATATTGATTTGGGGACAATGACATGGCTGGATAGCTATAGCTAGTCTTGTTGGTAAACTTAACAGTAACTGTCAAATTATATTTGTTTGTCATCTGTACACAATGTAACTGACTTGGAATGGCCAAAGATGAGCCAAACGGTCCTGTGAGCTGAGAGGACAAGAAATATCTAGTTTTGCCAACTTGTGGAGTAATAAACAGTGATTCCATTGCATAAGAATCTTATGGTAGGGAAATAATTGTTTCAGGTATCATTGACTATGGTATAAAGCGGACATTGAAAACTTTGAAATGTCCATAATCTGGAATTAATCAACAAAGGGAAGGCCAGAACTGTCCTGTGCCGTGGGAAATTTGCCAGCCATTATCCCGTAGCTACATAAACAGTTTTCATTTTTCATTACCTGGGAACAGTAATGTGGCTGATACAGTCTTGTAGTGCAGAGAAAGACGTATTGCTTGAATACTTCAGTGTGAACAGTCAGCTGGTAATGGCAAATTTAACCTTTGATTTATTATGCAATATTTGAAAACATCTACTATACTAGCAGTACATACTGATATGGCCTATAAGTATGAAAACAAAAGCAACATCTGCAGTATGCAAAAAACACTGTGATGTCCTTAAGAAAAAAAAAATCTCCAGTATGCATCAGACTAATGTAAAAGCACTGCTTTCATTACTGATGTTTAAGACCTACACTCTGTAGTTAGTTTGAATAATTCTATTTGTGAGCTAGTGAGGATTTATGGCAGCAGGACATTATGTAGGATTGATTCAAAATAAACTGCAGTTGTTTATTGTTTCTTGGTAACAATGGAGATCTATGTCACAGGTGAATAAGGTATTTTAGGCTTTGGATACACAGACAATACTTGTTAGAATGGTGTTTACTATATACACTAAAAATATAGAATGTTGTCAGACTATGTACTGGATTTGTTTGAGATAAAACAACAGGTGAAAAAGAAGTCAGTATATTCATATTCAGGATATCTCATTCTGCGTAGTGATGAAAACATGAGGGTGAAGTCCTAAAAAGTGAGTCATGCGCAGACTGCATTATTCATGCAGGACTCCCTGCACTCCCAGCTCTGCACTCGCTGAAGAGCTTGTACCTCAGCTGATGAAAGGGCTAGCTATGACGGCACGGTGCGGTGGTACATTGCAGGCGGTTGTGTAATAATCAGAGGGATTCACTGGCTGTCCTTTGCAGCTGCCACCCTGCCCAGTGGAGGGAGAGGTGCCAGCACAGGGGTCCATCAGCCAACTGCTGCTCTGTTTCAAGTGCACTTTCCTGGAAGGAAGGGAGTCACTGAACAAGAGCAGAACAGGCTGTGCTATTCCTATATAAAAACTGGCCTATTAAATGAAAATATGCTTCTGGTAGAGTTATGTCATGCCTAATCCACTGTCCTTATTTGTACTAACATTACCTTTGTTTTTATTTACACATTTACACACTCACACACACATATATATATATATATATATATATATATATAAGCATCATCAAACAAATTGAAATATTAGACAAAGGTAACACAAGTGCAGAACAAAATGCAGTTTTTAAATGGTTTATTATTATTAAATCCAAAACTACATGGCCCTGTGTGAAAAAGTGATTGCCCCCCTCCCATTAAAACATAAATAAACTGAGTTAAATTTCTGAGGGGGCAAACACTTTTTCACACCACTATCTATGTTAAAATCTTGACTGCTCATTGACACGAGTAACAAGTGCTGAAGTGTAAATTTGACTAACTGATGCAGAGGAGGGTGGTAGCATTAAATGTGTTTTGCTTCCATAAGGGGGAGATAACTATGATTTCCGTCAATCCTTTCTGGATAATTTGCAGACATTGCTGTTCAAATGTCTCAACATGCCCGTTGTCATTTGTAACATGTAATTAAAGTGACAACTTGACAGTTGATCAAATGATGATGAAATTAGATAATTATGTTCATTGTAGTCTACTTTAATTACAGCATGTTCAATCACTCTTTGCTTAAGATTAAGGTAAGAAAGTCTGAATGGGCCATCTAGTTGGTGTGGTTGTGAACTTCATTCGATCATTATTGCAAATTTAAGTATCCATGCGAGGACTTCTGCTTAGTGCATATCTTATGTTTTACCTGAATGGATCTAATAACTAAATTATTATTATTAAAACAGTGTGCACTGTTTTGGCTAAACCCAGATATCGGTTACTACTTGTTTATTCACAGCACAATTAATAACAAAAATCTGCCTGACATGAATTCATAGTAATGTGAAGTAATATTGATTGATTAAAACAATTGTTGCCTTTAGGAAGTCAGCAATTACTTTACATTACCATTTATTATTACATTGTGATGCTTATGTAATGATGTAGCACTAAAATTATGACTTTTATACTCAGTATTTCAATTTCTACAAGACTGACATATTTAATCAGCATCTCTCCTTTTCATCATACCTTCACACTGCAGTGCTAACCTCAATCTCAGTCTATGGCTTGAACTCCATAATTGCTGTTGTGTAAATGTTCCTTTGCTCCTCTTTCTGACAAGTTGTGGAAAGGAACATTTACATTTAGTATATTTACTCAAGCACTGTACTTAAGTACAACTTTGAAGTACCTTACTTGAGTATTTCCATTCCATGAAAACATTGTACTTATTACTCTACTATATTTATTTGACAGATATAGTTACTAGTTAGTGTATGGATTCAGGTTGTACATAATCAACCATAGACAAGCTTGTAAAATGCTGTTAAAGAATAAATTATTGATTTGGAGCATTTGTGGCAAAAAGTAGTATGTTGGGGCCTCTTGTCTATACATAACTATACATAACAATAGAAAATATCTACATGTGCTTTTCACATATTTCTCATTTGTGGGTCCCAAAACAAATCACATACCACTTTTCAGATGTACATTTCCCCTCAAAGGTTCTCAGAATTTTCATTTAATTAATTGTTTTAGCTCCTCCTAAAATTATTCAATATTTTACACACAAAAAAAGAAAAACAAAATGGGAGAAAAAGGCCCCCCCTCAACTTCTTTCCTACCCCATTAACCATCTCATGACCCCTTAGTGGCCCTCTGGAAGAGTCCCATCTGTATCTAAAATAGTTAAAACTAGCTTCACCTTGTCTGTGCATAATCACACCAATATATAACAATACAGAATGCCAGCCAAATATTATATAATACATAATAATGATGAACCTATGCACACTGATAAATGCAACCATTTTATTGTAAAATTCCACAGCTATGTGCAATTCCCTTATGAAAAGGATTTTTTCCAGTACACGTATAGTATGTTATGCAGACCCTAACAGATTTGATCAGCGCCCACCCTCCCCAATCCCCGTCCCTTTTTTGACAATACTCAAAGATACATAGATGGCAAACAACTAACATACTGTATGTATGGGGATCATATGAAATGTATTTTGTTCCTTGATACCTTTTACTGAGCTCTCCAATTCCAGTGCACATTATTTTGTTTTCTGCTGTTTGACAAAATATATGACAATAGAAAATATCTACATGTGCTGTTTACATATATGTAGGTCCCAAAATAATAAAATCACTTTGTCAAATATAAGTACAATGTAATAAAAGTCCATGTCAATGCTGGCAAAGGACTGAGACCAGATGAAACAATGCTTGAATTTGTCCAAATTCTTCAAAACATCTGTTTGTCTGAAAACATAATCAACATGCACATTACTGAATATAAACACACTTCAGTATCTCCCATTCACCTTTGTATCTGTCCATTTACAGTAGAGTGCACAAAGATATAATTAACAAATAATAAACAAGCTTCTACTATTATGGAAAAAAATACCATGAAGTGTGTTTGTTTTCTGCACAACTGTTGAAACACAAGACATGCTTGGTTATCAGTACGATGGGTTTGTAAATAAATTCAGATACAAGCTAAATCAGACATGTCTTCCAGTTCATCCTGATACAATAATTAGTTTTTATTGTTCTGGTCTACATCTGGTCTACAACATTTGTTCTCATGCTTTTGGTTCTGTATCATATCAAAAAAACAAACGAACAAAAACACCAAATATGTCTGAGAGATCATCACTGTGGCCTACATTCGTTATAAAGCATTTCCTTCCAAGAAAACACTCACTTTAGCATATGTTTTGTCTTCCACAATGTAGTAGTGGGTTCACAAATGATATTATAGTCTGATATTCTCTATTGCATGTGTGTCTGTTTGGCACTTTATAAGATGTGATCATTCTTTCACACTTTTTTAAACTACTGAACACTGATGATGACCAGTCTACATTGCTATTGTTCACACTTACGTCCCTAAAGATGTGAGAGATGTATGTGCACACTCAAGACAGGTTTAGACTACTAAGTGGCAGCTTCGGAACACAAAAAGGACCACCGTTAAATACAAAAAGGAAAGAACTTCAGGAAATATGAGATAATCTGGTAAATGCATATGTTAGTATCATCACTGATGCTTTATTAATGATGGCAAATATCAAGACCAATGAAAACTTGTGGCGGTGGAAAAAGTGGAAATAATTAATAGTCACTTAGACAAGCAAATATTCTTCTTCTGGTGGCTTGGGAACAGTTTTTTGTGTTTTTTTTCCCCTAAGAAAAGTTTACTACTCAGAAGCTGCACAACAGGTAATGTTGCAACTTACTAATTCAACAGATATAACAGTTTGACAGGCCTTTGTGAGAGTAGTGTACATCAATCACAACATAGAAAACACAAGATAAATAAGCTCAAGCTCCATTGACACATCAACAAAAATGTATCTTTGTTATAAATGACAGCATTCTGTGTTTCTTTTCAGGGGCTATATGAACATAAAATACATTTTCTTTCAATAAAATAAATAAATAAATACCATCAATGAATAAATAAATAAATACCCCATTACCCCCAAGTATTCTACACGGTTCGGTCCAGCATAATACAATGAGTCTAGTATACTGTATGATGATATTCTGTAACAATGCTGAAATTACAAAATATATACCCTTTTACAAAATCCTAAGGGCTTGACAAGTGTTTTCTTCCGTTTATAATTTATGTACATAAACAATGTGATTTACACCTATTCCTTGTGAGTTTACAAATCATACTGAAGCTCTGTCTCCGTTTGTTGCATACTGGTGTCTATCAAAATTGATCTGTTAGGGGCTGTAATTCAAGACTGTTATACGTTATCATACACAACATTTACAGTTCAGATGCTTTTGCTGTGTTCTCTGCTCTCTTCACGCATTACCGCATTTAAAGGAAATTTGAATGTGAAAAAAAAAAATTAAAGTTTTTTTTTAAAAAAGAGAAAAAAAGGAATTTTCTGCCCACTATGTGACCATTTACATTCCCAATGTGTTTTTTCTCAAAGAAAGAAAGAATGTGAGCTGCTTGATTATAGGCTTACACATCTGTTCTCGACACAAGCAGATGATTTTTTTACTCACGAGGATCTTCATTTATTATCAATTCATATTTTTTCAGTTTTTAAATTTTTTTTGTGTTTGTTTTGTTGCTCATTTTAGAAAGATGACACATAATGAACCCTATTTAACTGCAGGGATTTCAAAATACCCTACAGCAGTCTCAACAGACATTTGCATTAAAGTGTAGATTAGTCTGAATTCCTCTATTTGAAGGCAGCACTCAGCCTGGTTATGCAGTTGCAGTTAATGTAAATCTGCTAATGTAAAGAGCAAAAAAATAGCTGTCTTTATATGAAAACCTAACTTGTTTTAGCCCAGTTTGTCTCGTAAAAGCTTGCATAACCAAAATAAAACAGCAGTGTGTCATTATGGAAATGCTCGCTTTTAAAATGGAGGAGAGAATTAGAGGTCTGTGTTGTCTATACTGTAAGCTAATGGCTGCGAGGAAAATGATTAAACCAGTTGCCTTGCCTGAAATTTTGGGCTAATTGTCCTACCTGTATACAAAGACGATTCCTCAACTTAAAAACATAAACTGGGCACATTTTTATCATTAAAATTTCAATTTTCCTAGAAAAAAGTATAATTAGGTCCTGAAGGATAATCAACAATGCTCATTTTTTTAGTTTCCATAGCCAACAATAGAAGACCATAAAACCTGTGGATTTCTGGCCTGAAAGGTGCATGCAATAAATGTAAACCACTATGTAATAGTAAAATATATACAGTGTCTGTACAGTTGAGCATTGTCCATAAACAGCATCTTCTCTCTCTGACCACACATGAAAAATACAATGTCTAATTGTACCAACATTTAAGCTAAATCAATTGAAAATAAATTGTAATGTCACTGTCTAATACAGCTCTATTAAAGTGCATCAGATTTTGTGTTTTAGCTGAGAAGTGGGAAAAAAACCCAAGTGAAAATAAATGATAAAACACAGTTAATATATTTTGATTTTTCTGATAGGCATTTGTTGTGATCTGAATTGCAATTTATTTAAGCTGTTTACTATTCAAGAAACACATTTGTCTAAAAATAAAGCAATTGGTAAAAATTCCACTGAGAAGAAATTAACAGGAAATTCCAGATAAAAGGTCCAAAATCAAATCATGAACACAAAAACTAAACTAAGATTCTTGTTAATTGCTCACACAATCGATGCTTTCACAACACATCTATAAACCTCTTCATACCAGTTAAATGTAATGCTACAACAATTGCAATGTCTGTCAAAGTTATCAAATGAGAGATTAAAACCAAGGAATTAGAGGAAATGCTTTGAATCATATCGTTGGGTGTTTCAGTGGGTCCCCTCCTTCAAAATGTCCCTCGCTGCCACAGAGCATATGTAGAATGTAATGAACTGTATGATTAGGCTGGCTGCACACCCCGGCCTAGAGATAGAGATAGGAAACCCAGTAGACCAGGTTGAAAAGACCAAAAGCAGTGGGGAAGAAGATGCGTGCATATGAGTCTATCTTGGCGATGCGGATGTGCAACCTGCCGTGCCGCCAGGCTCCGGAGCGGCAGTCTTCGAAACAGCAGAAGAAACTGGTGCAGTCCTTCCCGTCCAGACACTCATAACCATACTCCTCGTCTCGCTCCTGCATGTGCGTAGCGTTGTTCATCTGAATGGCTGTGGCAGAGCGTGGACGGATGTCTACCGTGGGTGTCTGCTTTTAACAGGAGAAAATGAGACAATTAGCCATCAGGGTGCCAAATTGTAATTTGCACCTTCAACTTGCAAATGGACTCTTTTTTAAAGTTATAAAAATATATATAGGCCCATAACTACCACCTTTGGTTGTAATTAGAGAGGCGCATAGTGACAAAGGGTCAGTCCCCATGGAACCCATGATGCAAATTAGGCCTTTGTGCTGGGGTGTAGCTGACGGCTAAGGCGATCGTAATATTTTTAATACAATATTCCATATTACTTTATTTAACAGCAATATTAAGCTAGTGCTTGGCAATGTGATTATGCTGTTGCTGCTGCACAACATTCAAAAACACAGTCATCTGTAGTAAACAGATGACTGTGCGTCATTTGTCCAAAGAACAGTTTTTAAAATGTTTTAATGCCCAGTGACTCAACAAATGTCATAAATTGGACTTATATGGATGTTGTAAGCAATTTTTCTGAAATACACTTATAGGATATGTTGTAACTGGCTTATAATGCATCATAAAGACGCTTAGGGAGGAGCATGTGTTGGCAGATGTGCAGCACCCAGCTCAATATTCCTCCAGCCCACTCATTCTGTCACTAAATGGGTTAAAATAAACCATCTTTTCAAACTGTGCTCACCACTGGAGGGCACATGCCTTTCATTTGTGAAGTTTCCTAAAATAGGACATTGACATCAATGAGTCTGTGGCCCTGTCATTGTAAAGGCAGACAGTTAGTATTCAAACAGACCATTTTCATCAGCTTTTATCTTGAAATACCATGCCACCTTTGCACAAATTGGAATTCTGGCTGTTTGGCAGATTAAATGCTCACCCTCCCCCCATTGGCAGAAATGGAAGGCTCCTTGACCTTGCTGATAAACTAGGATGTCAAACTCATCATTTAAAAAATACGCAGGAAGTCGAGCATACTCTAAAGTTCAACTTCTAACCATTTCACATCACCACTTTCCCTCAAAAAAGTGCCAGTAGCTGTCATTTAAGTTGTTCTTTATGTTTTGTATTTATAACAAAGGAACAATAAATGGCTGCATTAACACTCCTAAAATGTTTTTCAGCATATATTTATGATCTGTGTTGTTAGAATATGAAATACTTGTTAGTATTAATCACTTCTCTTTTAAGTGCAACAAACATCTCAAAACAATAAATACTTATTTTTTCTTTTGCCACATTGATATGTTTTTGCCCCCAATTTTATGTATCTACACTAGGCATGCTTGCTGCAAAGAAAATTAGGTCATTGCAGTTTTAGTTTGAACATAACATTATTTGCTGTAAGCATGCATCCTCAAACAAGCTTAAAATTCTTAAACTTGATTGAACTGTTCATTCCCCAGAACTTCTCATCTTGCCCAGCACTAGTGCACAAACCTGCTATCCCTTTGAAAACCATACATAACCACACACAAAACAACATACGGGTTAGTTTCAGCATTTTTGTCCTTATTAATGGACAGTATGTTGCATTAATGAGGGGATTAGCAGAACAGGTTATGACTCAGTTCTCAAAGGGGATTGGTTGCACTGGAGGAAGCGTAGTGAAAGCTCAAGCAGAAGGAGCATTAAAAGCATCCTGCCGCGTGGCCTGGTCAAGCTATGCTGTGCTGAGTCGGTGTTAGCAAAAAAATAACAAAAACCAACAAAGAAACAACACAGTGGCATTGGCAACTTTAACTGGCTGAAGGTAGACAACCTCTCAGAGAAGACAAAAAGCAGAAACATTCAGGATCATTACTGGAGGATCCCTTGGATATCTGCCTGAAGTTGAATAGGTGGTGGTAGTATTTAAATACTGCAGGTGGGTTTTTCAGCAATACATTTAAACTTGTGTCTAGGCTAAAAATCTAACTAATCAGACCTTAAAAATATTTCTTCTAGTAATATATTGATGTGGACCTCTATGTGGAAAGGCAGATTATTTTGTCTTGACATAGGTTAAATTTAGATCTTTGCTAGCTCCCACCCACTCTGGATGCTTTTTGGGTGTTTGAGGATTAGCTTGTGTTAATCTTCTGAATGGACCTCCAACTCTAATTAGACTTAACACAGTGCAGGGGTTGTCTGTTTCAGTCTGTTAAGGCTCTGCTGACTCTGTAGGAAGCGTCAGGTTGAGAAGCCCAACAAACACATAGGTATAGATTTACTGGCAGGAGGAGGGAAAGACGAGGAAGCTATTGCAGCGGCTGCTAGTTCACTGTGGTTACAACAACAACAAAGAGTGAAACAGGACAGAGGGAGCCAGAATGAGTCCACAGTGGGCCTGGACTATTACATTCCTCTGGACACAGGATGTGTGGGATGCTTATTTGAATTTTAAAAACTGCATAAGTATGTCTGGCTGGCTGCCTCCGCACTGTGCACTGCAGAGCGCCCCCTTTTAATGTTATCTCTGAAACCTATATAGTAACTGATGAGGAGTACAGTAAGAATGCAGGTAGATAAAGAGGGGACAGAGAGAGGCGTATCTGCTGTATAACAGACAGAAAAGCAGTGAGGTGCTGGGGGCTCAAAGAGCCAAAATGCAGCAGACACATGCAGTCAGACACAGGCAATATACCTTTGAGGAAAAGAGCCGGAGGAGCTTTTGTCCAGACAGGAAACAAAGAATATGTGGAATTGAAAGAGAGTAACAAAAAACAAGAATACATGTAAACAGAGAATGAAGAAAACCCATAAATAAAAAGATAAATAAAGAGAAACACAAGATAATGTGTGAAATTCAGAAGCACTGTACTGTCTAACACAAAATGGAAAGAGAAGAAATATACTGTAGAGAGACATACATGTTACAAACAGACACAGGGGGAGATGCATGGTGGGATATATGTATCTCACATGCTTCTTATGACAGGTTTACCTTGGGAAAAATGTTACAGATGCAAAACTAGAGAGATCAAGTAAACACTATCCATAAAGTACAGGTAAAATACTCCCTGCGAGTGTGACATAATTGCGTTTTCACATGAAGTTGGAAACATTGTTCTTACACAGCACTTCATCAAGCATCTTCACTTCTAGGAACGTGCAATTTAACAAATGCTGTTGTAATGTACATTATTCTGACATACAAAACCTTATACAGAATTCTCTCTCTGTATTTTAAGAATTAGATTGGGTTGAACCAAAACAGCTTATAAATAGTAACGTTCCATATTTCCCTCAATTTCCTTCTCCACATTTTTAACAATTCATAAACATCAAAAGAATGTCAAAAGCCTCCTTTTCTTGCAAACTTCCTTCCTGCAGAGAAACTAAAAAAAGTCTCTCTGACATGGCACACTGGCATCACACTTTCCACATCATCAGTGATTCATTCGTCCACGAGACAGTTAGACCATGTGCAAAACCTTAGTTACAGTGGCTGAAACTAGAATGCCCCGCTTTCCTACGAGCTCCAGTTTAATACTCTTGTTCATCCAGTAACAGTATACTTGGAGGTTTAAGATTTAATATCTGTTGAGTTCAATTCCCAAAAAATACCATGCCTTCAAAGATGGATTTCAGTTCACCTACAACGCTTTAAAAAACAGGGCAACTTTAGTTATCCAAAAAAAGCAAAAAGCAAAACACAGGCTTTTTACACTAAGTAGACTTCAAGTGGTAGATTTAATCTAATCTTCATTCAAAATCTTAATTTCTAGAACCATAAGCCAACACTAGCTGATTAGGGAGGAATGCTAGTCTTGCTGTCGAGGGGAAATGTATTTGGCTACGAGAGATCATGGCCCTACAACCGAGCTGCCCTGATCTCTTGAGGGATTTAAAGCTCACAAGGGCAACTCTCCTGTCACGTGACATAAATCCAAATTACAACTGTAACAGATGTGTGGCAGATTAGGCAAAGGTTCGAGCTGCATGCCTCGCTCATTGAGTCATTTGACTTGGAGACCTGGGAGATGCTCCCTTAGGGATGTTAAGCAGTATATATATTTTTTCTAAGGCTTAGTACTGTAATAGAGTGGAGGAGGGACAGAGAGTGCGTAGGGAGTACTTGACCTTTCACCTAAATAAAGGATACAATAAACACTGTAAAGCTATTACACAAAGATAAATATAGTATAAGATATAGTATATTTGTAGCTACCTCTTTAAATTGAGCAACTTTTCTGTCAAAACATAAACACATAAAAATATATATTTATAGTATAAGTATAAGTTAATTTAAGTTAGTTTTAGAAAGACACTCACCGGGTTTTTCTTCTTCTTGTCCTTTTTGGCACTCGGCTTCCTGTTGCTGACAAAGTAGTGCAGCGTGCCATACTCTATAAGCGCTGCGAAGACGAAGATGAAGCAGACAGACACAAAGAGGTCCATGGCAGTCACATAAGAAACTTTTGGAAGAGATTTCCTGGCAATTGTACTCAGTGTGGTCATGGTCAGCACAGTGGTGATGCCTGGTAATGAGATTGGGAGAGAGCAGAGAAAATTAGCGGGTTCAAACGAAATCAAACTAGAAATGTGTAAGTTCAGTTATTCTTTACTCTTTTGCACTGATAGATCTCAATGGCGTCGTTTCACATACTGCATTTATATTTCATCTAATTCTCTAGAATTTTGTTGTTAACATTAGTATGTCATACTGTTCATTATAATATTAACAAAAGGCAACACAATGATATATTATTACAAACATCTTGCGGTATTTAATGTGTTCAGAAGTATATATA
Source organism: Lepomis macrochirus (assembly GCA_024633595.2). Classification (NCBI taxonomy): domain Eukaryota; kingdom Metazoa; phylum Chordata; class Actinopteri; order Centrarchiformes; family Centrarchidae; genus Lepomis; species Lepomis macrochirus. The sequence goes on along the minus strand of JALXJV020000021.1, from coordinate 12,625,546 downwards.
TATATATATATATATATATATATATATATATATATATATATATATATATATATATATATATATATATATATAGACACACACACACACACCCTTGAGGGAGGGGAGAGCAGCTGTTTTCTGTTTTACTGTCCCCTTGCTCCACATACTTTACGGTTTAGCTGCCACTGACCACCACACTGACACACTACATTTCTTTATCCACCATCTGCTAACCCTCTCCCCTTTTACTCACTCTGTCTCTAATGATGATGTAGATAGAGGCGGGGTGACACATGACGAGAAAATGCGTTTGTAAGTACACCGAGCAGATTACCAACAGCAGAGTCACAACTCCTAAACCCCAACAAACAAGGAGCTAACAAGACCACCTCGTCCTTTAAATAGACCATACATATAAAGAGACGTGCCTTGTGTAGACGATGATTAATGTCTAAATTTAATGTGGACTGAAAGACATCAGTCTGCGTCAAGATTACCATTGCAGCATTGTGAGTGAATTGATATATTTCTGGATGGCATTGAAGGATTAAGAATTATGCCATCTGTGCTAATCCGCTTCCTAACCACCTGGCTTCCTCTACCTCCCGCGTCATCTTTCAAAGGAAATTAAGATATTTGACTCTTGGTACAATTTTAGCAGGGAATTAATAGTGTTATTATTTCGACTGCAAATCATGTCTGGAGCTGTGGAAGCAGGAGAAAACAAACACAACCTATTTTTAGAGAGATTAATGATGGACAAAGTAATGATGATAGTGAGGTAGAATGAGGGTTTCTGCCTGCAGGGATTGTTTTACGTTCAGATGTGCTCACTAATGATCACATCACATGGACTTGAGGTCAGGATTTAGAGCCTTAAGGGGCCAAAAGGAAAGCTGACTACGGTATATGTACATAACTGCATCACAAGTGAACTTTTGAGGATGTCCACTGGACGCCAAGGGCAAGTTCAAAAGCTGACAAATTTCCTTGAAATCCTCCACTTTTGCCCTCTTTTTTTCATTCCTTGACCCTTTTTTGCATTCATTGAAGAGGCCACCTCCATTATTATTGTGCTGAGGCTGCATCTCTGCATCTCCCCTGCTGTACTGCATAATTAATGTCTCATTATGGCATGCATGAAAACATATGTGCCACGATAGGCTCTTCTAATCAAGATGGACTAGATTCCTAAGCAGCTGCCCTGTTTCAGAGGGGAAAAGTGGAGGAGGAAGGATGGTGAAGAATTAGACAAAAGGAAAGGAGAGAACGGCAGTAAAGAGGAGGCTTAAGCGGACTGGTGGTGTGTGACCACCACAGGGTTTTTGATGTGTTTCATTGCAGGGAGTGATTAAGGCCAACATGGCTAATGAACGTCAATAGTATAACTGCAGCATTTGCGTGTTTGTGCTAGGTGGATAGATTATTAAAATAAAGCAAATTATAAAAACTCATTCATTCTGCTACCTGCCATTTTGCTTTTTTCATTTAAAACAAATGATCATAATCTTGTGGCAGAAATAACTTCTTTTTACCTAATGATGTCCTGGCAGGTACTGCATCCTTGTTGATCCAGAACGATACCCAGGAGAGGACAACAATCAGAGTGCATGGGATGTAGGTCTGAATGGTGAAGTAGCCCATTCTCCTGCTCAGGTCAAAGAAGACAGTCAGCACCACATAGTCTCCTGGAGAGAGACAAATGACAGGAGAAAAAAAGGAAGAGTGAGGGCATTGTGGAATGTATGATAAAACACAAGTTATATCATGTTTATATGCAGGATATAATTCACCACATTACAAAAGTGTAAATAAAGTTATTTGTCTTGAGTATTGATGTCCACAGTCTCTACTAGAAAACAAAGTCAAGATGACATGAAGTGCACTAAGAAAGTCAAAAAAGCACTACAGGAGACACTGAGAGACAGTATACAAAGATGATTAAATAATTTTACATTATCTCACTCCGATCCAAAAGGGTTGTCAACACACCAAACATAGATTAAACTAACTGTTAAGTCATGGACTGATCAGCACATAATACAGTGTAACCAAAATCTTCACTGCATGTTTGCCCAAGGCACTGCAAGATCTAAAATGAAACAGAGCGATTCAGAGAGCTGGAGCTGGACTTGCTCGGATACACACACAAACCCTCGTCTCCTGCCAGTCGTTAGCTGGAACATGAACACAAGCATCCAGCTGATGATGAGCCGTCCCTGTGCTGGCTGTCTGTCTGACCCGAGCAGATGTTAAGAGGTTGAGGTTAGCTGAGCCCAGATCGACCTGACCCTGGCAAAATCATCTAGATCATCTGGCCTGTTTGTTTAAAACATGTGAGATGGCATGCATGCACACACGGATGCACAAACGTGTGCATGCACCCTTGCAAGAAAGGTGAATTGAACCAGGACCAAACAGAGGGACAGACGTGCGAAAAAGAACAAACTCATCAAACACATAAACACGTTCCAGTAGCATCCCCTGCCAGCTTGACAAACCAGCAATGCTTGCCAATAGTTACTGTCCTCTTTAGCTGTCTTCCTATGTACCTGTCTATCTGTACCTCTGGGTTTAATGGCAGTTCACTGCTGGCCTCCAGCTCAGTCAGCTGTCTGTTAATTGATTAACATCAGACTGTTAACAGTGTCGGAAACCTCCCCTGGCCTCTCGCTGTAACTTGTAACCTGTGGGGCACAATCCTACCCTCTCTCAGCAATGTATCTACAGCATGTGTATGTGAACGCGTGTGTGTGTGTGTTTAAGCACCCACAACACATGCAATACACTCTGCAGCTGGGGACTGAACAGCTGGCTAATAATTTTCCTCACGAGAAAGGGCGCACAACACATACTGCAGCCAACATCTGTGTATTTGTGTGTTAATGAGCGACAGGGAGAGAAAGAGATGAGGCTGTCAGTGTTTATTATGTCTGTGAACGTGTGCGCTCTGTTTGACTGAGCCCTCGTAGTGTCTGGACACGGACCAAGTCTTTGTGATTTATCCCAGCATGCACCTCTGTTCACCCAGCCATTGATAGCATCATTAAATAAACCAAGTGCAATAACCCCAGCAGCACAACCATAACTGTTCATATCGCCACATGTTTTCTGCTGATGCAGGCAAGCTCTGCCTCGGTTTGTACGAGTACGGGAGACACAGGAAGACTGACCTCAGGGGTCCCACAGCTTGCTATTTTGTATTTATTAACATTCCATTAGCAGGGGCCCAAAATCGAGACCCCTGACAGCTGAGAAACTGCCGGTTAATACACTTATTACAGCATGGTCAGCAGCAAAAAGCCTCCTTCACATTACCTCAGACTCTTAATGATAATGGGATTTCCACCACAGGGGTGAGGTCAGCTGGTGTAAGACCCTAATGCCACACGCCTCTCTTCGTGTGTTCGCCAGTTTCATTAAGGGCTACAGTGCCTGCCAGGAAGCCCCTTTGAGGAGGTGTTATCGACCGATGCCCTCCATTCTGGCAGGCTGATGTATCTGTATCAACCCGCCTGCTATTATGACTCTGTAGTAATGCATCAGCTTGTTAATGACTTCCTGATTCCACTCAAAATAAAATGGTTTGCAGTTCACTCACTGGTTTAAGTGTTTGGCCGGGATTTTACAACATTACTGCATGGGGAGCAAATTGTTTAGTGCCCCAGATAAACAACCGAACACAATTAGTGGGACTGTGCGAACACTTTACATTTCACAGTTGTGTTTTACATGTTGTTTATTGATACTTGAATCCCTGCTTGACTTTTAAAATGTTTTTATTTTTCTCTGCCATCTTTTAAATAAATATGTTTTTGTATGTAAGTAAAGTATAAAATCCTAGTGAAAACTGGTACAGTCCATATGTTTGGGTGGATCGGAGGTTAGCGGTCAGCGAGCTTAAAACCTCCAAACATACAAGCAACTACATGTTGTTTTGTCTTGTTATTGTAGGTAGTTTTATTGTTTCAGTTTATTTCTCATAAGACTGCAGCTGAAGTATTAAAGCATCCAAGCCTTCATGCCTGCGTTCCTCCGAATGGGAGCCCTTAAACGAACCTTAGCTAGAAATGCAAATCTATCAATGCCACCACGTGAGGGTTTGTTCAAAAGCGTGTTCACACTCTGTCTCCAAAGGGTCTATAGAAAGCTCTTTCTTTCACAGCTGGTTATCACTGGGGTCAAATGTACCTTTCTGTGGATCAACAATGCATATAAAGAAGCTGACAAACATGTTGCAAAGATCTCTATTTCAACTGTATGTACACTTCTACATCTCCTGTGGTCCTACAGGAGTCTTCACTAGTAGCTTAATAATTATCAGTACAACTTCATGTTCTTCTTTCGGACAGCATTGGGCATCACCTGCAACCACTTTCTGCCCTGTCTCAAGGTCCAATTCACAAAAGATATTGCGCTAATGATATTACAGCGCATACACGCCCATAAAGTTTTACAGCTAAGTGCAATTTGCCATACTTTTGCATCTGTTAAATGTTCTTCTGCTAGGCAATTTTCTGCAGTGGTCCCAGTAATACTTCTTCTTGAAGTGTGCTGAAGTAGATTCTGAGAGTAGACAGTTGAGTCAGAAATTGTTATAAATGGAGTTACGAGAACAAAACTTTCAAGTCATATCAAACTGTTAGATTTGAAAGAAAATGTCTAATTATATATTAACTCCCCCCCTCTCTTACATTCGTTTCTATCTGCAGGATGTCTCTCGTTTTTCTATGACTCATTCCGTATTGGCTGTTTCAGAGTGATTGTTATTTGAGGTGCTCTAATTGTGCCCTACCCCTCTTGCATCTGGGCTCACGGAGAGCTGTTTTCTCTCCTCTGCGAATATCAGGTATTGTTCTGTCTGTGCCATCTGTGTGCATGAGGCGATGTGCTAGTGCTTTACCTGGTTACAATTACCACTGCCATGTTCACGGGGTGACACCCCTTATAAATGCCCTTCAATTACCACAAACTCTCCGAAGATGCTAATAATTTCACTCTTAACTGCATGTGGCTATTAGCTCTGGTGCTTTTGAATTGGACTTCTTTTGCAATGAGGCTCATTTACATAGAATGGTGACGTTTTTGTGCCAAATGCATGCACATTACTGCGTTGAAATATGTGCAAATAGCACCAGGCTGCTATTTGCTTGGCAATGCGATTAGTGGTGCATTTCACTCTTTGAGAATTATTACATGGTTTCTTTTTGTCATATTTGTGCAGGTTTAGATGCCACAAAGGCTGAGCAATACTTTTGTGAATTCACCCCTCAGAGTTCAGATGTCTTTTGAGGCCTCCCATTTGGCCGCTGCTATTTTCTTTGCTTCTTTGTTATCAAAATTCCTCAAAGTTGAGATTTGTCGAATCCCATCATCTTATTACTATAATTACACTGCTATCAAATCAATCCCTTCCTTTCTGTTCATAGTTCATTAGTGAGAAATGCTGATGACAGCTGTATGAAAAATCAACTACGCAGACAACAGCTCCAAAACTATTGTTCGTATTAAGATATGGTTTAAAGTATTTTTATTAGGATCACACATTTCCCTGGCAAAAGTGAATTACTACAAGCTGATGTAATCTACGGAAAGCAATAAAAACTTGGTGGGGATGATCATTCATCAGAAGACAGTGTTGCTTTGTTGTTAAAAGCCACAGAGACAGACACACACACATTGGGGGGGGAGTCCAGTATGAGCCTTCTACTGTTATGGAAAGACAGATAAAGAAGAATGTTTCATTATTATTAGAATAGAGAAATTGTTAGAACAATCTGTATTTGCTGGGAGAGTATGCGAGAAGAAATGTTGATCACAATGTGGCTGTACATTATTGCAGAATAGCCACAGGGGAGTTCACAGGAATGATATATGGTAATTCAGGATTGCTGACCAGAAGTTTAAAAAAAACAAAATAAAAAAAACCTGTCAAATGAGAATATCATTCTGCTGGCAGCCAGGCTGTAAATTGGTGTGGATATGGACGGGCAGGAGAGACCTGAGGCACATGCTGGCCATCCAATGAAGGGAGACGAGCCAGGCACACTGCAGAGCTGCTGACAGGCTGTCATACTGAGCTCCTCTCCTGTCAAGGGTCATCTATATCAGAGGTGACAGTGGATACTATTGTGCATGTGTGTATAGACAGGAGTTTTGCTAATGACCAGGGTTATGTTATGTCTGTTTGGCAGGGTCAACAATACTTAGAGAGAATGTTAACTCACCACTTTCTGTGACATGACTTGGGGCTATGTGCAAGTGATTAACTAGCTACAATGGCTTATCATTTTGCCTCCACAGGCTACTGCAGCTATTCCTACCCATCAGTGGGTGGGACGATGATGTCATGGCAAAAAAGGCACAGCATTGTCATGGTGAGTAACTGCGGCAGCATGATTAAACACCAGACAAGAGTCTGCAGAGTTTGATTGCCTTGTTGTTAACATTGTGTTGAATGTGACAGAGACAGATGATTGTCCCTCTCTCAGACACACAAATGGCTCTCAAATTATTGAGAGCAAGCCTATTTATGGGATTTATGGCATGTAGTAAGAAGCTGCCAAAACTGTTTTCCTTACCATTAGAAAGGTAAATTTTAAAGTATTCTTTTAGAAGATGATATCACCTACTGTAATTTGAGTCAGATTAGCCGAGGCCCCTTTTGAGCTCAAGTTGGGTGCAAAATGCAATTATCACACAGACCATGAGACAGTTGCTCCCCTCAGCACAGTTGGTAATCCAGACTCCTCTGCCTAACTAAACAATACCACACTTTTTGGTATTTTCTATAAAAAAGGTTACATTTTATTTCAGGCCACAAATAAACATGTTGTTTACTTCTTGTCTTCACCTAAATTCTTCACCTAAATTTCTCTATAGAAATTTTAAGGCAACACAAACTCTATAAGGGAGTTCATTTCCATCACATCATATAATTATAAACAACACATTCACAAGCTACTTGTCTCACTTCTCTCTCAGTCTCTCTCCGTTATATCTGCGTTCCAGCTTACATTGTCTAAAAATGGCTTCATTATTTCTTATTCACACACTGAGGAAAGATGCGATTCACACTCATTACATAAGCTTCCAAGTTCTAAAATTTAACTCTCACTCTCTTTCCTCCCCGTGTTTAAAATTTTACCTGGCCAACTATTTTGGCCAGGCGACATAACACTTGATGGCTGGACTTATTTGTCTCATTTAGTGCTTCTTTAAAAAGGATAGCTGCAATTCAAAATAAATACAGCTAATTTGGGAAGTAGAGGAGAGGAGAGAATGTGACAGTGTGCCAGGGATGGAAAGCTACAGATAAGCACACACGGCAAAAAAGCTTTCCAGGGGCCACTTGGTAGTGGGTCTATTCAGCTTAGAAAAACAAAAAATCACAGATGGCTTGACGGGTGACAAACAGTCCAGAGGAGATAGACGGACAATATTTGCATTTGTCAGTAAAATCTCGCACCATATTTTTAGTGATATAATACGTGTGACACAACAACAACATATAAACTAATTTCCGTTGTGATGTTTTAGAACATTTAAACTGTTATGGTCTGATGCAGATGTGCATGATAATCTAAATGGAGACATTGACGCTGCTATTTAAGGCTGATTAGGTTGAGTCAGATAAATGCAAGTTTTGTACTACATATACCAACAGGTATCAGTTAACATTTCCTATATGTCATATTATAATCTTAATGTGATGTCTAAAAGTGCCAAGTGTACATAAGAATATGTTCAGTTTGATTTTCCAGTCATAATGGCACAATGTACTGGTCTTTACAATAGCAACAATGTAATTTCAATTTAAATCTAAATTTGTTGGATAAGCTTAGACAAATGCTGCATAAGCCAAGACAATGAGTCCCTACTTCAATGCCAATGGCTTTGTGCTATTACAGATTAGAGTTTTGGATCCCTGGGTTTCAAGCTTTGAAATCTAATTAATCATATTCAACATACTGACTGAGCTGCCCGAAACCACAGCACTGATTTATGCCTGTGCATACTCCGACTAAGTAGTAAGTAACTTAATAATCACAGCTTTGCCAAAACAGCACTCCCACAAACACAGAACACGTACACTTAAAGAAAGTGATATTTTCAATGCGGTACTCCTTATAAGCTAACGTGCTTGTTACGCTTGAATTCATACATGATCCCAACAGCATGGAAATAAACAATGGAACCCCTCATTCAGATTCATGGGCACGGAACACATTTCCAAGTCTAAGCTTAGATGACTTGAAATTTAATTTCAATAATAGCCTTTGCTAGACTTACTGTTAATATGTCTCTGATATGTTATAGTTTCTCACATGTATTAGCATTTATACAGAGATAAGATGTACTGTGCTCTTTTCAACTCTTGGCTTGGTAATAGCACATGCCACATATGACATACATATTGGAGGTGCAGAGTTCTAATACCACAATGACAGAAAAAAACAGCATTTAACTGTCTTAGTCAAGTGCTTCCTAGAATTTTAAGATGTGCCATTGTGTCTACAGTGTCATTTTGATTCCTGGCAAAACTGCTCATTCTGTTTCCATTTCATTCAAGATTTATCCTTTTATGCTGTGCTGTTCCACAACTACTCTCTTCATATTTATTATGGCTAATTACTTTGAAACCCTCTGTTGCAGAATATTACACAAAGACCAATAAGCTAAGTGAGAAGAGTATTTAGGACCCTAGCGCTGAACTTTATACTTTAACAGTTTATTGAACGGTGAGAGCTTGGCTTAGGAACAATAGCTCCACAGAGTGGGATCAACTCTGAATTGCTTTTAGCCTCTAAACCAGCTCTGTCCAACCCAACAGGGTAGCAAAAAGAGTCTGTAAATTTACTGTTTTGTCTGTGTGTGTGCATGTAGATGCTGGCATGTACAGTACATGTACCAACTCCATTTAGGCTATGGCTGCTGTAATGTAAGATTTCTAAATTCCCTGCACGTCTTTGAAAAAAGGAGCCCTCTTGTTCACTTCACTCAGTAACACTTTACAGAAATACCACCTCAACCCACTACATCATTGATATATTGTTTATACATTAAGGCACCAGTAAAAATAAAACAAAAATACACCATACATGGTAACATAGCAATAGCTTATGTACTTTAAAAGGTACAATGTGTAAGATTTGGCAAGACTTTTCTGTTTAAAACCTTAAAAAAACATTATCAATCGAATCGAATGTACAGTCCCTGGTGTCAGAGAAACACAAAGATGGCTGAAGCAAGACTTAATCTGCCTATTATATCCAAGATTAATTGTTTTGTTTCTAAAATTTCAGAAAATGCACAATTCAGAATAATTTCCCAGAGCCCAAAGGGACAAATTCATATTGCCTGTCCTGTTTGACCAAAAACAAAAATGTTTAAATGTTTCACAAAAAAAAAAAAAAAACACAAAAAAATCTATTATACTGGTCTTAAATAACACAACCTAACACAAGCAGGTACATAGAGAAGCAAGGCTGTTGAATTCACATACCAATACTCCTCAAATGTAGTAATACTGGAAGTAGTAGTAGAAGCATGATTACCCCAAGTAGGAGAGCTATTAGGAGTAGTACTAACAATAAAGGTAGCAGTAAAGTATGTTGTACCAGCAGGAGCAGTAATGTTGGTCCAAGCATGAAATATAACATTTCATCATGAATTACAGTATATACGTGACTATCTCCCTTTCTGCGCCTTCAGGTTTACAAAATCTAAGACCATCCCCTTCAACTTTAGACTGGCCTTCCGGTGCTTCATTCTGTTATAGTGAGAATAGTGTTTCAAAATGATGGATGCACCAGCAAAAGTCAAGAAGAACACGAACCTCCAAAAACGACATCTCTGACAGCTTTGACCTGTTTTGGTACTGGCTGAACATCCTCTTATTTTTTTACTCATCTTTTTTTCCCCCTTGCATCTCCCGGCCCTGTGACCTCCATCTTCATCTACTGCATCTCAACTGAAAAACAGGAACCAACAACAACCTCACTTATTTACGACCACTCGGTTTCCCCATCTTTCCCTCTCTTGCAAATTAGATGACTTTAATTTTGTAGTCAAATATTTCAGTGTCCTAGATTAGGGCCCTGAAACTCATGTTGCAGCTATAGTTCTTGCCATTCTGTTGAAAGGTTTTGTGTCACTAAAGTAGATGGAAAAAATATATGTTGTAAGGACATTTATGTTAAAGTTAGAAGACGTTACAACTTTAGTTTAGGTTTCAGGGGTGCTGCCTTTGACACTGATTTTTTTTCTTTTTCTCAACCTGCCTTCAGTCCATATTCCTGTGTGCTTCATGGTTTGTCTTCCAGAAATGAACAAAACATCTATACAGAACACTGTGAGGTGTGACAATCTAACATACACAAAGACAAAAAAGGAAATATTTCTCTAAATCTGTGCTCCTCTGCTGTGCACCACAGGTGCTCGTTTATATGCAGGTGGTGGTCGACGGGGAGGAAAACAAGAGCTTTATTTTCCCAAAGCAATCTCTTCTCCTATGGCCTATCACCATTCCCTGTTTTCAGGTTTTAATTACTGGCTTATTAGACTGTCAACTGAGAAAGGCAGAGGGAGAGAGAGAGCAAAGAGGGGGAGGGGAATGTAAAAAGTAGGACACAGGAACACACCGGGCGAAAAATAAAAATGGTCTCTTTCACAAGAGTGAGCAGCAGGGAAGAAGAGAAAGAAGGGGTGGGGTTGTTGGGTTGTATAGGAGACACTCAAAAGTGTGTAAATGTACATACTGTTAGTGCATTGGACGGGTTAGGATGTGTGTTTGGAAGATGGGAGAGGCGACGGGGAGGAGTGTAAATTGGTATTTAACTTCACAAAAGGAGGATTCTGGCTGAGTCAGAGCATTTTTCCTCCCACTCCTGCCCATCACGACTATCACCCAGAAGCAAGAGGGGGAACGCGCAGAGAGAAAAGGGGAATGAAGGGAGGGAGAGATTAGAGTGAGCAGCTATTACAGCAACAGAGTCACACCAGGGCTAATGCATTGTTTCAGCGCTTCTTAACCTTTTTCCTTCAGCAAAGATGGAGTGATTGTCATCTGATAAAAAGCTGCAAGGTATTATTACCATGATTAAATCACTGTTTTCATATCCAGCATAAAGTCATGGGTAGCCTATTGTGCACCTGTCATGTATTTTTATTTGTCTACTCATGTCTGATTTAATACTTTATTAAAATTTAACTATTTTTAACAAACATATGAAGACCGGCAGTGGTACATCTATGCTCGGAAACCTGTGATACAAAGTAATAATCAAACATTGTCCTACTCTGTATGTATCTACATATTCTGCTATCTCATATTATAACTCCTTTTTTAAAATATATTTTTATGAATTATTCTGAGGATGACGTATTACTCATCAAGACAATTTATGCATGGGGAACTGAAATAATTTCAGACAATATGCTTGAGCTCTCACATGTGCTTTATTTGATCAGGGATGCAATGTCTCAGTAACAATAAAAAAACTATTGGCATTTTGGTGTTATTGCTTTCTGTCTCCCTCCATCTTTTCTTGATTAAACCATGCAGGTGGTGACAAGCATCCTAGTCTCAGTGGCATCATTTTTTTGAAGGAATTTGATAACATTTTTCCTTTAATTTGCTTTGGATTTCACAATTGAACCTCGTATGTAATGTGCTAGTTACCACACCACCGCTGGGGGATTTCACAAAGCTCCTGACACCAAGAAAATTTTACCACATGTCTGTCCCACCTCTTTTTTGAAAGGATTTCCTTAAAGAGAAAGCTTATCTGTTTGGCAGGGCAATGAGAATGCAACAAAGGCTTGAAGAAACCAAAATAATCATTACATACTGCATGCACAAAACTCAAATGTTATCTAAGGACCAGATGACAATGATTTTCTTATAAAAAGACCCCTCTTTCTGATATACAGACCCAAATGTGATATCAGAAAGAAGAATGGAGATGGAGAGAATCACCCACTGTTGGCAACTCAATGACCAATACATAAAGTAATTTTTAGGACTCCATCTTCAGGGCTTTTTCGGATTTGATTCTTCACCTTCCATTATTTTGTTGCAGCAGAACTGAATCTATTCTAGTTGTGTGTAAATGTGTGTTTGTGTAGTCGTCGATTAAATTATGGTCTAGGTCCCCATTCGCGGCACAGAGGCCCTAAAGATAGAGCAACGATTCACTCTGCCATGCTATACGGAGAATCCTTTGACATGTCAGAGAGTGGCTGTGCTTACATGAGTGTGTTTATATACACACACACATACACATACACACACACACACACACACACACGGGCATGCACACAATGATGTTCATGTGTTTGTTCCACTAACGTTTTCCTCTTGCCGGGCCACAATGCCTCCACATTTGCCCCATCAACGAATCATCTGCAAACTGTGGAGCTCCATAATCGGAAGAGGGCCACTGATGTGTCCCTGGGCTTTCTCCACTCAAACTGAATCACACAGGCGGGCACACACAGACAACAGGGCTGCATGCCATGGCTTTTGGAAGGTCACTCTAAGAATAGCTTTCAATACATATATAAAAAAAGACTCGTACCCAGTGGAGAGCACACATGTGCATGCAAGCAAACGGACAGTTACATGCATTAATTCATGGACACAGGCGCAAACCAAAGCACTCGGGATGCTGCCAAACACACACAGATATGTACCACTAGCTGATGCACAGAGCGTACATTTGTGCTCGGCTAAAAGGATAGCAAATTAACCACCTCATGTCCTGCTTAAACCATCCCATGATTCACTGCTGAGAAAAGTGAGGCTCGCTGCAAAACAAGAAAGAAAGACAGCAAATGGCATCGATTCCCTTTAAGCTCCACAGGAAAAGCGTCTAGCCCATCTAAGTGTTGCGCTTTTTTGGGCTAATTTATTACACTAATGTGCTGGAAAGATGGTTAACATGGATCCATCACACTGGCTACATCATTCTCTTCTCACAAGACTATATCTGCTTTAACCTCCTGTCTATCTATCAAACACTTGCATCTATAATGTATTAAAACAACCAAACCACTGTTGTTGGATGCAAACTGACCATTTGTTTTAGATACTGTAAAAATAACCTATATTTTTGTCAAGCTTTGACAGTTTATTAAAATTCAGTTTCAAGCCACTAAAACACAGTGTTATTATTTCCCAAGCCACAGAGTATCCGAATGCAGAGTTAAACAAAGCATTTCAATTATTTTGATTTTTTTCCTAGTGATAAAACAATTTCAGATATTTACAGACACCTTTGCCCTGAAAACATGGCCTTGGATACATTAAATCCACACATTTTGCTCCAAGCCTTACACACTTGACCTCTGTAAACTGGCAACATGGATTCTGTTCTGTAATTTTCCATTGCAGAACCAATATAATGCCCCGACAACTATCTCTTTCCATTTGATTCCATTCACCTTTCTCTATCATTGGTCCGCTCCTCCACTTCCTCTGCTTTCTTTTCTATTTTCTCTTTGTCCTTGTCTGCACAATGTAGTTCAACCCTGAACTCCAGCCTGGCAGAAGGGTGAGAACATAGCTCCCAGCCTCAAGCTTAACCCAGTGAACAAGGGGTTAACTTAACATGTTAGCTGTGTACCTAGTGCCTTGGCTACATTAACATCCTCTTTACCTCTTTTAGCTTCACTCTATTCTGTCCACCGGTGTCCTTTCAAGGGTCCTTGCTTGTCATAAGAGGTAGTGAATGTTTTTTTTTTATATATTTTTTTTATATTATTATTCTGGGCCTGGAATTGTGTGCGTGCATGCAAGTGTGCGTGTGTGTGGTTTGTGTGTCCGTGTTTGTGAATGCAGGTATAGGCTTCCAGGCAGTACAAGCGGCCCTGATGTGAAGTGACATGTTGAGAGACCAAGCCTTTGGACACTGGCTGAGGGAGGGAAGAGAAACCAAATAGAAACAGACATAGCCTTTATAAAAAGCTACAACGCAACTGCATCAGAGCAGCAGATGGCTCATCACCGCCCCAGCCACCTTTAATTATAATATCACTCAATCGTTATTTAATCATGTATCACTTTTTATCATGCTTTCTTTTATTTTAAAAAAAGATACTCTGAGCAGACGAGCACAGATACATAAATGCAGGAGAGTAGTACTGTGACAAGTAGAGCCTGGGAGAGACTGGCTTGTCTCATAGAATGAAGGGGAATCTCTTCCTCTGAATATTTGCTACAGTCATCATTGTCTGGATCAGGCCAATTCACCTGCCTGCCTGTCTGCTTAGCTTACCATTATACGTCCCTCTGTTGCCTCATCTGACCCATTTCAGGCCAGTTTAATTGATGGTGATCCAGCAGATAGTGCTTGAACTGAAATGCTGTAAAAAAGGCTAGCTTTTAAAGAACTGTAACTAATTTTAAACTTTGAGGCAGGACAAAGACACACAACCCTTTAGCTGGCAGGGATTTAGCATCTTGCCGACAACTAGACAACGCTGTATGGTATGCACCAGGCGGTGGAAGGACAGTCCCCCCACTCACTGCTCTATACAGTGTCTACAGACACTTCTTCAGTAAATAATAGAAAATGCAGCAGCTGTGTTTAGGCTTCACTCTAGGTCAATGAACAGAACAACAAAACAACAACAAAAATATCATATAATGTTTATGCTTCTTATAAAAAAAAAATATATATATATATATATGATCAATCATAACGATTATTGGTAACATTTGTATACATTTGAATAAAACTATGATTTTACTTTAAAAGGCAAAAATAAAAACATTTGTGCGCCAAGATCTTTAGTGAATTTACAGCAGATAAATTAAATGCAATAGTTTCAATAAGCATTTAGATTGAAAGCAACCTTAGCTTTGAATTCTCAAAGGAGTGGATTTATCATCCAAATGATCAAAAAAATCAAAACATTTAAATTAGTAGTACAACTGTTTATTATTATAATGTTTGTCTACACTTAAAATGTACAACAGGAGCTAGTAATGATATAGCATACTAAGGAATGGGTCTACATTTCCAGCACACTGTTCAGGAACACCACCCACTGCAAGGCAAGTGCTCGAAATTACTTGGTAAGGTTATAAGGCCCTAACTGTCTGCTTTTTGAGACAGATGTTGTGTTCATGAATCTTGAAGCAGGTCAGATACCCAAACTGACTGCAAAATGAGACAAGAGGTCTCTCAGCCACAGTCAAGGTTCTCTGCTCTGACAAGAGAGCAGATGGCTGTTTGTGGAAATAACAAACCAGATCAGAGAGAGAGAGAGTCAGAGGACGCTGCAAATTCTCTACTACAGCTCATCCTCCTACACAGATTGCCTTTTCATGTTGTCACTTGAAAAATGTTTTGATTAAAACAGAAATAAAATTTACAAGCAATGCACATGTGCTGTACACACCGAAAACACTCTCTCTGCCTCCCTGTGTGTGTATGTGTGCCTATGGGTGCGTGTTAGCATCATGCTGCAGTGACACTCTGTTGAACTGTGGTGAATTACAGAACGACTGGGGGAACTCAGTTACTCCCATGGCTACTTTGTGTACGAGTGCTGTTCCTGTGGATTCTTGGTTTTGTAGGCCATCACCGTAAAGTGAGCATTTACAAGATTCTCTGTGTCTGATATGATTATGTGAAATATTTTGAAATAATCAGCTATATTTCAGAGGCCAATGGAGTATTTTTATGTATGTAACTAGATAATCAAATTCTACCATGATTAAACATTTTTCAAATGTGTTTTTGTAAAAGCTCATGGTTCATGGTGTTTTGTCAACAGTTGTGTTTGTCGCCATTATAGAGTACTGAGATTGCCTAACAGGGATAGCAGCTATTACACCCTCAGCAAACACTCCAAACACAATATTACCTCCAACCTAATTGTTCATCATAAAAGAGTACTGTTCATTAGTTCCACCACAGCCAACTGGCAGTCTGTCATCTGCTTTTAAAGAAAGTGTTAAACATTCATGTACATGCATGCAGTAAAGCTACACCTGCACCACAAAAAACATTAAAAACTGTACATATTAGTTATTTACTTTACTGCTTGCCTATTTAACAAGCACCAGTATGTGCTTCTTACAAGGCAGCCTTTATTGTCAAACAGAAGCATACTAGCCATACTGAGCTGCAAATGATAGCAAGAATAATGACCCTACTGTCACACATCTGATACAGTGACTTTACTTTCTGTAGCTTTCCAGCTGACAGTTTATTCTAAACAGATGGAATACAGCCAAAAAACATCCATTCCCCCTGATCAATACTCACATAACAGATAGAATAGGATAAATTGAATATCTCATAAAAAGAAGATTGAGTTGAAGCTAAAAAAGAAAAAACATTCCCACCTTTATATTGGTGCTGATAGAGAAACCCATAACTGCTTTTCTTTTTTAATAGTTTTAAAAGTGTAGGCAAATTGATTTTTAAATGGCCATTTCTTTCTAATTGATTGAACAGTAGGATTTATGAGTGGATCTTACTTACTTGCTTACTTTTACATATATAATACACCCTTATTGTAAAACTTTAGCCAGTTCCTCTGATGAGAATGAACTCTACATTTCCTTGCAGAGCATTACATCCCTTACTTACCGACATCTCATGAATATAAACATAAATAAACATAAGCATATGGATGCAAACACAGTTTATTTCTTTAAAACGTCCACAGCACTGTACAAGGAAAGCAGCTGTTTTTTTATCAAGCAAACATTCACATTTCTGCTTCATTCTGAATGGAACCCAGCCAGCACACCATGATGCAGGACTGATGCACATTTCTCGTCTCTGTTATTTAATAGGCACCACATTCTTTGAATTTATCCACCCTTGTAAGAGTATGCCACAAAGGACAGATGAAGTGTAATAGTTTTTATTATAATTCATTTTCAGTTAATTGAATTTCGTTTAATTGCATCTGTTCAAATATTTATTTTAAAATCATTCTGCTGGGATTTTGGATCATTGCGTTCTAAAGGATCACAATTTAAACCATAAGGCCCAATACATAATAAAAAGCCACCGGGAGTCTTTTTTTGTGTTATTTATGTGTGTAGTGAAAGGTGGTAAGGACAAGCCATAAAAAAACTATTATCTCCACATCTGATTGCCTAAAAATACTGAAGAATGAAAAAGTTAAAGCACATGCACTAAGTGAATGAATGGGACACCATCTTGGAATACAGTTATCCGATTTGTACAATACATCCATCACTCCTTAAAATGTGCCATCCCATTCTGCCAGAAAATAGTTTCCTATTGAAAATCTCTGTCCAACCCACGGGGGAAGTGATATATACAGTAGGTAGCCCTTATGGATTTTCCTTGAGGCAGCAGAAACTCAAAGTGGATAAAAACTTCATAGGCCATGTCCCTGTTTTTCTAAAAGTTCATGTTGTAACCCCTAGCAAAACATACAAACCAGATCATTCTACAGATCAGACTTGGAGGAGGAATGGCAATTTTGAGAGATTCAGAGAGAGAAATTGACTTTATCTTATAAAGTCACTGAAATGTACGGCTATCTGTCTAGTTTTAACGAGGTGGTATTATGTTTTTTGCCTTTCCCCTCTCCTTTATAAAGTTATATATCTTCTTTGTACAAGTAATAGGTGAAAAAGGCCAAAGTCCAGCCCAAAGGGACTTCCCATCTCCCACAGAAAACACTGCTATGAACTAGGGCTGAACGATTAATTGCATTTGCGATAGTATCGCAATGTAATCAAACAAGATTTTCTAATCGCAAAGGCTGCGATTATACTCTGGTCACATGACACCCAAGAGTAAAGCAGACCAAGTTGATGCTTCATCTGCACGTTACGCTGTACCTTGCTTTGTTGTTGTACAACGGCCTTAATCTTGACAGAAACTGTCACTACAGAAACTTAAGTGTCGCACAGGGAATGAGTAGCTGCTGCCACCCGCGGGTAATATGATGGTGGGTGAAATCGTCAGGCCATCCGCCGCTTTGACGGACAGGAAAAATGCACAACAGAAAGATGCGTGTAGTAAGGTAAGCGTATTGTGTTGATCGGCGCCTGCGTCTCACACACAGCCACCAGTCAGCTCAGGAAATATCTGTAAAACCGCGTTTTAAATTAAACTCACAAATCCGAAAGAGGCCCAGTCTGTCCTGAGTTCCCCCGCAGCCAGTGCGCTGCTCACCAGCATCGGAGGCTGTGGGGGAACTCCGGAGTTGTCGGAGAAGTACTAAGCTTGTCTGTTAAAGAGAAGAGGCGTCACTCTGTTTTATTTTTGTTGGCCAACTTTTGAATTGAACCTGAAACTCAGTATTTTTTTGTTTGCTTACTGGGATATACAACGATGGGCTCCTGGGAGATTTGAACTGAGATAAAGACTCATTAATTGCTGGTTTAACTGTGGGTTTTGTATTGCGTGTTTACTGTATAACACACTGTGGTGAACTTAGTTTTTCTTGTGGTCTGTAGGTATGCCGACCTGATGATATTATATCATATTATTTAATGCTGTGATTGACTCTCAAATTATCTTTCTCATATTACTATAATTTGATAGATCTTCTCCACTACTGCTCATAATAATAATTCTTCCTAATTCATCATAAAAAAAGAAAGAACAGTAGTTTTATCTATCTATCTATCTATCTATCTATCTATCTATCTATCTATCTATCTATCTATCTAATATTGTGTATACACCATAAACTGTATATAAGTATACACTGATTTTCTGCTTGTCCATTTTGAATAATACAGAAGGTAAAGAGCTTAAAAATTAATTGCATATTAAATCGCAATATTGGTTAAAAAAAAATAATCGTAATTAGATTATTTTCCAAAATCGTTCAGCCCTACTCTGAACTGCCTGAAAATACCTTGTTTGTAGCAGTTTCCCTTTCATCCCTGTGACAACACAAGGATGAAAGCAAAATGTACCTCATATAACGCTCAGCAAGCAGCTACTTCAATACGCCCTCAAATACGCTGGTGGAAAAACACTGAGCTGCAGTACACACCTCTCCTCTCCCTTCTAAACACTAGCTACCCTCCAGGCAGACATAAAGTTGTTACAGTGGAGACAGAGCTCAGTTAAAACTTTATGGATGAAAGATACTTTTTTACAGATTAATAACTCATCACTCTGAAAGTCTTGCTCCAGTCCATGTTGCTAAGCTGGTAAGGGATATACAGCTGAAACAAAGCTGTGTTTATCTTCTTCTCACGACCTGCCTTACTCTGCTTTTGATTGGCTAGTCGTCCTAAAGTAGGAACTGCGCATGTGCAACTCCCAACAAAGATCATGTAGAGGCAAGATGTATCACTCCATAGCTAAAACAAAGCCTTCAACACACAGGGTGAAAAGAGGACAATGTTAAGTATGAAATAAATATGTTGTTTTTTGAAAATTAAACCATGTAAACCTGTTCTGGTACAACCCCTAAATAAGATTTTGAACCTGAAAATGAGCATAATATCACCTCTTTAATAAGACTGCCTCTCAAATTTTCAGAGATGAAATTCCATCATATCGTCAAGGTGATGCTGGCTGCACACACCCTCCTCCATCAGATTAAGTATATCATGCCCAACATGGGTGTTGTGTTGTGCAGCTCTCGTGGAATCCCCATTCTGTTGCAGCCCTTACACGTTCAGGAATTCACTTCTGACACACACACACAACTGACCAATGACACAAGCCAGGTGTCACTGGCAAAGAACATGTGTTTTCAGTCAGACTTTTAAAGAAGAGAGCTTGTTAGGAAAAAGAATATATTGTTTTCTTACCAGAGACAGTCCTGACAACCTCAGAGGTGTTTCTCAGGCCCACAAAGGAGAACTGGTAGAGCCTCCAGGAGCGAATGTCACCAACCTCCACTGAGCTTCTTTTCCACTTGTACACAATCTCCTCCCTGGGGTAACCATCTGAACAGGAAAGAACGGAGTTACATGCAGTGGTGTAGTCTATTCCCCCGTCCCAGCGTGACGTCCCATAAGCGCCACTACCCTCACTAATAGTATGCATGTACATGTAATGTACATGGGCATTCTGAAGGACTGCTTGGGCTATATGTTATCAACAACGCAAAGACTGCCAATGACAGTTACAGGTGGGAAAGGGCGTCACTTTGTGTTCAAACGTGGTGGGGACATTTTAGGGCTCAGATTAGAGTTGTGACAAAACACTTAGCATATAAAATGTGACAATCCAGAATATTGGGGTCAGGAGACTAGAAAATATTTTAATAGTATTTAAAAAATATTCATTGATGAGTACAAGACTGGGGGGTCTGGGGGTCTCTCCCAGAAGATTTTGAGCATTCTGGAGACATTTTCTGCACCAATTTATGGTGGAAATATCTAATGTTTATTGTTAATCACCATCTAACTCAGCCAGTTAAGAGCTGCATTTAGTCTTAGATGTTATATGATTCTGGTTTTATCAGCTGGCAATTTTCAATGCACATTTCAGAGTGCAAGTTGCAACTATTTTTAACAATAATGGAAAACTGAGGCTTTTCAGTAGCAGTAATAACAAAACATAGGCCTCTGTGCAGTTCTATCACCAAAATTCATTCATTACAGAATATTAGCACTGACGACGCCAAAAGGGGTCTACATCCTCTCAAGCTCACGTATCTTCCAAAAACCATTGTCAGACGTAGGTTATGTACTGTATCAGCTTAAATGCATGAGCAAGCATCCAGGAACTGCTACTACTGTACACACACACACACACACACACACACATACACCACACACACACCACACATACAGTACACTGATCCACCAGATTAACGTTAGTTAACTAGTGCTAGGTCAATTCAATAGACCAACAATGCTGTTACAGTTCCGTTAATCATAGCATTAATGTTAACATAGGCCTATATGCTATTTTCACTCACCAGGTAACGTTACAATAGCATCAGCCTCATCTGGCTCATTTTCTGTGTTTCAGTAACTTTAACGTTCATGTCATCTGCTGCAGCTGCAGTGTCACCCGGAGCGGCAGCAGCTTTAGCTGCAGGCTTGTTAGAATACTGAAAGAGTGTAGTTTGAGTTTGCTGGCATTTCACATCTCCTTCAGTGATTAAAATTAGTTAATTTCAAACGTACGCCGAGTGACAGCCAGGCAGCTGTGCTGTTTGGTAGTTGACATCAGATCCCGGTTATAGGCTACGGAAGCCGCAAACATCAGTTCAGAGCTTCGCAACATAAAAAAGGTGATCTTGTGAATGAACGTGTGAAAGTTATGCCACAAAACCATGTTGTTACGTATCATCTCGATATTTTAAGTGGGTATACGGAAATCTTTGACAATTCTAGTGGGTATACGGCATATACCTGCGTATCACGTAGACTACACCACTTATTACATGGGACTTAAAACAAGGAGAGGAGAGAAGCTTGGTACAAAAATGTTTTCAAAGACTAACATTCATCCATTTTAGGAAATATCTTCAGACTTGACTCATCAGATAAGCTCTCTGCTATATAAAACAACATGCTGGAACACCGTTCAATTTAAAACACAACCACAGAGCACAGTTTGTTTTATTTCAGAGTAATCCATACCCACTAAGTCAACTAGCTTGCAAATAAACTGTTTCATGAAAGAACAATTATATAACACACTCCTGCACAACATGTTGACAATATATGCAGTCCATCTGTGGGGAGAAAACGTCTTTTCAGAAACACTGAGCTGATTTAAAAGTCCAAATTACAGAACTGATCAATGGTTGCCTGTGAGTTGGATTTCAATACTTTTAATTACCTTAAGTGATGCTCTCTGGTTGCAAATATCACAATAACAATCTAACACATTTTCTTGTCTGGTGCTGATTCACTTAGATGAGCAGATGCATTATCCTAATCAAATCATATTTGTTAGTGTTGAATTTATGTCTGGTATCCAAATTTGGGAAACAAAAGGAACGAAGCATCTTTTAAACAAATAGAAAGTTGAATTATGAGTTAGGCTCCTTATGCTGTGAGTGGATCAGACTAAATGTTTCCCAGTACAGGGCTGAATATGATGATCTTAAGCCAGTTCTCTTTCAATTTCAGTGCTGTCTTCAGTCTAGCGATGAGCTGTGTGCAGCTGATGAGGGAGTGGCTTGAATAATGCACATAAAACTTCCTTAGTGCAAACTTTAAATGGCTTTATGACTAAAGTGCTCTCAGACATCCAGTAATGCTGGACCTCAGAGGGGCAGGTGATGGAAGGATCTGCCCATTTGCCACATTACAGTCAACCAAGCAGGCAGTCTGCTCCTTTGCTGGCAATGCATCAAGGACAAATTATTGATTCACTGTCCTCTTAGGAAGCTAGAACAACAATGCTCCTCAATGCCATGAATTCACTTTGGAATCATTTTTGTGTTGTTGTTGTCGAAACTGTTGCTGTAATTAAAATATTACAAATGAATATGCAAACTGTCCAGGTTGTACCCCCACTTTCGCCCCATGTCAGCTGGGATTGGCTCCAGCCCCCCGCAACCCTGTAGGCAGGATAAACGATTGATGATGGATGGATGGATGGATGGATGGATGGATGGATGGATGGATGGATGAATATGCAATTTAGAGCTAGCTGAAATAATGTACTTCATCTGGAAATTGTTCTCCAACTGAATACAATGTGATCGGCTCCTGTCTGCAAAAGAAGTTGCACTGGAAAATCTACAATGCTGTGTTGCTTTGTGGCACGTGTTGAGAAATTATGCCGCGTGATATATTGCTGCTCTGCCTGCTGCTTCTGAGATTGAGCTCATGTACTGTACATCAAGTGATTTTCAAAGTTCTAAAAAACATCCATGGCTTTCATCAAATTTAAATGAATGCTCCTGTTCTATTTTTAGGCCTGCTACCCCACTGGTTTCTCTTTCTTGTTGCTCTAGAGCTATTTAGAAAGTATTCTCTCTGGAGACCATCCCACGGTGCATCTCTCTGTAGATTCATAGCGGCCTAATTAGCATAACTTACCCCTCATCCACTCCTCACACAGAGGCATTGACTCATTTGGACTTGTGTCACTTTTTGAAATATCCTTCAGAACAGTATTGACAGAGTGCAGGGAAATCAATCAGTACTTTACTTCTGGTCGAGCTGGCAACGAGACATCTATTTTTAAAACCCTTTACTGAATGCCAGTGCATACTGTGAATGAATGAATGGTTTAACAAATATTTTTGTTCCCATCTCTCATATTTGAACATGTAAACACATATTGTTTTGTTTTTCGGATCTCTTTAAATACTGAGATAGCATTTTAGCTAGTAAAGAGAGCAGGAGATTTCAGGATAGTGGAGTTTTCTGAAAGAAAACCCTGCAGCTTGAATTCTTTGATTTGGCCTGTTGCATAATTATTATCTAAATTATGTCTTTGTTAAGGAATATGTCACTTGTTCGTGGCCACAGCGTGTGTGTGTGTGTGTGTGTAGAGGAAGAGAAGGCGGGTTAAGACAGTAGGGTATCAGCATATGGCCAAACTTACAGCTTGAAAACTCCAGGGGACATGAGTGCTCATCCATTGGGAAGTTGTTCAGTTTAAGCTGGCACTCTGCATCGATGGTCAACCTGCAGAGACACAATATTTGGATCCACTGACTCAGTTATAACCATCTATCACAAAACAATAGTATGCATGGATGTGTTAGAAAAGTCAGAATTAACCCCTAACCTTATCAGTAATAACACAAGAAATTATTAATTAATATTTCACTAAAGCAAATTGATGTTTTTCACAGCAACACACCAGTCCTTTCTTTTCACACTTGAGGGAGTTTGAAGGCAAAGTCATTAAACTTCCCCTTAATGAGAGAATGACCTTAAATGACTTTACCCATCCATGCACTCGGTATTGTCATGTATCATTGTCCTCCCAATCACAGCGGTCATCCTAATTAACCAGTGGTAAATTCTGAGTTCCTTAACAAATTAATGAAGTGCAGATGTAGTGTTCTGCATAGCAGAACATCCATCACGGCTTGATTGAGTCCAGAAGAGTTCACTTTCTGTCTTATTATCACTAATGACATATTGTTGTGTCAGTATAAACATCTGCTGTATTTATGATGGCATGCAAAACATAATAATAAGCACAACTAATATTTCCCTTTAATCAATGCTCATTTAACATGTATCTTGTTCGTTCTGTGGGCTTTACTCCCCTAAACAGTATAGAGTTATGTTATTATTGATCACCCAATAATTTTACAATTAGGGTGCCACGGTCCTGTTTCAAGCTCTTTAGATAATTTAGCAATATTTACAATTAGTATGATATTTGTGTTATTTAAAAATAACCTTACCTCTAAAGACATATACTGAGAGCTAAGAGTGCTAAAAAACATCAGTTTAGGGCAATGTAGTTGTTACTAACAACTTCCAGCCTAATTCCGTAAGACAGAGTTCCTGCATGCTAATTAAAGTCAAATTTAAAATGCTGAAATCTCAAATTGCCCTGGGCCTGTTCACGATAATCAGTACCATGAATCATTTATGGAGAGCAGCCGTAAATTGTTGGGTATTTCGCAATACTTTCAAAGGACATGCATTGCTTGCTGCTAGTGATGGATTCCAGGAAGAGCGGAAAGCACCTTAAGTGGCAATACAACAATACATTAATGCTAGTTGTAGAGAGGCGACTAGTAACCATGTATTTCCCCTGCTATCTTATCTTTTCTGCTTTATTCAGTAGAGAGTACTAGAATTTATTGTTTATGTAAATTTATCTGATCCCAGGCATCGCTGATGTTACCTGAGGGTGTAGAGTATTCGTCCATCATTCCAGATTCGAAGCATGCGATTGGGTGTGGTGATCCAGTGAGCATCGGCCTTTTTCGAGTTGCGGAAAAAGGTGTCTGGGATCCAGATCTTCCCCACCATGTTGCTGTTGAGACGCAGAACCTTCATCGTGCTGTTGAATTTTAACCTTCTGTCGTACCAGGTCTGAGCAAAAAAGATGTCGATGGTGTATTCCTGAGGACAGATAAAGCAGTTTTACCGGAATTGTGTTTTGTTTAACTTCAGTTTAAAAGCTGAACATGTTTTATGTAACCCGCTAGTCTCTGTTTGTCAGGAAAAGCTTGCAAACAGTATTGTTTGCCACCAGTGCTGTCACCAATGTGTAGCTTTTAACTGTGAGATGCAATGAGATCAAATCAAAATGTGGGCTGCAAAAGCACTTCTCTGTTTGTTCTGTCTGAAGGGAACTTTTCTATGCCAGTGGAAACTTAAGGCTGGAACACATTTGCAGGCACATTTTCCTCAGACGATACAGTGTGTATTCAGGCCAAGAAGTCCTTTTGTCCCCACTAAAGAGTTCTGTTGAGAAAGACCATCTTGACGCCCTCAACCTGAAAATTAAATGTTCTACGGGGCAATTAATAATTTCCCTTGTTTGGCTCAAGTATTATCTAACCTCATAAGTGCTTTGGCAGCACTTTGTCCTAAGCCTGACAAAACCCTCTGTCTATTATTCAGTGAGAGCCTGTCTGTTCGAAAATACATGTGAGAGGTGACAACATAGGCGATAGAGACGCGTGCAGAGTTGAAGGGAGATGCGGTCTAATGTGAGAGGGAAAAGGAGAGGCAGTACGTGAGAGGGAGCTATCAGTCTTTCTTATTTATTTTGTTATTTGGAATGGTTGAGCCCTCAGGTTCAAAGTGAAGTACAGCAGGAGAGAAAAAAAATCAGGGGATTTGTGTGCAAGAGGGCATTGAGGTATTAACTTCCTGACAAAGCTTAGCCCAACAATAAAGCCTAAATCCATGCGAAAGAGTCCTAAACGAGATTTAAAAAACAACATTTTCACCAGGCAGCGTTCCCATCCTTTCAGCCCCCCACCCCCACCCCCAACCCCACAAAGGACAGACAGACAGTTCAAATCCAACGATGAGAGAAAGATTGAATGCCTTAGGATCTTCATCTGGGCCCTACTGAGTGGGATAAACTTCTTGTTTTTTCTCCCTTTAAACTATATATAGTGAGGAATCTTTCACAGAATCACACTTCTTTCAATTCAAACTGCTGCACACATCTAAGAACAACCACTCAGCTCTAGTGGCTCCAAAGCATCAATTTATAATTCTTTTTCTTCTTCACACCTTGATCTCTCCCTCTTCTCTCTGTTAGTCTGCCCCATCCCTTCCTCCTCTCTCACGAGTTGTAACTTTGCCATTTCTCTGAGATTCCTAAGGCATAATTCAGAATTATGTTCATGCTTAGATGCTCTTTAGAGAATCTACCAACCTCACCGCATTTGTCATGTCATAGTCTTAAAGCATTGGCCCAGCCACACTGATTACATATGAATATGAAGTAATCCGTCAACGCTTCAGCGGAATGCCCCCATTACACACACGCATGCATGCAGACTCCCTAATGTGAGCTCAAACACACATTTTCTAACTGATCCCATCAATGATTCTCTTCCAACTTCACTGTGACTGCAGTTATTGAGAGTGGGTGTTTTAGCTAAGACTAAGTGAAATGGAACGCCACCACCATGTAGAGCAGACTGCTCTGCAGAATTACAAAAGAAGTGGGTTCTCAGCAGGAGCATGCAACAGAAAACATTGACACATAAAACATAGCTGATGTGAGGTTTTTCTAATGCTTCTTTCTCTCCTACAAACATTTTCCCTCTCCTCTATCAGATGACCTGTTGTGCCCTATTTTGGTCGTCATTGCAGCACGACAGCTATATATTCTATTACTACTCCTCAGTTTTAATAACATCAAATTCATATATGTTATGTAGGGTCTCCACGGGGTAGGGTCTTGCTGGTTTAATTTGATAGCTGATACATTTAGAATTTCCAACACTTTCAACTTTAAAATTTTCAAATTTTAATTAATAGTAATACACGGATATGATTTTTGGACACTGTACAAATAACCAGTTCTCCCACTCATATTGGCTGAAACTAATGCGGATTCTAGAAGGAGAAATATAACAAATGCTACACATATTTATCTTTGCAGACATAACAAGCTTTTCATAAAACTGCAATAAAAGTGGTCGAAGGTGTAATATTTACAAAATATAAGCCTACAACTTGCACTGACATCAAATACTGTGTATTCGAAATATACTTTACTTTGTATAATGAAAAATAATAAATCAACAGTCATCCAGACACAGACAGAAACTATTATTGGACTAATACTGATATTTCCAACAAGGACAGTGTTCTTGTTCTTATATTGATTATTAGAATGGTATTCAAAGAAAATAAAGCTTTTATTTTTTTAAAGAAATGTTTGATGAAAATAAAGCATTGCAGTTGCAACGCAACTACATGTAGTGCAACCACTACACAGTTTGAGTGTGGCACTTTTTCTCTTTGTCACCACAACAACAGACAGAAATGATCAAAGGCCTTGTCTTCAAGCCATATCCAGGGAAAATCACACATTGGTATATTTATTTGAACAACCCACAAAGAGACTGAACAGGTGACACCTCAGATTGTCGCTGATGCAATTCTTGGCAATTACCAACGAAAAACATCTAAGGTCAACTCATGCAGCCATTTGTAAATATGGGACTGTGTGTAGCAACACAAGTAATTAACTGTTAATCAGTATATCTAATTCAAAATAAGAGCTGTTTAATGCAAACACAGGCATTAAATGGACTGCATAACCACTGTGGTGCAAAGGCCAGTGCAGTGGTTAAGTAGCTGATTGACACCTGCATTGTGTTGCTACACTATAAGGGCAGTGGGGCAGCATAGTGATTAGGTGGACCAACCAATCCTCCATGACAGCAAGTATCTGCCCTAAAGTGTGCCTGACTAAGACAAATGATCTTGAGCTACTCTCAGGATCATTATACTCTCACCTGCCTGAGGATGGAGGCAGGGTGAACACAAATTTAGGAATAAATAATCTCACACAGGTATACAGTGCAGTTTCAGGCTGATTTAAATTATTAATAACAGCAATGACACATTAACATCATATTCCAGTATTACTCACCATATTGATGGCATTTACTGGACCAATGCTGTTGACAAACATGTCTGTGTGGATCACTGTCGGCTTGACTGCAAATAAGCATAGGAAAAAAACATTTAAAAGACAGTTTATCACATCATGCGCAACAAGTTTCAGGAAGTTGTTATAGTGGTATATAATCTCATTGTTGTGACCAGCTTTCAGTGGTAAATCATGTTTTGTCTAATACACAGCAGACAGAACAGTGAGTAGGATGAAACTGCAAAGGAAAGTTTTAAATTCTTACACACTGTCAGCATTAAGTTCAGTGGAAGTGCAATCATGGAGCTTTATCAGGCATCACATTTATAATATTAAACAACAACATCTTTATACTCAAGCTACAGGCTGAAACAACCAATCAAAAAAGGCAACCAAACACCAACAAAAATTGATGAAAATTACATCCCTACGAAAAGACACAATATCGCTTAAGATCCATTGAATACAATAGAAAAATGCAAATAGAAAAAACAAGATAAGCAAAGCAAAATAACAGATCCAATGAGGGAGAGGGGGAATAATATAATACTACACAAAATATCAAGCAACTATCTTAAGTAAAATGTTGTTTCATAACATATCATGCCGATATTTCAATGCACTACTAATGAAGGCAAGGTAAACAAAGAAAACTTCAGATTTTGATCTTGACAAATATAGTGATTGTCTCATGTCAGAGATCTTTTTTCAATGAATTACGTATGTTGTTATTGAGTCAGACGTTTGCAATTTGCTGTTTGATGTTGCATTGGTTGTTGCAGCCTGTGGCTATAAAGGTTTTGGAGATTTTAGAAACAGAATCAGAAATCAGAAATACTTTATTGATCCCTGAGGGGAAATTCTGTGTCACAGTTGCACACATTGCACAAAAGGCAAAAGGAACATAAATAAATATAGTGGTATATAAATAAATATAAATATCCGAGTAAAAATATAAAAGAAAAGAAACAAAAAAGAAAATATTGTGGCCCAGTGAAGGTCCATTCTTTGATAGATTGAATTTCCAATACATTTAACATGTAATGTGTATTAAAATGCTTAAAATGAAAATGAAATGAAGTTAATACACCACATGTCTTTACAAATCTACAGTGAATAACTGCAGGACAACTGCTCAAGATTCCCTGCTATATTTAGTTTTACTAACACATTACTGCTACTTCTAATAATAATAATAATAATAAATAATAATAATAATAATAATAATAATAATAATAATAATAATAATACATTTATATTTATAATCAGAACACACTCACAACACTTTTTGGCTTAAGACATCTAACCAGGGTTCATTTTAAGTCCACTGTAAAAGTTAATGACATTCAGTTCACTCAGTTCAACTTTTACGACACTGTATTACATTATCAGTATTTTACCAGGTCTATGATATATCCGACAGAGCTGAAGAAATAGAAACCCTGGCTCAGATTTTTCTTTGTCTGCAGGGAGACTACACCAGAGCCTACAGGGCCAACTTCATCTTCAAACAGGATTCCTGCCAATGTAAAAGAACCACACTTTGTCTGTATTTACGGCAAACTCCTGACCCATTTACTCGACTACCTTGGTGCCCTCTGCAACATCCCAGCCATCGCTTTTTCTGACCTTCCATGCTTTAGGCCTGTGAGGTTCTCTTGATAGCTAATCAGTTACTCTCTTTTCTAACATATCTGCTGGGGTCTAGCACTCCCACAGAGACACCCTTTTAGGTGTATAAATATCCCTCATAAATGTTTTGACTTGACC
Organism: Lepomis macrochirus; assembly: GCA_024633595.2. Taxonomy (NCBI): domain Eukaryota; kingdom Metazoa; phylum Chordata; class Actinopteri; order Centrarchiformes; family Centrarchidae; genus Lepomis; species Lepomis macrochirus. Next base: position 12,595,811 of record JALXJV020000021.1, on the reverse strand, counting down.
AGATTTAAAATTTGTGGCCCAAAAGAGACAAAAATGAATATGCTACATAACAATGGCACAGCAGTTACATTAGAAACTATTAAACATTTGTTTTTTAAGTAAGGATAATTTCTTGTAAGGAAACTTGTGCACACACAATTTGCTGCATGTGCACCTTCACGTGTGTATATAAATTATCTCTGCTTGTGGACCTACATGTTCACATCTGCCCACCGCCATGAATTGCACCACTTGGTGTCTACTGCCTACACCGGTTTAGTGAGATGAACAGACAGACATCAGACACAGTATGGGTCAGGAAACTGAACAGCTTGGTGTCAAACGGACGCCCATGCTCTGTCAGATCCTCTAAGTCAGCCTGGATCAGCATCTACACTCTAATGTGTATGTTTATGGATGACTGGACCTTACGTCTGAGAGGAGAGTCAGGTTAAGACTCAGGGTTGATGTGGGAGCTCTAGTGAGTGTGAAAGATGGACGGAGGGAGGGGATGAGTGCAGTTGCATCCATTTTTCATGTCACTCATAGGCATTCATGATTGTGCATTGCATCTCTCCCATTCCACACACACTTTACCGTTCATGAACACACACACACACAATGGTCTTACTGGTTTACACTTGATCTCCCATAATGTTCTCAATAATTAAGTGTTGCTTTTGGGCCAGATATATCATTGAGTGGCTATGAACAGTTTACATTACATTACTGCATTGCATTAAAAATGCGATGTATGAAATATGTAACCCTGGACTGGATTAATAGTAACATCACACGTATAGTTACAGGCATGGCATAAATAGAATTTTAATAAATAAAAACTAATTTGTCTTATTTTATACAGCCAACTGGAAAGTGGATGCCTTTCATAAATGCACAAACAGATGCCAAGGAAACATTATTCCAGGATGCCAGTGAACATAAAGTGGCTGTGCTAAAATTTCTAACTCGCTGTCTCATACAACATAATACATGCCAATACACCCACCACAGGCATCCTGGTAAAAGGCTGATCAAATTAGCTCACAGACTTGCTCTTAAATTCACTGCGCACTCACTATATGTCCTTGCCGTTGCTCTTCATATTTGTAAATATTATGGAACAATGACCTTGATCAATGTATTATGAATTAAGAATTAAGGATTTTTAATTTTCTGTCTCTCAATGTCTCGATCCCATTTGCTTCAGCTTTCATAAGTACAGTAGGCACCAGGGGCATTAAAATTAAATGAGCACCACAATGGACATCAAAGGGAAGCTGTGGCACAATCAGCGATGAATCTAAATCCACAGCATCTCAGCGCACTGAGGAGTGAAACTTTGCTTTGCCTTGGTATGGTTGGTTGGTGGATCAGATGACAGTATAGCCAGCTAATTATAACCCCTCTGTAGCTGTGTAGCTTGGCAGCTGAAAGACCAACGCTGAGAGAGCGAGATCATAGTGTGTTTGAAGATGATGGTTAAGACGGTGGCAGTCAGCCGCCCAGATACGCAGCGGCTCTCTGGGCTGAAGCTGCACCTCAAAGCAGATCTGAGCTGCTCTTCAATTTACTACACAGGCCCACTTCTGAAGGAGTCTTAAGAATAATGATGATGCCCTTCATGAAATGTGCCGCATTATATGCAGCATTGTTCAGCATATAGAAAACCACAAATGTAGCTGAGTGTAATGGATTTACAATATACAGTATATCATGTTCCTCAACTGCTTTCATCTTGTGCCATAACTTTTGTCAGTCCATTAGTCAGGCATTTGTCAGTTCCCAGCAGTGGTACCGCCGTCTTGATCATTTATTTTCACCTAAAACAATTGGCCTACTCTACAACAATTGTTAAGTGAAGAGTGGAGTGAGCAGTGGCCAAAACTGCAGCACATTCCAATTCAGACAAAAACACACACAAAAAAAATTAAAACAGTTTAAATGTTGATGGCTTTGAAAGCATGAACATCTAATTGAAAGCCTGTAATTTATCCCCAGAAATTATGTAACGTCACAAATGTTAACTGCTAACTGCACAAAATATGATCATTTAAAGCTGGTGATCACCATCAGTTGGTGATCACTTGTTTAGGCAGAGATAGAAAAAAAAAACTTTCAATATTTTCTTCTTTGGAAGGAGCACTTTCAAAGGTGCAGGATGCAGGATGCAGTTTTTCTTTTTTCGTGGGTGTACCCCACTACAAGACACAAAATGTAATTTAGGCAAACAAGACAAATACAAAGTGTCTTAACTGTAACTTTGTAACATAGCATGATAAGACTGAGACATTCTTTCAAATTCTTGCTGTTAATACAACACTACCCAGTGTCCCTGCCGTGGGTGAAGAAGCAATAGACTGCTAGCATACAGAGAGAGTAGTATATCTTTATTATTCTACAAGCATATGTGACACATAGTGACTTTAACCAGTTTTCCCAGCAATACTGACCCATGAATCAAGTATTCAAGGGCACTGAACATCTCCCTATTCTGCTCTTGCAGATGGACGTGACAGGTTTTAGGATGTATGTGCACTTGTGTAGACAAGGGAGCCCTGCCCAGCTGTCAAACTGAAGGGAGTAAGCTACTTATCTACTTCTCACATGGACAACACAAGGCATGCAGGGCAATGATGGAGTACTATCCCTGACCATGACACAGGCATGTACATAAACACAGGTCCAGATACTTTATAGTAGGCTGGCTGCCTCACACCGAAAACACACAGATAGTATTGGTACAGCCTGTTCATAGAATGTATATACCCTGAATGCAGGGAATATGGACAGGCCATCCAGCTGGCCTACCATTTTCATGTCATGCCTTTTAAAAAGCTATTATGTCTTATCGTTTCACAATTTGCAGCAGATATATTCAAACATATATCAAGTGGCATGACTAACATTATTAGTAGGTGCAAGTCACAAGTAGGTTTCGAGTATTAGCTATGAAGTCTCAAATCGAGTCCAAATATAAACTTTGGGCTACAAGTCTTCAACAAGCCATGCATCGTTCAATAAATGCCATTTTAGAATTTCAAACATAACAGCATAGTTGACTTAAAGAAAGAATGAATGCTTTCAAAATGTTATATGATGTTAATGTTAATGTTATAAACTTTACAACATTTAAGAGCAAACTAATCTGTTGTGCCACAGTATTCCTGTGACTAGGGCTGGGGTTTGATAGCATTTTATCAACTCTGAATCCAGTTTCAAATCCAAACTTTGGCTATTTCAAAACAGCCATGTTTTACTTTGGCCTTTTGACAAGTAACTAACACCATAATTGTTAACTAGCTACAGGAGATGTGTCATTCAAACAAGAAAAAGTGACGCCCAGGACCGGCTGAAAATGAGAAGCCTGCCAAACACACCTTTCCCTCGTGTTTGCGACTGGTTGCTGCTGGATTACTGCAAAATATATCTATCTTCAGGAAGAAGGGTACTTTTTATATCATCATTTTTAGTCTTTGCGTTTTGGAAGGATATCAAGTGATTCCAAGACATCAGGCCAATAGAGTCCAAGTGAAGTGACGAGTCACTGGTGTTAAAGTCAAATTGCAAGTCTTTTTTGGTAAAGTTACTCAAACACTGTTGTTGCGGGAGAAACAAATTATTCCAGTAAAGATGATCTTCACTGAGGGAAATGTCTGACCTCTTGGGCATAGGCATATAAAATCCTTTGAGGACCCCCGTAATAATGACGACAGAGCGTTGTCATCATTCCAAACTCAAGGCTGTTTTCACTGCTCCCTGAAAACTTGATTTAGTTGTATTAAGTGTCACTAGTGTTCTTTATAGTATGTATGTATGACCTTCAGTTTGCACCAGCGCCAATTCCTCTAATTTCAGCTTGACTCTGGCTCCAAAAAGGAGAAAAAAGTCTCAGAGAAGGAATCTATTTAACTAATGTATTTGTTAGTGATTTTGAGAATGATTTTTAAAGATTAAAGTGAGGTCTACTTTGAGGATAGTTGCTTCATTGATGAGCGTTTCAGGCTTCTCATCGTTGCACAATTGTGGATTGTCTGTCTTTAACAAGTGAGAAAATGGCAGGCATCAAGTTTTCAAGAGTCCCTTCTAGAAAATAGCGCATGACATCACAGACACTATGTCCCTATTTTTCCACAGTGTGAAGGGGTAAAGTGCGTGGATTTCAGCATCTATGTCAGTTAATGAGTGCACATGTGTGTATGATTACACAAAACTGGTCACAAGCGTGGGTGTATTTCTTTGTGATTCTGTAACTAAATGGATCATCTGTGAAAAATCGGCACCCACCTCCAATATCAGGTCTGAGTTTGTTGTCATATCCATCTAGTAGGCTGTTTAGGATGTGTGTGACGTCACTCTCATACACTTTGGGAGTCAGCACCCACGTCTTGTTAGACACTTCATCATCGTCATCAGTCTGGAAGGAGCTGCGGGGAGGAGATAGAGAGAAAAATAGCATGCAATCAATAAGTTCTTTTAAAAAAGATGGAAAGCAGTATCTTTCTTCATGTGCTTTGCTTTCTTTATATAGGAATATTAAGAGATGCGAGACACAGCGAGAGAAAAGTGGTTTAAAGATCTTAATCCACATTATGTACCAGTCTATAATACACAGTTTTCTTTCACAGTGAAATTCTAGCACCAATGTCATCCTGTGCATATAAGTGTCTCTTCAAACATGCCTCTTTGGTTTTTATTCATATTGATACTTCTATCAGATATTTTAAACGTAATCCACATCTGGGTGTTTTGTTGAAGAACTCACCAGTATTTCAAGACCAAACCCCATCATACATTCAGATCACAAAAGATAACGCAGTGTAAAAACAAACTTTGTGCTATCTGATGGCTGATGAGATGAGATAAAAGAGCTGAACTTATTTGCTTCAGATCTTGGCATTTCCTGCATGGAGATGGCATCTTGATTCCCCCCCCCCCTCATTCCCATGGTTCTCAGTCTTGTGCCATACAGCACTTGCACGAGATTCAAAAATTACAAAAACACAAAACAATCATAGCCTGGAAATGACACATGGCTCATACATATACGCTAATTTAAAAGGACATAAAATAGATTTATAGAGAGCTTTTGGCTGATGGAAATCTCTGAGAGGATATCCCATTAGATGATTTAAATGAGGCAATTCAATATCTGAGTTATACACTATTTTGTTTATTTTCATTGGAACCTACATCAATGCATATTACTCTGCACCACCACCACTATAATCTATATAACACATTGCTTTCATCATTTATTTTGTCTTCCTGGCAGCCTTGTACACATTTTTTCCTCATCAAGAGGTGTTGCTAATGTTTAAAGTAATGGGGTTAGATAATCAGCAAGTAAAGTGGATGTAAACCATTAATTTCCTACCTGCATAGATTCATCATAAGGACTCATAAATTCCTTCTTTTCTTAAGAATCAGTCTTTCAAAGTGAGATGTTTTGTCTTTAGAGAGTTTTCACTCAATAGGATGGTTGGAATTTGACAAAATTGGCAGGTCAGCAAGTGAGTAAAAGTAACATATTTTAAACCTCTTATACATGACAGTGTCTTTCATATTTTAAGAATATGCACAGCATTATGAGGCTATATAAATTGAATGCCAAGATCAGACATCACATTTCTTGTGTTGTTTCATCACAAAAGTGCAAAAGCATCAAACCTCTTGAAGTATGTAACTGTGGTCTTAATCAAAATCCATATTTCTGTTCATTTCATAGCTTTGTCCCAGCACCTACTACTGTCGCATCCATTCTTAGTGTTGATTGACCAATGAGACATGCTTGTTATTAAGAACTAGATTTTAAGAAAAATAAAAAGACATTAAGACATGGACTCAAGGTACTGGGTTTTATTGTGGCAAAAAGTTACATTTAAAAGGTGATCTATTATGCTTTTCCTTATTTTCTGTTATATACTATATATATCGATTTAACAGTGTGGGATGTTCATATTAAACTTGGCCAAATATGTAAATAATGAGGTAAACATATGTAAAAGTAATATTTGTGAGTAAAACCCTCAGGCTTTAGACTACTAATACTAGGTTTCCAATGTTTTTGTTTACTTTCGTCCCAAGCTACTTGGCTAGTTAGTTTTTTGATGGACAGACGGCTTTATTTGTTGCTTAAGTAACCGCTAAAAATTGCTAACTATAAATGATGTTGCCTGGTTAAGAGCCAGAGCCTTAAATCCACTTCTGGCATCCCAAAGCTCCTGTGCTAGTGTTGTAAACACGAACACCCTCCAGGTGCTTTAAGCTCTCAGTCCAGGCCTTGTCATCTAAGCTAATAGGACCACTAGCTTCACAGCTAAACTGCCAAACTGAATAATAGCAGCTACAGTTAGTGTTTATTGTCCATCATAAAACTCAAAAATCAGAGGGAAAAACAGAAAAAAACAATAGTATAAAAAATGTGTAATATTTATTGAAATATTTTTCCATAAAATATTATCCAAATGTTGTGTGCTTGTACAGTAATCAGCGAGGCCTTGCCCTCAGAAAACCTCCACTCTGGCGATATCGATCATACAGTATTTCCAACCAAATTCTTATGTCAATTGTTGTCTGATAAACAGCAAATTCATCAAACTGAATTTCGCATATCGCTGATTTCAAAGATAAATTAATGCCATTGAGCACATCTGCATGGTGATGAGGCAGAGCAGAGACAATTTAGAGGAGACATGCCACTCATTCACATCCTCAATACAACTCTATGGGGAAAGCCCGGAAGCATTGCCAAGATGGCGGTCAAGTGGCAGGACTTGCCTAAAAGGACATGGGCAAGCTTTCAGAAGTTAGCCAATCAGAAGAAAGTGGGCTTTTTGGGATAGGGGCCTAAAAGAGACTGGGGCTAAAACAGTTTTTTTTCAGACAGGAAAAACCACCCATTGTCAACTGCTTAGGGTCGTTTGGGGGCAGGAACCAATCCCAGTTGGAATCGGACTAGAGGCGGGGTACACCCTGGACAGGTCACCAGTCCATCGCAGGACAGGAACAGTCACTCCACTCACATTCACATTTACACCCATAGACTGCCATTTTGAAGCCTCGAGTTTGCCCGACAGGGCGCCTCCATGTTAAATTTTTGCAACTAGCGTCATTGGACGTTACCATATTTGGAAGAGACTGTAGAGCTAAGAGCTGTGTGTGGAGCTAGCTGGTAGTTCCACAGAATGCAGGTTAAAGGGACTTCCACATTTGCATCAGTTTGCTGGCCGGAAGCTTCCCAGTTATTTACACCTAAGGGCAATTTAGATTTGCCTAACTGACCTAGCCTACATGTGTTTGGACAGAAGAAGGAAGCCAGATCATCTGGGGAGGACCCACACAGACACGGTGAGAACACCCAAACTCCACACAGGAAATCCTGGGATGACCAAGGTTCGAATCCTAGACCATTTTGCTGTGAGGCAAAGAAAAAATATTAGGTACTATTAGCCCAGAGTTTGAACAAAATATTTCCGCAATGACTTTCAATAAAAGCTAAGGTCCTGCTTCAAAGTTGGGGAACGTGACGGCAAAATTGTTTGTCAAACCAAAAAGTGGGATTTTAGGGCCCTCAACCTTCTGTGAGAGCTGGAGAAGACAAGCTAATTTTCTTGAGTTTACTTCATCATCTCAGACGCCTCAAACTGAAAGGATAATGATGCAGCCTTGACCACAAATACCAACACAGCAGAGCTGTAAATGTTTTTCCCGCTCTACCACAGACAAGTATGATCTTATTAAATTATAAATCTGGAATGAAGGTTTATTCTTTGTTACAACAGATCTTGACAGAAGATGGAGATACATGATCTCCAATGATAATACATCAGGGAAAATTAAAGGGTATTTTTGGTATTTTTAAAACTGGGCTCTATTTTCACACATTTTGGAGTAGAAATGACAAGTAAGTACAAAAATTTTTGGAAACTAGGCAGTAGATGGCTTCAGCCGGCAGCAATGAACTGGCCAAGTGGCTGCAGCATATTCCTATGGGACAATTGAGCCCATCAAAATTATGTCCACAAAAAGACGTTCTTTTTGCCATAGACAGGCTCAGACTTGTTTTTAACCAGAGAGAAAAGTCTTCCTTCAGGAAAATTCTTGCTCTGAAATGAGAGGAATATTGTTGTTGACTCACAAGATTTCAGTGTAAGAATTGTCCTTGAACTAGACTTCTCTTTCTGGTTAAAAACAAGGGGTGTTACTTCTATTGATCCTTTCCATGCTGTTCTCAGACACCTAGTATGCCGTTCTGAGCCGGTCGGTGGCAAAAAGGTCATAAAATGTCATTTTGATGGATGCAATTGCCCTAAAGGAATACATTGCAGCCACTGCAGCCGGTTCATGGCTACTGGCTGAAGCCATCTACTGTCCATCACAACGCTGTCAATGTCGGACGGAGACCCAGCTAAAAAAAGTTGTTAGCCAGCATGCAAGGAGCCTAGCTAATAAGGAGAGCTAAGTTAATGTTAGAATGCAGCTGGATTTTGGAGGCTACCATGCTGTATATAGCTGGCAGTCAATAACCCCCCCCCATTTACAATGTCATTCTGCGGGAAACACTGGTGTGCGTTTCTAAAACGTCTCCGGTGTACAGATTCGAATGCACAGATTTGATTGGCTGAGCAGTATCACATGAGACGATGCGACTGGTCTGTGAGTTTCCTGGGCTGCTAAACCAGTACAGTAAATGCTAGAAAAGCTGCGCGGGTTAAAATAGAAACGCTCCGTCACTTTACTTCATCAACCTCAGCTCCATGGTCCCTCTTTTCTTTAACATCCAGCTGTGAGACTCCTCTGAACACTGAAATATAATAATCAGGATGTGCAGAATGTGTACAGGACAGAGCTGCACACCATGTTATTCTAAGCTTGTGCCTGATGTTCTCAACCCTTGACTAGTAGGTTAGTTAGTAATGACCTACAGCTGATAATTAATATTACTTCATTACTAATTTTAGCTAACGTTACATAAATAAATAAATCTTTTTAGCTCCTTTAACGGGATCCAAGGACCCTGTACACGTAGTTACAGAACAACAAAAAGTCATTCAGGACTGAATGCCTGGGTAAAGAGCTGGGTTTTTAGTAGAGTTTTGAAAGTGTCCAGACAGGGAGAGTTTCGGATCTCTGAGTTCCAGAGGGTGGGGGCTGTGACACTGAAGGCTGAGGCTTTGTCCCCAAAAGTCCGGAGTCTGATGGGGGGGACAGAGAGAAGGCACTTGTACAGGGGAGATGTTAGCTAGCGTTAACAGCCTTCACCATTCGTTGGGGAAACTACAGACTTTTATTAACGGATACACTGCGACCTACGCTGCACGTTTACTACCTGACTGAAACTTACTGGTAATTTCTCCGTCACGTTCTGCCGCTCGCTCTCTCTCACTCGCTCGGCCTCACACACAGAGAGCTGCCGAGCGTCGGTGTCACCATGCTCGCAGTGTGCGACTTAAAATAATTACTTGCGCATTGATATTAATGATTGTGAAACACTTTGGGGTGGTTATTCATTCTGCAGCGGTGACGAATACAGGGTGACACTGGTCTCTCTGTTGTGTGCGCTCCACAGACGCTGCGCTTCCGCGAGTTCCGCCTTTTGCGTTCCGTCAGCATTACATTATCAGTTAACATTTAAATAATCGATTTTTAGACATTTGTTAATCGATTAATAATCTTCCACGTCTGCATCGCGATGCATCTTAGAATCGATTATTTCTCCCACCTCTAAAATCGGCTGTAGGTCAGCGGTCCGGAGAGGACAACGGCTGGGTCCGGATCAGGACAATGGTCCGCCTATTAGAGACCTCTGGCCTACATGTAAGTTGTGCCTGAAAAAACTTGCATTTGCAGCTCTTTGTTAAATAGCAGATTTGTTTAGGTGCACAATGTATCACAAACAAGGCTGTGTCAAATGGGGAAAAGTGATAGATGGATGGATAGAAACAAATTCCAAGAAGAAGCATTTGGAAAATGTTTAAGTGAGAGCTCTGGATAACTTGTGCATCTTAATAGCCACTGAATTAGAACGGGGGGTGGCCAACAGCATACAAGAGCAACCATGAAAACAGCTGTGAGATTACAGCAAGGCTTTAGAGAAATGGGAGGAAAACAGACTTCTGAATGAAATAATAAAGAATTAGATGGTGAGGAAAAAAGGACACTGTTTCCATGGTAAAGCACGAAGATAGAAGCACTGATAGCTTTCTCATGTTCTTTGGCTAGGTGCAAAGAATAATGTTTTGACCAGTACTCTTCTTTAGACTGCATTAAGTGCCATCCATCTCCACCATAACACTAGTGCCTAAATCATAAAATTTTAATTCTTTTACTCAGGTGGACACTTAGATATGCCTTAATGGATGTTATAAAAAATATATCCATGGACGGACAGACAGAAAATGAACAGACAAACAGATAGGCAGATAGATAGATGGATAAGATAGATAAACAGGGTGTGAGAACTTGAAAACAGCTCATGTTTTTCAGGTTGCTGCAATTTTATCATCGATATTCATCTCACAGAGTATCTCTGTGTATATGGAAATGTTCCAAAGAAGAGCACATCAAAGGCAGAGCCATGTGTTCTCCACTGCAGGCAGATCTGAGATTTTGCCTACTAATTCAGGACCTGAAGATCCACAGAGAGGTCTGCGCCTGTGTGTGTGTGTGTGTGTGTGTGTGTGCATGCGTCCTTACTAGTATGTGTATTTGTGTTTGTTTTTCATGTATGTTCATGTATGTGGCTGTGTATGCAATGATGGAGAGTACTGGAGTTAAGTGTTGTGTTCACAGCTACACTCATTGAGGACAATCTGTTTCAGGCATTCAACCCCTTCACATTTAGCACCATCATCAAGAAGCATCCTCATCTGCTCTATATGCACCAGTCAAAACCTGTCTCTGTTATTGGACAGGTCTCAAGTCAAATCTCCTCTCAGGTTTCATGCAAAGCAGTAGAGAACTGTCCCATCCTCTGCAGAGTTTTACATGTTCAAAGGAAGGTCTAAGGAGAGTAAAGATAGCAGAATCAGCTATGGAAATGGCTATGTGCCTACCATTACCATCCACAGCAAGTTTCCTTAAGCTACCATATTTGCATGTTTAAATTGCAGCTAATAAAGAACCAAATGTAATGAACCCATTTGTTTATTATTAACTGACATGAAACTGGTCCTTCCCCTATGGCAACAGCTCAACAAACCACTCTTAGTCATCAGGTTGTTGCTAAAACCTTCCTTTCACAAGCTCTACTATGAATAAAGCAGAGTACAGTGACCACTTTTTACTAATTGAAAAACTGTGAGCATTTAAAGATGTAAATTGTGTTTAATCAGTCAGGCTGTCAATTTGCAAAAAACGGCATCAGCAGTTATGGTTCTCACATAGCCTACAGGTCTGTATTTAATAAACTGTCACGCAAAAATATCTCATATGTATTACCATGAAACGAAACAAAACCATGGTGAACTAGTCTTAGAATTCTAAATACACCTGCTGCGTACTTGTGTCCTCTAAATAGGAATGCACAAACCTTTTTGGATTAAGCATAGCCAATTAGGTCTCTCTTTGGAGAATCTCTCTGGATAAAGATAGAACTGGGGCTGAGACAGCAGGGGTGGCCATAGTGAAGACTTTAGACAGGACAATGTCTTAGGCATGTTATGTGCCAACAGCCATGAACCTACTTTAGTTTGATTGCGATACTTACTGGGCTGAGTTAACGGGAGTACTAACAACTGTTATTGCTTCCCCTCCACATTATATTCTAGAAATCTGAAAATGCAGGAGGCAGCTTCTAGCATTGACTGTCATCTTCTACTGTCCTGTCAAACTGTCTTAAATCAACATAGGAAAAAAAGAAGATTGACATTTGTGTGCTATCACTACATTTCACAATTCCTGAGAAATAAATACATATGGTAGTTATTATGGGATACATGACAGATTGACAGTTTGTCATAATTATATTACATCCCAAGCCCAAGTGATGACGAGACACAGATAGTGTATGATCGCTTGATTGAGTCCAGTGCACTGTAGTTTCAAAGCAGTAGGGGGATAACTGGAATGCAATTAGTGGCAGGATGGACAGGACTGAATTCATAAAATTGGCATAACATGTGTTATCTTGTGTAATTTGTCCACATCATCCTCACTTATGGAAGCTCAAAAGAATACTACAAGTCTATTTTCATTTTTTATCAGTTGTGATAACTGTTATGTACCATCCTCATTTAATGTACTATGCCCATACCATATTCTTGCTAGCGAGCTAATTTTAGCCAGAAAATTACATCTGCAGATCCAGTAGTCTCATGTTTAAGCAAATGATCACATATTTAATTTTAGGTCCCTTTTTTATTATTTATTTTATATACAATTATGCTAACTACAGTTCACTGTGTGGGTGTATATGTTGGTGGCAAGGTATCTGTTACTTGTTGTGGGATATTTCTCTTAAGCCACAACTACATGTAGTACTGTATTGCTTGTGTTATCCTATAGAAATCCTGCATCACTGACTTTGACACATTGAATCAGCTGCAGATGTTTAACATTGAAATTTTTGGTGATGAGGGACATAGTTCAAATAAAAACAATAAGATCAGAGAAATATTAAAGTTGTGCTGTTGCAAAACCCTGTAAGAAGAAAAAACATTGTTAACGGCCATATAGCCTAAGAGTTACATGACAAATGCATAATTATACATTTGAAGAAAATATATTTCTTATTCAATAAAACCAACTGTCAAAAACGGGTTAATGGAAGCTTAAAATTAATGACAATCCTGAAATATGATTTACTCTAGCTAATGCCCCATGTACATATATCCAGTGTCCTCGTTCATAAAACCAATATAGGCTCTTGTGGATCAATGAGAATTCCATCCATCCATCCATCTTCATCCGCTTATCCGGGGTCGGGGCCCAGGTCAATGAGAATTTTAAAATAATATCAAAATACAGTCTAGGTAAGTAAAAAAAAACATTATAATGTGTCTCAAATTGTTACGCAATAAATTTCATCTGCAACCCAATTGCCCTAGGTGAGTTTACAGAACAGCAAACACAATATCCTCCCTAATAGATGACCTGAAGAGAGCTTCCTTACTCTGACATCACTTCCTTCTGTCATGTCTATGATCTCATGGCATAAAGCCTCTCCCAGTGCATCCTGGGCCTACATCTGAAGCCTACTTACAGACTACTGATGGAATAATAGGCCTATGCCAAAACAACAAGATTTACATCTGCGTACAGGTTGTGGCACCAAACCTCAATGCTGTGATACCTTTGGTGTTAAACAGTGACTTTACCTCCGGGTTAATGACATCACTACACATAGTAACTGTCAATGAGTCACAAAGTAGCAGAGATTACTGAAAGCATATCCAAGGCCTTGAGAGATGTCTTATGTAAGTCTCACACATGAATCACAAATCACTTTCAATGCAACTTAGAGAGCAATACCTGTCTTTTAATTATTATGCAGTCCATAGGTTTGAGTCACACATATTACATTTACACAGGTGTTTACATAAAGAGCTCACACTCAAGAAGCATCCATAACCTGCTCATATCTCTCAATCCTGGCTGCAGTTCAATGTGACATGGTGTTGTGTCTACTCAAGCATATTGTGAACACAACTTGTGCACACAATTAGAAACACACAGGCCTGACAATCTAAGCTGGGCATGGAGCCCTGATGTTGCCATAAGCATGATGGTGATTGTACTTCGGCTGATTTATCTTCCTCCATTTTTCACCCTCCAGCAGCACAAGACGAAAGCAATGCGAGGAGCCCAGCCATCCTTCCTCTTGACTATTCTTATCTTAGTACTCAGGACTAATGTCTTGACGGGGACAACCAAACAGCTTCTCTCAAATCTGCACCTCAGTTCAAGCTGAATGCCTGCGTGCATGCGTGCGTGTGTCGGCGCAAGACAAAGATCAGTTCATATGTTATCCTTGTCCTTCTTGTGCCTTTACACTTGTATTCTCTTTGTGATTGTCTGCCATTTTGAATTGCTTTTTTTATTTCAAATACGTGGGATGAAACGTAGCCCGATTCATATTCAAGTTGCTTTTATTTCAAAAGACTGTTTGCATATGGCTATTCGAGTTCGGCCACATCCGACATACGCGTTCAATAATGAGGCTTTGGCTCTTGGAATTGACTTGATCCTTAAAGACAGCTTAGCAAAGACTATATGTAGCCTTAGCTGCAAGCAAATTAGCCTGCCACTATGCTATTCCTAACGCCGGACAGATTGTAAGGGATCCTGGACAAATGGTGATCTTCAAAAATAACCAGTGTTAAATCATGACCATAGCAACAAATATTTCAGGCAGTCTGTAGCAGTTAGTTTGTTTTCTGGATTTTTTTTTTAAATGACACAAGATCTCCCAGTGATGCGATGCATGTGTCGCTGTGTCTCAAAAAAATGAATGTCACACTTCCATGTCTAACTACAGTTATACCCGAGATATATACACTACATGCCAAGGCTTTCTACTAAAACCAGATTCCACTCAGCGACCTAATCGTACAGGATTCCCATTCCCATTAACAGCAGATTTGTGATGGCTTTAGACTTAGCAAGAGGATACGTTGTTAAAATAAGGAACACACTACCCAACGGAACCGACACAGAATCATGTTTTTTTAGAGGAAATATCCCACAATGATGTCTTACCTTGTAGGGAGATTAACGACAATAAACACCCAGAGAAATAGCTTCAAGGGGAGGGAAGGCTTCGCCATTGCTGTCGAGCATTTGGAGGCTACATTTGGTGAAGCCATCATCATCACCTTCTTCGTTTCCTCTTTATTGCAGATGGACGTGTCCGTCTATTTACTGTGTTTCCTCTCTACATACATTACGCACGTTAGCAGTAGCGGGTCTGCAAATCTAGACCCGAGGCGGACGTGCAGTGGAGTGAAAGCAGCCAAAACAAAATCGATGCGAGTCGAATGCTTGGATTTCGTATCGCTTGTTTTTTTTTTTTTTTTTTTTTTTTTGCTGTTGCCGAATCGACTGCCTAGCAGGGCCTTAAAAACTGCCTCAGACGGTGAAGCCCCCCCTCTAAACTACAGTAATATCGAGCAGCTGAGAAAAGCAGCGGAGCCTCAGTTTGAATGCAGATCAACGCTGGGGTCAGAGAGGAACTGATGCACGTTGCTGCAGCAGGGAGCAACACATGCGTGGTTTCACCAAGCGGAAGCAGAGCTGCATAGACTGGAGGGAGAAGCCTTAGCCTGGTGCTACAGGGAAAAATGGTGTTTTTATTTTTTACTGCTACCACACTATTGCTTTATACCACGTGATTATTATTAATTTAAAACAATATTTTAACATTTTAAAATTATACTATGTTAAGATGGATGGATGGATGGATGGAAGATGGTGATGGTCTAAGTATTGGATGCTGGTGTAAGACTCGCACCATTTGTCAATTACTGCCAAATTATGTGATGCTGCAGTAAACACAATGCAATGCAGGGGATCACAAAATTAGACCTAAGGTGACATCCCGAGGTCCCAAACCGGCCAGCAAGGAGCAAATACACCATTCATGTAGTAGGCTATCAGTGACCACACTGAGGGTCTATAGAAGACTGAAAGTTGTAATCATGACTGACACTTTTCCTACAGTGCATTCAAGGCAACTCTTGTATAAATAATTACACAAATAATTTCAGGTGGAGATGTGTGTGTGTGTGTGTGTGTGTGTGTGTGTGTGTGTGTGTGTTATTTCCTTGATACCGCACAAAACTATTTGGAATTCTAAATGAGCCGCAGGCATGAACCCAGTCCAGTCAGGCTTTCAGAACCTTGGACAACTCTTTTAGTTTCATCTGCATTAGAAACCACCAATCAGCACCAAGGACAGCTTCCGTCAGTGTGTTGCTTCTTAAATGAGAGGGATACTGGCTCTCAAAGCCCAATCGATTTAACGGTAAATATCCTCACCCCCAAAATGGAGACTAGAAATCTGACCATGAGATCAATCTGAAAAAAGTTTACTTTGCCGTTTATTTTATACATTAATTTAGTGTTTTACTGAAGGAGATTAAGTAGGAATGCAACCCGTGCATTTTTTCCAGTTATTTGCAGTTATTTTATGATATATGTGGGTTTACAAGTCTTTCAACATATTTTGAAACCAATCCAGGGAGTGAATCCTGTTGATTGCATGGTCCTTTCTAAGGTGCTCTAGTGGCCATTTCAGTACCCTTAGATAAGTATGCTAATGCTCCTGCTTTGGTTCTTTCTTATGACTACTTAATAAAGGGATGAAAAAATATATCTAAAATGTAAAGGGGTTAGCCTGCCCTACACTGCATCATAAATTACTGTGATTCTGCTATTACACCTCTCTAATACTTAATGCTGTTACACTTCCCTAATACAGTCATATACATTATTCCCCCGCATACACACACATTACTTGGATGGCAAGTTTCCAATCTCTTTTAATGCTACTCCAGGAGAGAGCAGGAAAATAAACATAAACAAATAAATAATACACACAAAAACAAATCGATTAGAATTAGTGCTTGTTAGAGCTGTGTCTTCAGTAGCATTGTTCTGCCTTCTGTTTTGACTGACCTTAGGACATAAAGATATATTTCAACCAAGATGCATGTCTCATATGTTGTTATATTCATTGAAAGATGGGAAGAGCTTTTTGCTGATACAATGGAGTAGTTCAAATTTCGTCCCTGTCCAGAAAAATATTGATTTCCAGCAACACAAAAAAACTAACGTAGAAACAAAAATACATCTAATTGATCAAATTTAAAATGACATGAAGCTGAAGGGGGCAAAGAAGCGAGTACCAAGGAGAGTGGCAGGTGCAGTCGAAACAAGCAGGTGGTTGCATAATCGTTTTCTTGTCATGGTGCATTAACCCAAATTCCCCTCCGAACATTTATTCCACAGGCATACAGGAAGTGAACATGCTGCACTATCACTTTTACAGTCCCATGAGGCTACAGCCGTGGTAAGCTGTTGCTTTGTTTTGTTTTTTTGTTTTTTTATTTTTGCAGCCTCATGAACTCATTCACTCAGAATGATAACCAGCTACGGTCTGGTATCTGTTTTTAAACATTAGTTATTAAAATTTGACTGTGGCAATCAAAGATGATTGCAGCTGTTGAGACCTAAGTGTGACATGAATGGAAGATGAGGTGTGTCTGATTTGAAAACACCATCATGTGTTTATTTGTGGCAAGTGAGGCTTAGCATAAATTGACGGATGCTTCATCAACCATGCAGCACTCCTCAAGGCAGAGTAAGCCAGCAACCACTCCTGACTAAAGTATAGATAAAGAGAGGAAGCACAGACTGTATATTAAAAAGTCACTTGTAACATTTACTATATACATATATATCCAATTTGCAATGCACATTTGTTGGCCATACTGTACCTTAAAACTTATTTCATTGACCTCCAGTCTACATGTCAAAGTGTACTTCGCCAAGTTACTGTGCACCAAATTGCTCCTGAAGGCTGTGTGAATGTGTGTGAATGATTAGTTCCTTCCCGATGAGCAGTTGGCACCTCACATGGCAGCCACTGCCATCACTGTATGAATGTGGGTGTATGTGACATGTATTATAAAATGCTTAGAGTGGTTGAGTGTATGTGAACAGTTCATTTACTGTTGTCCTCACATTCTATTATTCAATTATTATTATTTTGGCCTTACTCATCATATACTGTAAATTACACCGGTCTAAACAGAGGCAAACACACACACACACACACACACACACACACACACACACACACACACACACACACACACACACACACACACAAACACTGTCCATATCATTCGGTCCCCAGGGCCAGATGTCTCTCTCTGCCCTGCAGCCATATCACAGCAGTAGTCACGGACTCTGGGCATCCAGAGATACTAGTCAGGAGTCGGAGGTTTTGATCTAGTTGATATGGAAGAGGTAATTTGGATAAATGCTAAAATACTAAATGGCCTCTAAACTGTAACCATTGTTGTGTAATTAACCCATGTGGATGCATTTTGTCAGCGGGAGACATTCACAGTTGGTTGATAATTAGATACATGAATGAAAGGATGGGGATAGAGGGGCAAACTTGTCTGCTATTTGAGATGTTTACTTTTAATCTATATGGCTTACCCTGAACATTTATTCTGATTATACAAGGCAGCCAGTTAATATCCCTGGCAATATTTGTCTCTGTTTCTCTTTTTCATACTCTCTGTCTGACACACACACACACACACACACACACACACACACAGTGCAAGCTAGAGAGAGATATGTCAGGTTAAATCCACTTGGTTCAATAGTCACAGCACAAATTTGAGACAAATTGGCGCATCCCCATATCATGGATGCACCTGAGCTCTCATGCATTGACCTACCTCCAGAAACCTATTCATCTGTGTGTGTTTATAGCATTGGGAAATTATATGCAGTTAGTTACCTTTATTGACATCAGTTTAGAATTCTTAGAGGGTCTCTGACGTTCATGTGAAATTAGTGTTACATAGCTATATTACACAAACCTGATCCAGATATCTGTATTAAGCAAAACTGAGCATCCGGATGTAGTGTCATGTTGAAGTGCGTGAAATGTACTGAGTATATTACCATGCAGCACAAAATAAATAACAGCAGTCTGTTACAAAGCATTTTTCATTTTTGTATTCAAAAAGATTGGGCACATAGTGGGCAGTGACAGTACTGACATGTGAAGGCTTAGTTTAGTGACATTTCTGCTTTAAAAAATTCAATAATGATTTCGTCTTTCATGGCACCCATTCTCTCTACAGACAGAATGGCATGTGTGAGTCTGGCTGTGATGATGTGTTGTGTCATCTTTAGATAAGAGCTGGGGGAGGTATAGTCTTCTGTAATGGCATCATTGAACACACAGATGCCCAGTTCCACTAGCATTCCAGTTTTACAACCCACACATATGCTGTCACAGCCCCACTCGGTTAGCATCAAGCTGTGGGAGCAGAATGATCTACTGTAAGCACTATTGGATACGAGAAGCAGTCTGGCATTCACACCAAAGTGATGCAACATCAGAAGCAAAAATCCAAAAAGCAGTAGAACAACACAACAAATTTTGAAACTTGTTCCTATCACGATGCTGCAGCAATGAGTAAAACTAAAAAATCAAGATAACTGAAACTAGGAAAGACACGTTTAGTATAAGACCAGGTGGTCTGTTTATTAAACTTAGCAAATGTGGAAACACATCCCTCCTTATGAGAGCTTTCAAAAGTTTTAAACCAGAGCTGACATGCCATTGGATGCCATGTTATTACGGCACATCATAGTGCCTAAAGTAACATCATATTCTTGTCATTATTTTATTGCCATTTGTTTCCAAAATCTCGAGTTAACGCTTGAGAGCCTGGAGGTTTGCAGCTGAATTATACCACGTTGTCACCATGGAGGATATTATCCCCTAGAATGGGCTTGATATAAGATGCCAGAAACCTTCTCACTGTGGACAGGCAACTGCAGAGGGTATGATCTGTTTCAACTTTGTGGGCATTCAGATCCATCAACCTCAAGGGGGCACAAACCACCAAATCAATCACCTCTCAGGCATGATGGTACACTTAAACAGGCTTTTACCCTCACACTGTTTGCATTTAACCTGACAAACTATGTGGATTGTGCATCGTGGATGGATCTCACTTTAAATACCGGCCTTAGAGGAAAATGACTCTGTGATCAAGCAGATGTGATAAATGATTAACATTTTTGCCCAAGGGTAATGTGCAGTTAGGCAAGATGTGGCACTTCATATAAAGCAGTGAAATGTGTCTTGTTCATATATATATATATATATATATATATATATATATATATATATAAAAGCGGCTCTGCAGTGCCAAATATTATAACATGCCAAATTATCTTATATCTATATGGCACACGTTTGGAATGGCCTTGAACCATGGCTTTTTAATTTAATTGTATCTAATCAAAAATAGTCCAATAATTGAAGATATTTACAGCTAAACAATACCTTCAACACAGTTGGACTAGAAAAATGTGTGTTCATCAACAAAATTTAAATAATATCCTTTAATATATAAAAATAAATAATATCCTCCTTTTATGTTTTCAAACTTGCTTTACTGAGTTGAAAGAATGTTAAAAAAGACAACTTATCTGGCTCTATGTAAATTGTTTTGGTCCAGTAAACCATCCATTGTATGTGCATTGAATAAACCATAAGGATTATTTAGAAATTCAGTTTGCTCTAAGCCTGTAACAGTCAAGCTCAGTCATCTGTTTTCCATGAGGCTCACACATGCTCCTGAACTGCGGCTCGTGAGGCGACTGCCAGCATCTAACCTCTCCACTGTGATTAGGGTGAAATATAGCTGGCTGATTTCATAGCCTCTTTATATGGTATTTGGTCTGCTTGATGTTAAGCAGGTATAATCTCCAATCCCAAAGGTAGATCACAGGGAGTTTCTGTTTTCAGCTCTGGTATTATTTCTGAGGCTTTTATGTTCTCTTTAGGGTCACGGCTTTATCAAACACAAAACACAATTGAGCCCAAAGTCACTGATGCAGATACTACAGATTACATATGAGGGAAACAAATGCCAAAATGGAAGAGTGGGGCAAGTTGCAAGCCAAATAAGTTAAACTAAAGGGATACCAGAATTTGTGTCTACTTGTCCACTTTTTTTAAAGCCTTTTTTGTGAGGAAAAAACTCACAAGTGTGAGAAAGCTACAACACAAATGCTTTCATGCAGATACAGACACATACACTGGATGCACATGCCAAAATATTTATCTGCTTTGGGATGTACTTACAATATGATGCATTTTTCTATCACAAGTAAATCTCCCTATCATTACACAGTTGCCATCAATATTGGCTATTCCCCTGGCAGAATGCCAGATGCCCTGAAAATTCCAGTAATACTTTTAGAGCTGTAGAGAACAACTTTATAGTACAAAGCACATGCATTTCTGCATGTGGCCTTTATCGCACCCTGATGTTGCACTGCAATTGTTGTTGGTATTTTCACCTTCAAGGTAGGCTCTCTGTTTCCATTCACCTTTTTTGCAGTTGAATTTGTGCCAGAGCCCCAACTGTCATCTGAAAAACGCTAATGCTGTCATGATCCTGTCCTGAGCTTGTCTGTGTTACATTATTTTTGCCATGCCGTCTGTATTTTGATATTGCTTTCTCTGTGTCTGGGTTTTGGGTTTCAGTCCTGTCCATCTGTGGTCTTGTTTCCAGTCTCCTGTTTGTTTGGTGTGGTGGTTCTGATCTGTCCTGTCTCGGTGTCTGCCTTTGTACTGGTTCTGTCCTAATCCATCATGTCCAGTTCTCTACCATCATGCTTAGGTTCTGTTTGTCTGGTTGCCAGTTTCATTTAGTATCTGATTTATTCGTAGCATTCATCCGCTTCTGTAAGTTATTTCATATCTGTCTTGTCTCGTATTTTAGTTCCTAGGTTGTGTCTTTAGTTCTTAGTCCTGTGCTTTTGTTCATGTCTTTAGGTGTTTCTCCTGGTCTGTGTACTTCTGTGTTTTGCTCATGTCTGCCCTGAGTTCTGTTCAAGTTGTAGCTTCGGTCTGTGTTCCTTATTGTTTAGTTGTGATCTGGATTAGTTTGTTATTTTCATTATTCTGATCTGTTACAACTTACTTTGTCATGTTTGGTGTTCAGTACTTGTGTTATTTCTGTTCACCTCCAGTAACCTGCCTGTCAGCCAGTCTCTCTGTTTTCCCCCTCTGTCTCTCTGCCTCGTTAATCCTGATTCCAGTCACCTGTGTTGCTCCCGCAATGTATAAATGTTTGGTGTTTCTGTTTGGTCCTGGTCCGGTCATTGTCGCATGTCTGCCCTGTCCTGTCGGATGTTGTACCATTACCAGTTTCCTGCTTTTGGATGTACCAGTTCCTTGTTCCTGTGAGTTTTGGTTTTGCCTGTCTTTGGAAATAAACTCTGAACTCCACCTCAGTGTCTTGCGTTTGGGCTCACTCCTGCTGCACTCCGCCAGCATTCGTGACAAATGCTCTGCCATTCCCCATTCATGACAGACTCAAGTTTCCAAAAAATCTTAGTTTGAGAAGCCATATTATCTCGTCGGTCCATTTTTTGTTGGGAGATATAAAATGGACGCTTTACTGAACACAGATCACAGATACTACAGAAAGCTCGAATGTAGCCCGATGTGTGAGTCAGAAAGAGGACAGGGTGCTAGCACCCGTCACTAAATGGACAGTCGCGAGGGAACACCATCAGCTATAAAATCTTGTCTCTGTGTTTTAATGGCATCCAAAGCACCACACCAGAGGAGGATCCATTTAGTCCATTTACTGCACCATTATACATTTAACATCCCTGCAGATGGAGAGCATGTCTTAATGATTTAGGTGTATTATATGTCTTATTTTGATAATATTAAAACTGGATTCTAATGACGGCCAAAGGCTGGAAATCATATCTCACCACTTTGTTTTTCTATAGCAGCATGGTAATGTCATGGAATACGACAACTTGATTGGGCTAAACAGTGGGAAAAATGTGATGATGTGGATGATATGATGACTTTAAGATTTCAACCCTTAGAAGTTGAATCTCTGAACCTACAAAATGACTGCCTAAAATTCACTATGAAAAACTGCTCATCATACAGTATTACCTGTAAATAAAGATGAGAAAGTGTAACTGTTGCTTTCACTGGAAACATTATTTTCATGGGCTAGCACAACACATCACGTTCACTTTACGCTGACATTCAGAAGGGCTAAAGAAAAAAATACTCATACTCAGCACAACAGTTTTATTTTCATGAATAAGGGGCTTACCTGTACTGCACTTATCACTTACAGTAATAAGTGCAGTACATCTTCACACAACCCAGTGGATTTTAAGGCTTTTGATGTAAATTCATTTTGAAGGAGAAGGCTGTATCCAAAGCTCATCACTCTTTTCTGTGTTTCTGTCAGGATGCTTACATAACATCTTGTTCAACCCAAGGCCATAGCACTCTATCTCATTGTGTGCATGGCTATTGGTTACTCACAATAACAGATTATAATTTACTCAGCCTTGTTGTGCTCATGATTGAGAGGGTCTCCCATTTTGTCTCTGACTAAGAGGATACAAACAACCAGGGTTAAAATATCCATAGAATTCAGGTCCTTTAACTCCCTGGAAATGCCTCAACAGTGTTGAAAATTTAGCTCTTAAGTTTTCACGAAAAATAACAATTGATGCAAAAAAAAAAAATCTTATGAAAGATTACACACCAAAACCATACACTACTCTGAGGACTCTCTATGATCAGAGCTACAAAACAGGAAAAAAAGAAAAATCTCCATCAAAACATGAAGCAATGTCTTGGGAGACAAGACATATTTCAGATAAATATTCAGATAATAAAATGAAATTAAATAAAATTAAATTACAAAATGGGGGGAAAATACTATCCAAAGAGAAATTTCTCCAACTACTCCTGCAACATAATGCACTTCTCCACTATCCATTCTGTTCTGTGTGTTCCAAAGTGGTTGCTAGCAATTAGCAGTATTGAAAACCAAAACCCATATGTTTATTTTCAAAATGGCCAGCCTAACAAACATCCAAGATGATTTCATTAGTTAGGGTGTCTGTAGAAATTTTCATCATTTACATGGCCTCAATACTTCTGTACCACAACATGGGTTTCTAGGCAAAACATTAAAATTGCATGAAACACGTTGAATTTAAAACTGCATTCACTGATCATGTGGCCACTTGTGGGCAGCACAACAAAAAGTACACACAACCCTAATAGATAGTTTTGAACAAGTGTCATGGCTATTGTTTTGCCTATTTACTCATCCAGCAGAAACATTAGCATTTATCTGAATCATGTTTCTTGACACTGGAAGAGATATATAGATGTTCCTGCTGCCGCACCACCAGACTGCAGAGCAGCTTTTTTTCCCCAAGCTATCAGACTTTTAAACTCAAATTCATTCTCAGCACTGCTCCACTGAATATACTTTATTTCTGTTTACTATAATTATTATTTCTTTTATATTACTGTATATTGTCTGCTACGTAGCAGAAGGGAGTTACAAACTCACTTTCACTTGACAACCTGTCATAATGTCACAAATAAATCTTCCTTTTACCTTATATCTAATGAGTATAACATTCACTCTCTTTTAGCTCTGTTTTGAACCTCACCAATTCCTGAAGAGAATATATGACCCATTAGCTGCTAAATGCACCACTATGTTCATCAGTTAGAAACTAAATGTCTGCCTTTAGGTTGTAGGCATGTAGCTTACAATGGGTTTATCCAAGGTTTTTTTGCTAGAAACAGCTTTCTGATGTGGCTGGACAGAAAGCCAATGAGAGCCCTGAGAGTGAACCAAAACAGTAAAGTTTAGGCCAGTAAAACAGAAACAAAGTAACAAAAGAGACTTCAATGCTCCATAGGACTGAGGGGAACTTGAGAATTGGGTCATGATTCTCTGTGGGTTTGTCACCATGAGTGTTACAGATTAAACAAACATTGGTCCTGTGACCGACCCACTTTTGATTTTGGTTTTGGCTGTCATCACTGGCTTACCTAATTGTCTTCTAATTTCTTCATGCTAGATGTGGAATCAGCGCCAGTATTTATACAACCTACTAGTGCCTCTGTACCCACCTGTATTTGTGTACCCTGAGATTTTGCTGGAAACCTGGTAAGTGCAGAGCGTCTGCCTGCCTCCATGTCTTTTATCCCACTCCACTGAGCAGTGGGGAGTCTGTGGAAACTTATCCCTTTCTGCTCCTCTGATCAGCAGCCTTTAAAGGCCCTAGCGGGAGCCCCAATACCAGCCTGGTTTGCTGTATGAACTTGGATAGCAAAGCTATAACCGTGTGTTGTATGTCTCTGCAAGTTTAGATCTTTGGGCTCCTCGTGTGGAAATACCACCAGTAGAGTTACCAGAGGTAAGTGCACAGCTGGGTTTATGTTTGGAGACACACCAAGGACAGGGCTGCGGCTTTTGAGATGAAGAACAGCAAATCTGCCAACAGCCACACTTGAAAAATAACAGGGGAAAATAAGAAAGATACACAGTTAGAGGCAACCTGGTGTGTAAAGTAGGGGTAGGTGAAGACATGCAGGAAGTGAAAATAAATAAGAGCCGTTGTTGATAGATCACTACTGACAATCAGAGATCACATTAGGAACTGCTACAGATTATATTCTGTGATTCCTCAGAGTTTACAACAGTGCTTTGTTTATAAAGCAGCTAAATGTATTCTGGATCAGTGGGAGTGTCTTCATGCCTGTTGCCTAACCCAAGGCCATTTGCTATACCTGGAGAACAGAAACATACTTTGTGTCTAATTTAGAGAGAAAATAAAGTGCCTTGGGCTGAAAGCGATGCATTTGGTGAAAATGTAGTGTGCAGCAGTCCTCTTTGGGAGTGTGCTTGAGTTCACAGTAATACCCCTGGTTATGTTGTATTTTTAGAGGCTTTAGGTGACAACATGCTGCATCCACAAAGCATCTAAACTACTGTAGGGAATTTTGTAATATCTCACTCGTTATTCTTAAATTTGTTTGAGACTAATTCTTAAATCGTCCAAGCAGAACAACCGTTGTCCATAACAGCACTACACTGCACAAATGTACAGGCAGTCCAGCCTATTAAACTGAAACACTCCCCTATAAAACTCCACTTAAAGCAAAGCCAGTAAAGCAAGAAATATGAATTAAGGAAAATTCTTCCTTTTTCTTAAACTACATATATAAAATAAATGAACATGTATATTAAACAATATAAAATATTAGGAATACAAGCATCCAAAGAATTGTATTATAGAACTCTGCAGATGTACAACTTTCCTTTCTTAATTACATTCTTACTATGAAGTAAATACTGCAGAACTGTGCAACTCTTTTGTGCAACTCATGTCCGTTTTCATGTTAATTACACTATCAGATCAACTAATGTTAATTTCAAATGAGAACAGGCATAGTATCTCAATGTGAAAGAAAATGTAATACTCTCATCATCTCAGACAGTTTGATTAATATTTATGAACATGAACAAGTGAACCCCAAAGCTAAAATCCAGACAACCACGACTCTGTGATCAGCATCCAATTTCGTCAGCTGCTCTTCTATGATGGGGGACCGACTTTGCAGTCTGACTCTGTAGAATAACTGTTAAGTATTTTTCACCCAAATGGGTTTTATTTCATAAAAGTGCTCTGAACCAAAAGATGGGCTTACATCCCCAGAAAATAGCCTTGAGCGCTGTCACAGTATTCACAAAGTTGGCCCATCCATGGTAAATGGAACAGCTTGGGGAGGTGTCGCTTGATGATATTGAAGATTAGTCTTCACTTTCTTCTGTGTGACTTCTAGAGAATTTTCTTGTTTGCAGGTGTGGACTGAATGAGCCAAGTTCAATGAGTCATAGTGTACACTTTGACTTAAACAACATTTCATTTGATTCAGGAATGCTTTTAAAAAGCTGCAAATCCTAAATCTAACCCTCCAACGCTCAAGGTTAGATTTTTTTTTTGATTTAGGTTGTTATCAATGACTGTAGTGGCTCAGTTATGTAAAAGTGTGCATCTTGGGAAACTCTTCTAAGGATAAAAGATGCTCGTAGAAATCCTGCAATAGCAGTTTTCAGTGTTAGTAGGAGATTATGAATGGGCAAGATATTGTGAAATAGGACAGAGAGATGTAAGTTGTGTTGGAGTAGTAAACAGTTTTAGAATTAAAATCGTTAAAGGAAAATACGAGTCAAAAATTGTAACTGTAAGGTTATAACAATCCTCTAGCCAAAGAAAGACTGTGGATGAGGGGTCTGTGTGTGCGATGAGAGAATAAGTGATATTTAAATTATAATAATGTCTAGGTGAAGTACAGTACCCATCAAGCCACGCAGACACAGTACAGGAGTCCACTCCTGTTGATGCTCTACATTGAAAGTTGATGAGATTCAGTGTCCATTTATATTTTAAAGATTTTCAATTATGCAATGCACCCCTTTGATAGGCGGCATGTAAAGGTCAATTTGGGCTTCACACATTGAAGGTTTGAGTAATTCATTTGCTGTGGCACAGTCATTTTTCTTACTTGCAGCTGAACGAATGAGGACTAATGTGGTCTGCCAGCAGTGTGTTGTAACTTCTTGTGTTCTAGTGTGTCACATATTATATGAGTTTTTAAATTATGCATGCTAACAAACTTTGTATTATGTTGAAATTTGTTCCTACAGAAGATACAGTCCCATACTTGAGTCATGTGTTGCATATATAGTCAATGACATTTTCTATTTATTATTTCGGATTTCTAAACATTTCAATGTTTTCAATTTCAACGGTCCTCCAAAAACACATATAATGCTTACTTTGAGAAAGGTACTTATCTTTCACAGATGCCACTGGTGCTACTCAGCAGAATAATGGCTTAGTATTAAAGAGCCTCCATGTACAACTGTACAATTGAGAAACTGTGCTGCAGAAAAATCACAGGCAGTATTATCATCATGACGATTGCTGTCATCATTATTTTTGTTTCTGCTTCATTATATTTAATTTAATCTCACCAGCACAATCTTGATGACACGTCCTCATTGTGTTTATTGCTTCATCAACATTATAACCATCATTATTTGATTCATACTTCATACCCAGCCCTTATCCATCACTCAACTCAGATGGATAGGGCAGGGATCAGGTGATGGAAGTAGGATGTATTTTTTCTAATATGAGAACAATTACCTGGACGCATGATTTGATTTAGAGCAGAAAGGCACGCACATCCTGTGAACCATAATGGATTTAGATAAGTAACTTCTTAATGCCTTTTCTGGAGAGCATTCAAAACCTCAATTGGATTTTCCCCCCACTCCCAAACCCAACCCCCACATTCCCTGCATCATTTCTCACCCTCTGCCTCTCTTTCCTGCCCTCCACCTCTGCTTCCCTTGCTGCGTCTGGTCTTGTAGTGGCAGTTGAGTTGAATGTGAAACTCGCATGGACGGCTGCAAGACAGCGTGGAAGTGTCACAAGAGAGGCAGAGAGAAAGGGTATGTGAGATAACGGTGGTCTCGCTATGCCCTGCCAGTGGTATATCTGATGCTCTGTCAGTCACATGCTAACCTACTGTTGACCATAACTTGAAATTCAGTGAAGTGAGGTGAAGTATTCTACCTTCAGACTGGAATAAAATAGATTCTTTTTTCAACTTGAATTTGTTTCAGTGTGTTTTCTGTGTTTACAGTCAAGAAGATTTTTCCCTTTATCCATGTGAAAACAATTGTGGTTATATAACAGCTCAATAAAACAGGTTGAGGACTCAATGAAATTCAGTTCAATAACAGATACACAGTCACAACAGTTAACCAAGTCCCAAGGAGAAAAGCAGGGAGGCAAAAAGACCAAAAAGGCAGGCAGGAATAACATGACAAGACGGCAGGACCACTACAGCTGGGGCGGCACAACAGATAATTTGGCAGAGAACAATGCCTCAGGGGCATACTTAAGGAGATATTACATTTTTTTCTCCATTGATTTGGAAAATGCAGCAACACAGTGATCAACGTTCACATCAAGAGGTTTGCAGACCATTTGCACAAGTACCAATGACTGCAGAGTGAGTTCTGCTCATAATATTACCATTCTTGTTCCTTAAAAAATGCCTCTGGGGTCAAAATAGAAGACCAACCTGGAATCAGCTAGAGTAGGATATACAGCTGTGCTGCGGTGGTGTGTGAATAAAAGTAGGGGGGAATCAATGAAGGAACAATAGCTGTCCTGCTTTGTTACAGTCCCATACCAGACAATGAGGTTTAATATGACAGTGGAGCTGCATTTTCAAGCCCATCCAACAATAGAAACTGTTGCTCCTCTCATAAAATATTTTTCAGTGTGGTGAAGGGAAGATTACAAACACAATATCATGTTCAGACCACACTCACTGAAGTCATGGACTCATGTCAAGTCATGGACATGCCAAGGTTGGATTTGCCATTCAAACTATTTTACGGTATCTAATGTGTCTGAACTGGGAGTATATTATATTACAGTAGCATATTTATGAAACACAATTTGCTCCATTTACCTAATTTAATTTCCTCTCAGAAAAAAACACTAACTTAAAAATTAAAATGCAAGACTCTTTTGAGTTTGGCTTTTAGACATAATTTGGAACTGAAAAGGCATCAAAGGGCTAGAGGCAAAAATAAGGGGAGAGGGAGAGGTTTGTCAGTGGTCAGGTTTGGAATACAACAGTGATTTATTTAGTGCTAAAAAATCAAGATTGAACACGTTGCCAGTCTCAGAATGAATAATAGCTGGCCCCCAAAGTCACATCATGGCCTGGCTGTGCTTGTGCCTGGGCAATGTGTTAATAATGTAGCAGAAAATGAGATTTCACATCACCCCAAAATTGCCACTAGGAAGGAATGCTCTGCTTCTTGTTTGTTATGATTTAGAAAAAAGCAAGAATAACATGTTATTCATTAAATAATTAGCAAGATGTGTTGTGTGTGTGTGTGTGGTGTGTGTGTGTTACACAGCCTTAGAACATGTCTGTCTCAAATGATGAAGGTCGGGAGAAGTTTAAATCCATTATTTGGAAAAAGCATGTTGACATTGCTGCAGGTTGAAATCATCAATCAAGCTAGTTATATGTGACTAAAGTTTACAGTTAAAGTAACAATAAATTGCTAATCCTTAGTTTGTACCTCACGTGTATTTTGCTTTGGACAAAAGCCTCTGCCAAATAGATTAATGTAAATGTTACAGGGAATTTGCAAAACACATTTTAAATGAAAATGACAGCAGAACAGATATCTTTGGTTATGAGTCAGCATGGTAAATATAAAATTGAATTGAATTCAAAGTGAGTTAAACGTGGGGACAAAAAGAGGGGAGAAAGGGAGAGAGAAATTGACATTATATACGTAGATGTATAGACAGACAGACAAAAAGACATGTGTTATATCAAAGGGTTTTGAGTTTTGTGTGTCTGTGTTTAGAGGGTGTTTATCTTGTGTGGAGAAAAAGTTGCATGCTCTTATGTGTAAGTCTGAATTTGATTATGCATGTAGTTGGGCTTTTGCAAGAGACAGCAAGCTACCAACCAAATATTGCAACACCTCCCCCTGCTGGATCTACTGCAGTGAGATGAGCAGATGAATAATGGAGACTCTCTCTCTTTTATCTCTCCCTTTATCTTGTTCTCATTTATTTATTCTTTTACTCACTTACCCTCTTACGCTATCTATCTATCTATCTATCTATCTATCTATCTATCTATCTATCTATCTATCTATCTATCTATCTATCTATCTATCTATCTATCTATCTATCTATCCAGTTCCCTGTTGTTGTTTGTATGGTGGGCGGGGTCTGAGTGCCAGATGATACAATATGAAACAATGAGAGGTGGATGAAGAGGGAGAATGCATTGCCTGAGGGTGGAACAAATGTCAGTATTAACAAATTACATCAGCATTATAGCTATGTGTGTGTGTGTGTGTGTGTGTGTGTGTGTGTGTGTGACACACACACACAGTATTCATTTCAATGGATGTTTCTTAAGGGTTCTGAAATATGTGGCAGTGTTTATGGTAACCAGCCACACAATTATATACTATTATATACTACATAATTTGTCTTCAACGTTATTACATGTGTGTCTAAGGCATATGGGGCTCTATATAGTATCTGCACGGCATGCACACAGAGGGCACAGTTTGTTATGGGTGCTGTCTCTTGTATTTGCTCGTGTTTGAGGAGGAAATCTGCAGCGAGCCTCAGGCACAAATGCTGCCAAAAAACAACAGTTGTACATCTGTATTTTATCATGGAGCGACGTGTTTTTCCAGTCTTTCCCTCTAATGCCTGATGTATCTTGAAAACTCTGAATTTTGGAAGAACTTCAAAGAGCAATAGCCCAAGAGAGCCGATTAAAAAAAAGAGAATTAGATGAATCGATGACATGGCACCATGCTGCAAAAACCAAAGTCTAAAGTTTGGTGCTTTGGCCAACACAGAAGTTACAGAACTGAACTACAGAACTATTGTACATTATTCAGTTTACACACTGATAAACCATTTTCTCTCATTTGTATAAAAAATTGATTTACCTGGGACTCCTACCAGTCAGTTAGATCTGAAAGCCGCTTGCATAAGAGGCAGAATGTCTTCAGGTATCTTCAACCAAGTACAGTTGCCCTAGATTCAACCCTCCTTGGATAACTACGATGTGGAAACTAAAAATCTTTAGACATTGCCAGCCGGTCCTCACCAAAAAAATGGCCATACAGGTCGTTTGTTCAAGCTGCTTATTATGACACATATGCTTATGTTTACTGTGGCAGAGACCTCTAGTGGCCATATGATGGTAGTGCGAGAAAATCTGCGTAAGGACTTTCATACAGGAGACCGGCGTTCGAGTCCCATGTGAAACCAAGTTAATGTTGAGTTATTTAGAGTTTTAAGCTAAGTAGTGTTAGTGACTTATGTTTCATGAGTTAAGTTAAACACGTAGTTAAACGGTAACAGTTAGGTTTGGTTTAGCCAACAAAAGTCCTTAATTCGGTTCAGACAATAAAACTTGGTTATCTTTTGGAAAACATCATGGTTTGGGTTAAAGTAAATAAGTCATGTAAGTCACGTAAACCATGTGACCTAACACTATGTGACATACATAACGTAGTTAAGGTCTGGTACGCCTGCTGCTAGTAAGGAAACGCTCCTATGTGTCCTTTTGTGAGGCAATGATAAACAACAGGGCATGTTTGACATTTCCCCATTGTTTCATGTAATCAGTGTCACTTTTTTGTAGCACCGTTGTTTAACGATATTTAGGATCAAATCTCAAATCCTCAAGGGCAAGTTTAAGTGAAGTTTATTAAAGAAAATTGTTATTTTTATTTTTTAAAGAAATGCCATTTACATGTTTTCCTTTCAAGGCAGTGGCAAGAAGTGTTTTTACACAGCTAAGACCATTATTTGTGGCAGACAATTGTGGCTGAGGCACTAACTAACTGCCAATATGGCTTTGTATTATTACTAATGGTCAGGAAAAGAGATCATATTTCTCCTGTTTTAGCTTCTCTGCACTGGCTCCCGGTAAAATCCAGAATAGAATTTTAAATCCTTCAGCTCACATTCAAAGCACTTAATGGTCAGGGTTGTAGTTTCCTAGAGTCTCCAAAAATAGAATTGGAGCCAGAGCCTTCAGCTATCAAGCTCCTCTCCTGTGGAATGAGGTTCCAGTTTGGGTTCAGGGGGTAGACACCTTCTTCACATTTAAGAGTAGGCTTAAGACCTTCCTCTTTGATAAAGCTTATAGTTAGGGCTGACCCATCCCTTAGTTATGCTGTTGTAGGCTTAGACTGCCAGGGGACTTCCCATAATGCACTCAGTTCCTCTCTTCTCCATTCCCTCTACATCTATATGCAGTCTTATCTCATTAATGTATGTTACTAACTTCCTCCCTCTCTTGTAGTTTTGTGTTTTCACATCTCTCTCCTCTCCTTCTATCACTTCCTGTGGGTGTTTTTGCCTGTGGTTGGGGGCTTGCTGTTTCCCCCATGCTCCTGCTATAATTATCATCATTAGTACCATGAAATGAATGGTACCACCATAGCATCATTAAATTTCTGTCTGTACCTCTACCACTTATCACTATATAATACCACTATACTTTTGTATTTCTGTGTGGATATTGTGACTGCATGTATCAATTTTTTTTCTATATAAATAAACCTTGTTAGATGCACATTTAAAGGTACTATATGCAGTTTTTTCTAATGAAATCACTTATTAACAAATTAAGTTTTCACTGCTTTATTGTCAATAGGCTCTAACCTCACTTAGAAATGAAGCACCCTGTCTTCTCTGTTGTTTGGAACAGCCACTATTCTGCTCTTAATGTGAGGACATCAGGTCGGATGAAGCCCTGTGCTCGCTCTTGAGCCTCTCTCTGAATACAGCAGCAACTACACCACAACGGCATGCAGTACACTAACACAACTAAGCACCTGGCTCCCGGCACAACACATACTCCAACATAAACTCCACATAAGGATAAAGGATGTGATGAATCCTGTCAGATCAAACTGATGCAAAGGTGGTGCAAAGTTGTATCGCTTTCCACAGTGCAAACCACAATATGGTTTGCAACTAATATACCATATTACTATCCCGTGTACCACTGGTATTATGTCAAAGTGTTAGCATGCAAGAAAGAATGTAACGGTAAAAAGCAAATGTAGAGCAATATGTTTGCTAGTCCATAGTGATCCAGCTAACGCTAATTACCTCGGACCTGCTGCTAATTTAGATTTAATACTCTTCTTCTCCACTGTCTTAGTCACTGTAACTTACATGACCCACATATATATATATATATATATATATATATATATATATATATATAGGCTACTACAACAAAACGGCGACAACAACACAGAGGAAGACCCATCTACGTTGCTTACTGCGGTCTAACTGTTAAAAAGTGTAGCAACAGTCTCATTATAATATTCAGTCAGCTCACTAAATGTTTTATCATCCAATACATTTAGCTGTGCTGACACGGCTGAGCCTCCAGTGAAAGATACACAGATAATAATGTTAGTTACTGAAAAGCAGCAGGCGAGCTAACGCAAATGTAGAATATCAGCTAAATGCAATGAATATAACGTTATCATGTAACGAGCATGGATTACTTCAACCTCAAGCTGATAAAACTATCACTGTAACATTGCAGTATGAGTTTACCTGAGTTTCCAGCATGTTGTGTGAAGCTGTCTCCCTGTAGGTACGGAGCTGGTGTCGCTCTGTCTCTTAGCAGGGAACAATGAAGTAACAGAAACTGAAAATGTCCGGAGAATAGCCACTGTCAGCATGCCGGTGTTTCCGTGTTTATTGTGGGATTTCTGTGTGAAAGTGGTTGTATTTTGAATTATGCTCGCACATGAGTTCAAATGAGCATGCGTACGAGCACACACCTCGTTGCAAAAAACGCCATAGTGCCCCTTTAAGGCATAGGTAAAAAAAATATTACATATTGTTGTTCAAAATATGAGACAGGTATTTTTTTCCTTTTAGGTCTTCTGTCAAGTCGGGTGTACAAGTCTCAAGTCTGCTGCTCTGCGTTGTAGTAAACCAACTGATACAAGTTTTTCATTTTTAGCCTTGTCATATCCCCTGTAACAAGATGCAATATTTACCTTGCACAAAATATCTTTTGAGTAACAACAGCTAGTCAGCCTGTTTAGAGGCTCCTCTGGAAGAGAGGACCATGTGTTTTGATTTGCTTCTAGTCTGATTAGGATCCATTTCCCTTCCCCACTATTTGCATTTAACATGCAAACTGATGATGGATACTTTAGCATCACCTACATCCCTAGAGAGGTGTTGTGAGATATGTGTCGATTTAGTGTACACACTCTATCAAGGCTTGATTAATGGTTTAACACGTTGCAGTATGTGCAAAGCAGCAGTTTGAAAGCCAAACCATACATCTAAAGACAAGGGTTTGAACAGGCCAGGTTGGTAAAGAGTGCTTATGACACTGTGTAGCAATATTTGATAATACGACACTAGAATTGAAGTGGAGAAACATGGCCTCCTTAAATCTGTTTTTCTTGAGATGATTCCCCTCATAACTGCATTGCAAAAGCATGATGTAGACTATCTTAACCATACATTCAATTAATGTTTCACACTGTGCTTCCTTGGTCACACACCGTGTTATCCTGTAAGTTCTTTATTGATTTATGCTCTTGAGACTGAGCACTGGCCTCCAGAGGAAATCATATATTGTACATGTACAAGCCAATACATTTATTAAGGTTGCCCCTGACACTGTGTCATACTTTCAGGAAGTCAGTTTTGCTGCAAGGTAATCCTCAGTGGAATATAGGGCAAAGCTCTTTCTGAAAGTCCATGGGGCAATTATCTGGAATAAGAAAATGCAATAGGAAGTTAAAAAAATTATATATATATATATATATATATATATATATATATATAATTTTTATTTTTATTATATATTATGCTCTTGTAATTAAATTCAATACAACTTGTGCCCTTTGAGTGGTGATTTTTCCTCCCAGAATATATGGTTTCAAAGAGGCATGTCATGGTAACAAGATATGATTGAATGGCAATGTGTGGCTGAGCAGAAGTGAGCTTCATATCCTTTTTGAACTACAGAGCTTGTTAGTGATATGCATGGCAACTATTAGTTTTGACAAAGAACATCCAGGAGGCCTTGGAGAGGGAAAGACAATTGAGGCGAGGGATGGGAACAGATGGAAAGAAAGGAAAAGAAAGAGGGAGGGTAAAATAATATTACAAGAAAAGAATGAAAACAAGTGAGCCCTTCTAAACCCCTGAAGGGGGAAACAGTGCAGGCTGAACAGGGCACAAGACAAAGACGAGCCATAACCATGTGATGCTTGCACTGACCGTGGTAAATGCGGGTTTACACTTTGATTTATGGGAGTGAAAAGGTGAGAAACACAGCTCTAGGCAGGATACGCACATGCCCATGCAAATTCACAAAGATACAGTATGGGCATGAAGCTCATATGAGCATTGTATGAACACGCAGGCACTCACACACAGAAAAAACTTAACATAGATACAAAGTCACACCATGTAACTTGCCAAGGTGAAGCTATAAATCTATTATGTATCAGCTTTATATCTACTTGTGGGCAAATGTGTGTGCCTAATGCTCAACAGGCCTATCAGGCCTGGCTGTGACAGGTGCAGCAGGACTGTAGCTGTATTGGGTCAATACTGAACAAGCCTATGGAGCTTACATTAATACAAGACAGCTGACAGCACACACATTCTGATAATACCCTGTAAAAAAGTAATTTCCAAACAAAAAATTGTTCCAAATAGCCCTGCACTGAACCATGCAAACATATTGTCCATGTTGGATCCAAGAGTATTTATGCTTTGACCTTCAAGAATTAGGCAGTGTTTACTGACTGTGTAGCCAACTAGCTTACTGCAGCAAAACTGAAGCCAGGGCCGCCATTGTTAAGAAAAAAAAGAATTCAAAACCGCAAACGGGTCGAATTTGTTCCACATAAATCCAGTTGTAATAATACAAAGAGTGGATTGTATGCTACAGATATGGTCACTGAATTCACAAGCACCACCTCACTGCTGTACAAAAAGGAGAAAGTGCACTGCAAACAGAAGTCATACACATAATTTTAATCAGTGCACCTATTTAGTTGGTGCAACTTGAAATATTCTGCAGACAACAGTTATCAGATGTAATTATTTAGGCTTGATTATTTCATAACAGCAAAACTAATTTCGTTTTAGCAGTGGTCCCAAAATAACATGGTTCTCCATGTGCCTCTAAAATGTGTTATGTCTGTGACTCTTATTAACTGGTGGGGTTGAAGTGGTGTTTCTGTAAGCAGCCAGAAAACTAGTTAATTCCACATGAAAGTCCTCACTTGCAATTTAATGGAACGGGATGCATTTGGTGATGTAAGCCAAATAAATTACCCCTCTGTTGTCTGGTATTAAATATAAACACGGATTGCAACAGGCTTAAGACCTCTCTTGATTCAGGATGCTTGGCTGGCAAGTGGAAAGCACACAAATGTAATCCAATGATAGTAAAACAGCAACTTTTAATTATGTTACATAACTGCCATTATATAAGGCAACCCTACAGACAAATTGAATGTGTATCCCACAAAAAAGGAAAGCAATTTTGTAGATGACAAAGCAGCTTTTGTCTTGCTAAAGTCCAGCATACTTGTGGTGGTGGAGGAGGATGTGGTTTGTGATTTGGAGGAGGCAGATGTGTAATTCTAACAGGGCAAGTCTGAGTAGAGACTAGCTCAGAATATAATCAACTGTCAATGGTAGTATTTGCAAAAAAATTGGTAAATATCTTATTGGATTGCTTTTCGTGTACTGTACAGTACTACATTCCTGCTCACTGTTCTTAACCCCCTGATTGTTCTTGGGCTCAATGTCATGTTTTTGTTCCTTTTCTTTCTACTACCTCCTCCCATATCACTATATTCCCTTCCACAATACCTAATTTACCCTTGTTTTATTTATTGTGCCTTTCATTCTTTTTTTTCTGCTCTTCCTTTTCCCTTAATCTCCTGTATCATCTTGCATGCACTTTTCTTCATCCACCGTTCCATTAGCTCCTATTCTCCATATTGTCTCATTTCACCTTTAGTTACTGGTGTTCTCCGTCTGCCGTACGGTTGAATAAAAGACCAGTTTTTAAGTGGTCAGACTGACCCTGGATTTCAACTTCAAAACAATAAAAATTAAAGCTGCAAGCAGCAATGGACGGGCCCTCGCACCTGTAACACGTCGGGGTGTGATGCGGCCGTGGACGTGAACGTGGACGAGGGGCTAATTTTTTCTAATTTTCTAGGTGGTGCTAGCGAGCCATTTTGCCACGCCCATCCGCGAAACACACAAAATACGAAATTTTTCACCAGTCCTGACATGCGTGCCAAATTTGGTGACTTTTCGAGCATGTTGCGTCCGCAAAATGGAGCTTACTTTGCAGAAAAAAGAAAGAAAGAAAGAAAAAACATAATCCTAACAGTTTCAAAAGGGTCCTCGCACGGTTCGTGCTCGGGCCCTAAAGAAAAAAACGGAAATACAAAACTGTGGAGATGATGTATAAGCATCGCTCTAGTCCCCGAAAATGCATTTCAATGTGAATGATAGAAAGGGAAAAGACTAAGGAAGACATTTGTGTTCTAATGAGAGCTGCAGGAGGAAATACACTATGCTGATGATATCATGATGGCCTAGAGAATATGTCCCATTCTCATCCCTACCATCAGCCTGTCTTTCCTCTGGACTGACGAGTCTCGCCTTTGGCTGCTTCCACCATCATTAGCTAATGCCCAGTGTTCAGCAGCGTTCAAACAAGACTTAACGACTAGCTCATTTAGATAAACCTGTCACTGTGGTGGCTCTGCAAATGTCGTGTTATATGACTAACATTATCCTTATTGCAAAAGAACAGCTTGTGGGCTGAAGTCTGCATCTCTCTGCTTCCACGGGCTGGCCTGGCCAAGTTAGCAAGTCATTTTCTGTGTTCTGTGCAACGTTATGGCTGCAAATGGTAACATCCCCCAAGAGGAACTATTTTTTTTGTAGTATTTGCATCTAAGAACATTTGAGGCTGATACTGTTGTTATAGGTAATTTGTGGAAATCTCATGCAGTGCAGCAGAGCCCCTGAGGGAAACTGAAATGCTGTTATCCAATGAGAATGAGATGTACAAAGCACTGTTCTGGAGCTTCAGCTTGGGGTTGAATGTCATGGACAGAAAACACAGCACAGGAGGCCAATTTGGTTGATGGATGTGGTAACTTCACATTGTAGAACTGTTGCTTTTCTTTGGTGAAGTAGTTGTTTTTATAGTAACACTAGCCAAAAGTCTGTCAACCCAGTGGAGCAGAATCAGGGATGGCAATTTATTGTCAGTGCAGCAATGCAGAAATGCATTTATTTGGGTGACATATGCTCCAGTATTTAAGAAAAGCATATATTATAAAGAAGTGGCGAAAATATATACCGCAGTCTAAAAAGTAGTCTATTACAAGTAATTAAATAATTAATTAAAAAATGTCCTCATGTTAAAATATAGAAATATCATCAGCAAATTGTAGTTGATCTACAATTTGCAATTTACATTCATCTCTGTAAAGTTACACCGCAAGGACAAACACATGAAAACCATCCCAGTCTGTCTCAATGAGTCACCATAAAAAGGTAGGCACTTAATAATACTGTACTGAGGTCGTATTACTGTGAGGTCGTATTACTGTCATAATACGACCCCACATTACTACATAACGTTTTGTTGTTATGGACAGAACATCAGTAGCTTCTATTCAGGAAATGCTTTTGACAATGGGTAGATTGTTGAAAAGTCACAATGCTGACTCCTAAATACTTGATGAGAAAACTAATTGACTGATTTGAATTTTTATAAAACCACCGCCCTGGAAAAAAAATAATTTGGGTGTAAGGAGTTTCTATTACATGTGTACATAAACATCTATGTACATAAACTGTGTGCAACACATACAGAGATGAAATATATTGTTATAAATAAAAACAATGCTGTCCTTGGGCAGAAACCCCACAGCAGCATTTACTTTTAGTGGGTGCAGTACGTAAAGTAATTACCTTTTGTGCCAATTGCGTTTTCCTTGCTGTTTGCGTATTCATTTATTCATTTCAATTGAGAGGGAAAAACAAATCACAGATCTGGACACCTGGCCAAGTAATCTGTAGAGTCTTCCAAAGGATAATTGGGGAAAGACAGCAGGCAATGGAAGAGAGTGAGACACTGAAGTGAAGGGACAGAAAAATGAGGCAGGGAGCGAAGTAATAGAAATCTCGGGAGATGTGAGTCCCTGTTGTGGCTACTGCATGAGAATTTAGAGCCTGGAGAATTGGGCATGCCACGAAGTACCCTGGATATGTGTGAGAAAGAAACAGTGACTCCTTATTTGCTTTAGGGCTGATCTGGAACCTCCATCATCCCCATATGGAGAATGTGAACTTACATGAGAAAAAGAGTTTTACATATCTCACACTCATTTATGATCAAATACTCTAAATGCAGCACTATTTTACTCTCTAAATTAAAGAGGTCAAATTATGATTTTTGTTACAAATTAATAACTTACCACTCTGAAACTCTGGCTGTTTCTCAATACCGAGTTTGCAAAGTTTGGACTTCTGTACTTTAAAGCTCGGACTTGGGAAGTTTGGCTCGGGAGTACAAACTCCAAGGACCGGGAGCATGCAGTCAGTCATTCAGCAATTGGAACAACAGCGGACTTGATGACGGCTGGACCTGTTAGCAACTAGATTCCAACACCCAAGAACGCAGATTGAGAAACAGCTTCTTGCTGCAGTCTAGGTTGCAAAGCTGGTTCAGGAATATGTACAGTTGAACCAAAGCCTTGGTTCCCGGCTTGTCAGGACCCGTCCTACTCTGCTTCTGATTGCCTAGTAGTCCTTACACTACGTACAGTGCATGTGCAACTCCTAACAAAGATCAGATAGAAGCAAGATGCTTCACTCCATAGAAAAAATGGAGCATTCGCACAATTGCTGCAGCAATGTGCAGTATGACAAAAATATGGTGTTTTTGAAAATGAAACCATGTAAACATGTTCTGCTACATCTCCTAAATAAAATTCTGAACCTGATACTCCACCAAAAACCCATCCGCTGAGTATCAAATACTGAAAGGGGGCTCTAAAAAGTTTGCAGCTTGCTCCTTTGCGGAACTTATCAGCTGTACTCAGCTTTGATTCAGCCACAATAGATTCAAATGGCCACTGATAGTCAAAGCAAAGTGGTTCTGAGTTGGATTGTTTTGTGTTCAGAAGGGTGATCACTGGTAAGCATATTTCTGATTTTCCTTCCTTTTATGCAGCTATTGCTGTTTTGACAGAATTGTAAGTTCTTATGTATAATGTAGGGATTGGTTGAACTTACATTCATTTCAGCAAAAAAAACAATCCATGGACAGGCAGTTCAAGGCCTCACTAAATGGAGTTCCAAGGTAAATAGGAGACGAAGAGATGTACCATCTTTTCTTAAAAGGGAAAGGGGAGTTTGTACCTGTGACAATAGCCTTCCACACAATGCTTTAGTGAAATTCAAATCTGTGTCTAAAAGTGCAGTTCAAGAGAAAAATAAAGTACGTGCATTTTAGGCCAAAACAATAGGAGTGTACACATTCCCCAAAATCATGAAATGAGGAAGTGACAGACAGAGAGAGTAGGAGGAGGAGGATAACCACGCATAAAGAAAGAGAAAAAGCCTCCTTTGCCAGTGAGAAGCAGCTTTATTACATAACAGTCTCGGGGCTTGGCAGCTCACATGCTTTTTAAGGAAGAAGCACACGTTCCCCTGCACCTGCAATCTCATGGCATGGTGGAAGAAGGTTTAGAGAGCAGAGGCAGCTGCCTTTTTGGATGGCTTGAAGACAGACATCTATTACAACTACTAATGCTACTATACTGTCACTAATAATAATAATAATAATAATAATAATAATAATAATAATAATAATAATAATAATACAACTACTACTACTACTACTACTACTACTACCACTACTACTACTACTAATAATAATAAATTGTTCTACCTTTGCTTTTAAGAATGCTTTGCATTGAAAATCTTATTGGTTATAAATTGAGTAGTTCAAAGAATATAAAAAGTTTTACGCCTTTCACGCCTGCAACAGTGAAACTGCAACAGCAGTTTGTTAACAGAACTCAATTAATAAACCAACATTCGTAGTCATCGTTAGAATAGGAAAAGGGCCTTGCAGGGGTTTTGCAATGCTGTTGGACTGCAAAGTAACCTCTGAAACAAGTTTGAACCGCTTTAATATTTAGAAGGAGAACTACCTTTAGGGGAATAAAACAGCTCAAGAGAAAGTGACTGATTTGATTTTGGCCAATTTACAGTAAAAAATACTGATGCACCATGATGATTTAAAAAATTGGTTGGTTGAATGGTTAGGGAAGTCAGGACTTTAAGGGAAAATGCCACATGGTTTAGGGGTATGGGGTTAGGGAATAGAAGACAAGACAATTGTATCATAAACAAAGGCTCATGTGCAGTATACCAAAACTAGCGTCTATTGGGAAAACAAAACTAGCAGTGCTCGGGCTATGGGAGGTTGTACTTTTGCACAGTGGTTCTTTGAGTTGAATACTAACATCAGTATGCTTACATGCACAAGAGGACAATTCTAACATGTTTGCTGTTAAGCAGGTATAACATTGACCATGGTCACCATTTTAATTTAGCATGCTAACATTTACTAATTAGTAAGATACACAAAATACAGCACAGACTGATGAGAGTTTTATTGTTATAAACGTATTTAGTCAAAAATCAACGAATTAAACAGATGAAAATGTTGACCTAAATATTTCATGCAATCCATCAAGTAGATGTTGAAATGTTTCATAGCATAAGGGAAAACTTTGACCTGCTAATGGTAAGGAAACTCGGGTGATCACCAAAGTCAGAAGGAATCTATGTCTGAGCACTAAATGCCTGTTCAAAACTTTCAGGCAAATCATTTAAGAGTTGCTGAGAGATTTCCGTCTGGACCAAAGTTGTGGACTGGCTGAATAACGAGTTGAATATAAGACCTCGTGTCAGGGCTGCTGCTAACTTGGGTCCCAGAACACATCTATAAACCCTGCTCTGGGTTCAGAGTTCTGGCCCCCCCTGAGTCTTTCAAGGTTCTTCCTATCCCAAACGGTACCAATGTTTTGTGGGAATAAAGCCATGCCTTTCAACAAAGCCTGCTTATCTGTTTATTTATTTAGACCAACGCTTTCAGAAAAGGTGACGTAGCAAATGATGGGGTTTTATACGGAAGCTGAAGGGTACCTTTAGCAACAAATAATTACGCTTTGTCACGCTGTCTGAAAGCATCGGTAATGACGCACTGAGAGAAGAATGAGTTGATTTTTAAATTCCTTCATCTATCCAGTGAAATTAACCCACATTGCATATTAAATTCAATGTGCTGTGTTAAAACATAAAAGTGAAACACATTAAAATTTTTAAAGGCATATACCATATGATTTGTTATGTAAACAGTGCACAAAAAACTATTATCTGCTTCAGCAGAGAGATCAACAGTATGTGTCTTTGTCTGGTAATCTATAGCACAAGGACAGAGGTGTAGCCGACTTTCATTATTGTTTTCTTTTTATTTAAAGACTAATGCAGAGAATCAGATTCTACAGGGCCATACCATAACCAAAAGAAACAAAAGAAAACATTTACAGAAGGTTCACCATTTCATCTATCCATCAGAATTCTTTGTCAGTATCATTGAACTACCAACACAGTGTACTGTATTTGAGTATGTGTGTTTGTGTGCGTCTAGAGAGTGTGTGTTTGTCAATGTTCACATGTATACAGTCTCACTCTGGTTTATCTTACCCTAATCAACTTTTGTGCTTTAGAAA
Source organism: Lepomis macrochirus (assembly GCA_024633595.2). Lineage (NCBI taxonomy): Eukaryota > Metazoa > Chordata > Actinopteri > Centrarchiformes > Centrarchidae > Lepomis > Lepomis macrochirus. Next base: position 12,552,759 of record JALXJV020000021.1, on the reverse strand, counting down.
ATTAGTTCGTTTTTTTTTTTACATTTCAGTGAAAATCAGAACATAGTTTGCTGGATAAAAATACAAGAAAAAACTCCAGTAGGTATCTAGGAATAACCAAAGACTCAATGTTGAAAAGCAAGTGCTGCTGAGAACTGCAATGGACCATGTTTGCATCAAACATAATGAAATACATGACTGATGTGCCTACAAATGTGATATTTACATGTATGCGCTGCATATGAGTGTGAAGGTAAAAGTTGGAAGCTCATGACTGCACTGTACCTCATTTTATATATTCTCTCTCTGGAGCATTAAATGTAGCAAAACCAGACCTGGCTCAAAAATATCTGTAAATAAGCTATAGCATTTGTTTGATCCTGCTTGGAGTACAAGAAATGGACTTAGTGAGGAAATTTCCAACAGAAAAGGGTCCAAAATTCACTTTTACTCAAAGTCAAAACTCTCTGGCGCTCCCTGTAATATTATTAAGCTTTGGAAAACAAAAGATAAGCAAATTGATCCATTTAGCAAAGTAACATTTTCACCTGCCTCCAATTTTGTAATGACAAACAAGCTCAAGGAATGAACAGAAATATTATAAACAAGGTGATCTTTTTACAGTTTTGCTCCTGTTTTTTCAGTTCAATCACTTTATTGCATGTCTCTGGAAAAAAAGTGCAATCAACAATGAAAGCCATTTTCCCTTCAACCACCGACAAATCCAAAGCGCAAAAGAGATAATCCATTGTTTTCTTTGATGTCACCCTGTATAGCCATGGTTGAAAGAAAAAAAAGCCAATGGGTGCACAGCTGATATAAAAGCTAAGCTTTTTTTCTTTCTTTTTTTTTTTATAATAGCTTGTAAATCTGAAACACAATGGTCAGGGAGAGAAGGTCAATGATGTGGTTCAAAGCTGTCCTTGCATAGCACAAAAGCTGACTACATAAATGTAATGTTATTGTTTTCTAAATGTGCAAAAGGCATAACAATAGGTTGATAATACAAACAATATTCATCATCATCTTAGCTAATATCTTCAATAATAGAATCAAATACTGTATGCATTATGTATTTTACATATGTATATATATTTTTTCTTCATGATAATAAACATACATACAATAGTTTAGAATTCAAATATCTTTATACAACTCTTCACCCTGAACTTCCTTGCAGTTCCTTGACCCTCTGCTTGTAGGTTAAGTGGCTGTTAACGGTAGACTGCTTGCATAATGCTTGCAAAGACGTCTGCCATTAGGGGATAGGTTCAGTATTGGTCATAATGATAATGCAAATAATAACAATAGCAACAACCACAATCTCTTTTTTGTTTTCCTCTAGCAATAGCGTGATCTCTTCACCCTGGTGCACAAACACAAAGAGAATTCAAGGTTCTTTTTACAAGCCTTTTGGCCTGTTCAGTGCCCTGTACAACATATTCAGAAAAGCACACCCAGAACCGATAAAGCAATACAATGCACGTCCACCCCTCGGCAAGAAATATGGAGCTTGTGTGAAACAAGATTAGAGTGGAAACCAAAGGCTTCAGAACCCAAGATGGGCACACAATTTTGTTATCTTTGACCAAATCTAAATAAATCCTAAATTTCCATTTATAGTATAAAGATGAAACTACAAGTACAGAGGGGTCAATGTAAAGCTACAATGGATATTACCCCCAGACTGAGTGTCAGGTTCAGGTCCTAAGAAAAGCCCTTGCTAATTAATATTGCTACATTAACATAATTTAATGGACTGTTCAGAAACCTTGACGTGCCACATCAGAGAAGAAGCATTTCCTTAAGGTATGTGTTTTTTTAAGTTAAAAGAAAGAAGAGCAAGCAATGTTCAAGACAAAAACAAAAGCATTCTTTTCACATTTGCGTTAGTTTCTGTTGGTTTTTCTCGGAAGAGGGATTGACATCATGCTACAAAAATATATTCATCTTCATCACTATCGTAGAACTACAGGACAAGTCCTCTGTGCGAAACACAGCGCCGGCTAAAGCAAGATTACAGTGCCACTTCAACTCAATGTCTCCTTTCTCACTTTGTCTCTTTCTGTCTCTGTCCCTGTCTCTCGCTGTTGCTCACCAACAAGCAGCAACAAATGAGTCCAAACGGGCATGTGATACTGAAGGCAGTGTAGCTGGTACTTTCTGAGTGTTATGTCTCAATTTTAAACTGAAAGGAAATGGGGACCATGGCAAACAGGGTCAGGGGACACAGTGGGATGGAAAATACAGACGCGCCATCGGTCAACAAAGTATTAGCCATCACAGCTTCAACTCTGAAAATGGAAAATACACTTCCCCTTCTTAATATGCCCTCGCCCCTCTTCAAGCAATGTCGACTGTACTTTGCTATAAATGGTGTTCTGGCAAATGAGGCCACACCATAAATAAAACAAACAAAACAAGTAAATAATGAGTGTTTTAATTCTAAATGTAAAATGCACTCCAGGATTCTATGATTTTTACATTCTTTCTCATAACTACCCAATCTCAGATTACACCGTTGCCATTGTTGTTGCTGTTGTTGCTGTCTGTGTGTACACACACAGACAGTTGAATAAAATTTTACTTCAGTGTGAAAGCAGCTTTGAATGCAACACTAACTTGGTGAGGAACAGTCACTTAAGCGTGAATTAGACCAGTATATACTCTTTTTGTAGAAAGTATCATGAACAGAAACAAAAATAAATTAAATAAAAAAAGTTTACTTTTCCATGTATTCAATAAACATACCTTTTAGTAACACTTTGCCAAGCTTAAACATAATATTGACATCTCTAACACTTGATAATATTTACAACGCTGTGAAAAGAAATTAATATTTTCAATGGTGAGCACAGAGATGATTGAATTTTTGTGTTTTTTATCCCTAAATAAATGGTGTGTCCACTGAGACATGTTTTATTGCTATTGCAGAAACCCTAACATATTTTGAAGAATGGCATAGTTCATCTCATAAAACATCTACAGAGAATTGAAGATATTTTGACAGAGACTGACTGTAGCATTTTGCTGCTGATATCAAATAAACTAAGCTATCAGTCGATGTTGATCTGTATTTTGAATACATAAACATAAATAACAAGATGTCCTTCCCATGCATATACACAAGTGCCTTTTACCATATCTGTGATTCCATGTTTTAACAAAATAGAAAACATTGAAAAATAAGAAAACAAACATAGAAACAAAAGCCCCTTAACACATTTGGGCTATGTGCAGTTGTAGAATAGCATTCTCTTGGCTATATATTTATAGTAGCATTTTCTTAGTAGCATCATCTGAGACCTGAACAACACCCTTTCAAAAGTCTGTATCGTTATCATTCTTTTTTTTTCTCTATTTTGTTTTTTCAAAATCTTCAAACTTTAGGTAAACATAGAAGCAATGCAACAACTGGGAATTCAAACCAGCATGGACACCATGTTTGTCTGAAAATCAACACCTGTTTTAGGAGGATTAAGAAAAAAAAGTGGGAAAAAAAAGAATTACAAGTAGAATTTTAAAGGAATGAAACATGGATTAGTGTGGATTCATCCCCTGCAATTTGGGCTTCTTATTCAAGTAGGTTGCCCAGTAGACCAAGTTAAAGGTTCCAAAGAGCAGAGGGAAGGCTATTCTGGCAATCCTGTCTATCTTGCTCACACTGTTAAAGGTCTTCTTGGCCTCTGGAGGCTTGGGCTTTGGCTCCTCCTTGGGCTCGGTTGGGGGTGGTGGGGCGCTTTTGGCAATAGTGGCCAATCCAGGGTCCCTGGCAATATTGGGGGCGAAGGCTGTAGCAGTGGCAGCTGGGTAGGCTGTAGTGTTGTTCTTCTTGAGGAGGGACTCCTTCTTTTCTTTGCTGATTGTGTTTGTTGGGAAAAGCATTGGGAAAAGTAAAAAGGACAGATGTCAGCCTGGTGAACATTCAGTTAAAATATGAACATTTAAAAATATTAATTTTCCACATCTACATATTTTCAAATAGACGCATTAAACTCAGCAGTCTAACAATTCATATTGGGCTCTTTGATTTTGTTTTCAAAAACAGCTGGATATTACAGAGTATGGTGCTGCTAACTGCAGCATAAAGACAAGTGGAGCAGAAAGCACAAGATGAACATTAAACTATTAATGTTCATGTCATGTTACTCAAATAGCATTTTCTACAAGATGAACTGCAGACAAGTAAATGTTCCTGCCTGGCCTAGCTCCCTCAGCGGATCAGTACTAACTGCCCTGGTGCAAAAATGAATGACTCTGATGACAGGTCCTCGCTTGTCTAAATACACTGATTTGCCCTCATTTTGCCAGGAGGCACTTTTTAACTGTTGTTTTGGTAAAAACTGAAGAAATGGGGATAATGAATGCAGGCATGTGCCATATCATCGTCTAACAACCCATAGTCTGTGAGTTTATCATCGAGGATCCCCCAGGAGTGCAAGTAATATAAAAAAGTGTTTCAAATACCTTCTCTGGCACCACACTTTTTCCATCCCAGGCGTAACCCCTCTTGGTGAAGTAGTTGACTGTGGCAAACTCAATGAGGGCCGAAAAGACAAAGGCATAGCAGACAGCGATAAACCAGTCCATAGCTGTGGCATAGGCCACTTTAGGGAGAGAGTTCCTGGCGCTGATACTGAGTGTGGTCATGGTCAGGACAGTGGTCACTCCTGCAGGGAAATAAACAGACAAGATGGATATGTGAAATCTGGTCAAATCTCACTTGCTACCATTACGGATTTATGTACAATAAATGTCTGAAAAGAAAATATGTAAAACATTTTGGTATTATATACTATATCAAACATTACAATATAAGTAGATGAGAAAATAAACACTGTAATTCATTTAATAAATCAAAAATTTCAGAGAAGAAGTGCTGTGGCATGAAGGGGAATTGACTGTTGATACAACATTGTGCAGGTACCTGTAAATTCTAAGGTCTATCTGATAGAAGGGACAATCTTAAGGTACCATCATATATGGACTTTGTAGGGCATGTTTTCTTTTCTTAAATCAAATGAGCAAGCAGTTCTTTAACATTAATCTATGTGAGCAGCTGATACAGTCTTGTAGCTTGTTCTTTTAATAGACTCAGAAGGACAGAGATTTCCAGAGATGCAGCTGGAAGATGCAGTTGGCTTCAGACATACTGCAGCTGACTAATAACAGGCAAAAGAGGCTCTCTCTCCAAATTTGACCTGCACACTAATACACAAGGAGTTACAGTAAAATGAATGAAAAATTCTAAATTAAAATAGTTGATGCATGTTTTTAACCAAGTCAAATACTGAGGAGTGCATGTCAACCCTAGAGAACCAAATTGCTAAACTACAACATCAGTCACCGAAAGCTGAGATGAGAGGAACTGGGTCAGATCATATATAACGATATGATGCAGTGCTCATCAGAACAGTCTACTGCAGATGTTTACACACCAAATAACATCAGCCCAAGCAGCAAACAATCCACCAATGCAGCCTAGGCAGTCATGAAGGGAGATGAACAGCTGGCTTGTACAGGCATTAGATAATATGTAGAGAGGTCCCTCCCTCACATGTGGAGAGAGATGTTTATGTAAAAACACACATGCACACGGTACCCCAACACACACACTTTAATTTATAGAAATGCTTTATCTTAAAAGCCTCTGTATTTTAAAAAAAAAATCTTGTTTCAATAGTTTTTGGAAATTGTTGCTTAATGTTGAGAAAACTTCTGCACCTTTGAAATATGTAATCTGTTTTCATGACTTTTCATCACTACAGAAAAAAAACAACTATCAAAATAAAACATGTGCTGATCCAAACAAACAAACTAATACTAAGGAAAGTCAAAGAAAATTTTCTTTGATTCAAATATGAGAAAAATGAAGCCACCTGAACTTATAGTTCTTCTTTTGCAACAGTACAGCTAAGCATCTTTCAACCAGTACTAAGGATCTATTTGTCATCACTTTTCTCTTTGCCAGTGTAATTTCAAATTTTGATTTGCGATATCAGGCTTTAAAAACAAGAAGAAGAAAGAAATCATTTGACTCTAGCTGCCTTTGTGATTTACAGGTCATTAGTCTTTACAAAGTTATAAATACATAAGCGATATTAAGTTCACAAGTTTCATGACGACATATCTCAAAGAAAGGGGACCTGCATTAGCAGTAAAGAATGATTACAAGGTGACCCTATAATCTTTGTTCCACAAAATCACCAACCATAGCTTAAAAAATGATAGATTAATAAACATCTTTCTTACACAGTTGAAATTAAACAAGTTTCATCCAGTTAGCAGTTGAATTATGTTATATTGTGTCAAGCACCTCCAAGCAGCAAAAGAAGTTATTACATGTCTTGTAATGTTTCTGTTTCTTCTTCCGCCTCCTTGTTTTTGATGAAGTGTTAAGCGATGAATCACAGATTCCTCATCATCCCACTCTCTTTTCACATGCTTTTGGCATTGCTGACTTGGTGCAGTCACATGAAGCATAAATGGTGATTATTATGTTCTCATTAGTCAGAGCCAAATAAATGATTGGTCAGTAGCCACTGAATAAAACACCTCTGATGTATTTATGATAGTAGGTACACACACGGGTGTTCATTATGGCTCCAAAGGGAATAACAAATAATTAGGTCAAAGTATTCTGATGTCATTTAGTGATGTAATTTGTTTCTGAGATTTTAATTGCATGTTCTTATATCAAACGTAACGGACAGATGATTTGTTTAAATAGATGAAAAAGGATATACAGGAATAATCAAGAGTAACTGCCTTATCATTACACATGATATGTGCTATGCTTGAGCATAACTTAAACAAACAAAAAACAAATAATAACTTCACATGAAAGTGGCAATATTTAATCCCAATTTGAAGTAAGGAATCTCAGGTCATCTCATTAGTGAAGTACACAAAAAGGGATAACATGGAGAACAACTTTGGTAGCCACATTTAAATACACAGAGATGTGAATTCTGAAAGTCATTTTTATGCTACTTAATACTATGTATTAATACAGTTACGTACTGTAATTAAATCCACACATGACCACATTCTGACCTGCACCCACTGCTAAGTAGGGCATTGAATTGTTTGTTGTTATATTGTTATGGGAATGCATGGCAGCAGGATATATAAAAATATCAAGTGATGTCACATAGTAACACCAGATTCTATCTCAACCCAGAATTATGTTCATATGCAGCTTATTTGTATTAGTTAAATTTTCCATGCTGCATTCTTTAAGCTTTCATATTAAACTTGCAAAGATTCACTTACCACATTTGTCATTTGTTTTCCTCCAGGAACAAAAAAAACAAAAAAACACACAAAAACGTAGCAAAAACATACAAAAAGGGAATCATGTGGTGAACCTGATTTCACTGTTCAGCATTTTTGGTGCTGTTCACTGTTTATTTTGTTTATTTATTTATTTATTTATTTATTTTTGTTTTCCCTAAAGTACCTGCTCAATTAAGCATGACTGTGGGAGTAATGGTTATGTTAAGGCAACTGTAAACCTGAACAAATGTTAGCAAAGAACTGTAATGTTGGTTATGATAAATTAAAAATGAATGCTTAACTAACAGGCTGAGGCTCTGCAAATTTTCACTAAGCTTGCTGCTGCAAAATAGTTGCAAATGTATCTTGTACAATCAACACATACAACACATAAAGGTGTAATTTGACTGGAAGCGCCACCAAATGATTTTAGGTCTGGGAACAGCACCTTGAGATTTCCAGTGGAGCGTTACTCTACAATCAAGGTGTCACAGCATATCAGGTGGGTGCCAGACCACTGAAGAACAGCAAGTGCAAAGTGATTTTTGCCAGCAGTCATGTGAACGTATGGCCTCAGCAGGTGCTGGAGCACATAAGCGCAGCACCTCATATCCACTGCTTTTATTCTGAGAGCTAAGTAGGTGAGATCAAGGAAAAATTAGGAACTAGATAACCCAAATATACTGTATGTGTGGGTGGAGAATGAAGGCCTACATGCATATTTAGAGATATGTGGGGTGAAGGAGTAGGAAGGGATGAAGGCAGGTAAGGGAAGGCGGATGGAGAGCTGGGGGGCACCAGAGTGGTTTCAATCTGTCAGGTATTTAGTTTGCCAGTAAATCAGTTAATTTTCTGGGGGCGGATGAAGGCAGCACCACTGGGTATTACACAAGTCCTCACAAAAGCACCCTGACGCTTGGAATCATATATACTTTACTGTGTTTTACAAGCTTTGTTGTCATGGAAACAAGTATCCCAACTCCTCCAGTGTCTTACAGTTTTTCACAATTGCTAAGACACATTTCTTGAAACCTCCACCCATATTCTCAAAACTTTAAACACAAACCCCAGTCTTTAAACTACATTCACAAAACCCCTGACTCTTCTGGCAAAATCAAACACTTGCCTCAAAACCATGTGACCTGTGTTCAAAATCAAACAATGCATTCAAAACATTAACACAGCCAGTCAATAGGTAAAACATTACAAGCATTCTTTAGACACTACATTAAAAAAATTAAAACACATCGTACAGGGCATGTAGTTACAGAAAATGTTTCATTTTTTTGCGTGAGAAAACACATCTCCCAATTTAGTTTTTTTACAATCGCTAACATTTTTTCCCCCATTATTTCTCAGTACTGAGTTTACTTTTTCAAAACTCTTCACACTGTTGTTTGGACCAACATGCAGCTTGCACAACAGTTACAGTAATTTCACACCCAAAATGCACCAAAACTACCAAAACACTGCATAGTTGTGTCAATAAAGTTCCCATTATGTAATACAGTAAGAATGGTAACAGTATACAACAGGAAGCTATCGGGTTGCAACAGGAAAACAGGAAAAGCTTCACTGTGCTTTATCCTTGCCATCAAGTAATTCAAAATAAACTACAGTAAATGAAAATTGCAACGGAAACAAAGTCAGTACTGTAAATGCTTGCAGCACTCCATCAGAGGATATCGCTGCACACATAGTAACATTGGCACCCTTTGGCCTGGGACACCCACTTACTAGCTCTTTAGCAATCAAATTTCATTCTGTTTTAGCCGAGTCCACATAGATAAAAAAAAACATGGGGTTTGTGATGGGCTTCCAGGTCCATGACTCTGAAAAGAAATCCCCTGTGGGGTTAGTCATTGAGTCAGTCTCAGTTTGGTCCACATAGACTTCTGCTGTGCTCACAGTCTGAAGAGTTTTGAAAAAGTGAACTCATTATTGAAAAACTTGCTTGTTAGCAATTGTAAAACATGGTAAAAAGTATAGTAATCACAACAAAGTACAGTGAATATAGTATACCGTAAGTACTGCAAGTAATACAGTATTGAATATCTGTATGTTCAAGTGAGCCCAAAGAACAAAAAAACTATAAAGGAAAAGCACATTACACTCAAAAATGTTGTGCAACTGCAAAATCAAAGTCAAAGTGTGACATTGCCACGACGCTGGCCGGGGACTTGACCACAGATTGGTTTGATCTCATCATTAGAAACAAGTGTGCAGAATTATGAGTTGCTGTGTGTAAAAGATGACAGTTGTGTTGTAGTTGTGTTTAACTTTTGCTGCATGTTTTTACCATTTTGCATCACAGTGCAAAATGTGTTTTAGTGAGTGAGAATGTGTTTAGAGTTTTGCAAAAAGAGTGGAGGAGATTTGCAAACAGTGTCTTAACTACCTGAACTTGTTTAAGGTTTTGCCTACAGAGTGACTGATTGGACAAATGGATTTAGGCCACTGAGCACTGGGTTCAGAGAATGGGGTTTAGTGTTTTAGCAATTGTGAAAAACTGTAATACCATGAGAGAAAAAGAAAAAGAAAAACAAAAGAAAAATAGAAAAGCATTTGGTGGTAAAATCTGTTCGTTAAATATAATACGTGAATCATTAAGTCTTGGCTTGCTTTGTTGCTTGCACACACTGATGTATTTGAGGCTTGCAATTGTGTCTTTGTTTCTGTGGTCTACGTGTGTGTGTGTGTGTGTGTGTGAGATTGTGCTAACGAGATGGACACCTCCTGTTTAGTGATAGGTCTACTAAGGCATAATTTAGAACACTAGTAAGTTGATTCATTAGAACGTGACTCCAGAGCTGGTTTTAAATGACTCCATTTGACATGTTGTAACTAATAGACTTAAGGCTTTGAAGGCTGTTAATGAACAAAGTCGCTGATCTGGAAAGTTCTAACTGGATTAATAGTGGTGTAACTCAATTCTTGAGAGTCCCTTCCACTCAATTTAGCTCAGTGTGCACAAGCAGTGACACTTGATTTATATGATACATATCTTCTAACAAGTTTTTTTTGCCTCTGTTTGCATACTCACTCTCAAACACGCACACACACACAAACACGGGAAAAAGTATATACACATAGAGAAAGATGGTGTGAGAAAGCAAAATTGGGAAAACTAAATTAGAGATTTAAGGTGATGAATGACAAGGTGAGGCAGACTATTTCAAGGTGGGAAGGCTATCACTGCTGCCTCAGGCAAGGAAAAGTTTGATATGACTTCATGCAGGCATGCGGTCCAAATGTGCATTTTTGGAAAATGTTGGGCAGATAATGTCTACTTGGTTAATAGGTTTCAGACAGAACAAGGTAAAGCTTATAGAATTTTGATTTAATGTCTATCAAAATAATCAGTCTGACAGACTTTCAGTGCTCGACTTCCTGTAAGATGATGCAGATAAGAAAATGAATTCTCCAGGCATGGCTAAAAATAAATTAATAGGCTATTTGAGCTCAACTTTGTTTGCCCCTTAAGGTCAAACTATTTTTCAATACAAGGTGCAAAGTCATTGTTTATTATTATTATTGATCTTAGTGAGAATTTATTGTTTGCTCTGTTGGTTCCAACTTTAGCTCTTGATTGACAACCCTTGAATGACAGGTTCCAGCTAATCTGACCAATCTCAAGTCAGGGAGTAAAATGTACTGCTCAGCCATTGAATCACAGCCAAGCTACAGAGCTCAAATCTCTGTGGGGGAGAGTGAGCCTTCAGGAAAATCTCTCTCTCTCTCTCTCTCTCTCTCCTCCTCTCTCTCTCTCACTCTCCTGCTCCCTCGTTCCAAGCAGAAATTTGCCTCTAACAATGTTTTGACTGAGTAGGCAGCCAATCAAACATGACAATCAAAATGTGGGACGGGGTCAAAAGTACGCTGTGAAGTGGGATGCCTTCTCACTCAAAGAATACATAGTCATTTATGTGTGACTTAAGCTCAGGTCCACGTACTAAACAGGGCCCTTGCAATAAATTTGTTTTACAAACTGCTAATTGGCACGTACATCTTCCCTTGAACAAGGACTCCCGTCACACATTTGCAAGGATGCTAATACTGTGTTATGCTTAAGCCTTTCGGTAAGCTTTTAGCCTCTAGTGAAACTGTTTTTCTTTCCTGCATCAACCATATCGCCAATGTTTGGATGCGACAGATGTTTCTGCACTGTGTTCACTTGCACTCCATTTATTTTTTCATTCAAGGAAGTTTGACATGCTTTGACTGCATGTAATAGGGAGAAAGTGAGGGTGGAAGGTTGGGTGAACGGCCACAGGACGATGACATAAGAAACAAACACTTGGTTGCGGTTAGAGAAAGATACTGAAGAGATATTGAAATATTGAATGCCAATAAGTCCATCTTGAGCTTCAAGCCAACGTTGACTTTTTCAGTATTTAACCATGACCCCAGTCTTTCTCTATACCAAACCTTAACCAAGTGTGTTTAGCTGTCTAAATGTAATAAAAACATTAATCAGTTGTTTGTTCTTAGTTTACATTTTAGGTAGATTAAATTAACTATGGACAGCATTTTGTAGTTAAACTCTCTATGAACATTGTGACATTGAACAGTTCAAGATCAATATATATATGTTTCCTCATTGTGTTGAAAATAAAAATCTAGATTTTAACAAAACAAAGATATAATGATGCTAATAAGTTGTATACAAACTCATTTTTAAAAGACTGGGTTGTGTGTAATGTTTTCATAGGAACATGCTGGTGATCAGTTGGATCTTATACTAATAAATTAGTGAGGGTGCCACAGTTGTATAACTTATGAAGGCTGTTGATGAATTAACATGATTGTTGTGAGTGAGTTGTCAAACAACTTTTTATATTCCTCAGCCATTCCCAGGAGTGAAACTGTCTTTGTTGGATGTCTATCAACATCTCCACTAAGCTGCAGATACTCATTTATTCATGCCCTATCTATAACTGAAGCCTCAGGGGGGGCTGACTCAGAAACACATTAAATTCAGCATCACTACGTCACCTCTGATTTGCATAAATAAAGAAATAAATTGACATGTTGATTGGCGGGTGAGTTAAATGACTGTGCCAGCACCACAGCTGTGGGAAATGTGCCAAACACACACACTCAAAGACACACATACATGTACAGTACATAGCAGCACTGAATACAATGTTGTCAGCTAGTAATCATGAATTTATAAGCTCTCAAAGGCACACAACCAGCATGTGCACATATAGCAAATAAACACATGCACTGACTTGGGTACAAATACAGCAAAACTACGATATACACACACAAACATTCAAGGAGTCATTCCTTAATGAGTAGATACGTTAAACACCACCATGGGACGACCAGTAAATACCCAGCCAATCGCTCTTAAAGACGAGAGAAGGAAGCAAGCTAATCTTATGAGCACTTCTGTCCCTGACAGCTTACAGAGAGAGAGAGAGAGAGAGAGAGAGAGAGAGAGAGAGAGCACCATATCAGCGCGATCAGTGGTTGTTTCCTTTTGGTTTTCATTTGGACAGCAAATAAACAAAAACAGTTTTCCACTACACCGACCTAGCTCTAAACTAATCAGCCTCTTAATCGGCACAATGAAAAATAAGATAACTCTACCCACTGCTGTGTTTTTAAATTGCCTATTCATCTACAGGGCAGGCTTTAGGAACAAAGATTTAGTGCAGAGGCTGGCTTTCATAGACACAATGTAATTTAAACAGTGTTTTCCATGCGGCATTTGTTCATGTTAATGGGGCTTCTGTGTCAGCTTTGGACATCTGTATTGGAAACATAAATCTCATCACATCTGTAGTAATAAGAGAACACATCTAGTATTACGATGTTTGTTTATTCCTGGTATCGGTGCAGCATTTGATACATTATGATCCTGTTCTGAAATGTAAACAAAGAGAAACCAAGCTATGAATAGGTGTCTGCAGGAGGAAGGGCATTTGTGCAGTTTAGTTATTTCTCCTGCAGTAAAAATATTAAAAACACTGAAGATTTCAGGTAGCCTATTATTTAGGTTGAAATTTGAATATGATTCCCCACAATAAAGACATACTGTATATAAACAATATAAAAGCTTCCGTGCAAAGACAGCTCAGTGTACTCTTTCATCCTAATAGCTCTAGACACATGTACAATGGTTTGATACACCACATATATCTTTGACTTAGATGATAGCCAAAGGATTAAGATGGCAATGGAAGATCTTGATTGTCTACTATGTCTTTTTAATGATTCATTTAGAGTGATATTGACATTGTAACCTCTTTGAAGAACAGGCTCATTAATCTGCTGTCTCAGATGATGCATATTAATCCCATGAATGGCCTATCTAATATACTAGGATGCTGCACTGGTATGTGTCTTCCTGAAAGCATGCACATGCGTTTATTTAACTGTGTGTGTGTGTGTGTGTGTGTGGGCGCACATGCTGCATGCATGTAATCTCATGACGCAGAACCAGCAATGATAGTATGAGGGACACATGCATGCCCCAGATAGTTGTTTGAATCTAATCTAGGCCATCCTCATTTCCCCTTGACACGTGACAAGCACCGCAGGTAGCTAGCTAGCTGTGGCACACGCATTCACATATGAAAACGCTCACAGCTCACACAGACACCAAAACCTTGCAGGAAGACTAGAAAAACCTGCTGGAGACTGCAGAGCTGCAAAATCTGGTGCATGTATAATGTTTCTGTGAAAGCTCTTTAAGTAGTGGGCCAAGGGAGACACTGACATCCATGAGAGAGATAGAGAGAGACAGAGCGAGAGAGAGAGAGAGAGAGAGAGAGAGAAGAAGAAGAAGAAGAAGAAGAAGAAGAAGAAGAAGAAAGAGTATGGGGTGAGGTAACTCAAGGACATTCTGCTTGCTGCTGTGCTTTGCTGCTACAGAGCATGCTGCAGACTAGCAAGAGCTTTCCTTTTGGGCAGTATTATGTAAGACCTTAGTGTGATAGACAGACAGATACACACCACATACACACACACAGACACATACAAACACTCACGTACGTATGCCCAGACACACATGGGCCAATCAGTGCACGCACGCAGACACACACACACACACTGACACTGACGAACACTTACATCACACATACGCAATCACAAGCACACACACGCACTTGTAGACACATTCAGAGCACGTAAATCCAAATTCACACTGAGCCTTGTGCTTGAAATTCTACTGCAGCCAGCCACACCTGATTATAGCTCTTGTTCACCTCATTGGTGCAGAGACAGAATAGAATAGAAATATTGAACAATGAAGTTTGGACTAGATACATAATAGTTCAATCAGTCATTTAAACATTTAATATCCTTTAAAGAAATAGTTTGACATTTGGCAATGCTTATTATCTTTCTTGCAGAGAATTAGACAAACTTGGTACCACTTCGGCATCACTGTGAGGTTGCCAGGCAACCAGCAGAAACACCAGGAGGTCACTGCTTTTAGCCACTGTTCACCAAGACATTGTTACAACATGTCATCCTTTTTTTCCATTTCGGTTTGTGTCCGGATTATACAACCAAGGTGTAAATTTGTGACCTTCAGAAGTATTCTTGAATTGATAGAGCAAAGTCAAAGTCTAGCCTTTGACCCCTGCTTCCAGGATTTTTGCGATGCTAGAATAATCCCCTTATGTTTCCAGTGATCATTTAACTCACACCAAAAAAGCAAATTCACACTCTTTGCTTTACTTTGTTAATCAGACAGCCATAAAACTCAGTCGACAAGCTGCTTTACCGTGAGGCAATTGGTCGAGGACCCCTTCCTTTTTTTTTGGAAGCAGCCTTCCTCACACTGAGGTCTTGTCTTGTATTAAGATATGTTAATATCTCTACCAGGCATAAACCTGGAGGGGATCATGAGTTTTGGTTGTGTGTGTGTGTATCTGTCTGTGGCTAACCTTGCATACTACTGGACCCAGCCCAGTATTTTTGCCAATTTATGGCCAAATAGAGCACATTTATGTCATTCTATTTGGCACTCTATGACATTCATGCTTAAAATGACGCGCCATCTTGGCACAATAAAAGTCAGTAAAGACTAAATGGTGTGAAATGACACACAAACAGCAAAAAAAAAAAGATTTAATTTGACAGTGACCTGTTATTCATAGGCCATTTGGTGATACCAAGCTTGGCAGACATCTGTACTCTACTGAGTGCACTCTTCTAGTTCAAACTGCAGAAACAGCACATAATCACTTCTAACTATTATAATACTCCATTTCAAAATATGTCGCAGCAGGTATCCCTCTCACATCATTTCTGGACGTGCAGGGTCAATTTGCAATAAATATGCTATGTCTGATCAAGTTAACAATAATATGCAACCTCATGTTAGACTTTCAAATCAAAGCTTGATTGGATAACTATGAAATGTTACACACTTTAATTGGATTTAAGCACAAAAACTACTTGTTTAGGTTTAGAAAAGATTGTAAGTTACATTACGAACCCGACGTAACTTAAGTACATCGCGTAAGTCCACTTAGGTTTGTTACTTAAAAAACAGCGACCTAATGGGTTGAAATCCTCTGTTTGTTTGTCCCGTCCATCCATACCACATCTTACACATGTGGACTTTTTCGTTCTTTATACTTTTTCACCTGACAGTAATGGCAGGCGCGTCCATAAATGATGCCAGGGGGTTAGCAACAGCATCATATTTTGAAGTGGAGGGCCACTGACCAAACTGCAGTATTTGACAACTTGGGTGTGAGCCCCTGTTGGTAGGAAAAACTGACAGCAAAAAAGTAAAGGCAACGAGTTCTAAGGCAAACCAATGTCATGTTTTGCTAATACAATAAATTCCTGCACTAATGATAATTATCTAATAATTGGTTAAAACATATTTTTTATGTAACACTTTTTTACATTATACAGCTTTATCATTGGCTATTTTATTCCATAATTCCACCATACATTGTATTGTATGTATTAAAATCAGTATTATGTAGTAAAATAATGTCAGAGGCTGTATTATGTATTTCTTCCATTAATTACATTTTATTATGTCTTTAAGCAGCCCTGTGGTTTAGTGCCTTGCTTAACAGCAGTGCCACATTGATTTTCCGAGAACAGATTTTAAACCTTCTGGTGATGGGCTCATTTGTGCACCCACAGATGTTTAGAAGAGAGCAGAGCCAACAACTCACCAAAGACGGTCCTGGCAGGTACGGACTCTCTGTTGAGCCAGAAAGACACTTGGGAGAGGATGACTGTCATGATGCAAGGTAGATATGTCTGGATGACAAAGTAACCAATTTTCCTCTTCAGGTGGAAGTGGGTTGTCATCACAACATACTCTCCTGTGGTCAGCAGACAAAAGACATGCAAAGGTCAAAAAGAATGCCCAAATAAACATTATACTTTTCTTTGAAAATACAGATTTATGACATCTAGTGCACCCTTTCCTGTAGTCCAATGTGGTTTTTCTAAATGGTTTGATGTGTTTTGGCCTTAGCCTATTGGCACAGTTATGGGTGTCATTTGTCAACAAACTTTATACACAAGTGCGATCCATTTCATCAGTGCATTTGAACTCAATTGCAGAGAGAATACAACAGTGACAGCAACAGCACTTGGGTTTTATGTGGTTATTGACAATATGTTGATTTTGAGGTTTTCCAGACACATAAATAACTGGAACAGATAAAAATAGAATGCATTTATATATATTATCAACATAGCTTATTCAGTGAAGCTTGGTAGATACAGTCACTTGGGGGCTTATTGCTATTCAAGCAAAGCGTGGCTTGGAGGATAGGTCTGTCTTAAGCATTATGTTATGCCTGCAGCTAGCGTCACTGCAAACAGGTCACCCATTTTATACTGTCACTAATTTTTATCTGTATCAATGGAGGAAAGAGGATGTGGAAAAAAAGACCAAAGATGGCCAGGAGGGAAATTAAGAATCTGGGACATGGCCTGTCATACCTAAAGTGACAACCCGATGCCAATAAATGATGCAAAATTTGTAGATTTTTAGAGAGCGATGAAAACGCCTAACTGTAACTGTAGATGTATTAAGCTTGAATCTTTTCTCAGCAGAATATTTCTGTTTTTATGGTAAACTGTATAATTAAGGGCACATTGAAACCTAGCTGAAACCTACCTGTGCTGGACTGCACCACACCAGAATCCACACTCTGGCCCATCAGATCGTACTGGTTTAATCTGGACCCATCCTCTGCAACCACCACAGACTGAGCAGCCCCTCTGGTCCACACATACACCACCTCTGCTCGAGTGTAGGCATCTGGCAAGGAAGAACAGAGTGAAAACGTCATAAATTATTTTGCTGCTGGTCGTTGTCCTCACGTGTTGCCTTGCAGGTTATATTTTTGGAGCTGCTAGGGATGCCAGGTGGAGAAAAAAAGAGGAATCTCAAATGAGGTCTCCCACTGAAATCCTTGTTTTACCTCATCTTGTCTAATCTGCTCTCATCTCACTTCTTCCTGTCTTGTCTCATTTGCTTTTTAAGCATAATTATCCTTTTTTCCTCTGTTAGTGTCTGTAACCTCATCTCCACTATTTTATCTGGTTTTTTTTATTATCTAAGCTCATCCTGTCTCATATTTTGTAATCACTTCAACAACGTGATAACATTTTATCACGCGATGTGATGTCGTATCACATCGTGTCATGTCACGTCATGTCACCCCTCAACTTATAAGAAAACAAACAAACAACATCCCAACAGGACATCATGTCCTTAAAACAGCTAAGTCAGTCTTTTCTTCCCTCCGGCCACCCAACCTGTCAAAGCTGCAGTGTGGCTTGGCCACTGCAGAGGAAAGGATGGCTTGACTGCAGACTGCAGCATACGGAAGAGAGCTCATCACTGAAATATTTAGGGAGTGAGTTCAATTTAAAGGGGGTTGAGGCTCTGTCCTCTCACTCACGCTGTGCAGCTGTCTCAAGAGTGGCAAGGAGACAGTGCGAAGTTCACTTCTCTATCTGTTTCACTTTTGCTGTATTTTTCTTTCTCTGCCCCCCCTATGTTTTTCTCCTGTGTAGTTTTTCTCTCATTCACTATATTTGTCACCATCTTTCATCACTCTATCTCTTGTTATGTCTTCCCAAGAAAATGCAGGGTAGGGGTATCTGTCAGCGGTGAGCAGCTGGCATTAAGCTGTGGAAATATTACAGAGAGTGCTGCCTTGGATAAACACAGGTCTGTGCGCTGTACGCCTTCCAGGGTCTTGCAGGGTCTTGCAGGGCCTAGCAGGGTTGAATAAGGGGACCAGAGGGGCCTTGGCGGATAGTTCCTCTGGGAGAACAGCTGTTACCACAATGTCATCCCTTATCAGGGACTGGTGCTGTGGTCGCGCTTCCAGTTGGAAGTTGACACTGTGTCAGAGAGGCATGTGTGAATCTGTGTGGTGTGTTCATGTGCATTTATGTCCATGTATGCAAGATTGTGTGTGAGCACAGAGGCCACTTACAGCTGCCAAACTTCAGTGGACAAGCATGGGCATCCATAGGGAAGTCTTCCAGGTGCATGGGACATTCTGCTCTTACTGTAAGCCTAGAGAGATTCATACAGACATGACATGTAGTGAATTAGTAAAAAAACAGTAGCAAAACAAGTAAAGAAAAGCAAGGCATGTTCCAAAGCCATGGAGAAAGGCAGCATGGTGACAGTGCTGGTGGAGGTGTGAAGGAGAGGACAGGAAGAATTAAAGCACAAGAATGACATTTCAGTACAGTGAGCCACTGGGAACAAGTGGTGTGCAGTTTCTTCCACCAGTCTTTCAGCACCAAAAACTGTCAAACTGCAGCTACTTTTCCCCAACCAACAGAAACGCTCCAGTTGTCTGAGCTGTGGGTTTCTATTTCCTGACAGCTTGGTGAAAAACAGCATGTCAGGCCACCCGTGACACACTAATCTCCCATCCATCCCTCATCTCGCTCATCTGTGACAGCAATATGGGCTCCGCCTCTACCCACTTCCCCCAGCTAGTAAACATGCTAAAACAAATGTTTTATGACCCTTGCCTTAGACATCTCAAATTAGCATCGCCCGATGGTGTGCATCAAGGTTTGTATTGTCTTTAAGGCTTTTATTTAGCCTGCATCCGCTAAAGGCTACTGAGGTGCCACGTGTGGTTCTAAACTCAGCTCAGCTGGTCATACACCTTATCTTCCTGCTTGCAACTGTCAAGTAGCATCCCCAAAGTAATAAATCATGACAGGATAAAACTATTTAATTTTCCTGGTGAACACTACAAAAGGAAAATGACAAATTGTGATGATAGTGTATGTGGCACACTGAACATATAAATGTCTCACCAATATCTCAACAAATAAAAAATAGAAATAGAAATTTAGTGGCACAGTTAATCATCTTGATCCATATATTCAAGACTATAAAGTGGAGTCTAGGGAGCATAGAATCGGTGCACCCCAGAAAAGTTACCCAGGAAGTGTGTCATTTCAATATCTTAAAAGACAATGATGGTCATTTTCTATTTAATTTCTTTTGACAACAACATTCATTACCAAAACCAAGACCAAAACAAAAATCAATAAATTGATCTTAAATATTTTTGGTGTAGCTAAAGCCTGATCTAGTCACAGATCTCCATCATTTTCCAACAACTACTAAAAACATATCAGTAAAGCACACTGTTGGACATGGCAACATGTTCCTTCATTACTATGAACATGGACACTGTAATTTATTATGAATCAATCCCACATACACCTTTCAGGTGCCGTCATGCTTACTAGTGCACCAAATGTGTATTAATCTATAGCGGAAAATGCTCCCCAACAGCTGCACTATTTGCTTTACTTTGAGAAATTGTAAATGCGAAATGCTGCAAAAGAGAGCGTAGGAAAGTCAGAAAGTGTTGAGAGACAGGCTATCACGTCGGTTTTGGTTGTTTGATGGGATTTGCTGAAAAATATGGAATAAGACCACCCTTATCCTTTGAGCTGAAATCACTGAAACTGTCGCCAGCCATGTTTTCATGATTTATTAACAGTGTGTTCATAAAATCACATCAATCACCCTCTTTTCAGTTGAGATAATATAGATGTACTCTAATCTGTACTCTATAGGTGTGCTGTAATCCCTCCTTTCTCTTCAGCACATGAAATGTGCGCTGACAAAGTCGCTGATTTTTCTTCAAGAGCAAAAACATTTTATTCTCTGGCTCCTTCTAAAATGCTTTATTGTAGCAGTGCAGTAGAACATGTCAGCCTACCTCATGGTATACAGCAGCGTGCCTTCCTCTGTAATCCGCAGCAGCTTGTTTGGCATGGTCATGTTGTGGGCCACTGACTTCTTGCCATTGTGAAAGAAGGTATCGGGAGTCCAGATCTTGCTGGCCATCAGATTGTTGAGACGCAGTACCGCCATGGGGCCTTTGAACTTTAACCTTTCATCCTTCCAGCTCTGTCTGAAGAAGACATCAATGGTGTACTCCTACAGGTAGATGGTGAGAGGTACAGAAACATAGAAGTCAACAAAGAAGGAGAAAAAAACTCCACCTTGTAGCTTTTGTCTTTCTATCTGCTCTTACTACAGCTGGTTTGGGGAAGGTGCTGAGTAATCCAACCTTATATTTCCTTTTTACACCTTTTCATGTTCTCACTTTTTTTTCTTTTCTCTTCTTCATGTCACTTTGACATTCTTAGGCTTTTGCCTAGATTCCCTGCTGGTACCTTTCTCTTCATGTTAAAAGGCTTTGGCAAACATTGGGAGGATCTAATGGAGTGAGGTGCATGGGTTTCTGCCCACTATCTTTTCTAAAAGAATGGCTCCAATTGTTATAGTAATTGTTCTCTGTGTCACATAGTAATATGGGTCTTTTAATTTATTATTTACATAATTATGGTCTGGTCAGTTTAATGCACGTTATGCAAATGGGGGATTCGTATTGTATTGTAGGGTAAGTGCCCACAATTATCTGTTTGCATTTATTGTTGGGAAACTTATTTGCTCAGTAATACAGATTACACTGGATACAAAAATAAAGCACTGGACACAAAATTAGGGAGGACATTGCATTTTGACGACAGCTATTGACCAGCTCAGAGCAGATTTTAATGGTTCCACGTGACTGTCCAGCAGAGTAAAGGGAACCTTAAAAAATTACAGTGCTGCCTGTTTTTTTCCTACCCTCCCCTTTCCACTTGGCCCGCATAAGATAATTAGAATGAGTTGAAACAGGGCTACAATGTAATAGAGGAGGATAGAGAAAGGCTGGAGAAGGAGAAAATGTTCTTCAGCTTCCTTCTGGCCTTAACACAGCAGAAAAATAGTCTTGGCCTTCATGTCACCCAGTGCAATTAAAAGAGATTATGTCAAATAGAGTACACACACTTCACATGCATATAACAGGAGTCTTTTTTTCAAGTGGTAATGGAGAGGCAGTGAGACATTTGGATGAGATTAATTGGTTTCTGGTGCACTGAGCCAAAATAAGATGCTCATGTATGAACAGCCCACAGCTTTTTTTTAGGTAGCATATTGAAGAAGACTAAAGAAATCATAAAACATGATATATCATATTTTTAGGTTGCATTTGCAACCTAAACCTTGCAAAAGCTGGAATGCACATAGTTGGAGAAGTAGCAAGAGATAGCTACATCTTGAAAGTATCCAACTGAAAAAATGCCACCCCCTTCCATCAGTCCATGTTCCAAAGCCACTCCCCCAAAACACATTTTAATGCGCAGTGAGTGTACAGGCAGAGTGCATGGAGGGAGGTAGGTAGGTAGGTAGGTAGGCCAATCATTTTATTCGGACCGACCATTTGTGTCACTGCATTTGATTCATTGATTGCTGATTTCTTGTTACAATAAGGTCCTTGATCCTCAATATTTTCAAATTTCTTAGCTCTCCATAAAGACAGATGAGCACATGGATAGTTATGAAGTATAAATACCTCTTCTACAAGCTAAACAAACATATTAAAATATTTGAGTATATTTTCAATATTTTAAAATAAATCTATACAGTTTGGGATCAGAGTAATAATATAAAACAGAATAAAAGTCACATGCTGTCATATTTATGAGAAGGGGTGGCATTTGCGTAGAGTGGGATTACGAACCATACACCAGAAAATGCATTTCACACATGTGACAGTTTTATTAACACATCAGGAGCTAATGGAATGAATCAGCAAATTAGTAATTATTTTACAGCTTAGAGACCATTGCATCCAGAGAGGTTAGAAGAGAGGGGTGAGGATGATAGGACGGAGACATGGGGAAGCTGGTGACATTTACAGAGGCGAAAAGAGTCTTACCATGTCATGGTCCGAAACTGGCCCAATACTAGTCACGAAAATGTCAGTCTTGACTTCAGTTACACGCTCTGTTGAAGCAGGAAATTGCCAGAGTGAGTGACTATCAGTGGCATTCATTAGCCCTTAACTACCTGTTAATACAAGACCACCTGCCTATAGCCCCTGATCCATTCAATCTATTCAACATTATTTTTAACACTAACACACTTTCACACACACACACATACACACACACACACACACACACACACACACACACACACACACACACACACACACACACACACACAAACACAATCACACACGGGAAAGAAAACACCACCAAAAAAATGCCCATTTTGGATGTCGATAACCATTTCTGCTGGTATTGGTTTCAGTGTCAGGTCCATTACCCGGACAGTGGTTCAATCTCTTAATAAATTTGCGCATTGCTGTGTTACTGAAAATATGCACTCTGGTCCCATAATACTGATCCAGTGGGGATTAATTTAGAGGTGGTGGCGGAGGTGATATGTATGTGTGTCTGTGTGTGTTCATTGTGATTCTAAAACTGAAATATGACAGTATGATTTATGAATGATACCCATCATAATCCATAATTTCTTCCACTCAGCTGCTGAACTTCTGGCAGGCCTGGTTTTATTTGCCTGTCTGTCTGATGCCTGCTGCATCACACTGTGCGATCCTCAGTGTCCTTCACACCCCAATTCTCACATTATTTCTCCCTCTTTTCTCTTTTACTTTCTGTTTCACTCCTTTTCGCTGTTTCTCTCATTTTCCATTTCTGGATTTGTCTCTGAGTCTCCCTGCCATTTTGTTTCGCTCTCTAACAATGGACAGTTGACAATAGAGTGAAGAGGAGCCCACATACTAAACTGACATTCACTGTGTTATATTAGAAGTGCTGGCATTATGACAATTCACTATTTCACAAAAGCAGCAGGTGTTGAATTACTCTCCAATTCTTTTCTTTTTTTTTTTATCACACACAATTTGATACTGAAAGCAAACCCACCTCCATAGGATTTAGTCACATGGCTATTTCTATGTGTAGTCATGTGGAAAGTAAGCTATTTGTAGGAGTCTTTTGGATTCCATTTGCATATTTGCAAAAAATAAAATACAATGATTCAAATAATTACCATAAGTGAGAAAATACATCCAATGACTTGGATTTACTGACCTCCCAGTCCTGGCCTGAGGCGATTGTCATAGCCATCCAGAAGGCTGTCTAAGATCTTGGTGAACACTGTAGTGTTATCTTTCTGTTCATCTGTCATGCCGTTCTGCCCAGAGCTGGCAAAGCAAAGAAGAAGATTTAAAGTCATCACCACTAGAGTCCAAAACCACAGTCAAAACTGCCAAACGAGTAAAAACAAACTCTGAATATGAATCATATATCAAAAGCAAAAAAAGGGATTTTTGCTCTGTAGTTAGTAAGACAGCTCTGTTGAAGTACATGAGCAGCACAGAATGCATTGTGAATCACACTGTAAAAAATTGGAAAGTGAAAATAAAGACATATAACCGTGAGGTTTTTGATCATGTTAATGTGACATGAATGAGCAATTAATTATTGTTCAGAGGTGGGCAGGATGGGAAAATTTCCCAATTATCCCTTTAGAAAAGCTGTATATCAAAAAAGACATGGCTGCAATTGTTAAAGTTTTCATCAGCGGGATGTAAAACTGGGCAGGCAGAACGCACATGTGCATACATGCACATACACCCACACATAGGCACAATCTCACATAGAGAGAATAGAGAAATCATAATACATTATTTATACCTTAATATGGTCTTTTAGACCAAAAAGCCCTTGCTGAATGTGCTCTTTGAACAACATGAAACAAAATGCTTAGAGCAGTGCCGAAAACAGTCACAATCAGTAATTGTGAGAGCAGAGTTTGCAGCATCTCTATGCATAAATATTTCAACACATCCATAATCAGGAATAGCAGCCCCTATTACATTGCGTATCATAAATGGAAGAATGCGACAGGAATGTTTAGAGAGCATTTGGGTGAATGTGTGTGTTTGCATACCTGAATCATTGTATATAGACTCGGTGTCTTTGCACATATGCAAACGTGTGCATATTCATGCATATGTTTGCATGTGTATTAGTGCTGATAATAATCAGATGAAAGTCTTTAACAATGTATTGTACGCCACTAAGTAATCATGCGCTCCCTCTTTTTATGCCAATAGCGTTTGGTTTGATTGCATGCTAAATAAACAGTGTTTGGAAACAAGCTCTGCTAGCTAAACGGCTCCAAGGAGAGGGAGAGGTCATCAAGATTAGTTAGCAGGGACCCGCAATGAGAGGGAAGGAAAAATCGGAGGGATGGCGAGAGGGAGAATGGCATCTGGAGAAACATGTGAGGAAAGCTCAAAAGAAAAGACAAAGAAGGAAGGAGGAAGGAGGAGGGAAAAAAGGAGGAGGAAAAAAGAGAGAGATAACAGGGTGAGATAAAAGGTAGAAGAGCGACATTTGGAAAAGGTGAGGATACTGTTAAGTGAAACTGGGGAGTGGTGTTTTAGAGAGACAGATCCTACAGCTTTGAATTCTAACAGCTAAACATTTTTCTCTCTAAATAAGGATGCACCATCCGCGTCACACATGGATTTGTATAAAAAGGGTAATGTGCATCTCTCTCTGCCACCAGTTTCCCTTAATTCACAAGCATCCCTCTATCTGCCAAAAAAGAGAACTCTCTGAAACCAAAGCCAACATTAAAACTGTAAAAACTGTGATGAGCAATTTTCTTTTGCGTCGGTCTTGGAGGTAACAGCTTTGAAATACGCAAATCCAAAACAACAATTAATCTGTTTTGCTCAGGTCTAGGAAGCCAATTATGTATAAATACAGGAAGGATAAATTGCATCCATGGGACGTCAGCTGAGGCTAATATAAAACACAACCTTTTCTCCCTTCTTAATATTAACATTTATTTAGGCATTCTTAATTCACCAAATCGGAGCAACACACCAACAGTTTTTGGTCAGCTCCAGGGCTTACAGTCCTCTTATCGTAATCTCCACCAACACAGAAAACAAGCCAGGACGTCCTTTAGCTCACTTAAGTTCACCAATACTTGAAAAACACGTTACCAGGGAAAATACAAGGAAAGAATCCACCATGAGAAGCTGGGAATAAATTTTGTCTTTGCATTTCTTGAATGATAGCCTGCTTAATTTTACCTTGATTCAAAGTACCAACAAGTCAAATTAGTTTTCTCAACCCATTAAGGTTAGGGCACTTTAAAAAAGAAAAGATGTATCTTTTTTACAGTGTATATGGGAAACAGGGGTGGGATGGGGGTTTGGGGTTGTATGTCAAGGATAGAAAAGAAAATGGAGAGAAAAGGGTGCTGTGGAAGAATACACATGTTTATCAGCCAGGGGCCACTACCTCATAAAACATTGTACACCATCCCCATCTACAGGTCATCTGAACAGCAACAGTGCCGTTCACACTCTGCTAATGTCTTTCTCTCACTCCCCCTTTCTCCATGTATCTCTCTCTCTCTCTCTCTCTCTCTCTCGTCACTCCAATATCTAATTATGAGGCAATTTCTTTCGTTGGCAACATACTGTAGTAGAGTGCTAGGTCTTCCTGATTACCGTGTCTTGTTGAAATCCCCCAAGGTGTGTGTGTATGTGTGAGTGTGTGATTCCATATTTGACTCCAAAAAGGGGACTGGATTATACAGTAAATCTTTGGGTGATAATTGCTTTGCAGTTTGTGGTGACAGTTCCTCAGTGAAGTAATCAGTCCTTTTACATTTTCACTAATGTGCTCGACATACAGCACATCAAACCCAGTAAATCAGACCCTCCATTTACTAGTCAGTACATCTGAAACCTAAGCTACAGTCGTGATTAATCAGTTAGATTAAATCAGTGTGCAATAATTACGTATTACACTGCCTTGTAAATTTAAAATTGGACATATTCCATCCATGTCTTGCATGTTCCCAGGTTGTGTAAGTTGAAAAATGTAATGCAAAGTGTATGGATGTGTGCCTTTGGGGTATAGCTGTTGTAACTGAGAGAGAAGCAAGCTGGACCATCTCAAGACATCGCTATTCAAGTCAACTGCCTGTGACAGTCATACTGAATTATTCAACCGTGCAGAAAAGCCTGATCCCTTCAGTCTCTCCATGATTCTCCAGAAGAACCATAATGGGATGAGACCTCAAATGATCCCATGCATTTGATGCCGATGAACTGTACAACTACCTTGTGGTTTTAATTTTTAGCACTGAATGTTTAACTGGTCTTCATGATTTATTTACTGCAGTGTTCAATGTTAACACTATCCACACTAATCCAAAGAGTTAGGTCAGATTATGATGTTTTGAGGCATGCTACATGTCTGCCCATTATTTAAACCATGTGGGAATTAAGGCAGTCACAGTCAAATTATAGTGAATCTTTTTGCTGCCATCTCATATCCAATCATCTCTCTCTTTCTCTCTGTGTTTGCCTGCTTCTGGTTAGGCGACATCCGACACCTCAGTGTTGACATTGGGAAGTGTGTACAATGGCCCTACTATCCCTGCAGTCACTGTCAAAAACACACGTGCACAAATTTGTGCCAGATAACACAACACAACAAACATCCTCTACTGTACACAGCACAGGTTTTAAAAACTGAGAATGTAGATGTTGGCCCACAAGGCTAGTGAACCAAAAAAAGTGTAACACTATGGTAACAGCTCCCTTCTCTGGGTTGCTTCTTATTACTTCTGTGCAATTGTATGGAGGTGTCCTGTGGGGATGTCCCAGTTACAACTACAGTGGATATGCTATGTAAGGGTGTAACCCAATAAACCAAGTAATAGGCAGGAAGACAGAATATCAACTCAGCAGGTGTACCACTGGCCGCTGTTTTGGCTGGCTGCACTTTCTGACTGGTTTATTGACATATTTACTAGCCAGTTGACCAGAAGTAACGGGATGAGCATTAAAAGGTGTTTGTCTTTCTCAACATAACTGCATTCAGTATTTTGCCCAGTGCAGTGTCTTCACCGCTTGTCCCCAAAATGTCACTATGCGCAATAACAATCCTCGTATCTCAATCATGTAGGCAATATTTGGACTTACAATAATGATCCTGCTGAGTGTTTGTCTCAGACTTTGTATAAGGCTCCAAAACCGTCATATGAACAGTGTGAATGATACGTGCAGTCATATATTTCAAAGGATCCAAATGCTCCAATGTAATACACAGGTACATATGCATTTGTAAGTTAAAGTTTGTTCTTACCTTTTCCCACCCAGTACGCTCTTGGCGACAAGTAAGCAAGCCCACAGACACAGAAAGGCCGTCCTGCTCCGTCCACACATAGTTGCAATATGAGGACCTTTCACTGCTGGAGGTCAAAGAGAGAGAGAGAATGAAAATCATTACCAAGTCATTTGAGGCAGTGGTCTACCATTAACTCCATACACTTCACTTCATCAAGTGTCCACAAACATGTAGATGTGCTAAAACAACAACATGCTGTGAGGCTGTGAGGGAGCCCTTGTCCCTATAGAAATGCTTTATGTGAGGTTTTTTGGTCCTGGTCCCTTAAAATCTCTCACAGATTCACTGACAGCACATGAATCACAGCAAATGGACCTGCCACATACGCTGGGCCATCACATGCCACTTGACACACGCACCCCTCAAATATTTACATCATCGTTATCTGTCACACTGACAGAGACATATTCTGCACCCCTACTATGTGGGAGACCGAATTTAAATAAGTGCTCAGCAATTTAATGATCAGGAAAGCCACCCAGTGTAAATACGACTTTCATAGCTGACACTCAAGACACACGCATACGGCATGGCGGCATCTGTAGCGCATAATGATTAAGAAGAAATAACAAGACAACACATAATCGACCACATAACACCCTGTGTGAGCTTGTAGCACCTGTACACAGCCCCCTCCAATGCCCTGCAATGTGAAACGCGGCGGTACCGCAATATCAAACCAAATCCCACTGAAATAAGAGCATTCGCTTCCTCCCCAATCATTAAGCTATGATGTCAGCCGGGTCATAAAGTATGTAAGCAATTAGCATGCGCTATAGTGCATGCAAAACACAATGCACAGATTCACGATCCATTTTTGAAGGCACAGTCGATGTGTCCACAACAGGAGCAATTACTTACTTATAGAAAAGACTAAACCTGCTTTCACCAAAGACCACAAAAATCTGCCACTGAAACACAGTCCACACAGAAGACAATACCCTTGCTACTTGCTTGTAATGTTCCAAGGAGCACTGTGAGCGGATTGGAGTCGGGGTGTATACAATGCTCTGTTAAAAATGACATAAAAATAAAATAAATCCTTTGGTTGACAAGGATTTGACAAAGCGGGGATGATGCAGATTAACGAATGGAGGAGAAAATCCCGCACAAGCACACTTTCTAAGTTATTCAGATGAAATGTCACCCTCTCGCCTACAATATCAGAATATAATCGAGCTGGATAGAAATGTTGCATGCAACTGGCATCCCTGCAAGGTTGGTCTAAATACATGCATGGCGATCCAATTCGTGCGTGGCGGAGTAATTAAGCAAATGTGCGTTGATGCTGGTTTATTCGGAGCGCTGTCCGCGGTGCTGAAACCAGGCTGCCTCCCGTTAAAAACATCAAACGGCTCTTGTTTGCCATAAAATACCCCTAAACGGACACAATTTCGACGGCAAACTCCCCCTTCTCCCCAATAAAACTCGCCTTCGATTCTAGTAGTGTCCAGCAACACAAACCATCCCTTTCTAAATCCGAGCGTTACTCCCCTCTCCCCTTCTTCTGCCTCATAAAAAGGCGAGAAAAATTGCGAAAATCACTTACAGCAGATGAGTCGGGGTATATTCGGTGTCCGCTGGCTATATCCTCAAACTTTTGAGAATATCGTTTCTAGCCGGACTGAATGAGAAAAATCCTCTGTGATCTCAGATCTGACGAATTTTAGCTTGAGGCTGGAGAAGCGGCTGCTGACGATATGCGCAGGTCTCTCTCACTGTTCATTGGTGGTGCTGTAGTGAGTTGAACTATCTCAGTCTGTCAGCAACAACAAAAAATGTTCCACTAAACTAACAAATTTGGCCTGTGTACCGAGGTCTCTATCCAAAATAGACGTTTTAGTTTATCAATCGTGCCTATAAATAAAGTGCACGCCAAACAGACTGTGTCCAAGCACAGACCATTTAATTTTAGAATAGGCTGTACCAACCTAATATTAAAACTAGCCCGCCCATTTTATATGCAGCACAATTTAACTTCCACTGCTGTCGTCCTAATCTCTTTTCAGTGGCTGCTAAATAAAAATCCTCTTACATTTTCAACTGGAATCCCTTGTTTTTTCCCCATCGCGCTTTCTGTCTCGCTCCCTGACTCCTACGTGATGATTTCCAAGGAGATAAAATTGACGTCTATCAAAAAAGACCGTCTCGCGACCAAGACAGCTAGGGCATCGCATATGGACAAGAGCAACAGTCATAAAACGGTCAGCAAGTACTTACGATAAAGCGAGAAAAGAAAGACATTAAACACGATTACACGGCTCGGATAAGCGCGCACACAAGCAGGGAAAGACACCTCCAAAATCTTAAGAAAATCGTGTTCCCTCACCAGCATGCACTGATGAGGCGAGCCTCTATTTGCAATAAAATCACCCTCGAATCACTCACCTCTCCTAAAAGCCTGCGTTTCGCATCGAGACAACAGCACCGTCTCACTGTTTACAGCCAAATATTCTGCTGCTATAGCCGCGCCACTCAAGACTGAGCTCAGAACGGTGAGGAGCGCTGAGCTGCGTGCATCTGCAAGGGAGGAAAAAAAATTGGGCTGATGATACCCAGCGTATATTTTTGTAGTCATCTGCGTATTTCAAGTTAAACTACAAATCAGAGGACATTTTCATCACCAAGGACTACAGCAGGAGGCATAAGAGGGAAAACAAGGGCATTCTTATGGGCAGTTTTTATCATATCAGCGTAATTCACGATTGCATAAGCCTCCTATAAATCCCAGCTGTTGATTTTGGAATGCTTTTGACATAGGAGCAACTCATTTTTCGCCTTCAGTTCTGAATGGGGGTTTATTTTCATCAGAACAGGCAGAGTGAGCTGGCAGTGTAGTCACGTCAGTCTGGTCTGCAGTGCAACGTTTCCTCTGTGAGCGCGTGTGTGTATGTGTGTGTTGCCTCCTCACGCGTGGTTAAAGTAGTGCATGTGGGTGATTAGTTATGAGGGATGTCATGGGCTTACATGCCTGTGTGTTCTCTGTATTTAATAAGAGATCTATCTATCTATCTATCTATCTATCTATCTATCTATCTATCTATCTATCTATCTATCTATCTATCTATCTATCTATCTATCTATCTAAAATCAAATAGTTCGACGTTTTATGATATACATGTAACAAGAACATCATTTTAAATCCTCTAAATACAACTAAATTTAAACGTCTAAACATTTGACATGGACTTCACCTCCCCCCCTTTTTGCGCTCTGCTCATGTCTCGTCCTCATAACCTGATGCTGCAGGTGCACGCGCATTTTTTAATACAAGTAACAAGAAGCCCCCTCACAACCCCGCCGAGCTCCTTCCATAGAATTAATAACCATTGTAATGCAAGTGGGGTATCATTTCAAGCTGCTTTCCTTCTCTCAAAGCCAGACGCCACCGCTGCATGTGACTCGAGTTGCCTGTGCGCGCGTGCACGTGCGAACATGCATAACCAACACGTGCCCGCGTGCGTGTTGTGCTTGCGCGCACGCCCGACGCCCGATACGGATAGCGGAGAGGAGAAAAGTAAGACTCTCGGCTCTCTGCCCGCCCGTCACGTTTTAATAACCTTCCGTTCTGTCAGAGAGCATCATTTCTTTGCAGGCAACAATAGGCAGCTTCTTCAAAACACTGCAAGTGATCAATTAAGCCGAATTTCAAGCGACGCCGCTCAAAGAAATAAGGGCAAGCAAAGGCGACTGTCCTAGCTCCATCTCTGGGCAGGTGATGGAAACGGATAGTGAAGTGAGGTGTGTATCTCTGTGTGTGTGTGTGTGTGTGTGTGTGTGTGTGTGTATGTGGGTGGGTGCGTACGGGGCTAAACGGAGAGAGATGGATGGCGGTAATTTAGGTAATATATGTGCAGGTTATGGGGAAATAATCACTCTCAGTGCTTTTGAATTTAAAAAGAAGGGATATTGACAAACTATGCCCTCCCACTCTCTTCTCTGTTTGTGCATCCATCATGATGTTGTGTGTGGCAATACTTTGTTTTTGTGCATAAACTTAAAGGACAAATTGTAGTAAAATTATATTCATAAGCAATGTGTGTCAGAGTCACAAAACACCAACACTAAAAAGTAACCTGCAGCCACTATTGTGTGTTCACAGTTAACATTCGTGTGACTGTGTGTTTGTGCTGTGCCTGTGCCCATGTGTGTTTCTGAATGTGTGCTGTATGTTTTGCTCAGGTGAACATGTCAGTGTGTTTTAGCATTTTGTCCATTTGACCTTTTAAAGTTAAGTCATCCACACTGTAGTTTATCACGATGTTTCCATGTGTGTGGTTGTATGTACGGATGCATAACCACATGCACAACCATTTGCTCTTTGGGGTGTCCTACGGAGCCTTTGTCCTGCACTTAAAGCACCAGGATTGTTGTTTCTCAAGGGAAAAGTGGCCCTTTGAACACTCATTATCCTGAAAGGTTTTGCTGGCCTTTTTTTTAGTTTAGAGTACACCTTCCTTTTAATGACTGTGGCAGAATCTTAACACCCCTAGATTCTTTGCCAGTCTTGGTCCACAAACATGCAGACACAAGCAGGCGCCATCTAAGTTTCAGTGTTGTTTGTCTGTTAGCAATAAAGCATTTTAAAAAGGGATCAAACAAGGACAGGTAGGAGAGGGCCTTTTCAGCATTTTTTTTTGTTGTTGAGTGGACCAGAGCACTCTTCCCGAGGGAGGAATGTCCTCATTTGGCATGTGATGTCACTAGATGGGAAATTCCTGAGGCTCTCTGAGTCTCTCTACTCATAGACTCTTCTAGTCTGCAGCATGTTGTGGCTCTGCATAGGTCAGGGCTGCTCCTCGATGAAGAGGTCGCTCTCTGTCCAGTAGGCGACAGCATGCAGGGCCCCCATCTGGTTGCCTCCAACTGAGCAACTGAGGCCCTATAGCAGGAGAGAGAGAGACCCAAGTGCAGTGCTTCAGTTCAATTACTGCAGTAAAGCTTGATTTGCGTTTGCCTCTTGCACCCCTTGGACTTGTGTGTTTCACAGTGCCAGTGAGTTGAAACTCTGCTACCGGTCTGGCACTTGAACCTGGACTCGGTGTCTACTGCTAAACATTGTCTCATTTCCCTCCTGCCCACTCCTGGTTTCATCTTTAATCCCTTATCCATCTGATTTGGATGCAGCAGTCTAATTGAGACTTTCCACAGGTGTGGATGAATCAGTTGAAATATTTTCTGTGAGGTGCCATTCACATGTGGTGCCAAGAAGAGGAGAAACACACTCACAGTAAATCAAAGCCAGTGTCACTTTAGAGCTCCTCCTACAAACAAGAATGAAGGAAGGTTGGCTCCAGAGTGGACCAGGATGCACTGTCAGAAGCTGATGCTGCCAAATTGCTGGGTACCTGCCCTTGTAGAAAATTTACTGGTGGATACACAGCCACTGTGGCTGTAGCCTATAGTTCCATTTCTGCAGAGCATTAAGAGTGACTTGCCTCAATCAGTGATCCTGAGGAATAAATCAGGCTGTTGTTAAAGACAAAAAAGTGCTTCCCTTGTGTGAGCTGCTCTCTGCAATCAGCCATAAACTGGCTCCTCTGACTCACTATTTCAGGCCAAGTCCAGTGTGACACATGCACAGTTTCACACACATTCACGTGTATTCCTACTCATCTGCACATACTCATCTAGGCCGCCATGCACACATATATACATACATAGTAACACCTTTCTATAGATAGAGACTCCACGTGCACACATGAATTTAACTGAACATACTGTACATGTGTATTATATATATTCAAATACAGATGTGTAGAACTAACATAGACGATCTTACAAAATCGATGGTGAACTTTGCTTAGTGGTTTGATCAGTTGTGTCTTAAAAAAAGATTTTGTTAAAATTATGGTGAATGTATAGTGTCCCTAAGGTGCCAGCTGCTCATCAGAACAGGAATTAACATTCACACACCAATGGAACAGCCATTGGGAGCAATTTGGGGTTTAGTATCTTGCCCAAGGACAAAAACCAAGGACAAGGACAATATATATATATATATATATATATATATATATATATATATATATAGAGAGAGAGAGAGAGAGAGAGAGAGAATAAATAAAGGGTGTTTGGGTTGATAAAACATGAAATTGCAGAATATCTTACATAACAGAACCCTTGTACCCTTTAGCTGTACTATTTGGGCAATCAGATTTTTCTGTTTAAAGGCTGAATTCCAACGGGCAAGGCTGAAATGCTTTTCGGCGACGTGGCCGCCAGAGCTGATAGCCTTTCTAGACAATCCTTTCGATTCCACCAGATGCGTGCAGGCCATTTCAGAAGCATCACAGAAAAGTCCCCAAAGACTCCCAGAAGTGTCCCAGGAACAGTTCTCCGCTGTGCTCAACGGAGAATATGCGGATCTATTTTTGAAGGAAGCCACAGAGCACCTTGACAAAGAAACCGCATAGATAATCTGATAAATTTTCAAAATAAAACACCTTGTGCAGACTCCCAATTGTACATCAACAATTAACACAATTAAAACAGCGAAAAAACAAATAAACCATTTGACTACCTAACCTACTTAACCATGATAGAATTCAAAACAAAAATCAAGGACCAAATCAACAAACTGTGAGCAAGTTAACTAAATCAGGCATGCATAATTGCTCCGCTTCTGAAAAGGTCCCTGTGAGGTATGAAGCAGTGCTGAGGACTGAACAAAACTTGGTTACAGATGCAACACAATAGAGCCAAACACACTTTAATAAGTAATTGTAATTGTAAGTACTTTAATAAGTAACTTATTCCAAAGTCAGAGTAACTTGCCCAACACTACATGTGACACACATATGTAAATGTATCATGTCAATCAATATTATACATGTCCACAATTAAGAAAGTGTAACCCTGAATCTTGATGGGTAGTGTTCCCCAGTCACACTGTGGGCTATAGCTAATAAGTAATAAGTCTGCCAATCTCAGGTCAATTGTACTATGCAACTAGTTGATCTTTTCACATTCAAATACCCATGACTGCCAATGTATTGCCATGATTTATATACACCATGTGAATGAATACCAAAAGAAGCAAGATGGTTAGCTCTATATTTAGAAAACATGTGTGTGCTAACCTGAAATAAAGGATTCAGAGGTCTCTCTGCTGCAGCTTTCTAACACTAAGTAAATACAGTACAATATAGCATTGATTGGTGGGATGGCGCAATGGTTAAGACGCCCGCCTTTGGTGTGAGAGACCCGGGTTCAATCCCCATTGTGTCCCTGAGCAAGACACTTAACCCCTAGTTGCTCCAGAGGCGTGCGACCTCTATAGCAATTGTAAGTCGCTTTGGATAAAAGCGTCAGCTAAATGAATAAATGTAAATGTAAATGTAAATGATTGTCTATATGCATGAATGCATGTGTGTAAGCGCGCTCATACTTACAAGAAGCTTTTTCCTCAGTATTTTCAATCACACATTTTAAAATTATTTTTATAAATCATGTATACCTTAACATTCTAAATCTTTGCTAAGAATATGGTTTTCATATCAGTGATGTATAACCTAGTGCCACATGTAGAGGAATAGCAGAAATCAGACCCCATTGAGGCTAGCAACCACTTTGTAGAAGCTAACACAGATCCAAATAAAGCTACATAATAAACAACATAATCAATAGTTTTCCAGCAAGGTTAACTGTTACAATGCTTTTTTATGTTGTACATAGATCACTGAACAGCCACAACAGATGAAAAATGACAACAAAAAGATGTAAAACAAAACATAAGGCGAGACACAAAACAACCACAAAGAGACAAATACCAACCTCCACACATAATATGACCATAAAGAGATGTAAAAAGAAGACGCAAAGTGAGGCACAAAGCAGCTACATAGAGACACAAAACAACCACAAAGAGAAGCAAAACAACACACAATGAGACCACAAAGAGATGCAACCATGAAGCGATCCATTACAACCACAAAGAGACACAAACAGTCTTGTAGGAGGAGTAGGGGCCTTTTGCATGTCAATGTCCAGGGCTCCATGGTTTCATAATCTGTACAAGGCTGTAGTGTAGGGTTATAAATAACAGTTACTGATTGATGTTATTTCATATTAGAATATTGAAATGTGTTTATTTGCCATTCATTTATTACACTGAATAAACGTTTAACTATTAGTAATGTATAGTTTGCCATTGAGAAGAACCTGGGTCAAACACATTTTTCATTTTAAAATGGACCTCTCATTTTAAAAATGGACCTCTCTAACTGTGTCTGGCTCCCACATTCAATATTTTCTTAACCCGCCCATGTTTAGACCCACTTTCTTTTTTCATTTCATTCATGTACTCAAAGAGCTGTTTGCTCATTTTGGATTCCTTCATTTTGTGTCTGTTTGTTCCCAAATAAACTTGTGCAGTGGCTTTATGCCTGTGGATATGTTGGATTTTTCCGTGTGATTTCATTACAACTTATTTGAACCAGCCTCTAGTGGCCACTAGAGGAAGTACTTCCATAGTACGTCGTCTGGAAATTTCTGCATTGGCTTCAGCATTCAGCTGTGGTGGTTGCTCCATACTGTGATGAACCAACATCCTCTTTAGACTTGTTGATGTCACTCAAATGGCTTTGCAATAGAAAGCATATTTGATCTCCACTGAATGCTGCATTTTTCAGTGTATCTTGGCCTTAACCTCTGTCTTGGTTTTTCCATCTCATCTCTTCTTGGTTTATGTCCGTACTGGCTCCTGTCTCCCTTTCCCTCTCAAAAACAGTTCCGTCTGCGTGTATGTATGTGGATGCGAGCGAGTAGGGCCGTGGAGTGGAGGCAGACTGCACAGCAGCAGCACTCTCACTTGTCAGTTTACATAACACTGATTATAACCCTGAGATTTAGTCAACTGACGCGCAACATTTTAGTTTGGCCTGGGCATTAAAATCTCAGTGACCATCTGTCTGACTGCTTAGTTGCTTTCCTTCAAATACTTTTCTGGACACTGATTCAACCCAGTGGAACTGTACACTACTTCCACTCTTGCATCAGAGAGCAGTGACTGACTTATTTTTGCTCATGTTTTTCAAATTTTCTCCTTGCTGCAAAGCACTTTGAAACTAATGTGTATCACTTTCATAATAATAATTATAATAATTATAATAATAATAAGATGATGAAGAAGTTTTGTATTTTGCAAAGGGTCAAAGGGTACAGATGATCCTGGCCCAAGGCATGGTTGGGGGACATACAAAGGTCTATGGTTGACCCTTAAATGGGATCAAGTACACTTTACTTACCATCTTATATGAATACCAAAGTTTGTAGATGTATTTACATGATAAATGAATGTATTATTATGATTAAAATCTATTTTATACTTGTCATCTGATAACCCACCCCCCTGCTGTTGTCAAAAATGGTATGGTCAAAACATTCGGCCATTCAGATGTGCAGGACCCGCAAATGTAAATCAACTTGCTTTAAGTGAAACCCCAAAAAGAGCAGTCAAAACAAACAGAGGGAAATAAAAATATAGGGATACAATGGGCAAATTTCTGGACAAAAAATGTGTTACAAAGCACCATGTAGCCTGCATGACATGCGAAGGTAAGGAGCTAACTCCTTTAAATAATGTAATGCCAGAGCTGGCAACTCTCAGGTGTTGAATTAGACTCACGCAATTGACAATTTTCACACTCTCTTATGCTACACATCAATTTTCTCACACAGTGAAAACAAATGTATAACTGATAGTTATGAGTCGGGGCAAGTGAGCCAAATCAGAAGAGCAACAATGCAAGCTTATGCACAGCATTGTATAGGGCAGGTAGACTGTTTATTCTCATTAAATGATGATGTTATTGTCATAATATCATAACTTTTTTTTCTGGACATGAGAACACAGATATGTTGGAGAGATTCTGAATGTGCAGAAAGTTTTGAACATGGGCAGAATTTGTGTATCACTGAGGAGAGAAAAGCTGCTACAGTCATAAGAGGTTACTTTAGACAAAGTAATCATTATTAGAACTTGTGATGATAAATTTTCATTAGAACAATGATGATAATACAATAACCTTCATTTCTCTTCATTCATAAGTGCATTTGGCATACTTTTATAATGCTTGTTCCTACATATGTATACCTGCATCTTACAAAATTAACTTAGTAGTTAAACATAAACCATAACACAAATGTTAGAATGTGTTGTGCTAATGTGTGATGTTACGCTCATAATTTCTACACTGCACAGCAGGTATTGTTAAGTAATTTATTACAGTGACAGTTACATATTAATCCCATGCAGCACGACATGTTTATTAGATTGTGACAAGTTATTACACTCCATAGTCCTCCAAAGATTTCTCAAGATCCGTGAATGTTATCCCAGCCAGCTCTGCAATACAACAAAACACAACTGCAGATCTTGAAAAAATGCTGCTCCAGCATCAACCTACGAGGGGTTCATTTTTGTACATTATTCCTTAATTCTGCTAATGTTAGCTGACCCTTCAGTGACCATTTGTCTATGAGAAAATGTGGACGGGAATGCAGTCAAGGGGAAAATCCATCAACATTTGTCCTCTGAGCAACAACAAGTAAAAGTACAGACATTAATGAATCATAAACTTTCTACCCTCTCCAGATGTGATGGAGAAATTGCAGTGTAGCACAATTAATATAGCTATGGCAATTATATGGAATGGCAGTTCCTCTCAAACATCCCACTGATCCCAAAATAAAGACAGAGCAGGAGAGAGAGGGATAGGCAGAGAAAGAAGGAGAGAGAAGGAGAGATGTTCTCTGATTGTTAGCACAAGGTAATGAAACACGGAAAAGGTGACATTATCAACATGTGGGCTGAGAGATTCAGTGAGACTGTTGCTGCCTCTATTTCTGGAGGTGTAGGAGTATTTGTGTATGCATGTGTATGTGTGTGCATTTGTATGTGTCCGTGTTAGTGAGAGAGAAACTGATGGTGTCAATGTGTGCATGCATGTGTGTGAAAGAGAAAAAGTCACTAAAAAAACAGAAATAGAGGGAGGGAATGGAGGGAAAAGAAAGATTTTTCACACATCTCCTACCTCATTAGAGCCCATCATTCAGTCATTCAGCAAAACTGTGAATTTTCACGGAGGTGCTATTCTTGGTTGCAGCCACAAAAAGTTACTCTTCAATTCCCACCACGCAGCCACGACTGAGGATATCTCTTTTGACTCGTTCCATTATGATTAATGCATTAACAGTTGTTCTTAGCATATCTCAACATGTCAAATGGTAAGATATGAGAATAATGACCTGCTGTACACACTCTTATATCAAATGAAAAAGCATATGCTGCAAAAATGTAAATTTCTGAAATGAACGTATGTACTTCTTTCTGAAGACCTGAAGTACTGTGCTTCATTGCTTTGAAACAAGCACAGATTTCCTCCCCCATTGACTCTCTGGTGGTGCTTTTGCTGTTGTGCATTGCACTATGCTTTGAAGTTACGCTTGCCATTAGGTCTCGGTAAGAAAAGAAACCTACTTATAACTATGCAAATGTAGAAACTGATAATGTAATAATTGTGGATAATATAATTAAAACATTTATAAAAACAGATGTAACAATTTAATGTAGCAACCTGCCTACAACAGAAATTAATAAAACTGTAAAGCATATAATGACATAACGGCACTGTAATAGCAAAACCTTTTAAGGCATTTTG
The DNA here is from genome assembly GCA_024633595.2 of Lepomis macrochirus. Classification (NCBI taxonomy): domain Eukaryota; kingdom Metazoa; phylum Chordata; class Actinopteri; order Centrarchiformes; family Centrarchidae; genus Lepomis; species Lepomis macrochirus. The sequence continues at coordinate 12,513,253 of JALXJV020000021.1, read as the reverse complement.
TGTTATTATTGTCTTATGTTGAATAGTGGTTACCAAATGGCCTGAAAAACATCCGACAGCTGGGTTAACACAGAGTAATGGTGAAGAAAATGAAGGGCAAGAGAGTGACACAGCTACATAATGAGACGTTCTAAAACACAAAACTTCAGACATCTTATCTGCCTTCTGTTTTGCCACATTACAGTCTTGTTGCAAGCATGAGCAAATCAAACAGGCACAGATGACCAACAGTAACCCCCTCTTGATCAGAGTCTTGCAGGAACAGAAGTGGAAAAAAAGGTGGACATGATGGCTACTTTTGTCTTCGCTCTTTTAGCACATGTTTAGGGTAAGCTGCTGCCATTCGGAATATATCAGAGGGAGTGAAATAGTCACTGTCAAATGCAGCTGCTGGTCTATAGTAGCACCACTTACATTAAAGTAACAATCTTGAAGATTTTCATTTAAATAAATGTATGTTAAGTCACTATCACTGAATGGGGTAATACAATGGTGATTGAGCCAATGGACCTCTAATGGAAGTATTGCAATATTTATGTATTTGCAATTTTATAATTTCTGTGTTGGAAAAAATGCTGTATTTTAGTTACAGCTACTGAACATTCACACTTAAAGCATTTAACTGGTGAGACACAAGTGGAGTTTTATTATGAAGTAATCACAGGAAATGCAATGTGTTTGACAGTGAGTTTAACACTGGCCCCTATAGTTGATCAAAAATGAACTTTGCAGGCCTCTAAAAGTCACAGTGAGGTAGCCTGAATCCAGCCCTATCTATAGCAATCTGTTCCTCTCATTGGGATTCTGAAGCACCAGACTGGACTTTCCTGCTTGTGAAAGAGTGCTCTAAGTGTGACATGTCTCAGTGGTGAACAAATTTACCAGGAATTCTATTACAAGATAAACCATCAACAAAATATCTCTGGTGAAATGTTTTGATTGGATTTAAGTCCAATAACTAACAAATCAAAAGCTGCAATGTTGATAAGGCTCAGATCACCAGGTCCTGTCTAAGAATCAATAATAAAGAGTGCAGCCTGTAATTCAGGAGAAATAAAAACCAGACCCAGACTTTTGCTTTTGGCTGGCTCTCTTAGCTTCTTTTATGGACAAAAACCTTAGAGATTAGCATGAGCCCCATCGCCTCCTGTCAGAAAGAGCTGCCATCATCCATGACCTTCAGCCATGCAACTGTTTTGAAGAGCAGGAGAAAGAGTGATGTAACAGCATTTTGGATAAACAGCTTGTGAGGTGTGCTATGTACTGATGAGATACACTAAAGTACATGTGTTCCATAAAGGAAAAGTTGTAATAAGGCTTTGAGATGATCATGCACCCAGTGCTGGCATATAAATAGTAACATTTACTCCCTAATTTGAATTTATGAGAAATGCAGGGTCGACCTGCTGCCCACCAAGTGGCTGGCATATGTAATCATAATATACAAACATCCAGTCTCCTCACAAATGTGTTTTCTTATGACAATTATATAGAAGAATCAACTGAGACTGTTAAATAAACACAAAAAAGTCATCATAACAGCAGTAAATGATTTTCCTGATTGTATGCGCACACTGCAGCGCCTATTTCTGTGTTGACATGCATTACCGCCATAATAGTCTTGTAAACAAGATTTTTTTTTTATTGTTTTTGCTGTTCTGTAAGAAAGATGCAAATAAAATGGAAATAAGTTGACATAAAAATGCAGTGCTGCACAGTCAACGCTCAAACTCTATATGAACACATATGGACACAACAGCATTTAGACACTTCTGTTACTCACACACTTCTACAATAACATGTTAACACACACACACCCTCATCAACACACACAACCAACTGCACATTTTCCCTCTTGCTTTATTCTATGTGATACCATCCATGCTTTGCCAGTCAATTTCAAGGTCAATTGCTTAATGAAGATTGATGTTGGTGTGATGTGGACCTAAATTTGCTGTGCGACATTGTGTGTGTGTCTGTGTTTGTGTGTGTTGGTGTGTGTTTGCGTGTAAACATGCATGAGGAAAATCTTGAGTGAGAATGAAGGACAAAGCGTGTGTAATACAGTCCTTGTGAGATTTTACACCCTTCAGAAACTGTAGCAGAAATATAAATAAAATTCAGATCATATGTCATAAATCTGTAAACAGTGCTTACAGTGTATGTTATGTTTAGGTTACATTACCTTGTCCCGAATGCTTTTCAACCCCCACCAAGCCTCTATAGCTAGTTGGCCATGATTGATGAAAGGCACTAGACCACATTGGTGAGGGAGAGGTGCCTGGTGGAGCATACAGAGGTAATAAGGTGTGATGGTGGTTGAGATGGCTGCAGTGGATGTATTAGTGCCACATACAGTGGAATGTACTGTAGGTTCACATTCTTTTAAGCATCAATCCCATTTTGGATAAAGCGCTCTGGCTGAAAAGACCTTACCATTTATGGCAGTTAGAGAGTTAGTCTTTTAATGTGTTCAGAGAGCTCCTCACATCTCGTCACATCTATCTGCCCATGTAAATCATCAAAGCCATTTTTCATCAAGAACGGGCCATACTGACATATCTGGGTATTTGTGCAAAAAAAGCAAAATATTAAACACACCTGGGCAAAACAATCCCATTTTTGTAGATGTATTTTTAAAATCCTATTAAGACTAAGAGGTCAAACTTGATATTTATATTTTATTTATATTTGCCAAAGACATTTTGACAATATTTTGAATGAACTGGTAAACAGTAAAAGTAAGATGAAGTCACTTGATTACTGCAGTGGCATTGCTCAGGATTAAGTCAAATACATGTGTTTTACTATCAGTTTCTGTCACGATCTTGGATTTGAATGTGGTGTTATTTTGTTAAATGTCCTTTCTGTTTTACCCATTGCCTCCATGTTCTTGTTTAGATTTTGTTAGTTGAGCATTGCTTCCTTGTTTTCTGTTGTATTTAGTTACATTTATCCTTGTATATTTTCTGTAGATTTACTTCCTGTTTTATTTTGTAATTTTGGTAATTGGTGTGTTTTTCCAGCTTTGCTTCCTGTCTGTGTTCTGCCTTGTGCTCTGTTTCCCTGGATTTCTGGATTGTTCCCTTGTGACAGATTAACTTGCTTTTTGTTGAATTAAACCTATGTTTGGACTCTTGCCTCATGCTCATACAAAAGCCTGTTTTGTTTATCTTAATAAACCTTTTTGAACTGCATCCACCATGCCAATGTCTGCATTTTGGTTCCACACCTCTGCCCCCTTGCCACCTCACTCAGCCTTCATGATAGTTTCAAGATTAGGGTTAGCAAACAAGACTATTAATCTGTGTTTTGATTGCAAGTAAATGTATGGTTGTGGTACTGGTAATTCTAGTGTTTGGGTGTATAGCAGCGGTACATGACTCATAGCAAAAGAACAGATGTGTGTTTGTTTGTGTGTGTGTGTGCACATGTGCATTGCTCGACTTTGGAAACATTGCTAATAATAAAACATCCGTCATTGGTTTATTATCTGTCCCAATTATTTTCATTACTTTCTGATATTTTCTGATGTCATTGACATTGACAAGAGTTTAAAAAGTCTTTGGCTGTAACTATTGTTAATTAATTTATTATGGTGTTATTCTAATGACTTTGATTTGTTAACTTGATTTCATTTTCTTGTCGGATGTTCTTTTTACGTATATTTGAAATAAACATAATTTAAAAAAAAAAATAAGTAATGCAATTTTTATGCATTCACACAACATGATGCCAAACTGGGATATCTTGGATTTTTTTTGAATTCATGTGCAGTTTCAAAGTGGCAAAATGTTTTTCTAAACAAACAATTATGATATTTGATTATTATTACAACATTTTTTTTGGAGAATGAATTTGACGGTTGGAGAGTAGTCTCAATTCTCAAGCATTGCTAATAACATGACAATTGCAGTATAAGTTTCTTGAAGCAAAGTAGTTGAGGTTAGTTGCGTACAGAAAAATAGATTTGTGGGTTTTCAAATCTAGTTAACCATAAAAATACGCATTTTTATCCCGACTAGATCTTAATTAACAGAAATACTAAACGTATGACTGCTATGAATTGTTTTGAAATTATGTTAAACCAATGTTAAATATTTAAACATACTTATGTTTAAGCGTGAATATCTGTTTTTCGTACAAAGTTTCCCATTTTCTGTAAAACAAAGAAATAAAAAAAGAATCTCGTGGTTTTTATAATCAGAAGAGACTGATCTAAACTAGTCAATTGATGCATTTTGAAACAAGAATTGTTGCTGCTTTGCCAGTTAGAACAATGTAACAATAATAAACATGCAGTTAATGTTGTGAAACAGTCACAGTTTTGTTAGGTTTAGGTACCAAAGCTACTTGGTTAGGTTTAGTAAAAGATCATGGTATGGTATGTTAAGCCCTTTTTCCACTGCATGGTACCAGCCTCCCCTTTTTTGATCTTGTTGTACCTGGTACCTGCTACATGGTACTTTTTTGTATCACCTCCATCAAGGTTACAAGTGAGCTCAGTCGAGCTGAGGCCATACCGAAAAGTGACAACTGATTGAATACAGGGAATCGTCACTATCTGCTGCATCATCATGTCACGCACAAGACCGGGCTGGCAACAGAATGTTTTGTATTTATATATTATATATCGGCAGCTATGTTGATACTGACTGCACCACCGATGACATGCTCACGGTGACACTCTTGCACGTTGGGCCATCAGCGGAGCAGCGAGCCATGGTGCGTTCAAAGACACCCCCCTCCCCGGTATAAACTTCCATTTATGGAGAGTTTGGCGGCGGAGAGTGCCGAAGATGCAATGCGGCATTTTGTTCACCTGTACACATTTCCATGCAGAATGGCGATGCCGCTGCATGCTGACAAACTGGGTAGAAAGTATTATGAGACCAGGCTACTCTCTTCAGTTCTGTTGCACACTACTAGTTTTCCAGGACATAATAGAAGCCAGTTTATCCTCTGAGGAGGAAGTGGACTTCCTGGCCACTGAGATCCAGCAAATTCTGCTGAAGCAAGCGGTCTTATGGCATCTCTGCGCATGACATACACAGAAGTCTTACTCAATATACTTTTTGGTCCCTAAAAGGCAAGAGGCTTCTGGGCCACCCAATTGATTTTGCCCAGTTGATTGCACCTCAACAGCCTGGGGTTTGTGATCAATTGGGATGAGAAATTCATCCGGCCTCTGCAGCGAGCGGAGTATCTGCGGATTGTGCTCAATGCCACCACCCTTTAAGCGTATCTGTTGGGACAGGCAACGCTTCCCCTGGTGGTCCACAGGCTGCAGCAGGGGAAAGTTGTGACTGCGCTATCAGTAATGCTGCTGTTGGGCTACAGGGCAGCAGTCCATCAGGTTGTCCCTCTGAGCTTGCTGCACATACGACGGCTACAAGGTTGGTTTGCCAGCCTGCATCGGGACCTCAAGAGGCAAAAGAGATACGTGGTGATTTCTAGTGTGGTGGTGTGTTTCCTCCAGAGCTTACATCAACAGACAGGGTGGAGTCCAATCCACGGCTCCGTTGGCGCTGGAAGGGAACCAATGGACGTGGGCATCAGAAAACCTGTGGTCTCTGAAATCCCTACACGTCCAGCCTTGGAGAACAGCCAAGAGTTGCCATGGTTGGTTTGATTAATACCATCAGTTTCAGGGCCAATCGGAGTCCGTTAAGGGTGGGTCTCTAGGCAAGGAGTTGAGTTGAAACAGGCGGCGGCAGCTCAAGAAACTCCCCGCGTCACCTCTGAAATGAAAGCGGATGCAAAAGTACTGACGACGAGGAGAGTGGGACAAATCAAATAGCCTACTTGATGTAAAGCCAAACTGCACAATTTGTCGGCCAGTGTCCTGTGTGGTGCACAGTGTCCTGTCAGACATGTGACAGCATGCCGAGGCAGTGTAATGACTTAATAAAACATACTTATTTTTTGATTGATTACTCTGGATTTTATATGCTACCTATTTGTTAAGAAATACTGTGACAATGTAAATGAAGCACATGCCTACATTATGGTATGGTTTGTTTTTAAGGTTGAGGTATACAGTCAAAAATGCTGTTGAATTAAATTGTGAAATGTTTGTAGGTGGATTATTTATGTGTGGTTTCATTGTTTGAATAGTATTAATGCAAACAATGACAAATATTTTAGCCAAAATCTTTGTTCACACCACCCTTTACAGTTACTCAAATTCATTAGCAACTTCTCAGCAAGAACAGGTGCTCTGTGGAACTCATTAAGAGTGAGCTTTTTCTGTTCCTAGTTTTACTGTTGCAGTTTGAAAGACAAACAGCCACTCAGTGCTGCAGAGTAGTGTATTTCTGAAAAGAAAACAATAATAAAAGGAAGTAAGCCTAATATGCTCCAATACTGCACACAAGGACTACTACTTATGGTCCACTGATGTTCATGGAAAATCCTTTGCAAAAGTATCAAAGCATTTCTTTTAGCCTATTTTTAGTTAATAAGTTATGGACATGTTGATTTAATAAGTTAAAAAAATACAGTTCACATCCTGTTTGTGGTCTCACTGTCACACATTGTTGGCCTGTGTTTACTGTCGTAGTTGTGCATTCAGCTATGACAATATGACCACTAGTCTGTTGAGTTGTGATAGAGAGAGGGAATGCATATGTTTACACTGATTTCAATGGCAGATAACATATTGTAATGTCCACAGGTGTCAATCTTAAGACTTTCCTGAAAACATGTTTTATGTTATGATATACCACCACTGGCACACCATCGGGCCTGTCGTTGCCGGGCTCCTGAGGGGTGTGGCCCCTGCTCTGGCTGGCATCCCTTATTTTTCTGTATTGAAGGTGGCAACCCTAGGATCCAGTGATAAATTGGTGTAGAGGGGGAAAATACACTAGCGGTGCCTGACATTCCAGTGAGAAGTCAGGGAAGTCCAGGTATTAATGGTCAGACTAAGCCCTATGTCAGTCCAGCAACCTTCTCAGTGGTGGCCAGCCATTCTGTCACTAAGGTGATGTGGTGGTTGTGGCTTTGGCCTATCTGACCGGGTTGGCGTGGTAGACTTTGACTTGTTGTGGTTAGGGCGGATAGTCATCGGGCTCCACCCACTGTACCTATAGATTCCAGTAGAGGGCGGAGTCTGTGTGAGATAGAACGAAGGTTATGATATGGTAACCCTAGTTCTATAAGCACAGGAGGAGCCCTCTACCGATGAGCCCTGCCACTCCTACACCATCTGCTGAAGATGCACTGGAATGCTGAGGCAGTAGGAACACTGCTATTTATGTCATGCACGTATCGGTAGCGACCTTTTGTTACATCACGTGACTTACTAATGTAGCTTAATTTATGTATGTAGTCAACTTCAGAGGCGGACTTACCATTAGGCAAAGGTCGGCAATTGCCTTAGGCCCCAAGCTACCAAGGGGCCCGTAAAACGCCTCATAAACTTATGGTTACGATTTGTTGTCTTACTTTTCACCAATTAATTATATCTCTAAACATCGATGCGCTAAAGTGCTATCCGATTGTTTAATTCATGATGAGAAACTCCCCCCCAGTCCCCACTACATTGGAATATTCCATTATCCAACTGCGCATCTGCGTGTATGTTTGTAAACAAACAGCTCAGCATGCTGTAAGCTGTAGGCTACAGACGGTTGAAAAATGAAGCGAAGCTACCGAAGTGGTTCTGAAAAAAGGAAGAAGCGGGAAGAAAGCAGACAGTTTTTAGCAATACTTCCAAAGGTAACAACCTTTTTCACTTTCACTTTTTCGCTACTGACAACACTAACATTAACGTTACTAAAGAGCAGCAAGAAGCTGGTGCTTGCGCTAGCAAAGCTAACACTGATGAAGAGGAGCTGCCCACCGGCAGTGTCAGCCCAGGTTGCTCAAGCGATGCGCGGCTGTCAAGTATCCCGTTTTGGCCGGGAAAGTCCCGTATTTTACCCTTCTTTCCCGCCGTCCTCCCGTATTAGTATTTTCCCGTAAATCTCCCGTATTTTAACCTGCGTTATTAAAAATAATAATACCCATGCAGCGCTGCGCAGGGCTGACTTAAGGTGATGCATGTTGGACTTGGATAAAGTATGCTGGTGTGACGGAAGCCAGCGAAGCTGTGCAGTGAGTAAACCTCACTCCCCGACACATTAAGAGACGCACTAGCGACCGACGCTTGCACCCGCAAATTTTAGCCTCCTCGTCAGTGTGTCCGCCTCAGGACCGTGCAGTAGCCTACGTACTCGGGGTCAGCCGGTTCTATTTCGTATAGGCTTCGCCCTCTAAGGCTATCGCTACTGGGTATACCCCTTCCGCGCGCCTGCGCGCGGCACTGAGAATTTTAGTCTACGCCCACCCACAGCGTGGGCCTCTCCTACGTCCGCACCTTGTATATATACAACGGTGAGACCTAGCCTTCGGCTCCCATTTTTCTTCAGCACTGAGCTGTCTAAAGAGCAGAAGATTGTCTAAAGAGCAAAAGATTTTCCAGCTGGAAAACAAGAACGATGTCTTCCAGCAAGCCGGTCAGAATGGGGCGAGACACACGGGCTAAGTCCCTGCTACGAGGCGTGCCTCGGACTGGAGCACGCCGGCCGAGCGCTCACTCTCGTTTCGCACTGCCCGGTTTCGCCTTCCCCCCCAAAGGGTGGCGGCGCCGGGCGAATAGCTTGCCGTTCAATACGGGGAGGTGTGGCGGTCCACCCGCTCTCTAGACGAAGCCCTCGATCTGCTGTTGACGGAAGAGCAGGAGGTGGATGGCTCCACTCTTGCCATTCACGGGTCTCCGAGCGGCTCCGAGCTTCCCGTTCCGACCTCCGATGACGCTGGCCTCGACGCTACTAGGTTGCCGCGGCGAGGCAAGCTAACGTTGAGCTAACGAACGGCTAACTAACGTGACGCTCACATGCGGTCTGCCTGGATCAGCTGACCAGGACGACCTCGTGTGCCCACGTTGCTCCATATTAGCTGCGGCTAATGACATCTAGCCACCGGTTTTATTGCTGCTGGCCGACGAGGGTCGGCCAGAGCGGATCACTGGTAAGCTATGGGTCGAAAAAAGCTGTGTGAAATCTTGTTGCTCCTTTGTGGAAGTTGTTGAACAAATGCTGTCTGTGCCGGTCTCAGTCGAACCAGCCACACCAAGCACACATTTTCCCACACTGTGTGAGCCAGCTGCCGTTAGCCACGTAGCTAATGTGTAGCTTGAAGCTCAAGCAACAAGCAGCACACTCTGTTCACGATCAGAGGTCCCTTCACACACCCCTCCCCACAGAACGGTATTAGCCCACGACAGCGGACATTCGCTTTGTGTGGACAGAACATATACACACTCAGTACAGATATTTTCTCACGAAGATATCTGCCGCGCAGTGTGTGATGCTGTTGACATTATGCACGTTCCCCCGGCAGTGCCCGACTGCGAGCATGTGCATATTCACGGCATCAATGGCACGGTCCTTCTGTGCATCCAGGGGTCCCCCCTTGGTTCACAGAAGCCAGACTGTGTCAAATGAGCCCTCGCAGCGGTCGTTACGCTTCATGCATACAGGATAGCACTACACACCACCCTGCGTGCAGTGTTATCCTATCGCCGCTCCACACATTACGCACATCCCCCTTCCCGGCAGAGCACGGCTGCGGGCTTGTGCGTGACCACGGCATCACCGCCGCAGTCCCTCTTCCTGCATCCAGAGGTGTGTGACAGGCTGTGTTGTGCACTGTACATGTGCACTGTACATGCGCGCTGTACGGCATCAAGTGTGTGTTTTTGTCAATTGCATGACCTAGTGTTGCACTTTACAGGCAGCTGCTCTTGACATTATGAAGAAGCTGCTGTCTCTCACTTCCACACACTGTGTGAGCCAGCCGTGTGTTAGCCAAACGGTTAACAAGCAGCCTGGGCTTGCTGCAAAGCTGCACATCCTCCCTCCTCTGCCCCCCTCCCTGATATGGTCAGGTGGTAGGCCTTCCTGCCCTCTTCCCTTGCTGGTCGAGCAGCGTGGCGATGAGCCCCCCCTCACCAAGGGAGTGGCATAACACAGACAGGCTGCAGCTAGCCAGGTGGCTTTCATGCAGTCTGGCTCCTATGGCTCCAATGCTACAAGCAGACATTTCCTCCTCGGCCCGCCACTGTCTTTACGGAGTCAGCGGCTGCCGTCACACTGCGTGGACCGGCTGCAGCTGGCCGTGTGGCCTTCATGCAGCTTGGCCCCGATGTCGCAGGCAGACCATTCCTCTGTTGCCTGCCCCCCCAGGCAGCGGAGCACGGAGGGCCCTGGTGGAGCGAGTACTGGCTCGCCTCCCCCGGTGGCCGTGCCTTGCCGTCACATTGACTCGCACATGCAAGCAACGCAGGGAGGCACTCCCTCCTGACTGGCTGCGTGTGTTGGCGCCCATGAGCCTCCCTTTCCCCCGCAAGATGCTAATTCTCCTGTTCAGTGGAACAAGGAGGTTGCTCCCCTCCCCTCCCAGAGAATCACCTACCTTGGCGTGGTACTGGACTCCTCCCTCCAGAGAGCGCGGCTCTCTCAGGAGAGGGATGCTCTGATGGAGCTGCTCCACCATGTTGTCCCAGGAGCAACGGTGGCGGCTCTGTCATGAGGCTCCTGGGCCTCATGTCGGCGGTTCCCCTGGGGCTTCTCCAAATGAGGAGGCTTCAGCAGTGGTTCATCCGCCTGCGTGTCGACCCGGTGACGCAGAGACGGCGCCGCGTCTCCGTTACCTGGTCTGTGGCCCCGGATCTGGCCTACTGGCGGGACCCCCTCTCTCTCTCGGTCGGGGTCCCCTGGGCAGGGTCACGTCCCACATCTCGGTCTTCACAGACGCCTCCCTGACGAGCTGGGGCGGGACATGCCTCTCTCAGGTGGTGGGCGGTCTGTGGCAGGGCCGCAGACTTCTCCACATTACGCGCTGGAGCTTCTCACGATGTGGAAGGTGATCCGACATTTTTCTCCTCTGCTGCGGGACCAGCATGTGTTGGTCCGCACCGACAACAGGGCTGCGGCGGCCTACATAAACTGCCAGGGCAGGGTGCGCTCAGCGCAGCTACTGGGTCTGGCCAGGCGGCTGCTCCTGTGGGCGCGCACTCACCTGCTTTCAATCAGAGCGGAGTACATCCCTGGCGTGTTGAACACAGGAGTGGACATTACGTCTCCATCCCGATCTGGTGGCCCAGATCTGGCTCCGGTTCGGCAAGGCGGAAGTGGACCTGTTCGCCAACAGGGAGAATGCTCAGTGCGCCCTGTGGTTTCACTGAGCCCGCGGGATGTTACCCCTCTGGGGTGGACGCCTTTGCTCATCCTCTTTGGCCCCCCAGGCTGCTGTATGCCTTCCCACTGGTGCGGCTTATCCCGCGCCTTCTGGAGCGCCTGCAGTTTTCCTCCTCTGCGGTGATTCTGGTTGCTCCAGAGCGCACCAGCGCGTCCTGGTTTCCCTGCCTTCAGCGGCTGCTGTCGGGACAGCCATGGGAACTTCCCTGGAGGGGGGACGCTCTCTCTCAGGCGGGGTGTGTGATCAGGAGTTACCCGCTCCTCGGCCAGCCTCTCTGGGTCTGGCCGCTGAGAGGCGTCGCCTGGAGGGCTTAGGTCTCTCCCGTGAGGTGGTTCGCACCATCCAAGAGTCGCGGACCGCCTCCACTCAGTCTTCCTACTCCTCTAAGTGGTCGGCTTTCCAGCGCTGGTGTCTGGATCAGGGGACGGACCCAGTCTCCTGCCCGCTGCCAGCGGTGCTTTCGTTCCTGCAGCTGCTCATGGACAGGGGGCTGGCGTTCAGTACGGTTAAAACCTACACTGCTGCCATTTTGTCCTGTCATGAGGGCTTCGGGGACAGGACTGCATTCTCCCACCCCCTGGTGAAACGCTTCCTTAGGGGGGTGCGACAGCGCCGACCTGTTACACGGCCTGCTGCCCCTCAGTGGGACTTGCCGCTGGTTTTACGCGCGCTAACTCAAGCCCCCTTTGGGCCCTTGGAGACAGCGGACCTGAGGTTCCTTTCGGCTAGGGTCGCCCTGCTCCTCGCTCTGACCTCGGCCAAGAGGCCCAGCGATCTGGCTGCCCTCTCTATGGCTCCGTCGTGCCTCAGGATTCAGGGCGATGGCAGCTCGGCTACCCTGCGCCCTAACCCGGCGTTCATGCCTAAAAGCATTAAGAGCTCTTCTCGGTCGCGGGTCATCACCCTCTCGAGCTTCTTTCCTCCCCCCCATGGGTCGGCGGAGGACGCCACATCCCACCCGCCTGGCGCCATTCGCAGCAGCTGTTTGTGCACTACAGGGAGCGGTCCGGAGGGCTTCCCCTGTCAGTGCAGCGCTTGTCTCACTGGCTGATGCCATTTCCCAGGCCGGGGAGTCTCCCCTGGTGGGCATCAGGGCACACTGCACGAGGAGCCTCTCCTCCTCAGTGGCGTTGCACGGTGGAATGGCAGTGGACGACATCTGCACGGCGGCCTCCTGGTCGTCTCCGTGCTCTTTCGTCCGTCTCTACCTGCGGGATGTCTCCCATCTCTCTCTGACTCACTCAGTACTGAGTGTTTTGGATAAGTGACTCTCCTTGTAGGTGTGCGGTGCATTCTCTCCCAGCGGACGGTGCGGGGAGGGCGGCCGCTGCCTACGTGACCCGGCCTTGGGCGCAGCTGGCGTGGTTGCTGTCGCGACCCCGCCTGCGTCTGCACGGGGTTTTGGTTTCCCGTTACGCACGGGTCGGCCCTCGGCCTCCCGTGTCGCGCCATCGGTGCTCGTGCGCACGCCGACACCAATGCCGCTGTCGGCGGGTGACTGGGTGGTTTATTATGGCTCTGGGCAGGTGGGTTGTGCTTGGTGGTACCGTATGGGCCATTGAGGCGTTGACTCATCCTGCTTCGCCTCTAACCCAATAGCGATAGCCTTAGAGGGCGAAGCCTATAAGAAATAGAACGGGGGGTTACGTACTGTAACCCGGATTCTGAAGGCCTCACTGGACCTTGGTTCTCAGTGCTGAAGAAAAGGCATTTGGGAGCTGAAGGCTAGTTATATACAAGGTGCGGACGTAGGAGAGGCCCACGCTGTGGGTGGGCGTAGACTAAAATTCTCAGTGCCGCGCAAGCGCGCGGAAGGGGTATACCCAATAGCGATAGCCTTAGAGGGCTGCGCCTATACTCATAGAATCCGGGTTTCAGTACGTAACCCCCGTTACGCTGGTTAGAAACATAGACTGTATATAAAAAGGTTAGAAATCGTGTCCGTTTTTAGCTGGCGCTGCAAAACGTCACCAGGACACATGACATTAAAACTGCAGGCACTGCAGGCCGCAGTTGCTCTTTTCAGGCTGCACAAAGTTGGAACCACACTTATGCCTAGGCTCGCGGCATTTTTCTTTGCAATGGCAGCGAGATCAGTCATTGATCTCAGCTCACAGTGAGCTCACCCAGGTAGAATGTGTCCGACTTTACGGCACCGTTTTTACACCCCGGCCCTGCAGTCACCTGCAGCTCACTTTAGACTATCAAGTCAGCGAAAGTCAGCCTCCGTCATTTCGAACACACCTATACCCAGTCTGAGCTCTGTCACTAGCCTCGCGATAACTGCCATCTGCAGGTAGATGTTGGACAACAGAACTGTTTGCGCTCTACTCTCATGTAAAATTAACCACTCTGGCCCGCCACAAACACACTCCTTCAAAACAGTCTTAAAGAAGCAAAGTCTGCAACAAATTTACAATAAAGAACAGTACAATAGTAAAAAAGAACAATGACTCACTAAAAGAGTAAAGAAAAGTTATGTGAAATTAAAAGAAAAACTTTAAAAGAAAAGCAATATGAAATGAAAAGAATGTGTGGAATGAAAATAAAATGTAAATGTAAAGACAAGCAATGTTAAATGAACAGAAAATATGCAAATAGCATTTAAATAAATACTCTTCATATATACCCTTTTGTGTTTTCTTTTAGGCTATAACACCTGTCTTAAAATGTAAGGGATACTGGAGCTTGGTTGGGGTGGTGGGACTCCTCGCGGTGGGCACCGGAAGGGTTGTGGAGGGCCCCATGCCTGTATTTGCCTTAGGCCTCAAAATGACTAAATCTGCCCCTGGTCAACTTCGACTTTTGATTTCACATGGGACAGGAACTGCGGTCTGACTTTATACTACCCCTTTTTTGCTTCTGTCATAATAAATGTTAATATGGGTCGTAATAAGTCCCTTGCACAGGCAATCCATTTGGCTGAACTTTTGGGAGGGCGATCTGAGAAATATGTATTCCCTTTTCAGAGGTGACTCACCATATATCACATCGGCCCTGAAGTGAAACACTGTAATCCTCCTCAGTTGTGTCCCCCGTTTCCTGGCTGTGGCATTTCTCAAGCTATGATTTGGAATTGTCACATTAATACTTTTTCTGACCCCCGGGGCCAAGACATCAATCTCTGAAGAGGCAATAGAATTGTGTTGGTCACCTGGAGCCATTCACCTGACCTGTCCACTTTATGGTCATAGCACTTCTGTCAAAGTGAGTGGTAAAGTCCAGGACACGGGTGTTAGTTTAGCTTACCAGTTGATGGTCAGTGCCTTCTTTGGGCAGTGTGATTGGAATTTTTTTTATCCTATGGCTATGGTGATTATAGTTTGCTCAGGAGAGTTTGGTTTCTGGCACCTTTTGAAGCAAATGTAGGTTTTTACACAGAGGATAACAAACCTTGGCCACAGACTAAAGCTGGGCCATGGGTGTTTTTTACACTTCCAACCCCTCTGACATTGTTGTAACAAGGTATGGAAGGACCCATGTATCTTTTTCTGTCATGACATCAATGGAGAGGTGGCTACCCATATTTATTTACATGTTGGCATGCAGCTGATGGTCTCACCCAGAGCTCTTTAAAATGGACAGGGATGGTTCTTTGTCTTGCTCAATGACAAGGACAGGGCTGCTCTGGACGTTAAACCTCAATAAACAAAACCAAATAATTAAAGCTTTCCTGGCAAGACCTTTGTCCCAATTCCATACTACATATTATTTCAAAATAGGTTTTGAGTGTGCACTGTGCTGACACCTAGAAGCAACACTTTTAAGTATACTCAAAAAAGCTAAAATACTAAATTTTGAATTACAGGTAAATTACAAATGCAAGTGAAACAACTCCAGGGAGAGCTTTAATATTAATAATCCTTCCCACTTATCTGTGAACTGTGAGCTGGTTCCTGGTATTGTGCATGCTGGCTCACTGTTACACTGGCATGGCTTACTGGGAGAGAGAACAGAGTTGATGGCCACACCTGCAGCCACACAGCTAATTTGAATATCTGTAACCACACACACATTAGTCTTCTTTATATTTTACACTCAGTTCATTTTCTCCTCATTTAGTTTACATTTAGTAACAGAAACAGGTTGGAAGAATTTGTTAGACTGTGCAGTAAAATTGCAGGCATAAATCTGAATGTCCTCTTCCAACTACACAGAGTCAGAATACGGTAGAAGGTCCAGTCAATCCTCGCTGACCCCAGTCACCCCTTGTTCAGTGAGTTCAGATTTCTCCCATCTGGTTGTAGATATAACCTACCAAGGTGCAGGACCAATAGATTTAAAAACTAATTTGTCTCTGCTGCTATCAGTCTTCTGAACAGAAGTGAGTGTGTGTGTGTGTGCTTATGTGTGTATGTGTGTGTGTGTGTGTGTGTGTGTGTGTGTGAGAATGGTCAATGTGTTGTTTAACATGTGGACTGTATTACAGGCTGTGCAACAAATTTCCCCTCAGGGATAATAAAGACCTCAGTTTGTTGACCCTTTGACCTTATGCACATTACATTACCATTGCAAATACATCAGCACACAGCATACATATAGGCGTTGATGCATAGCTTTTGTTTCATACATCAAACTCATAGTTTATTATTGTTACAGGCATGCTTTGGTTTGTATGTAGTTTTTCTGGAGTTGTTGTACTTTTCATTTGAGTTTTCAGGTTCTGACAGCGCCACTGCTGGTTGCTGTTGCTGGAGGGACATATTAGCAGACCTAGGCAAAAGATGTGCCCTTCAAAGTAAGAGCAGTTAAATACAGGAAACGGCCCATTAGACTGTTATACTTTTGTTTTATTCATATATCAGTTAGTAGTGGTTGTCTTTGTGTTGCTCATCTTGTTTTTTAAATGGTCTATCAGCTATTATATACAGTACTTTATTAGGTCAGTTTGTCTTTGTTAGGTCAGTTTGGTGCGTTCACTTCTATTCAGTGAATGTGTAAGTTGTCATAACATGCTTTTTATGTTTATGTCAAGCTACCTCTTAGCTTCTTTTTGATCATGAAGTTCATCTATAAAAAATGTTTTAACCAGAGCTGCATTTTATGCTGAATACATCAAACTTGTAACCTTTACGTTACCGTCCTTCCTTTACCTTTAGTCTGTTAAATTGGTTGGAAGTAATCATTTTCAAGGGATCTATTGTTGGCTGAGGTTTTGTGGGATGACAGCTGTGCTTCCGAGGGATATGGGAAGAGGAATGATTGCTTTTGTTTGGGTTGAGTGTCAGGCATAAAATGATATATGCTGATGTGAAATATGTCAACTCAACATTGGCCTAAAGGTTCTCCTTGGAGCAGGTATTTACTTGAGCACCGTCAGCATATTGTACCAGGCTGTAAATTGGTTGAAGTAGAATACAGCTGCACAAGTCCTGATGTGTATTTCTATGGGAAGCAATCTCTGACAAGCAGGCCAGGAAGACAGAGAATAGAGGGGTTGGACTTTATCCAAGGCACACCATCATTGTTGTCATCATTATTATCGTCATCATGGTTGTTATTGTTGACCAATCAATACTCAGCACCGCTATATTATTTTTTTTGTCATGCGTGTGCCCTAATAATTTAATGCTTGCTTCTTTCTCCACTCTCACTTATCTTATCATCACACTGACCATGTTCAGAAGCCTCCCTGCTTATTTCTTTTTGCTGGCAACCCTCTCTTTTCTCATTTATAACCTTCCTCCATCCATCCATACACCCATTCAGTTATCATCCAACCATCCATTTATTCACCCATCCATGGACATCTGTCCATCCATCCAATCCCTTATCATGCTCCTACAGTATCAATTACATCTGCCCCACATCGTTTGAGTTCACCTGTACTGCTAAATGTCTCTTATCCTTCTGTTTCCTCCTTCACCCCTCGTTGTAATCTATCTTTCAATTCACTCTTTGCTTAGCTTCTGCCTTACTAAATTCCTATGGCTCCATTATTTGTTTCCTATTCTAGACTCGCCGTGAACTCTTTGCACCATTTTTCACCCCCTTCCAGCTGTCTTTCTTTTCATCACAGGACCATTTTTTTATTCGATGATTTTTTTTATTTTTCTCCCCATAAAAATACAGATTTCCCTGTTTCCTCTCCATTTTGGTTTTGATCTCTGGCCACTTTTAAAACTGCTTCCCATAATGCCTCATCTCATGTCCTCCTCCTCAATTACTCCTTAACCCCACTCCTGCAACCTTACCTCAATTTCCTTTTCCCACATTCCCTTGTCTCATTGCAGGCTGGATTTTGCCTACTTCCCTTCTCCCTCATTATGTTACTGATATCCTTCTCCTTATTCCTCATCAGTTCACATCATCCTCATTTGCCCCTCTCCCATACCTTTTTCATGCAACTACCACCCTCTCTCTCACTTTATATATTGAGCACAAACTTCTCTCCTTCTACTCCCTCTCCCCTGCTTCCCTTTTGATCTGACATGCCCCCTATTTTGCACAGTCTCATTTGGGCCAGTTAGATTACTTACAGATGTTATTTCCATGTAATATTTGTAGTACATTTTAAATCTGCAATTTAAGTAAATTGAGATTTATTTTATTTTTATTTATTTAACCTTTATTTAACCATGGAAGAAGCCCATTGAGATATAATCTCGTTTTCAAGGAAGACCTGCCAAAGAAAGGCAGCGAAACAGCAGTTAAAAATTACATAGACACACGTATGACAATAAAGTACATTAAATCAAGTCATCTTCCAAGACATCACCTAGACATAAACTTAAAGAATCCAGCCTATAGAAAACCTCTGCACTCTACCTTAAGGACATTTGCAACTAGAGTTTTGACCTTCCTAACTAGTACCAGCACCTCTAACTGGAGAATTTTTAGTAAGGTGTTCCATCCTGAGGGTGTACAATGTGACAAAGCAGTATTTCCTAACTTGGAAATAACCCTGGAGACTTTTAAAAGTCTCCTAGACCGTGTTTGTGTTTGTTTGGTAACTTCTGACCATAAAGTTAGGAAGGCTACAAACCATTTCATATATATATATATATATATATATATATATATATATATATATATATATATATATATATATATATATATATATATATATATATATATATATATATATATAAATTCCCTCTTACCCCTTCATGGGTGGTATGTGTCATCCTCAAGCTCGGGTCCTCTACCAGAGGCCTGGGAGTTTGAGGGTTCTGTGCAGTATCTTAGCTGTTCCTAGGACTGCACTCTTCTGGACAGAGACCTCTGATGTTTTACCTGGAATCTGTTGTAGCCACTCTCCCAGTTTGGGGGTCACAGCCCCCAGTGTGCCGATTACCACTGGCACCACTGTTGCTCTGACTTTCCACATCTTTTCTAGCTCCTCTTTCAGCCCTTGGTATTTCTCAAGCTTCTCGTGTTCCTTCTTCTTGATGTTGCTGTCGCTTGGGATTGCCACATCTATCACTACTGCCTTCTTCTGCTGTTTGTCGATCAACACGATGTCTGGTTGGTTAGCCATCACCAGTTAGTGAGTCTGGATCTTGAAGTCCCACAGGATCTTAGCTCGGTCATTCTCAACTACCTTAGGAGGTGTCTCCATTTTGACCTTGGGACTTCCAGCCCATACTCATGGCAGATGTTCCTGTACACTATGACAACTACCTGGTAATGGCATTCCATGTACGCACTTCCTGCCTGCATCTTACACCCTGCTGTTATGTGCTGTACTGTCTCAGGGGCATCCTTGCACAGTCTGCACCTGGGGTCCTGCCTGGTGTGGTAGACCCCAGCCTCTATTGATCTTGTCCTGAGTGCCTGTTCTTGTGCCGCCATGATTAGTGCTTCTGTGCTGTCCTTTAGTCCAGTCTTTTCCAGCCACTGGTAGGATTTCTTGATATCAGCCACTTCTTCTAGTTGTCTGTGGTATATGCCATGCAGCGGCTTGTCCCTCCATGGCGGTTCTTCATCTTCCTTGTCCTCACCTTCAGGTTTCTGCTGCCTGAGGTATTCACTAAGCCCTTCATCTTTGGGGGCCATCTTCCTGATGTACTCCTGGATCTTGGATCTCCTGCATCTATATTAACATATGAAAAAGCCATTTTTGAAACAGCATATCATATCAAGCGACTGACAAGCGATTATATTGTGACACAAGCAATTTATTGCCAGAAATAAATTAATGTGAACAAAAATCAATCTTACTCATACTGTAAAATCAACAGGGATTATTTAGGTTTTGCTTTCAGCTTGGTCATGTAGAGCCACCCACTAGTGGGAAACTCACAGCTTTTACATAAGATTGACTGCATAGCCTGCAGCAAATAGTCAGGAATCAGTGATGTTATTTGATTGGGCTTAGCTCGTTGACTTACACAACAGTAACATTATTTCTGCATATACTTTAATCTTATGAAACTACAAAGTCCTTAAATACATTTCTATTTAGAAGCACATTGTCATTTTGTTTCCATAGGTAACATGTCAAGAACAAATTAGCATACACTTTTTCTAAGGCATTATGGGTGGCACAAGAAACCATACAATAATAACAAGTAGTACATTTGTGTATTTTGGCTGTGTCTGTTGTAAAAAACAGAAACTGCTTTTATGAAAATTTTATAAAAAATCATATGTTTGGTTTTCCTTAAAGAATGGAACATTATTAAAATGCTTTTATAAAATATATTGATACACTATGATGTATGTTGCATAATTGTCAAAGTGCAAAGACAGAAGTCCCTCACAGATACAACGGCAGAAACATCGCAGCCCCGGCAGTGACATCATCCCTCGCCGAGGAGTTCACTCCCCAGCCCTGGTAAGATCCAGACGAATTCCCCGTCGTGAACGTCCACAGGAACCACTCCGGTGAGAGGATAACCCCGAGGATGAGCCCATGCAGCTGGGCCGGAATGGTCTCACTGCTGTGGAGCAAGAATGCCGCAGAGAAAACAATTTCTGCCTCTACTGTGAACAACCAGGTCACTACATCGCCTCTTGTCCTAACAGGCCGTTAAACTGGAGGGCTCGCTAGCCGGGGGGAAGCATCCTAGCGAGCCGAGCAAACCATACCTCTGTCTTCCTATCCTCAAACTCAATTACATGCCACGATCTGCTGGAGAAACCAGACTCTGGAGCTCCAGGCTCTCATTGACTCCGGAGCTGACAAGAGCTTTTTGGACACCGCGTCAGTCAAGCAGCTGGGATTAACCACGGAGCAGCTGAAAGAGCCACTGGAGGCTAGTACACTTGACGGGAGGCTGCTGGCTCGAGTAACAATCCGCACCTGTCCTGTCCAACTCCAGCTGTCAGGTAATCACTTTGAACATATCTCCTTTTTTGTTATTGACTCACCATTGATACCATTAGTGTTAGGGCACTCCTGGTTAACCAAACATAATCCGCACATTGACTGGACAACTGCTAAGATCCATAACTGGAGCTCTGCTTGTCTTGCTAGTTGTTTGCGGTCTGCTCTGCCGTCCCCTGTAAACCGCCAGAAACCCGAACCAGACCGGCTGGACCTGTCGTCGGTCCCTGCTGAGTACAGTAAACAACAGGCTCTCTCTCTTCCACCGCACCGACCTTATGACTGCGCCATAGAGTTGTTGCCTGGAGCTACATTCTCACAGAGCCGTCTGTATAACATCTCCAAACCTGAGCAGGCGGCTATGGAGAAGTACATAAACAACTCACTGGCGGTGGGAATCATCCGACGTCCGTCGTCACCTCTAGGAGCCGGGTTTTTCTTCGTGGGCAAAAAGGACGGGACGCTCCGCCCATGCATTGACTTCAGAGGTTTGAATGACATAACAGTAAAAAACAAATATCCATTGCCACTCATGAACTCTGCCTTTGAATCCCTCCAGGGAGCTACAGTTTTTTCTAAGGTAGATCTCCGCAATGGTCACTTGGTCCAAATACATGAGGGGGATGAATAGAAGACGGCTTTCAACACCCCCCTGGGGCACTTCGATTACCTGGTGATGCCCTTTGATCTAACTAACGCACCTGCAGTGTTTCAGTGTCTTATCAATGATGTGCTTAGAGATATGCTGGGCAGATATGTTTTTGTCTACCTTGACGATATCCTCAGCTTCTCCCAGAACCAAGCCAGGTGGGCTCTTTTCTTTGGTCAGTTCAATTTTGACCCTAACCTACAGGCCCGGATCCAGGAATGCGAAATCAGACGCTCTATCCCGGCTTATCGAAAAGGAGGAGACTCGCAGAAGAGAGAGTTGGCTGTTCCCTCCGTCCAAGCGGACATCCGCAGATACAGATTGGACCACTGGTGATTGAGAAAATCATCACCCTCGTGACCGTTTGACTGCCCCCCGCCCTCAAGGTCCACCACGTCTTCCATGTGTCTCTGCTCAAGCCTGTCCGCATCAATTCCATGAACCCCTGGTCGTGAGCCTGGCCTGCTTGCTGATATGTGGGTGAATGGAGTTTAGAGTTCTTTTTTCCTTTTGGTGTGTCTGCTGTGTGATTGGTGTGTTTTTGTTTTGCGTCTGTCTCTGTGCTGCTCTGCTTCCTCCCTCATGTTCTGAGGCTGCTGGTGGGCATGGCTCCAGCTCTCCAGTACACTCACCTGAGGCTCATCAGGATAATCAAGCACACCAGTCCCACATTCAGCAATCAACTCACCCTTTAAAGACTAGCTCAACTTTCCAGTCTCCGCCAGATTGTTGTACCACTCAAGCACCTGCCTGGACCCCGGACCCAAATACTCACCAGCACCCGAGCACTGGAGCCCGGACCACTAACCCTCAAACCGACCAGAACATCAACCACCCAGCCTACTTTCGTATTAACACTTATTTTTGAATAAATTCACCTTTATTGAACCTTCGCTATAACATAAAAAATGAGTGACAAAGTCAGCAGAGTATATGGAGACTTCCAAACTTGAGAAGGATATGGAGTGAATCTCTGCAGCCAAAATGTTACTAATACTTTTCCAGTTAGCTCAGTTGTTTTTTTTCTCAGAATGCCAGTGAAAGCAATGGAGTCAAGTTTTCTATTGCTTTAGCTTGATTTATTGTGAATAGGCTGATGTGAGCCTAGAAAATGATATAAAAACTTTTTTTTTAATTTACATGTAGGAAACCATTAAACTAACTGACTGAATTGCATATCATATATGTCAAGATACCATTATCTTAGAAAAAGACAAAGTATCTTCCTTGAACAGCTGGGCACTGCACTCAAACAGTCGTAAATAGTGCATTTTGTTTGATTATTTTCAGTTTCAAATGAATGGATCACGAGACTAATCCTTTAATGGCTATACTACTTTTGTAAACAAATACTTGACATAGCGTAGCAGTCATATGAGACGTTTAAATTGCTTTTATTTAAATATAACAGTGATAAGTCATTGTTTTCTGTCTCTTCTATACCTGATCTGCAGTAACCTTATTGGTGAAACAGTTATACACAAATATTATAATCTTAGGAAAAGATGAAAAGACTGCATGTTCAGTAATATTACATGAATCAGTGGGATACTATCTTTTATATTCTGGACACACTGCAAGTTATTCTTTCTCTTGAGATTTTTGTTCTTGAATTGATTTTTTCCCATTTCATCAGGGTTAGGCAATCAAGAGAAGCTGAAAGTGTCCAGGCATGCAAGGAACCATTCAACCATAGCAGCCATGCCTTGACCCACATGACACCACTGTCTGGTCAGGGCTCATCCTTCACTTTAAGGTTTGTTATTCAATAAGATTTGCACTAATATATTAGTATATTTCAGATGTATGATTGTTATCTTGATCACATTCTCTCTTTGTTTTCACTTTATTTTTTTTGTAGGAAACAGTAACATAATTGTTGCAACAAAAAAAGAAAAGGAAAAAAGAAAGAAAATTCCCCCGAACTGTTGATGGCATTTTGGTTCTCACATTTCCTAGACCTCTGAGCTACAATCATCCAACTATACATCCAAGAATGTATAAATCCATTCATCCATCTATCCATCCATCCTCCATCCATCCATCTATCCCCCTTTCATTCCTTCGTCTATCCACCCACCCAGCCAGCCAGCCAGCTATAGCTAGCCATCTGTTATTTTCTCAACTTTTTCCCTTGCTCCTTACTCTCCCTCTACTTCTCTCATCTATTCTCTCTCTCTCTCTTGCTCGCTTTCTCATGCTCCCAAAGCCTATCCATGATATGAACGCCCTGCTCTAGTGAGCAGTGAGCTTTTTCCCCAGACATCCCTGACGGAGAGAGACAACCTTGGCAGAAGACTTTATGTAAGCAGTTGATTAGCTTCTCCGCTCTGGACCCCCCACACTCACATGATAATCAGAGTGGCTGCCATGGTGAGAAATTACCCAGAAAAATATCCATTTGACATACAGACTGAAAACACTCCAGCCGGACATGTTATGCAACGGTGACCCGCAGCCTCTTTGCACCGCAGGAGTGAAGACATGGGGCAGAAAAGAACAGCCCTATTGATTAAAAGGACACATTAAAATGGCTTTCTTTCACTGCCCTTTTAAACTGGCACTTTTTTTTCACAAGAGACACTTCATAAACTCAGGTTTAGGAAACCAGTGATGCGTTATGATTCTATTTAATTCCACAACAGAGGGTTGTTACTGTACCTTACCTTCCACTTACAATGAAAAGCTATATACAGTAGCAGTTGTGGTTGAATGAGGGTATGATGCTGAAATAGCGTTATGGGAAAGGTTATTGGGTCTGGGGGCACTTACTGTGGCAGTCTTTGGAGGAAGATGCTTCATATAAAAGCATCTGCTACTTTTTAGATTTATAGGTGTGGAAATTACCAAGTATAATTACTACTGTACTTAACTTACTCCACATCTACACTGCTATGATTTAAAAGGAAATATTGTACTTATTACACCCTTGCAGATTAGGAATTTACATACATTACATATGGGTTTATAAAAGTTGCTACACTGTTATAGGTTGTATGACCCCACACTATATAAAATAATCACTATCAACTTCAAAGTAAATATATAATAGTACAGCATTTTTTCTTCTTTTTTTCAATGTAGCAATTTTATTTATTTGTAATACATTTTCACGGTATTGACTTGCTACTGTTACTTATATGATCTGAATAATTCTTCCACCACTACGTTTCAATGTGATCTATTTATTTATTCAGACTCTTTTTTGATATAAGTTAAGAGAAAATGCTTAGAGACTGTATGAAAATAGTTGGGTTTGGTGGGGGGGGCTTATGTTTCGCTTTCAAAAAAGTCCATCACCAGCAACAATCTCCCCAATATTTCAAAATCATACCACAGTAGTGAGTTAGACAACTTCTTTAACCATTACTAACTAAAAGAGGGTTTCCCCTCTTTTAGCATATTTCAGATGGTATAATTTATAAATAAAATAACATTTTCACAATACGTGCCACCAATACAAATTAAAAATAAACTTGGCAATTCCCCAATCTATGACAAACAAATAATTCATCATGTTTACCAGCCACTGTTTATCTTTGACCCATAAGCTACTGCATCTACACAATGTCACTGCCACTGAATAAGTGAACTGGACACCAGTATAAAGCCTTGAGCTCAATTTAGATTTAATAATAAATCTAAATTGTAATATTGATGTGTTGTGTAATATGAGATTAGTTGCATTACTCTTTGTCCCTTTCTTACTCTTTGTCATAATTTAACCATGATGATTTTGATAGGGCTGAACAATTTTGGAAAATAATCTAATTGCGATTTTTTTAACCAATATTGCGATTGCGATTTAATATGCGATTAATTTTTAAGCTCTAGTCGTAAATCAGTAAAAAAATCTGTTTTTTTATGTTTTGTGAATACATTCTTGAGAATTGAATCTGCATAGCACAGTATGTTGCTGCTTGAGTGAGCATGCAGATCCTGTATGACTATAACAACAGCAGCTGGTATGAGGTGCAGGAGAACCAACTCAAAGTTAGCTGAGGAACAGATGGACCAGCTGGTTGTTTCTGGTGGGTTACCATGGTAATGTGGATTTGACCTTATTTGTGTCTAATATTTCTACCACACACCAATTCCTTTCTTTAATGATTTATGCATATATGTCCATATTCATATCCACTTAAGTGTACCCACAACATGGTTATCCACTTCACACACATTACTCAGTCATCAACAAAAAACAAATGTTTTCACTCGTTTGCCCACACACCGATTTCCAGCAGAATCCGACAGTGCCTGCTGTGCTTGGAGTCACTGCTGCATCTTTTCATTCAACTTGCTTTCTAAACGTAGGGAGGGCTCATGTGTACCTCATTAGCATAGGTTCTGTCCACAGCATGCAGCCTGTCATCAATCTTCCACTTAAGATATGCAAACTTGTAAGAAAAAAAGAGAAGAAAATCAGACAGAGAAGTGTAGATCAATTTTATGGTAGTTTCTAATGCTGGTTGGCAGAATAGATCTGTGTACTTTGCGAATAAAAAAATCAATATAAAATTGGTTACAGTGGCATGTCTGTTCAGGTAGTCGCCATATCTATGGCTAATATGCATGTTAATGCTTTAATAATTCAGTCATTATGTACTATTCTTGACATGCGTGAAGGATGTCTGTGTCCTCTACAGCTTGTGATTTAAATTGATAAAAGTGTATTTTTTTTAAAAATGCACTAATGTTATTGTTTTTGTATAAGGAACCTATAGCCACCTCAAAGCTGAGCTTTAAAACTTGTTAAATTTCTCATATACTTGCTACTAAACTCTCTCTTCCCTGCATCAGTCTGGTCCTTGAACCTCCCAGTGTTAACCTGCCTTCTTTATAGCCTACCAAAATGCCAAAACAAAAAGAAGCTCACTACATTGATTTCAATGAAGAGTTCTAACTGCTATTAAGGCAGTGTTTCCTGCCAGTAAAACTTTTTTTTTTCTTCTTGAGTGCATGGAGCCAGGAAGCCCACTTGATGTATAGAGATGCTTTAATGCAAAGATCACAGTACCTAATATAAAGTTGGATGGTATTAATTTCTTACATACTGTAGCTGTATACTGTAATGTAAGTGCTAGCCAGGTTAGGGTGAGTGTCAACATTTTCTTTTTTAGTGAATAATATTATGTAAAAACAAATATAAAAATATATGCACACCATGTTAATAGTTTACATTCTGATATATTTCACACGGTACATCAGCTTTTTTCGTATTTCATGTTATGTGGATTAATGGCTGAGTACCTCCCAATCCAACTGAACTTTATAATCTAGATGTTGAGATCACACCAAGCTGCTTAATAGCACTGGTTCCCGGTATGTTCTCATCTCTCTCTCTCTCTCTCTCTCTCTCTCTCTCTCTCTCTCTCTCTCTCTCTCTCTCTCTCTCTTCTATTGTATTCCTCACAATGAATCTTTAGCCTATATTGCAGGATACACTCGGAATGAATGAATGGATGAATGTGGACAGGAGCAGAGTTTAAAACACACATCACTGGACAGCTGAACAGCCAGCAGAAGTGTTTGGTCTGTGGAGGGGACAGGGTGACACACTAACAAGGGCACACTAATGTCATCAGTACAAACAGTTGGAAGGTGCTATTGCCATTAAAGATAAAATGAAAGTAACTATGTTTAATAGGTGACACCAACGGTTCCTGTTAAAACATTAAAATAACACTTGAGTAAACATAGTAAATAAAAGAAAATTAATGAAAACAACCATTTAACACTGAGAGGTCTTCTACAAATACTAGTACTAGTGCTAGAATCCTTGAGGATCAATAAGTAATCATGGTGAAATGGTCCTATCCTCAGTACCCCTGTGGTAGTCCCCATTAACTAAAAGACCAACAAGGGAGTCAGTCATCAGTGCTGTTTTGGGTGGCATTAGACACATCATCGATATGACCCATCAAGCTCCTAAAAACACTCCCCCTTGTCCCTTTAACCTGGCCGTGTTTACATGTACGTACTCAAAGTGGCATGCCCTCACATAGCATATTTAAGATATATCATAGAGAAGCCAGAAGCCTTTGACTGTGACAATTATTATCTATTATGTTTTAAGAATTGTTGAAAGTAGTAGTTCCTATGTCAGAGGCATCTGGAAAAATCACAACCTTAATTTCTTTTTACTTACATACCTGATGCATTTGTTTCTACAGTTATGTTTAATGTAGCTGTTTTGTTGTAGGTTTAGTTGTGGCACACTGATGCTACACCCTTCCACCAACTTTCATGAAAATCAGGCCAGTAGTTTTTCTGTAATCCTGCTGACAGACAAACAAACAAATGGCACTGAAAACATAAACTCGTTGAGGAGGTTGTTTTTTATTATCTTCAAATTGTGGTACTTTTTCTGTTCAATTTCTGTTAAAAGTGTAAGTTGAAACTCTTGGTACAACTTCACCCATGCTATTGAGTGTCTGGGAAATATGGCTAGGACATGAGTAACATGAACAAAGAAATTCAAACTCAGCACAAAGAAAAGAGAACACACAGTAGCCAAATGAAAGTTCCTATAGAGGTGTAAGATAACAGTAATGGTAGTGGTAATAATACAAATATTAATGAAAATGAATAATAGTAATAATAATGATGGAAACAGTAATTATAATAATAATGGAACTAATAATAATAATTGTAGTAGTAGGTGTCAAGCAGGAACAATAAGGAGCAGTAGGTGGTTTGCCATCATAGATCTAGACTCTACAGCTCCGGAGGCAGAAATACCTGCTGAAAGCGACAGAAAGAGAAAGGAAAGAGACGATAAAGCACAAAACTATGGGAGAAGGAAGAAGTTGAGTTAGTAATGGTGAATGCATGCAGATGTGCACCCATGAGTAATTTGTTGGAGGAGAGTACAAGCCTGCAGAAGTTGAGATGTGACCTTTCACCTGCCAGCGTGGGAGACCCAGCCGTTGGTACCCTGCCATCTTCTCTGCAAGCTCCAGCTGACCTCTCGCAACAAGAAAATCTTGGTTGCTATGGTATCAAGAGGATTTTTAATGATATGCTTGGAGATGTTTCTATGTAGAGGCTTTATAGAGACCGGTTTACTGCTGCCAAAGAGTGCACCATATTTCCATGCCAACAATGGCAACAGGTTATTTGAACTGCCAAAAGTGATCAGAACAATGCTTTATTTTAAGTGGGGCCCAGGTGGTGGTGCATGTTGCTTTCCACGATGTAAAGTTCCTGGGTGTGTGCCATCGTGTTTAAAGAAAACAATGGAATGTTTTATGCATTGTAATGCATTGAGATCTTACATTAAAAAAACTCATCGAAGCTCCTCATCTGTCCAGTGTGATGTTTCCATTCCAAGAGCAAGTGGAGCGCTGGAGTGTATCGAAGGAGGTCGTTCATCACTGATTCTGTGGTTATTTATAACAGTCCCCATGTGTAGGTCTAATCAGAACAGGAAGTTCCTCATCAAATTAACCAGGAAATATATTTCCATGAATCATGCAGCAGACTAAGGTCAATTAAACAGCAGGGTTACTGGGGCTAAATGCAGATGCAAATTCAAATCAGATCTGTAGTATTTCTGACAGTTAATGAATTTTGCCTGAACATTTTAGAAATCAACACTGATAATATAAAGTATAGTTACATTTCCATCATGTAATTTCAATTTTACCTCCTCCACTACCAGTGTAATCACATTTAGCAGACTCCCGTTCTTCTGCTGTGTAAGAAGTGTTTTCCTCTTGCAGCACCCAAAGATCAGTTAAATTTCCATGTTTGTGAAGTGGACAAGATATATGACACATCATTTATGTTACCATGAACCTAAAGAGAGATCTCTCCCTGTTCAGAATTATTTTGCAACAAGTAACAGTTAGAAAGTCACTACAGCTGTTATGAGCTTCTTTAGATCTAATTTACATTTCAAACAGTGACACAATATAAAATGTTACTAAACACATTTCATCCTTGAGTTGATAAAAGATAGACTGAATAAGGACCACAAAAGCCTCACTAGCTCAACGCTCATCAAAACACTTTATTTTCCCATATCATCAACAGATAAAATGTGCAACATGTTCTCACTCTCAACTGGTGAAATATCGCACCTTGGTCAGTGGCTTTATACTCTTTATACTATGTCACTTGTCTTTGGCGGCACATAAAAACATTACAGTACGAAAGCATCATCCAAAGAGAGCTATTTGGCCTCTCATCCAAGAGTCTTCTTCAGATCTAACTGACAGGGAGTCAGTTAGAACTGGCAGGGAGTCCCAGGTATTTAACCTCTGTACGGTCATTATCAAAGTGATGGATATCACTTGTTTTGATCGTGCTTCTGGCTGTTTGTTATTTGCTACGGTTGTTACAGTCCCCTAAGGCCAAATCTGAATAACCCTCATTGGCATTGATAAATTATGCCAAATTTAAGTGTTTTTTCAGTCTCCTGGGAAGGGATGATTGTAGGTCGGGGATAAATGGTTTAGCAGACCTCCTCCCCGTTGAGAGATGGCTTCTCGATGTTGGTGTAGATGGCTTCTTTTACTCTTATTTTAAACACAGGATCATCATAGAGCCACTGACCAAGTTGCTGTATTTGACAGGATGGAAATGTGATATGCATGGTGATTGTTCCATTCAAGATATTCCACATGAAGTGAAACCTCCTAAGCATTGTTTCACACACAATACTGCCACTAAGCAACAAATGGAATAGGAGATCTGTGTGCATGACACCACCTTACATCCTTCAGAGGAATAGGATATGGAACGAAATGAAATGAGATTCAGCTGGCACCTCCACACATAACACCACCACTAGTCTTTCTGTGGCTCTGTCACACAAGGAGAGACAAAAAGAAAGCATCTAAGTATGTTTCCCATCTGTGTGACACAGTGTTCTGGGTTATTGGCTAGTTTGTGCCATCATATTTCTTCTTGAGCACGTCAGGCATGAGAGATTGAGCTCTGCTTGTGTGCCCCTTTTATTTATTCATATTTTATCTGAATCCCATACACCCCTCCCTCTTTTTACTTCTATCTAACTCCTTCTGGTTCTCTCCACTATCCACCTCTCAGTTTATTTCTGACTATCCTCTCACCTCTTCATTTCTCACCTTCCTGCTTCTGTTTCATCTATGCCCCCTCCCTCTCTCCCTCCTTCTGTCTCTCTATCTTTTTCTCTCCTGGGTTGACAGTGTGGAAAGTTGATGAATCAGACTGCATGTGACAGTCTGGTATTTGAGTGAATCTGATGTGGTTAATATGGTGCCTGCTGACAGCACTGTGGAAATCGCTCACAGTGGAGGAGCACTGAGACACAGCTACTCTATGGCCCAGTTACCCTCAACCACTCCAGTGCTAGTGTGTCTGCGTAGGGGGAGCATGTGTGGTTCTGTGTGTGTGTGTATGTACAAACAATTTTTCCCAGTGGGTCAAAGGTCACCAGAATAAGCAACCTTCACTTTTCTCTGCCCACACAGATCAGCCTTGTTCGAACAGGTATTCCTTTAAGAGTTCACATATTCATGACTGTGAAAGCCAAGGAGCTTCACCGGATGAATTAAAGTGAGACTCACATCTACCTCTCTTCATGGTGTTACATGGTGCTTACAGGAAACAAAGGAAGTTCTCATAAAACTCATGTTACATAATGACTCGCTTTAGCTAAGATAATTTCTAAAGAGATGAGTAACTTTGAGTGTTTATTTATTTATGTCAAAAACTGACATAAAATATGAATAAATATAAACTGAAGTAAATAAATATAAAATGCAAATTAGTATTTCCAGTGACACTGTAAATCAAATATTACCGTAAATCGATCATTACATTGATGATTTCTTTGCCTTTGTTGCTTCAGGTATACTAGAATTTGTGATCTTTTAATGTTTTTGTTAGCTTGATTAATTTTAATTCCATGGAATATTCTCTATTATATTTAGATTATATGAAGAACAAATAACTATCTACAAATGCTTTCCCCCCAAGAATAACTACAACACCCTTTGAACACAACTTATTTTTCATTATTTTATTTAACTTAATTAAATAAACACATGGGCAGAGGTCTTAAATAGCAAATTGGGTTTATTCTTAAATGATTAATAAACCTTGAGGCCAAAAGTTATTACTGAGATAATCTTTCTTTTCTTTTTTAAAATATATTTTTGGGGGCATTTTTATGCCTTTATTATAAATTTGTCAGAAGAGCAATTACAAGAAATAAAGGGGTAGAGAGATGGGAAATGGCATGCATGTGTTTTAAACCCTCATAGGCTGTTTACATTATTCATCTGTGAAACTTTATCTAAGCACTGACTGTCTCAAATTCACTGCGCATGTAATGCATTTGATTATTACTGAGTTGTAAATGCCTGTTTTGCATTGGTATGAATCTCACTACTGTGACTGTGTACATATTTGTGCATCCATGAGCATCTGTGTTCATCATCACATATACACATACCAAGCTCTTTCTACATGTCAGTCTATGTGTGTGTGTGTGTGTGTGTGTGTGTGTGCACTCAATCTGTGATTTTCTCCGTGTGCCTGTAAAAACATATGGTGAG
This sequence comes from Lepomis macrochirus, assembly GCA_024633595.2. Taxonomy (NCBI): domain Eukaryota; kingdom Metazoa; phylum Chordata; class Actinopteri; order Centrarchiformes; family Centrarchidae; genus Lepomis; species Lepomis macrochirus. The sequence continues at coordinate 12,481,539 of JALXJV020000021.1, read as the reverse complement.
TCAGTGTGTAGGAGTTGAGCGCCAGTGTGTCTGTGGGAGGAGGAAGAGTGGATAGGTGGTGATGGAGAGGAGAGAGGATTCAGGTTGTACACCAATAGGTGGCACTCTACCCTTTTGTGATTGGCTACGGTGACCCAGACTAAGACAGGTCTGAAAGCACATGCGTTTGCTTCAGAACGACACAGGATGTTGGATGATAAACTTCCTTTTTTTATTTCTTCCTGCCGGCTGCACTTAGTGTAGATGAATGAAAGAAGAGGGAGAGGAGAGTGTGACTGGGGGTGAGGGTGGAGGTTACACTACTCTAGGTGGATAAATACAGAGTTAACACTGCAGGGGTAAGAGGCTCACTTTCCTTTAGGGCCAAATGCATGCCTTTATGGTGTCTTGAAAAAAAACATGTATATATATCTGCGTAAACATGTATGTCAACAAATACGGTGTCATAAACTGTGTAAATTTACAGAGTAGAACATATTGACACTGAATTTTATAAATGTGTGAGTGACTGATTAAAGTACATCCCTACCGTCCTTTCACGATATCTCGCATCACTATGATCTTTGGGAGCTGTAAAGGAGTCGTGTGTAGTGTACAACATTTATGTGTGAAATGAGAATGATTGGCTTCAAATGAAACAAATAAAACTGGTTAGTTGAAACCATCGTGATCTGCATGAATAGAGACTGTAATAATTATCTCACTTCTCACTATGATCTGTTTGGATGAAAAAAGTTCCTCACATGTCATATAATGAAAATGGTGGCAATAATAATAACATGCCCTGTTAGATGGGCTACAGATATTGCATCATCACAGGCTTAAAATGAAGACTGTGTTAAAATCCCACAATGAGGAGAGCCGCAAAGGCCACTGTAAAAGACTGCATCTCTCTATTCGCAGTAGCAATTTCATACAAAGTGAAAGAGAGAAAAAAAAAAATATATATATATATATTTACATAATCTGGCTTTATTGAACATTGTAATATACAATCCTGTGGGAAATGTGAATATGGGGTCATTTATTAACAGGAAAAAATACCTGAATATGCAACTATTGTTTTCTGTTGTAATAAAAACAGGCCATCCTCGTGACAATAAAAACTAATAGAGAGCAATGTGTACAAGGAGCAAAATGTGGATGAACTTAACTACTAAAATACAAAAGTTGTTGTCTGTCATTCAAACCAGTGCAAATGGTTGATGCAGTGCAGCTGATCATCAAGCAGGGTCCTACTGTTGGAATACAAATAGCAACCTACAGTAATACTTAATCATATTCACAAAATATACACATAAATTAACAATGTAGAGCATTTGTTGTCTTCTAAATTGTGCCCACAAATTCTGGCCAAATGACAGTGTAGATATGAAAAAAGGGTTTAACTGGCTAAATGAAAGACTCAATAAAGCCCATGCTTCTGAAATGAAACAAAATGACAAAAGGGCAGTTTATGGCCGTAGTCACCATAGCAATAGAATTCTATATTCTATGGAATTCACAACCTTCTACATTCAACAACCCTAACAAGCACAATAAGGATGGGAGGTCATGCAAGTGCGGTTCTCAATGTGGTGCGATGGAACTGAGCTGCTAGGCTGGGATCAGAGGGCTGATCTATTGGGTCACTGATAAAAGCAAACAAGCTCAGTCATATAAAAAAAACACCCGCACTCATGCGTACACACATCCATACATGCCTTCTCACTTGAACTTATTTCTGTTTGACTATTCGAGTATATTCTGTAGAAACACACTGTCACCGCTGGAGGTGGGAGGTCGCTGGTTTTCTGAGGCTCCATTGGGGTGAAGCCAGCAGTTCTGTAGTCTGAGTTCAGGTTTTCCCACAATGGAGCCTAACATACAGAGATGTTGGGGCTGAAGTGCCCGGTCTCATCAGCCTCTGCCTCAAAGACGGAGGGTCGGAGGGTGATGAATGAAGTAGAGGACGTGTGGGGATACAAATACAGTTCATACAGCCTGACAACACTGTTCTTTTAGTCCTCTGGTGTAGATGTGAAAGAAAAAAAAAACATGCAACAATAGGCCTTAAAATTAACAACTCATTTGCACTCCATAATTGACAAGATTAGGCCATAGTTACATGTCAGTTCAATTTCACCTGACCAAGAATTTATGAGCATACCTAGCACATCAGATTTTCATGCCGGAGAGTGGAGTTTGCAAGTCCTGTCATAGACTTGCAACTAAGGTTTGCCTTTTTTATGTTTTAGTAGCTTGACCCATACCTTAGCCATATCATAATTGCAATGTGCAGATACCGTAGAAAGTGACAATTTCAAATCCTTGGCGCTGGATATAATCCGAGGTTTCGCAGAATTGTCCAGTGTTGATGTTCTTATCTGGCGATAGAGTTGCTTGTTTGCAACCAGTTCATGACAGCTTTGTAACTTCAGAATATGATTTTACGCAAAGGATCCCAACCTTGGGGCTCCAACAACAGTCTATATTGCATTTTTTATTGCATTGCATATTTTTATTATTTATTCTTGAACTTGTTTATGATGCAAAGTTTTAATCATGCATTATTTTTTTTATTATATCGGCGTTGTTGAACTAAGCTCTACCATGCTGGTTTGTTTAACAAATCAAAGTGCTAATAAGAAATACATACAATTCTAACAAATGAAGAGCTTCCATATCAACTGGAATAAAAATAATCATAACACAATATTACAGAATATAGAACCAGGCAATCATGGTACTTCATGTACAGTACCTTCTATAGATAGGGCCCTTAGCAAGTGCGAGACTGAATATGAACACAGGGGCAATTTACACTTAATTTACACAGCTTCTATAACATAAAGCTTGTGGGAGAATTTTCATCAACCAGAGGAAGTGTACAGTTTTCAAGACCACTATAATCTTTTCGTACAGTGAGCAGTTTTTTTTTAATTTCAAAAGGTGCCTGTGTTGATAAGAGACACCTTTAATGAGAACATCCTCGTGGATGATGAATGTCACAAGAAAGCAATACACACATCAGTTTATATTTAGACACCACATGGCTTTAACATGTTTCCCTCTGTACTTAATTGGAAACAGTGTATAATCATATGCAAATCCATACAAGTGGATTATTAATGAATATGTTTTGGCATTTTCGTATAATTGATGATGATAGGTTTAGGTTTCTATTTTTCACTGCTTTTTTAAAGTGAAAACCAGGAGCCAGAGCTGTCATCTCAAGAAATAATTGGCAACCAGTGTAGGAATCCTTTAACTTCAATTAAAATGACTACAATGAAACAAAACAATAAAAAAGAAAATGATAATGTTAGTGAATAAAAGCCTAAATCTTTTCTGGGGAAAGATGGGTTGTTGCCAGGATACATAAAAAAACATACACTTAACTGTATGGGATGGTAGCGAGTATAGGTGCAGTAGTGAGTTAAGTCTTTTTTTAACGAATGTCTGACATAAGACTTGGCTAAACTTTCCATTCATTGTGTTTACATTCATTGTTTCACTGAAGTGTTTTGCAGGTCATACATTTTGCAGCTCAGACTAATTCTTCTGACTTACATTAACTGTCTGGCAAACTTAAAATTGAACATTTGTTCTCCCAACACATTTGCAGAGTCCTCTGTTCCTGTAGGCAGGTACTGTGTGTTTCTGTGATCACAGCTTTGGATTGTAACAAGTGATATTATGCTAGTCATTAAATTGTGCACTGATGTTTCAATTTGTTTTTCTGTCCATAGGAAATCTAGGACATACAATCCTGTCATTGTGAAAATCATGGAAAACATAAAGTATAAGTGAGTGGTGATGTTTTACTGTCTTTTTCTTTTTATATTTGCATGTGCACATTTCTCCATGTGCTTGTGCATGTGCCAGTGAATATTCAACCAGGCCAATGTATATGTGGAACACAGTAGTAAAACCCTTTGAAGATTTTGCTTCACATCCTCTGTACTCCATCAGCACAGGGAAATTAAGCCTAAGAACCAAAAAATGTTGTTGCAAATGAGCGTTGTGGGTCAAAAAAATAAAGAGCGGAAAGAAGAGCTGGGAGTGAGAGAGTTCCTGTGAGTCAGTCAGTCACACTAGATCCAGTCAGGGCAACGGGTACACTCATTCCCTCGAGTGTGTTCTAAATATCAGGGTAGGGAATGTGTCATTTCAAACATACATGCAAAATCACTCTCATGTGTGGAAATGCATGCATGTTCTACGCACACAGAAATAAATACATACAAGTAGCGGCTCTGCCTCTGGCTCTGCATCCTAACTAGCTTAGCTGTGACGTCTTGCCCCATCCACCCGGGAAGGGAATACAGGACAGACACTGAAAAAGTGTCCTAATGTGTAACTTTTTTTTCAATATTGGGGAAGAGAAATATAGAAATGAGAGAGACAGAGAGAGATGTAGTACCTGTTTGAAATGGTTCCAGAGCCTGGGGCCCACAGGCTGTGAGCTCCTGGGCCGAGCTGGCAATAGGAGGTGGTTCATCTGCTCTCAAAACCCTCACTTTCCAAGGGAGTACTTAAAAAGAAATACAATGCACTGAGGCAGCATAAAAGAGTGCTTGGCAAACGTCTGTCATCTATTTGTTGTGTTCATATATATGCGTGTGTCCGTGAAAGTGTATGAAAGTGTTTGTGCATGTGAGATTTCCAGGAAGATAACTCTTAGGCTTAGACGGTATCCCTGTAAGACAGAAAGAAGAGAAAGAAAGGTAGCATTAGTGAAAAAGTGGAAGCTGTGTACCCGTGTGTGTGTGTGTGTGTGTGTGTGTGTGTGTGTGTGTGTGTGTGTGTGTGTTAAGGAGAAATAGGCACCCTGGTATGCTGCCCAGAGTAAATAAAGGTTTTCTCTTCAAATTATGGATTTTAAATTTGATCATATTCAAACATACAGATATATGCATACACACACCTACACACACACCTACTCCATTCCACATCTGTCCACATCTGCCTCCACACAAACACAAATGCATATTGGTATGATGTAACATTCTCTGGCTCACTCTTGCTGCGAAGGTTGGCATTGATTCCGGGCTGAATTTAAAATTTGAATTTATTCAGTCCCTCACTGCCAATGTTGTTCACAAAGACCTTGTGAAACTCGTCTGGGAACCTCTGCCAGGTAGTTCACACCTCCACCTCCTCCGCCTGATGTGTTAAAGCAGGAGACACTTTTGACAGCAGAGCCATTTTCAGCCAGAGAACTTTCATGGCTGCTGGCAAACAAAAAAAAAGCCAACTTCTGTGCGGTTTTTGGTTGGTAGGTAGGTGGGGATGAATTTGGAGGTCAAGCAGGTACTATTTCCATGTGTTTTAAACTAACAAAATTCAATTGATTTACTAGTTAAAACAATTTCTGTTTAATTCCTGTGTGCAGTATCCAAATGTTTGTGTGTGGCTGTGTGCACTGACATTGAATTTTGGTTTAAACTCATAGTTTACTTCATGTTGCAGCCCAACAGTCTTGCACTGCGCAATCTCACTAACTGGTATTCAAATGAAGCATTTAACTAGTGGTGGGCCGTTATCGGCGTTAACGGCTGCGTTAACGGCTGCGTTAACGTGAAACTCTTATCGGGCGATAAAAAAAATATCGCCGTTAATCTATTCTCAAAGTTGGGTTGGGAGCTGGGTCTATACTACGCAAGCTATGATGACTTTCACCTTGATATTTTAGCACAGATTTATACCGAATCGCACTGTAGGGGGCGAGAACAAGTCTTCGAACCTGTGCGTCTGCCTACTGTGAAATTACCACATCAAACGTGACGTGCTAACATGGATGCAGCTGTTGCTGCGTTTCATTTTTTTAATTTTTTTTATTTTTTGCTGCGTTTCATTTACCTCGGAGGTTGGAGCTGGGAATGACGTCACACCCGAGTTGACGGCGTTCCAGTTACAACCTCGCTCGGCCAGCCGTTTGTTTACAACTAGCCAGGTTAGTTATTGATACGCCGGTTGATTAAAAAACGCATTGTGCACGCTATACACAAGTACATCTTATTGAACATGATTTATTTTCATCACCAATTATCATAGTAGAACAGCTTTCTCAAGCAGTTTGTGATGCATTTTGGAAACAGGAGATGAGCCCTGTTCTAATGCAGCACCTGGCTTGAAACCTGGCTTGAAACCCGTTCGCACACATATTTTAAATGCCTTTGGCAGAATTCAAATGGGCCATTTTAATCTAGATTAATCTATGCCCACCCCTACATTTAACACATGTGTACATATGTATATATTTGATTATAGAATAGTGTGAATACTTCAAGTAACCTGGCCTAATGGCCTAACCTGTGACAGACTTTCAAATAGTAATAACTAATAGTTTTAATACTCTTTAATTTTCTGGGATAACTCATAATAGAGTCTAGTGTGATTTAAGAAAAGTGAGCAAGCTTCAGTGTCTTTCTCTGGGGCACACTGACAGGTCATAAAACCACTGACAGACTCATATTGGCTATTGCAGAGACTGAACTTGTGACATGTTGATGAGTGGACCATTTCTCTTTAGACTGCCCTAACTACATTAGCGCTGTAACGGTTCTGAAACCGAGACCGAAACCGCGAAAAGTCCATTGTCTCATCTTGGGACTAGTGGAGCGGTAGCGGTGTATATCCTTTTTGTATTGACAGTAGATTATTGTAGATTATTGTAGGTCTTGTCCACCTTATTTTAGCGTTTATTTACTACTTAAATGTGCTCCTCTTCTCTTCTCCCTGCACTCACACACTACACCCAAACGACGCTGTTTTCCTAACCATAACCAAGTACTTTTGGTGCCTAAACCTAACCAAACTGCAACTGCTTCACATTGTCAACAAAGCCTCTGGCGCTTAACTTTCCAGCGCAATCTGATAGGTCACACATTTTGGTGTCACACCGGCTTCCTCCTCCTCATTCTGTCTCTCTCTCTCTGGTTGTGTCTCTGCTGACTTTCTCCATCAGCAATACATTTCATAAAGTTGCCGTGTTTAATAAGCTCACCCACGATTCAGTTCTCAAGAACGCCGCATGTGGATCGAAACCGAAATTCATGTTAGTAAACGACATCTGCAGTGGTGCTTTCACTGACGCTACGTAATGTAAAATTTAGCAGATAACATCTTTCTCCCTAAAGTATATGTCGAAAACATTGCATTTAGTGCAAGCTGTAGGCCTATATTTTGTTAATATTACACCTTTGAGCAATTTTATTGTTTTCCAACTGCGTGACTATTTTCCATATTGTCCAGTCATGAATGAGTGATCATGCCATCATACCATAAACTTCAACTACTTTAATCAACCCAAGATGAAACATAAAAATCAAGGTCTAAACCAAACCGTGGATTTTGTGAATCGTTATACCCCTATTAAGTAAGTAAACAGATGGTCAATATTCAGTGAGTAAAGAAGACTGATACACAAGACAAGTCCTACAGAAGAGTCATCTTTGCTCTGAAATGGCTAGATGATCAATTTTGAGTAGATGAGCTTAGAGGGTCACCACTCTGCTCAGGTTGTTAGGCTGTTCCATCTTATCAAGAGGAAGCAGTGCACAGGCAGTTCACCATTGGAGGGAGAGATCGGGGGTGAGGGGGAGTATAGAGACAGGGAGGGGGTAGCAGAGAGAGGGAGAGAGTGTGTCTGAAAGAGTGACACTTAGATAAAGTGAGAAATTGAGAGAGCAATTGAGTGTGATGGATAGTTGGAGAGAGAGAAAGAGCTGTATATGTGAAGAGAAAACCAGCGACAAAGAGCAGTTTCCTTGTGTGATAACAATTTATCTCTGTATAAGGATTTGTAAATGTTCACATTTCTACGCTTCAGTGCACACACAGACATCTATGTAAACACAGGTAGATGAGTGAGAAATGCATTCATGCAAGCACACACAAAGTGACAAAGGCGGATGTAGCAATTCCCACGAGGCCGCAGAGAGAAATATGATAGATAGGGGATCTCTGTTTATATCGGTCTTCTTCACTCCCTGTCTGAGTGGCCTTTAATTGAATGATCATTACACCAAAGTTATGGCTATGGTGCCGCAGTCGAAAAATCGGAATTGAGTTGGAAACAGCATTTAGTGGTTTTGATTTATGAGCAACAATGGGAAGTTGTTTTTCAAGCCTGGCACTCTGATGGGCAATAAAGAGGAGCAGGGCTTATCACCTGCTGTACCCACTCTGACACATATGCACCAGTCAGCCTGCCAGCAAGCCAGCCAGCAACCAGTCAGCCAACCAGCTGGGGCCCCTCATGGAAGGAAGTGTTTTCAGCAAATTTGTTTCCTTCATGTCTCGTTCTGAATGGTGCTATTCATTAAAATAGCCTCCAGTCGGTAGGCACTGCTGCCATTGCACATTTATACACTTGTACGCCTGTATCCTCACAGAAGTAGACACACACACACACACACACACACACACACATTCCACCTGCACACACACATACTCACACAAACAGAGTTTTCTTCTGGTCCAGCTCATCTTTGCAGGAGGGCCTTCTATCATAAAAGCGAAGCTACAAAGGGAGAAAAGGATCTGTTGCGTGCACTGCTATCTGCTTTCAGTTGGGGCCACTGGAGCTGTATATTTATTTCTCTGGAATGAAAAGGACTGCCCGCTTTCATTTAATGGATGTTATATTTGGACTAAGGTGGATCTAACTCAGAATCAAGGGGTCACTAGTGTGGGTGGTGTTAATTGTCGCAGTGTGAAGCATTGTACAGAGGATTGTGATTCAGCTGTGGTCCATATCACTGAGGAGGACTGCTTTCATTTTCATTTTCACACCAGAGCTGTCCACAATGGGTCTGTTCAGGCTCACAGTTCATCATCATGACATGTTCCTAACCTGTAATTTTAAAAAAAGCTAGTTACTCATATGCCTGTCCATTAGCCAGATCTCAAATTGGACTGCAATACAGATTGGGCCAGATGGCTTTGGTCAGTGCTGGGCAGTAACGTGTAACTCAGTAATGTGTTCCTGCAATATTATTACTTTTTCCAGTAGGTAGTGGTGTAACGGATTACTTTTCTAAAACAGTAATACTATTACAGTTACTAATCCAAGTAACGCTGCACTACTGAACGCACCATCCTTGAAGTGAATGTGCGACTGTGCAGCAGGTCAGAGGCACTGGACTTTGTTGTTTAATACCACTCAAAAACTAAAGGAAAAATGGAAAAACAAAGGAGAGTGGCATTCTTTCCACAGGTGTAAGTAGCTACTGGGATTATTGTGTCACAGTCTATGCAACAAACATTGTCGTCTATTGTAAACTTAAAAGCTTTCAACCGCGACCAATTCTACATTTAATTTATTGGAGCATCTGCTGAAGCAGCACAGCAACATGAAACTTACAGAAAGAAAGTCAGGCCGCAACTGTCACTGATGGTTGTACTTGTCGGGAGAGAGTGGTGTAAACTAACGTTTTGTAAAAATATTGAAAACTGCTCTTATAAATAGGCTACATGTGCAGAAAAACAGTAGTTCAAAAGTCAGAATTTACTTGCTTTATTTTTTTATTTCAATCAGTGGTGTAAAGAAATGTTATATGTTTTAGAAAAACATACTCTTTGCTGCTGTTATGAATACGATATTAATTAAAAAGTTGGGAAAGACTGCTTTGCTAGGGGGTGAAGGGAGGTGGTAGTGAAAGCAGTGTTTCCTGTGCATTGATTTATTTGTGGCTGCCCAAAATAAATCAGTGTATAGAATAATTATCAGCCCTGACTGCCACATATTGATTTTCTATTTTTTTTACTAGGCATATTTAAAATTGTACTTTATTGAGGAGCTTTATTGTGGAGCATATATTCGTGCAGCACATCCTCTCGCTTAATCCCTCCCTCTCTCTCTCTCTCTCTCTCTCTCTCATGAACACGGCGCACAAACTTGTCCAAAGTTAGAATACAGATAGAGATGGGTTGTCGAGATTAGCGACCAGTGCGTAGCAGTTCGGCAAAGCGTAAACTCAAAATCAATGAAGCTAAAGCCACCCTCTATTTCAACATATTTACCAAGAAAAAACAGGTGGAAGGTGACGGTGTAACGGTTTGCAGCACAAAGCAACAGTTGTTTAAAAATTACTTAGGGTCATAGGTTCACCACACAGTCATTTTATCCTAATTTACGGCCTCCACATAGTATTTTAGGTTTCTTCTGGGAAAGAGGATGTCTCTTCCATAGATATTAAACTGCAGCAGGCCAATTAATCTGCCACTTAACATCATAATGTGCAGAGCCCAACACAACAGTAGATCTACGGTATTGGCCTAATATCGGTTCACACACAGTCTTATCGCTGTGTTAGCTGTAGTAAGAGATGCACCAATTCCATTTTTCCTGGCTGATTCTAATTACTGATTATAGGTCTGACCTGTTGATTCTGCTTATTTCTTTTTAAGAACTGTAACTGACAGCATACACAAACATCTTAGTAACTTTTTATTGGAAAAATGTTTTTATATTAGGATCCCCATCAGCACAAGTAAAAAATGTTGGCTATGCTCACTAGGGTCCATTCAATTGTATGGGCTAATGAAACATTGATTATTAAATAACATTTGCATTTTCACTGTTTTGTACAATAGAAAATAACCTCCAGTTGTCACAATCGTGTCCTGAGCTTGTCTGTGTCATATTATTTTGGCCATGCCTTCTGTGTTCAGTCCTGTCTGTGTGTCTTGTTGGGGAGTCTGGGTTTTTGTTCCATGTCTTTGTTCCCAGTCCTGTGCCTTAGTTCATGTTGTAGTATCTGCTTCTAGTTCTTTCTCTGCATCATTTTGGCTTAGTCTGCTCGGTACTCTGTGTTCTAGTTTTGTGTTCTCATTTAGGTTTTTTCTGTTAAGATCCCTGTGTTATAGTTGGTCTGTGTTTGTCTGTTTACATGGGTTTCAGTTATGATCTGAGTTAGATTCTTGTCTGGTATTTTGTTACATGTGTTCTGTCTGTGTTGGTTATAAATTTTGCCCTATGTCTGCCTGTCAAGTGTTCCGTCTGTTCCCCCAGTTATCACTCTGTCTGCCTGCCTCTTTGTTTCCCTCTGCTGTCTCTGCCTGCCTGACTCTCTGTTGCCTCCATTAATCTGCCTGCCATCCAGTCTCTCTGTTTTCCCTTTCTGACTCTCTGCCTCGTTAACCCTGATCCCAGTCACCTGTGTTGCTCCCGCCCTGCTCGTTAGTCCCTGTGTATAAATGTCTGGTGTTTCTGTTCATGCCCTGTCTGGTCTTTGTCGCATGTATGCTCAATCAGTTGTTGTATGTCCTGCAGTTGCTGAACTACCTGTTCTAGTTTTTTGGATGTACCAGTTTCCTGTACCCATGAGTGTTTGTTCATACCTGTTTGTCTCCTGGATTAAATACTCTGGAACTGTATCTCAGTGCTCTGTGTCATGCATTTGGGCTCTCACCTGCTCTGCGCACCCAGCAATCCTGACAGCAGTAGACCATAGTCTACTAGTAGGCTATTTTTAAATATATTTTACTTTTAATTCTACTTTATTATACTTTATTATTTTATATTATTACTACCTTCTTTTTTTGTTTAATCACAAACTACAGTAATCAGCTCCCCTTGATTTTCCTTTCAGACCCACATGCACCTACACCTCTCGCTCTTACTCTGCTGACTTTTTTTATCAGCAGTTTTATAAAAGACAACTCACATTTGGTATTTTTTCACCCGTCATTCTGTTTTCACAGCAGCAGGTGAGGTCCGTGTGGAGGAGGCTTGGTGTTAATTAACGACAGACACCACCGTGATCTGAATGACATCTGCACCAACAGGTGTGTTCACTGTTGCTTTACCTGGTCTGTGCATTTAAATATTCATTGTTATCGTTAACGTGACATAAGAACGCGTCTCTTTGTGTGTTTCTCTGCAGGTGTAAATGGTGAGCGTTGCGTCTTCTTCACTCTAGTGAATAACTTCCACACATGTCTATGCTACCGTACACACACGTGAAACACGGCGCTGTGCAGCATATTTTTAACGTTCAATATGACCAATAGAAAATAGTAGATGCTGCTAGGCCGCTGTCACTGGTCATTGCTGCTTTAGCTGAAAACCAGCATATTTCAGTCCCCAGCTAATCAATCAACGCATCTCAAGCTGTAGAAGATGAGTTACTATTAAACAAGCTAGCAAACAAGCTAGATATTGTTATAATAACATAGTGGGCTCATGGAAAAATTATTGGTTACCATATTTTTTGTCATGATGATTTATTAATGACTCAGTATCATCTGTATTAAAGAGAAATGAATTAGTTCATCTGATGTTAAAAGTGGATAAAACAGCCCTGACTGCTGACTTAACATTAGGCGCCAGCAGTTCCACAACTACTGAAGTATTCAAACTTGTTTTCTCCCACTGGACTCCTGTGCAATATTATGTAGCTGCAGTACCGGAGGCTGCAGTTTCAGGACCCCCACAATCGTGGGACTGCAGTTCTAGGACCGTAGTTCTTTTGCGACAGTGCCATCTAGTGGAGTGGTGGTGGTAATGCACAGCAACACTCAGGGTTGCTAGCACGTTGGCCGATGGTGATGGTTAGGGTAAGGATAACTGGCTTTGGGGGCTGTCAAGAGCAACATAGCTAGTTAGCCAGCCAGCTAGCTGGCAGTATCAAAGTAAACAAGGGTCCTAGAAATGCAGTTCTGGTCCTAGAATTGCGGTCCTGAAACTGCAGCCTCCAATACTGCAGATACTTCTCCTTGAGGTAAAGAAGGAAAGCAGGCAGTGGACCAAAACACTGTGAGGTGGGACACTGAGAGGGGGGACTCAAAATGTTTCTAAACTTAAAATGCACTTTTATTGCCCTTTTTTGCTACTTATTTAATTCTAAGAGTATATCATTTTATTATTTAATTGTTTTGGGGGGGGACAACCCTCAGAAAGGGGGGGGCTTGACCTCCCTGATCCCCCTGGGATTTCCGCCTATGGCCTCCTGGGGATGACCTGGATGGTAATGCCTCATCTATAGAGCATCTACAGAACAAAAGAGACCTAAAATGGCAATAATTTAACATGTCAAAATAACCAATATAATTTCAAAGTACATAATACATGCGGGGTTTTATGTTGCCCTGTGCTATTCCACTATGTGTGCTTGGGGAGGTCACATGCAGTGCAAATGTAATATTTGCATGTGTAGGTAAGGCCCATGGTCATGATAGTCTGTCCAAGGTTCTAACACCACTGGAATTTTCAAGTTATCAGCCTGAGGTACTATAAGTCATATCACCTCCCATTTCCGTTCATCACACTGACTCACTGCTCAGTCATAGTCTTGGATGTACAGTATGTGCAAACATTCCAGTGCATACGTATACATATTCATATACAGAAAAACATGTAAACTATATTGCATGTTATTTCTAATTCCTGTTTAGGTCCTAAAGGCAACCACTCTGCTGCTTTCCTATAAGAAGTTTGTCAGGATTCTCGTTTACAGTCTCTATCAATTAATAGAAGCAGTTAAGAGAGTGTCACTAAGAGGGTTAGTCACACAGAGCTATCCCGATGCCTGCCAACACTGTCATGTCATCTGACTTGTCCCAGCTAAGGCCTCAGGGTTTTTCCCTTTTTAGAGAAAGAGCAAGGCAAGGAATGAAAGGAGCTGAACCCACACAGTTGAAAAGCCCCAGAGTCAGAAGTGATGAAGCGCATCGATACTGTGCACATAAACGCACAACCAGGCATCTGTTTAGAGCATATGGTTGGGACAAATCAAACACACAAACTTGCATGCACACATGCATCATAAACAGAGCATTCTCCTTCAACCAGCCTAAACCTCAGGATTCTGTCAAAGTGTCAAACCCTACAGAATCCGTAGAGGTGATATATGAGAGCAACATACATCTCTTGATGTCATCAAAACACTGCAGCATAATTCCATCTGTTGACAGACATATTGCTTTGGCAATAACAATGCCATGAAGACTACTGTGTCTATCTACCACCCATTACAAGTGTGACTCATATACCCTACATGTCTCAGTTTATCGCATGCATTTGAAAGACAACACTTGTGAAAATGACATTAATGTGCCTTTGAGTCTTCACAATACACCTTGACTGATTCCGTCTGTTTTCAGGTCAGTATTACATTCAGTCTGATATTGGTCTGAGCTGTTATGTTCAGTTTAGTACAAAACTAGTCAAAAAAGTACTGTACATATGGTTAATAGCTCAGCAGCTTTATGACTGATTTTCCAGATTATGATTGTTTCTGTGACTTTCATAGTCCACACTTTTAAGAAGGAAATTAGGTACTGTGGATCACACCTGAGCTGACAAGAGCAGAGGGGACTACCAAAAGATACTGATTGGAAAATTTGTTGATAAAGATTTGTTTATGTGTAGGCCTCCTGAACACATCTACATTCAGTTCAAAGTGTAGCTGTGCCTTGGTACAGACAGCATGGCTGTATAATAGTGTAATCTATGTTTGGCAAATGGCCCCTAGATGATAAAAATGTTTTTTCTAAAGCTACTCTTATACATATAATTAAGTGTGCATTTTCTTTCCATCATTAGGCTATAGTTCACTGTGTATGGACAGCAGACCCCTGCAGGCTATGGGATCCTGCAGCCCATTGGCACTGTACAGTGCTGGACGCACTGGAAACCACTGAATGACACATACAGAGCCTGCCCGTGTTGCCTGGTGGTCTTGTATTGCAATTATAACTCAAATACTGTATAGTCTATAAGTCAGTGACTCTGCTGACACATTTGAAAAAGCCATATGGCAAATAATTAGAGCTGGAAGTTTAAGAGCTTTGTGTGGCTGCTGAATAATAAATGGCTCTTATGCTGGGAAATACAGATACAAAAACAAACATAGACTGGAGACATACATACTGTACATTCCAGTGCTTTCAGTGGGCCGGTACTCTCCGGTGCAGTACTATTATAACGGCACTATTACATTTACTTGTTGACGTACCTTAACTTTTTCTTGTGTACAATCAGCCAATCGGTAGCAGAGCAGGGCGACCCAGTACTCTCACAAGTAAGTTGCGTAAGGCTCTGTATATTACGTAAGGTCTCATGTCAAAGTGGACATCAAAGTGGTCAATGTTTACAACTTTGATGAGGGGTTGAAGTGGACCTATTTTTCTGGTCACAAAAAGAAAGACAACACACCATGAAAAGGAATTGTGGAACACCAATCAGGTACACTTGTGGTCTCTTCTCTCCAAGTCTGATGTCAGCAAATAACAGTAAGGTTAAATTGATGTGCTAGCTTGCAGGGCATCTCTAGTCTGTCTGTTTTGCTAACATTAGCTGGGCAGCGCATCTCTTGGTCTGTCTGTGTCTTGCTTGCTTCCCGACCACTTCCAGGGCTATGTTCTTTGATTTTGGGCCTGACAAAAGTGAGAGTGAAATACAACTATTTATTATGTTTAATAAACGCCAGCGGGCAACAGAGTTTAGAAACTGCAGATCGGAAAAAAAATAACTGCATCACACATCAACATGCGTCCATTCCAGACAATATGTGGGCACGATGCCGCTCCTCACAGGTGCAACATAATTTTAAAACAAGACAATGATTATCTATTCTCTCAGTCAAATTTTTGTTTTAACTTTGGACTGATTAGCTGGGCATATGGGCAACATGGATGCACATCTCTCATTCAGCCAGACCACAGTATAAATAGTATTTTTCATATGAAAATGTTTGTAAAATCCAACATACAGTATGTGATGTGTCCTTTCTTGCCCAAAGTACTTGTTATATACACTGATTGTCTCCTACATGCCTACCTGACCATTAATATATACTGTAATAAGAATCAAATAGCCAGTTTGTTGATGAACTCAGGCAGCTCATCAACATCAAGAGCAACTTTGGAATCTGACAAACTGTGTCAGCAAATCTTGGACTTCATTTACGCAATTTGTTAAAATCTCTTTCTGTAAACATTTTATGTGAAAGAAAAGCTATTTATCTGTCACATTTAAGATTTAGGAGGCATCTACTATTTCCTATGGAGAAGTGGGTTATAACCAACCTATTTAATGTATACAAATGTACAGAACTTGTGGATATATTTTGCATTAGCCAGGTTGTCCAAGGAGGTTGTGCAAGATTTAACCAAACAAAAAGAAGGAGGTGCTGGAATTATTTAACAATTATGAACAACCAGGCCATGTGTTCACCTGGACATCTCCATCGTGTCCTTGGTGAGATAGACGATCCAGTAGACCAGGTTGAAGGCGCCAAACGAAAGGGGGAAGAGAATGCGGGAGTATTTGTCGATGATGCTGGTGCCAGTGAGAACATTGTTGGCCCGGTACTGCTGAACCCTGTTGCAGGAAGGCTTGGGCATTGACAGGTGGGTTAGGAAATGTTTTGGCAGGGCGGTCAAACAGTGGGGCAGAGTTCATCCTCTTCTTCAGCACACTACTGGCATCCACCTTTGAGAGGCAATGAGGAAAGATATAGAATCTGTAAGAGGAAATTCACATTACAGAGAATATTGCATGATGTGATATGAAGGTATTAATAATTAAACTGGTGCTGTGCTGTTGTACCCAGAGACTCATGTAATTATCATATATTATGTTCTAAGAATGTTAATACTATAGTAGAAACTGATTCTGCATGTAAGAGGCCAACATTGTATAATAGCGAAGTGAAGGAATCTTATAACATCAACACATTACACACATAATTAAAAACTGAACCAAAATGAAAGAAAAAAATCAAGAAAATTTTAACTGTTAGTGCCATATTTGCACAGCTGTGAGTGCATGTGGGGAATGTGCATGTGTCTGCAAAAAACTGTCTACTCTCTAGAATACCAATGAGTACCACAGTAATTAAGCTCCACAAAGGAAATCAATAATGTTTTGTTTTCAGTTTGATGGATTTCAATCAACCCCTTCCATAAAGACTGATGCAGTTGTGGAAAGCAAACAAAACATATTAAACAGAAGAGGCTCACAGTATATTGACACATGGTTATCGCTATGCCTCATCAACTTTTAGTAAACCAGTGTGATCTCAGCACATGCTCGCTGCTCGAATAGTTGTAAATCGGCTACAGTATGTGCACAGAGAGAAAGGCAGAGTACATCTGGGAAATGGGTCAAGGAACACGGTGTTGCTTAAAAGAAGAGTCAGAGAGAGTGAGGGAGAGTCTGAAAGAGACAACCATCCTTTTTCTTAAACCATAAAAAGTATACAGTATACATTGTTGTATCAACTACAAGTAAAATTGAAACAATCACTGGGGTCAAACCACTGTTGCCCTTTCTGTTTGGAGTTTGCATGTTCTACCCATGTCCGTGTGGGTTCTCTCCGGGTGCTCCAGCTTCCTCCCATCAGCCAAAGACATGCAGGCTAGGTTAATTGGTGACTCTAAATTGTCCTTAGGTGTGAATGTCAGTGTGACTGGTTGTTTGTCTGTATGTGGACCTGCAATGGACTGGCGACCTGTCCAGGGTGTACCCTGCCTTGCGTCCACTGTCAGCTGGGATTGGCTCCAGCTCCCCCCGCGACCCTGTATGCAGGATAAACGGTTGACAATGTATGGATGGACTTCTTGATGGATCGAGGTAATTGTGGTATAGCCTACCTAACAATGGCTTCATTCAGTTATTATGGAAATGAGCATTATAGACAATTACAGAGAAACATAATTATCAAATATTTAGAATGTTGTTCTATGAAAACCTTATGATTGCATGACTGTAATGCTTTATATACAAATTTTGTCTTACATTATTATGACAAATTTTTTGATTTAGTTTGCTACCACATACCACAGTAGCTATTTTAATATTTTTCGGAAGTAAACTCTCTATAGTTTCTTTAAGTCCAGCCAGAAGCTGTTGAACTTATTTATGGGTGATGATGGAGCAGTGGATAAGACACATGCCTTTATTGTGAGAGACCCAGGTTTTAATCCACTGTGAGACACAAATGAGTCCCTGAGCAAGACACTTAACCCCTATTTGTCCAGAGGTGTGCAACCTCAGACAAATATAGCAATTGTAAGTCCCTTTGGATAAAAGCGTCAGCTAAATGAATAAATGTAAATGTATTTAGTTCACAGTGGATGTTTTTCCAGACAACTGTCTTAGAGCAAAAGCTGAACTTGCAAGATTTAGGATGGATTTGTGAGGCCACAGGATTACATGCTCCTCTCCAGTTTGAGAAACTATTAAACTGTTGCAATCCTCTGTCTGAGAGGAACCCTTCCAAAAAGTACATGGTGGTGACCAATCTCAAAATAAGATTTATTTTAAATTAAAATTAGATAATTATATTGTAGTAGTACAATTCACGACCATTCAACATTATGCTGAACTATTTTGTTATTCCACTTGTGTACGGTCTGACATCAGGAGCATAAATGTGGAATCATGTAAAAGAGAAAACAAAAAAGATCTATATACAGTAGGGTTTTTTGGTTTTCCATGTCAGAACTGAAGGTCTCCTTTTCTTTGGTCTGAAATAAATACATTATAACTTAAAAAACCTATCCTTCTCTGTGGTATAGCACTGATAGTTGCCAAGTACAAAGTGTGACAAACTGAGAGGGAGACAGAGAAAGGGAGAGAGAAAGAGAAAGAAAGATGCTGCACTATGATCAAATATTTTACAAATCCTTCAATTCTCTCCAGGCTTCATTAGTGTGAGACATTTCTTCAAGGGACTGCAAAAACAATCGTATCACTCTTGACAGTGAGTTAAAATGTAATGGGGCGTTGTAAAAGATGTATGGGCTATATGACGGATAAAGAACAATAGGTTTTTTTAAAACCCTATAGCAACATGGCAGAGAGGAAGGGCTGAGAGAGGGAGTGGGTCCCGGTGACATAACAACTGGTCGTCCTGACGTTATGCTTACTCATCGCTCGATTACAATGTGTGTGCCCCTATCTCTGAGTTATGCTTCCTACTGACAGAATTACTGCTCCTTTGTAACTTCAATTTTGAGATTGAGGATTTATTCACAAGCAACAATTTGGTCATTGAGGTCTCTTAGTTTTTGTTGTAACTGGTTGGTGGTGTCCAAAAAGTCAGCTACCTGTTGCTATAATGGTAAAAGATCACGCAATAAGAACACATTGCCTGTGTGGCGTGTGTGTGTCGTGAAATGTACATATGTGCAACTAATCTGCTAAGCAAGCTATTTTTGATAATGACAACAGGCTTGCTTGGCTTCTTCCTGGTCAAATCCCAGAGGGATCAGCTCCTCCCCTCTTTATCCACCGCTCTAGATGTCAACAAACCCACTTTGACACAGGGACGAAGGGCACCGATTGATAGATGTATGGATGTTGTTTGGGTGTAGGTTTTCATGTATATGGGTGAGTGGGAGCTACATGTAAGTGTGTTTGTGTGTGTGAAATAATGTTAATGTTACTGTGTGCTACCAACATGGTATGGGAGTGCAGAGATGTTCATCTATGTGGATGTTGAGTGGGTGTATTTACACTTGAGTCGGTGGAGTATATGTGGATGTAAATGTACTTTTAATATTATTGTATCTGAAGCATTGCAGTGTGTATCCTGGAAACAGCATCTATAGCACATGTGTCAAACTCAAGGCCCGGGGCCGAATCCAGCCCGCCACGTCATTTTATGTGGCCCGTAAAAGCTTAAAAAATTCATGGTTGTCCTAAAGTAAAAGTTTATGCTGCTTTAGAGCGTACATGATGAATAAACTACATCTCCCACAATGCATGTTGATTTTGTGACCAGTGAACTGACAGCATCCCGCTTCTGGATTGCGGTCTTTCCATACCCGCGTTTAACTACATTTGTTTAACGGCCATCTTTTCACGCTGTTACAGTCATGCCGGACTCAGAGGCATGACTGTAACAGACCCGCTGATAGAGTTTTGCATTGTAAACATTTAAAACCTGAAGCACTGGCTCTGCTTGGGACTGTGAGTTGCACTTTATCGGATCTGCAGAAGTTAACATGAGAAATTGTGCCAAGATTTCTGCCTGATCACAATTGGTTTCGGTTTGTACCTTGCATGAAGTGCGTAGTGCAGTTCAGTCTGAAGGGGAGCACAGCAGAGTATATTTCAGGTAGACTTTTAAAAATCTTTATGAATTCTCATTAAATGATGTTAGTCTCATAATATTACAATTTTCTTCTGGATATATAAGAGAACAAAGATATGAGGGAGAGATTCTGAATGTGCAGAAAGTTTTGAACATGAGCAAAAAACTTGCTCCAGGAGTTTATAAATGAATTGAAATTAAATAATTTCAAGGTAAGAAGGTGCCCAAACAGATAACTTTTAAGTTTTGTTTATAAATGTTTTTGTTTGAATCAAGCAAAATAAATATTATTTTTTGTACCAATGTATAGTTATTTATTATGTCACTAACAATTATAGAGGATAATGAAGAAGGAGTAGCTACAATATACGTCGGCATTTTTCCAGGTAATAAAACTATCTGTTGTTAGTCAGATGTTTGCCCTCTGCAAGGCTGTGCAGCCGTTTGTTTCATCAAATGCCACATCTGTCACATTAGCAGCTCACAGTTAATTGTTTTACCATAGTTCTGCCCCTCTTGTCTCTGGAAAAGTGAAAAGTTAATGTAATAGTTTGATGGTATTTGTCTTCATTATGTACTTGAAAAATACGTAACAAAGATTGATGGAGTATTATGGGTTTCTAAACCTGATAAACTGATTAATGTATGTTATAAAAACACAGATACAGTAAATGTGCTTGCTTATATGTTTGAATCTGACTTCAGCAAACCTAAAGTTACATCATTTCACAAATGTTCTAACCCTATCTAGACTGACAAAATGTTTGCTTGGGGTAATTCAACATTTCTACAGACCAAGCCCCTCCACACACATCTTTTCTTTGCCAGGGCAAGGGCTCACCAGAATGTTAAATTTAGACTTTTCACATAAATCTGGATAGAATGAAGACATCTGATCTTAAAAATACCTTGAACATGCTAACCTACTGGTGAAAAGGTAAAAAGTTGTTCTCCGTAGGGAGTGCTGTGTGACCTGAGGTCATGGATGAGGCAACTGGCAGCAATATGAATTTATTCTATCTGTAGTGCATCATTACTAATCTAGTCATACACATAAATCAAAACTTTTTAGATGTGTATGAAAATTAAAGAAACCATGTGGAATTTTTGATCACCCAGCAGTGTTACGGAGAAATTTTATTTTTGTCAAACAAATGAGGACACTTGCATAATCGCATAAGCACATGGCTGACACAATACACTTTCCTGTTGACTGCAGAGGTCAGTAATGCAAATGTATAATGCATGTAAGCTCCTCTTACTTTCCCCTCCTACGACTATTTTATTTTCTGTTAATTTCCCGCACCACATACTGCACCACCTACTTACACACTGACAATGCATGTAGCACCCCTTACACACACTAATAAACACCCCCTTCCCATTTGTGCTTACAGATGTATATTTGATTTATTAAATGAAGCATGTATCATATGTCGTGAGGTTTCCATTCATGTTAGGGCTTTACCTGACAGTCATAACAGGTTGTTGTAGTGTTTTAAATCGTGACAACTGTTCCCATTCCCAATGATACACCATTTTTCCCCTTTTCTCTGTATAATAAAGAGTCTTCCCTCCTACATATTTGTTGAAAGCAGTCATTTTCCATGATGCATCCCTCCCACTCTCTCTTTCCTTCAGTGTAACTCTCTCACACACACATACACAACACAAACCGCAGTGGCTCCTCACATCCATCTTTCCATCTTGCTCCACAGAAATGGACTGGGCCAGCTTTCTCAGCCCCCACTCCCCTTCATTGTGGTGGCTGCCCTCCTTCTTGTGAGCCTGCAGTGATCTACTGGATATTCCCTTAATCTATGGCTCTTACATAATCTGCAGCAACATCGTTCACAGAGCCACTGGCTGTCTCGTCGTGTCACTCTCTGTGGTTATCAGACAGTTACAGGGCAGAATAGAGGACTGGGTGAGAGGGATGGGTGGATGATAGATACACTGTAGATGGATGGATGCATCAGACATTGTATAGGGTGATGAGTGAAATGAGTGAAATGTATGGATGTGGGGGGTAGAATTTGCTGCGTGTGTGTGTATATACGTGCCTTTATATGTGTCTGAGTGTGTGCTGCAGATTATGTGTGGACCTGTGTTCTTGTGTGGGACTGCGAGGACAAGCGTGGATAAAGTGGAGATTGTGGTTTTTTCAGTGTTGTTGATGTGGACAGCATTCAAGCAAAAAGGAGAGGGAGAGATGCAAAAGAGGGATGAATGGTCAAGAGGTGTGCGTGTGTGTGTGTGTGTGTGTGTGTGTGTGTGTGTGTAGTCACAAGAGAGAGAGGAGGAGAGTGCATGTCAAGAGAGAATAAAGGGTTTACATGAAGAGCACAGCAGGGGGCTGCAGCAAAAGAGGGCTAATGTTACAGGAGGGGTGGACGTACGGGTGAGATGTAAGCAAGCGTGTGATTTTCTCTGGAATGAGGCAGAACATGAAAGAGAGAGTACATATAGTCGTAATTGTTTACATTGACCATGCAAATCTGCAAATGGGTGAACAGGAGGGAAAAAGATATTCAAGAAAGAACTTGAGAGCAAGTCAGAAAGTAAAAATAATTATACACAACTGTTAGAAAAATAATGTAAACTACCTAAACCAGGCAGAAACGCAATAAATAAAATGTTCTCCTGGGTAATTAGAGTCATGTGGATGTAGAATCACTGAAACAGCTTGCAATGACCCTCACCACACTGACCAATAGCATACAACCAGTTGGTATTTAGAGCCACAAAACATTTGAAAAACACCTCAGTACATAACAGAGGGAAGAAAAGAAGCCGCATAGCAAAGTAACCTACTACCAGTCCCTCAACAGACACATTCAACTGGCAGAACGTCTAAAAATAAAAAGCGTAAACAATAATGAATCAGAGACTGAAAGAGGTGGCTCCACGAATGGATGAAAGCCATCAGAGAATCTTAACTGCAACCACTGCCACCTAAACATTGAAACACACTTATTCTGTGTGTGTCCACAAGAGATAAATATTAGACACATTTTGTAAAAGCTATTCCAGGATTCATGACCTTGAGGGATGATGAAAAAATACTTCAATTTCTGTTGTAGAACTCAGAAGCTGCCACAAGCAAGACTGACAGATAACAAGTAACTTGTCAACATGCATGTGTCTATAAGAACATTATATGTATAATGTATTAAATTAAGACATATGGAGCTGGTGACACAAATACAGTCAGACCGTATGTATACCTGTACAGAAGATATGTATTGATTTTCTTTAATGTTCACCATTCATGTTCTATTATTACCAGTTTGTATTATAATTACCATTGCTGTCTTTTTCTTTCTCTACGATTTACTTTATGCTTTTACAACACAGATGTGTTTACATGGCATGTCAATAAAGCTAACTGAAACTGAAGTTGAACATTGAAATTGTTATAAAAAGGCCACGAGTTGAGAGTTGATTTAGACAGAAAGAGAGACAACCTGAGCATAACAGACATGAGGAGGAGACAGAGGCAAGCTTAGCAAGAGACTGGAGCTGAGCAAGTCAAACCAGAAAGATGATAGGCATGGTGATTGTGAAAGAGAACAAGAGAACAATATGTAGAGAGGATAATGACAGAAAGATTACATGTAAACATTCAGAATAGTACCCAACCTCAGTACTGTGCTATACTAGCATTCTTGTTTCTAATCAGGGTTAACCCTTTGCACCCAAATTATACATATTGCCATAAAAACTGTGCCCCATCTTCTCCAAGTCATAACAGTGAATATGGAATGAATAATAAGGTATACACAAACTGCTTAAATCTGTATACCCATGGACACAGTGTATACAGGAACTGCTTTTAGCTAGTGCAATTTCACTAAAATGTAAACAAATTTAATTTAGCATCAACATCAGCCATATGTGACCGATCCACATAAAAACTGCTCTGCTCATTAGCTGGGATTAAAAGCTACTGCTGACACTAAACCACCACCTTCTGCATGTGCTTCAATGAATTTAATGTAAAGTCAGTGGTATGTCATTGCTGCGTTACCAAAATTGGACTATATGTACCTTTTCTAATTTAGACATTTTATGTCAATAAGTTATATTAAAAAATAGCAGACAAATATTTTATTACATATCGAAAGTTCAATAAAGGAAATGAGTGTTGACTTTATAGCAACCAACTGGAATTAAATGCCCTGTGGAGAGTTACGTTATTTAGAAGCTCAGTTTCGATTTATGAGAAAAAAGACAGAAGCACACGTCAGTGGAGTGGTTTGATGAAGAGATGTAGAGGCGTGTAATGAGGCCAAGTGAAGCTTTTTTCCTTTCCTGTGAGTGCAGAATCGACTCTGATCACCATTTATCACAGCAACTCTGTGCAATTTGTAAGGTCTGTATCTGTACACAACACCAGTAAAACTACTGTGGAGTGTAACCTAAAAGTATGACTAGTTGGAAGTGATTGTGTGTCTGTTGTTGCGAGGTTAATACATTGTAATAAAACAATATCATAAATCTTCTAAACAACATTACATTTTGCACAAGTCCTAAAAGGATGTTATAGTTAACTGATGCATAATTATACCTTAAAAGGGCTATATGTAGTTTTTCAATGAAATTAGTCATTAATAAATCAAATTTCCATTGCCTTATTGTCCGTGGGCTCAAAACTCACTTAGAAATGAAGCATACGCCTGTTTTCTCTGTTGCTTGCATCAGCTACAAATCTGCGGACAACGGGTCGGAATGTAGCCCTGTGAGCTCTCCAGAGCCACTCTCACACTTCAGTGACAACACCATAGGTAATGACATGCAGTCCATTAACACCATAAAACAATCGGCTTCTAGCACAACACAGACTCCACATAAGAATAAAAACGGCAATAAAGATTTATGTGCTGAATCCCATCAGACCAAACACATTCAAATGATATTGAGTAAAAACCCCGTGAACATCAGAAAAGCTGGAGAAACACAGAGTGGGTCATGTTAGCTAGCCTGCTAATGCTGAACAGTTGCTGACGTTATCCAGTGCAAAGTTGTATCACTTTCCATATTACTTCACCAACTAACATGATGTGACTCAATGTAAATCTACCAGTAAATGTACTGTCATCATGTCACAAGCATGGATTAGCTCAACCTCAAGCTGATAAAAATATTGCTGTAAGGAGTATTGTGCCAAGATGCGGCTCGCTGCGCTGAATGAAAGATACAGAACCAGTGTTGTTCTGCTTCTGAGCAGGGAGCGTTGAAGTAACAGATCCTGAACATGCCAGTGTGAAAAGCCACAGCCTGCATGCCGGTGTTTCTGCGTAAACTGCAGGATTTCTGTTTGAAAGTGGTTGTGTTTTGGATTATGCTGGCTCGTGAGTTCAAGCGAGCACACATACGAACACACAACTGGTTGCAATCTTGATAATGCACAGGTCCAAACAAATTGGGGGCAGTATTGTGCAAGATTGTGTAGTTGCATGCACATAATAACCCTTGCGATATCCTCAAAGATGTTTAACAAACTTTCCAAACTTCCAATCTTGCCTCATACCATAATAGAACTGGATCAAGACTCTATCTTGGGCTCAATCCTTGCCAACCTGATATTCTGTAGGGAAAGATGGTTCGCAGCAGAATGGTCCCCTAAATTCTACCATCAACAGCAAACCATGCTCTCGCATTACAGGCCAGCTTCAAAGAGCACACATCTTGTTTCATTAGCAACGGCCAGTCCGTGATCACTCCATCCATGTTAGTGTACTAATTTCTTTTCCAAACTTCCAACCAGAGTGCCTGGCCTCTAACCATTCTCAGATAACCGTGATTCTTTGTTTCTTCAACGCCAAAGGCCAGCTGAAGATACCGCTGCCTTCCTCTCACAGTAGACTTGCTGTCTGTCTGCACATGCACCATCTGCACCGGTTACAGCATCCCTTACTCCTCAAGTTACTCCGGGTATTTCCATAAACAGCCAATCAACCAATCTACTCTTCTTCGTTCTCGCATTCTGCACCGCCCTTTTCTCGGTCGGGTCTCCTCACGTCCTTCTTCCTCCCCATAGGGTTATAGGGGGTCTTTCATGCCCGGTTTCTATGGCGGATTTCCCTATTGTTGCTTCCCCACAACGTTTTGTGGCCCATTCAGCAACTGCAAGCCTCGTACATATTTCTGTTCTGTTCCTCAATAAATCGTTAAATCTTATCCGTTGATGCTGTGGTCTTTGCTAGTGAAAGAAAGACCACAGTAGCAAGAAAACATCCACATAAAAACCATCTATTAATGTCATATTGCACAGTACAGTTTTTGTTATCATTAGTTGCACTAAAGATACATTTTGAGAAACATTGCAAGTTGAAGTCCCAGAGTTTTCTCAAGCAGCAGAAAGCCATGCCAATATTTGCTCTTGTTTAGTTTTTTTTTTTAATATCGCAAATTTTCATTGGCATCTTTATGTTTCTATACCTGGTCAGCTCTACTTCTTTGTCTCATGCTGAACTTAGGAAAAGACTGGTTGCTGCAGTAATTCAGTATCGCCTCTTGAGGCAGAAGTGGTATTACGACACAGAACAGACCAAGGCTAGCAGGTTAGCATGCTAATTTCAGTAGATGTCTCCTGAACACAATACATAGTTTTTTACCTTACATCATAAAGGTTCCTTCTTCTCACTCCGTTGATGAGGTTAGTTCATTTTTAAATGTTTCTAATTCTGGCCAAGTCTTACACACTGTACCTTAAGAAAAACACTAATCATTGCCACACTATAAGGTTTACAAATTTTAAAATAGGCACTGGTATTAGAAAAGTCTCAGTGAAGAAAAAGTGGGATCTGTGCATCCCTAGTTGTTGCATCGTGTTTCCATTCTTTCTGCCATCCTCAGACTGATCAATAACTTAGAGTTTACTCTTTACAGCTACCTGTTAAATATTTGAGTCGTGCATCTTCACCTGGTTCCCTTTCTTAAGTTTGCATTTACACAAGTTAAAACTTGAGTCAGAACAGATTTGTCAATGCATGTAAACACAACAAGTGGGAAACAGTGGGGTGGACTTACTGAGGAAACCTCTCCATCATTCCCCGTGGCTGCAGGCGGAGCAGCAGCTGCTGCCTCCTGAGCCGCTGCCTTCATTGCTGCCGCCTTCCGCATCTCCCGGTTGGCCTGCATAGTGGAGAAGTAGTTGACAGCTGCAAACTCGATCAGGGCGGAGAAGACGAAGGCAAAACAAACGGCAATGAACCAGTCCATTGCTGTGGCGTAAGAAACTTTGGGGAGGGAATGGCGGGCGCTGATACTGAGTGTTGTCATGGTCAAGACAGTGGTGATACCTGCGTACAAGGAAGAGAGGTTGGGAATGTGACAATCTTGATTTACTATCTTACAGTGCTATGATATGGTCTTTATTCTTGTATTTTGGTGTACTGTAGCAGTATATCTTGTATTGTTAAAAAATTATGTTACTAGTACAAAACCAGTACCCTTAAAGTGATACCAATAGAGTAATTTATTCAGTACCTTGCATAAAATTCCTCTTGTTGAATCCATAATAATTGGTATTATTAATTTTATTGTTATATAAAAACACTGGAAAACTGTGTCTAATCGCTCCTCATCCTGATTAGGTAATCCATATCATCAGAGGAAGGACCACAGAGAATAATTTTGTACTTTTGGATCAATAAATCTTGAAGAACTGAATTAAAAGATTGTAAACATCTTCCAAAAAGATGACAGTAAGAAGTAGAAAATAAGTAGAAAGTCAACTCAAATAAGTCACTTCATTACACTTAAGAAGCAAGCAAAGGAAAAGAAAGCCTGCACATCCAGCTGACCAGCCGGAGGCTCCGTGAGTAAAATCAGCTGATACGTTGCTGCAGCACAAAAGTGTTAAATTGATATGATGGAATGCATTGCATTGCAAATAAAAATAGAGTAGGGTTACAGGATATTACGTAGTTGATGAAACCAACGGAAAGCCAAGCTTGTGTTGATAAACTTAATGGACATGCCTGAGACTGCAGTTGATGCTAAGGCTTAAAAGTGCAGGCACATACAGCAAGCTGGAAAAAAGAGGCAGTGTTTGGCTGCGAGCAAAATAACCAGTAATTTTTCCCAGATTACATATGGCTTATTTTGGTCAATACTTTAAAGGTATCGAATACCAACACCCAGCACTAATATCAGGTGAATCTTTTTTTCTGAAATAATAACTGAATAACAATTAGACATTTTGTGAAATATTTGCTTTATTGCAGAACATTAGATAATAAGATCAATACCACATTCATGTCTGTGTATTAAGTATGGGTGTACAGCCAGGAAGCTGAGATTTGGATAAAAACTAGAACCACGAAAAAAAAATTAGCCTGTCTCTTTCCAAATTTCAAATATTCTCAAATATGCCTGCCTACTAATAAACACATCATATGCATATTGTTTGTTTAATCTGTTTTCCCTTGCTTCATGTGTGTTGAACGCTTCGTTTTAACTATGGAGTGATACATCTTGCCTCTAAATTAGGCTAGTTTAAATCCCTAGTTAAGGACTAATAGCAGAGAAGGGCAAGCCAATGAGAAGCCGGTAAACTTTGCTTCGTTTCAGTTGTACATGTTGCCGACCAGCTTGGCAACATAGACTGGAGCAAGAGTTTCAGAGTGGCGAGTTATAAATCTGTAACAAAAGTATCTTTCATCCATAAAATTTTAACTGAGCTCTGTCTCTACATCACAGTAACAACTTTATGTCCATTTACTGCCTGGAGGGTAGGTAATGTTTGGAAGGGAGAGGAGGTGTGTGCTTCGACTCGTTTTTCCATCAGTGTTTTTGAGGGCATGTTGGACCAGCTGTCTGGCGAGTATTATATGAGGCACATTTTCCTTTCATCCCTGTGATGTCACAGGGGTCAAAGGGAAAATGCTGGACTACAAACTAGCTGTTTTAAGGCAGTTCAGAACAGTGTTTTCAGAGCAGTGGAACTCCCTTTAGGGTGGACTTTAGGCTTTTTCACTTTACAAACCTATTACATACACAAAAAGGTATATAACTCAATAAAGGTGAGGGAAAAAGCCAAAAAGCATAATACCACCTCTTTAATGCTAATCTTAGCATGCCCCCCTTGCCCTACCTTCATTCTAGTCTGTTTATTTTCTTTCTTTCTTTGTGACTCCTCGTCGATGGGGAGACGAATATCAAAGTCCTCTGTACATGATCTTTACGGTTTTGGGATATTATTATTAAAAACACTCAAGTTAAACATGCCATAATACTGCACAAAAGAATATGGCAATACGGCATATATAACAACTGGATGGACAATGGTTATTCACCATGAACTTTACTCACAGTGTTGTGAATAGTGATGTTCTAGATGAGAATGAAAGCGCTTGAAGAAGGATGATGAATGTGTGTGTATGTAGGTTTTTATGTCTTTTTTGTGTCTGTTTCTGAGAAACTGTCACATGACTCACTGTCTGGGAATGTTTGTCAATGAAGAACATTGTAGAGGTTTGATTATTAGAGGCCATTCCCTTCAGCTTGATTTGGACACACAAAACGCCGCATGTGCGCAAACACACACACATACACAAACAAATGTAACACTATATATATTAGAAAGCAACTTAAGGATAAATGGCTACCAACCAGCCTGCCATTTCAGTTAATTGTGTTTTTTTACCCCAAATCCATAAATCAAATCTATCAGGACTTCTCACAGAAGCTATTTTGTCATTTAAGCAGCAAACTACACTGCAGCATCTCTTTGGAAATTGCAGTTTCATTAAAATATACCATTTGGCAAAAAATGTCTGTGATCACTTCAGTTTGCAGAGAAGATAGCAGTTGAAGCACTCAGGTCTTCTGTATTTATTAGACCACAATGCTGCAGAGATGATTCAAAGCTAGTTCCTAGTGAGGTCGTAGCATCTACTGTGGTGAATCATTGACATACAGAAAGCTATCAACACAAGTGTTTATTTTCCAAAATATTAGTTTATTCCATACGCCAGTTAACTGAAAAGACACATTTAGGATTTTCTAAAGACTCAATTGTAAATAAAAATGTGCATTGCATTATATTGAAATCTTATTTATATAGTTTTAATGCCAGATATATTGTCTGAAAAATGTCTAATGATTTGAACACACAACAAAAATTGGAATTGGAAATATCTTATTAATCACTTGAATGGCATGGTGTCATTGTGTAGGTGTAAAAAAACATCATTACATACACAACAACACAACACATTTGTAACATTATGCACAAGCTTTTTATAGTATAAAATGGCATGCATTTGCAATGTTTAATGAAATGTAATGTGAACACAATTGATTATATTTGACACATGACAGCAGCTCTGTTTAATGGCATATAACTAGAATGTCAGGCCATGTGGCATTTCAGCTGAGTAAGAATTGCCAAAATGTCACTTCAGTGGATGCTAATCTGTCCATAAGCACACAAGCCAGTGCCCGTGGACTGGTACTTCAATAAAAAACACCAAATATCTGTAAACATTCTTGTGAAAGCCATCCAGTAAAATGACCAGAAACAAGCCACAAAGTGCTTTTAATATTTGTTTATCTCTTAATATATCTCACAACACAAACTACGGGTGGGATGATAGGAAAGATAAACAGATGGAAGAATGGATGTGTGGAAAAATGAAGATAAAGGATGAAAAAAAAACATGTATCAATGGATAGGTGGGAGAGTGAAAGCAACACAGTTTTTCAATATCTTTCTCAGCCCAAGTAAGACTGCACTAGGCTTTTTAAAGTCTGTCAAATGGTCTTCTAAACATCTGGCCATGGCTCCAGATTTAAGCCTAGACTGCAAGGATCCCTTTGAGCACAGCCTCAAAGTACAGAAAAACACTGTGTAGATCTGAGGCTATTGCTAACTTGTCTTGGATAAATGACAGTTTGAAAGTAGTTTGGACCGCACAAAATATCCATGGCAGGTGCATTTTTAAACTGTCAAACTAAAAACTACTTTAGAAAATCACTGGAAAAGACATGCCCAGGTTCCATCCTTATTAAGACAGAGAAAGATGCTGACAATGAACATCTCTTTTAATGGCCCATTAACAAAGTACATAATCTACTTCACTTTCATCAAGCTAAAGCAAGCAGGGAAAAAGGGCCATTGAACACTGCTTTCCATGATTTTACCAAATGTGTGCTGTAGTTGGGCATATTTCATTAGCAGTATAGGAAGTTATGGGGGATTTAATGCCCCTAAAAATGTCTCAAAAGCATTTTCTACACACCACTTCAGCGGTGAAAGCTAACAACTCTCAGATACAACCTCCTCCAAGAGCCAACCAACGCTGACTGTCTCAAGCTCAAGCATGAGTTAAATGATTGCAAAGGGAAGGAGGGACATGGGAAGAAAGCCTGTCAGGGTAGGAGGGAAAGGAAAGAGAAAGAAAAAGAAAGAAAGAAAGAGTGTAGGAGGGAGGGGGTTGCAGTATAAAGACAGGATAGAAATGAAATGCCTGGGGCATTTATGTTCTTTTATAGGAAAAAAAGTAAGGTACAAATTAGGCCACACTCAATTAAGTCTTGAGACCTGTGCTCAAGGGACTTTAAGCTCTTAAGAGAGGTTGTTGACAATCCAGTGCACAACATACAATGGCTTAATGTACTGTCAGGGTGGAGCACATTCATGTAGCAACTTGTCTTTTCTTCCTCCACATTTTTAACTGCCTATCTCACATGCAGTAGCATAAAAATGCCATATGTAGTATTTGAATTTTTCTATATAACTTCTAAAATGCACATCGTGCCCTGGGCTCCTTTTTAACAACAGCCAACCCAATACAGAGAGTGAGCTGTTTTTTATCCTATACCCAATATTGAGTCAAATGAAAACAGTAGGATGTGTTAGGTTAATGAGTTGCCACAGATGTGCTTTTCCGCATGGGGTCTCAACTACCATGTTAACACTAACGTTTGGATCTATTCTCTGAGGAAGTGTGCAGGCTCGTTGGAGCGCTGGTTCACTTCCAAAGAGAAGACTACAGAACCAGAACCTACAAGGGCCAGCAGGGTTACTCTGTTTAGCTGCAGCCTGTTGAAAAAATGAAACGTAAGGGGAAATTAAATTACAAAGGACAGGAATTTCTACACTCTTTCCCCATTTTTTTCCTCTTTGCTTTGTCTGTCTTTTTGCCTCTCTCATTGCTCTCAGTCTCTCTCTCTCTCTGTCTTTGTTCAGTGTCTCTCACCCTCTCTGCTCCTGAGGCTAGAGCTTGATGGCAACTGTAGCGTAATGTAATGTGAGCAAGCGGAACCTGTGAGTGCTCGGAAGAAGGCCAAGTAAACATCCTCCCTCACTCGGCCTTTGCATGACCAATTTGAAAAAGGACATTTATTCCCAATTAATTCAGCTCCACCACAGTGGAGGAGGAATAGAGATAATGAAGAAAGGTTAAAACATACCGGGATAACTGTGTCTGCATTTGTTCTCTTGCAGAAGGTTGTATTTTAAGGACCACTATACTGAAGAGCTTGCCTGCTTAAAGTTTTGCATTCACACTTGGGTCAAGCAGTGGGTGGTGAGTTGATATATCCAGAAATTTCATTTGAGTTTTTGATACTCTACTAAAAATTAAGTGGAGTTTTGAGAGTTGAAAACTTTAAATAAACTCTTGCTAACTAAGACTCATCAGAAAGTGTAAAACACTACACCATAATGAATGATGCATCAGAGGCACAGCTTTATATTGATGTGATTTACATTTCTCCGCATATCATAGTCCTCTTTAAATGATTGCAATCATGCAAAATGAGAAGACAGCTTTTTATAAGAGAAAAATTTTTTGGCAGATAAAATGAGAATGTTCTTGAGTTCTACAAACGATTCCATTCCAACCGGAGAAGAAGTAGAGCATGTGTTTGTCTTTCATTTGTTTTAGTCTGCATAAATGTCCCTTTTCACTTGAACAATTTAAAAATAAACTTGAAACTTACCAAACACAGTGCGAGCTGGAACTGATTCCTTATTAATCCAGAAAGAAACTTGAGCCAAGATGACAGTCATAATACAGGGAATGTATGTCTGAATTAGGAAGAAGCCCATTTTCCTTTGCAGGTGGAAGTGGACGGTCATGATGACATATTCACCTGACAACACCAAAGGCATTTGTGTTTTTACTGGAGGCAAATCAGCAATTCATAAACACACAGGTAGGACTGCTGATAGTTTTACCCATTTTAAGCAAAGTGATGATAATTACTGTTTAGTCTATCCTTAAAATATCTAACAACTGCATTAATATTTAAAAGTTTTGCTTGCATTTTATAACATAATTGTATCTTTTTAAAAATACATTGGGTTAAAATCAAAGCTCTGAATTGCTATATGAGGTGTTTCATAACCCCAGAGAAACCTCATGACATGTCAATGTTTGAACTAAATTTTCTATACTCAAATATGCACCTCAGAGCTCTGAAGTAGAATCCTGAATGGGTTGTAAGGGTAACTCATATTGCATATTGGACTAAATTCAGCACAGTTCTGAGCACATTTCTAAAAATCTCTGCTCACCTGTATTGGACTTTAGCCTCTCGCTTGACACCGTCTGACCGATGAGGTCATACTGGAGCAAACTAGATGATTCTTGTGGCACCTCCACAGAGGAAAGGGGACCTTTCTTCCAAGTGTACACAATCTCGCTTATGGGGTATGCATCTAGATAGGATGGATGAAAAGCTTTCTTAAAACTTAGACATCCACCGTTTCATTAAAGTGTTCTTTTTAAAATAGTTGAGGCCACAAAGTGCAAAAAACTTTTGACACTTTGAGAGGATAACAGACACAGGAGAATATTTTTACTGCTACCTGGTTTCTTCCTCCAAAACTTACCTTAGCATATAAAAAATTAAAATAAATAAGCAATCAAACAGATAACCCTGAATAACAAACTTCCATATTACACTGCTTAACAGTGAACTGAAACATTTGCTAGCATACTGGAAAGAAGTAAACATAATGCCACCATCATTCAAATAGACGCTGATACAAAATGATGGCAGTTAACATGTTTTGCAGGCCTAGTTTTCCATACACTTGTTACATACTGAATGAGGAACTCCTGGCATAGATTTATTTTAAAGTTCCCCAGATGTACTGTATGTAGCATTTCAAATTGAAATCTTTGAATGTATGCTGCCAGACAGTTACTCAGTGACAGAGATCATTTGAGAGTGTCACCATCTGTCAGACCAGTGAGGCTTAACAAAAAACAAACTCACAACTCCCAAACTTGAGCGGGCAGGCATGGCCGTCCATCGGGAAGTTCATCAGACGCATGGGGCACTCTGCATTTATAGTTAATCTGTCAGAATAGAGAAGAGTTGAAATGAGTGTACTGATTTATATTTGATATTCTGTTACTGGCTAAGTAATGACTACTGTTTTAAGATGGATCCAGGCAGTGTGGTGTCATGCTGTACAATGGCCGACACACAACTAACTAAAACCAATAAATATTTGATGAAAGGTGAATGAGTGAACTCTGTGGTGTGTGTCTGATTTCGTATTGTACTACAGCAAAAATCGGATACTGTTTGAGAGAAAAAATTGTACTACACTGTACCTATACCTACACAGGTTTACAATATGGATTTATAAAGTTTTTTTCTTAACATTAAATGTGTTAAAGTAATGTTGATCCACTTAAATAAACCAACCATTTTGAAAATCTGTTTTTGTGCCATCAGTAACTGATGAGGCATTTTTTCATGCTACATATCTCTTTTTTGGAACAAAGCTGGAGTCACATTTGTTTGAATTGCTTTCCAGGCCTGTTTTCAGTATCAGATGGCACATATCTTGTTTTTGGAATAGCTTCCAATTCTCTTCATTTCTTTTCATGTCTGTGCATATTCTTGGATGCCTGTTTGTTTGATTTGCTTTCCAGGTCTGTGCTCTATTCCGGTCTTGGCTGGGTTAAGAGCTCACTGTCCAGCACTGTTTACCTCATGGTGTAGAGGATAGTTCCGTTCTGCATGATGCGAAACAGCTTGTTAGGGGTGGTCATGTTGTGAGAGATCGACCTCTTGCCATTCCGGAAAAAGGTGTCCGGCGTCCAGATCTTGCTGACCATCAGGTTGTTGAGCCGCAGGATCTCTATAGGGCCCTCGAATTTCAGCCGTTCGTCAATCCATGTCTGACGGAAGAACACGTCCATGGTGTATTCCTGGATGGGGTTTAGTGTAGGTTAAGGATTTATTTACTACTACTACTACCACTCCTACTGCTGGTGCTGCTTTTGCTCCTGCCACTACTATCTCTACTACCCCCGGAGAGAATGGCAGATGGGTTTGTGAGCCATGGTTTCATTGGACCTGCTGGATAGAGTACTGGCAATGTGATTAGTTGTTTTTTTATATTTTATTTTGGGACTATTCTACTATTGCTGTCAATACTAATGAAATAAAAATGTTACCCTTTTTTTCTAAATTTAACAAAAATACTGTATACTGTAAATACATAATGTATTAATTACCTCAAAGTAGCCCCAATGTTATATTTCTTTATCACATATATTAAATTTAAAAGAAACTGCAACTCAAACAATACATAAAACAACTATTTTCTTCAATGGTATATATGTGAATTAATTGATTGATTGATGAACTCATTTAACATGAATACAGTTTATTTCATCTACAGAGTCAGCATAAAGTCTACAATACAAGTTCATCCTGAGAGCTTTAAGATCAAATGGATGGCCTTGCTTTTACATGCCTCTCTATAGAATTGCCACCAGCATATAACATGGCAGTTCAAGTAGGCTTTAGATACTATTTCACTGCATCTAAAGCCTAAAGCCTTAACAGTGTAGAGTACAGCAGCCATGCAGTGCTCAGCCTATCCCATGACAGGAGTAGCAAACCTATCCAGACCCAACATCAGCCACATCTCTCTCTCCCTCTCTGGCTGGGGGATTGTCAACCAGATTAAAATCCTAAGCTGCACTAATGACATGCTGCCCAAATGCTGGAATAATGAAGGCTTGGAGATCCATGACTTCAGGCTATATGCATAACGCTACTGGGGAAACTGCACATATTATCTTTTGCATTCATATATTGGCATTGACTTTGTTAACAGGTGATGAAACACATACATGTATATGACAGCCAGTGACTAAGCCTGTGTAACCTGCATCAGTGTTTCAGCCATCAGCATGGTTTACATACCATCTCAACATCTGAAACAGGTCCAAAGCTGGTGACAAAGATGTCAGTTTTGACCTCTGTAACTGGACCTACAGCAGAGGGATAAGTAGTTGCTTTGATACAGACAAAAATAACAACTTTGGGTAAGACATCATAAATGTTTAAAATATATAGCATTAAAAACATAGCTAATTTTAATGTAATTAATGTAATTTTATGTGTAGCCTTTACACACAGCAAAATGTCCACTGGAAATACAATTTAAATAACAAAAAATGACATGATATTGCTTCTAAGTTGATTTTCAAACTCAGTTTCTAGTTGTTATCTGGTAATTCTGTCATAATTGTATAAAAGAAAAGAAGCTGTAATATTTAGCCATTGCATTACATCAACTAAATGAAAATAAGGCACAGGCAACACTGAAGAAAAACTTTATCACCAGAGAGAATCCTTCTACTAATTTATGGAGCAACATCGTTTAAAATACAATATGACACGGTCATTAGCATACCTCCAAATCCAGGTCGCAGCCTGTTGTCATAGCCATCCAGTAATCTATCCAATATACGCGTGATGTTATCCAAATAGATACTGGTATCACCGTGCTGATTTCCCCAAACACTGCTCGCACTGTAACTAAAGTACCCAATCATCAACGCATTTCAACAGAAAACAAAACAATTGAAAATACATTGTTTCTCAAATCCACAGTCTTTGGATGCTGTGCGTAAAAGTCCGAGAACATGTAGAGAGTTGTCATACTCACCAAGACAGAAATAAGCAAGTTAAAAGGAAAGCCATCCCTCGCAAACACCCCACAACTAGAAATCCCTGGTCAACTTTTAAAATCAGCATATTCCATCATTTAAAAGCATTATTAAACGCAGGTCAGGTCTTCTTTTAGTTGTGAACCGTGCGAGGATATCGCGCCAGTCCAGCACGACTTGACTTCCCCTCTAGTGCGGTTGCGCCCGCCTCAGCCTGAATCGTTCAGTTGGA
Organism: Lepomis macrochirus; assembly: GCA_024633595.2. Taxonomy (NCBI): domain Eukaryota; kingdom Metazoa; phylum Chordata; class Actinopteri; order Centrarchiformes; family Centrarchidae; genus Lepomis; species Lepomis macrochirus. The sequence continues at coordinate 12,444,328 of JALXJV020000021.1, read as the reverse complement.
AAAACCTGAAGAGTTTTTAAGAGAGTAAAGAGGAGGGACGAGGGGAGCATTAAGATTAACCGAACAACCAAACCTACAAGAAATACACTCATCACAAGTGCAACTTGGATATTTAGGAAATGTTTCAGTTTGATGGAAATAATGGCGGTTACTGCCTATTTGATAAAAGGGAATGAAGGGAGAAGAGCGATAGAGAGAAATAGAAACAGAGAGAGAGAGAGAGAGAGATGGGAGGGAGGAGGAGAGGAAGAGAGCTTGTACATACAGTACTATCATATCAGTGATCAGTATAGCAAGTGACCTTTTGAATGCAGTTTAATTTTTAAATGATATAATTATGCTACCACCTTCTCAGCTTTTGTTACCTCTGTGTGTGTGTGCGTGTGTGTGTGTGTGTGTGTGTGTGTAACCAAAGGGCTTGACCATGCAAAGACAGAAAATTGCTACTAGAGATGAAGTATGATGAACTGTGATTCATATAGTGGTTGTGTGGTTGAGTGGAGTAGGTGGTAGATACATTTAGTACAACTTCAAACTCACAATATCCATAGACCAGGAGTAGAGGGAAAATACCACACTGTCAAAGTCAGCTATTCCTACCGGGCTGCTGTGAGTTTGTTTCTGTTGCAAAAACACAATTCAAGAAATTGCATCATTTTCACTTGTGCTCAGTAAAACTGAGCTTTCGGTGACACACCTAGCAGTGTGCATAACCAAATGGTAAATCTTGCTGACCAGGTGCAAAAGAAGGATTTGGCACATTCTTTAGTTATGGTAGTTTAAGGGATGGTTGAAGGAAATTGCACCAGCAAGCTACATTCAATATGATAATCCTTCAACAAGTAAGTGATAAATCAAGCACTGTGTGGTAGGCATCTTAGAGCACAGAACATAACACCTTAACCTAACTAAAATGAAAAGAAATCCTGCAATAGTAATATATAATATATTCAATTCAATTATACTGTATATATATACATATATATACATATATATATATACATATGTATATATATATATATATATATATATATATATATATATATATATATATATATATATATATATATATATATATATATATATATATATATATATATATATATATATATATATATATATATATATATTATTTTTTTTTTTTTTTCTGCAGAAATTCATCAATTGTCTTCACTACATGATGTCTCCAATGATCAATGAATAAGAATACATCATTTTAGCACAACATTACTTTTTTATTACAAGTCGTGTCATAGTCATGTTATCAATGATTCATGTGAGGGAGAAAAATATAGGATATTCTTCTGACAGCATTAAAATGTGGAGACTGATTACGCAACATAATCCTTCAACTCTGGTCCCTTTGTACTCAAAACACAAGTTATATAATGATCTCACAATATGATTTATATCATATGCAAACAGTGAGTTTGGATCAAGTGAGTTCAGATGCACCCCTTTCAAAGGAAAAATTTGACTTTACTTCAATGTATCTGAAGAATGGAAAGATTCCTCTTGGTTTTCACTAACAACCTCTGGTTAGTACTGGTAGATTTAGCTGTATAGTAGGTCATATATAGTATATAGGTTCAGCAGGATTTCAACTTTAAATAAGGGCACTAGAATTTGCCTTTCCACATGTTCTACACAGTGTATGCACTTCTTCAGTGGAATTATGGTAAAAGAGCCTCTTGGGGGGCACTATAAAGGAGTTGGTGGGTATAGTCTGTTGTACAGGACATATGTAAACTTGCTAGGTGTACTAGGGATCAAAGCAAACCTCAAACTTTTGATGTTTTTTATCAGTATCCACAACAGCCCACCATCCAAGAGTTGTACAAATAGAAGCAAAAGAAACAGCAGTAGTAGGCGTAATGGCAGGTGTAACATTAATCTATGTAATTGCAGTATAGGGTGAATAGCAGTAGAAAAAGTAGGTGTGGTAGCTAGCTAGTAGGAGAAGCAGGATTAGCAGTAGTCATGTACATACTAAAGTAGTACTGAAGTAGTAGCAGTTGTAGTGGCAGTTGAGCATGCATCTTATATAATTTGTGAACAAGTCGCTGTGTCAGATTCTCTTTTGGCTTGCTCGTAGACAAAGTAATCTGACCCTAATGCTGTGATCAACATGATCTTTCTCAACAGTGAGGTCGACTCATCTGACCAACCACAGTGCACTGCTCATGAACGGCTTCTGACCTGATTCACTTTGCTGGCACTAGATGAGGTTGTGCATGAGCCAGGACAAGAGTGAACTTATTCTATTCCTCATTGGTGGGACTGTGGGACTTAGGATGCTATGCAATGGCTTCTAACATCACAAGCAAGCAGAGGCCCATGAGTGTACACACACACACACACACACACACACACACACACACACACACACACACACACACACACACACACACTCACATGACACAGACAAGAGCCATTACAATTTAATCCATCTCTATAGACGTTAGATTTAAGTATCATGCACTGGACACACCCACGCAGTCATTATTAATCTCTGCTTTTTAAGCATGTCACCTATTATAGAGAGTTTATGCAGTTTTCACACACAATTAGCAAAATACAATACTATACCAAAATATTGTTTAGGTTAGAGGTGCTTGCCATCAGGATTCTACATGTGCTCTCACATGTGTGTTCTTGCATGAACCTGTGTCTTTTCTGCCTGTTTGCCAACCTGATTTACTGTCAGTATAGTGGATATTTTTCTAGATATAAAGGCTTGCTGGCTGGTTAATTATCTGACTGGCTGGCTAATCAATGCAGAGTACCTAAATGCATTCCCTTAATGGCTGGATGACTGACTGCCTTATAGACAGATATCAAAATGTAATGCCTTTCTTCCTGACTGGATCACTGACTTCCTGGAGCCCAAGTCTTGACTGCTCTGTCAGTCACCCAGCCAAACATCTCCTAAGTGCTGCAGAGAGTATAGAAGCTGATGGTTAGACTAGCTAAATTAGGAGCTATGTAAATGAAGATTTAAAAAAATATGGAGTCCTTCCTTTAATTTTATAGAGATATTAGTCAGCTGAGGTAAATATTTTCACCAATTTTACTGATTGTCCTGCCATAGCCAGCATGTTCTGACATCTCGTTCTCTAGTCTGTCTGGCCCAATTCATACCTTCTCTGTTATTGGTCATTAGTTTTTAAAGCACATGTCAAGTGAACAATGCTAAATAATGGGAAGCCATTACATCTAATAGACAATATTTCCACAAAATATAATCACTGAACCATTCATTAGACTTAAGGTCTGAATTGAGATGAAAAAGGCACTGTGATTATGATGGATTGCAATTAGGTATGCTTCATTCCATGAGAACAATACACCTCATATGCCCGGGTGGGTAGCAATTCAATTATGTCAATTTCAGAAGTACAATTACTTCGGGGAAGATAAGGGGACATACTTCAAAATCCAATGTGTTTTGATGAAGAAAAAAAGCCTTCAGTAGGAGTTTGTTAATTAGTTCATTATTCAACAAAACAGGATTTAATTAAACATGTCATGATATGTGCTCTGTATTTGAATCCCCATAACATGCAGCCACGCTAGCAGATTATTGCAAGAAACTTTCAAAAACTCCCTGACCTTTTGAAGGAAGAGAATCTTTCAGATGGCAGAAGCAGAGAAGAGGGTTTGTTAAGATGTTCGCTCATTGCTAGTCATTCCAACAGACAGAAAACAGACTGACACAGACATACACAAAGGCATGCTGTGAGGAAGAGAAAAAAAGCTGCAGAAACAGATGACAAAGAATGAAAGAAGCAGAAGAAAGAGCAGCCTCTCCTGCTCAGGAGTGCTTTACAGTACATCTTATGCTCAGACAGTTCCAATATTCAGCTTCAACTACAGCTATACTAAACTACATAGAAGAACTATACGCAATGACAATTCAAAGTCACTGCTAAAGTACTAGTATATGGTAGCTCACTGCACCTCTTACACTCTACAGCACTTCATTGCTTGTTATTACCCCAAAACGCATTGTTTAAACTCATTTCTGGCCAAACCACAGTGCTTCTATAAATACACAATATCTCCCACGTGAGATGGACCCACTGTACTTCATGAGCCTCACCATGTGGTATCTATGGTAACCACTTACAGTAGGAGAAACTCAATGTGTCTGTGTGTGTGTATTTCTAGACTCTTAAAAACTAAATGTGTTCACAAGAATAGAAAGGTGAGGAATTTCTTGTCATTGCTTTGGAAAGTGACTTAAATAACCTTAAGTAACAGGTTTAGGGTGAAGCTAGAATTAACATAAGGCTAGTCCATGAGGTAAGGTCAGTATGTAGCGGTCTAGAAGGTTTAGGGTTAAGATTTGAATTTAGGATTGTTGTTACGTGGGGTTAGGATTGTGGTAGGAGGTCTGGAGTTAGGGGTTAGAGAAGATTTCTTAAATGTAAAGGTTAGACGGTTATGCATTGTGCATGGTATATGGTTATGGAACAGTGGTTGGATGAACATGCAGTATGTGTTTGTAAGTGCTTCTTAGTCAGTAACATCATTGGATAAGACCTACATTAAATTTGGTGTTTTGAAAGCACTGGGTCTGGGTATAGTCTTTTCTCTGTCTACCCCCATAGCCACATATTCACAACAGCATACACAAACAGTAGTTCTTTAAAATCTCTACTTCTTAGACATGACGTGCTGCACCTCCTCCAGTGGATTCGACGTTGGTAAAAAATTTCCACTGCAGTTTCCATGGAGACCAAACCATATCATAGTAAGATAAAATAAATGTTGATTCTGAGAAAACAGTTGTCCTCACTGGCTCGGCTGACCTTTCGCCGGACTGCAGCCAAAACCTTCACAATGAACTGTGCTGGACAGCTGCCAACAGCCTGCAGTGCAGAGAGAATAAAGACAGTAAAAAACACAGAAAGTCAATTCAATGAACTTTATTGCTTCAAGGTGTGTCTTTGCTATTGAAATGTAAATTTTATGCATATACAAATATCTTCTTTACAAATGACACAGAACTGTCATCAGAACACTTGGGGCTGTCAGGAAATGCACCCATTGCAACCCACCAATGCGCGCACACACACACACAAACACACACACAACTTGCTAAAGTTCAAATCGAGCATCAGAATGGGGAAGAAAGGGGATTTAAGTGAATTTAAATGTGGTAGGTTTGTTGGTACCAGACTGGCTGGTCTGAGTATTGCAGAAACTGCTGATCTACTGGGATTTTCACGCAAAACCATCTCTAGGGTTTACAGAGAATGGTCCACAAAAAGAAGAAAGAAAGAAGACATCCAGTGAGCTGCAGTTGTGTGGACGAAAATACCTTGTTGATGTCAGAGGTCAGAAGAGAATGGGCAGACTGGTTTGAGATGACAGAAGGGCAACAGGAACTCCAATAACTGTTACAACTAAGGTATGCAGAATACCATCTCTGAACGCACGACACGTCAAACCTTGAAGCCAATGGAACCCGCTAACCCTACAGCAGTATCAGACCACACCAGGTGACTCCTGTCAGCTAACAACCGGAAACTGAGGCTACAGTTCACAGGCTCAGCAAAGTTGTACAATAATAATAATAATAATAATAATAATAATAATAATAATAATAATAATAATAATAATAATAATAATAATAATACATAAATACAAAAAATCAAAACAAGACACAATTTAAAGATTAAGATAATATTGGTTTGAAAAAACTATTTAAAAAAGCAGTTCTTCATGAAGCCGGTGGAAGGTGGAATTATGTGGGGTAGGCCTTTCAAAATAAGTGGATTTTAAAGGAGGATAAGGACTCTGTCGTATGGATGAATAGAGGGAGGGAGTTCCAAAGGTGAGGTGCACAATAGCTGAAGGCTATTTGGGATGGGGTTTCTCTGAAGGGGTTCAGAGAAATAAGTAGGACCAAGATTATGGAGTGCTTTGAAGATGAGAAGAAGAACTTTAAAATCAATACAGTATTTAACAGGAAGCCAGTAGAGGATTAGAAAAATGTTGCCTGGTCTGATGAGTCTTAATTTTAGCTGCAACATTCAGATGGTAGGGTCAGAATTTCGCGTGAACAACATGAAAGCATGGGTCTATTCTGCATTGTATCAACAGTTCAGGCTGCTGGTGGTGTAATGGTGTGGGGGATATTTTCTTGGCATATATATAGTATGAACACATAATACATTAAACCAACATATTAAAAAGGTACAAGGTTTATTTGTCATTATACAACACAAGTTTGTATAATGCAACAGTGTGTAGTCCCTTTATGCTACACACAGAGAACTTAACAGATACTTAAATATGTATTAAAATATGGTAACATAAGTAACATAACAAAGTAAAATAAAACAATACAGTTATTCATATACAAAGGCTCTATACATACATTTATACACCCAGAACAAAGTGCATTGCATCAACAACAGGAGCGATTAAAAACCTATTAATGTTATTTGTATGGTAACCGATCCATTTTCACTGGAAGACAATATGTCAATAAAACTTTATTTTCTTACTGCCTTAGTTGACCTATGAACTACAGACAAAAACAAAAATAAGAAGTCCGGAAAACTTCAGCAGCATAAAACTCTGCCAGTTGCCCTGGGTGAAACATGAGGAAGTTAAAATGGTCAATGTACTTTATTGGATTTAAAGTATTAGGACTCTCACTTAGATTTTTTTATATAATCACGGTTATAGATAGATGTGTCATGCCGAGGCTAGCGTTTCATGTGCTTCTGTATGTGGTTAGTTATTGTATATTAATCAATTAATGAATCGATCAATCAGTCAATCAAACCTTTAATTCAATTTATATGTTTGTCGTGGTTGTGAAGGAATTGATGTATCACTTGAAAAACGTGTTTTTGCATGTATTTCTATTGAAGTTTGAGATAAAGAGCTTATTTACACTTTTCTCATTTTCCAAAATATTGTTGTAGTCCTCAAGTACAAGTCACCCAGTCAACTTACTTTGCAATACAAAACTAAATTTGTCCTGAAAAATACCATCAAACAAGCAATAAATTTATGATTGCATCACTGCCACCAAAATGTCAAAAAATGTCAAAAGGAAGAACGTCTTCCTCACTGGTGGGACTGTACTTAGCATGCTATGCAATGGCTCCTAACATCACGAGCAATGAGAGGCCAATGTGTAGAGTGTACACGCACACACGCACAAACTCACTATTTACTAAACAAAGCCCCCAGGACTGGCCACAGTGATCACTTCACAAAACCAATCCTGATTTCTGATGTCTGAAACTGAATATCAAAACTATTGAGAATATAATAACAGATACACTCAGACACATATCAAAAAATAAACTACCATGATGCAGAGGAGAGGCCATTCAGTACACCATTTGAGTTCAATCTTTTGCTTTTTCAGGACTTCATTTCATTATAAATTAACTTCAATTTATAATGAAAAATGTACAAATCATTTCACTGCTGCTAAATTTGTGCTGGTATTTTGTTTCCTTGCCGTGCATATGATATTCCTCCTTCAGCAGATGTAAGAATAGAGAGTTAGTATTCAGTCTCTATGGTTACCACTTGAAGTTATGGAAAAAATAATCAATGTCAAGTTAAAGTCAGCGAGCCTGCAGAGGTGGTTCTTGGCCAACTCTGTGGAGCTGTGTCTTCAAACTGTGTTGATCCAATTAAGCTTGACCTGGTCACAACAGCTGGTTTCCTGTCAAGGTTGCAATTTATTTGCCTAAATATATACAGGGATTAGTTAACTTTTTTTTAAATCTAAAAGAAAATGTTTAATTCCATAATTATAATCACTTGATGATGCACACTTTGACTGCTTGTGTTTATAAAGAAAAGAGTTTTAAACTAAATGTCCAGTGAAATGTTTGAGAATGTCTGTTTTATCTACAGAGTGTGTTGTATAATAGAAAGTTTCCCTTATTTAACTAGCTGATACACCATGTTAAAATGTGCCACTTTGAATGACATCAAGTGTAGGCCTCACTGTGTTACAGCAGTTCTTGATCTTTATAATCTGCAGGTGGCATGGTGAATCGGCGACACTAGAAGCCAACTACTGTGTTATCATCCTGTGTCGCTGTCTAAATCATCACTTTTGATGCCAAGACACCAAAAGAGGGGCTTTTGGCAGAGGCCCTTAAATAATCCTCCTATCCTTCCCTCCTTCCATCACTCCCTCCATCTTTCCACCGGTTCCAACTGTGGCTAAAGCTGACACTCACCCTGGACTCCTGTCAGCAGTTCTGGCAGTGATCACCAACGTCTGTCAGGGGCAGAGTGAGATAGAGATGAAGAGAGAGAGAGAGAGGGTAAAGGTAGGCAAGGAATTGGCCAACTATGTGCTGTTTTGGTGGTAGCTAGGCAGGGAAGGACACCACAACCTTGATGAGGTAGCAGGTGGCGCCTCCTCTGGTAGGCGAGAGGGAGGGTAATGAGGCATAGAGGATGGCTGATAGACTTCGTTTGTCCTGCTTATCTACACTTCAGAGGTCGAAAGCACCACCGTGACCTTTTTCCTGGGACAGGTGGAGATCCTGGCCAACAGCAGCCCTCTGGTAGCTCTACAGCTCACATGGAAACCCTGTAGTCCACAACACATCCATAGGCATTTTGAGGCAATGTATAGACTATTTTGCCTCCAGTAAAGGTGAACAATGACGGATGGAGTGCAACCACTGTAGGTGATGGACTATGAATCTTTTAGGTATGGTGACAAATTTATGTACATAATTGCTGCTTATGTTGACTGTCAATAAAAATCTGATCAAATCACTCCCACACAGTCCTGGTGAAGCAGATTAGTTAATTTGTAAAAATAAAATAAAAAATTAAAAAATAATACCTATTTTTTACTTGGGTGTGGGCTTTGACCCATGCTCTACCTATTGGTTCTCAAGGTTATTGAGATAGGTTGTTAACAATGGTCATAATGGTCCAACTTGTTTCTTGTTTACAGACTGACTGTCATACTTGCCATAGTTGTGCACGCTTACAGTTTTCCTGTGCAATGAGGGATATTTTTGTCTTATATCCAAATAAAGTGGTTTAGATAGTCTTGCTAAACTGTACAAGTCTTGTTGAGTACTGTACTTTTTGTGCATTTTATGCTACTTTATCTGCTATTTAATTTCACAGGCATATATATTACTTTGCAGTTCAGTATATTTATTTATGAAATTCATAGTCATAGTCACTAGTTAATTTGCAAGTTAGGATTTTAAATATAAAGCACATGTTGTTGAATTGCTATTCAGTAGATTAAACTACAACACAATTTAAAGTTGCTAAAATGGCTGCTTACACAGTAATGCATAAAAGATCAAATAATGTTAAATATAATAATTTAACATCGACAGAGACCACTCTGTGTGAGTGCTTTTGATGTTAATATACATTAAGCTGGCACTGCTTACTTTTAGTTGAGGAAGATTTTGAATGCTAGACTCTTACCAGTAATGGAGCATTTTGCATTGTAGTGTAACTATTACAAAGGATGTGAATATTTTCTTCACCACTGCAGGTGGTATAAGTATGTTGGTGTATTTTCTGTCCAGAAAAAGTGCATTGATCTAAAAGTAAATAAAGAAATAAAATCGTTCTTTTCCCAAACAGCTATAATTACACTACACTTTGCTGGCCATCAGTTTTTTTTGGTTTCTGAATTCTTTTGTCTAATTTATCTAAATGCACTTTGTCAATAACTAGAAGGCCATCATTTAAATGTGCCTTCTGCAGGCCTCTAATAGAGCTCTCCTACTGAGTTAAGGAGCTCTAATCAGCAATGTCAATGTTTAATTGCAGTACACATAAAAGAGAAATACAGAGAGGTGTTTTAATTACAGGGAAAGGCAAAGTGCAGTTTTCATCTCTTGCTGACAAATTGTGTTTGATTATGATGTATGTTAACTGCTGAACTGTTGTTGCTTCTATGTTGTTTGATAATTTTTGATCTGACAACCTTTTTCAAGCAGAAATGCCCCTTTATGAATTGTTTTTAAGCAAAATGGATACATGTATGTATATGTTCACAAACACTCCATATGGATGTATAAACATATTACAAAACCACCATCTATTTATATATTTTGTTGAATCTCCAGAGAGTTTTGATGCCCATTTCATAGATGCAGTCATGAGAGTAAGTGGGTGAAATGATGCCACTGTATTTTGGCCATGTGCTATGGCATGTTGCCAGCCGTCTCCGTGGGACTGGATGAATATCAGACAGTCAATTCATGGGAGGTGCTACCTGCTGAGAACAGACCAGGTGCAAACTCCACAGTAAAACCACAAGCTGTAGAGGTTTATTAAGCACTGCATAGTAATCCACCCTCTTCCCCTACCACCATCCCTCTGGACATGCCTGAAGTGTGTAAATAAATAAAAGCTGATCCCACTGGCTTTATTAGTTTGCCAATATTTGGCAAGGTTTTACAATAGCTTTAGCTATTGAATTGAGGAAATGTTCATAAATGAGACATGTGGTGGAGAGAGATAGAATTATAGACCCACTACTTAACATGAATAAACTGCACATCATAATAAAGATGATCCTGTTATTTAATCAAATTCCTTTTCTTTAGAAATGAAGTATTTAATCCAAATCTTTGAGCACACTATGTCTCTTAAGAATCCTTACAGAATCATTGATTTGACTTTAAAGGTTTTAGAATTGTGTAGTATGCGTGTGAATTTACTTATATTACTCACAATATAGGGACTGAAAAAAGGTCTTTCCAGATTCATAATGCAGGGTCTCACCTTCCATTTGTAGGCAAAAAGCTGGTCTGCCAAATGTAAACCATGGCAATGTGTGTGCATGTGTGTAGGTGTATACATGTGAGAAGAACTAAAGCTTTTGGCATCAAATATTGTGCCCAATGAAATTCTCAGTGTGTGACATTGTATGCTAATATTTGAGTTTTTTCATGATGTTGATTATTGCAAAAACAAAAGTCAATGTCATGGCAGACAATGGACTGAGATGTGTTATCTGTGTACTCAGGCACAGAGTCTTCGCTCTCTCTCACACACACACAAACATAAAGCGAGACAGAGATCACAAGCCTCTTTCCTACATGCACATTTTCCATCATTTTGCCAAGATGCCAGTAAATAAACTCTTGTTTACTGACATGAAACAACATGAATGCCTTTTTCAGACATTGGGGACATCCTTTTTTATTCATCAGAGCAGGACAACCTAAATATTGCACTGGCAGAAATGCATGGTGTTTTAGTGAGGGGCCCAGAAAAGCAGTCATTATATTCCTCTCAGTGCAAAGATGCAGAAAGGCATGGATAGAGAGAGAAAAAAGAGAGCTAGAGCCCTTTTGGGAATGTTAAACAATTCAGTAAATCAGGCATAAATATTTGTTTGCTTGCCTCAGTGCCAGTTTCAAATGGATGCGAACATCCACCCACTGACATTGAAGCGTTACAATACAACTTAGTCCTTTTTTTATATTCACAATATTGTGATTGGCAAAGCACTCTATGGTTCCACCATCTGTTCACCCTCTAATGAATATTGGTAAGATATGAAAAGCATGCTAAATGAGGTCATGATATGTTAACCCTTGATTGATAGTGATTATGTCCTTCATGTGCCACACAAACAAACTTGTACATTACTTAGATAGACTGACTTGATTTTCATTCAGTCACTAAAATCTGTGCTTGGTCTGTTACATAACTGAAATAAAACATGGTGCCACCATTAGGCAAACATGTATCAAATTTTGTTTGTGCAATTGGGTAACCAGGTAGCACCACAACCAGCCATTGTGGTTATCAAAACCATGGCAATGTACTGAAGAGATAGCTTATTGTTAAGTTTAGAGGGATGGCAAACATAAAGCTAGTCGATTTATTTCAGAAGCATGTTTTGGTATATTGGTTGAAATTCTTACACATCCAACAGAACTTAGTAGTTTTAATTGGAATAATATACCTTATTCACATGGAGGACCAGGTGTGGAGTAATCACCTAAACTAAAAAGTTAAGCTCTCTAATAATTAAATCACAATAACAAAGACTGCCACTTAGGTGGGTCATATTAGGTTTAATGCCAATTATAAGCTACAAAAGAGGTAAGACATTAAGCACTTTGATATGTGAGTGTTTTTTTGTTTGTTTTTTTCTTTTGCAGGAACCAATCATTTGTGCCATTGCATCAATTTAAGATCAATGATAAAAGACCATGACCGCACAGAAACAAAGTGCATTTACAAATGTTTACAAACTTCCTGTGCCTTTGGTGTAACCACTGCAGTTATGTGCATCAAGCTATTTGAAGAAATGTATGACCAATTTTAATCCCTAAACAACACACTGCCCCAGATTTTGTTGTTACCTCTGGAACAATGTGACAAAAATGTAATGTAATAAGAATCAAGGCACTGTAAATATATTTTACATACATTTTAATTGGATTTTTGATGTGTGGAGGGGCTTATAAATTGAATAATCAAAGCCATAAATGCAGCTGCCAAACTAATCTTTGTCTCAACATTTTCATATCAACCCCCTGTGGATATTACAGTTGTGCGCTGGCACTTAGACTAACACACCGAGTATTAACTAATGCATAGTGGTTTTAATTTGACTTTTAAATGGTTCTCATTTTATAGCGCCCCTATCGGGTCAAATAAGGTGAAAATCTAATATTATTTCTCAATAATACAATGGATTACAATATATAATGTGAACAAATCAATAAAATGTCAAAATGAGAAGAAGCATATAATGGCCAGTCATAAGTTTAACTTATGCTTTTACAGTACAGTGTAGGCTGTTTAGCGTCTTCCTGAAGACCACTTCCTTCCCCCTCCTCTGTCAGGCCGTGGAGCCGCAGGAATCCCACACAGGGCTCACTGCTCTAGAATCCGCCTCTGATTCCACCATATCCATGAGGATTCGTGTCCGACTTCACACAGTGGCGCACATCCTGCTTACCAGTGCGAGGAGCTACAAGCGTGCATAGCTGCAAGAGACGTGCTGAGTGTAGGCTTCAGTGTATACTGCTCTGCTCCATGCATCCCGCTTCCAACCCGAGGCGCTGCATGCACTGCGCCTCTCAGAGTATTGAGCCACGCTTCTCGTTTTCGTCAGAGGCCTGGATGCGTGGAGATCGATGCGTGAGCAACTGTTGGTTCAGGGATGCAGGGAAGGAACCCCCCTATTGTGTTGTGTTGAGTGAAAGCGATACTGAGAGAGGGGGCAACATTCAGCACCATGGACAGAGTCAGTTGCTGCTGGTGGTGTGTGTGTGTGTGTGTGTTGTGTGTGTGTGTGTGTGTGTGTGTGTGTGTAAGCCTGTTGGGAGGGGAAGGGGGTGACACTGAATTCGCAAATTTCAGTAACATGGATAGAGTCAACAACAGTAGTGCGGGTTTTGTGTCGTTTTTTTTTTTTATTTTTTTTTTTTGAAGTGAGCAATCTGTTCTGTTCTCTCAGCTGCCCCGTGGGAAGCACCTCACAGTACTCACCAAAACTACAAGCTACAAGAACAGTTTCATCTCCCTAGTTCTGTATCTGCCTTGTGTGTAAGCTCACTTCCATGCACAGAGGGACTGATGTCACTGTCAATCAATATTTGTATTTTGCAATAAACACAAAATAAATGTAGATATAATACTACTACTTATAGCCTAATCATAGACACTACGATCTATATTGATCTGTATTGTCTTACACACACATTCCTCTTTCTGAATGTTTGGGCTGGTAGTCAGCTTTACAATCTATTGATTCATGAAACTAAACGAAAGTCCAATGCTCTATCTCTGCTCTGCTTCACGCTCAAGAAGTAGCCTATGCATTTACACTAGAAGCTGCCCAGATCAGACTTTAGCAGGAATTCCACAAGTAGCCCTGCAAGAGCAGCGGGGTTAAGTGCCCTGGTCAGGGCCAGCTAGATGAGTTTGCTGACGGGTGTCTAAACAGCGAACGGAGAGAGACAACCCCACCCACATTTTCCACCTCGCCCCCGTAGATTCGAACCACCAACCTCCCCGTCACAGTTACCGCTTCTAAAACAGTCACTAGGCGTAAAGAAGCCACGGAGATCCCCCCGTATGCCCCCGAGTAACTTGTAATCTTGGTTCTCCTTTAAATTTTTCTCCGTGGCTGGGTACTACATCTGCCACTACCATCAGCAGCAGCAGCGCTGCTTCTTGATGTTGTGGTCGGGAATACGCATGCGCCCGGCATTGGAATTACTGCACTGGCAAGAATAAGTTGGACCTCGTCTGTCTTGACAAAAAGAAAAAAACACATAACTATGGCAGTGTTCAGAATAAGAAGAATGAGGTGTTTTTGCGTCTTGCTGTTCCCTCTCGTAGTGGCCGTGGCGTGCGCCCAAAGGTAAGTTAAGGGGTCGGGGGATGCTCCACTCCTTTTTACTAAGTGTGACTGTCTTACAGATGGCATGGAAAATACTTGAACTCTTTATGGATCAAGAATGTCTCGTATTTTAAATCTGCTGTACACCCTTTCTCTCTTTTTTCTTCCATAGTGCCGGTGTCAGTGACCCTAGCAATATGTCTTTGGTTAAAGAAACGGTGGATAGACTGTTGAAAGGTTATGATATACGATTGAGGCCAGATTTCGGAGGTAAATGAACTCCTATTTTCACTAACTGTATTCGAGTTTGCCCATTGTCAGCCTGTATAATAGTACAGTGTTTAAAATACTACCTTTTTCGCGGATAGCTCAAATACGGTTTGCAAAGTAAAAAGAGACGTTTCTTATCGGCTTCTGCCGGTGCCACAGTCTGTGACATCTCATATGATACAGTCGAGACAAAATGTTTCAGAACAAGCCAGAGTACCGACGACATAATGGGAGAACACATGACTGATGTGGCTGAAAGATGAAATAGGACGATAAAATAAGCTACACCAGCTCATTTATTTGAATAGATGATCACTCCAAAGGTGGCTGTCAACTCCCAGTGCACGTCCGATGAAATTTTAGACGTGCAGGTTCCCATTTTTGTTTATGTTCCCATGTAGTTGTCCACTGCGACGGAAATACGTTTAGGGCTAGATGATTAAATACCAACAACTTTTAGGGGAATTACAAACACTTTCACCGCAGCTCAGCGTATCTAATCCCACCCGAAATGAACACTGTAAACTATTATCCGGCTGACAACAGCTACATTCGTAGTCAATCTGTGTTCCATCACGTACACATTATTAACCGTTTCGCAAAATAAGTCAATGAATCACATGGGCTGCACCTGATGTACAGTACTTCTGTTGCTTACCGTTGTTTTGATCTGTCCAAGGTCCTCCGGTTGGAGTGGGAATGAATATAGACATAGCCAGCATAGACATGGTATCAGAAGTCAATATGGTAAGTTGGCTATTATCACCTCTCCTTTGACAATGGTTGACCATTCTGGACTAATGAGCCCTGCTATGCAATAAATATACCAGTGGGAATACCCTACCAAACCACCGGGGAACCCCCTCTTAATGCAGGTCTGTCTTTTCCTAGATCACTGGCATTGATTTGTGAGTTGGAGAGCTCAAAGGCAACGGTCGTTTTGTTTGAGGGTTGATAACATGTATTCAACCCGTCCGTTTTGAAATTGATTGACATCGATGGACTCTTTGTTTTCGGCCTCATAAGCTGGATTTCTCTTTATTTGCTGAGCAGATACACATCCAAGCATCACTAACTAACACAAAATAAAAAATAAAATAAAAGTTTAATCACCTCTTTAACTTCTATAAGAGAAGTTTCGTTATTAGTGCAAGTCCCGACCCTTCCAATATTTCACACTGAAATGCTTGATGAGAAATGTTTAAAATGAGAAATGACTGTCTATTATAGCTGGTTTATAAGCGCTTTACTACAAATTGTGACAGTGGAAGAACTTGAGAGCTGTGGGAGAAGTGGAGATTAAGTTTTGCTTCATACAAGTGCACCTCCTAGTGACGAGATGTTAGAACTGCACCTCAGTTCTCAAAGAAACTCAAGGCAGCATTTTATCATCATGGAAGGACACTCTTGACACTTATAATACAGTTGACAAGGTGAGCAAAAATTGATATTTATGGTAATATGCATGAGATTTTGATAGGCCCATTGTCACCTGTTTCCCCCCCTTTGTAACATCGTTTCTGTGTGGTTGACCTCTACTGTTGGAGGTTTTCATTTGCAACTTATTTACTCTTTGTACTGACGTGTCCTGCTGTTGCACGTTTAGTATTAGTAGCTGTGATATGAGTCATGTTGTGATGTCAGGGAGTGATTACACACTGGAATATTTTTGGCAGCAGCACCCAAAGTTTGTTCCTTATGTTGTTATCGTTTTGCTCCTGTATGATGCCACTTCTATTTACGTGTATTTACCCAGAACACCTGCACAACGATAGGCATATGTACATGCACACACACAAGAACAAGCATACACAATGCGGGTCTACAGAGCCCTCCACACTGGCCTTGAATTCTTAATTAAAGGCATGTTTTCCCTGTATAACAGAGCCTTAGAGTGTGTTTGTGCACCTGCATGTGCTTGAAAAAAAAAGCGGCTGCAAGTACCGTATACACATTCCTAGGATGCATTTCCAGGAACCGAACACCAAATTATTATGTAAGATTTGTATCTACATCCTAATCACCTTATGCATAAGCATTTCTCAGCAAATAGGAAGGTGACGTTTTTTAACAGTAAATGACCACACAGCTGCAAGTGACCACACTGCGCCAACAGGACACTCCAAAACTTGTTGTGATTTGTTTACTATTTTCTCCACTGCTATCATCTCCCTGGGCCACAACTTTCAGAGAGAAAATGTAGAGTAAATCCCAGCTTCTTTGCTCCTGCCCATAAGTACGTCAGAGCCGGGGGTTTATATCCACACATGGCCAAACAAAGAAAATCCCACTCTCCATCCAAACACACAAAGCCAGACGGTTTCTTTGATCATCCTATTCTTTTGTCAGGTTTGGTCCAATAAACACCCTCTAATGTGAAAGGAGAGTCATT
The DNA here is from genome assembly GCA_024633595.2 of Lepomis macrochirus. NCBI lineage: Eukaryota > Metazoa > Chordata > Actinopteri > Centrarchiformes > Centrarchidae > Lepomis > Lepomis macrochirus. The sequence goes on along the minus strand of JALXJV020000021.1, from coordinate 12,427,313 downwards.
ACCACCTGACCCATTGGAGTCTCATGAAAAGAAGAGGCCACATGTGTGCGTAATGGTTTCGGCATCTTTGATCCGCTCCCCCTTCCTATAAATGTAACCACTTTTCAGGATAGCAGCTGGTGTAGAAGCACTTTCCTTTCTTCCATTTCCTCTCCCCCATCTGGCTCTCTGTCTGCCACTTATTTTGGTGTGGGGATAGAACCACCCTGTGCACTTTCTTTTTGAGAACAGATAAGAAACAGGGTAGAGGATAATGGAGAGATGTCACTGAGGGATGTATCCAACAGTGTCCCATTAGCCATTATGGCAGGGCGGGACATCCGTGCTTTGGTGTGTATTAACAATATATTCTTCTATCACCCACCACTGCTCTCTGTTGAAGGCCTCACATTAAAAGCAGAGACATGAGCGAGTGATACCAAGGTATTTATTTGCTTTTTCCAGACGGGCTATTAAAATATGGACCTGCAAAGAGGTTTGTCTGCCATCTGTTTTAGTATTGTAGAATTTGTTACCAGTGTCAAAGAGCAGAATGCCATTTAGAAACAACACAGGCCTCTAGCTCACTTTACATGAGTCACCAAACTAAGTAAGCCTTCAAGCGTGAGTTACCCAAAGGAGATGAAGTCATGTTCAGTATTTGTCACGTACCCCCAAAACCCCACCCTACCTTTTCGTAGTTAAGAAAAGTCTCTAGAAAAAGGTAGTGACTGATGGCAGTTTAGAAGTTCTAGGGTTAAAACTGTGCACCAATAGCTCGCCTTACTTAGTCACATGTAGAAAACTACATTACATGTCACAGGCCTGGAGCCAGACATGGAATGAGGAGGCTGTGGATGGTGTTCATTACATACTCATGAAAGGTCACTTGTTCCTGGGTGTTGGAGCCAAAGTCCCAAGCCTTTGAGGGTGAAAAGGGATAGTATATGATTGTGTAAGACCTAGGGGTCAAATGTTTCACCTCTGTGTATGTGACAGAGAGAGAGACAGAGATAGATGGGGGTGAGAGCTCTGACATTAACAAGTTACCATGTGAAAAGCCAGAAGCGGTGCTGGTGTTGGAGGGAAGGTCATGTACCTAGTGCTACTAAGGGTTCATTCTGCATGACTCAGAGGTGGACATACAGCGAGGGACACACACACACACACACACACACACACACACACACAGTGAATACCAATGTCATGTTAGACATTCAACCTAAGGCAAGCCGTAATTCATGCACTGGTCAAAAGCCGTAATTCATGCACTGGTCAAAAGAACTATAGGGAAGTACCTACAGTAAGCATTGGTTGATTTTTTTTCTTCAATTTCCTTTCTCCCAACAAATTTCTTCATGCACTTTCTCAACTGCCTTATAAGTCTCAATATTTGCTTTTGGTTGAGCTCCTGAGCACTTGAATCCTAAGCCAACAGTTTTCACAGGGGAAGAAATACTCCTTTCTGAGGATGAACTAAAGTTCTTATCCTCCTCCAAAAAGGCAGAAATACCATTATTGATGCACATAAAGGTCAAGAGGAGCTTATTGATTGTTGGAGAGGGACTGTGAAATTCAGAGACCCCCATTTTAGTACCCACTTATTTCTACCTCTCAGCAGAAGATATCTCTCACAGGATGTCTGCTATAAATGCATCCAGATTGTACTAGTTCTTTACTATATATTATACAAATGTGATACATTATAATGGATGTTGGCTGAAAGGCAAGAGATTAGTGCTTGCCATATGATAATAAAAGGAAAGAAAGATTGTAGAAGCACTTAGGTGGGGGTTGCATAATATCTCATCCAGACCTGAGAGCTTTAAAATGGTATTAAGTGTGCACGAGTCGTTGTGTCTAAATGTATTTCACATCAGCCTTCAATATTCTATTGCTGATGTGGGCAGAACTGTAAATTGATGAGCAGCTAAAATAATAAGTCAATTTGATTTAAATAGATTTTCATGGCATGGATTTGAATAATGGCAATGGTGAGGAAAACATCACCTTAACCAGGTCAGTGTAGTGTTAAAGATACCTATCAATAGATGGATGATGCAATTAACCTTTGAACATAATGAATGCAACTCGATTTTATATTTTTGAAAGGATACAGTGATGCTATTGTCTCTTTTGTCACTGCACACACACTTTTGTCTGAACGTGTTTCACCTAATTATACACAAGGGTTGATCTCTGCAGTCTTCGTCAGTACTCACATTAACTCCAAACCCCTGCTCCGTGATGGTTGCAGAGTAACTAATGAATGTGTAGAGGTAGTGTGTGAAAATTCACAGACTGAAACACATTCCGATTGTGTGGGGGGGTAAATAAAAACAAATGTAGTATGCTCAATTAAAATGCATGAATTTATGACAACACTCAATGGCTCAATTTTTTGTCCTTTTGAAAAATGTACACCATCTTTAAAACTCATAACAAGCTTATTGGCAAATGGAGATTGGCCTTAGTCCCCAGATGTAATCGGTGGGTAATAAAATATTTAGTAGACAACTACTGTTTAATATATTATTGTAACATTGATCCAAGGAGCTGTTGTTGCTTGGTTTGGATATTATGCACCATAAAAAGAAGCTGCAAACAAAACTGAACACAAGAATGCTTTTTACGTTGAAATGTGCAATGGTTAATCATACAAATAAAATTATGGAATTGGCTGGAAAGGGTAATTACAGTACCCAAAACAACTGCAAGAAAGTTACCAAAGGCCTTTGGAGTGACTCTTGCAGTGTGCCCTCTTTATCCACAGTCTATATTAAGCCTGCTACAGAAGAGCAGATATGGACATACTTGCATATTCTTTCTTTGTCACCCATGTACATACATTCATAAATCCTAACCCGCCACCAGTTTACAGTCATGTTTCCTCATGAACTGGTATGTTAAGGTACCCACCAGAAAAGTAGCTGTTCCAATGACATAAGGGACAGAGCAGAGGCAAACTCCACCAGACTTAAGAAAAGATTTGACTTGGTGATGCAATGGACAAACCTAGAGTGAATATAATGTATGAAGGAAGCAAGCCTCTAACGATAACAATATTGATTTAGTTTTTACTGCTTAGGATAGATGATACATCAGTCTGACTTCAAATACAACCTAGACTCATCTCCGGGCTCCTGTTGCAAGACAATTTCATAAAACCTGAAAAGGATTTGAGATATATTACAGGATACAAGCTGACCTATGGTGCAGTGCCCTAGAGAGGGGACCTCAGGGCATATTTAATAACAGCACGTGGAAAGTTAAAGTTAGGGTGGAAGAAAACAATACACAATTTAGATATTAAGAACACAATGTTTTGGCTAGTTGTGGGCAGAACAAAACAAGGAAGTGAACACAAATTCTCTGTAGCAGAGGGAAAGTGCAGAGTTGGTTATTTGCCTATATCCAACAAGTACAACTTGTCCACTGTGTAAATAGGTTAAATGAAAGATTTTGGACAATAAAGGACCTACCTCGTTATATGGTGATTCTACTATACAGTATATTTGGCAGGTTAGGGTAGTAACCTGAATTTTTCTTTCTATTTTGTAAATGAATAAAATGCTCCCAATGTAATTCACTCCCTTCAACTGTTCACTGTCCATTGTACAGATATGAGCTTGGCAACAACCTGCTAAACGGATTGAGCAAAAAAGAGAAAAACATCAAACATACACAGGAGCTGTTTAGATTATATACTTATGCAGAAAACAGTAAGCTTGTGCAGAGGAAGGTCACACAGGATATTGGAGGGAGTGAAAGAGGAGTGGATGAACTGAGAGTGTGGAAACAACCGTACTTGCATTATTCATGCTGGCAGGTTTAGATACATATGGCTTGAGTTTTAGTAATCCATTTAGATTATACTTACTATATGTGTCACTTGAATGCAGTAAAAGGACAGAAGTGGGTTGTTTGTATACTGAAAAAAGAATTTTTATGTCACTGGTGACAACACATAACATAAGGGGTAAGTGTTTACTCATTCGCAGAGTCAATGAACTTAATATACATGAGGATAAAGGTTGTGGTTGTGTTGCTGTGATGATGATGGTGAACATAGGAAGATGTTTTCTCTCTCCCCCCACACACAGGTCATATAGATGGTGAGGAACAAGCAAAATAAAAACTAGGATAAATATGTGTAAATATTATATCTTAGCTCCCTACTTGAGAAAAACTGTACACATTCGATCAGTGCTGGTCTCCAAAACTGGAATGCTGATAAGTTCAGGTAACAATGGTAATTTCCCCTTAGTGTTGGCACAGCCATAAGATTTGACATTGTGTTGTGTGTATATCACAACACTTAAGGTTTAAAAAAGGAATGGGATGTTTCAGACTGTGAGAGAGACTCATTTTGTAATATGTTTTTATCAAAGCAACACTAGGCATGCCTAGCTCCGCAGCGCTGAAAGCTGCCTGTTGGAAAAATTGTCCATGGTTCATATGTTGGAGCCATGCCATATGGGGCTTTATCAATTCTAGCTTATTCTTCTGTGCCGAGGACCTCATTGTTGTTCAATAACATATTTAAAAATATAAAAGAGACCCTCCGGGTGACTTGTTTCTTCATTATAGTCCTCAACAAATCCATTAGGGAGATCATAAAATATTTAAAGACAGACTATCGAAACTGTTGGTATTGGTCTTTACATGAAATCAAGAAAAATACCAAATAATACTAGCCCTTTCAATAAACATTGGCATAACTCTCTGAAATAATAATGGTCACCTCAGATTTACCAATAAGTATAATAATAAAAATAAGCTATTATTCACTGTCTTTCTAATGAGTTGGAACTCCAAAGTCTGTTAGCTATCCTCTATATATACTGGAGCTAATTGCAACTGGGTGAGCAAGTGGTGAGCAAGTGACTGAGGTAGGTGTCGAGCAGGACTGGGAAAACCCAAGAGCAACAGCTGGTGGGAGAGGAATGGCACATTTGAAACAGGTTAGAATTCAGAACACAGGGAATATTACTGAGAGGAACTAGAGGCAGAGAAGGGAGGAGAGGGAGACGGAGCAGCTGTCGCCATGACAAGATTACCACAGGTTTTTTGTGCAGTCAAAATGTCATACGCTGTGTGTACAAAGATGTCTGGGTAAATGGTGACTGAAGTGTTGGACACCAATTATGTCTGTTCTCACTGCAGATATCATCATCAGTAGTCTCTACTACACGTTTCACAACAGGACACAATATACAATACTCAAAAAAATTTAAAGGAATAGATATAGGTCAAATCATATTTCCTATTACCAAAATGGTATGGCCAAAAAGCATTGTATATGGCTGTATTTGTTCAATTTGAAATAATATCCTAGAAATAATGAACAATTAATACAGTTTGTTAATACAGCCATTACCATCTTCCATCATCTAAACTCTTCTGGCAACCTCAGTCTGGTCCAAAAGTCTTCTGACACCACCATCGACCATCAGGAGATATATAGCAGTTACAATGCATACAGAAAACATCATTCTGCATAGACTAAATAAATAGCTGTGTAGCCATTCTAAAAATATGTTCCTTTAATTTGTTTTATTTTTTTTTTTAGTGTAGAAATACAATTTGGGGTAAACAATTATATAACTGGAATGATGATGAAATGATGTGTTGTGTGGGAAAGAAAACATCTCTCAGTTCGTTTGCAAAACAACCTCTTTAACTTCATTAAGCCATACTAAGAACCCTGCAGCAACACTTTGTTGTATGTCAAGAAATTCTTCGTGTGGTTGATCAGGGTCATCTGAACATTACTTGATATAAAACTCAAATATGGATATACTTTGAGCATAATCTGCAACAACTAACATTGATAAATGGAGTGGTATATACCCACCACAGTACATACACAGACACGTACACTGTTATAAAGCACCAACATTTTACTGCTTAGATTGTTATTAATGTTAGAGACACTGCTTAATGTACAATTAGAAATATAGCTCTAAATGTCAGGGGAAGGAAGGCATGTAATAAATTCCCCCAGGTTAAACAAGCTCTCTAGTTAGGCATCTGATTCACTGTTGCCTGTGCTGGGGCACTGGGGTGGATGTTTAGCCATCATACAACAGCCCATTTCCTGCAGCTGTAGGTCTGTTAAACAGCAGCAGACTTGGGAATTGAAAGCATATTGCAACACCACCCTTCGCTCATTGCAGGGCAATGATTTCCACACCTGTCCAATGTCAAGCTGTTACTCTCTTCGGCTACATTCACTCATTGCTGTTTTTCTCTCACTCTCTGTTCTCTGTCGTTTGTGTTCTCTTTGGCTGTTTGTTAATGACACAAGGCTGGAGGCCTGCTACAAGGGGATTTAGACAGAGTTACAAATCGAAGTGAGTTAATCGGCTGGTCTACTATTTCAGAAGCCACTGCTCTATTTGTGTGCTATTGCTCACACTCACCAGCTCAAAGTTTTGGTTTAGTTGTTGTAGTGAAAACAATACCAGCCACACTTGGACATGTACATGATAAACATTGGTGGGAACCGACTGGCTGCATGGAGATGCCTTACGTTGTCTAGAAATTGTATCATTTTAATATATATATATATACACCCACACACACTTACCACATCTTTGCAAACACGTTAGGGGTGACAACACAATCTAGTGTAAGCCTTCAGGGAACAGTTCCAAAATGTGATCTAAGGCTCTGAGGAAACAGACATTTTATTGTTGAATTTTCACAATTACACATGAATTTGTTTGGGCTAGCTCGAATTGACGCAAATACATCTGAGCGAAAATTTTAGCATGTATCTCTGGACTTTATGAATCTGCTGCATAAGCATACAGAGGAGCTGAACAAAAACACACAAACACAATACCACACACACAGTTGGTGTGTCTGTTGCTAGCTAGCTTACAGCTAACGTCTGTACAACTGAGAAAGTATGCAGGCTTTTTTTATCTTACCATGAAAATAGTAATGAAGACATTTCGATGTGTTGTAGCAATATCAGACTTACTTTCACTTCCACCATGCAGCCAAAATGTCTGACCCATGAACAATCTCCGTGTGATCGTATGTGCGATTTGTTTGAGCCAGTAACTGATTAGAGGTAGAGGTTTTCAGTACATGTACGAACAAATATTTAACACAGAACCCTCAAGCTGACTCATCATCATTGCCTCTGACCAAATCTGTAGCTTTAATTAAGCAGTTGTGCTCCCCTCACTGGTGATTGAAATCACGGTGTCAGTTCAGCTATGCTATACAGTACTTACTGGAGAAAAGCTTATCACAAATGGCAGATCCAAACAAGATTTGATAACGCTGTTATAGGTTATAGGCTGTTATAGATAGGTGATTGTGGAGCTATTGAGCTTATAAAGAGTGCTTGGAAAGGTAACGTAAGAGTAGAACAAGCAATTGAACGTTCTACTGAACTCACCAGAGTCAGAGGCAGGGCTTAAAAGTCATGGCTTAAAGAACATGCCATCTCTTACTGATATATGTAAGGAATTGTATTAAACCAGCCTTGCTTCAGGCATAACAGAACACAAACTACATACAGTGACTACATATATTTAAACTGAACTTAATGAAATAATGTGAATCAGCAAGGTGACTCCACTTCTAATTGTAAGTAAACCCCATACAACAAAGCATTGCAGCTTCAGACCAAATGAATCATTTGTGAGTGCAATTACACCCTAATTATTTGTTTCCTGTGGGGGAGATAAAGTTTGTATCATTGTGACCCTTTGTTAGATCAATACAGCCAGCAGTGGGTACTGTACTTTACCCACAAAAACTTAGATGGAGACGTAAAGGTAACCATCAAACCTCTTGAACTACAGTAAGTGCCAAATGCCATAAACCAAAGGCTCAGTGTCTATGTAAACAGCATAACTGACAGTGTTAAATGCTCACTGACAATGATTTGGCATTGACATGTGCTGACTGGAGTATTTTCAGTCATTGAGCTCATTTGACCCAGGGCCAGGTGCTTATTTATCTATTACACACACACAGTTTGCACACATATTTCCAAAGATGAGACTTTAAAGTGCAGCATGTATTTTTGTCAGTGTAGGTGTGTGTCACTGGAGAAACAAAAATAGATTATTCCATTGCTATTAGTCAGCCAATTCTGTAGCTCACAATGATGAGATCACTGAGAGATCAGTGAGGGTCAGGAACAGAGGAAGGAGGAGAGAGTCAAAGATGAGGAAGTGAATCAGGGGTCGACTTTGTTTCTTTTCAACCTTAGCAAGAATTGAGATGCTACTGATGAGTCTTGATGATCCATTTTTCATAAACTCGGAAACACTTTCTTTCCAACATATCTAAACATTCTACCACTCCTGCCTTGAGTGTGTAAGCAACTGCTCTGTGTTGTGTGGTGGGGATAACACTCATCATTGTGTGGGACCTATTTTTAGATTGTTAATCAAGGTAACATGTTCAGACTGACACACTCAGTATGATATCCCATAAAGTGTGAGTAGAGTGAGATTGCTTCATTTCGGCTCATCCATCCGCAGTGACCTAACAGAGGTCAAAAACGTTTGTGTGTGCGCTAAGTGTGTGAGAGTGCATGCAGGTATGTGTATTTGGTTTAGTGTTTGACAAAATAATAATAATAATAATAATAATAATAATAATAATAATAATAATAATAATAATAATAATAATAATAACTCCTGGCTCTAGTATAGAGATGTAACACAGAGCTGTATGTGTATCTGTATGTGTGTTGTGTTTATTTCACAAAAATATCTATATTCCAATTATGTTATGCAGCTTTTGTTACAAGCAGTTCCTGTTTGCACTATACAACAGTTGCTTGAATTACTTTTGATACTATCAGGAGCGCATTTTCATATAATTTCAAAGTAGATTCGTGAGAAATTATCCTTGATGGACATCAGAAATACTGATATCATTGATTCCAAAAGTGTGTATATGATGTACATGTTTTCCATTTTGACTGAACAATGAGTGAGTAGAAGGGGTATGAGCTTGAAGAAAATTGTTTCAGTCGGATGACAGGTTAATGTAGAGGAGCAAAAAATTGCAACAAAATTCAGAGCAAATTATCTGTACACATCTAAATAATGTATTTGGTTATATTTATGATCTAGAGAGGTATAAGGAATTAAAGCCAGGACCAACAGTTTCAGTTGCTCCACTTGGCTTCAGGAGAACTCAACTTGGTTGCCTTCAGCTCACTCTCAATTATCTTGCATAAAGCAATTGCACTGACACAAAAATGAATAAAATCTGGTATCTGTGACTGTAGGAAAAACTGCAATAAGGACGGCCTGTCTACCGACCTCCCTGCCTGGCTGCACATTGTGGAGGACTGAAGGCAGGGGGTGGGATTTTTTTTCAGTTGGATACTTTCAAAATGTAGCTGTCTCTTGCTACTTCTGCAATGTTACCTACGCCAGATTTAAACATTGATTTGATCAATGCTATCTCTTCACACAGACTAAATATATTTTCTGTTCTGCTGCATTGAAATTCTTAATCAAATCATTGTTTTATGCATACACAGCCACCAACAGCATAAACATTTGTCAATAACAACACCTGAAAGTCTATAGTGATAGAACAAATAAGCAATTTTAGAAAGATTTGGAAGATTCTCAATACTGCAAATGCATAGAAGTACTCACCCATGTATTATGAGGCCAGCGGGTTTAAAGGTATCCACACTGGACAGCATTTTTAAAATGTTACATGTTTGGGGGGTTTGATAGTGCCAGTGGGGTTAAAAAGCCAAAACAAAGAGAGCATAGTGCATGTTGAAAGGCTTCTGTGTTTTATTTGTGTAAGATAAATGTGTTTTTGACTTATATGGATGTAGGTGTGTCTTACAACCACATGTTTCTGTGCCTAATAATCAGTGTTTGGAATAACGGCGTTTAAAAGAACGGCGTTACGTAACGGCGTTATTTTTTCAGTAACGGAGTAATCTAACTAATTACTTTTCCCGTCGTTACAACGCCGTTAACGTTACTGGTCGTGCGGTCATGCGGTGTGTTACTATGTAATAAACTGTGTAATCCGAACGCACCCCTGGCTCACACAGCTAGTGAGGAGGTGGGTTGCGCAGATTCTCTGGGCGCACCGTGGCGCTCACCTGTTCCCGTTCTCGCCTACCTGCTAAACTCTGTCGGCGGGGAGAGACGAGGGATGAGAGAAGCTCGGGTGCCTTTCAACCAGCGATTGGCTAAAGCAGAGTCATGTTTCTTGGTAGCCAATCAGAGCCAGTGTTTTTACACACACACACACACACACACACACACACACACACAGCTAAACAGAGATTCGATGAAGCAGCAGAGATTTTTTTTTTAACAGTAACGCAAATATTCACTTTCCCTGGTAACGAATTACTTTTATTACAGAGTAATTCAGTTACTAACTCAGTTACTTTTTGGAACAAGTAGTGAGTAACTATAACTAATTACTTTTTTCAAGTAACGTTCCCAACACTGCTAATAATTGGTCTTGTGGATAACTGTGGTTTGGCTCACGTCTGGCACTGACACACAGATTTCACAAAGCGTGGCAACTCATACCATGCCAGCTGTCAATGCAGCACAAGACTACATTGCTTTATCACAGCTTGTCAAAATACAAGAAGTTGATAATGGCGAAACAGGAGAGACAGCGGGTGTGGATTGGTTTTCACAGCAGCTGAACATAACACTGAGAGCTGATAATGGAATAGCGTCAAGAGGGATAATGAAGCAGTTGCTCTTGGTTTGAGTGATACTTTTGCCACCACTTCACTTTCTTCAGTTGTCTGCAATTTTTTGGAACAGATGGTAACAGAGCAATTTGAGTTCAATCTGAAATGTGCATTTTTTCCCCAGTGCAAAATCAGAAAAATAACAAATCATTGTTTCCATGGCCTTGTTGCTTGAGGTCTTAGGTAAGAACTTTGTTTGTAGGTTTAGTCTCTCTTTTTTAATTTGTGGAAGTAATGCAGTTGGGAAAATGATGCAGAGGACGAGCGTTGCTGTTGTCAATTGTGCTATTAAAGCAAGTTTTACATCTGTGCTTATGCTCGAGATTTTTAAATAATTCATGTTTATATCGTCATCTCCTCCAATCACACGCACGCACTTGCCCACTGAAATTTTATCGTGCACGGAGTTGACCAATAGGCCGTCGCTACCGATGAGTGCGTGACATATAAATAGCAGTGTCCCTACTGCCTCAGCATCCGACCGCTCAGAGCGGCAGGGCTCATTGTTAGAGAGCTCCGCCTGTGCTTATAGAACTCGGGTTACCATGTTGTAACCTTCGTTCTATCAGGCTCCACCCTCTACTGGACTCTATGGGTAAAGTGGGTGGAGCCTGATGACTGTCTGCCCTAGCCGCGACAAGTCCAACACACCAACCCGGTCGTCCACAGGCCGGCCAAAGCCCCGACCACCACATCACCTAGTGACAGAATGGTGGAACACCCCTGAGTCTGCTGGACCAACAGGGGCTTGCCTTGACTTCTCACTGAAATGTCAGGCACTGCCAGTGAATGTTCCCCATCTACACCCAGTAGTCACCAGATCCTCACTTTTCAGTGTACCCGCCCGTGTACAGGCTTGGGAGATTCACTCACATAGCCAGCTGGCCGGGCTTTTCTTGGACAGGGTTTTACTGACTGCAGTATCACTGAAACAGGCGAATAGCTGACCAGTGCATCGAATGGGGGCTGTGTGCTCTACATAGGACGTTAGCCTAGCACACATTGACACAACAGATGCACTCTCACCTCCCTGCACACTAAGTGGGGTAAGGGGGTAGAAAGCATCCAGATTTATTGTCCTGGACCTGAACATGCTCCTTATGTTTGTAAGAACGAAGGAGGTGTTAGGTGTGTTGTCTCAATCTGGCTGCACTGTGGACACCAAGAACCAGCATGCAGCTGGGGTGAACCGACAGGCACACAGCTCACCTTCTTAGCAGAGGTGAGAGCAAGGGGCAAGGCTGTTCAAGAGATAGCATTTTCAATGAGGACTGCTCCAGCTTAGCTTTACAGCAAGACGTGGTGGAGACTGCCCACCGCTTGGATGGTCCATGCAACCTCAGCGGATAGACTAGATAGCCTGAGTCTGCCTCTCCACAATTTTAGGAGGAAAAATCTGGAGAGGCTGGTCCAACACCAGCATTGTGCATATGAAGCCTCACCCTTGTGACAGAGCCCCCAGACCGTAGGTACAGGCCAGGGCTCTGTCACTGTAGGCTGTGTCACTTCTACCAGAATGACGAACAACCATTCCCACCGCACCTAACTGGAGGGATGAGATGGGGTGGGGGGGAACGCAAACAGCAGCCCTTCTGGCAATGGCGCGTGTGTAACACGTCCATCCACCAGGGTGGGCTATCCTGTGGCTGAATTGAAAACCACAGCAGGCAGAGGGTGTTGGCAAACAGATCCACCTCCGCTCTCCCGAAGGGAGCTCAGATTTGCTGAACCACATTGTTGTGCAGGCTCCACCCGCTGGGAGCCAGCCCGCGACATGAGGTTAACCACCGCTGTTCTCCAAGCCTGGGACGTGAAGGGCTTTCAGAGACAGCAAGTGGTGTGATGCCCACGTCTATAGGTTCCCTGCCAGCGCAAACAGAGCCGTGGATTGGAGGAAACACACCACCACACTAGAAACACAACTAGAAACACTGAAGTGGATTGTGGATGTGTGGTGTATGACCCCTTGTCTCTCCTCGGGGAGCCACAACACTCACTGCACTTCCCTGGCAGGTCCCTCCCCATCTAGGGAGAGACTCATCTATGAACACACGGATGAAGACCCCCTGCCGAGCGGCACCCGCGCTGCCAGACAACAAAAGACCCCCAGAATCGCACGTCCACAGCTTGCTGCTCTGTGGTGTCAAATACTCCACGATCTGTTGAGCTGGGGTGTCCTTGAACGCACCACAGCTCGCTGCTCCATGACGGCTCAACGTGCAACATTGTCACCATGAGGGCGTCGTCAGTGGAGCAGTCAGTATCAATACAGCTGCTGAGTCAGGACAGGGCATCCTCCTCTCCACTGCAGCATGCTGCTGCTGGGAGAACGAGCCTTAGTTCACTGTGATAAGTGCCACGGGCCGCACTGATGGAAGAAACGCGCTGCCTGGTTGCGTCTCTCCGGCTATATCTGACTTAGATTGGTGTTAGCTCGACTAATGCCATCACAGCTAGTCAGCTGAACGCTGCGCTGGTTTGGTTGAGTGTATGTTGACAATGTGGTTGTGTGTTTTAGGAACACACACACTGTCAGCTAGCAGCTAGTGAGCTAGCAGTGTTCCCACGGACACTGTTGTGAGTGCACAGGGAACACAGAGTTAGTTCGCATTGCTGCATTGTGTCAATGTCATGCCAGCAGCCCTTCATTCGGCTGCCAGGTGATGTAGGCAACCCGTTGCGCAGGCCGGTCAGCCGGCTAGCAAGGAGGAAGCCCAGGTCATACTACCGTCTCGCTCGGATGCCACCAGGAGGGCGACGTTGGGACATGGGCTTCTGTCCCAGTGGTTTGAATAGCGCAGCAAAGACCCGGGCCCTCACACTGTCTGTGTGACTGTGGGGAATTAGACCTTTAAGAATGTAATGTGTTTCTAATGAACAATTTAACATTCACAAGCATCACCACAGTGTACACACAAGCAGCACATGTTACAACAGTGGCTTCGTGAACACAAGGTTCCAAGGCAGACCCTAAGCCTCACCCCAGGAGTTAACTTAGCTCTTTGAGGAATGTAATAAACATGTTTTACTCAAAAAACGTTCTCAAAAGCCTTACCACAGCACATATAAAACAATGGTGTCTTGAACACCAGACAGGGGATTTCGGCAGCGTCAGCAGGCCTCTCTCCCTCCATAACGGTCACTTGGCCAGTCGCTCCCTTCCCGCTGGCGGGGGGTGGGGGCCTGGTCACCTCGCCCGTGTGCAAAGATAATTTTCTAGAAGTGGCCAACTCCATCCGTGGAGGTGGTGAATTCAGTGAGCACATATCGGTAGCGACGTCCTATTGGTTGGCTACGTGCACGATAAAATTTCAGTGGGCAAGTGTGTGCGTGTGTGTTTGGAGGAGGTAGTACCCATAGAGTCCAGTAGAGGAAAGGTTAGCCAGGCATATAAATGTTTTCAAATGCTTTCCTTCTGGTTACTGTAATTTCTTCTACACGTGCATCTCCCACTCATGGAGATTGCAAAAATGGGGTCATATTCTGTACACTGGTGCACTTAGGATTCCCTAAGTATGTTTTACATGTCTGTGGTATTACAATACAGTTGTGTTGTTGGTACATAGTAGGAGAGCTTGCCAGAAAAAGGCAGGAGGAAGTAGTTGACTCTTATGGTTTATCACTCTCACTTCTAAGGTGGAGTAGAAGATTTTGTATTTATATAAGGGATTCACAGTGTAAGTTTTGTTTTCTGCAGTATATAGAGCCTGTCTGCCCTCTATTTGATCAATATCGAACATTAAACAAGGATTATAACATGGACTTTTTGTTGGGTTTTATTGACAGTTTTTTTTCTAGAGGTAAATAGACTAAGTAAATTCAAATTGAAGATTTCATTTTAATTAAATGTTTTTTGCAGATGGCAACAGAATGAAAAACAAGTCTATAATCTTGATCTCTCTCACCAGTTAAAGAGGTCAGTTAGGGTGAGATGAGGGGAGAAACAACTCCCTGAAAAAACAAATAACATTGTGAGGATTAGTGTTGACCATAATGTATGTGCGGGTTCGTGTGAGATGCACTTTCATTCCATACTGCTATGAGTATTACAGCTTCTTGAAATTCACATCAAGCTATTATTGATGTTGATGTGTGAAATTCAATTTCTTTGTCTCTCTCTCTCAAATACATTATCAAGCTGTTTAACATATTTTAACATGAAACAAAATTTAACATGAAATCAAAGGGGCTTAGTCTTTTAAATAGGACAAATGTTATTGCTATGGCAAATAAAACTGCTAATTGTACTGAAATAAACATGTTTTTTTTACATTGCATGTACACCTTAATCAGATCAGAGTGCCATCTGCAAATGAGACTTCTGCCACAATTTCAGTAAAGCGAATGTAAGGTGTAATTTCATTTTTGGTGTTTTAAGAGCTGAAATGGGACATTTAAAAAAAAAACTTGGGGATATTCCACAGACCTCTAAGTTTGTCATTACAAGTATTTCTTCTGTAAAAAATAATCAAACTTTCAGATAAGGGTTTCCAGCACCAGTGTTTGGAATAACGGCGTTTAAAAGAACGGCGTTACGTAACGGCGTTATTTTGTCAGTAACGGGGTAATCTAACTAATTACTTTTCCCGTCGTTACAACGCCGTTAACGTTACTGGTCGTTAAATGCGGTGCGTTACTATGTAATAAACTGTGTAATCCGAACGCAGCAGCTGGCTCACACAGCTAGTCAGGAGGTGGGTTAATAACGAGGTAAGCAGTGCTTGAAGTGGACCGATCTAGTGTAAAATATTGTTAGCAATGCTTTAAATTAACTGCTAATCCCATCCCTTTTCCAAGTTTCCAAGACCACATATTTGTATTATAGAATTATAGAATGCTGTCAGACACTTCTCAGCATCACTTCCTCAGAATACACACTTAAATTTTCCTTAAATTTGACACACATGTCTGAATGGCTGATATTGTTCAGGTTTGCATGAATATCATTAAAGTAACACGTCCCTATTCTTGTCAAACAGGTGGACAGAGAGGAAAAGACAAATGACTGGTCACAGTCATTCCTGCCAGCTGTAATCTGCATCGCTGGATCAAATCTTAAAATGCATTCGCTTAATGATTCCAAATTGTCCCCTGTTGGCTAGCTGGTCCACAGTTGGATAGGTGTGCAAGTGTACACACACACACACACACACACACACACACATTCTGAAGCTGACACCCTCCTAAAGCACCCCTGCCTCTCTTGTAGGTCAGTCCAACTGTGAGAAGATATTGCTTCTTCAAGGGTGTCCTTGCTCAAGGAGAGACTGTATGCAGGCCATCAAATCTGAATTCACACAACTCAGCACATGGACATACAAAAGGACATATGCACAGGAACACACACACAGGGACACACAGATACATGTGCATAAACTGGATTTTTGGTTCAGATATAAGTTGATAGTTTACTGTACTCACTCAGGCTGCATATGTGACATTGATTCAGAGATGTCTATATTGCATTAATTCATTGTTGACAATGTGTAGATGTGATGTGGGCTTCTTGGTACTCTGTTTGAATAACAATCAGCTTCTTCCTCAGTTCCACAAATCTCCATAATGCATGAGGTACGGGACTCCTCTAGTGGGTCAGCATATTTGTATGTCTATTGTATTGAGAATGTGGGGTAGTCGATAGACAGCTGTCAAGAGCTTTAGAAGAACAAGAATGACAGACATTTGGTAGGTTTATAGTAAAACAGGCATATAAGATGTGACATATATAATGTGTGTGCATCCATGGCCCCCACATCCACACAGAAACATAATCTCTTCAAGCATGAGAGGCTGTAAATGGAACAAATGACGTGAACAGACACACTCATTTTTTGCCCTCGTCTCTTTGGCCAGCTAACCTTCCATCTAGTATGAATGGCAGCTGAGACTGAAGCCTCCATCAACTTCCCTCCTGTCTTCCAGTGGCATTCAAAAGCACCCTAATAATCTGCGTCCTGTTCTTCCCTCCCTTCTCTTCCCCATCAACCCCTCACCACACACACACTAACATTACCCCTTTCCGAATTGCCACAGCACTCTACTCGTCTCCAGGGACACAAAAGGGCCTGCAGATGCTCCAATCGACTCTAATAAATTGTATGTAGTCAGTTAAGCTGCACCACTGCCAACTGGCAAAGCTGTGTGAACCTTTTGGAAAAAAAAGAAGGTACCTCTAAATTTGATTCACCTTCAGCAGCGATCTCTCTTGAGCCAGAGTAAATGATGAAAGAGCATGGAGGAAAAAGGGGATATATACAGACAGAGGGGAGTAGTGTGATGGAAATGGAGGTCAGACAAAGTACAGGTAAACAAACAAGAATCTGGGCTTTATTGAAATCCCTCATCAAGTTTCTGACATGGTATAAACTAAGAAAATGGTCTTGAGGGAAGAAAAATACAAAAATTGTACTGACTCTAAAAGCATTGGTCAGAATAATGTCCTTATGGGAAATCAATCTAGACACCTTAACAATACACAAAAATACAAACACTCACTCTACCAACTGCAACAGCATTTTTCGCTACCCCCAATAACACATTTATAAACACACTAGTATATGGAGCCCGCCTTGGCCCACTTAGCCAAAAAAAATTCTAATTACTTCGTGGCCTCAAGATATGTGTATCTAAAAGGAGACTGCACAATGGAGCAGCTTTTCTCCCCAAAGCAGAGAGTGCACAGTGCCTGCTCCAGCTACCACCTACTTAAAGCACTCCTTGGATGATAATTATGGATAGAGACTATTTGATGAAGTTTTATTTTACTTCCGGGTGAGTTATACTACGGCAACGGCAGCGCCGACAGGGCAATCACAGCATCCTCTGTGGCACTGCCATTGCCATTGCAGAACTCACCCTAAGTTTAAATAAAAGTTAATCAAATAAGCCAGTCATTTATTTTCATTTATTATTTTTAATAAATCTGCAAATATTTCAAACAAACTTCTTTCACATAGTCATTATAGGGTATTGTTTTGTAGAATTTTAGGAAAATAATGAATTTGATCAATTTTGGAGTAAGGCCATAACATAACAAAGTGTGGAAAAAGTGAAGTGCTTTGAATACTTTCCAGATGCACTGTATAGGCTAATATGTATTTGCAAATGTAGCAGGTGTAGCCCAGAGATAGCTGCCCCATCAAACTCCAACAATAGAGAGAGTTTGGTGCAACCAGCGCACACATAGCCTACCTTTGCAAAAATAAATCTCTCACTGCTGGCTCAGCACCGAATATCCCAGCTATTTACAGTTAAATATTTGTAACCAATGGATAAAAGCAAAAGCTTAAATACAGAACATTTAGGTAATTAACCATCTGTAAATACTAGCCTACTGCTATAGCAGGTCTGCTACAAGTGTTAAATTTTGACAACATGGGGCATAGCGTTATTGGCTCAAACAGCAGCGTGCTTGGCGAGAGTTGCAGGTGCGCCAGGAAAATACAATGCTATTTTGCCTGGAATAGCTGCTGCTGTAATTGGTGAGAACATAATGAATAACCTACTGGTATGTTCTTGTAAGTTATCAGGCACAATATACCAATGCATTTGTTTAGTGGTGTACAATGTAGGCCTATGTATTAAACTCCACATTGTGTGTAATTGTAGCGTTTAGGATTGCTGATGCATAGTGAGCTCGTTATCCGTGAGTTGGGTATGAAACGGAAGAAACCTGATGACTGTTGTATTTAATTTGTATAGCCTAAATAATGTATTTATCTGTGTATGGACACATTTTGTTTCCTTTGTGACATGATTGAACTCAAACGTTTGACAAGTTAGCACAAGTAATGTAGCCTATAGGGATTTTTCTGGGCAGTGTTGTGAATGTTTTTCTGTCCTCTCTTAATAGAGGTGCCACTTTTGTGCTATATTTGAGCTGCATTTCTGTGGTATTTGTACTAAATGCTGCATCATTGCCATGTGTATGCAGGAGTAGTAGCTACTGGGTTTCTCTTTTTTCACTAAAAGACCAGTTTATTTTAGATTGGTTTGTACATTCGACACCAGTTCCTTCAGTCGAACAATAACTGTATTTTACTTTAGGCTATTTCCAGAAAATTACCAGCCCTAATTTTGGGAAGACAATACAAGAAACCCAACAAATTGCATTTGAAGTTATGTGTATATTATTTATTGTAAAAGACAGGTCCACCAACCACAGCTTTCACTGGAGTAAAGAAATCCCGACAGTGACTCATGATTGTTACTGTATATTCAACTGTATATTCTTCTAAACTAAAAAACTTTGACATGGCAATCTTCAGGATGTGTTAAATACTAACTAATCTCTCATATGATCACGACAATGGCACATGAAACAAAAAATGGAACTTGTCACTAGAACCGTCAAATTTACCCATGGCCGTTTTTTGATTGTATGAAGCCTATCTTTGTTTCAATATAATATTCAAGTCCCCCAGTCTTTGACTTTTCCCAAACGTGTGTTATATAGCACCTCCTATTATTCAACAAATGTCAAGATAAAGCCACATTTAAAAAATGGGCATTTAGCTACTTATAAGCGCCAGCGGATAAAATTGACCCCTATAGAGAATACATTAGCGCTGATCATGTCGCGCGTTTGGATAAACATTCTATTTTGCTATTGGCAACACCTTTTCCAATACAGGCATTACACTTGCTCAGCACAGTGAGTGAAGGAGAGTCTGATGGTGGGGGCTGAGCGATGTGTCCTAGGTTGATTCTACATCTGACGGCTCATTATCTGACAGCGATCCACTTGGATGAAATAAACATGCATAAAAGCTGCTGCTTATAGCTTTGTGTAGGCTACATGACCATCAAAACTAATGCCGCAGAAGCCTAGTTTTTCGCTGTGATAGAGGTGTGTTCCGTGGTCCCTTCAAGAGAGCGTGCGGCTCCCTCGCGTGCTCCTTGACTTGCTATAACTTTACCAACGCTATGTATTTTTTAGTAAAAGTGATCATTATACATTTTTCCATTGGGTACAAATCTACCATGAATTTTGGAGTTGATAATAATTGTTTCTTTTGAATAAAGAGCCTACTTTTATTTGGATTTTCAAACTTTTATAGCTGTGTGTTAATGGAGTCCGAAAAAACAAGCAGAACAGAAGCTGTGTTTAGAATATAACTAGGCTATAACATCTATATTAGCGGGGAGTGGATGACATCAAAAGAGCCGCTGAGTGTGAACGTGCCCTTCACAGATGCGTAGCGCAAGCGACCAACCTGCACGGTGAAGACAATGAATAGAATAGAATAAACATTCTGTAAATGCCTGAAATATAGGGATGGTGTTCATAGGAAATGCACAGCTAAGGTGCTGAATGTTTCCCAAAGTGTGTTGGAGCAACATGTAGAAGAAATAATCACAAAATCACTGCATTTTTATACGGGTATACAACGAACCCTGGCGGTTCTAGTGTTAAACGATGCTTGAATGAATTGACTTTCTTGATTGAAAACAACTTTTCCGACATGTATATTGCTTCAGCATAAGCCAAGGATTGGCAATGTGACACAATGTCACAGACTTGTACACTATTGAAAACTTTTTTAACAGGCATATGGCTTTGCTCACATTCTCTATGACTAATGTTTGCATGTAATGCCTGAGGTGGTCTGAGATCATCCAGCCAGAGGGAATGATCATCGATCGTCACCACGCACTGGACTACACAACTAATAGTAGGTCTACCAGAGAGGGAGCAGGTGCAAGTGGAGTGGAGTGGACAGTGCGAGGGACAGCAAGTCACTGAGCGGCCGGTCCGGTGTGGATTGTCCGTGATCACTCGCTTTGGCTGGATAAAGCTAGGAACTCCTGATTTTAAGCATGATATATAATACAGAAAACTAGATATGACTGGCAAAAATAGTATAGTGTCAAAATTTTAGAGATACCCCCCCCCCCCCAAAATGTCATAAATCATGTTTAGGGGAGCTCATGTCTTATTAAGAGGAGATAAGCTCCCCCATAGTTCGCACCTTGCATATTACATATATATTGTTATTAACATATATTCAAATATGGTAACATTTAAAAATAAAATTAAACAACATATGTTTATTTATATACGTAGCAATTTAGGAATAAAAACTAATCTCTGAGATTATAAAGTGCACCATGTGCTGGCAAGTATACACTAAATATAAATATTTTGCCATGTAATTACCCTACTGTAAGCTCCACATTTGTGTAGTGAAATTGTGAAGTCCTTAGGAATTGTGTAAAGGAACAGCACTGTCCAGAATGCTGAAAGGGAGAGGAGATCAAATCCCAGTCATAGTCACAGTTGTTTGTCTTAGCCTGTTTGCTATTCAATACAGGCCTAACTTTTGGGGGTAATTCCTTTTCCACCCAATGTAGCAGTTTGAGAGACAGAGAGAGAGAGCGTGCGCGCGCGAGAGAGAGAGAGAGAGAGAGAGAGCAAGAGAAACACCTGTTTAAGCAGGCCTCCCTAGCTGGTTTTAAGTGTTTTTGAGTGAAAGTAAACAAGCAGCAAAAGGATGATAATCTTGTCATCATCCTCACATAAAAAGTCGGACATTTGGGATACAGGTTCCATCTTGACAGCATTTGAGCACCAAGTATCATAGATGTAAAACAGAGTCCCTCCCCAGAGTCAAGAGCTGACAGCTCAAAAACTGTGCATGGACTGCTTGATCCAGGATGTTGATAAGCAAGTCTCTGTAAAGATTTGGGCACAGCAGTCTCTGATTTTTGTTTCTCAGCCAACCGGAGTCCCATTTTGTCCAGACAAGAGGTTTAGAAGCAGCCTTAGGTCCACACTGGGCCAGCACAGCTCTGAACCCCCTCTCTTTCCTCTCCTTTAGACGATCACAGTTAATATAAAAGTTAGTCAAATAGTCTCTATCCATAGTTATCATTCAAGGAGTGCTTTAAGTAGGTGGCAGCTAGAGCAGATCTTGTGCACTCTCTGCTTTGGGAAGAAAAGCTGCTCCACTGTGCAGGCTCTTTTTATATACACTCATAGCATCAAGATAGTAACTCGTGGCCTCAAGATACTGTCTTATAGTTAGATAAGATAGAACCTTGATAGTCTGATAGTATCTTTAGGTCACAAGATACTATCTTGAGGCCACAAGGTAATTAGAAGTTATTTTTTTGACTAAGTGGGCCTTGGAGGGCTCCGTACTGGTACAAATATTTATTAATTGTTTATATATTACAAAATGACAGTGACTGATGCTAATAATTTAAGGCCTGTATGATAATATACTCCATAGTATTCTGGTGATAGATATTTTCTTGTATGATGATATATTTTTAGATCTTGCTTAATCTGTCAGTCTGACTGTTGTGTTAAAAAACATCAACATTATTTATTATGAAGCAAACGGGCCAAATGAAACCCCTGCAGAAGCCCCAGTATGCTTTCCTGTCACAGATTTACTACATGCAGTGCACAAGCTGTTCCAGATACAGAGCTGAATCCTAAGGACTCCATACACAAATCTCCAGATACTGGGGAATATATGTCACTCAGGTCTGTGGGGATCGGCATGTTTATTATTAGGCCTCTTTGGAAATGCTGTGCCCTATGCTAGGTTCCTCATACCCTGTCGCTGACGGCTTTCGGACTGTGTGACACAGGAAATTGAAAGCCACTTGTTGTTAGAGGGCTTTTTGGAAGAATTGAAGTAGGCTGATACTAGAGCGCGGTATGGACATATGGCTGAGTGGTGGAGGGCTCACATTTCCTCCCCACAAAGGGTATTTCAAAGCAAGGAGAAGGGAGAGAGGCAGATGATTCAGAGGCAGGCTGCTTTAGGATTCAGTCCCACTCTTCAAGGTCAGTGCACTATAGAAATTGTTTACAGCAACATTCTGCCCTCCAAAAAAGAAAAGAATATGTTATTCTCAAAATCACATGGTTTGTCAATATTATAAATAAAATATGCTATTTTTGGAGAGAGAACCCTACAAGCGTTATATCGGCAAGCTTTCTCTGGTGATGCTGATCCAAAACCTGTCATGTTCTTTAGACGACTCCCTCGGCTGTTTATGTTTAGTATTAACAAATTAGTTGTAATCAAATTCATTCACATGTGTTTTTTCGTTGTACTACATGTAAATAAATACAACAGGTACTCTTCTGAGATTGAAATGGAGAGATGAGAAAGGAATATAGTAGAGAGGGGAAGCTATAGGGAGAAGTTGATGGAAGGCAATTCATGTAGAGGAATGATGGAAAATGGGAAATGAAATGGGGAAAAATAACATGAGAGAGAGAAAAAAGGGAATGGATGGGGGCGATGTGGAGGGGGATAAAAGAGATGGGAGAGAAAGCAGCAGAGGGAGGTCATTGCTAGTGCTCAAATCAGAGGCTGGGAGTAAAGAGTGTGAGAATAAAAGCAATTTGCATCACTGCTCCACTGAGCTTTCCAGTGTCTTTCATTTACCCCCTCTAAAACCCTCCCACACCCTCCATCCCTTCCAGCAAACTCACCACACCATTCCACTGCTCTAACTGGCTTCAAAGGTAGTGGGAAGAAGGAGATATATAACCAGTACTCACAATTTAGTCATCCTCATTCTGATCCCTCTCACTTTCCTCTGCCCCTGTAGACTCAAGCATCCATTCAACTTCCTCATTCCTCTTCCTCCACCCATCACACCTTATCACTCCCCAACTTTCCTCACTTTTTTTTTTACCTGCAGTCTGTCTCTCACTTCTCCTTCACCTTATCTTTCACCTCATGCTCCACCCTTCTGTCTATTTCCTTTTTACTTTATCAAAAGGGACTGCCACCGACGAGAAAGGACAGCATTCAAATGCCCAATATGGCCTATATTTCGTCTGTGTAGACCTAAGGGTAATTACAGAGCTCGGTGATAATTATGAGTGGGTTCGCTACTACAAGCGATGCATTTTAAGCTATAGATAGGTATTTGAACCATTTTGGTTGATAACCCTCACCCCTAACCCTAAAGTTAATTTTATGCCAAAACATTAACCATAGCAGTAGCAGATTAGAAAATGATTACATGTGTTGTTTTGGATGATGACAATGACAATAACATACTTAGTTAGGACTTGCTTTAAAAAAGAAAATAAATCTCTATGGACAGTTCAAATTGGGTGATATGACCATCCATGGTTAACAAAGTCGTAACAAATATTGCAGACACAAAATAGGATTTGTTGCAGTACAAAAAATAAGTTTAATATTAGTTATGCTGTTGTCAGTCCAAGAGCAGCCATGTGGTGCGGGTGTGGGGATAAGATGTGAGGGGTTAGTCGACAGGGCAGCTTGGGGGATGAATCAATTGACATGGTCAAAGTCGGGCTGGAGCAGAATAAAAATTTTTTATTTTATTACCAACCGTTATTTATATTCCTCAAGTTCAGATTGATTGCTGATGATCTGTTTGTAGGAAGGAGGTTAGATTTTTTGTTTATAATACTGAGAAAATTATGCTTCCCATGTTAGCTGAGAGAGCTGTAGACTGGAGATATTCAAGGCCAATTTATAGTGCAGACAAATCTGGCCAAGCTCAAAGCATATGACTTGTTATCTATTTGAGCAATGAGAGATGGTTACTTACTAACACTTTTGGCATTCATGAGTCTGCCTGGCAGTCAAATCCTATCAGAATCAAACTGTAATATCCATGGCATGAAATGCCAATATGAGATTTTGCTCATTTCGGCTGCCTGAAGGGCTGACTGACCAAGCGTCTACTGTAGATATAGCATTGTCTGGAATATTTGCCTCTGTCAGAGAACTCTTCCCACACAGTGACTCTGGCTGTAAAATGTGCCCTTTCAGTAATGGAACACAAACTTGAAGTTTGCAAGTTTGCGTGTGGGCTGGGCTTTGTCACAGATCGGGTGTTCAGTTAAGAAACGTAGAACTCATAGGGTTGGTCCAGGGAGGAACATGAAGTCATTGATGCCACACAGATCAACTGATCAGCTGACTGCTGTAATGGGAATTCCAAACATATTGCATGTAACCCTGGACTCAGGGAGACTCATCTGTGCTGTGTAAACATAACAGTCAAAATATCTCTGATCTCTGTGTTATCCAGACTTCAGGGACAACGTGTCTCTGCGGGATGATATGATTGAACCTAAAACTGGATAAATAACAGGCTCACTGAGCTCTCCTCACTCATTCCAGCATACACGTACCCGGCGTATGTGTGTTGCTGTGAGTCCTTCTGCAGAAGACTTGAATAAAACTCACAGAAAGTGTTTGCCTGAGCTGTTTATTTGAAAACTCAAATTGCCATCACACTGCTTAATAACTTTTTCAAATTCCAAATTTGGAAAGAAGAATGTTTAATTTTCCAAAACAGGGCGAAAATGTCTAAAGGGGCTTCCAGTATGCATTTTACAACAGTCTTACATTTAGGTTCCATATTTTAACTATTTTCCAATCAGTGAAAATATCAGTTACAGGCTTACATTCAGGCCAGACTGCTTTTATATGAGAAATGACTACTTGCTTTCAGCACTTTCAGCCTTAGTGCATGTGCCAGTAAGCTGAGCCACTGTATTAACTGTACTTTATAAGTTTGTTTTGTTACCTTCATTATGTTTATAAAACTTCAACACAGATGCAGAAGAAGGCATACTGTACATATATTAAAATAATGGGAGAAAAGTAATAACCTTGATTAATTAACTGACTGTCTCGTATTGAATATACTGTGTGATCTGTAAGAAGTATATCTATTGAAAAATCTTTTAAATGAGGAGACATACACAGTGGGAGGTGTGCTGTGGACCTGGATATTTGTTATTAGTTATAATGGATTTTCACATTCTGTATAGCCTGGAGTAAGAGAATATAATGATCACTTTGTATTGTCCTCTCTTTGGCAGCTTGGCAGCACAGCAAATTCTGCACTCATAAATTCAACATCATTCTTCCTGTATCACTCTCTGTCACCTTTCCTTCCGCTTTCCATTTCTCTCCCGCTCTCTCTTTCTCTCTCCAACATAGTTTATGTACTGATGCTCATTATGACTGTTGTTATGACAGCCTCCCTTGCACTTACATGCACACAGCAGCTGCAGTTATTCTGGTGATTTACAACCTCCTCCTCCTCCAACAGAGAGAGAAAAAGAGAGGCACACTATAGGTGTCTTTGAGGAGAGCTTTATGTTCACGGTAAACTAGCCAGTGGCACCTCCACAGAGCCTGTCCCACAAAGCAAATCACAACTTCCTCAAGGAGATAGGGCTGCAATAATACGCTCTCGTGGTTGACAATGGAAACATTCACTTAGTTTAATAATTACCCCCCAGGAGCTCACATGGCACCTTCTTACTCCACTATGGCTGTCATTTTTTTCCCACAGACGTTTCACAGCAACTTAAGAATACTTTAGATTCAAATAGTGGACTCTGTGGTGGGGAGAATTGTGCATATGCCAGAATGGCTGATGGCTTTTACAAATGACGCTTATTATGAGTGCTAGGGCTCCAAGTGATGTAATACACAAGATCATAGCTCTTGTTATCTAACCCCCTGATGTTACATATTGCAAAGAACATGCTACATATTGCAATACCACATATTATATCCACAGTGCCAGGTGAAAATCACAGTTGCATTGTTTTATTTTATCCCTGTTCAGCCCTGCCTGTGATCCCTGAATTACAACAAAAACATACACATACATACCATGTGTCTATGTAGTGCCCCTAACTGCACAAAATGAACTGACACACACATGCAGGGGATTATATTAAGATACACATTGCATTTCTTCATGGCGTATCTATAGAAGGGATGTACCAATGTCCACATTTATAACAAGGCAGGATGAGACACTGAATGTTTGTGCGTGCGTGTGTGTGTCAACAAGAAAGAGAGGTAGAGAAACCGCCCTGATGTTTCATACATCACAGGAAATCACCCTGTTTGATGGTGTGTAGTAATGAGAGAAGCAGAGGAAGTTTGGGAGGACTACATGGCAACAAGCATCTCTTCAGCCGCATGTGCTGTGGGGCACAGAATGCCAGAAAGAGCTGAGTGTGAGCTGTTACATAACCACCGACCAGGGATGAATTGTTGGGAAGGCAGCACGTGAAGCTAAGGATCCAGTGGTGCAAATATAAACCCACACAGTTCTGTTATTATTTTTTTCTGTAAGTGAGAAAATTGCTGCCTACAAGTTTACTCTGCTATTTCCATATTTTTATGTAGAAACCTACTTTCTTTGTGGCAATCTAATCTAACATCTCATTAAGCCTCCTTATACTCCTTCAGATGTTTTACTTCAAACTAACCTGAAAAAGGAATTCTAACGTTTCTTTGAAAATGAAAGTTTTACCTGGATTCACACAAATCATTCTGTTCCCATTCTAAGTCCAATTATAGTGCTGAATGCTGGAATTGCCACTACACTATTTATGTCTTTTGAAAAACTCAATTCTCAAACTCATGGTTGTCAGCACCTGAAGCCAAATAAGGTACAAACAACAATAACAACATGACACAACCTATTTAAGTCAAAAAAACACTTCACTGAGAAAAGCTGCTCCTGTTTCCCCGACTCCATCCAGTCAATATCCAAGCCTCCGGTTCCCAAGGTGCTGTGGGATGTCAGATCTGTAGCCGACGGGTATATTCAAAAATGCACGTTCAGCCTCTTTGCCAAGAAGTGGATGTGCCAGTCATGACAAAAAGTTCCCTGAGACAGCAAGTTTATTTAACTTAGTTTTTCATGGATGATTGGTAGGCTTCTTACTTCAGTGCGCTACATGAGCATCTGACTGCTGGCTTGACTGTTTTATCGTGTCCTAGATTTACCATCAGGGAATTTCACTGCAAAGTACCAAACTTTGTCTGTTTATTTATAAATGATTAACTTACTGTATGTGTTTGAGGTTTCATGTGTTTGTCATCATAACTAATAGAAAATATATTCTTGTATGTACGGTACCCTGAATTTAAGCACAATAAATTTGCTCAATGCTTTGAATTTGAATTTTAAGAATACAGTTTACTTGCCGATATGTCAATAAGTTGTTGGGGGGGTTTTTTGCACATAAACTGTTATGCTTAAATACAGTGCGTTTCTCACCAACACACGTTTTCTTAAAGTCTAACAAATGCATGTTTTTCCTCATAAAACATCTGCAATATCTTTTGAAACCTGCAGTGTTTATATTAATGTTTGCTAGTCATCTGTCAACCTTTTCTCTACTTTTGGCTGGCACACCATTACCAATTCAGGAATATTGCATGAAACTGTAAGCAATAATGTGCACTGCATCACCTGCAGGTATGTTAGCAAGTTCAGCCACATGTTAAAGACAAGTTACTGTATATTAAATTAAATTCTGCTAAACGTATATATAGATATATATATATATATATATATATATATATATATATATATATATATATATATATATATATATATATATATATATATATATATATATATATATAATGTCCAACCCACTCTGATGATGTCTGAGTCTGCTATGTAAAGCAGACATATACAGTCCCTAAAAGGCAATGTACTGTCTGTACGTGACTTGATATAATGAGAGAGGATGGTCTACCATTATGGTTCTGGGAGGACAAACAGAAGAAAATGAGTGTTGTGCAAGTACAACATAGTGAGCCCATTTTACAAACAATACTTAATCCCAGAAAGACAGCAACTGTCAAAGCAAATAAAGCATATAGGATATATTCTAAAACTGATTTTGTGGTTGCTTTAAGGTTATTTTCATTTGTCTGGAAAATGTGGTCTCTCTCTCTCTGTCTGTATGTGCATGCATACACACAAAAATGCACAATAAATCAACTGAGCAAGCCACACATATATTTTTATCATATATTAACAGACCCAAACTGACACGCATACACACACGCACACACAAACCCTAACCATCTGTCTCTCTGTCTCACACAAACACTCTTTCACACTGTCGATCTTAACCTCATGTGTCTATGAAAAGAAGGAATCCCCCATTGCTTTGTACTAAGAGGTTTTACTGCTACTGTTCCATTTGCTTTTAAGTGAACTTCATCCAATATTGAAGCCTAGTCTGGTCTAATCTCAGAGCTTGCAGTGGGAAAGTATTACAGAGCAGTTGTGTAAAATGGTCATTTTTTGGAGGGTAACCCTCTCTTCTCTCTCTATTCTCTTCTCCATTTTATCCATTGCTCTTCCTTCCCCTCCCTGCCGCTTTCCTCCCAATTTATCTGCCTCCCCTCTGATTTCATGGCTCTTTCCATCCCTCCCCCTCTTTGTCCTCCTTTGCTCCCTTTCTATGCACTTTCAGGACTACACTTTGACGATGTACTTCCAGCAGGCCTGGCGAGACAAGCGGCTGTCCTACTCTGAGATCCCCCTCAACCTGACCTTAGATAACCGGGTGGCTGACCAGCTCTGGGTCCCCGACACCTACTTCCTCAACGACAAGAAATCGTTTGTCCATGGTGTCACAGTAAAGAATAGAATGATCCGACTACACCCAGATGGTACCGTACTGTATGGTCTAAGGTCAGATTTTAATCTTTTGAAATAACACTTTTGACTTCACAACAAGACCAAGGTGTTAGATATTTACATAAGCAAATAAACTGAAAGGAAAAAAAACATATATCTCCCACCTCTGGGATGAGTACAGCACCAGATAATGGTAGAGTATGCTGCACAAATTGTAGTAATTTCCACTTCATGTTGTCAAACATTTCATACTTCATATTTTGTCAGTGTACTTTCTATTTTTAAAATCAAACAAACAACCTGGAGGGGGAAAAAAAAACTTCTACCAACTTTAACATAACAATGAGTCAACGATTGCTGCATTGGACTCAGTCAGTAATTAGCTCATTAGAGCCAGATGAAGAAAACTACTGATGTGAGGTGCAATATTGCCCCTGAGCGAAAATTAGAGTGTTGATGAAGTGACCTACTTGTGTCCTCATTTATAGGACATGCACATCACAACACAAGGATTCTGTAACACTAAATTCCACTCTTTTGCAAAATCTCTGCATAATTTACATCACCACCAAAAGTGTAAAACAAAGCACATGTAAAGTTCAAGTGAAATTAAATTAGTTGTTTTTTGTTTGTTTGTTCTGCTACAGCACACATATTTGCTCTGTAAATTGCATACCGTGTGTTCTCTTAGAGAAAACAATCATTTGCAAACAGATAGAAATTTAGTTTTTGGCTTCATTAACCATTTGGAAAGCATTAGTTACCTAGATGGAGAACTTATCTTCACACAACCAATCAAAATGTTATATGTTTAACTGTATTTGAATATGTAGTTGTAGTAATCATTGTTCTATCATAGGCACACAGTCACTCTGACTATCACAGCAGCCTGCAACACAAGGGACATAGAAAACCTCACATGAACACCCCTGTTATACCTGCATATTTCCTTCTTAACTTACAAAAAAACATTATTGATATACCCTTTTTTTGATGTTTGAAACATCCATTCATCATGCTTTCTACCAAAGAACAGTTAAACTTTCTCAGACAATGACATTCAACATTCATCCACTTAATACATTTGAAACTACAAAGACTGTAGTAATACTTTTACTTTTAATGTTTTCTTTGTTAGCATTCTTTGGGGAGGCTACGTTTCTAAATATTTCCTGAAGCTGAGACATTTACATGTTTCATAAATTAATCTGTCATCTGTTTTTAGTAGGCAAAAACAAAACCCTTCTTCTATAATACAAATTGACTGACCCTTTCAGTTTCAACCTCCTAAAGTTAACATGATTACAGTGCACTTCTCACACCTCACTGATGTCTCATCAGTTCATTTTGCAAATAGGCCTCTGATGTCCAAACTCTATAAAAAATTATTGAAAACCATAACATCTTAATGGCCATCATGGCAGCACATTGGCACTGCTGTGGGAGAATGGAATTAAATAGAGAGAGATAGAGACAAAAAGGCAAAGAAGGAGAGGGAGGGGTGTTAAGGATTACCAAGAAATCTTGTCAGTATTGCTCTTTTTGGTCGTCTTCCCCAGTGCTGTCCATTTTCATTACTCACTCACTGTTACAGTGTTCAGCGTGTTGTCAGGTTTCTTACAACCTGAGAAACATCTCTGCCAAAGTTTGATGGAAGTAATGAGCTGAAACACTTGAGTGGCAACAAAACACCACACAGTTGGTAGATATGTTGTGTGTTGCAGTTACAGCAAGCTTAGAAGGGAAGTAAAAGAGAAGGAAGAGCAATCAGATTCTTTAGAGATGTAGGAGATAAAGAAAGATGTAATGGTTAAGGAGAGAAAATAAATGCAGCAAAGTCTGTCTTTTTAGCAGAAAGAAAAATGTGTCAAATGATGCAGACATATTCTTGAATTTATCCACTTGAGGACTTTCTGACAAACAAAGGAAACATTATGAGATCTAGTTTATTATTGCAAGGGACGAGGGACCTTTACTTGAATGTGGAGTCCATGGCAGAGCATTCATTCAAGTGAATTAGAATCAGATTTTTTTAGAATTCTTTTTACGCTCACTACACTTCAATACATTTTATTGCCTTCAGATTGAATCCACCTGTCAAACTTACAGTCGTTTTAGTGACATAACCATTCTTCCTAGATCATAGCTGGGTTCAAAGTAATGTTCAGACAATTGATTTGATGACAAAGCAAAGCCTTACATTTCAGGTTCCTACACATAGTAAACACAGCATCAAACAAAGTGCTTGATTATTTTTGAAGTTGTCTGTGGTGTAGTTTTTTAAATTCCTTTGAGGTTTATCGCAGTGTGGGAATAAAGGAATTTTCTAAATAAAATCTGTGACATCCTGGACATATTGTACCCTGAATACTGTCAGTCCCCTGGGACATCAATGTGACATCTAGTACTATGGCAACTTCTCTTATTTATTTAATAAGAATGATGGTGCTTGATCATTGTGCTTCATCAAGTGCTTCCCTCTTACATCAAAGCCAATGTGCTCATTGCCATATAAAATGGACAAAAGCATACAAAGAAAACTACAGAGGCACCGGCAGATTGAGTTCTATTTCTGCATAATCTGACCCTCACAAATAGTACAAATTATCCCTGCGTCAGGCCATTTGAGTCAAAACGGATAACCTACAGTATCAACGCAACCATTGAATCCAATATGCAAATGAAAAATTCATAATCACTTGGAATATGGGTTTGCACATTTCTCATGCACTGCAAAAGTTATGACACAAAGTCACTGCAAATATTACTTTGGATGAAGTAGGATTAGGTTGAAACTGGGAGAAGAAATCCATCACCCTTGACACTCAATATCATGTAAGTAGGATGACCAGATTTTTACAAATCCTAAATTGGGTCACGTCAGTGAGTGCGTACAAATCCACACAGCATATTACTGTCCCCTGAAAGCCTAATACACATTATGTGCTTATTTAATTTATTATGCCAATAAATTAGATTAGACTACATGAAACTTTAATGGTCCCTGAGAAGCCAGTAGTAAAATCATACACCAAAGAAAACCAAATATGTATAATAATAGGGGTTATGAAAATCATATTTTCTATACTCTGACATAATAAGCATACATATATGAATACAAATATGTGAAATTATTAATACACATATTCAGTATCATCACTCAGGGACAAATTTGGTGTTTTGTTCAGAACATCTCATGTCTGTTTATTGAGAATTGAAGTGTTGCCAGGATTAGCTTAGTGTCACATAAAGACTGGCAAAACACACTCTAAAGCTCAAAAATAAATATGTTGTGTAAAACGTAAACAAAAAGAAATGTTAAAAAAGACTATTTGTGGTTTTACCACAAATTAGAAGTTGGAACTATTTTTAGGCAAACAACAGTCAGGGTTCAGTTAGGGACTTCCCAGAGTCGTCAGTGTGAGGTTGCCAGGCAACCAGTGGAGACACTGCACAGAAGTGGTGGGCAGATGGATAAAATGTTATCAAGAAATAGTTACTCTCCCTAAAACAAGCTCTCTGAGAGCTCTGAGTAAGCAACATGAAAATCCAATGTGCAATGCGATGTCAGGTTACCTGCATGAAAATCTGGTAAATCTGTCCACTTTCTGTAAGTGTTTACAGAAACAGAAAAAAAACCTAAGCGTGCTTTATCAGAATAGGCAAACCACTATGTAACTTCATGAAACAACCTCAGACTAGATCTACTGAATGATGACTTTCAACAAAGAGACCACATCATAGAACAGGGGTGTCAATCTCATTTTCACCACAGGCCACATAAGCATTATGGTTAACCCTCAAAGGGCCAGTTGGAACTGTAAGACTGTATAAAGATACTTTACTGCATAAACTACTCCTTAACATATTGTAAAATCACTGTCTCTTTATTTGATTATTTTGCCTATTAAAGTTAAGGACATTTAACCCACCGGATGAATACAAGCAAGCTCATTTACTGTATCTGTGTTATTATAACATACATTAATTAATTTATCAGTTGTAGAAACCCATAATATTCCATCAATTTTTGTTACGTATTTTTCAAGTACATAATGAAGACAAATACCATCAAACTATTGCAGCAACTTTTCACTTTTTCACAGACAAGAGGGGCAGAACTATGGTAAAACAAATAATTGTGAGTTGCTAATAACATGTGTGACAGATGTGGCATTTGATAAAATAAACAACTGCACACAGTCGAGAGCAAACATCCAACTAATGATAGATTCTCTCCCTCATATCTTTGTTCTCTTATATATCCAGAAGAAAATTGTAATATTATGAGACTAACATCATTTAATGAGAATTCATAATAATTTTTAAAAGTCTACCTGACCTGTACTCTGCTGTGCTCCCCTTCAGATTGAACTGCACTGCGCACTTCATGCGAGGTACAAACCAATTGTGCCATGTTAACTTCTGCAGATCCGATAAAGTGCAACTCACAGTCCCAAGCAGAGCCAGACTGTGCTTCAGGTTTTAAATGTTTACAATGCAAAACTCTACCAGCGGGTCTGCTGCAGTCTTTCAATCATCAGACCCTGGATGTAATTATCTTTTGCCCATTGTGAAAAAGTTTCAAAACGACTGTGAAAAGAAGAAGGTGTGTCCTTGTACAACTACTTCTTCTGTAGCCTATAGTGATGCAAATAGTAAATCTGTGACAGTTAATATTTGTCACAGAAATACAATATACATACTTTAATAAGGAAAAAGTGTATGTGTATACACAAACAGTGAGATACCTTGTTGGCAAGAAGACTCTTCTCATTGAGACAGTGTAATTGGATGCAGTGAGTCCATAGATGCTGATAATAGAGGAAGCTACACACAGAAAGAATGTACAAACAGGCTGATGAATATTCATACACACACTAACTGTATTTGCCATTGTACTGCCAATTCATTCCAGAGATTCATAAGGGCTTCTTAAAGGCAAACTGCACCAGCCCATTTTGTATTATTGTATTGTATATGCATTCATTTGCACAAATTCATTTGACAAGTAAACTATTGTTTCTTTTTCTACATAACTGCTAACACCCCCACGTGGATTGTCAAAACTAAATCTACCATTCCAAGGACATTCTTTTACCTACAAAAAACATTAGCAAATAGTAGAAACTGAATCCAGGAAGTATAATAGGAAAAACAAATCATAACAAACAACAGAATCTCTCTGTATTTCCCAGGCAAGGTAGGCCTGAGAGGGCACATCTAAAGGAGGGTTTTGCCTTTGTTCTTTATCTGGGTTATTTGCTGCAGGATAGGCCTGAATATTCTTTATTGAACTGAGTGGTGTGTTTGTCACTGAGGATTAGTGAGCACAGGGAGGCCGCAGTAAGACTGCAGAAACAAAGAGCTTTTCTGACGATTAAGTAGAGAAATTAGCATAGACATGTAATATCTGATTTTAAAAACCCATATAAGGTTGACTAAATATTAACACTAAAGGACAAACATACTATTGTGCCAATTTCTAAAGAGCAGTGGGTTTTTTTGTCTAGATATGTAAGTGTTGCTATAGCATCCAAGTGATTTTTTTCCGTGGGCATCCTGCTCCCTATGTTTTGTTAGTAGGCTGTAGGTGGGAACCAGCTGGCTATGGGGCATGAGTGCTCTCTGAATGCTGTCATTATCTTAAATATCGAATCATGTAGGAGATTTTGTATCTCTGAATGAAACTCGTAGAACTCTATAGGCAATGGAAGAGAGGTGTTCAGATCCTTAATGAAAGTAAAACAGGCTGTACCACAGTGTTAAAATACTCCATTGAAAATATAAATCACAATAAACTATGGATTGTGAGCTATCATGAGACTGGTTAGTAATCCTTTTATATGTGAAATCTTAATCTGAAAACTGAAAACTTTTGTACTGTACAAGAGTAAAAAGTAGAATATTTTCATTTGGAAAGTGGTGAAATACAGGTATAAAGCAGTATCAAATACATCAAAATTGTACTTTATAATCGGATTATAAAAGTTTATTATTATTAGAGAAGGCAAATAACAACTGTAGCAATGAGGGCTATAGACTGGGACCAGGATCAATTGATAGTATGACTATAATAAGTGACCAAACTTATACCAGAATTAGGGAAAAACATAGATTTGATGTCAAATTACTCTACCTAGATACAGTAATTATAATAATATTCTTACTATACTATAGAATATTTACTATACTTATAGTGTAGTAAATATTCTTGTCTGTTCCAAGTATGTGACCAACATTCAACACCTTTACTTGGCCTGAATCCCAATGACTGCTGGAAACCCTTTGAGCTACTTGGCCATGATTTGACCTCACAAGTTTGATCCATCCAGGAACAGAGTCTTTGAGCACAGTCTGGTAAATACGAAGGGCCACTGCAGGTGATGCAACATATGGGGCTCAGTTGGTGCGGTTGGCAGTGTCCTCAGGCAGTAACCAAGCAACCAAGGCCTACACTAAAACCTAGTGAGAAATGCGGCTGTGCATCATTTAATGGATATGACAAGCAGAAAAGTATGTGAGGGTAAATGGAGAGCCAGACAGCTGCAAACACAATCAGGCACTTACACACATACTGTATATCTCCACAGAGTGACAGCAACATAACATGCACAGGAGCATACATGAACATGCACACAAAAACATGCCTGACCTTTAACTTTCCCACACAGTCTTTTTAAAGACGCCGCCAGAGGCTCTTGCTCTCAGTTCTACACCAATGACTCCATCTTGACACAGAGATCAGAAAGTAACCAGCAATTTACTCCTTGGTTAAACACTTGGAAGCCAAAGAGCCCCATCACCTGCAGCAAATCCATCAGAGAGAAATAAATGCTGACAAAGACAAGGGACAAGATAGCAAGAAAAGGAGAATACCTCTAAACCTCTTAGGCTCAAACAACTTTCCTGTCTCACTCTGGGGGGTTGGAAACCCCTGAGGTGTATAATATGAAACAGCATGTTAATGCTCAAACTCTTCCCTTTTATCTTCTTTATTGTTATTAAAAGGTGATATGATAATAGCCCCCTCACTGTGTCCCCAACATCCTCTGTCCTCAAAATGTTTTCTCTCATCTTGTCTCTGTCCTACATTTCTGTGGATATTTGGAGAACCAGAGGTCATCATACCTAAACAACCAAAAATATTAAAACTCTAAAAACTACTTAGGATTGTGGTTAAAGTTTGGTTAAAGGAACTGTTGCTAAGAAAAGGAACATTAAGTTGTGGATGTTTTACATCGGTCTACTGGCTGTTTGGCCAAAGAGCTTGTTTTTGCATTAAGTACATTTTTGTTGCTTGCTAGGAGAAAATGAACCTGTTTTTTCCATTATATTTATTTTTTCCTCTTCAGTAGTCTTGATGGCCACATGTTGTAAAGATTTAATTCAGGACCATTTGTTGCTTTTGCACTCTTCTAAAGTAATACTAACCAAATCAATGATGTGAAAGTTTAAAACAGCATTTGTATAACCATCTTGCAGAAAATCACAGAACTCAAGACAACCTGTGATATGCAACAGGTAAAAACCAGAGATGATAAATAAAAGACAGACAGACTAAAATAGAAATAAACTCTATAGAGAATGATCTGAAACCACAGATGCAGTGATGTCAAGGTTGCTACTGATATTTTGATATGCTGTGGGTGAATCCTCCTTTACAAAAATTATGAAATGAATAAGTGTCACCTTAGTCTTAGTCTGCCACCATTTTCTTCAATTTACAACCACCACAAAACTGATAATTTAGTTATCTATAGACTGGTCTGAATCATATGTCATGCACATCCATCACAATGCAAACATAGTCCACTGGTTTTCATAGTTTACCTAGATTTACTCACCCTCATATCAGCCAAAACGGATGATTTGGTCTTGCAAACCTAGATCTCACAGTGCAATTGTTCAGAATCAGCACACTTGGGTTATGAGGCACAATATCAAATGTGTTGCTCTTTTTAGAGCACTGAACTCTGGCCGTGTCTATATTGGGGAACAGGTTGATAAGAACCATCATAGAGGGTAAGAACATGATTTTTCTGAATTACAGTAATTCATGAAGTGTGAAAAAACAAAAGTTTCCCTTCAATTTCTCCTTTATTTTGGGTTGACCTCGAAATGATACCATAAGGACTGTTTTGAATTGGGTAGGTGTGGTCCCACCTGTACACCATATGGCACCTGTGGTGAACTTTTACAGACAGAATGAGATGCATCTATATAGAAAACTGATCACAACAGCTTTGTGAAAGAACTGTCACATTGCTGCATCATCATTTGCAAAAGCATTTCAAAATCTAAGAAACACCAGGATTATGAGATGCTAAAAGGCTGGCATTGCAGTGACTGTTTTTCTGAATAATGGAATAGTGAGAGAGAGCAAAGATAACAGAGAGCAAGAGTGAGAGAGGCACACAAGAGCGATTATCTCTGCTGTGTAACACAGGGGATTGGACTCAAGATGAGCCTCTCTTCTGGCACAAATGTATCTATGTTGTCAGGTGTGCCTAGACGATTACCCACCATGCTGTGCTACTCTGTGGCATCTTCCTCAGTGGGAGTCAAGTTCGCACACAAGACCAGAGCTGGGGAAAGAATGGCAGCCTATTACTCACCGCCTTGTCCTTATGTTCCTTTCACAAAGTCTGATGGACAGCATAACCTTATCTACTGACTCATGGCTGGCCACTGTTATTATCCCAAATTATCAATCTGTCTATTTGTTTTGATAGTGATTGAAAGGCTAAATGCCATAATGGTGACTTACATACACAAAATATGATAGTGGCAGTAAAGCAGAAGGCTATACCTCCCAGGTCACTGCTGTTTGCATCTAGTATTAAAGCACTTAACCATGGTAAAGCATTTCTTTTTGAAAAGATAATTTTTATGAGCAATGATTCCATTAACAATTTCGATTAAAACTGCTATGCTTCATTTGCTGTCTGGTTATAAAATATATCATATGTTATATGTGATGTATTAATATTGCAGCAGCTCTTTAAATGAATAAAGAAAAAAATTCTAACAATGCTGAAATGAGTTTGATGAGCTGGATTTTGGCTCATTTGGCTGCTGGCCATATAGACAGAAAATCTCCATCTGAGGTCAAATCATCAAGTGCTTTTTTCTGAATAAAATAGAAAACAATGCAAATAGAAGTAAACACCTAATAGGGAATTATTCTTAATAAAATAAAATAACGTGAAAAAACTTAAAACATAACCTGGTTTCCTCTCATCACTAACTATATGAAATCGAGTTTACCGTAGCCATGTTTGACGACAATGTTTTTTTATGTCAAAATTGGATTCTGCCAGAGGGAAAGTCAAACAGTTAAGCCTCAGGTATTAGCTTTGTGCTCCACTGAAATGAAGATAATAATCTACAGCTCTATTGATCTTTTCTCTCAGCATGTTCCATAGTGTCAGGTATTGTTGATTTGTGGCACTTCAGGTGCTGGAGATTAAAGCTAAATCCCATTTCAGCATGCTACAAGATAATATGATTTACATTTGTCATTTAAATTAGTTGCTCAGGTAAAACTTGTTAACTGAATGATAACTCTGAGACCTTTTGTTAATGAACAGTGTCGGGATGAAAAATATACCAGTGTGATAGAGGCCTATTCCACTGGTCCCATAAAAACAACTCCATTGATTTACACAACATTCAGAGAAATAAATTCACTGGTTTATTTATGTGTATGATACATAATATTTTATCTGAGTGTGACAGTTAAATATTATTGGTATCTTGAGATGCAGAAGAAAAACAATTTCATTAGCTTAAAGATCAACACCCCACTTCTCATATTTCACATGTCCATGTGGCGTTGCGTCAGCACCTCATATGCTTTTCCCTTTAAAGTGACTTCAGGGGTTAAGAACTAAAACATAAGTTCTTTAATTCTAAGCAGAGACAAACCTATAAGTACTAACCACATTTTTTTTTTTTTGTTTACTCATCAAACTTTTCATACTCGACGACAACATTCACAAAGCAAAGCACTGCCAGTAACTGTGCCAAATTACACTCACCAAAAGCCTTGTAAATCACATATTTAGATGTAAATTAAGCTTCATGTGTGTATAGCTTATGGTTAATTTTGCCTTCCAGATGTAACAGCTATGAAAATAAACTTTGTTCTGCAATGTGAAATATGTAATTTCCTCCTCTTCTGCTTCTTCTTCTTCTTGTAGCCATACTAGTAATTGCTTTAAAACAAGCAATCATCTTGACTTGTACAATCTTTGGGAAGTCATCAGGTTGTAAAACAGTCCTTTCCATCCCACATGTTCCATGGTTATATGACATGCAGTAGTCAAGAGTACAAACAGTACCACTGTTATCTCTGGCTTACTGCTGCCACCGCTGTCCCACAGAGCTTGATCCCTGCAGTGACTCGCATCTTAGGTGGGGCCTGACAGAGGGCCCACAGGATTATCCAAACAATGCTAAAACTGGGACATAAGGATTAGCTTTGGCCCTGTAATCCCCAATGGAGTTCCCACCACTGCTGCTACCACCCCAAACTCTCAAAGGCTCATGCATTTACCTGTAGAGGTTTTGAAGAGTTTAAGTCTTGTTTAGTTACTCATAGTTATGTGGATAATAAATGGTCATAAGAAGTGTAATTATAAGCACTTTGGTAAATGAAGTTAAACTGTACTAAGGTTTTGCCATGACTATTTAGAAACTTTCAACACTGAAGAGAAAAATCTAACCAAACTTAATCCAAATGGTAAAACAGAGGGGGCGTCGAGAGCCAATG
Organism: Lepomis macrochirus; assembly: GCA_024633595.2. Taxonomy (NCBI): domain Eukaryota; kingdom Metazoa; phylum Chordata; class Actinopteri; order Centrarchiformes; family Centrarchidae; genus Lepomis; species Lepomis macrochirus. Next base: position 12,387,390 of record JALXJV020000021.1, on the reverse strand, counting down.
CAGGGCCCATGGTAGACACAGGTGAAGTTCTGGTTTATGATGGCTGTCAAAAACCTAAGTTCACCAAACTTCAGATTCTACACACACTAGGTACTTTAAGACTCGGTCATTTAAGGTTTGATCCTAGATATCTCTACTGCGGGTAACAGATATGTAGATCACCTTTGTCTACATTTGCTGGAGTTTACTAATATTCTCCTACTGTGCAACAAAAATCAATTTGCTATCTATCAAATTCTACTAGAATGTCATGAATTGAGCACATCATTTTGTCATGTATTTTCAGGATCACTACCACCGCTGCTTGTATGATGGACCTGAGAAGGTATCCACTGGACGAGCAAAACTGCACACTTGAGATAGAGAGTTGTGAGTAATTCCTTCCTTTATTCTTTAATTATTCTGTTCTGTCATTTATTGATTTTTCTGTTTCTTGTCAGTGCTGTGAAAATCTCGACTGCCATAAGTGTCTGAAGCCTTATACAGTGGCATAGCCTCAGTTCTGTTCAGTCAGCTGTCAGGAACTATGCGTGACTGGAAACGCACTAGGTTCCAATAATGTACGCTCTAATGTGGAACGAGGATTTGTGGTAGTACATTTCCAACATAATCCTTTCCATCCAATTTACTGTATTTCCCCTTGTAAAAGTAGACTCATTCATTCCTTCCTAAATATACCCTCCGCTCGACTATCTAGGCCTATATAATACTATGGTGCATAGAGTTTTTAAGTAAAAAAAATGTTCCAAAAAAGGTCTTTTTCTATTATGCTGAACAGACTTTATTACTATTTTAGGTTAATAGTTTAATCCACCTAATTTTTATTTTGATCAGTTTCATCACAGTTTGGTGTAGATGATCTGTTATTAACACCAGATAGCACTCGTCAAGTGAGCTAATGGTCTTAACTCAATGAGTATCTCTACCAACACTAGAGCTATTTTGTGTAATGTGTGCTGTCTGTGGTGCTGAAGTGATAAATGAGAGCTAAATGCTAATGCTGCCCAAAGCTCAAAGCTGCAACCTAGTTTCCACTGACAACAATTTACGATCGGTACATCCTAAGGAGTGTGAGGCAGCGCTACAACACCTACCATTTAACCACAATACACTGGCTTTTAAGGTTTGAATGCATCCCAGGACCTTTGTTGTATCTCCATCAGTCTCTCTCTCTCTCTCTCTCTCTCTGTCTCTCTGAGTTTTTCATCTATTTTATATAGTAAAAAATACTGAAGGGCCTTAGTTTTATTTAAGATTTTCTGATGGTAATTAGTAAATCCTTTACTTGTGCGGGTTGTTGTCCAACACAGCTGACAGGCCTGAAGCTAACTGCTGCTTTAATGCCAAAAACCCTTCTGCCACAGTCAGATTCTGGTACACTAGAGAGGGATGAAAGTAGTGGTGAGGTAGAAGCCATACATCGACCATCATGGGAAAAATGAAATTTGCTTGCAAACCAAGATGGCCAAACTTGAACAAGTTTAATCAGAACTCAACTGGAAAACTAAATGCATCTGAATGTAGTTGTGTTATACTCAAATTGTGCAAGTAAGCTGGAAGGCTTACAGCTGGAGCTGGTGTACAAAGAGAAATAGAGCATAATGAGCAAAGGAGGCAGTTTAGGAGTTGAACTATTGAACTCGAGATTGCACAATATAGTTAAACAGTGAAGTCTTGCAGAGGCCATTGTTGTTATAAAGATCTCATCCTTGCACCTCACCATCAGCAATTTTCTCTTTCCTCTAGATCTAAGCCTAAAACATGGGAATTTCTGTATGCCAGGTTAAGGATGCATACATTTCCATAGCAGTTTTACAAAATGTGCTGTATCCTGATACATGCCAAGTGTCTATGAACACTGCGTAGTTCTGTGAGAGCATGGTCACTTGAATGCATGAAGACTCTACTGCTCGGTAGTCGGCTAATGGACTAGAATGTGTTTCACTTGATGCATGATGTGCACATACGGCTCTTCAACTGTAATACATATTGCATCAGATTCTATAATTCACATGAAAAGAGTGTGTTGATATCAGACACTGAGGAAAAAAGCACATTATGTCCATCTTCAGTGTGAACAATGGAGGCCATGTGGCTCGAGATAGGTACCGTAGAAACGTCTCTGAATAAATGAAAAAGGAAAAGGAAAGAGAGAACGCTAACAGAGACAGAATTGAAATCAAGCTGTACAAGATTAGTGTAAAAGAGATGTGGAATGGGATGAGAAACATTCTTGTGTGTCAGCTGTTGAAGGGAAAGAGGAGGGGACAAACCAATTAAACCTATTTTTCAACAGGTTTGACAAGCCAACATCAGGCCAGCTACACAGGCTTTCCCCTCTCCTTTACTGATGACAGTGTAGTTGGCATCACAGCTCCTTAGCAAATCTAAACTGTCCATCAAAGATATAACATGACTGTCCTTTTCCTCTATCCAGCCTGTCCATCACTGCCACTTCTTGGCATGCTTTGTGGAAGAGAAAGAGCGCTAAAGATAAGCAGTTGTCCAGTGGCAGAGGTTTGTTTTCCTGGATTATAATGATTATCACCACAGGCCTGATAATGGTTTTCTTTGATTTCCCCAGAGTTCAAACATCCTTTAACCCTTTCCATTTAGGCAGGCATTATGGGCAATGTCAGCAATTCCTGGATAATGGATGAACTCAAAGATAGGCTACTGCATTTTTGCATGTTTTATCCTTCCTGGGAAATCACATATACTTTATATTATTGGCACATATTTAGATATATATGAGATAGATTGTTGAATGTGTGTTACTGCAGATCCTTCTGTTAAATGGTTCAGTTAATTATGGTACAGTATGAAAATCAACCACCAATGCTAGGTAATCCATGACTGAATATTTCTAGATACTGTAACTTACCTAATCATTGGTTTGTGAAGCAGTTTAGAGTACTTGTTGAAAAAAACTTACTTATGGTGCATTCTTTACTGCTCCCATGCTCTGGGGACTGTACTGTTCCTTCTTTTGGCAAATCTTTATAACTATACACTTCTGACTATCTTTGACTCATGGTGAGGAGTGAACCTGGTCAGTCATGTCACCTACAGAAAGGAGAGAGGGCAATGGCAATGACCACTTTATTGTTATCACTTTGCATACATGCTACAATTATTATATTGTAGATTTCTCATATTTGTATTTCTTGGAGACCTAAATATATTAGCCCTAAAGCAATCATTCTTTTTATAATTGTATGTTAAAAATGTGTTCACTTATACAGAACACCTTTCTAATTTTATTCATCAGAGCAAAGAGCCACATAGACCAGGGAGAAATTAGGAAAGTATTGAAGTAGTAGAGAGGATGACCTTCATACTGACACTACTATACACATGACTGCTCGCTTGTCTGTAGTTTCTCTTGCCATGAGGAGCGATGTGCAAAAACGCCTTAATCAAACCTAATTGGAAATCTGGTATGCCTCTGGTAAGATAGTGTACAGCTAGTAACTGCAAATGATGTAACCTCATACCGTGTAAATTTAAACTACTTGTTTGAACATAGTTCAGGGGAATGGTAGGAGGCAAGTGAGGGGGAGACAGAAAAGGACATTGGCTGTTTACAAATGAGTGTGCCTCACAACACAGCTAGTTCTCAGCAACTAGAGCACACATGCTTCTCTTTTAATTTGGTGACAGGCTTTTACCCACCAACTTTAAAACACACTGGGGAGTATTAACTGCAGCTTTGTGTGTGTGCGGGTGTGTGTGTGTGTGTGTGTGTGTGTGTGTGTGTGTGTGTGTGTGTGTGTGTGTGTGTGTGTGTGCGTATGGGTGTGGTTGTGCGTGCGTAGATGTGGGTGTTTATGTTTGTGTATAGTATACAGTATGTGTGCACATCACAGGCACTTGAAAATGTGATGTGCCCATCAGCTAAAATTTTGAAAACAAAACACACATTCCTTATTTTGTTTCATCTGAGGAGTTGAAGGGCTAATGGAGCAGCAGTTTGAAGGGGATCTCTGGTGGGATGGACTGTCTTAGATGTACTGTTGCCTGCTGACTCCACTCATTGGGGTGGATGTTTGATTTTAATGCAGCTGTGCTCTCTTCTGCCCCCCCCCTATTCCACACACTTGCTTGTGTCATAATTTTATACTCTGCTCTCTTTTTTCATCTGATGACTTGTTTCCAGTGAGTTTGGTTTACCCAATGTCTCCTAATATCTCTGGTGTGGAGCCATTCTGCAATGTCTGGCATCAAATAAGCTTTGACAGGTTGAATTTTAAACATCCAAGTACTTTCATTTATAGATCAGGCTTTCATCCCTTCAAGCTGACATTTTTTAATTATACCAGGCAAAAGTTTAATCGGTGACCCAGGTTTAATTACCAACTTTTAATCACGCAATAACAAGCTGTTTCAGGACAGTGGTTGCAGTACGGTTATAGCACGGTTATTTAGTGCAAGGAGGGATGTAGCTAACTCATTGTTTTCATTTGTAAAAGACAGTTCAGTCATCTGTTATAATTATCAAGTTACCACGCACAAAAAATCTCAATACAGTATTAATCATTTTCAAATGCCTCTTGTTTCCCAGCTTACACAACTCTGTCACTTTTTGAATAAAAGGTGGCTTTAATACCACACAACCTCAGCTTCACGTTCAACAGTATTGGATAATGGTTGGGTTTATAACCTTGCAAGCCAAGCCCTGTCACCCTGCGTTTGTTTTGTTGCTACTTGCTTAGCATCTCTATGATGCATACATAATCCAGGAGTTTAACTATTGCATAGTAGGCCGCAAAAGATCTTACGTCAGTGCAAGAAACTACCATTTCTTGCATTATTAAAAAGAGTCAAACCCCTGATGTTGCTTCTGGGACAGTTACAGTAATGCAGTGTACAATGTTGAGTGTACACTCCTGTACAGCAGCTATGCTGCCACGGGAAGCTAATTCTAATCAAAGATGTAACCTAGACTTCACAAGTAAAACAGCTGTACACCTTTTCAATAAATCATAAGAGTAGGGTCACTCAGTTGTTAAAAAGTGAATACTACACAAAAGTGTTTTTGCTGTGAATAGCTTCTTTAGCATTGGAACACGGTGGCTCTTCAGTGACAGCACAGTTAGGAATTTAAGCTAAGGTGCTCTAAAAAAGCACTAAGACAGAATGGCAACTTAAATACAAATTAAGACAAACTTGCAGAATTCTTTCATGTCCTCACACATGCATGCTAAAACAGATAATGTCATCCCTGTTTATTTCCATATACAATGAGAGGGGAGTGGAAGGCACATTATGACTGTTATTTCACACACTTTCTGTGCACTCACAATAAACTATCATTTCATTACAGCACCTCTACCAAGTCATAGTTATATTTTCTGCACCAGTGATCCACATCACATGGACAGAGCCACATCCGCTGTCTATCTCTCTTTTGCTATCTGTGCCCATCATAGCTCATTTTTAGAAAACACATCCTCTAGGGTGTAAATGGTTTCTACACTGGGGCTTGAATGGCTTATTTATGTATGTTATCTTCAGATGTCCCTCTCTAGACATGCAGTCCGCTGCAGCTTGCTGTGTACTGCAAAAGATTGAAGACCTTTTTAATTGGACACCAGGAATAACATTAAAGTCGCTTTGAACTGCGCGGAATCAAACATTTATCTGAGACATATTTAAGAGTGGAGTAGCCTTCTCAACTAACATGGGAGAGAACGAGAGGCAGACAGTTGTTCAGGGTGATTCATTTGACGTGTCCATTTGTGTGTGGGTGTTTGAGGATGTTTTTGTGTGTCCATGCAAGCATGTGTGTCTTTATGTGTTCATTTATGCATGTGTTTGCCTGTGTCTGTCGACATGTGTTTACTCAAATCATTGTCTTTTAACATGTGTTTAGTTGACATGCATTTCCTCCTGTAAACTATGGAAAGAGCCACATTTCTTAAACCATGCAGTGTAAACACTAAACTTTTAGTTAAGTCGAATTATGTAATTAGGTTTTAATTGGACACAATGTAATTTAATTATTTACAAACACTCCCCTAGACTTCTTGTGGACAAATTTAACGGCTTGTTTGGTGGTGCAGCGTTCAATATTCCCAATTTTACAATTCGTAGTGAATAAGGTTTGACAATTGTTGTGACATCTTTTGATTTTTTTTGATTCTCTAGCAAGGTTTGTAAATATTGTACTAATATTACGTATTAGAAAATGTGTATTATTTCTTAAGTTTTATTAGAAGCATAGAAAAAACATTGTTATCCCTGACTATGTTTTGCCTAGAGCAAAATCAAAGCCACTGTTTTATCTCCCTCCAAAATCCTTCTCTGCCCATTAAAACAAATCAACTGAGACATTATTTCATAAGCTTGATAAAAAGGCCTGGAGTCAGATTTGGTCAGGGAGATATGCCAAAGTCCCAGTTAAATAGCTTTAGTATTGTATTGCTATCTTCTCTGATGCTATCGTGAACAATTTCATTCATTTTTGGCCTGCCAACGCTCCCAGATTTTGGAATTCACAAGAGAAGCCTTTGTGCTAGAGTAAAATACATATTGTCACACCCATAGTTTCTTTTTTCCTTTTTTGTAATGAAGGGATGAGTTTGCTTTTCATCCCACTGAGGAATCAAGACGCTAATTTCCCCTTTTTGTCATTTCAGTGTATTTAGTTAATAGATATACTGTGGTCTAACTCTCTTGTCTGTGATGTCTGCCTCTTTCTATATTTTTCTCACTCTCACTGTCTTTCCATTTATTTTCATGCAGGAGGTGAACCAGTAAAAATGATATGTGCCCAACAGTGTGACATAAACACTTTAGTATGAAAGCACAGTGATGCAAAATTGCAAAGTCAGCCTCAATGACGTAAAAACAATGGAGTTAAAAATCAACAATATGACCACTACATCAAATCATTGACTCTGATATGAGAACAGTTGCACAAAAGCATTCACTTCTCTTCTCTACTGGAAGTATGTATATAGTCTGAGTGTAGTGTGTGGGTTGGCAGGTGCCTTCGACATAAATAATCTATTTTTGTGAACTCGTATTAGCAATTGGAAAGAAAGCTCATGAAATGGGCGAACTAGAAAGGGTTCATCCTCTAGGGAGAATGATTGTTCTAAATTTGCTGTAAATGTCCCATTTGATATATGCTGTGTGGAAATTTAGTTCTAATGGTGGCACAATAGGAAAGATCAGGGGGTTACCAATAAAACGAGCTTTCATCCTCTGTGGACGCTCCTCTGGGACTGAACACAGTGACTCAAATCTAAATTTTGAATCTCAAGTAGAGGAGGTTATTCAGCCAAAAGTTTTACCACTTAAGAGATGTATCCAAAATTAAGTTATTTCTGTATGCCCCTGACCTGACCTGCCTTTATTTCATCCCATCTCAACTAATATAATTTTCTTATACTCTGCACTTAGTAGAGAGGCACTTAATCGTCTGCACTTGCTTCAAAATGCAGTTGCCAGGCTCTTTACGGGAACTAAGACTAGACAACACATTAATCTTATTTTACCATCCTTCCTTTGACTACTTATTGCCTTCAGAATGCATTTGGAAATTGTATTGATAATGTTTTATGTCAGGTGATAATGATAATAATGTGATATGATTTCCCAAACTGTACTGTACATGAATGTTTAGGAAATACTTCTTTTTGAGAAAGAAAAGCTATTTCAACTAAGTGAACACCCAACTCCACTTTCATCCAGAGGAACAAGAGATGTCAGAGTGTGAGGGTGTTGAAAGCAGCCACTGAAGAGTCTGTTTTAATAATTCAGAGCAACTAAATAGGTCACACAAGTATTAATTAAGCAGTGCAGGGTATGGGGGAGGGAGAAGGAGAGGGAAGGTAGAGTGAAAGATGGACACATAATGGTATGGTTCTGACAGAGAAATGACTGAAAGGTAAGAAGGAGAGGAGCATCATCAAATGGGAAAAAATAGTTGGAGAAAGGGAGATAAAAACAGAACAAGTCAGACAAAAAGAGTGGGAGAAACAGACCGGAGGAGGAAGAGGAGAGGATAAAGAAGGTGTGGTATAACGGACTATATTGTATGCTTTAATGGATGAAACAGCGTGGGAGGTTCCTCTTAATTGTTCTTTCAAACATGCTTTCATTCCTCTATTAGCCCGGCCCCATCATCACCACCCTCCCACACTCACATACTGAACATACTCATGCAAATCAAGCATGTTAATTCAGTTTCTAGCTGCTTAATCTCCCCATCATCAACATTCGACAAAGCAATGGTCACACACACTAATGCAAAAACAGAGAAACTTCCACGCATGCAATCAAATGATATAACAATAATCACTCAGGCACTCAACTAACATGCATGCAAATTCACATTCCAGAAAGCATGCTGTTGTAACAACTGTTTGAACCATCACATATGATTATCTTGCATGTTGAATTGCTAAAAAAACAGTCCTGATTATTGTTTAATCTCGTGCTGTTATGGCTGTTATCTAAACCTAAAATGTACTAGACATGCACATTGACTGGGCAGTTTAATACCTCTCAGAGCAACTTCACACTCTGGTACACTTGTGTTTTTATAACTGTCTGAGATAATCTAGCACTGTTAGCTTTATATGTACAAAATATAGCATCCAAATGGTGTTGCCTATAGGAATTACCTTTGTGTCACTTCTAAACCTTTTTGTAGCCCTAAAGAATGACAAAATGGAAAAGCAATAATGCCATCCATGTTTCAAAACAAGCTTGGCTACCATAAATCTAGGGCTTTTCTTTTTACGGCAGTCTGCCATGGTTATGATGAGTTGTGCTGTGGCATAGGGAGGTTTCAAAACAACTTCAAAGAGAGTATGAAACACACACACACACAGATTCACATGCTGATAATATATACCTTAGTTATGTATTACTTTGCAAATTGCTGTTTAATTTGAGTTTCCCAAAGGTTTAGTTTGGCTTTAATGGTGAGGTAAGCCTTCAAAAAAAGTGCACTAACTCCATCTTTCTCTCCCTCCTCATCTCCTTCCTCTCCTGTCTCTGTGACCAATACCCTTATGCCTTAAAGTCAGCAGACATGACAACTGCACCAGAGCAGAAAGTAAGCAGTGGACCAAGAGCCACGTTTCATGGTCTAATGAAAATGTTCTACTTTCCTTCTTGTCTTTTTTTACTTGTCTTCAGCTGTAATTACAGAGTACCGTGTTATTCAATCATTTATTGCGCTTGCCCACTGTCCGCTTTTCTGTCCATGTCTCCACCGATTTGGGCAAAATGAGAGCAAAAGAGCGAGTAGCTTTGGTTCAGATTAATATTAATGGACTTGCGTCTTCTCCCTTTGTAGATTTGACTGAGTTTTCGTGATGAAAAAGGATGCCAAGCCTGGTTATTTAATCATTCTTGGTCTTTAATAATTTAGTTGTTCATGTGATTCAACATAATAAAGTTGACTCGTATATTTAGTCCCACATATGAGGTACTTCCTCAGCTACAATATGGAATGTTAGCTCAACATGATTTCATAATTTATAGTTTTAAGAATTTTTCTTTTTATTATTTAGGTATTGTCAAGAATACTGTAACAAGACATCAGCATGTACCTTGTGCATGGGTACCTCAGAAGCTGATGTTGAGGTGCACTTGAGGTTGAGGTTGTACCGCGCATCTGACTTTGTGTAACTGCATGAGTACAGATGAATCAAAGTTTTAAAAATTCACCTCAGTCTTGTCACGTTGAACTATCACAAGTGAGGGGTCAAAAAGAGTCAAGAGCATACAAGCAAAGCATTTTGAATTTAAAATAATAATAAGAAAAATCATGATAATGGACAATGAAATTCATGTTTGGTACTTGTCAAAAAGATTTTTGCGCCACCCAAATTATGACAGAGCAACTCTGTGAATTGACAGTGTCATGGCTATTACATGCCAGGTACACTGACTTCCATTTATTCTTGCCAGTTTAGTCCTTTTAATATACAATATGCACTCTAAGGTTCAGGAATTTTACATGGCTAGGTAAATCTTAAAATCCAGGTTTGTCATTTCAAATGTATTCAATTCATAACACAATAATATCATTGCACTTTTCATATAGAGCAGGTCTGTTTATTATTTACAAAGACCCTAACTATTCCCAATTCCCTAACAATGTATGTCTACTGCTTGAATACAGATTACATTGCAATCAAAGTCAACATGAGCAGGAGGAAAGGAGATACTTGCTAAAAAAGAATAAGTTGAAACTTAAAACTTGAAATGATAAGAATTAGTAATTAGAGATGATGATGCAGACTTTATTTTATGATAGTGTCTTTGGTTCTGATTCAGTATTGTGTGGGTCTGTTTGAGTATAAATGATGGTCTGCTGTTGTGTGTGCAGGTCTGACTTTCTGGTGGTTTTGCTCTGGAATTTGGTGACCCCTGACTATAAAAGTTGTTGTGTGGTATGGGGCACACATCAACTGGTTTAATGAATTTCATTTATCATTATCTACAGACTGCAGACATTAGTTATAAGCAAGGACATTGTAAGACACGCCTGTGCTGTACTGGATTTCCTTTATGACTTGGCAAAAAAGTTGACCCTCCTGGTTGTCATTGTTTAATTCGCACCCTGAATGTATGGGATCCAGATGGGACATAATTATGAACAAATATACAGACCATTACCATCCTTAGTAATTTCTGTTATCTGTACCCTGTTTCAGATGGTTACACTACAGATGACATTGAGTTCTACTGGCGAGGAGGAGACAATGCAGTGACGGGGGTGGACAAGATTGAACTGCCCCAGTTCTCAATTGTGGATCATAAGCTCATCTCCAAAAATGTCGTCTTCTCCACAGGTAATATTAACCAAAAGGAGCAGGCAGTGACATGAATCACACCAGTCATAAAAGAGATCAAGTTAGACTTTCTGTATGTTAGCTGACTGTACAGTGCTGAACAAACAGCAACACCAGTACAACATAATGCACTCCAATTTTATCAGCCCTGAAATAATTATTATCTTTACATACATGTAAAATGTTTGTACATACATACACAAACACTAAACTGTTATTACTTAAAAATAAAATCTTTCCTTATTTTCTGTCTCTTAGGGTTATTTCATTTAATTATGCTGCTGCAAAGAGACTAATTTGCCAACTCATAAACATTTCAACAGACTCATTTCACTGTTTGCACTTATTGATATGAAGAAAGCATCCACTACTTTCCAGAAATGCAAAATGTTATGTGGAAACCTTTGAATGAAGTGCTGCCCTGGGAGACAGAAGACACCATGACTTATTTAACAGCAATAAACAAAAAGAATGCTGTCTGATAACAATGAAATATTCATCTCTGCATTTTCATATTCATGAATTTGTCATGCAAGCAAGCACATGTAAGCGGGGCACCGGCTCTGCCGAATACAGTTTCCTTTATATGCTATTGAATGAGAGCAGAACAGAAATGCAATAACAACCTAGAGACTAAACCAATGAGAGGACTCATTTTGTCTGCAGGGGTCCTCATTCCACACAACCCTATTAGTAACATAATGTCATTGCATGCATGTGTGTGTGTTTGTTGTCCATTAACATGCATGCTAGTAAATCTGCGCAAGTGTGTTCCTACATTGTGTGTGATTTTATTGCCTTATAGAGATAGGGTAGACGGGGGATTCCCTTTAAATGTGCCATCCATTGCAATATAGATGGAGTGACCTGAGGGTCACTCAGAAATGCAGAACATCAGCACAAGTGACTGGGCATTTATCCAATATAAGTCATGTTTCACTCCAAGGATAGGCAATGTCATTGTTGTCCTTATGAATAATAAATATTCACTGTTGCACCTCTGTCCTGTCATTTTTTCCCAAGCTATTTTTCTCACTTCATAAAGAAATCATTTAGTGATTCTCTTGGTGGCTGGTGCTGACATTAGCTAACTGAAAACCCAGGTCTAAGTGGTGACATTCCAAGAGGAACTGAGGCTGGTGGATTGTTGGTGCTTTAATTAAAAGGACTTAATCTTCCTCCCTCACATCTCTTCTGTTTCTGCATGACTTTCTGCTAACCTCTGTATTGCAGTGGTGCCTTTCCCCATTCAGTTGGTTCCACATCCAGGTTGCTGTTGTAATGACTTAAAGTATGAAAACCTAATGTTGATTAAAAAAAATGTGCATTATGAACACGAAGTCTCATCACATTGTAGCAGAGGTTGGATGACATTAATTCAAGAGACTGAAACTGTCAATAATGTAAGTGGAAAAGTCCTGGAAAATGATCTCTAGAAAAGAATGGGAACACTGCAGCAGTGCTGTCACAAGTAGCCAATTACTGTATTAGTCAATCCATGGAAAATTAAACAACAACAATGTTCGTAATTAATCCAAAGAAGGTTAAAGTCAAGGGTAACTGGACTTGGTTGAAGATACTAGAATACATTTCGTCCCTCAACTGAGAGACTTCTTCAGTTCTGACTGACTGGAAGCTCAACCCTAGACTTTAACCTTCTTTGGATAACTATAACCTGGATGAATGAGAACTTTCACAGACATCTACACAATTAATTAATTGTTTTAATACTTTATTAAGCCACAATACAGTCTCTTCATTAAATACCTTTCTATTCGGTTATTTGGTCATTGATTATTATAGTAATCCAAAAATGAATCAATAATTCAATAATTTGATGATTTCTAGGAACTCTCTAGGAAGACAGTGGAGATACAGTCAAATTTGGTTGCTTTTAATCATCTAAACATACATCCCCTAACCTTAAACTAGTAAGATTTAGTGCCTATAATCAACCATACCTTCACCATAAGGGTGGCAGATTAGAAACCCTCACTACTTTCTGGCGAATTATCTGTTACGTTGTTTTGGTAAGAGGAATTGCTGTCTGTAATTATGCTGAGGTCTGAGGTTTTCCCAAAATATACACTGCAAAGGAGAGTTATCTCTAAAATAGCATAAACAGAAAAAGTCATGGAAACCTGGCAACAAATATTGTGGAAATGTGTCACCAATCACAGCTTCTGCTTGCTTTTTTTTCTTCCCCCATCCGCTCTCTGCAGGTGCTTACCCTCGTCTGTCCCTGAGTTTTAAGCTGAAGAGAAACATTGGGTACTTCATCCTGCAGACATACATGCCTTCTATACTTATCACCATCCTCTCCTGGGTCTCCTTCTGGATCAACTATGATGCCTCTGCAGCCAGAGTGGCTCTAGGTGAGGCCTGCAATACAAATATAGTCAGATAGACAGGACACGTTGAAACAGAAATTGACACTTAAAAGAAGATTGCACTGCCACCAAAATAGACTGACCAGGAAAATCCAAGGATAAGCTAACCATAGATTTCTTCCCCCAATTACACCATATAACATTCACTTGAAGGACAAATAGAGATGAGAAACCTTGGGGTTACAAGTTGAGAAATGAAAAAGATTTACAACATATTTCACATTAGGTCAGGCAAGAAAATCTGTCACAAACCTAAACGTTGAATATACTGAGAAAGGAAGAAGCATTAGTTTGTAGAAGACCTGTTTGACTTATGTCCCATATAAAATACAATGTCTTTTGCAATTTTTAGTGCTGTGAATGCCACTACTTTTCATTTTAAGGAATCCTGTTCTAAAGTTCTTCACATTTTTCATCATATCGTAATTTGTTTACTTTAAAAATTTATTTATTTATTACTGTGCTTTCTGTCTTTAGTAATTCCAGCATGATCCATGTAAAGTCAGGAATGCAGAAAAGCATTTCAATGATCAACAACTACACTATGTTTCACTTCTTTAACTTTTCACTGTGAGTGTTAACAGGGTCAAATATCTTTCCCAGTATAACAAATATTGTTGTGTCTCACAGACATATGATGGTTTGATTTGTTTCCACTCGGATTCAACAGCCTTTGTGCTTTTCTGGAAGTCAAAGCCCCCACCCCCCGTCATCCCCGATTATGTAAACCCCATGTAGCCTGTGAGGTTTGTATCGAGCTTCTAGCTGTGTGTTTATCGGAAGCTCCCTCTGCTTTCTTTTCACCCAACTCCATCTACCCTGCTTCATCTATCCTTCTACCCATCCCTTGCTTTAGTCGACAAGGCAATTTCGCTGATTGACGACTGAGCTGCATTTAGAGATCCGGGGGAAAGGCATGCATGGGATTTAATGAAAAAAAAAAAAAGGTAATGCTCCATAATGGAGGCAGGTAAGCAGAGTTGGTAAATGTTCGGTGACCCCCCAATCTACACTATATTCAGGAACCACTTTACTCTGACCTGGTTTTGAGCATTAAAAGGGGTCTGTAATGGCTGAATCACATGGCCACTGTGCTGCAGAAATCCTTTGTTGTTATTGTTAAGCCCTTCCAGCAACAGCTTGAGAAAATTGCCTGAATCCTATTTTGAGCAGTGGTCACCTGACAGCTTTATGACAGGTGTATGATAATGTAGTACTTGTTTACTGAGATGCTCAATAGAAATTGCCTTAAATAATCACAGTGTGTGTGCTTTCAAAGTAGAATATACAGGTGCATGGGGGAGGATTCGTGTTATAGGAGCTGGAAACGCAATTAGTTAACTATGCATGGAAAATTATATTTAAGCTTTAGAATCGGGCCTTTCATGCTATTTATAATTTCTGCATATAAATGATACCAGAGACACACAATTGTAAGCATATTACATCCAATATTCAGTGCTTTGCTAAAACAAAAAACAAAAAAAGAAAAATCACTGCTAGTGAGGCTTAGCTTGTCACTCATAACAAGCACAAACTCACATGGATATGCACAGTCAATCTGAGTAACTATCTCCACAACTCGCTGGGTGAGGCTTTTGAAAACTTTTCTCAGTAGTTCTCTGCTAATGAACTAGACCAAGGTTGACGTTTGAATTTCAAATCACTGCAACGCCTCAGGTGCATAGCTTGTCTTACAATGTATGGTTTTAAGTCATGGTGGTAAGCCCTTCGGTTTTATTGATCTTGTCTGGCTTAATCAAGCACAGACGTGGTATAAAGTTGATCATGAATATGCCTCACAATCAGAAGTATTACAATTGTAACACATTCAGTCAGAAAAGTACAGTAAGTACAGCAAGCTAATTTGTGAGTGATCACCTATTACATAAACGTGGCATACTTTACGTGACATACAAGGAATTTTTTTCTTTCTTTCTCTCTCCAAAATTAATCACATATTTTTAACATTTGAGTCTTAACATACTCAAAAACTCACCGACACAAAATTCAAGGGTGGGGGAAATGTATGTGTCAAATGGTTTGCATGCATGAGTGTGGCAAAATGGCTAAAGAGCAGCCCCTGGGATGTTTCTCCAACATTTACCAAATTTTTGTGGCAGATGTATTCTGTCCAGACCTCCAAAAAAGCCTGTAGGAGCTATGCCCTAAACCCAATAGGAAGTCGCCCATTTTGAATTTAATGGCTATTTTTGACGATTCACAGGTTGCGTAGTTTAACGAACTCCTAGGGAATAAAACATCATCAAAGTTTTGCTGTGCAATCTAAACGCATTGACGATTAAAAGTTGTGCTATCTGTGAGTTTTTGGCCATGGGCATATCTGTGGCATGGCGTCGAAAACCGATGATTCGCCATGAAGTTGTTTCAGAATGTGATAACAGTCCCGCTCTGAATACTTCCATATGCCACCATTCATTCAAAGTCATAGAGCCCTCCACTGGCAACAGGAAGTGTCAAATTTCACGCAGTTATGTAGTACTTCTAGCAGATTGGCTACACCCACTTCAAAATAGTCTCAGAAGAAACTTAAGACATTGATGATGCTCTGTTGTAAAGCAGAGTGAGTTTTAGTGTAAAGGCTTGTCCATGGCATGTTATGGAAGTTTGACGTTTTGCCATGGAACAGGAAGTTGTTGTTACTTCAATGTAGATGTTTGATAAGGGTCACACCCTGAACACATCTAAAGGTCAAAATTCACTCATATCTGCACCTATTGGCAATAGGTGAAAATAATGTTCAACAAAGCAGCCCCGTTGGCCTGTTACACCTAGATGTACAAAATGTCTCAAGCACTTGTATCATCCCAGGACACACAAAAAAGCCTTTTGGGACAACAGCCTAAACCCAAGTCGTCCATTTTGAATTTAATGGAAATTTTTTAATGTTTTACATGGTCTGAACTTTAACAATCTCCTCCTTGGGAATTTGGCTGATCAACTTCAGATTTTTGCTGTGCAGTCTAAAGGCATTGGTGAACCTTGATGAAAACTTGTGCTGTGTGGGAGTTTTTGTCTAAAAGGTGTATCCTTAGTGTGGCGTTGAAAACCAATAATTTGCCACGAAACTGGAAGTTGTTATAACTTCAGTGTTCAGTGTTTAAGATTTAGTGGCATCTAGTGCTGAGGGTTGTGAATTGCAACCATCTGTCCAGTCTACCACTGCCCCCTAACCTTTTAAAGAGCTTAGGAGAGCCTCAGAGGCTGACACAGCACAAAAGGTGTCTCTTCTGAGACAGCAGAGAGTAGCCAGTCAAGAAATGAGGTTTCTTTGGGTATATTTATTAAGAAATTATATTTATTTTTATTAATATTAATAATATTTATTAATATTATTATTAATATTTATTTAGAAATTTAAATTATTGTGACTTTGCCACTGACAGATAACATGGAAAATGTAAGCCAAAAGTATGTAAGATTATCACTGTTTCTGCACCACAGTCCATTATAAACCACACATTAAATAAAGTTTATTATAAACTGCCCCCAAACAGTAATATCTGGCCCGCGGCCAGATTATGGTGCTTTGATAGGCAAAAAATATAAATAAATAAATAAATAAATAAATAAATAAATAAATAAATAAATATTTTGATAGTGTGTAGATCTCAGTCATGGCAGCAACAATTACTGACATAATCACTTCCTCTTTAGTGGTTTTGCCCACTAAATAAAAGCACAAGAAGCTTGTTTACTGTAATTCAGTATTTGGAGTGGAACAAGGGTGGTGAAGGACCTGTGTTCAATCCCCCACTGTGACCCATCCACCATTGTGCCCCTGAGTAAGACACTTAACCCCTACTTGCTCCTGAGGCGTGCGACCTTTGAAATGTATAGCAATTGTAAGTCGCTTTGGATAAAAGCGTCAGCTAAATGAATAAATGTAAACTCTTGAACTTTTACTTTGAAAAATTCTGAACGACACTAAAAGAGTCTGTAGCCTACTTTACACACCTCTGAAAGAGCTGTCAGAAAATGTGACTCAACCCTTGTCCTGCATTTTACTGTCTTAGCTAACCAACAAAATTTGATACAACTCATTATAGCTTATTTTGTCATCCACCATCTAATGGTTGAAAATATTGCTCCGATGCAAAAGTTATTTGCCGACCCCTGCAGTATATTTTTACAAACTTCTTCTTCTAACATACGTTTTCAACATAGTGATGAGTGTCTGCACTGCCTAAATTCTACCAGAAGTAGAACAAGAAGAATGTAGTGATGAAACATGCTCTGTAGCGCTGTTTGTCTGTTTTCAGCTACTGTACAAACATAACAATGCAACGTGGCAACGTCCGTGGAAGGGAATGTTATGTAGACATAAACAGCTCATTCTGTAAAAACATAAAGGTTTACTATGTAAGGTCTTTACACACCTCTGAAAACATAATCATGGATCTTATATTGCATTTCTGGTGATAGATCCTCAGAAATATCACACACCAAACCTTTCAGTGTACATGCTCACATCTGTACCAAACCTGACATATGACAGTCCCACCTTGAACACATCCATATGCCGATGTTCACTCACAGTCGTAGCGCCAACTTGTGACAACAGGAAGTGACTACTTTTATGTTGTGATGAACTAATCCTAGCAGACCACATACGCTTCAAAAGAATCTCCTTAAAGCACTGATGTTGCTCTAGTGTGGAACTTGAGTTTTAGTGTAATGGCGTGTCTGTGGCGTGGCATGTTACGACGTGTTATGGCATGTTACGTGCTAGATTTAAGTCCCACCTTCAAAACATCTACATGCCAAAATTCACTCAATATCATAGCGCCACCGACTGGCAACTAGATGCCCTTTGTGACAAAATTAAATAGATTTACATGAAATTTTCAAAGTGCTCTCCACATTTCATGTACTGGTACACATTATATGATTAGCAGGTGTTCTCTAGCACCACATAGGGAACACAGTAAGTGACATTTCACTCCTTCCTTACCAGTAAAAAAGTTGTGATACTTCAGATCCACGTCTCCCGTCCTCTGGCTTCTGAACCTGTGGCCCCGACACGGACAGACGCATGTCATGGTGTGAGGGCCCACCCAATATTGCTTGCAGCTTTAACTCTTATTTTATTTTAGCATTCTTGATTTACACAATTCCTGTCATAGCGTAATGTATATGATCTTTCTCCACTAGGTATTACCACCGTGCTCACCATGACTACTATAAACACCCACCTGAGAGAAACCCTCCCCAAAATCCCCTATGTCAAGGCCATAGACATGTACCTCATGGGCTGCTTCGTCTTTGTCTTCCTGGCTCTGCTGGAGTATGCGCTGGTAAACTACATCTTCTTTGGACGGGGCCCTCAGCGCCAGAAAAGGGCAGCTGAGAAGACAGCTACAGCCAACAATGAAAAGATGAGGATGGATCCTAACAAGGTAAGAATAGCTTTACTTGCCCCTGTAGTTTGTAGACCTGCATTTTATTTTCATTAAAAGGACAGATCTTCACCAAATTAAGATTATTTTTCAGAAAAATGCCTACACATTTACAGATTCAAGCATATAGTCTAGATGAGCTACAATATGCTTACATTTTTAAGTGAAAGCATTTTGCTTGCTCTATGTTCACACAATCACATATTTCCTTTATTTTGCAGTGGAATTTTAATTTAATAATTCATAGTTGTCTATGGAGCACAGAATAATTACTAGCAAAGAAAAGAAATGTCACCACTTCAAATGGAGGGTTGACCTAATGTGTCCTGCTTCCACTGCGCCAAGTAGAGTAAACCTAATAAGCTTGTACTTTCCCTGTTTGAAATCTAAATGTGACATGTTGCCAGCTGAAAAGGAGGGAAAGAAGGTCTCTGAGCCACTTGGCTCTTTGTCTTAGTAGAAACAGTTGCGTTCACTTTCCCATTTTGTGCTCCCAGCTGATCTGAACCAAATGCGTACTAGCAGAGATGCAAAATAGCGACTATAATATGGCTGCATATGGACTTGCTGACATCAATTAAATACAAAAAAACTGTCTACAACTGAGCAGGAAAATGGTTTCATCAACATCCTGTGACATCAAGTGAAGGAAAAGGAGAAATGGAATGTGAAGATTTCACATTGATAGACACATGTTGACTTTGTTTTATCTTGTTTTTATTGAATCTATTATGTCATTTTCCATTGTGGTGTGGTATGGAAGCCTGTCAGTGAAAAATAAGAACTCCTTAAACCAATTTGTTAAGTGGGCGAGTAAGATAATAGGAGTAAATCAACGGAACCTAGGAAGCATCTATACAAGTCAGCTGTACCGGAAAGCAAGTGCTGTTTTGAGTCACCAGTCGCATCCCTTAAGGAATGATTTTCAGTTACTTCCATCTGGTCGCCGATATGTGGCTTCGAGATGGAAAACCAAACGGTACAAAAATACTTTTGTTCCAGCAGCAATTACGATTTTAAATAATGTGAGTAAGAGAGATGTTTTAGTATCTGATAGTTAATTTGGACAGAGGATATGTATGTGTCATGGTGCAGTCTGTCATGTTGTTTTACTTCAGTATGTTTTATCTGTAAAATTGTATGTGAAATGTTTTGTCTCATATGTTTCTTTTTGGGATGACCAAACTCTTTTTCTTTTATCTGCCAAACAAATTTACCTACGGGTACGAAATAAATATACCTTGACCTTGACCTTGACCTTGGAAAACTGGATTGATGAATTAAGCTCTCATAACAATATACTTTATTTAAGAGCATTACTAAAAAAGGTGTACTGTAGTTCATGGCCCCAAGTATTTGCAGTTATTTTGTAACACAATGGTTTTATTATTTAAAAAGAATGTTATACTTGGTTATACTCACCTACATAAATGTAACATGCATCCACTAATTGTCCGTTGCTGATGTTTTTTTTGCAGTGGCTGGTGGGGAATGTAGTTGGCAGAGATGACACCCTGTATGCAAGAATGAAACAAAGGGATCTTGACGGTCATGACTCGATGTGGGAACCAATCTTTGTGGACGATGCAGCAATTGGACTTGGTGATCAAAAGAATAAGGTACTATAAAAAAATATTTAAACTGCAACTACACATTTACAGCTTAACTTCTACGGTGTCTTGAATTTGTATTATTGATTTTGCCACTTGAGGGCATCAGCACAAGACGTAAACACAGCATTAACATATTACGTTGCCAAACCAAACATTTACACTCATGCAGACACAGCATAGCATGAGCAACCCCTTTCACATGTTAATTTCACCCATACTGAAGAATATATTTTGATGGTCTCCATATTTTTGAAGTTTTATTTTAATACATTTTTATTTATTTTAGTAAAATGTGATTCATTTGAGAAAAAAATGATGTCGCATCATACTCTTTTGCTACTCTTTGGCAGATGGACCCACATGAAAACATCCTTTTGGGAACCCTGGACATCAAAAACGACATGGGCGTTTCAGAGCTGGCTTTAGGTCTCAACGACCCACGAAATACCATGCTGACATATGACAGCTCAACTCTACAGTACCGCAAAGCAGGGCTGGCCAGGCACAACTTTGGCCGAAACACGCTGGAGTGCCACATGACTCAAAAGAAGAGCCGACTACGGAGGCGCGCCTCACAGCTAAAGATCACCATCCCAGACTTGACTGACGTAAACTCTATTGACAAATGGTCGAGGATAATCTTCCCAACTGTCTTTTCCTTCTTCAACATTGTTTACTGGCTTTACTATGTCAATTAAGAGAAAAAAAGACATCAGTGAGGGCAAGAAAAAACAGCAAAATATGTTGCTCATTTCTTGTTTGTATCTGGTTTGTTTTTATTTTACGTGATCTTGTAACACTGGGCTGAATTACTATATTCAGGACTGGAACCATCATATCTTGGAAACCACATTTGCTGGCTAACACGTGAAAACCTTATAGAAGAGAGATTACAAACATATAAGGTGCCTGTTCCTGAGTAATTGTTTAAATTTTACATTTTGTGAATCGTGTATCTTGCCATTTTTTAAAAAAATGTTTGTCTGCATATTTTTTATGTTTTTATTATTTTGGATTTACAGCATACATAATTCATTGCCAAATTATATAAGTTAGATAGAAATTGACATATTTAAAAGACAGTTTACTTTCACTGACACTACTGAAAAAAGTGCAGATGCTGTTTTCAGGTCAACAGGGTTTTATGTCAAAGAAACAAAATGTATTGTTACTAGAATTAATTTCATACTACTAATAAAAGGGCCTAACGTTCACAATTTACAATATCATGTTATGTGAAAGACATTTCAGATCAACGTTTTTCTACTTTAATATATTGGGAGCACTATATAATTTATTTCTAAGCATGTTCTCAGTTCATAAGCCATTTAAATAAGGTGGCAAGTGATATCAACTAAGATCATTCCAAAACTTCCAGGTTTTAACTCAGATTGCACTCAAGAAGCCTGTTGATGGTCAAAAATGGCATAATGTAAAGCAGCATGAAGCTAACACAGCATCATTATTGTGTTCTGTACACTGTGTCAAACTTTTGAAAGAGAGTAAAAAAACATAAAGAGATATAGATAAATATATACGAAAGACAATATCAAATATTTATCTTTAGCCAAACTGTCTTTACTATAAATAATTATTATTATAAATAATGGATTTTACCCCAAAGCAGATTCCTAGTATTTAGTTTAGGGATAATATGGCCTGCAAAGTTCATTTTCAGCTCTCTATTCTCCCTTTGTTGTTGTGCAACACTGATAAAAAGAAACTGCTAAAAAGGCACTTTATTAGCTATGATAATAATTTTATGGTTTAACAAGAACACAGATGGTGAAGCTAAAAGGACTCCACTGGTCCACAGAAAGGAAGAGTGCATTAAAAGCACAAAAGTCATTAAATATCAGCTTTTAACACCATTATTTTCTAATGCAGATGATTTTTCTTTTTGTTGTCAGTGAGTTCATGTATTGTATCTGCCTCCCAAGCCAGAATATTCTACGTATTATAGGTTTAAGATCTTTTAGTCACATGTTGTTTCCAGATTAAAAAATGGGTTTATAATCATAAGACATAGCCGTATATCCAAAATGAACTTATAACAGATAATTACAGATTATTTACTATTGATGCTGAGCTTTTGACTGTATGTCCACAAGACAGATTTTATAAGAGATTTTGCACACAAGTTCTTAAAAGCCATAGAGGCTGTACCGTAGTTCTTCTAACACCTGGTGCTTATGGGGGCTGTCTTAAGAGGAACTAATATGACTATGATCACACTTTATTTTTCAATTACAACAAGGTTAAATGTAAAAATACTGCTGTAATACACAAGAGTGTCATATCCCCCTTTCTATAGATTTGCCACACTGTCCGTATGAATGGATTCTGTGTATGCTGACAAGAGGTCATAACACCAAAGTACCAACTCATTTATAAATGAATGCAAATCTCTTGGAATTCAAGTCTGAGGAGCCAACGTAGTAAGTTTGTTGGAGTAGCTGTGAGTGACAAACTCTCATGTGTGAAATTTTACCGATATGAACATAGAAATGAAGATGAGGTAACTCCAGATACCTTTCAAAAATCCAAGTGAAATGAGAACTGGAGCCTTTCTCTCATATGCTTCTTTTGAGTTCATCAAAATTTCTCCTGGTATACCATTCATTTTGATTGTGGAGGTGAATACATTTATATTGTAATTATTTAATTAAAATGTAGCCACATATGGTTATGTCTCACTGCATGCTCTGTACAGTAGTAACTCCTTGATATTCTGTTCTGGATCACCTTCTCCTTGCTCACTGAATTGCTTCATTTCATTTGTGCTTTTTGTGTTGAATTCACCTCACAAATGAGCATACATAAGTCTGTAATTACAATTTATAAAACATATGTCTGATTGGTATTGCAAATATAGTATTGATCATGATATTGAAATATTTACATTTTTCTAAAAAGCATTTATGTAACAGTAATGACTGTTTTAAGAATGACACAGCAATGCATTTTCACAAACACTGCCCAAAAACTAAAATGTAAACTTTAACTGAACATTGTGTATAGTTCTAACTTTCATTACAGTCCAGTTCAGTTTGACTTTTACCTCACTGATTTTTACATGTTACTCATCAAATTGAATAATTTCACATTGTCTTGATCCAAGTATTGAAAACTGCACAAGTAAATTGTTATGTTTTGTTTTGGTTTTTTTCATCATTTTAGTGAAAGAATTTTAATAATTTTTCTTCTTTTCAATGTACCTTTATCTGAAAAAATTGTGTTTATTTTGTAAGTTTAAAAAAAACACACACACAAAGGGATCCAGAGATTCTGAGTAATACTATAAAACTATTATTATTGGCATTGTAAAATTTACTATAGATGAGGTTGAGTTGAACTCAAATTTGGGATCATGTCCCAAAACTATATTCAAATAAGTATGTATATATAAGATCGTATATTATAAATCATCAATTGGAAGATATTATTCCTGTAAATAAATACCTATGGGCTTTCAACAGAAAAGACAAAAGGACATTTAATATTATTTATACTGTAACGTTAAGAGAATGCAAAGGCTCATGTGAAACGATGTAAATAATTTAAAGTGTCATTTGATCACCTTTTGTTTATTTTTGCTCTGTTTATCAAAGCACATAGCTATGGTTTTGCCAAAATGTAACATATATTCATGAATGTAGATGATATTCTTTTGCAGCATGTATTTGCTGTAACGTGTCAGCAAAAGTATAACAATCTCTAGTACCAATGATCAGCTAATTACAGCTTAATGCACACTACATTTTTGAACACACACACACACACACACACACACACACACACACACACACACACACATAAACACAAGGTGAAGAGGCTAGTGATGCCCTTGTATCAGCCCAAAAGCCAACCATCTCAGGTCAGCACAGTTCACATTCCTAACAACACTACAACCACAAACTACAACTTAAAACCCAAGAATTGTACTTAAGGAAAAGTACCTTAGTGAGCTTGTCTAAGACATTTTTTGTCTTTGTTTTTTTCTCTGTTCAACACAAGTCCCATAATACTGTTTACAGACACATTTACAGTACTTACAGTATGACACACATTTTCAGCATTGGCAGACTCCAAACACCTAAAATATTTTAAAGGTCATTAAGGTACTAAATCCAACTCAGCCATAGACAAATCTCAACCTACCCAATATAAATATATTTCTTAATCTTCAGAATACTGTATGTGGTATGACATGGTGTATTTGGGTGTGAGAGTGTTTAGTGGATGTATGTCGGCCAGAAAGTAATGTGTTTCCAAAGCACGCCGGCAACTGGCAAGAAAGGTCTGCTTCATAAGTTCTACACTTTGAATATGTGTTTGTACTTCACAGCGCTTTTTTGTTTCATATATTTTTATACTTCTATACTCCTGTGTAAAAAAATAAAACAATTGTAAACAATGTTGTTTGGCAAAACCTTGTAAATCCAATTCGGGCAATTTTCATATTTATACTACAAAGAATGATTACATTGTCCTCTAAAGATTAATGACATGTATGCTTATGAATTTTTTTCATGATCCCTTGTATAAACTAAAAAAAATACATGGTTTGATTTTTTTTTTTTTTTCATTTCTAGAAAGTTTTTGGAAATGCAAGGTTTTCATCAGACAGCAGAGTCTTCTCTGGAGAGCAAGGACAGACTGACATCCTAAAAGCCTAAATGACACATCTTGGTGAAAGTGTATGTTTGCACACACTCACAGAAGAAGCCTTATCCTCCTGCTGCCCTGGACTTCACTCCAAGGAGCATCAATCCTTCTTACCCTTTCAACACCCTAAACCTTGAAAAATCCTTGTATGTGCCACTCACGAGAACATTCCCTGTAACCCAGACCCTTCTTAAAGATAAGCCCTGTAAAAGTCAGTGTCTGTCTTTACTATGAAAAACCTATGGAAATGAATACATTGTCAATAAATATTGTATACAGTTCTAAGTCTGTGAGAGTTATTTTGGATAGATGGGATTTCACACCAACCATGTTTCCAAGTTTCCAAGTTCCATGGTAAATTTTGGTTTACTCTATGTGAGCATGTAAAAACATTTGCTCACAAAGAAAAAAAAACTGTGAGACTAGTGGTACGCAGACCCATGTGAACAACGGATATTTTATCATACTTGAAAAATCTTACATAACACAATTAATTGGGCTCAATTGAAAGTCTCTGCCAACATTTGTATAACTGGTATAGAATCACAGCTGAACTGAGAACGCACCCCTTTGTGGTGGTTTTTTGCATTGTTTACAAGCTTTCGTACAATTTTGCTGTACGTCCGTGAATGAACCATGTATTTTTTAATAAAATGGGGAAACTGTTAATTTTCGACATCTACACAGCTGATTTCTCACCTCAAAACTTTTCAGAAGTGGATTTAGTGATGAAAATCCATATGAAAACTGTAAAATAAACTTTCTATTGCTGGCCTCTGTCTGGTGCAGCAATGATGATGCAGTGAATAGTGAATATTCTCTGACTAATCAGCAGTCTGTCGTGTTTTCACGTTACATTTTAGTATCCCTCAGCTCGCTTGTTACCTTGAGGGAGGTGAGGTGATACGAAAAAAGTACCTGGAAGCAGGTACAGGTACAACTTTTCTATAATGGAATGAATGGTTTGAGGGCGTGCCTGACCCCCGCCAGCCGCTTGGCTTTATGCTAAGCTTTATGACGCGTTTGCATTGTGATGTCACAAGTCAAGGAAGTGAAGGGTTGGGACTACAAACGAGCTGTTTACAAGCGGTTCTGAGCACAGCTTTCTGTGGGAGATGGGAACTCCCTTTGGGCTGGACTTTTGGCTTTTTCACTATGCAAACCTGTTACATGCACAAAAAAGATACATAACTCAATAAAGGAGAGGGAAAAAGCCAAAAAGCATAATACCACCCCTTTAAAGTGAGATTATTATCACCATAGTTCTCAGCCACCACTAAATTGTTGTTAGAAATGTTACGCTTCACACACACACTTAGTTTTTTGCATGCTAACTAAATTCTTTTAACTTGGCACGGTTACACATATCACCTGATTTGGCCTGAAACACACACACACACTTTGTTCTCTAGTTTAGTGCATCTAAGTTAGTTTGTTGTCAGTTTGAATAAATGTTATATACATGTATATACACATGTACATGCCTGTTTCTTCAATATTACATAAGAACAAATATATTGCCAACCTGTACTAGAACCTTTAACCAACTAGCTATTAATGGTAATTATTGTTGTGGAAATCAATTAATTATAAATCAGAGTTCTAAGTATATTTCATGATAGTGAATTAGGCAGTTGGCTATTGGCTGTATTTGCCATACTAATATATTATATAAAGTGTACTTCCATTTTTTGTAAGGTTGATATTTTAGTTTAAAAACATTTTACATTTTACAGAATTCGCCAATTTTAACAATCTGTATGATGACAGGGTTGAATGGGAGGTAGTTTATAAAGATGCATTTTGTTTAAAAGATATAATATCTTGTGCTCTACTGCTCTCTATTTCAAAGTACCGGACTTCACACATTCAATGAATCAAGGCTGCTCCACATTTTTAACTGTATTTCTTTTATGATTGGTAAAAATGACAGTACTCACAGTATTAAGCCCTATGTCATCAACATTCTCATTAACAGCAGTTGTTGTCTTTGTATTGTACAGCAAATATGATTGCCAAAGGCTAAATAGTTAGAGTACTTTTGCAGAAATGTGCTGCCAGTGCAGTGTAGCTTTAAGAAAACATGATTTTCACTGTGAGCAAGGAATATTGTCATAGTTTCATCAAGGTTTTAACTCAGCCAAGAGGTTCATAAAATTTATTAAAATACACTAATACTGCAGCTACCTTTAACATTAAGATGGAAGAGCAATTATTTGCTACTAACTTATTTCCCCTCAAATTAGCCTACTTTGTAATCTTCACATCTTGCATATGAAAGTTTTTACCTGCATCCACGGAGGGGTGTTAGGGGTGTTATGCATGCTAAAACTGTTGGTGACCAAGGCATCCTACCACCTAATCGTGTGAACATGGTCAAAGATTCCCAGTAGGATAAGTGGGAATGCTTTATCACCGTAAACTGTGACTATTTTGGCCCCAAAAAGAATTACGTGTGACGAGTACCTTAGTGGTCTCGGGGTGGGAGAGACAAACAGGTGTGCCCAGAATGTTAAAATCCTGCTACTGACATGAAGCTCTTAATTAAAGAATATGGTTTCTAGAAATCACTAAAGACTGCTGATATGTAGCAGCACCACGTGACTGCAAACTTTAAAATATTTGAGAAAT
Organism: Lepomis macrochirus; assembly: GCA_024633595.2. Taxonomy (NCBI): domain Eukaryota; kingdom Metazoa; phylum Chordata; class Actinopteri; order Centrarchiformes; family Centrarchidae; genus Lepomis; species Lepomis macrochirus. Next base: position 12,359,848 of record JALXJV020000021.1, on the reverse strand, counting down.
AAGAAATAATGCCGGGATGAATGAAATGCCACAAAACAAAAACTGCAGTGCCTTTGGGTAAAGCACTGAAACAGTCAAAAGTTCCAGTGGAAGCATTTTGTTGGCAGATATTGTGCCATCTTCAGCTTATGTGTGTTCAAAATGCATCCATAGCTGTGTAAGGCAGCTTAATCAAAAGGATCTGCATCCCATGGCAACACAGATCTTTCAAAATTTCATTGCCTGTCTCAAACGAGCACAGTGTGATGCCAAGATTTGAAACCGAGCCATGGTGGTGTTGAAATAGAGCTCTGGTGGTTATGGATTGGAGGACATGAGTCATGACACAGAACTGTAGGCAGGCCTGGCATTACAACAAAGAAATTAGAGTCTAATTCAAAATGCTCCTTTTCATCTTTCACCCACAGCACCCTTTTTGGTCATCACCCACAGCCTGTGTGTGTGTGTTTCTGCGCATTACCCACATCGTCGTTTGTCTAAATCACCCAGTGTTTCAGATTAAACTGACAATAGGGAAGCTGTGTTTGTTCAGCCAAGATATCATAACAGCATTATTGTAAAGGGTGACTCACCTATGAATGATATAAAAGTGTGATTTTGTGAGGAATTGCATCAGAAGCAACTGACGAAAATGAGACGCCGGAAGTATGCTTAAGTGAATAAGTGTGTGTCTATATAAAAGCCTGCTTTTGACTTTTGTAAATAACTTGTGTGAGTCATGTTTGACACTGCAAAACCTGCTCTAGTAACACTCTGTAGCAGCATCCCTGAAAATGTTGTGTTATACCTTCCATTGCAGGGACTGTAGCTACAGGTAGCTTCCAAAGACTCAAGCACAGATAAACAGAGTCATCACCAGAACCAGTAGGTTGGTCTGACAGCAGCCTTTAATGGCACATAAACACCCAGAAACAAATAGTTTCCTATAGCCTCAAATACAAAAAAACATGTTTAAATTGGAAAAAACTGCTATGGCAAATGATTTCAAACCAAGATTTCTTACAGAATTATCCGTTAGATCTTGTGGCCTTCAGTATATTGAGTTTGTTCAGTTTCCCTGGTTCCACTGCATTACATGCAGGGTGGGGGATTGTTTGGGTATCGATTCTTTTAAAATGGTTCCAATGCTTAAAAAGTGCCTGAAACAATACTTAAGACACACACAAAAAATGTGGTGAATGAAGAGAGGATTTTTGATATTTTTTAAATTTAAAATTCTTTAAATGTATCAATAGAAGTGTACTAAAATATAAGTAAATACAAAACACAACACATTTACATAACAAATTCACAAAATATAAAGCTTAAGCCACCTAACCCGGCTGTACTCTCATCTCCTTTCATTGAGGGACACTACATTTGGTACTGCGGTGAATGGTGATTTCAGAGCACCAGAGAGAAATAGTTCAATCGACACATTTAAGTGGCACCGCAATGAGGTACCGAAATTTGCGTTCTAATTCGGTCCGGTAGGTGATGGTCATATAGGAACCAAATCCATTTTGGTACCGGGTTTCAGTACCCAACCCTAATCACATAACATGAGTATGGAACTCCTCATGGCTGAAGACAGATCCCTGTTTAGTCAATGTTGTGATTGGTTTCAGTCTGTTTCAGTTTTTACTCTGTCCAGTGAAAACATGGAAACAGAAAAGAAATGTAGCTGACTGTCAAGGCCATAAAAATTGGTCTGAACACAGTACTGTAATGATAAAACTTAATTTCTGTTGACTTTGACCTTAGCCAAGCTGGGGGAGTTTCTGTCAGCAAGGCAGAACAGGGTGGACAGATTAAAGCTTTACTTTTGTTAGTCTGCTTTGTTAATTTATTTTCTCATCTTACTTCAAGAAACATCTTTAATTTCTGTCTCAGCCTCTCTGCCTCTGTATGTGTGTGTCCCTAGCTAATTAGGAGGAATATATGTTAATGGGATGCTGCTAGCAGAATAATTAAGATTCTGATTAGAGTGAAGATACTGTCAGCCAGACCCAATGTGTGTGTCTGTGTGATTGCGTGTGCTTATGTGTGTGTTTTGCTGCTGACTTATGTGTGTGTTTTGCTGCTTGTTGAGGAAATCACCCTAGCTCTAACATGCACTGAACGAACAGATTACACAATGTACTGCATCTGTTTGTTCTTTGGTTAGAATATGAAACAGATTCTTAGCTAAAATTGTGAATTACCATTTTATCAAAAAAACAAACAAACAAACAAACATGGATTAACTCATTCAGCCCGAAAAAGTGAAGTTGGATTTATTGAGTAGGAGGTAGTTATAGCCAGGGTGCAAACCCCTGATTTGGTCTTGCAGAAGACCACAGGTGGAATTCTAGTCAGGAACACAGTGACTCATCTAATAATGGGTTTATTTGTATTTGTGAGTGTGTGTGTACGCACACATTTGTCTTTCTGTCTCTGTTTGCATATGTCTCTCCTTGTTGTCTGTGCTAGTGTTTGTGCGTTTTTGCCACTTTGTTGTGCTGCATGGTGTCACTTTGAACCTTGCATGCTACAATGTGCAGGCAGGCTGTGTTTCTGTTTAGATTTTCCCCTTCTCATGTTGTATCCTTCATAGCAACAGGGTATTGACAAGAGCCAAAAAAGAGCCATTTTAACAAATCTTTTTTGTCTGTCTCTGTCTTGCCTTCTCCATTTCTTTCCCTTTATTTATTTCTCTTCAGCACTCTCCTTTCATGCTTCTCTTCCTGCTTCCTTGTTTCATCACTTTTTTTCTATTTTCTAATGGATTTTCTCCAGTTTTTCTCTGGTTTTCTATCTCCAGCATTGCCCACATGCTGTGCCATGTGCAGTGCAAAGATGAAGCAAGAATCCAGCATCTGTAGGTTGTAAGAAAGAGTGACACTCCTCTGTAGAGAGCAGTAACAAATGACTCACTCATACAGTATGCACATCATGATTCATTGCTTTGAATAATGGACTGCAAAGATTAGACTAATTTATGACAGGGAGTGATATTTTGCTTGAAGTCACTGACTATACACACTATATACTTCACTAAGCATTGAAGAAGGCATAGGAAACATCTATGGAGGATGTGAGATTCCATGGTATGATTTGTTGTGTGACATAATTCATTGTTTGAGATGTGTGAGATTTGTGTTTGTCAAAGACTTAAATGCTTTGTTAATTTATTATTAATTCTTTTTCTTTGACATTTTGAATTTATGGGGTGCAAGTCGTAGTGCTTTAAAGATTGTATGGAAAGGGGCAAATTATAAGAAATTACAGTGGAACGTTTCACAATTACAGCCTAAGTTGAAGATTAATAAAAACTTTATGATGCATATTAGACACCAGGGCCATAAAATATTTAGAACAGATTAATGTTGTGATCAGGAGTTATTGTGGCTTGAACCCCTGAAGAAAAACAGGAATTTGTGATGCAGTTGTGTTACTGTTGTTTTACAGAGAAGCAAGGGAAATAGAATCATTCCACACGTGCATACATGGTATACTATCAAACAGCAGTGGGAAGTGAAGCTACATTTTTTTGTAGTTACTCCAGAACGAGCAACCAGAATGTTATCGGCAGGCCAGCAGCTTTGACTTAGTGATGAGATGTCCTCATCAGTGAATATATTCCCCCAAATTAAACACAAAATTTTACACATTTATTCTGTTTGCAATTGCCCCCTTTTTTGCATTTGATGCTACATTGGACATTTTTTTCACCACTCTTTGTTAACGCTTTGAAAATGTACTGGGAGACTTTTTGCATGATTCTGTTTAAATCAATCTAAAATTAAAAACATAATAGTCACAGTATTCAATATTTTTGCAGCAGAAAGCTAAGGCTTCTGTCATTTGGGTCATCTCATTGTACGCTCATGGTGAAGTCCTTACGTCACGTTACCTGTATTTAAAAATCACAACCTTTTTATACCATCTGATTATAACGTGTGACAGCCAGATGAGTGGCGCTAGAGGAGCAGCAAAGCAGACCAACAGTATTTCTCTGAATCTCTCTCTGAAATTCCTGAGTCAGTAGTTTTACATAGTTAGGATAGTTTAATATAGTTTAAAGTTAATATAGTAGTTGTAACATAGTAGTAGTATATGACAGAAACTGCTATGACGACTACCACAAGTTTTACTAATTACTTATTCTGTAATTAATGACATCACAATAAGGAAAAATACCAATGTAGGCACTGGCCAACCTTTGTATGGCAGTGTTGTGCTGGCCAACTCTAGCTGCTAGGAGCACACTATGGCTGCAACTAATTATTATATAATAATAATTATATATTATTTTCATTGTCGATTTTCTTCATTAATCAATTAGTTGTTCTGTCTATAGAAATTATGGTGAAAAAGGTCGATCAGTGTCCTCCTGGATCCATTATTTTCACTAATGTGTTACAGTCCACATTATGTACATAATTATGTACATAATTGTATTATGTGACGTTCTGTTGTGAATCGATTCTGTCCACACAACATCTATTGCATGTCTGGCAATTCTGCTGTGGGATCTCTCTTCTGTGGCTCTTCCTGAAGTTTCTTTCATTGTTTCCCTGTTGAAAGTATTTTTCCTTACCTAAATCGAGGGTCTAAGGAGAGATGGTGTAGTATGGTGTACAGATTGTGAAGCACTTGAGGCAAAATGTGATTTGTGATATTGAACTATATAAATAAAATTGACTTGACTTGACATAACCACTGACATTCTTGTGTGGGAGGTACAGAATTGCAGTGTGAAGATAAACCAGCTTAAATTTGTTTGGGCTGGTAGGAGAAAACACATTTGCTAAATGCATTGCTCTGGTCCTACAGCACAGACCATTCTAGAAAACTGTACAGTAATTTTAAACCTGAAGCCACATAAACAATGGTAGTGGCATAGGGTTTCCCATGAATTAACTTTAAAGTGGTACTTAATCGGAATATACAGTATCTATTCGTGGATTCCATAAATCAATTCTAATACTGCAGAAATATATCATGCAATTATATTTGCTGTAACTCTAATGTGAGTAATGTCATTCCTTTATAATATTTACTAAATGTGAAAGTAATTTTCAGGTGTCCCCAATTTTGTATTAATTGTCAAGTCCATTCAACACTAAGTTTTATCATATCTGTTAGATTCATTGCAAGTGACACATAAGGAAAATATACAAAACACAGATGTCACTGACCTAAATAAATATTAGGATATCCTTTGTTTGCCATAACCAGATATAAAACTTCTTTGAACAGTGGCCTAAAAGCCTCTTAAGATGTGAAGCTGGATGTGCTGATGTTCCATTTTACAAACAGTTTAGAACTGTAATCCTGAATTAATGAGTGCAGAAACATAACAAATGCCTAAGTGGTTTGACAAGAATGAAAATTATGTCATATTCTATGGCCTTCACAGGCAGCAAATTAGTAATTAGTAATATATGGCTGATAGTTAATGCTGATCTCAAAAAAAAGAAAAGTCAAGTATAATTCTTTTCTTCCATGCAGAGTACAATCTAATATACATGTTTATCTTAGCCAGTAATATGTTGTTTTAGATTTTTAGTAATGAATAAAATACAAAAATACATTTTGGGTTATGGTATAGATTTCAAAATGTAAGTGGTATTTAAGGGAGAGTGGGATAGTTCACATGCTTGAGTGAACTAAAATCTTACAATGCTTACAAAACAACATCCTTGCTTATTTTACTAATGTCTGCAGTCTGCAATCAATCAAATTGATTACACCAGTTGATGGGTGCCCCACACCAGTAGTAGTATCTCTGTAGTCAGAGGTCACCAAGTGTTCTAGAGCAACACTGCCAGCAAGTCAGACACACCATCATTTACACTCAAATTCAGAATACTGAATCAGAACCAGAGACACTATCATAACATACAGTCTGCATTAAAATTTCTAATTCCTAATTCTTATCATTTCAAGTTTTAAGTTTCAACTTACTCTTTTTAGCAAGTATTTCCTTTTCTCCTGCTCATGTTGTCTGTGATTGCAATGTGTTCAATAAAGCAGTAGTCAAATACCGTTGGGGAATTGGGAATTGTTGGGTCTCTGTAAATAAGATAAAACAGAGTGAAGTCTAGACCTGCTCAATCTGAAAAGTGCAATGAGATGACTTGTTATGAATTGGTGCAATATAAATAAAAGTGAAACTGAATACATTTGAAATAAACAAACCTGGAACATTTACCTAGCCAGGTAAAACTCCTGAATTGCACAGTGAAAAGAAATACAATGCTTATTGTAAAAAGACTCACAAAAGACTCAAAATGAAATAATAAACTCGTTAATAATGTCAAAATGTATCTCTACAATAACTAATCCTCAATTTCACTGCCCATGCCTAAGCACTAGTGTTAGCTAACAAGCCAATAACATGTTGTTTCTCATATTTTAACTAGATATTTATGACATTTTGTAATGGTAATGAAATGATATGGTGGGCTATGAGCTAGCTAACATCAGATTGCTCATTTTAAATTGAAGTGATATTGTGCAAATTTTCAGGTTCAACGTTTTATTTAAGGGTTTTACCAGAATAGTTTTTTAAACACCATATTTTTGTAATACTGAACATTGCTGCAGCACCTCTTCTCAACCTGTGTTTTGAACGCTCTGTTTTAGCTATGGAGTGATGCTTCTCACCTCTACAAGATCTTTGTTGGGAGTTGCACATGCGCAATACCTAGTTAGGGACAACTAGCCAATCAGAAGCAGAGTAGGACAGGTCCTGAGAAGCCGGTAAACACATCTCAGCTGTATATGTTCCTCTTGCCAGCATAGCAACATAGACTGGATCAAGAGTTTCAGAGTGGTGAGTTATAAATCTGTAACAAATGTATCTTTCTCTACATCACAGTACAACTTTATGTCCATTGACTGACTGGAGGGTAGCTATTGTTTAGAAGGGGGTGGAGAGGCAGCAGGTGGATGTCTTGTCACTGTGTGCTGCAGCTCAGTGTGTTTTTCCACTGGTGTTTTTGAAGGGGTGTCTGACTAGCCGGTAGGTGAGCATTATTACGTGTGTTTTCTTGTGACATTATAAAAAAGCAGAAGTGGAATGTGCCTGTGAGTGCTTTGGGACAGGCTTTATTTGAATGTATTTTTGATTGCAATCAGGTTTTGATTAAATCATTTAAATTATTTTATTTTTATTTTGTTATTTTGTTATGTTTATTTTGTTTTTTTTGGGGGGGGGGGCATGGTCCTGAGGACACGCTCCATCTCAGGTGTATTTTTTTACAGTTGAAATGTGAAATGAATGTGAAACTTGAGATTGAAACTCATGTCATAGAAACACAGAGCACAAATATGCCTTGTACGCACCTACGCAATTTTGATGCACTGCTTGACGGTTACTGACACAGTCCTAGTGCACCTCAGAAGAGGTGACCAAAATACAAAAAGGCATAGGTGGTATAGGGTGTAGGTATGAAAAAACAAGCCTTTACAAAGAGAGAGCCATCTCACACAATAAGTCTAGCCTTTCAGGCAACATTTATCATGGAGAAGCTAAAAACTTCCCACTGTCTATTCTCTCATCATTATACATCAGAAGTCATGCTGTCTGTCACCAGGTGGCCATCGCAGCCATTTAAAATCCTTTGCTCATTGCCATGCCACTCATCTCCTCCTCTCACTCATCTCACCCCAGACCAGCAGAGGAATCCTTAGATGAAAAAAAAAGCTTCCTATGGACCTTAATACCAGTATGAATTTCAATAACGGTAATCTGGCCTGTCCTAATTATCCAGGCTTCACTAAAAATCAACTAAAAGTTTTTACATGTGCTACCAACCATGGAAGATTGTTGCTTAGAGTTTTATGTCCACAGGTCATTCCTGATATAGTAAAGAGTGCCAGAGAGGTGTATACAGAGAAAAAGAGCGTTAAATGAGTTAAATTAATGTGTATCCTTATATATATGGCAATGAGTACAGACACACACACTTTAGTCAGGTTCACTACGTCTGCTTCATGTTCAAAGATATTCAGGCCATATCGTCCAGTAATCTACCTAATTGATAAATGTCAATCTTCTTTTTTGTACTTTAAATAATCAATTCATATTGGTTGAATATGTGCTGCCCTACACCTCCACACAGTAGCTAAACTCTGGTCAAAGTAAAAAAATAAGTAAAAATGTAACATTTGACTGTCTTATGATCCAACTAGGGCTGTCGCCGACTAAGGATTTACATAGTCAAATCAGAATTGTCAAGTCCTGCCTATAGTCGACTGATGGTCAAATCATGTGTGTTTTTGTGCACAGTGATTGCAAGCTGTGGAGGGGGGGTAGCTCCACTTTAATCTTGAGAAGCTGCAGAGCTGCATTCTCTATTCATTCAACTTACACAGTAAATTTCCAGTTAAACTGAGGCCTATTGTTGACCCTTTTCTCTCTCTGTCTCTCTCTGTCTCTCTCGCCTGCCATTCACTGGTCTTGTGCAGTGTTGCAGGCATAAGGGGTGGTGATGGCGCAATGAATAAGACACATGCCTTTGGAGTGAGAAACCCGGGTTCAATTCCCCACAGTAACCCATCCACCATTGTGTCCCTGAGAAAGACACTTAACCCCTAGTTGCTCCAGAGGTGTGTGACCTCTGACATATATAGCAATTGTAAGCTGCTTTGGATAAAAGCATCAGCTAAATTAATAAATGTAAAGTAATGCATGCTGTGCTGCATGCACGTCATGGTTCTGGGTCTTTTTTCAAGTCGCCGGCTATTTAAGAAGGATATACTATTCTTTGTGTGGTTAATCAAAGGTGATAAATTATCCGAAAGTCCCACAAGGTACGGACAACTCAGCACAACATTGGTGAAGCTGAACACTTCAGCAAGTGTTACTTCTGCCACAACACACATACACGCTACACTTACACATGCTCACTGATTACCCAGGGTTAAGGATACAATTTTGGATGTATTCGCACAGCACTGTTTTTTTACAGCATTAAACATTGAAATTTATAGGCTGTATATTCACGTATTGGGAGAAAACTGGTAGTTCTATGTAAAATCAAACGTTGAGCACCCCCCATATCGCCAAAATGGCATGATCCTTGTTTCACTGCGAAGCTTCCACTTTGAGATTGACAGTCGACTTCAGACTCCGCCCATCGAAGCAACGAATCTTCGACTATTAGGGGTAAGCCCTAGATCCAAAACACTTTGCTTGCTTTTTTCAGAATAGCAATACTATATATTTACATAAGTTATGTTAGGCCAACAGCAAGAGAGCTAATGGTCTATAATTACACCTAAAATCTATTATCTGTATGACTCAAGATTTTGAACTGAACATTAAAAAAAGACAACAGTACATTAAAGACACACACAAATTATCCATGCACATCCTGAGAGCTTTTCTTAACACAAAAACCACACATACACACAAAGACAAACACAAAGTAGATGAGTTTGTCCAGATTGTTTATCCCATCATCTCACCATCTGCTTAATTCACCCACACAAACATACACCTTCAGGATCAGTGCTCCCACATTGTCTACAGCGTATGCCAGCAAAAGCCATCGGCAAGTTGAAAGTCTATGAGGCATGAGTGAGGCATGTTGGTGTGTTTTAACTGGCATATGGACAAACCAAACATTGTGTGTATAGAAACTGGAGATTTAGAAACTGAATATTTAAGAGACAGGATTGTTTGTAATGCTAAGATGCTGTGATTGCTATGCCATGCTTCACTAAAAATACCCGAATGCTTGTAAATCAATAATTTAAGAGATCACTTTATTATATTTATTTAATTCACTTTGGTTTTCGTCAATCAAAATAGATCAACGTGCATCAAAGGTTCTTACAAATGTAATGGTTCAAGAAAAATTTGTTTGTACATGTCTGTCTTTTTCAGCTTTTCAGAACATAATTGAAATATGCTTACATCTAAAAGGTGGACTGCACTGATTTTTTTTGTCTGATGGTTTTAGTCTGATGCTTTAGGCGTAAAAGACACCTATCCTTGGGTATTAATTATCTGGTCTTTACATTTTTAATCTCGAAAAAAATGCATCTATACATTATAACTTTTTTTGCTATGTTGAAAGTGAATGAACAGTAGACAGCCATTCCATGATGCAAAGTAATAGTAATACTAAATGTAATAAAAGTAATAATGAATAAAAATGACTCTCTAATGATAGCTAAAGCAGCTGAAGTTCTCTTTAATTAAAAAATGTTCCTGTTATTTTGAATAAAAGATTTGTTTGTTTTGTTGCTCTGAAATCTAAAAACAATTTTATGTACAGTAAGCACTTGTGCTTCAATGTTTACAGGTGTTTAGCAGGTGGTCATAAAAAGACACTGTATCACCAGGTTAGGTCAGAAACAAAAAGTGTCCTGTATTTTCTGTAAAATATGCATTGTAGCTTCATAATGGGAAAGGTAAAATAAATAGAAATGCATAGTCTGTTCACATTCAGAAAATATTCTGGAGTAATTATTATCACTGTATATGTACTGTAGTTATTTATGCCCAGATAGTCACCCACCCCCCCCCCTCCATCACCTCACACACGCACACACCAAAAAAAGGCACAGATGGAAAATTGCATATAAACTTCCAACCCCTCCTCTGGCTCTGCTTTGCAAAAACGTACGTCAGTAATGTTATCATCACTTGTGTACAGTATACAGTAAAAAAAAAAAAGCCCATGACCTCCACTTCCTGTGAGGAGCATGTGTAGAGGAAGAGAGACGCTGTGAAACCCACACCGTGGGTTGAGTATGCCAGGTGGATCCTACAGGGTGCCCTAGCTGTGCACAAATGTTGTATAATTATGTGTTAATCTGCCTGTGTGGATAGGAAAGACGAGTTCAGGAAGAAGCTGAAGTTAACAGACTGGATTTTCTGTCAGTCAAAGCCAAGAAAACGGTACATTAGCACTAAATTATATGGCTAGAGTTGTCCGAAATAGCTCCACTTCCACTTAACAGCACATGTGCACCAGGCAGTCTTATTTCCACACAGTACATAAAAACGGGATATTAATTATTGAAAAGACACAAGAACATGCTAATTTGGAGTTGATGAGTTGATGAATATCTTAACCAGAGCATCCCCTGGTTAAGCTATTCTTATAAATAAATCTTTAGAATACAGTGTGAGTGTATGCCAAGGTATTTATTTTAAGTGTAGTGAACAAATTGGCTTGAATAGGATGATCAACAAATATAGACATCACACACATGCATTCTTGTTTGTCCCTAATCTTCCAAAGTGTTTGATGCCAAGTATTGAACACACCAGCAAGTCTATAATTATAAAATCCTTTTACTCGCCAGAAATATATTTCATAAGTTAGGCATTCTGTGCCACTGATTGATTTCATTTTGGAGGGATCCAGGAGAACAAAAACTGTACAAAATAGGACTGGTTGTGTGGGAGAACAGATTCACAATCTCGTTGCATTACCAGGGATTTTAGAATCTCAAGGCATAATACAAAAAACACAGACACGTGTGGGAACACGTGCAATGCAAAATATTTTTGAGCTGCTTTACACTGACTTTCTTCTACAAACACTCATTAAAGACAAAATAAATACGTTGAATAATATGGTGTGATAGTTTCACAATCTGAGGACATTTTTTAGTTTGTGAAAACTGGTTCCCATGTTTTCTTGAAGCAGGCGGATGATCATCTCAGTGTACATTTAATTTTCCTAATTTGTTTTTATGAACATGGCATCTTCACACTACTTAATTCACATACAGTATCAAACATGTCTTATGATCCAACTAGGGCTGTCGCCGACTAAGGATTTACATAGTCAAATCAGAATTGTCAAGTCCTGCCTATAGTCGACTGATGGTCAAATCATGTGTGTTTTTGTGCACAGTGATTGCAAGCTGCGGAGGGGGGGTAGCTCTGCTTTAATCTTGAGAAGCTGCAGAAACTGCATTCTCTATTCATTCAACTTACACAGTAAATTTCCAGTTAAACTGAGGCCTATGAGGCTGATGCTAGTCAACAACATTGCCAAGCAAACTGCTTTTTGTAGTTTGACCGTGTCTTTTTCAAACGTAGCTTTATCATTACCTTCAGGGCATGTCTTTGAAGACATACCACAGCAACGCATGCACACACACGCAGACACACACGCGCGCATGTGCCCTGATGTGGAGCAGAATGGCTGTCTACAACTAACCACTGCGCAGTAACGCTATAGCTAAATTTGCCCAGAAAGGCAGGCATCCGACATGCTTAGCTCCTTAGTTAGTGAGCTTCAAATGAGGCTTACCGTCCAGTTTCTCTGGACTCTCGTTCAGGATCACGTTAGTCCAACATCACAGAGCATGCTAGCCACATTAGCCGCACAATATGCTAATGCCAAGGTATCTGACCTTTAAAATAAACAGTAAAACAACACAAAACACGGCAACACTTACAGCTTCAAAGTTTGAAGCCCATGGCGATCCATCCTTGAACCGTTACAGAGCTTGTTACGGTTGTGAAACTTTTGAAACACTTATTTAACAAGTGTACAGGATGAACATTGCGGTTGTTGCGGTGCTTGCCATCCTCCATGGTAGGTGGTAGACAGCCCTAGCTGTCACGAATGGGTGCAGGGTGCAGCAGGAGTGAGCCCAAACGCAAGACACTTAGTGGAGCAGGTACAGTTCAGCGATTTATTAATCCAAAACACAAGCAGGCAAACACAAAACTCACGGGAAGTGGTAAATCCAAAACACAGGTAACTGGCAGTGACACGGCAGGACAGGACAGACTTGCAACATACGACAATGACCGGACAAGGACTAAACAGAAACAACAAACATTTATACACCAGGACTAACGAGCAGGGCGGGAGCAACACAGGTGACTGGAATAAGGATAACGAGACAGAGAGACAGAAGGGGAAAACAGAGAGACTGGACACAAGACCACATATAGACAGGACTGAAACCCAAAAGCATGACACAGAGAAAGCAATATCAAAATACAGAAAACATGGCCAAAATAACTAAACACAGACAAACTCAGGACAGGATCGTGACACTAGCATAATCCATGGCAGCCTATCAGACTTTGACTGAAAACCAATACAAATTACCTCATCTGATCTGAGACTATATGGTAGATGTGGACTATCATGTGCATTAGGACAGCTGATTTGGCAGTTTGGCAGCTCCTGTCTGCCAGCATGCATGTTATGAACAGTGATACTTCCCACCTCATGTTATATTACGTTTTCCTGATTATTTTCAAAGCCCATTCATGTAATGTAGCAATTACTGAACGTAGGCAGTATCACTTTAACAATATTTGTTTGGACAGAATGGGAATTCTGAGGAAAGACATGAAATTAAGAGCGAGCACAATGAAACTGATTTTGTTTCTCTGTTGAGATTTATTTCATCATTTTGATTTGATGATGACTCCCTCTGGCTGTATTTTGACATCCATGATGGTATTGGAGGGAGTGTATTTTCCTTCCCCTACACTTGGGTTCGGATTATTCCAACAAACATGACAGATGACAGATGTAACATGCCTGTGCTACATAAATAAGCACAGCAGTTCGATCTCCAAGAAGAAAAGCAATTCATCGAGGTAGCAAATAAGGTGATCATGTTGAAATGCTCAACAGATTCATGCACTTTGTAAGCAGCTCTGATATGGAAGCAAAACCACCAATCACTGGATCTATTACATCATTTGGAAGAATACCAATCATTCACTGAGAAAAAAAGAGCGCTGAGTAACAAAGAATTAATTCTTGTTATTTTTCTTCTTCTGCTTCTTTTTCTTTTAAATGCAGTGTGCCAGTGTTGAGTCATCCATTATTACAAATAAACATCTGTATTTGCATCTAGATGAATAAGTCATCGTAACATTCATTCTGCTGACATTTCACTTTAAACAGTCTTTAACTGGGTGTTGTAAATGCAGTCAATGAAGACAGTAATAAGATATCAAGGGGATTATTTTAGCCGATGACGATGAAAATGCCTGGGAATTAAAAAAAAAAAATAGACAAACATACTGTGAGCACAAGAGACTGCTGTTATCCTTATACAACATATGAATTTAGCAGTTTCAGTTTCTAAGGTTTTATACCCATTTCAATAATCCTGCATCCTGTGATTCATGCAAATACCCATCCAATGCAATGTGATTGATCATAGCCTCTGGGGTTATCAAGCCACTGCTTCACGCCATACAAGACTAAAGCTGAACATATAATTTTTTATTTCATTTTAGAGTTGGATCAAATTTCATCATTGAGCGTCATTTGCCATGTGTACAAGGGGGAGCCCACATCTATCAGTGAGTCCATATACACTGGCGCCTCTCTCTTTTTAGAAATTTCAGTACACAGGATGGCACAGATCAGGTAGCACATTTCTGCCTTATTAGAATTGCTAGCAAAAAATGTCTACCTGCCTCAGAGCTTTAAAACATCTGCAGGGGCAGATGGGTCATTTTCTATTTACACGTACAATGCGAGCTCTCAGGTCATGGTTTGACGATTGGACCATATGGTGTGAGCACATGCGTCATGACCTTTGGCTTTACATTGCAGACAACTTACTTGTACAGCTGGAATTAAACAACATTTCATGTGTGCTCATCTTACACTGCGCACCACAATCCTGCAACTACCCATACTGCCAATGTAAAGATGTGACACAGCAGTGTCCCTGAAACCGGTCCCCAAAGTAGTTTTTCTGGGTCAGCGTTGTCATAGCTACATTTGTGCCGGAAGCTCTTGTGATGTAGACAGGTACGCACCCTGCATCTCTGACACATTATAATCTGAAAGGACACAGTAAACTCACTATCAACGCACCTATTTGTTCTGTGATATGCTAATGTTGGATTGTGAACAACAATTCGGTGTTGAAATCAAAGAAATTCCGCTCTCTTTCAGCTCCTACACACACACACACACAAGTTCAGTGGTCAGCAAAACAGAGAGGCTGTGGTGGAGAAATGAACCAGGTGAAGTGAAAATAACTTCAACATTTCTCGTGTTGATGACAACTATGCTCGTTACTGTATGTAAGTGCAATAAAACCTTAGTAAAAAGTTAGTACTTAATCAATACATTTGTTTAACCAGCATAACATGTAGAAAGTAGATAGAGTACATAGTATGACTTTGCTATTGTAAACTTTACTGTCATTTTTATAAAAGGACTTTTAGTAATGACAAAGAGTCATTAAGAATATTGTTAAAGAACCAAACTGATGGAGGAGAGGGGAGGAGAGAGCACAAGAGCAGCAGAGCAGGATAGTGCAACATATTTTTGAAGCAGAAAAAACAGTGTCATCAAGTTTGTCAGTAGATCTCTGCAATCTTCTCCATTTTATGTAGCTAACATTTCTAAGAAGCTGCCCCCACCCCCACCCTACCAGGACTCCCATCCAAATGTGGTTCCTCCAGTTAAGCATGGCCATTTTCACCACTGACTATTACGAGTCTGAGGTATTATACAAGAAAACTATTGCCAACACTACCATACTACGCTCCTACCATATGCTCAAACCTCTTCACATCAGGGATTTAAATACTTTCCTCAGCCTCACCATCCACTCCATTTATGGAAAAGAACACTAAATTCTATTGTATCTACTCTGTTATATTTTTCTAGCCTATTGTTAGTGTCAGAATCCTGCCTAATTCTAAAATAGTCCAAATAATGTTTTTTTCCAAAGTTACATTTTAGCTTGTTGTTCAGCTAATCACAAAATGAATGTTAATTAGTGACAGCTGATATAATCTACTTTTATCATTTTAGGTGTCAAAAACAATAATTCATAAAGTAAAAATGTGAAGCCTGAATTTGCAGTTTTTTTGCACTGACCTTTGCTAATATGAAAGGTTAAGAAAAGATAAAAGATCTAATGACAGATTTGTTTATGGTGAATCTGAGCATTTTGCCAACCCATTTGTCAGAACTCACTTGAACAGAAGAGCCCAAATTGTAAGTAAAACTATGTTGACAATGTTTGCACTGCAGAGTTTTGATACCATTGCCAAATTAGTGTTTTTCAAAATGTCTACAGTGTGAATATTTCCCCTTCGCATTCAGTAACTGTCCACAGCCACCCAGAGCATGCTGATTGTCTTGCTGAATGTAACGAGGTGAGTCTGGTGTATAGGCTATGCATGCATGACTATGTGACAAATGATATGAATGTTAATTTGCTTTGCAACCCCCCGCAGCATCTACCCTCATGTTTGTGTGCTCTCTGATTAAACCATGTGGCTGTGCAGGATGAGTCATTCACTCGGTCAGTTAGCCAGCCCCTCTTGGCTCCTCCTGAAGGCCATTTGGTTACTGGATGCCTAGTCATTTAACTGGCCAATGCTGCAATGGCGCCACAGCACAGATGGTTCCTGCTGAGTGCCTCCTCTTAGCTCATCAGTGGCAGTAAGCTCACATCAGCCATCGCCTCCAGCAGGCAGCGATTGCATTATGCTGGGTTTCGATTATTGCTTATTGCCTATTTATATGGATTTTCAGGACCTTAGCCAGACTGATTGCATGCTGCAATGAATAAGTCGGTCTGGATAGAAATCATCATTATCTGGCAGGAACACTAGAATCATCCTTATTGCAGTTTCTGTTTATTTGCATAGACAAAAATTGGCTCTAGTGCATTTTATTTCTCTCATTCTAATTATTCGTATTATCTCCAAACAGCTACTTGTGAAAATCTATGTGAAGTCAAAAGGATAAAGCTGACTGAATGTATTTCTATGACTCTAATAAACACAGTATTTGAAATGAAATTTACCTAAATAAATCTGAAAAGTTTATGGCTGCATCTACAATAAGTAAAGATATGCCCCAAAGAAAATAATACCAGTAATACCACATAAATAAATGTTTGTAATTAACCTGCTTCCAGAATGTTTAGCGATACTGGAGCATCCATTCAAGGGTTTTACTGAGCTTCTCCCTGCTGTGTCTACAGTATCAGTCTTCTATCAGTGTTGGATAGTACATGGTGGCTAGTGATCTTCATTCTAGACATTGGACCTTTATATGGATCGGTATGTTGGAAAATGTCAAAGCACCAGGGTTGATCTGATAAAGCTCTGTGGCTTTGCAGCCTAATAGATTATAGGGGAATAATTAGAGCTGCAAAAGGACAAGACAAGGAGTACATGATATGGCTTAGTATAAGACAGATCAATCTTTAACCATATGCGTATCTATCCTAACTTTGGCTACAATTGAGAGAGTGATGTTTTATTTTCTTTGCATATTTAATGTAATTGTTTTTGTAAAAAAAAAAGAAAAAACAAAGTAGACAAGCTATTTTTTTTTATCAGATTAAGGCCACTCAAAACAGCAAATCGTCAGAATGGAGAAGTGGCATTGACGTGACATGGCAATTTCACTGTCACAGAAGATAAACATGAATAAAAATCATTTAGTTCAGTAAATGGTTAAACATTTATTTGTTTTACAAGGACTGCTGGGGCACTTCCCCTGATGCACTGAGCTCCTCTCTCCTCCTTTCTCTCTCCAACTGAATGCAACACCATCCCTTTAATGCATATGCATAACTCTACTTCTTCTCTCTCCCGTAGCCTTGTACTTTCTCCTCCGTCTCTCCTCCTATCGCTTTCTGCTGGTGTTTCTGGCTCTGGAGCTGTGGAGTCTGGATCTGTGGTTGAGAGTCACCTGCTGTCCCCATGTTCCTGCTCGACATCCTGTGCTACAATTATTTTTACTAGTCCTATTGTTACTATTATTATCATTATCATTAAGGATACTAGAATTATCAGTATCATTATTCATTTTCAGTCAGTACCACTACTACCTTTACTGTATATATATGTTGTGTTGGCTGCTCTCTCTCTCTCTCTCACCCCCAACAAGTCTAGACCTGTTTTATATAAATAAAATTGAATTGAACTGAACTGAACCAAAAAGTCTCATTATAAGAAACGCTTAACCTTTTCAGTAGATTACCAAACCCTATGCTCTTTCCATATGCACCATAAGATGCCTAGGTATCTTTAAATTCAATCAAAAGCAACATTTTATTTGAAAAAACCAACACGGAATTATCTTATCTTATCAATAAACCCACAATCAAACAACATAGAATTCCTTATTGATAAAAAAAGCTCAACTTGCACTTGAAAGAGTAGGAGTTGCCACACAGCTTCAACATATTCATACATACATACAAAATTCATACATCACTTTAGAAGAACTTGTCTATAAGTATGACAGAGGACATTAATCATTCTTCCAATAGCTTCAACTTAAAATATTCAAGTCAAAATGAAACAAATTAATGTCCAATCCTCTGTTCTTGGCTAATTATTTGTACACCCCTTCACATCCCTGTTGAAAAATATATTAACAACACTGACACAGACAATATCTCTCCCTAAGACATACCCATATCAGGTGATCTCAATTTCTGGAACAAAATCTGTACAAATTACTTTTCAATGACAGATAAACCCAACATCAGGATGTTGGGCTGGCATAGGCCTTTTAAATAAATCAATGTGATTTTTATATTGTATATACTGTGTATTGTCTGTCTGATGTTGTGTTGTGACTGTTGGCTGTACAACAAATTATCCCTTGAGGGTAATAAAGATGCCATTGATCTTGACCTATACTCTAGTCAGTAGACTAGAACCACTGAAACCAAAGTTTTATCACAGTCAAAAAGACCACCCATTTGTATACTAGGTGACCTTTTATCAATATTAAATACTCTTGTTTATTTTCTGTCCTTTCAATGCCCCCCCCCACCAAAATTATACGTGTATAAAGATTCTAACATTTATGAACCACAATGTGTGAAAGAATCATTCCTATATATGTTATACTGTCAGTGCCCTAATTCTTACAGCAAGAAGCTTCTTTTTTCTTCACAATGACAGTATAACATTTACCTATAGAAGGAAGCTCACACAGCATGCATTGGGACAGATGCAGGTTGAGATTTAATAAAGGAAATTGAAGCGTTGTTGTAAAGATTTTTATGTGCCCAAAACATAAGTAATAAGAGGAAACAGTTGCTTGCCTTGACTCATCTTCCAATTTTAGTGTCTAGCTTGTGGTAACTGTAAAACTATGTTGGAAATATTGTGTTTGTTCTTTGAGGTGTCACAGGAGTCTGAAATGAGAAGTCGGGAGAAGCTTTCGTCAAGTCTTACACAGAGTAAATCCCTTGCGTGGATTGTCAGAAAATTGAATCAGAGCCCACATTTATGGGTTAGCACTATTGAAATATTTCTAAAGCATTACGCATTTCTAGCAGCATTTAAAATGCAAAGGGGCCATAGTTGCAGTTCTCTGAGGGCTGAGGTGGAGAACTACTTAAGGGATCTATGGATTTTAATGGGATCCGTCACATCCATCCCTGGTTGTTTATGTAAGCAGTAACAGAACGGCCTTATTCACAATGACAGCACAACACTTTCTGTAAACAGGTAACAGCTGAGTAGCTCCTTGCTTAATAGAAAACATATGTTTGTTTATTAAAATTGAGAAAAGTCTTCTCATTTTTTTTATTCAAACAGAGAGTGTCCCTTTTTCCAAGATAGTGGGGAATAGGAAGGGAAATGTATCTTCATCTACAGAATATTACTAAGAGTAAAAAAGACAGGTTAAAAATGTAACAGGTTAATTAGAAGAATGTGTGCATTTAGCTGTTCCACTTTTAACCGCACAGCATCTGAAATCTTCCACAGCAAATGTAGGCTACCTCACTGGCTTTATCTCAACAGGCTTTACAGCAGACAAAAATGTTACCATATTATTTTCTGCCAGCAGTCATGTTACTTTTTTGATCAACTTTTTTTTTAATGAAAGTCGTGGTTAAGTAAGTTAGCAAAATTTATTTATATAGCACTTTTCACAGATATAATCACAAAGTGCTTCACAATAAAACAACAAAATACAGCTCTAGCTGAACACCAGAAACACATTGACATATGGCAGACAACTTTAAAACCAAGCCTAATGTTTAGCTAAACGCCTGCTTCAATAACAGAGTCTTCAGCTGCTTTTTAAAGGAAACAATACAGTTTAAGATTTTAAAATGAATTCTAAAATGAACTGGCAGCCCGTGAAGGGATGATAGGACTGGAGTAATGTGCGTTCTTCTGCTTGTATGTGTTAAGAGTCTAGCAGCTGAGTTCTGGACAGCTTGGAGGCGAGTAAGTTCTTTATTAGTCATGCATGTAAAAAGACTATTACAATAATATAAACGGGAGGATACGATGGCATGGATGATCATCTCTAATTCTGTCTTTGACACCAGTGATAGTTAGTTTGGATATGTTCCTTAGTTGGAAGAAGCAGTTTTAAATTAGTTGATCGTAATGATGCGTAAGGGACATTGCTGAGTCAAAGACAACACCTAGGTTCCTAAGGCTCGGTTTCACAGACAAGCACCCAGATGCTGCTTGATCATAGGGGTAATGCTATCAGGTGCAATAATTAATGTCTGTCTTACCTATGTTCAGTTGCAAAGTGTTCAACCAGTGCTTGATGTTGCTCAAACAGTTATAGAGATCTGTGGCCTTAAATGAGCAGTACAGCTGAATATCATCCACATAAATGTGGTAAGACTGAACTGTCTGATAATGTGTCCCAGATGGAGAATGCACAAGAGAAATAAGACAGGCCCCATGACGGACCCTTGGGGTACCCCATATGACAACACTGCTTTTTCCGACATGAACCTGTTTGCAAGAACACTAAAACTTCTGCCAGACAGATAGGATGAAAACCATTTTAAGACAGTTCTAGACATCACTGCCAGCTTGTGGGGTCTTTTTGGCATGATATTGTGGTCGATAGTATCGAAAGCTAAGGAAAGGTCTAATTGGACCAAGACTTTCCAGAATCAGCAGCCATCATAATATCGATGGACTTTTTTGCGGAAACCAGACTGAAATTTGTCAAATATTTCATGGGTTTCAAGGAAGGTAGTCAGTTATACTGCTACTATTTTTTTCAAGAATTTTTGACATGAACAAGAGTTTAGAAATGGGCCTATAGTTCTTAAGGTCAGACGGGTCCAGGTTAGACTTTTTAAGAACTGATTCAATGATTGCATGCTTAAAAGAGGTAGGGACCATGCCAGTTTGAAGTGAGATGTTAAGCATGTTTCCAAAACTAAGGCCAACTGAATCAAAAGCTTGTATAAAGAGCACAGTAGGGAGGACATCTGTAGAACAGGAGGAAGGTTAAAGGGGCTATATGTAGTTTTTCAATGAAATCACTAATTAATAACTCACTTTTGTACTTCCTTTTCGTCACTGGGTTAGAAATGAACTCCACACCTGTTTTCTCCATTGCTTACAACAGCCACTATTCTGTTGTTGTGTGAAGGTATCAGCTTGGGATGTAGCTACATGCACATTCCTATCCTGTCAACCAAAACAATGACGCCGCAACTAACAAAATGCAGTCCACTAACACCACAAAATGACCAACTCCCAACACAACACAGGCTCCAATGCAAACTCCACATAAACTCCTCACAAGAATAAAAAACCAACAACAGTTTTATGTGCTGAAGCCCCTCAGGCAAACAGAATCCAATGTTGTTGGGTGAAAACACAGTGAACATCAGAAAGGCTGACTGTTAGCTCACCGTCTAACGCTGACCAGTTTCTAACGTTATCCCTACAACTTATGTGTGGCACAAGAACATAGCACTTAGTGGATTTTTAAACATGATTCCAGGGAACATGATCTGTACAACCCATTGGACAAATTCCCAAACCATCTGTTACTAGTCTACATTATTACACATTCTATGTTATCTGTATAACCCCCCCAACCCCACCCCACAAGTTAATGTAATGCTTGATCACTCAGTGCTTGATCTGAGTTAAAGTCCGTCATTATTTTTTCCTGCAAGTGCTGACTTTGAAAGAAGACACACAATGTCAGTAGAGTTGTAAAATCCAATATTTTTTGCTTCTGGGCATTTTTAAACTTTTGACTGAGCAGATCCTCAAACAAACAAAATTCCCTCTGTGCATAATAAACCATTTTTAGTGTTGAGACTTTTAACAACAGTTACAAATAGTTTTTTTGTGTTGTTTGAAGAAAAGGATAGCAAATTAAGGGCAAAATCTTGAAATGAATGATTGATATTGTGAACACACCACCTAATTTAGTGACATTTGCATTTCGTTGAATGAAGTGGCACTTTTCGTGATTCTTTCTGACCAGCCCTAATAGAAAGAAAATTACTTCAGAGCAGATCAGACCTAGTCTAATTTCCTATTGTCACAAGGCGTTCAGAAACAAAAGGTGACCTTTAGCTTCATACACTCTCATCTCTCATTGTGTTCCTAATTTCTCACACTATAGATAACCACTCATTTGATGACTGTTAAACATAAACTCCTGTGACCAGGCTTACTCCTTTGGGTGACATGAAAGACCAGATTGGTAGTCCCAGCAATACACAGACCTAACTTCCATCTTTTCGCAGTTACAGAGGTCATCAGCACAATTTGCTCTGCTTGAAACAAATTAAAAAGTCATCGCTCGTGTGCCCTAACCTCCAAACACCTCCAAAGAAAGAGATTTTGATATTCTAGCCTTAATTGGACTTGCCCTACAATGCTTTTCTCTGTGCTTGACATATTTTTCTTTCTGTCGAACAGTTGCAATTTTTTATTATTTCTACAGTTTTGCTTCATTACTGGTGCTTTGTCAGAAACAATAAAATGTACTTTTACAATGAAAGTTACATTTATTTACCATTTTACCATTCTACAGTACAGGGCAGATCTTAGCCACTAGCCGACAGAACAATTGCTTAAAGATTGTGCAGTTGATACAAGAATATTCTGGTGTATGAGAATCTGGTGAAAAGCATCTTGTCTTTTAACATGGTCACGTAGAGATACTTGGATGTCAAATGTAAAGTGGAACTGTCAAGAGTGGTTAATATGGCCAATTAAATCATAGGTAAAACACAGATACAACTAAACAGCAGGCATGTACTGAACACCAAAAAGAACATACCAAGTGATCTGTCCCATCCATTGTACCATCAGGAAGGTGCAATCGATTGCCACAAGCCACCAAAATGTCAAAAAGGAATAATTTGTAGTTAAATTTTTAAATACACAATCAATTGAACTGGGACAGTCCCTTTACCAAACCAATGCTGAATTTGTGCATTTGTTTTATGTATCCCAACGTGGTTGTGCACAAGCCAAAGAGAACTTTCCACATTGTGGACAATACCGTTTCTAACCTAACCTTACCATATATGTATATTTCACAGGTATATAAGTATCCAGGGTACATTCAGGGACTGAGTCACTCACTGTGCCTTTCCAACCTCTTGTTCTTGAAAAAAGTTGTATTCATAATTTCACTCATATAAATTGGTTGTAGTGTACGAACACAAACCACACAATACACATACATACACACACATATGTATGTTATATATATATGGTGGGCCGTTATCGGCGTTAACGGCTGCGTTAACGTGAGACTCTTATCGGGCGATAAAAAAAATATCGCCGTTAATCTATTCTCAAAGTTGGGTTGGGAGCTGGGTCTATACTACACAAGCTATGATGACTTTCACCTTGATATCTTAGCGCAGATGTATACCGAATTGCACTGTAGGGGGCGAGAACAAGTCTTCGAACCTGTGACTGTCAAATTACCACATTAAACGTGACGTGCTAACATGGATGCAGCTGTTGCTGCGTTCAATTTACCTCGGAGGTCGGAGCTGGGAATGACGTCACATCCGAGTTGACGGCGTTCCGGTTACAACCTCGCTCGGCCAACTGTTGGTTTACAACTAGCCAGGTTAGTTATTGATACGCCGGTTGATTAAAAAACGCAAGTAGCCTACCACATAAATGCAAAGCACATCACATGCTATACACAAGTACATCTTATTTAACATGATTTATTTTCATCACCAATTATCATAATACAACAGCTTTCTCAAGCAGTTTGTGATGCATTTTGGAAACAGGAGATGAGCCCCTGGTCTAATGCGCCACCTTGCTTGAAACCTGGCTTGAAACCTGTTCGCACACATATCTTAAATGCCTTCGGCAGAATTCAAATGAGCCATTTTAATCTAGATTAATCTAGATTAATTTCAAGATTAATCTATATTAATCTAGATTAAAAAAAATTAATCTATGCCCACCGCTTATATACATATATATATATATATATATATATATATATATATATATATATATATATATATATATATATATATATATATGCACACATACACAAACAAAGGAGTAGAGACATAAATATCAATTGGCAAGAGGGAACAAATTAGCCTATCTAGAATCTAATTATGGCATGTAACCCACTTCTGAGTGGTTGTTGACAATGCAACTTTAATGAAAAAAAAACATGTCCTAGAGACAGTTTAATTAAGGCACATGTGATGGGAGATTCATCAATCTCTTAAAAAAACATCTAACTTTGATTAATTAGTGAGCTCCTACTTTTTCACTAATGGGATTGTTATAAGCCAATGGGGAAATGTTTGCTATATTACCAAGAGAGAGTTAAACAGTAACAAAATGCCTATGGTGCAATGGAATGTTTTTTTGTTTTGTTTTTTTTTTGAATATTCGGCATCATAGATCATGCTACAGCACATAGACCCACATGAAATGATGCCTTGTAGATTATTTTCAGAATAGGGTACTGGGTAAAGTGAAACCAGGCAGTCTGTTGCATTTATTTATGAACACCAATTAAATGCCAGCATCAGTATAATCAGCTAAGCTGAAACACAGCCAAAGATGCAATTCTTTATTCCCCACCATGCAGAAACACACTGACATCTTATCTCATCTCATCAACATGCAAGTGCACGTCCCCACAAACATACACATGTGGGTGTTATTTTTATATGAAAGTAAAAAGATGCATGTTGCCTTAGAGTGTTTTCAAAAATATGTAATTGTAAGTAGAAAACCTCTTTTGACTGGAATTGATTTTGATACAACAATGTTCTTTATTATGGATCCATTTTGTATTAGCTCAAAACATTTCAAGCTGATTTGAAGCTTTTCAGATTGAAAACACTAAATCTCTATGCACTGCAGGCCTTGTCCTACCTTCTTCTGTGATACTATTTCTTTTGACCCACATTATTAACTCCACGACCACTGTTAAATAACTGTGAGAAAAAGAACTTTGCTACATCCAGTATAGTATATTAGGTTATTGAAAAGGCAACTGTAGCCTCAAAATCACAATACATTTTATTTATGAGCCAGGATCTCCTTTAAGACACGATGTAATCTGTATACCCCCAAATTTCAAAAAGTGATCGTGAAAAGTTCAGTTATACATGGAATGCACTGATATAAAGGCTTTAAAATGTGGTTAATGTGGGTATTTTTCACAGTATGGTGTGAAATTGAGTATGCCATCATGTTAACTTGATCTCATGTGGACACTGTTGTAAAAATCTGAACATTCTGTTACACCTCCTGTCTGCCTTGTGGACCTCAAGTCCCTCAAGCAATTTGCAGATATGAATACTGACAGTGCTCTGGGCAGCAGGGT
Organism: Lepomis macrochirus; assembly: GCA_024633595.2. Taxonomy (NCBI): domain Eukaryota; kingdom Metazoa; phylum Chordata; class Actinopteri; order Centrarchiformes; family Centrarchidae; genus Lepomis; species Lepomis macrochirus. The sequence goes on along the minus strand of JALXJV020000021.1, from coordinate 12,334,301 downwards.
GGTGTAGAAGATGAAACCCCACCCTCCAACTGTAGGCTGCGGCTTTATCATCCCCTGGTCAGTAAATGTATAGCCTGTTGATGTGTCCTTAAGCAAGACACTATCTAGCAGGTGCAAGAATCTTTTTCTGTAGTTGCCCTGCATTCTGACCTCCCTGTTTAAGGGAGTAACATTGAGTCTTTTTTCTCAGGACACAGAGATGCCACTTGAGAAAAATCCTCCCCATGACAAACTACAACCTTAGAAAATGGAATCAACGCATCTTCCAAAAGCATCAACATTGTCTTTTTGTCCCTTACCCTATTTTGATTATGCACTACTGAAAAGCAACACTTATAGCATTTTATTATTAGTATGTGTAGCTATTAGCTTCGTGGTTATGAGCTACATTACACGCTTTTGGCAAAGCTTTCCACAGACAAGACATTTAAGACTCAACTTCAATTACTGCCATTGTTTTACAGAATTGTTTTATTGTATATCATATTAAGACTAATTAATTGAAAGGACTTAGGATGTGTAATTTTTTTCACACATAAACAATTTGACTTCTAGATGTAATGTAGTTAATGCTGTTAAAAAGGGCAACAGCTGACCCTGAGACCTGATTATCCAACAAACAACTGTTACCTGATCTTCAGTTCAAAAGAAAATTCTTGTCCTGTTGCCAGATGAATGTGCAGAAGCTTGGCCCATTTCCCTCTCTCAAGTGAATAATGCAGATGCACATTTAAAAGAACTGAATGTTTAATTTTTAAAAGGACAGCTTGGCTTTTGTTTAAAGAATCTGCTATTGTGTAAATGTTTTTTTGCATAACAAAAATTGCAAAGACATAGCAAGACTCAGTATTTCATGCATGTGTTTATGCATAATTGTTGGTGTTTATATGTGTCTGTGTGTGCGTGCACTCCTGTTTGCTCATACAAGTTGGCTGTGTTGCTTCTGTGTAAAGCCCTTTCCCAGAATGGAAAGGTCCCCAGGCATCCAGTCAATCTGACAAGTATTCCTTGGTGTGTGTGTGTGTGTGTGTGTAGGTGTGTGTTTGTGTGTGTGTATGTATGTGCATGTTCATTGGTATGCTGGAGCTTTCAGGTGAGCAATCTTCCACCCCTCCCATCCACACATCCATGCCGCTAACATGCAGACAGACGGCTGCTGTGAAATTAATTGGTACTGAAATAAAGAATAAAAAAATAAAAAATAAACTGGGGGTGGGGGCTTGTCTCAATGATGAGCCCTTACTACATCATGATGCATGTGGTTCCCATAATAAAGGCTGTGGAGGGAAAGCAAGGTGGCAACTTCTCATCAGAAGCAATACAATGTGCATCCATTGAAAGCAATTTGGGGTTCAGAATCTTGGGGTACAGAATCTTCAACTGACTGGAATCAAACCAGCAACCCTCCAATTACTAAATGACCCGCTTTACCAACTGAGCAACACTCGCCCAGACACTAAAAAAAAACAGGTCTGTGTCAGTCACTTGCTGTGATTACTCTATTGAACAAATTTGTCATATTCTCATATCTCCTGATGGTACTTTTGTTTTCAAATTCTGAGGTTTGGTGTGTTCCAAACTGTTGCACAGTATTTTTTTGTCTAATATAATTAGATTAGACTATCTCAATCCTCTTATCACTCACTGTCAATGAGAAAAGAAAAAGAAACCTGTCCTGCTAATTGGAGCCAGTCAGAAGACACAGTATGTCAGCACAGTGGATGTATAAATGACCAAGCACATGTGCTTATACACACAAATATGTGAGATGATGCACAGAGTCATGTATCCACACATACATCAGCAACACAACACAGGGATAGTAGCACACATATGGTATGGAGTTCTGCTTGAGAAGTTCTTGTTTCACACCTGTCCTGTGTTTGTCCACCAGGCTCTCAGCAGTGGAACTGCTTCACTTGTTTGAATCACACTCTTTTCTCCTGTCCTTTGGCTGCAAGCATCATTTAGAGTTGTGGCAAGAGCATGGGGGGGGAGAAAGGTGAGGAAGCAGGAATATAAGGGAGATGACATCATGACTATGAAAGGGCCGATATACTGATTTAGGGTCCCTAAGCAAAACCAGTCATGGGGCCTCCTTTGTGCTTTGGAATAATGAAAAAAAAAATTCAGTTGAGTAAAAGCACAGAATATTCTCTTACTGCAAGTAAAATACAAAAGAGCTCTGTTACAGCTAAAAGTCCTGCATAAAAAAATGGTGAAATAAAAAGTATAATGCCACCTGTTTAATACGATTTTTGGCTATAAGCCAGGTTACTGGCAACCATGGATGCAATAATTTACCTTGTTTCTTTCATCTATTAAGAGCTGATAACTGAACCAGGTGGAATGTAGCTAAGTGCATTTGCTCAAGAACTGTACTTAAGTAGGTTTTTGGGGTACTTTAGTAGGTTGCCTTTGGTAGTGTAAGCTATATTATTGAGTTGCCTTTGGCAAAATACTGTGAGTAAGTTGATTTCCCTCTGTTAAAGGGGCATTATGTAGTTTTCAGCGGCCACTAAGATTGCAACCAGGTGTGTGCTTGTATGCGAGCTCGCCCCTTTAAGTATTTACAGAAGTTGTGGGCTTTTATTGTAAAGCTTGGGACAACAGAAGTAGGAAATTGTTTCTGGTAAGAACTGGTGGGTCTTAGTTCGGAAAACGGAGCCACCGTGTTTTTATTTTATCACATTTATAAGTATGGGCTGTCAAGTGATAACCCTTGGTTACAGTAGTTTTGCAATTAAAAAGGTGGTATTATGGCTTTTTCCCTCACCTTTATTGAGCTATATACCTTTTGTGCATGTAATAGGTTTACAAAGTGAAAAAGCCAAAAATCCAACTCAAAGGGAGTAATCTCCCACAGAAAATATTGCTTTGAACTGCTTGAAAACAGCTTGTTTGTAGTCCAGCCTTTTCTTCTGCTTTGCTGTGATGTCACAGCAAAACGCATCACAACGCTCGCCAAGCGGCTAGTCCGACACGCCCGCAAAAGCACCGGTGGAAAAACACTGAGCTGCAGCACACACCTGCCCTCCCTTCCAAACACTTGCTACCCTCCAGGCAGTCAATGGACATAAAGTTGTTACTGTCATGTAGAGACAGAGCTCAGTTAAAACTTTATGGATGAAAGTTACTTTTGTTACAGATTAATAACTCAGCACTCTCACTCCAGTCCATGTAGCCTACAGATGAACCGAAGCTGTTCACCATCTTTTGGCTGGCCCACCCGTCTCTGCTTCTGATTGGCTAGTAGTCCTTAACTGGGAACTGTGCATGTGCAACTCCCAACAAAGATCATTTAGAGACAAGATGTATCACTCCAAAGCTAAAACGAAGCCTTCAACACAGGGTGAAAAGAGGAGCTGCAATGTGTAGTATGAAAAAAATGGTGTTTTTTGAAAATCTTGAAACCTGTTCTTGCACAATCCCTAAATAGGATTTTGAACCTGGAAATGAGCATAATACCCCCTCTTTAATGCTTTACCTGCCTCTTGTTGATTTGTTTTTCCTTTTGGAAAAATGCAAAATTTCTTAGTGAAATCAACAGATAAATAAACTGATCCACAAATTCCAGTGATTTGCAAACAGTCAGGAATAAACTGTGCCTTTTGTCTTATTAGCAACAACTGGGAAGCTAATTAGTTCAGAGGGCCTTTATTCACCTTCAATATCTATTGAATGAAATGTGGTACAGCCTTAGGAACATGCCAGGAAGGGAGTTAATATCCAGGAAATTTGTAGAGCTCTGTGACTAAGTAACTTCCTAGCTTGCTAGCATGTTGGAGGTTAGCTAACCACAGTAGCTTACTAAATAGCCCTGCAAGTCATCAAGCTTCTTCAACCTCATATTTTGCGAACATGCACAGATTAATTTCGCCAGGGCCACATTCTGGTATGATCAGACCTTTACTTTGCTTCAGTGTTTGATGCTGTGTAGAATACCCCATTACCACAAGGGTCGAACACCAATGATTCAGCATCCTTAGAGTGGAGTTAGAAGCTTCACCTTGAAACTCACTCTTGTGGAGAGGAAAGCAGATGAAATATGGACAGGGATAACTAGCAAGTAAAGGACCCAGGGATTTATAAGAGGTTAGAGATGAGAGAAAAAAATGTAAGGACTGTGTCAGGAAGACAACACTGATAAAGATAGGGATATTTGTTGTGACATGGGCAGTTGTATTTTGAGCACCAGCTGGAGGTAGAGAGGAGACTTGGTCTCTCCAAAAGTGCCAGCTGGTGCACCTGTTCCATCTCAGAACTGGTTGAAGCTCGCCCACTTACTGACACATATATTTATGTCCAGTGAACTTGTGTTTTGGCAAGCACATACACTTGGAATAGCAAGCCTCAAGTCAAAAAAGTCAAAACCACTGTGTGCCTAAATACAAGTCACCAAGCAAGAGAAAAGCAAATACTTATCACTAAACATCACGACAACTCATCAATGCTGCCAGTTTGTTGAAAATGAGTCATTAGCCTGGGCTCCCAGGCAATCACAACAGAATTTTATTTTCCTATACTCTTTCACAAAAAAAGGTACATGGGGAAAGTGATTTTAATGATTTGACGGTTATAATTATATGCTTTGCTTGTCTCCAGTAATAACACGTTGTCTCAAATGTTTTGTTGCCGTATTGGCTTTCATTGTGTATAATGTTGATTATGAAATATTACAGAGTTATTGACAACAAAGATGCCAATCAATGTTAACTCTCATTGTTTGAGTTTTTGACTTTCATTTAACTGGTTCTATCTATTTTAGCTTTACTGTTTTCTGCCTACCTTCATCAAAAGCCTGAGTTAGTTAACATATATTGGAGTGTGTTGTTATGGAGGAGTGTGTTTATGTGTGTGAGCACATTTGTTTATAGATTTCAAACACATTCGTTGGTATGTGTCAGGGTTTTACATAGGTATCTGTGTGTCAATAGGACTCAATTGCGATGTCTGATTAACATGCACGGCATCTGCAGCAGCTCAACTGTCCACTATCTCCTAATCAGATTGTGATGTATGAGTTGAACATAAATTAACAGTACTTATTTTTAGCCCTGTCTTATTATGAACTTATCCACTGTATTACTCTGAGGTCAAGCCTCTTACATACTGTGGGTGTAGGGGAGACTGGGTATGGTTGTAACATGGGGAGAGTTGTAGCAACAACCAAACAGAGAAAAGATAGGAGTTTGGTGATCATTTCAGTGTTTACCTACGTCCTCCCCAATCAGGCCTGGTTATCACAGTTATCAAGTCAAATATATCTGTTATCAAGTCTGAAAACAGATATATTCAGAATATATAGAAATAAAACAGATTTTCTGGTAAGAAAGTAATTTTTTGGACCAAGACTATTTTTGGTTTAGTATCTATACTATTGTAGATAGAATTGTTTGACTTATATTAGATTGAAATGTGGTTTCTCAGGCAACATGTGATGCATTTTTTCCTTTCTAATATCAAACCACTATGGAAATACAGCTAGCTAAACACTGGCTGAAAGGGGTGGGTTGTAACACTTCCTTAAAAATTATTACAACAATTCATACGTAAAACTAGGTATTTTCTTGATTTTAATATTTTCCACATTGCCCTATGCAGTCTGGGTCCACCAAACCCGCGCTCCAGGGTTACCATTAATTTGTCAGCACTGTGACGAATACTCCCCATTCACATGTTGTTCACATGTTGTCGTATGTATCGTCACTCGACATTTTCCATTCTCGGTCTCCGCCGGTGGAGAGGGTAGAAAACAGCTTGTGAGAAGTGCCTGTGCACAAGAGAAAGTCACAGTACGCCAAAGAGTAACATCTTTAAGTGCTGTTACATGTACAGATGAATACCGGCCCACTTTAAGCACTGCCGGTGACTCTGAATAAGAATATACACACATTGACTATTTTTCTTTTGTGTGATTGTTACAACTTACCCCAGCATGTGTTACAACCTACCCCACTACTGGGGTAGGGCGTTATTTTTTCAGTAACGGAGTAATCTAATTAATTACTTTTCCCATTGTTTCATCGTTAACGTTAACTGGATGTTAAATGTGGTGCATTACTATGTATTGATTGAATAAACTGTGTAATCTGAATGCACCCCTGGCTCACACAGCTAGTGAGGAGGTGGGTTGCCCTCTCCATATCAGGTTCTCTGGGCGCAATGTGGCGCTCACCTGTTCCTGTTCTCGCCTGCCTGCTAAACTCTGTCCATCGGTGGAGAGAGACGAGGGACAAGAGAAGCTCGGCTACCTTTCAAGCAGACGTGAGCTGAATGTAGCTCGTCAATGTCATTTGGCGTGAACCGACCAATCACAGCCTGGATCGGGCAGGACATTTAAAAATATTGACAGTTGTCACTTACACTGGGGACAGGTCAGAATCAGAATGTATCCATCTCTTTTTGTAAGCTTTTGTTAAAAATGTTCTGAACAACAGCAATAAGAAATGTTAAATAACAAATGAAACAATGGACAATAATCAGAATCAGCTTATTTAAAACATGTTTTATATCAGAAAACATGCAATGCAATTGAAATATAGAAGAAGCAAGTGCATTGTCCAAAAGCTGATTACTGCATTATATTCAATTAGGCCTATATTTTAATATTTTGAGTTGTCACCTGCCACCTTAATTTTGTTTCCCTTCATATAAATAAAAACATTTCCACCATAAATTGGTCAGAAAATGTCTCCAGAATGCAGGAAAATAAGTATTTAATGGTGGGGGATAAACCTCTTGCTGTCTGTCGATGTGCAATAAATATCGAAAGTTATGTACAAACACCTGTCTGTTCTACTCATTTCAACTGACTTGTGAAAACTGCTCAAAAAAAATCCAAATTCTTTGACATATAGCATTTTTTTTTTTTAACAGTAACGCAAATAATTACTTTCCCTGGTAACGAGTTACTTTTATTATAGAGTAATTCAGTTACTAACTTTTAGTAACTTTTTGGAACAAGTAGTGAGTAACTATAACTAATTACTTTTTTAAAGTAACGTTTCCAACACTGTCTGTGATATTCTTGTATGGGACTGAATTGGTGCCATTTGTAGTGAACACATTTAGATACTTTGTATAAAAAATTGAGAACTCTAGCAAAAAAATTCAGTGAGTTATAATTGCTGAAGCAAAAAGTGTTAAAACCTTATCCGGTCTCCCCTACCTCTGGGCTACAAGAATGACATGATCTTGCATTGGGTCCTTTGTTTATTTTTAGGTTATTTCAAGCCCCTTTCCCATTTTATTTCACAATGAAATGTAACAGGCTGTAAGTTTAAATCCACATATTCTTTTTTTAAATGGTTGTTGTCAAAGCAGTTTGTCCTAGTTTCTATTCCTAAATTACAGCATAGCCTATTTTGGAGTAGTTTTGGAGATTTTTACCATGGGGACCTCATGTGATTTTATTCTGAGGTCTCGTGTTCTGTGCAAACATGCCATGACATCTGTAAAGTATGAATCAGCATGAATCAGTGTCTTGCTATAATTCCTTGTTTTCTCTGCACTTTGATTCCTCTTCAAGAGCTGTTGAGGCTGCAGTGGAAATAATTAATGAGAGCTTTGATAACATTTTGGGTGCAAATACAGGGGGCTTACCGAGTCACTTAGCATGGAGAAGGAGAAGGTTTAAATTTATAAAAGCATAATCTTGAAAGATAATGAGATTGATGAGATGTAAGAGCCAGCATAAAAATGGAACATTTTATCTTAAAACACACTAACTTTCTAGTGCTACTTATGGGTATGTCTAATTTACTATAACTATAGCCATTAACTATAGCCAAAACGTATCCTTCATACACATTCCCTGTCCCATCCTATTGGGCCTTTATGAAACAACGGCAAGGAAGTGGTAAATAAATGTCAAAATTCCTGACTGCTAGGTGACAGAAATTTCCCAAAACAACTTTACAGTGATAACAACCCTTGATACTGCAGTATATCCGCAAGTTCAAATGGATACAATGTGTTAGAAAAATATATTACCAGCACATCTAACAGAGTCCTGAGATAAATTTCTTCAGATTGTACTTTTAAGGTATAAGTTTAACAAGCATCATTGAGCAAGTGGAATTAAACAACATGTAGGCATGTGTTTGGTAATTGTGAATGGTGTCTGCAGTGTTTGACAGAGACATTACAATCCTTGAAAACACATTAATGCTAGTAGCCAGGGTGGTAAAAGAAACTCATATACCACCAGTACAACAGGGACATTCTCCTAGCTTTGATGCTAATAAGAAGCTAAGAAAGTAATTTTCGAGTGGGTCCCGTGAGAAAGGCGAAAGTCATTTTGACATGTTTAGAGCTTCAGGGATCACTTTCATTGGAGTGTTCTTGGGGAGAAATTGTTCTTCAAACATCAACTAATAGGGGGATGATGACAAACTAAAAGGTGTTTTTTCAAGCCATTAAGAGGAATGGCCTTAATGTGTTTCCAAAATTATGAGTTCAGGGAGAAGTCAAGATGTGACAAGCTTCGGTGAATGTAGGTATTGTTCACGCTTATGTTTTTGTTTCTTGTACAAGAATACATACTGTATATTTTCATAGTTTTTTCTCTTTTCTTTCCCTTTTCTTTTTCTTTTCCTGACATCCTTTATCCCTTTGTCATCATTCTGCTATTTTCTTACTGTCCACCCTCCTCTATTCATGTGAGAGTACGGTGCAATGCCAGTATTTAATATTTGTGGTCTGTTGTGGCCCTGCATGGCATAAATTAGATAGTTTCTTGTCATCCTTCACATTGTATTAATGCTTGCACAATCAGAGAGGAAAGGCGAAGCCTTAGCTTGGAGATGAATTGTGTTCAGCAGTATGACTACGACTGGCATTCCTCATGTGCACTTAGATCACATAGCACTTGCAAAGTTGCAAATTGCACATTTCAGGTTTGATTGTATGTTGTGGATAGCTATGGTTTGCCACTGTAGCATATACATAGCTGCTTCAGCATTTATTTAATTTTGGTTAACCCATAAGCCTAGGGGAGTTGACATTAATTCAGAAGTGTTTTCTAAATTAAAGACCACTGACACAACTTTCTTGTTAAAACAGTAGTATGCAGGATCACAAGTGATTAGTGTTTTGGTGTAAGGGGGTTCTTTGAGCGTCGCCCAGCAGTGTACAGCTAAATTCGATGCTTCTGAGATCAAGTACAGCAATGACTGTAGCAACCTGATTGAAGGGGGGGTTGCTAAAGGCAGTTTAGTGTCAAAAGACATACTCCATGGTAAGACTGAGCACAGCAACGAGACACAAGGTAGTTATCCTGCATCAGCAAGGTTTCTTCCATGCAGACATTTCAAGGCAGATGGGTTTCACAATGTGTTGTCTAAGCTCTTTTGAAGAAGTTTCCCTCTCCTTTATTGTGTTATCCCGCCAGGGAGTTCCCACAGGGAGCTCGCATCTCCCACAGAAAACATTGCTCTGAATTGGTTACTCGTTTGTAGTCCCTTTCATCCCTGTGATGTCACAGGGATGTCACAGGGAAGAAAGCATAATGCACCTCATATAATGCTCACCAAGCGGCTAGTCAGACACGCCCTCAAAAACACCGGTGGAAAAACACTGAGCTGCAGCACAAGCCTTCTCTCCTTTCCAAACACTAGCTACCCTCCATGCAGACAATGGACACACACATATATATATATATATATATATATATATATATATATATATATATATATATATATATATATGTATATTTAAACAATGTAAATCTGTTCTGGTACAACCCCTAAAAAGGATTTATTTTAAACCTGAAAATGAGCATAATACCACCTCTTTAAAATAAAGCAATTTACACAAACCCTGCATTGTAGCAAGGCTTGGGACCAGCCCTGGTAAAATACTTATAGATGATTCCAGGTATCCGAGATGACAGTTTGTTCGTACCTGTGTCTTTCATGTCTGTCTCGTATCTGTCGGCTTTTAAAAGTGTGAATGACATATTGAGTGACGGACGACTTCACCCTGGTTGTGTAGGTATTTTTAGGTTGTGACACTGCGCAGGTATGACATTTTGTGACTATAATGTCCTACACTTTGTAATACCCTCAATATATGTTCATATCATTTCATAAACAGAGATAAAATAGATTAAATAAATGTGCTTTTTATAAAACATATCCTTATTTAGACTTCATAAAGGGGTTTGGACATCAAAATTGCACATCACGTCATTGGGCCACATATGTAATTGATGTCTTTTAGATGTTAGAAACTGTTCTTTATGTTCTTTTATGCCGTGTCTTGGCCAGGTCTCTCTTGCAAAAGAGATTTTAAACTCAATGGGACTCACCTGGTTAAATAAAGGTTAAATAAAAAAATAAAAATAAAACATCTGCTTTAGCAAAGTATAGTATATTTCCACCACTGTCATTTTTAGGAATATCTTTATTTCAATAATCCTTGAATTCTTTGAGGTATTTAGAGATGTTGGTTGAACACTAGAGCTTAAAGGTTCAGTGTGTAATATTTCTGAGGATCTATCAACAGAAATGCAATATAAGATCCATAACTATGTTTTCAGTGGTGTGTAAAGACCTTATATAATAAACCATTATGTTTTTATTACCTTAGAATGAGCGATTTATATCTACATAACCACGGGCACCCCCTTCCATGGACGTCGCCATGTTGCATCGTCATGTTTCTACACTAACTGAAAACAGACAAACAGTGCTACAGAGCGTGTTTCGCATTTTTATATACAGTCTATGGTTTCGTCACTAAGTACTTCTTGTTCTACTTCTGGTAGAATTTCAGACATTCATCACTATGTTGAATATGTACGTTAGAAGAAGAAGAAGAAGAAGTAGTAATAATATACTACAGGGGTCTGCAAATAAGTTTTTAAACGGAACAATAGCTTCAACCATCAGAATATAAGCCATAATATTACACTACTGAGGCATGTTGTTTGATTAGCTCAGTTGGTGAGGTGCAGGACTCGTAACCCAAGGATTGAGGGTTTAAGCCCACCCTTCTGACTCTTCAACAAATGAATTCTGCAGCAAATGTTTCTCAGATCATGGCATGTGCTGGACTGTTTGTTTCGTTGTTTGAGCTGGATCCATGAACCTACAGACGCTTTTTCATTTCCCCAGTATCTCCAGGCAGAGGACATTTAGGGAAATCACGTTTTCTGTTGGCTCTTTCAAAGGTGTGTCAAGCCGGCTACAGACTCTTTTAATGTCGTTTGTAGTTTTTCAAAGTAAAAGCTCAGTTTAACTTCAAATTGAAGATTACAGTAAACAAGCTTCTCGCGCTTTTCTTGTGTAGGCAAAACCACTAAAGGGAAGTGATTATGTGAGTAACTGTTGCCGTCATGACTGAAATCTATTTTTAAGCAAAGCTATCAAAGTATTTATTTATATTTTGATGTAATTATAATTGTTTATAATCTGGCAGTGGGCCAGATATTATTGTTGGCGGGCAGTTTTGGCAAGGGCCCATAATCACAGAGAGAATTAATGTGTTTCCCTTGTCAATGTTTGTATAAACTTTATTAAATATGTGGTTTATAATGGACTGTGGTGCAGAGACAGTAACAGTGTTTCACACTCTTGGCTTACATTGTCCATGTTGTCTGTCAGTGGCAAAGTCACAATAATATCTGGTTTTACTGAATAATTCAGTAAATATAATTTTTTAATAAATCTACCTAAAGAAACCTCATTTCTTGACTGGCCACTCTCTGCTGTCTCAGAAGCTTTTGTGCTGTGTCAGCCACCGTAGCTGTCCTACCCTCTTTGAAAGGTTAGGGGGCAGTAGTAGAGTGGACAAATTGTTGCAATTCACAACCTTCACCACTAGATGCCACTAAATCTTACACACTGAACCTTTAATAGAGACAAGCTGTTAGCATGGACCCACCACATTTAACATTTTATCAAAGGCCGAGGTACCAAAAGTGATATGAAGAGGACTATGTAAATTATCAGAATGATACAATTTTTCTTTTTGTGACAACTCAACATGTTGTTACTTTTTACGTTTTTTTCTCTGTTATATAAGTACCACATAGCGGCTCAGTTGGTTCACATGTGTGATGTGGGATTTACTGGGAGTGCTGTATCTTAAATACTATGTGTCAACATTTGCATGCTGTGCAACCACAGGACACAGCTGGGCTTAGTGGTCTGAAGAGGCATCTTGGTCATCCCATCAATGAAGGGGGAGGGTATACTTACTTGCATGCTGCTAGCTTAAAAGGAAACCGGATCACAGTTCAGCAAGGATAAACATGGGAGCATTTAAGAATAAATCCTGTGAGAAGAGCATTAGGCGGTTGAAGAACAATTTCAATATAGGGTCTGTCCCTGCAAGTGCTGGCCATTAAAAAGATGGATATCTCGTGGTAGCCTACTTGTTGTTATAGCTGCAAATAGAGTTACACACTTGGATCCAGGTCATGGGGTGGATGCGCTTTTTGAGTCAGTTTGCACTTTTGGAGTCATGTGCATGTGCTGGTCAATTTCCCTGCAAATGATGGCAGCACCTTAGTTGAAAATGTTGTGGACAGTGTAGAGCTTTTCAGCTTTGAACATCTTGTATGCACAAGTATGAACAGACTAGGAGTTCAGCGCAGAATTGTGATGACACTTGCTCTAGAGTCGCATAAACTCCAATCTGAACTTCCAGACGGAGGTCGCATACAACCTGATTAGGACCACTTCATATGTGGTCCAAATCTGGAAAAGATCAGCTTTCATTAGACTTGGGCTGTGTACACCGTTGTAACAAAAAATATGATGAGTCACATTTCAGATTTGAAAAATCTTATTTGGGTCACTTTGGCCTGCAGTCTCTAAGTGATCTGTGCAACAGTGCCAAATGTGAACAGACAGGCAGACAAGCGCTACGTGAGTAATCAGCAGGCATGACAATTCAACTCCGGTAGAGGGCAGGCGCATGCGTGAGGTGAGCACGACTGCAACAGTTTCACAGGAACGCACCTGTTCAGTTCAATGACTCAGTTTCATAACAAAAATTCACAGTTTAAATTACACAAAATAACAAATTCATCTATAGAATTCCCATGGTCCGAACATAATTACAACACTGCTAAAAATTTGAAATGTAAAAGTCTAGCCCATGTAAATTCTCAAACTCCCTCTCTCATACACACCTAGACATAACACAGCCACAGATAATTTAACGTGACCAAACACTATCAGACTTTTTATCCAATAAAGGGTTACGACAGCATCTTTATCTCAGTCTGCTGTGTTTCCTGGCTGATGCTCATGGAAGTTTTTTTTCTTGACAGCTGTAATGAGATTAGAAGGAACTCGGAACCAGGGGAGACATGTAACGCCTTTAAATGAGATGGAATGAAACTCTGCTAAACTATTCATCAGCTGTGTTAAGTGCAAGCATGTGAACGGGCTCGCACACACATGCACAAATGCACACAAATTCTAAGTGCCCTGTTCTCCCCTACCTCCCTTTCCTCAGCACAACATCCTTCTGTGTCTCAGTGTTGTATAACTTCCCGGAAAACACTAGATTGTGCACTACTTTGACTTTCTGCGATGAGTGATGCCCTGTGGAGGTTTATCTTACTGGCTAGATGGAAGACAGAAGTGCTGTAATCTATGCACATAGCTCAGCATCTGGCTCTTCTTTTCTACTACTTGCTTTTCAACATTAGAGTAACAAACATGGTTCTCTAAAAATTGGTGTAATACAGTGTTTTACTAAATGAGCGCACCATTTTCAATAGTGTTGGGTAAGAATAGGTTATGTCACTGTCTGTATGATCTTTGCTGGAGCCAACTATAGTTGACGGATATAGTTTTACATGTATCAAACAGATATTAGGATTTCGAATTTTAATGAGTTTTTATATTGTTTTTTTTGTGGACATGCTAGACAAATGCAAATGGTTTTGGCTTTATTCTTGCCAGAAGGGCAAGCATCTGCATGAGCTGATGCTGCCAAGATAGTGTATGATTTTTATAAGGTCATGCTCGATTGTGGTAGCAAGACTGGCATGCACTGACACTTTTCATGGCAGGGACTAAATACAGTATGGGGAACTAACATGGCTTTGGATAGGCAGGGCACTGGGGGAGAGAGAAAGCCAGACAGGCATCAAAGTAGATAAGGTTTTTGATCTAGCAGCTCACTGTGGCTGTTCCTGATTGTACTATTCCTCCCTGCAGACCAAGCTCTGACTCTTGAAGTGTCTGATTCCTTCTTGTTTTGTTTTTCCAGCCAAGGGACATTGCTAAACCTGTATCTTAAACTGAGATGGAGACACACATTTATATCATCTTGTCTACTGCTGTTGCCTCTTTTCACCTGCAACACATAACATTTACAAGTAGTCCAAATGCTCCTGCTACATTTCTGACCATGTCTCCTAAAAGGTTTCATGTGAAACTGATCTTGATTTCTTTACATTCACTAATTATATCAATGTTTATAAAATCAGTAATTTGCAACAGCAATAATACATAATGATACAAAAATGTTGAATGAATGTATCTGCCATGTTGCAAAATGTCCATGCAGGGTGTATCTGCAAAAGATTGAATGACATATTTTATTTGTTCTTCTTCTTCTTGAGACAGTCGTTTCATCTGGAACGTTTCTGACCTGAGAACAAGAAAGAACTCCCAGATTGCACACTGAGCTACCAAGGAATGCTCCATAGTTCCTTCTATGGCAATGCTGGTTGACCATCAAACAAAGATGCCCACGTGCTGTCCTGATGCTCATGGACAGAGGCCTACTGTGGACTAGCCTTCTCTCCCGGACCTTGCCCGTGATTTGTTTATTTTTATCAGTATTTTTTATCACTGTTTTTGTCTTACTTATTATGAAGCATATCTTAAGAAAGATATAACCTATCTATGTATAATATCTGTACACTATTTTTAATGTTACAATTTGTACATTTAAATGGAAATTTTGCCCAATACATATTCCTATTCTCCAGCTGCAAACCACAATTTTATGAGGTAGTTCTGGCGTTCTCCACATTAGGGCAACTGTGAGTAAGACGCTAATGACTGAAAGGGTCAATGAGACTGAGAGAAGGACAGATGGAGTGACTGAATGAGAGAATGGCTCATGGCAGATGGAATGACTGAGAGTGGGAGAATGATGGTGATCAAGGCAGGGATTTGTGAGAGAAATAGAATGATTGCTGTGGGACGCTGTGTATGTGAATGTGTCAGAGGTGGGGGTGGGTTGTCCTATCAATGTCTAATTGTCTTTGTGTTAAATTGTTATTCCATTGGTCTGCCAGTGGCTCCATTAGGATGACCTTCAGTTGCTAATGGAATGGGAATGGGAAAAATGTTGCCCATGATGAAGGCACAGGGGAGCTAAAGGGTGTGTATATGTGTGTGTGTGTGTGTGTGAGAGAGAGAGAGAGAGAGAGAGAGAGAGAGAGAGGTGAAGCAGGGGAAAATGTACATGGTGAGAGGAAGATAAAGAAAGAGGGGATATAGAAAAAGTTTGGTGAGTGAGAAGGGAAGTCAAGAGAAAGGAGAAAAATCCTGCAACTGTTAATAGTGTGACACAGAGTGAAGGTAACTGAGGCAAGGTGAATGGCTTTTCAATGATGGGGTGGACAAAGGAAAAGGAGAAGGAGTGTGAAGGACCTGAGGCCTCACATCATTGGATGACAATCAGCGCTTGGGGAAAAGGCCAGTCTGCCCGGCCTTCTTTCTCCCTGACATAATCCACTTGCTACAGTAGCTCCTCACCTTACTCTTGACTATCATAACTACCTGCACTCCAAGGATGGAGTTTGTCTTTGGTATAGTACAAGGCTGTACTATAAAAGAAAAACCTTATGCATGGCATTTGATTTAGGACAAAAACAAAAATACACATCATCAGTTTTACCCTTACACACAAACTTACCTACCATGTCCCTGCCATGTGATAAAGATAGTACATAGAACACACACACACACAGTCACACAAATTTGAACACACACACACACATTAATATATGCATAATACAGCTTACACGTACATACTAACATACACACAGACCTAATGTACCCCTACGTCCTTTGTAATGAGCCTGATGGCCTGTCCAACATTGTAATGTGTCCTATTTCTAAAGGGCATTTAAAGTCAACTCATTTTCTACCTCCAATCAGAGGACGCATCAGCATTGATGCATAGGTATGGATAGTTTAGCAACACTGAGCATCTGAGGAAACCAGGACAAAATTAAATCTGGGTAACTGCCGCATAGACAAAAGGATGCACGCACACACACATCTTCTCAGAGATACAAACATGGCATTATTTTTGGAGTCAATGGGATTTCATTGTCCTTGACAAAGAGTTACATTTCTTAAACAGAAATCAATCACGTTAAAAGACAATTAGCGGCCTTTGAAAACACCCACTTTTCTTTTTGTGACTCTCTCCCTGTGCTTTTCCCTGTGCTCCTCTATCACTGCCTTTCCATCCATGGAATATTTTAGAGGAAAAAAACACACTGAAAGTCATATTACAAAGTCAAAGATCTTTACAGAGAACAGTGTCACCTACTGGCTTACACTGAATTTATTTAAAACAGTGTGGGGTGAGTGGTCTTGTGCAGGGCCAAGTTTCCAAAATACTAACATTTAGGAACAGAATTCAGGCAAGAAATGTTGGCCTGTTGGGTCTTTGGGCAGTTTTAAAAAGCTTGAAGCCCTTTTGTCTCCTTGATTGTGCTGTGTTCCCCAAACTTTGATTTGGTTTGATAAAATGTGAAAGTCTTCCAATTTTAGTCTGATTAATTTTAGGTGAATGTGTTTCCTTTTGGATTTATGAATTCAGTCGTGTTCCATTTTGCAATCACACACGTGAGAAAACTGTAATGGCCGGATTAGCACTTTAGAGCACTGGGTCAAAAATCTGCAGTGTGCCTTAACAGAGCCAAACAGCAAACTTCAAACTTCAGCAAATATCAAAATGCAAGTTCAGCATCATCAATATTAAATTAGACCATTTAAAACTAGATTTTGACACTGAGTCACCCTATAAAACAAGTCATCAGTATCAGGAAATAGTGGAGGTGCCACATTGAAGCCCTTACAATTTTAGGTTATCATATTACCACAGACCAACACACAGTAACAACACACACGACCTGGAGCTTTTGGGATACTTGGGAGTATAATGGAGTCCTGGGGCAGTTACTTTGCCTGGTATGTAACCCAGCGTTGTATTTTGTAGCTCAATAGCTTTAAAGAACTAAAATATTTTTCAGGATTATTAAGAATTTTATTTTATCTCCTGACGTCACGGGGCTTCTTGTTTCCTAATATCTTTATTTATTTGGACGTATGCATTCTAAGCTGGACTTACTTGCTCTTACTCTATTTACTCTTCATTGTGGCAAAAGTGAAATACATTTTAATGTGTCCTTTTGTAATTCATTGGGATCTTCAAGCTCTGGCAAGACAAGCCTATGAGGTCTCCTTTTCTTGTAGCCATGGTCTTTGTTTTCAGGAGTAGACCACCATATGGGTTTTAGTATCTTTGTCACGTTCCTGCTTTTTTAGCTACCCACCTTCCTTTCCTTATCACGCACCTCTTCAGTTGCACATGCAGTCTGAACACCCACAGCTGCCTGCATGACGAGGCAGATAAGGGAAGATACGTTTTCAGAGTTGCTGAGCATGATATTAAATTGCCCATTTCAGTGGTTTTATTGCAGAGAACTCGGTAGTGTGATATGTTTATAAATGTGTGTGTCTCTCTGTGTGTGAGTGAGTGGCATTATTTCTTAATGATTTTTGTATTTGTGTCCACGATGTGCTCAATAAGTACACACACACAATTTGGTGTGACACAGTATGTGTCAGTTTCTCCACTTTTTATCTCAGGGTGTGTACAGCACATGCATTCACACTCATACATGTATGCATGTGATATAATGAGGTGGTTTTATCAAATATCAAGAGACTTGCATCATTGAGCACTGGGGGCAGACAGCTTGTCCCCTGTGTAGCAGACTGGAAGACCGGGATCCCAAAGGTCAGCTGCGCTCCGCATAAACAGACATGAACCACTGGCCTGGATGTTTTCAGCAGCACGAGAGGTAGCTCACGGCCAGATAAGCACAAATCAGAAACCGTGCCAGTCAGAACCTTTAAGCTTTTGAGCACCATCTGGTTCTGGGCCTATCCAAGAGGAGCAAATCCCACCAGGTTAGGAAGGACAGGAGGATAAACAAGAGAAGGGGATATGAAGGAACCACAAAGAGAAAAAAAAACAGAGGACTATAGAAATGTGGAACACAATAGAATAATAAGTATTTTAGGTTACATGTAGGCATTTTGTTATGCGCATCTTTACAGTGGTTTGGGCTTGATTTTTAATATTGAAAAGCTTTTACACATTTTCCTTAGTATATCAAAAATTACAGGATGTTATTGCAGAATCATGTGGAAACCCCCAAGGTCTCAAATGTGGAAGTACCTGCATTATATCTAATAGCCAGCAGGTGGTGACTCAATGGGTTGCAAAAACAATTGTATTGATTGCATGGAAGAAACCGAGAAAATTACTCGACTTCTCACTTGATTTATTACCTCAGTAAACACTTTCCTAATGAGTTTATGGCCTCAGTCACTAGTTTCAAGTCTTCTTCAATACAGCATGATTGGAATAAAATATACAATTATCAGGGTATTTTTTACTATCTTGAACCTTGTGATTGACAAGTCAGGATAGAGGCGAACACTATCCGCTGCATTGTTTACATTTACCTAGGCAAGGCAAGGCAAGTTTATTTGTATAACACATTACATGCTTTACATAAAACATAAAAGCAACAGGGAAATATCAAAAAGTTTAGCTTGTTTTTAGGTGCTCTTGTGTTATCATCTAAGAACTTTGACACTTTCACCATGTGTTTTCAGTTCATGTAAGTAAATTAATTAACACTTTGGTCACCTAAAAATGTCTTCACACTCTAAGCCAGCCACCTGTTGCTGATTGGTTAGAACAGTGTTGTGTGGAAAAGTGGTCCGTGGCCAATGGATTTTCGTTTTGAAACGAAAAAACGGCTCGTTTTCCATTTACCATTAGTAAATAGGGAAACAAAAAACGGGAAACAATCCGTTTTTCGTTTTCCCTTTTGATATTAAAAAGCAGAAAACGAAAAAAAAATCTCATTATCCGATTTTCTTTGATGTTTTTATAGATGGAAAGTGTATAAATCGTATCGCTCAATTTTGCTTTGGTGACCCGGAAGCTATGGTAAGCAGTAAGCGACTTGGAGTGCTGTAGCCTGCGCGCTTGACATGCTGTGTGCAAGCACTTTCCTTCAACACAGAGTGGTCATATGAGATCACCGAAGTCCAAACCTGAGTAATTATGTAGGCTATGTAAGTATATATAATAATAAAAGGAATAATAGAAAGATTAAATTGGGAGAAACAATTTCTGCCATTGCATAAGCTAAATAAAATCATTCGAATAAAAAACATTGATTCACGGTCCAATTAAATGAACGGCATAAGGGCGTAGCTGATTATTAATCCTCTACCATAATTTCTCTTTTAGCTCCATTGCTCCATTAGTGCCTCTAAATTGTTTAGGATGTAGAATTGTCCAAGGGTAGTGCATAAATGTCCAAGGGTATTTTCTGTGACATTATTGCGGCCATGGAAAATGACCGAGTCGAGAATCGAAAAATCTAAAAACTATCTGAGGCGGTCAGCATTGATATTGTGGCAGCCGCCACAAATAAATGAACGCATGGGAAACACTGCTGACAGCAGCCTGTCTAATCATAAAGTAAACCGTTAGACAAAACATTAATACATCAACACAATAATGAAATAACCTGGAAAGTTATAAGGGCCAGTGGAGGTGGGATAAATCTGAGAAAATCATTAGTTGGGTTGAGTGCGGTTGGATGAGTTATGCCTAAATGGTTATTCAGATAGGCTATTGTCAGAGCCGATCCGCGCATCACGCCACTGTGGCTCCTATAATTGTGACAGCTGCTGACGTCAAATTTGTAGGCTGCAATATCAACCAGAACATTCAGAACTACCTGCATTTGTGTTGTAGTTTAGTAACAATAATGCCCATTATGCAGTCTGTAGCACATGTCATTTGTACAGTGTTCCTCCCTGTCAATAAGGGGTGCTGAAGCACAATTCTCACCCCCCTTCACGTTTGTAATTAAGTATTAGGCTATGTTTCCACCTACGATGGCCTGAATTAAAATAACACGGTAAGAATGCACAGGTTAAAATGCGCTTTTTGTAGTCCATCTTCGTAACATTATGCAACTCCAAACTCCTGACTTTGGGGTGTGTGTGCCATAGGCCCACAACCGCTTACTTGGCTGCTTACCATAGCTTCCGGGTCACCAAAAAAACCCAACCCAAAATTGAGGAATAAGATTTATACACTCATATTTGAATTTCCGATTTCCATCTACAAACACATCAAAGAAAATCAGATAACAAGATTTTTTTTTCGTTTTCGTTTTTTTAATATCAAAACGATAAACGGTTTGTTTCACGTTTTTCGTTTCCCTATTTACTAATGGTAATTGGGAAACGAGCCGTTTTTCGTTTTTCTTTCTTTCATTTCAAAACGAAAATCCATTGGCCGAAAAGTACACGGACCACAAGTCCACAACACTTTCTTTGTTTTCCATTTACAGAGACAGGGCTGCAGAGGAAAACCAATTTTTTTCAGAGCACACACAAAATGTAGAACTAAGCAAATTAGAAAACTAGGAAAAGCATTGGGTGGCACGTACTTGGATTTTTGTTTATTAAGTCTCTTTCAACCTCTCATATTAGTTTAAAGAGGTGGTATTGTGCTCTTTGGCGTTTTCCCTTTCCTTTATTCAGTTTTGAGCATCTAACAGGTTTGCAAAGTAAAAAAACGGCCACAGAAATCTCTGCTCTGAACTGCCTAAAAACAGCTTGTTTGTAGTCCAGCCGCTTCCCTTTCATCCTTGTGATGTCACAGGGAAGAGAGCTAAATGCGCCTCATATGACAGTCAGCAAGCGGCTAGTCCGACGCCCTCAAGAACACCGGTGGAAAAACACTGAGCTGCAGCACACACCTCCTCTCCCTTCCAAACACTAGCTACCCTCCAGGCAGACAAAGGATATAAAGTTGTTACTGTGACGTAGGGACAGAGCTCAGTTTAAACTTTATGGATGAAAGATACTTTTGTTACAGATTAATAACTCACCACTCTTGCTCTTGCCAAACTGGTCAACAATATGTACAGCTGAAACGAAACCGTGTTAACGGGCTTCTCATTGGCCCGCCCTTCTCTGCTTCTGATTGGCTAGTAACTAGGAATTGCGCATGAGCATCTCCCAACAAAGATCATTTAGAGACAAGATGTATCACTCCATAGCTAAAATGAAGCGTTCAACACACAAGGTGAAAACAGGAGCTGCAGCAATATGCAGTATGAAAATAAAAATATGGTGTTTTTTGAAAATTAAACCATGTAAAACTATTCTGGTACAACCTCTAAATAAGATTATGAACTTGAAAATGAGCATAATACCGTCTCTTTAAATTAAATATACAGAAGGTTAAATGACATCGTATACAAACAACCAATAATTATTTTGTCACGGCAGGTATGTAGAATAACCAGGGAGTTAAGCCCCGTACTCCATGGTGACTTTGTCTCACATTTGATGTCATTCAAATTCAATAACAAGATAATATACAATATATAACTCTACAGTAGGTTACATCTAAATTAAGTTTAAAGGTTCAGTGTGTAATATTTAGGAAGATTGATAGACGGAAACACAATACAATATATAAGTTTTCATATACATGCATAGATAGAAATGGCTCATTTTATGGCTCAATTAGTAGCCTAAACGGACTAACGGCTCTAAAGAGCATGCTTCGTCACTACTTTGAAGACATACGAAGAGGAAGGAAGATGAAGAATTAGACACAGTAGTAGTAGCAGTAGTAGTGGTCTGGTTAAATAGTAAGAAGAGATGTGAAATTTGGACAAGTGCAGTGTCACACATCTTATTTAGCACAAGAGCCGACAGAGCATATTGGCCACCGTAGCTTCTCGTCTGTGCTTGTAAAGGGAGAGGTGAGCAGTGACTGATGGTGTATTTATGTGGTGATGGAATAATTGGGATTTTTTTACTTCTTTAATGTTTATTGCAAAAACAATAATACAGTGTACATGGGACATAAAGAAGTACACAGAACGGTATACAAATATAAAAGAAGACAGAAATAAAAACTTTGTCAGTGGTAATCCATATTATACAGTATAAAGATGTTAAAAGAGGATCATATGTTGACAGTTTTCATAGCTTGTTGGATTTAGAAATTAAATTTATATAATGTACAACTTCATAAAGAAATGGTGCAAAGTTTTTACTGCTGTCTTTACACTTATGAATGCAGAATTTTGCCATTAGAATTAATGGGAAATGAGAACATCCGAGGAGCACATGAATGCACCGTGAGCAGTTGGATGTAATTCGCTATCCTCACTTCTGGATGCCACTACAACATATACACTGGCACACATACTCACCCCACTGAGTATACAGTATAACTTCAAACGTATGAAGCAGGATATGAATTGCAACTCCTTCCTGTTTAGCCCAATGCTGCCTAGCAATGCAAGTTGGTAGAAATTTCAAGGTGAGGAACTGTATTTCATGATATTTAAAGAAAAGCAAGGTAAAAATCAAAACATCCCATTGATTTATAAATAATTACTTTTTAAATATATATATATATATATATAAAAAAAAAAAAAAAAAAATCTCCCTCTCACCCCTTGCGGGGTGGTATGTGTCATCCTCAAGCTCGGGTCCTCTACCAGAGGCCTGGGAGTTTGAGGGTTCTGCGCAGTATCTTAGCTGTTCCTAGGACTGCACTCTTCTGGACAGAGACCTCTGATGTTTTACCTGGAATCTGCTGTAGCCACTCTCCCAGTTTGGGGGGGTCACAGCCCCCAGTGCTCCGATTACCACTGGCACCACTGTTGCTCTTACTTTCCACATCTTTTCTAGCTCCTCTTTCAGCCCTTGGTATTTCTCAAGTTTCTCGTGTTCCTTCTTCCTGATGTTGCTGTCGCTTGGTATTGCCACATCTATCACCAATGCCTTCTTCTGCTGTTTGTCGATCAACACGATGTCTGGTTGGTTAGCCATCACCAGTTTGTCAGTCTGGATCTTGAAGTCCCACAGGATCTTAGCTCGGTCATTCTCAACTACCTTAGGAGGTGTCTTCCATTTTGACCTTGGTACTTCCAGCCCGTACTCGTGGCAGATGTTCCTGTACACTATGACAGCTACCTGGTTATGGCGTTCCATGTACGCACTTCCTGCCTGCATCTTACACCCTGCTGTTATGTGCTGTACTGTCTCAGGGGCATCCTTGCACAGTCTGCACCTGGGGTCCTGCCTGGTGTGGTAGACCCCAGCCTCTATTGATCTTGTACTGAGTGCCTGTTCTTGTGCTGCCATGATTAGTGCCTCTGTGCTGTCCTTCAGTCCAGCCTTTTCCAGCCACTGGTAGGATTTCTTGATATCAGCCACTTCTTCTATTTGTCTGTGGTACATGCCGTGTAGCGGCTTGTCCCTCCATGACGGTTCTTCATCCTCCTTGTCCTCACTTTCAGGTTTCTGCTGCCTGAGGTGTTCACTAAGCCCTTCATCCTTGGGGGCCATCTTCCTGATGTACTCCTGGATCTTCGTTGTTTCATCCCGGACAGTGGTCTTGACACTCACTAGCCCTCGGCCTCCCTCGCTCACGCTTGGTGTACAGTCTCAGGGTGCTGGATTTGGGGTGAAACCCTCCATGCATTGTGAGGAGCTTTCTTGTCTTGATGTCAGTAGCCTCTATCTCCTCCTTTGGCCAGTTTATTATACCAGCGGGGTATCTGATGACTGGCAGGGCTATGTGTTGATGGCTCGGATCTTGTTTTTCCCATTCAGCTGGCTTTTCAGGACCTGCCTCACTCTTTGTAGGTATTTGGCTGTGGCGGTCTTCCTTGCTGCCTCCTCATGGTTACCATTAGCCTGTGGCACCCCAAGGTATTTGTAGCTGTCCTGAACATCTGCAATGTGGCCTTCTGGTAGTTCAACCCCTCGGTTCTGATCATCTTCCCTCTTTTGATACCATGCGACCACACTTGTCCAGTCCGAATGACATTCCAATGTCGTTGCTGTAGATCCTGGTAGTGTGGATCAGTGAGTCAATGTCTCGCTCATTTCTGGCATACAGCTTGATGTCATCCATGTAGAGGAGGTGACTGATGATTGTTCCACTCGAATCGGTATCCGTAGCCAGTCTTTGTGATGATCTGGCTGAGGGGGTTCAGGCCTATGCAGAACAGCAGCGGGGATAGTGCGTCGCCTTGGTATATGCCGCACTTGATGGTGACTTGTGCAATTGGCTTTGAGTTGGCTTCCAGACTTGTTTTCCACAGCTTCATTGAGTTCTTGATGAAGGCTGTTAGTGTCCTGTTGATCTTGTACATCTCCAAGCATTCCAGTATCCATGTGTGTGGCATTGAGTCGTAGGCTTTCTTGTAGTCAATCCAGGCAGTGCACAGATTGGTCTGTCTGGTCTTGCAGTCTCGAGTGACTGCTCTATCCACCAGTAGCTGGTGCTTGGCTCCTCTGGTGTTACTGCCTATTCCCTTCTGGGCCCTGTGCATGTATTGAGCCATGTGCCTACTCATCTTAGCCGCTATGATGCCTGACAGGAGCTTCCATGTTGTGCAGAGGCAGGTTATTGGCCGGTAGTTGGATGGGATTGTTCCCTTCTGGGGATCCTTCATGATCAGGATTGTCGTCCTGGTTAACCATTCTGGGTGGGTCCCATCCATCAGCAGTTGGTTCATTTGTACTGCCAGGCGTTCATGGAGTGCAGTTAGTTTCTTCAGCCAGTAGGTGTGGATCATGTCAGGGCCTGGTGCTGTCCAGCTCTTCATACCTACCACTCTTTCTTGGATGTCTGCCGTTGTAATGGTTACTGGTTCTTGTTCTGGGAGATTGCTGTGATCTGTTCTTAGATCCACTAGCCACTGGGCATTGGTGTTGTGGGATGCCTCTTTCTCCCATATGTTCTTCCAGTACTGTTCAGTCTCAGCCTTGGGTGGATCTGATCTTGTGTTATTACCCTGCCATTGAGAGTACACTTTGGATGGTTCCTTGTATCTCTTTAGGCGGGTAGCCAGGGCGGTGAGTCTTTGTTTGGCAGTCTCTAGAGCCTCAGGTATCGACAGCTTGTTGTATTTCTTAGGTAATCCCTTCCTTAGATCCTTCCTTACACCTTTCTGTAGCTCTGAGAGCTGACTAACTTCTCTTCGTGTTGCCTTGATCTTGGGGTAATGCTCTTTGTGGCTTGTGGTGTTCATCTTATAGCCAAGCATCTCTAGGATTACTGTTGCTGTGGCGTACATCAGCTCATTGGTCTCGGTTACGGCTTTAGTAGGGATAGTATGTAGTGCTGCATTCACATCTTCTAGCAGACTTTCAGAGGGTACTTTGTCACTTAGCCTTGGCAGTCTTGGTCGTTGTACTAGGGGTCCAGCTTGGCTATGATCTTCATTCCGTAGGTCAGCCGCCCTTATGTGGGGCTTATTGGGGCTTGGTACCCAATCTCTGAGTGTGGGGATGATGATGAAATCTCCCCGCTGACCTGTCGTCCTGGCTCCCCCTTGCCGTAGCATATTTGTTGTACCTCATCGATCTCTAGTTGTGATAGGAGCTGCCGTTTGCGGATGTTAGAACACTGAGCTAGGAGTTGTTTCTTTGTCAGTGTTGATGATGGGTTTCGAAGCATCCATATATCCCATAGTCTCTGCATATAACCCCTCTCACTGGGGTTGCTTGTATAGTAGCATTGCATCAGATCCAAGTTTTCTGCTCTTGTCCATGTATGTCTTGTTCCAGTAGCCCATTTCTCATCAGGTTGCCCTGGTTCCCTAGCAACTGACGCGGACCTTGTTAACCCGGGCGACGTCCGAGCCGGTATGACTCTTGTATTTGCGGTTTCACTCATGCCTGAGGTAGGCCAGTAGCATTAAGGACCTTGCCTAAGGGTCCACCTGGATACCCACGCCCTGACCGGGAATCGAACCGACAATCACCTGTACCGAAGTCAGTGGCCTTAACCACTGAGCTATCCAGGAAGCTATATATATATATATATATATATATATATATATAGTATAAGTGGGATGACACCCTCTAACTTCTGTATTCCCATGATTGTAATGAATTACACAGAGGCTAAGAGGCATCTCTTGAGAAATACAATGCTTTTCTGAAGGACATATTATTGGGTGAAAAATGTTTTTATGTGTTATTACCAGTCACAATACTGAGCAGAACCTTGGACTGTTTATTTCTAGCAGTGCATCATCACATCTTCAAATACTCTGACACTGCCATTGCATTGCAGACTGCCACCACAGGCCAGCCCCTGACTACAAACCCGATCAAAAAGTATGGCTTTCCGCTAAGAATCTACCACTTAAATCTGTCTCTAGAAACCTCTTTGTGTTGGCCCTTATAAAATCTACTCCATCATTACCCCACAGTGGTCAAGCTACTTGTGGTCAAGTTACCGCAACATTTGAAGTTTCACCCCACGTTCCATGTTTCTCTGCTCATATCACTGACGACCATGGCTACTGGATGTGTGCCATCAAGGCTGGGGCTACCAGTACCTGACTGACCGGACTGGACTGGATATGGACGGGAGGAACGCAGCTTGGTTTCTCCTGGAATATCCAGGATGCATCACTAGTTCGAGACTTCCATCAGAAGCACCAGGACAGATCTGGTGGTCCATCTGGAGGCATCCATGTGTCAGTGTGTTGTCATGGTTACTTCCCCACGCTCTGTGGATTAACATACCTGTCTGCAATAGGCTCATCACTCCTCCTTCAACTATACACACATGCATCTCATCAGCTCATCATCCTGCAGTATATCTTCTCCGGCTCTTCAGTCACTCATCGCCAGATTGTCATTCACTCATACTGCCCTACAAAGCCAAAGCGCAGTAACTACACACTTGGTCAAAACTGAGTTAAGACTTGAAATTGGGTTTATGACATCTGTTCTCCTATTTAAATTTTACCCCGTTTCAGAGAAACGTGTCAAAATTGCAGTAACTATAAAATCCAAGCTAATACCAAGGCAAACCACAGTAAGTCAAATTTCTAATTTGAATCACTTACAATCATTTTGGAAGATTGTGCTGCGAAGTACATGAACCTATGTAGCAGTTATTTTAATTTTAATTTTATAAATGTATGCATGTTTGTGTATATATCGTTTTGTTTTTCTTGGGGTTTTTTTGTTTTGTTTTTTTACATGTTCAAAATAAAGTTAAAAAAAATGACGTTATTGTGCTCTCGGAAGAGTAACACCATAGCACAATCCTGTAGTAAAATCATTGTTGAACTTGCATTAAAACGCAGCAAGGCAAATGACAGCTTTATAATCAGTTAAAATTAGCTAACTGAGTTAGCTAGCCAGCCACTTGCAAATCAGACAAACATTTTAGCCTATCTGCTCCCTGGGCTTTTACTCTGACAGCATGATGTATAATCGCGTTGATTTTTTTTAATTTTGGCATCTCTTTCTTCACATTTCAAGCAACTATTCCAATTATTGTGACAGAGGTTACTCCTTCAAAAGTTAGCTGGTTCTGATAAAGTTATGTTGGGCCAGTTAAAGTCAGCTAAAATTGACTGTACCTTCTCAGGAAAGTGGACCAGTGCACCCGACAGCACCGGCATTCACGCACGCACATGCGAACGCACACACTTATTACTTGTAGTTCTTCCATTTCATAATGTTTGAATTGCGTTAATTTTTGACTATTTTAAAAATAACCTTGTTTTTCTATAAATTAATTTTAATTAAAATGAAAATTCTAATGCAAACCAACACATCAACATTTATTTATTGTGTAAAATGCTAATGATGGTTGGGGAAATGAAGACAATTAAGATGACAGTTTCTT
Source organism: Lepomis macrochirus (assembly GCA_024633595.2). Lineage (NCBI taxonomy): Eukaryota > Metazoa > Chordata > Actinopteri > Centrarchiformes > Centrarchidae > Lepomis > Lepomis macrochirus. Next base: position 12,306,287 of record JALXJV020000021.1, on the reverse strand, counting down.
CAAAGTCAATTTTTTTTAAGAGCAAAGCACTGTGGTAAAGGGCAGTTGCAATAAAAGACAACTTAATTTTGAAGCTTACTACTGAGCAATTTCAACATTTGCAACTTGCAAACATGAATAAAATGTTTAAAGCTATTAAAAACCAATCAACATGTAGTAAGAAACACAACAAGAAAGTTGAATGAACACATTCAGTTTGTAGATAACTGCATTTTGCCTTTGCAATACTTTTTTAGTTGGTTAAGGTCATCCAAAGGCAGAGTGCAGTATCTACTTTTTGAGGGTCAAATGGCACATCAGTGGTCCTGGTTTTTATCTATAGAAATTGTCTTCCTAAGAAGGTATTACATGAATGAGTTACTACCGATCTAACCACAACATGTTCGAGTTTTGAGCTAGTCTCAAAACTTTAAAGGCATTTGTCTCAGTTTCAGTGTTTGCGTAGTTACTGCATTTAGACTTTGTAGGGCAGCATAGTGGTAGCTATACTTTCTGCTTAGATAACCTACTCTTAAACTAGCATATTTCTGACTTTCTCGTGTCCCTGAAAATTAACTCTGTTTTCCCCATGCTCCGGGATTACTACCAACCTGCCGTACAACCTGCTTGCCCGTCTGTCTCCCGGTCATCGCTCCACCAAAATCACCTTCACTCCCACTCCTCCCTCTCCCCCCAACGGTCCTTGGATCCCTCTCATCGTCACCCATTCCATTCACACTTCGTCCCTTGTATATAATAAAGATCCCCTTACCAACAATTGGTCTTTGTCCCGTGACCGTGGCCTCTGTCTTCAGTTCCATAACAAATGGTGTGTTCATATCAATGAAAACTTTTTTAAAAACTTTTTTTATACTTGGTAGTTCTCACCATAAAATCCTCCTGTTCCAGTCTGAACAGCCATCTGTAATCACTTACTGCCAATTAAGCCTACATCATGTTGACTATTAATGCACACTCACCTATCCTGTTGGTTCTAAATGAAAAAGTGCAAAGATCATTTACTGTATCTCAGAAGACACTACCTAGCATAGGCCAGGCACCAAATTGAAAGAAGTGAACAGATAATTGGACATCAATTTGGAAACATTATACTGATGATCCTGGCCACAGAGGCTTCATATCCCTCACAAAACAGCAGTGTTATTGATAAATTTTGCTGTCATTTCCTTTACTTATTGCCTTCTATTCTTCTACTACAGCCAACACCAAAAATGCACACACGGAGGAGTTGCCTGGCATCCCTCAGTCAGCCTAATGATGTCCACAGAACCATGGGAGGAGCATGAGGAGAAATGAAGGACATTGAGAAAACTCACTAATGCTCACTATGTTCTCAAGATTACTCAGTTATCCACTGCAGTGAAGTTCAGAAAGAACACAACATAAGATTTTAAAAGCTTTTATATTTTCACGTCAACTTTACTGGGAGTCCTCCTGTGTTTTGTCCCTCAAAGTTACACTTAACTCAATTGTACAGAATCTTTATTACAGTAAGTCTTTTATAGACATAATATAGCAAAGAGTTTTTTGTGTTCAAAACATAGGGCCTCAGATCAGATGGCACGATCACAAAATTGATCATCGACCTTCGGCCTAGGGTGCTCTGGTACTACGTACACTTATGAGCATCCTTATGTTGGAACATGGTGTTTGTTACAGATTATCCATAACTAGCACAAGCACTCTGGTTTCAATCAGGGAGGCCGTTCCTCCCACTCACACCTCTCCAGATGTCTCCATCATTGCCCACTTGTGCGTTAAGGTCTCCCAGCATCCCAACTATGGAGTCCCCTACTGGAGCCCCATCCAGTCCCCACCCCCACCATCAAATATTAACATCACAACAACAGCATTTCGTGACAAACTAGAAAGTAAGCTGAATGTACATAGGTATGTCATTTAATGTTACCTGACGCAGAAATCATGGCTGAAATGTCTGGAATAATGGTGTACATGGTCTGAGAGACTTTTTGCCCATTTCCAGAGCCAGGACTTCGTGAAAATATTCGCTGAATTTGACAAAAAGACATATTTGGATTAGAATCGCTTACTCCACCTTAAAGTGGTAGCAACAAATGTTCACATGGAGACTTGTTATTAAATAATTGTATTTGCATGTCAGATATACAATTATACATGACATTTGCTAACTTTTTGCAGCCCACACCACCTACTCCGACTTTCATGGTTGCAGACATAGATCACATTGACTTTCTTAAAAAATCACCTTGCCTCTTAACTTTGGCTCAACATTGTTCCTTGTGACTATGAGGAGTTTATTTCATTCCCTCCGTTGCACTGGTTGTAACACTGATCTATGGTAGATGATTGTTTTGTTGACACTTTGTGTCCCGGCCAGTAATTTCAACACGTCTCCAGGGACCTATTATGCTGTTATAATTACCACTGGAAAGACTAAGGGAGCTGTTTGTGCCCATGCTAGGCATTCATCATGCCTCCTCATGCCTGTGGGCTGCACAGCTCCACTGCTTGATAAATTGTACACTTAAAGTAAAGGGATTTTACTTCTAAATAAAGATAAGACAATTCTTTATATATGTGCAGTCAGGTGCATCTGTTAGTTCATCCACGCTACCCCTGACTTATACTTGTATCATATTCCTCACAGTGCAGTAATATCCTTTACAACCTTTTAAAGTGATGGAAAGTTATAGGAACTCTTTACACCTCCACCTATTGTCTTAAAGATTCTGATATTTAGGTCCAGTTTTATACAGGCACAGGCATTACGCAGGCATGACAGATTCACAGGAAATGATGCATCCATATAATCCACAATACTGTTTGTGAGATCGTCAAACTGACTGAAGCCTTGCTGTTGTCTGATCACTCTTCTACAGCTGTGTCAGAGTTGTATTTGTTAATGTCAATGCAAAACATTTTGCTGCTGCTTCTAATTTAAAGTGTCCACTTATTGCGTCTACTGCAAAGCAGCCACAGAAATTCTAATGCGTTTAGACACTTTGTTAGTGGTTCCATTTTTCACTAAAAATATATCTGCACAACAAGATAGGACAGTTTATGTCAGTTAAAATATTGTAGGGTGATGTTCTATGAAAACCACCACTTGTGCTGTACGTGCAGCATAAGATCTCAACATGGGCAGAGTAAATTGGATTAGACTTGCTTTAATGCCAATTTATCTTGAAATTGTTTTTGCATCACAAGTCAAACTGAATTCTGTAATATTTATTCATATTCACTAATACTATAAACATATTTTTGTTGTATGGACACCCTAGAAGAATAAGGGTTATATCCTTTAGAATACAGTCTTCCCATTGTTCACATCGCAAAATATTAGGCTGTTAGGGTCCCCAAAACTCTGGTCTTGGTGTGTGTGTGTGTGTGTGTGTGTGTGTGTGTGTGTGCCCGCACATGCACTAAAATAGTCTTTCTGCATGGTATGCTTGGTATATTTGGTTGGTGTGTGTGTGGGTGTGTGTGTGCGAATATATGGATGTGTTAATTTCTGTGGAGTCTATGTGCTATGGTGTGACTGTGTGTGCAGACAGATAAAACTGGAGGGGAGGAGGGACTTTTTTGCTTTTGTAAATTTTAGCATTCAGCAGCATGTCCTTGGTTCACTCTCTCAAATATTTGCACTAGCAGGCCGGTGTCTGCGATCCTCTCTGTGTGTGTTTATCAAACGAAGTGTGCTCGCCCACTTGTGGCGATCTGTGCTACCAGTCAGTAAGCAGCCGTTCTCGCTGCACCCTCCATTTGACTATTGAGGTCAGCCATCCACGTAACCTGCCGGCGCTGCCCATGAGGCAAATGGAACCTGACGTCGGTAAGTAGTCCTCACCGCACTCTGTGCAGGTGGCGTTGCAATCAGCTGTCCTGGCCTTTAAATGGGCTGACTGTTCCAGCACTTTAAAACAAACAGGGGAACAGAATTCCAATTGCTTTTTGTACCAAGCCTGCTTTCTTTGATTACCATCCTGTTCTTTTTTATTTCTGTATGTAGATAAAGTAGACGGGATATTAATATGAATGATTCTACAAAACCTTTATACTGTGCTGTAAAGTGACACTTTTTCGTCTTTGGGAGACCAGAAAAAATAGCAGTACAAATCTTATTTTCTGAACAGCCAAGGCATAAGTGAAAGCAATTCATTTGTGTCTGACATAAGGCAGTGATACTTTGAGCCACTCGCCACTGACTTCAGAGAAAGCTCACTGTATTCTCTGTACTAGGGAGGCTCAAATTAGATTGATTGTGGCACAGTCAATGTCATGCCCAGTTTCCTTTTCCAGACACAGCAGTTTTCACTCTGTGGCCAAGTCAGAACCATTTCTGTATACCTGATGAAAGTGCCAAAAGATATTTGGCTCTTTTTTAAATGGTTGTCACTTGTGTTGTATGGAGCGTGAGACTATTATCATGTAACATCAAAACAACACCACAAAATTGACCAAAATCTAAACCTGTCATATAGACTTAACATTATAGTCTCCCCTCTTTCCTGCTTCCTTCTGTTATCAGCTGTTTGTTTTTCTGGGACTCTGTCTTGACTGATCTCCCAAGCTCTCTACTTGTTTATGCTAACCAATCATGTGTGAGTTATTGCCCACCCACACTGCAGCTTGAAGCGGCCCAGGAGGTGTCAGGTGTGCCAAACACCATTTCACCCGCCAGTAAGAAAATCAGCTGGCATGAGAGAGCTTGGTAATGAAGGGTGTTTCCGCCGCCTCTAAAACATGCATGTTTTAAATAAATTTAGGAACAAAAGCACATTAAAATGTTTATAATGAATTAAAATAATTAGCTTTTGTTTGTGCTGGATTTTGAGACAAAATGGATGGATTAGGAAACCTGTTTCTTTTTTAAATATGTGTGACGGTTTTAACTTACACTTCCCTGTTTTAAGAAATGCTGTACATTTCCAGAATCGCAGTTACCTAATTATCACACTATGCTGTGATGATCACATACTCACCTGGAAAGGTAACTGCTTGGGTTTTCCCCTCATGGTCAGGCTCCAATTAACATTGCTTAGCCGTGCACTGGCTATCTTGCCTTTTTGTTTGTGGGGAAGACAAAGGTGAAGTAGAAAAGGTGTGGTAGAAAAGGTGGAGAGTAATGTGCCACATGTTCCTGTAGTAAAATCCTGTGGTACTTGAGAGTTGTGTATCTTGGGGCATTTAGCATCGGATTGTACCTCAGGCTCTGCAGTTCACCATACATTCTGTGATACTGTACCATATATTCTGTCGAACTTTAGGCTTCAGATAGATCACAAACTATATCCCTATTACTTTTCACCATTAACAACTCTAACGCCAACGGCCCAAATCAGTTATTCACTTGTTTTGAAATACTATGGAACGGCTGACTCCATTCCCCATGTCTCCATGACTGATCTGACCCAGTGCACCAGCTCCACCTTCTCCAACTCCCTCTCCATCTCAGAGAATGATACCAAGAGGCTATTCTGGAAGCAGAACCCCCACAAAGCAGCTGGGCCACCCACCCTGAAATACTGTGTTGATCAGCTGACAAGCCATGTGCCAGCCTCCTTCAAATCTTACACCATAATCCCTGTCCCCAAAAATCCAAGGACCACAGGACTAAATGATTATAGACCTATCGCCCTGACCTCTATGGTAAAGAAGTCTTTTGAGCGCCTTATGTTGTCACACCTACAATCCATTACAGACCCACTCCTGGCCACTCCTTTCTTCCTGTACAGCCAAACCTCCCTGTCACTAGTCCTTCGAGCACAACATTCTTAAGAAAGTGGTGATTGTAGTGGATTTTAGGAAGAACCCAGTCCCACCCACCACCATCGTCCTTCTGCTTCCTGAGAACCATCATCACCCAGGAACTCAAATGGGAGCTGAACATCACCGCTCTCACCAAAAAGCCCAACAGAGGATGTACTTCCTGCGGCAACTGATGGAGTTCAGTCTGCCAAAGGCAATAATGGTACAGTCCTACACCACCATCATTGAATCCATCCTCACCTCCTCCATCACCATCTTGTACGCTGCTGCCACTGCTAGACAAAGGCAGACTTTGGCGCATCACTTGCACTGCAGAGAAGTCTCCAGTGACACTGATTCTCATGTGGTTTCTTATCGCGGAGGTAAGGAGATAAAAACAATGCAGAGAAAGTACTGATAGGTGCTGATTCTGAGAACAGACAGATGAGAACAACTTAATGAACACCTGACACGTTATTAATGTTGAATAAACCAAAATAAAGTAAGTAACAAGCCTGTACATGTTAGATCTGTATATTTATATATTTTTTGCAGTTTTGGCACAAGTCAGCAGTACCTAAACTTATTGAATGTTTAAATATACAGGATCATAAGAATCATATTGTTTATTTTGCTTTAATGTTATGTCCATGTAATTTTCAGATATAACTGAAGACTACATCTGCCAATTTTTTATTCTATACATTGGCCTAACATGTGAGTGCAAGTGGACAGCAACCCCCATGCACATTGTTTAATTTGTTTATTCTCTGAATTCTCTCTCCTTCAGTTTATTTAATTTTATTAGGTGACAACAATATCTAATTCAAACTCAAATACACACAAAATAAGCTCACTGAAACTGGCATGAATTATTGTGAAATAATTTGGACTAAAAAGAAAAAAAAACACCTGTGATGATTGAGACAAACCACAACAATAGTGCCTCTGAACTGGACTCCATATTTGTGTGATTCACAGCTACATTACTCAGATGAGTCTGAAAAACATTCAAATTAGATACCTGACTGATTAAAATATTCCACAGTTTGTAAAGTTGTTCTTTGATTGTAAATGCACAATAAAGTATAATTTGTTACATAATGTTAGAGTTTAGACTTTATATTTATGATAATTATTCTTGTACCACAGCATGATCCAGCTGATAGCATCATTCAGTCTCCACATATAATTATTATCTATTTCAAAGCTGATAAAGCTAAGCAAGCTGATCAGGCTGGTTTCCAATCCAGGCTGCTTAATTTAGATTTGCAACTTAACTTCATTCAAAAAGACACACACCTACAGAATACAAGATACTTCTTTATTTTTGCTATGTTAAGAATACCATAATTTAAGATTCTTCTGAAACTCCAGATGCTACAGTCTTGCCCACTATACAATATTTGGTTGCATGAGCCCATTATGACTAAGCCACTCTTGACATAGGCGTAAACTACAAACCTTTCTTTTACAAAACTCTCTGGTGTATGGGTAGTGTTTAATGCTCAAAAGCAGAGTGGAACTTAAAAAAAATGTATATAGTAACCTTTGGTTTCAGTCTATATATTGCTATTTTTGAAATAGCATAGGACAGTCAACTCACAGTTGTATGAGGATGCAAACATCCTAGGAGTTGTGTTCTTTTCAAATCACTGCCATTGAGATGTTCTGCAGCTCATTTTAACAGCAATCTACCTCTAAATACATCATTATCAACTGTGAAAGAGAAGTGACACAGTAAGGCAGAGGTAAGCTACAGCAATAGCTCACATCTACATTTACAGCTGACCAAGTTCCAAAAAATAAAGACATTTGTACATAAAGATACACACCGATATGTGATGCGTAACAAATGCTGTTCCAGGGGCTTTTTTCATTTCCATTTTCCATCCATAAGAATTGCTGATGTGAAGAATTACATGCCTACAGCCGTTGATGTAGCTCATGTGAGCAGCTGGTCTCTGCCAAGAAAGCAGACACATGGATGCACATGCAAGCAGACAAAAACATGTGCACATGTAGACACACAAACACACACTCACACACTATAACAATAGCAGTGTATTTGAGCGCCACACTCTCTCTCATATCTATTACAGTATATCCTGCTCAGGGGCTCTCTCTGCCTTTCACTTCATAGTCTCACTACACAAGTTTTCAACTCAGGCAGCACAGTCCAAGAACATTAATACATGACTCACTCTGGAGCTCTGGCCAAGAGTAACAACCACTTATTCAGTAATGTGCATATTTCATATACAATCTGTGGCATTAGTACATTGTATATCTATACGACTTGGGACAGGTCTAAATCTATCACAAGAACAACATGCATAGACAAACACATACATTGACCAAGTCTTGATCTCAAAAGACATTGCCAGATCACATCAAAAATCCAAATATTCTCCAGGGGACCAATGAAGTTCAAACCCTTTTAATTCAGTGCTCTGTGATGTAGCTACATTAGTAAAGAAGATTACTAAATAGTTTATAGCATACCATATTACAAAAATCACTTGAGCTTATGCTGTACACATGAGATGTCAGAAAGCCATGTGCTTGCAATATTTTAAGAGCTAAAACAAAATGTCACCTTTGTTATCAGATACATTTACATATACCATGACTGTGAATTATTGATTCAAATGGGTTTAACTTTTAGTAACTGAATAGTATAACCATACATCAATGACATAGGTGTTTGTAGTTCAATCACAAGAAAATGCTAGATAAAGACTGCAGCAGTGCAGTTTATATTAGGGCTGAAACGATTAGTCGACGTAGTCGGCGACGTCAACTATGAAAATTCGTTGATGTGAAATTTCATTGTCAACACATCGTTACAGAGATGTTGTTTAAGGGAGAGACAGCAATTTTCTTATTAAGAACATTTCTGGTTGTTTATTTCTAACTGCAATGCATTACAGGAAGTACTGGGGGCAGTATTGCTTCTACTGTCTGCCATAATTGCCTGACTGTAAGACTGCTCATGAAGAAAAAGCATTCATGCGAGACTCGGAAAGTTTTGTACGCTATTTAATCACTAAATAAACCTTTGAGTAGTTTCTGGCGAGAAATCAACTGTGTAGAATTTGAATATTGTCTCAAAATGGGCTCAAACATTTTCGGGGTTGAGCAGCTCCACATGCGCCCGCGGGGTTAGCGGTGCCAGCCGGCCAGTCACGCCCATATGTCCCTCTGGTCCCAGTTACACAGTCTACTGCAGCAGCAAAACCAGAGCAGCAATGACAGAGGAAAGGCCACAACAGTAACATAGTTTCAATGTTCGTACATCTGTTATTTTGTCTTTACAATCTAAGTAATGGTTTGAAGTAAATCAAGGAACATCTGGCTCGTGATGTAGCCTACAGAACATTATTCATTATGCAATAACATTAAGTTATTGCCTAAAACTTTGGAAAAATAAACTACGGAAGTAGTATGAAAGGGGACTGTTGCTTTATTATTCTAAATAGACATTACATTGTTAGTGTACAGTTGTGGTTATAGTACTTGCATTTAATTTGCTTTTATTTTATATAGTTCCAAAGCAAAAATTTTTTTGTTAAAGAGTTAAAAGTTTTAAAGTTAGTATAAATCATTCAATTATAGTAGAAGATTACGCTGTCTTGTCTTCTTCCCTATTTTCCCCCTGGCGTTGATACTTGTGTTCATTCTGAATAGTAAACCTCATTCACTTGATGATAACGTTAGCTAGTTAGGCTGTGTTGGAGATCAGTAATTCACTTGAAAGATATTTAATTAGTCAAATGGTTTAATTATGGTTAGGGGTGACAAAAATAATCGTCACTAGTTGACTAATCAAATAAATAATCTACAGATTACTTAAAAATAATCCTTAGTTGCAGCCCTATTTATTTATATATAAATAAATCAAGACTCAACTAGGACTCAACTACTGTAAATATAATTTGGTTAACTAAACGTTACTAGCAACCAAAATGACAAATAATGATGTCTGATTGTATGTACTTAAATGCAGTAAATTGACACAGTTATAAGAACTTACAGAAACAATCTTGAATTTAGTACTAGTCATAAAAGTTAGTGCCTGAAAAGAAACAAAAAACACCTATAAGAGCAGGTAAAATGTATGCATTTTGCCACTGTACATGACGCACAGGGTATTATGATTATGGAAACACACAAAACCTTGCATTGAAGAAAAGTCTGGGTGGAACTGAAACAGTGAAGATTATATGAATGACAGCACTGGAGAACTCAAGAACAGTTATTGGCTTAAACAATGTTTTGAGCTTCGTGGGTTCTGTTGTCAGAGTAGGTGTTTTGTTTGTGGTGTATGCACCACTGTTTAACAGTTCATGGCAATGTTATGCTCCTTTAGCGACCTTATTACTATTTGCCACCATGGCTCTCATTTCAAGAGACAGCTTTATGTTTCCCGAGTCACTATGAGGAAGTAATTCACAGGAGTCAGAGAGTGCAACCTTGAATAGTATCCAATACAGAAGGGGGAAAGTAAGGTAATTCAATCCCTGAACTCTATTTTCTTCTCACATGTCTAAAATTATTCTATAGAGGTCTACAAACTCCTAAAGTGTGCAGTAAATGTTCTCCCTTCACATTTATATATGACCCTAAGAGCTTTATCAGTGCATGTGAATGCTGTTGATAGGATAACTACTACCCCCTTTTCCCCCAACTATTTTTCTCTCTCTCAAGCAAACACATACACACACACACACACAGGCCCACACTAATACTCTTCATGCCTTCCTACCTCTAAGGGTAATTAAATCTTAAACCATGCACATCACTGAACTGAGCTTTTATTGCAACAGACAGGACACTGCTGGAATTAATTGTTCCATCCAGTCGTGTTGCAAGCAGTAGCCACAGTGAGAGGACAGAATAGAGAGCAGGGGAGAAGACTGGGAAATCCATTCCCAAAAAGCACATTAGTCCAGTGCATCTCTCACTTGCAAACTTCAAGTAAAAATTATTTTCATTATTAATAAATGAACATTATCATTGCAGAAAATGTATGTATTTAAAGGGATGTCTAATTTATGAATAGGAATGGTAGTTAACCTGTGAGGCCTCTGAGTCCTTCAAACTCTTCCCTTCTGGGCTCTCCTGCCCAGTGGTAAAGTTAAGATGTATCTTGGAGAAGTTCCAGGCATCCCTGATAATAGTGAATGAGATAAGGCACTGACAAAGGGTTACACACAATGTTTTTCCTCTTCTCTTGTGGCGTGATTTGGTTTGTACCGTGTCTATGTATAAGCTGTACCAAGACATCTTGAGGTTGCATTGTAAAAAATGGAAAATATTCTAGTTACGACAACTGAGGCTCATAGTTTTAGTTTATTAGTTTATTCTTCTATTCAGCAAAGTGAAGATAGACACATTATTCCACAAAAATACATAATCATCTAGAAGTCAACAATTTATGGCCCAGAGTTTAGTGTGGAGTAGCACAGGTGAAGTTATGTTTACACAGTTAAGGTGATGCAGTACAATTTTATCACTTGTTTTGGCCTGAAATTGTACTTGTTGTTTCCCCACTCCACTCAGACTTCTTATCACAAGTGCATGAAGCAAGTTTTTGGCTTAATTTGGCCCATGCTCATAGACCCAGACATCACCACAGGTATAAATCATTCATCCAGGACTGATTAAAATTTATATCAAAATGCAATTTTTGGGCTGAGTCTGTTGTCTGTTCTTGGAACAGCCTCTGAACTATTTGTGGGAGGGAAGAACATAAAGTAAAAAAATTGCAGAGAAGGTTGTTGACTTTTTTGTCACATTAGAATAATTGTAAAATAATGAAAAAAACTTAGTTGTGTACCTTGCCACAGTTAGAACCTGAAACCTGAACACCTCAAACAAATAAGGTGATATGCTGAGAATGGTTTAATGAGGTCATATTATGCTTTTTGGCTTTTCCCCTCTCTTTAATTGAGTTATATACCTTTTTGTGCATGTAATAGGTTTGCAAAGTGAAAAAGTCCAAAGTCCAACCAAAAGGGAGTTCCCATCTCCCACAGAAAACACTGCTCTGAACTGCCGGAAAGTAGTGATGATAAAAGTGACTCTTTTGACAGACTTGAATCTTCAAATCTCATTCACTAAAATGAGCTAATCTTTTTTTAGTAATTTTGTTCATTTCGTTTATTTGAACTAGGCAGGTAATTGCGTAGCTGCAGCCCTATAGTGGGCGATGTAAAGAACAAAAAATAGTGCAGTTCTCAAACACGGAAGGCTACCTGGCTTGCTTTAATTGATAAAAGTATAATGCACAAATTCACCTCTTGATCATTCTCTTTCATTGTTCTATAAAGTCCCACATTTCCACAAGCAAATTTAAACCATGTAAAAACTACAGAAATATGATATGCAATTGCCACTACTGAATCCGTCCATTTTTACAATGTTTCCTGACTATACAACCAAACTATCCATATATCAACTATGTATATATAATTCTAATTACTATCATTATATCTCTAAAGTGCTCATACAGCCTAACGTCCCTATCCATGAGTAAAATCTATATATTAACATCAAATTATGCAGGGAACATATTGAAGTAATAAGCTTGAAACACTATATAAATAAAATACAGTCTTATTAAAATTAAGCCAATTTAATAATAATCCGGATAAAGCCACCAAGTTTTTAAAGAACTCCAGCACAGAGAGAGGAACAAAGAAATAAAAACATTATATGAAAGCAGTAGTCTGGCAGTTCTGGTTGCAAAATGGGCCACATCAGGTCCGGATTCCACTGACAGAGACGACCTCGGAGATAATTCGGCTCCCAGTAGAACTCCATCAGGGCACCTAAGTGGTGTGGATTCTCATCAGCTGTTAGCTGTAAACACCACCAGGACTAAAGTTACGGCTGTCTTAATACTATAGCACAACATCACTGTGCTGTAAAAACGTTATGCTTTATTAAATGTCACATAATTAACAAAATAGATAATGTCAGTCCAGTAACTGTTACCTGTCAACCGACTTGCCTCTCATCTCAGCCTGCTGAGTGAACGAAAGACTCCAAGGACCCATGTGAGTGGGATAGTTCATCTCTGCTCCACAGTGGCCGAACTGTCACGTGACAAATGTACAACTCAAACCTGAAGAACCACAGTTGAGAGTCGTGAACTAATCACTTCTGTTTCATGTGCTGCCTGCGAACCACAGCACTGTAGCCAAGCTGTCACTAGACAAATGAACGACTCAAACCCAGAGACCCACAGTTTAGAGTTGAGAACTAATTAATTCAGTTTACTGTGCTGACGGAGCCCACGCAGCTGCCGTGTGACCAGTGAATAAGAGTCCAAAACTATTTACGCATACGTGTAAATGAATTTATTACTCCCTCTACCCGTTCCTCCTGTGTCATATACAAGATTTGGTCAAATAAAACGTTCTTTGAACAATGCAACACTTCCTGAAAACAGTCTTTTGTTTGTAGTCTAGCCTTTTCTTCCGCCTTGCTGTGACATCACAGCAAATTGTTTGTCATAATGCTTGTCTAATGACGTAGCCTATCAAACAACTGAAACCACCATCTGCACCCTGTGTTTTCACTGTTGCTTTACCTGTTCTGTGCCTAAAATATCCACTGCGACTTGCAACTTAAGTTAACAGTCTACCAATTTTTTTTTTACCGAGTGTCTGCGCGATGCACATAAGACGACTGCTGCCCCACCGATGACATCGTCCATCCCGATGTTTCTTTGTAGACATCGTTCAATGGAAATTTTGTAGACACTGCCCAACCCTAATTAACAATTAACAACAAAAATGTACAATGTGCAAGGTTTGTGCATGATATGAAATGCAATAATATTTATATGATATTTAGCGGCAGGAGTTCAAGTACCATGGGGTCTTGTTCACGAATGAGGGGAGACTGGAGCAGGAGATTGGCCGGAGAATTGGAGCAGCGGGGGCGGTATTGCACTCGCTTTACCACCGTTTCGCACTCACTTCGTCACCAGTGTGATGAAAAGAGAACTGAACCATAAGGCAAAGCTCTCGATCTACCGGTCAATTTTCGTTCCTACCCTAGGGAGGTGTTCCAGGCATGTCCAGGCTCGGGGAGGCCTCCACACTGGCCTGGGAACGCCCCAGGATCCCCCAGTCAGAGTTGGTTAATGTGGCTCGAGAAAGAGTTTGGGGTCCCCTGCTGGAGCTGCTGCCCTACCCGACCCCAGATAAGTGGATGAAGATGGATGGATGGATGGATGGATGGATGGATGGATGGATGGATGGATGGATGGATGGATGGATGGATGGGAAGAAGCTGTTGTGGTGAGAGGTTTTGGTCCTGATTGACCACAGCCTCTTGCCAGAGGGGAGACTCTGAAACAGTTGTGTCCAGGGTGGGAGGGGTCAGCCCAATGACGGGGGTGTCGTCCGCAAACTTCAGGAGATTGACGGACTGGTGACTGAAGGTGCAGCTGTTAGTGTACAGGGAGCAGAAGAGAGGGGAAAAAACGCAGCCTTGAGGGGAACCAGTGCTAATAGTCCTGGAGTCAAAGACATGTTTTGACGCAGTGGATAAGGAACATGGCTTTGGTGTGAGAGACCAATGTGTCCCTGAGAAAGACACTTAACCCCTTGTTGCTCCAGAGGCGTGCAACCTCTCACATGTATAGCAATTGTAAGCAATTGTTTGGAAAAAAGCGTCAGCTAAATGAATAAATGTAAATCTTCATATGCTGCTTCCTGTCTGTCAGGAAGTCTGTGATCCACCTGCAGGTGGATTCAGACAGGTTCAGCCGAGAGCTTATCCTGCAGCAGCACTATGTCCCAATAAATCACACTTAAACTTGGAGACAACACTACTAGCTAGCTACATTTATAAGCTGCTAGTTTATTAAAGCTTATCATTTAATTAGTGGCCAACTTAGTGGGCTATGGTATTACACACCAACCCCCCCTGAGATATGTACAGTATTTTACAAATTAAACAGTGTATTTCAATTATGGTACACTAAACACAGGTAATCACATGGAAAGATCACTAAAACTGTTTCACCTCTGATGTAAGTCGTAACTCAGGAACATTTTATGGCTCCATACTGCATCCATTTTAATTAGTTGCCTCGTCCACCACATGCAAGTTTCCTTGTATTTCCATACATGTCAGCGGGTTCATCTTTTATGTACTTTGCTAATGAAATAAAAAATCTCTGCTTGACTAGCAGTCTGTATTAAAGACATTAAGGCATGGCTCACTGATAAGGACCACGTGTGTTTATATGAAGCTATACGCGCTGACTGAGGAAATAGAACGGAGGGGTCTCATTATAGAAAGCCTAATTAACTTTTCTACTCAAACATTACAAAGGCAAATAGATACTAACATATGTTGCCACATAGGCTTTCTAAAATTTATCAGACACTGCCAGATAAAACCAGCTTATTCTGCAGTTTGACAGCCGGTTTGACTGTGTCATCTGCTAAAACCCTTATTTTTTAATGTCATGCACAAATCCAAAATATAAAAGCTCTTTTAATCTTTATTCCACATAATACAAATTATAGTTTTGTATTGACAACTCCAAAGTTCTTTGCTTTTAGAGTTGTTTAATCAGCTACCTCAGGACATTTGCTGTCACTTGAAGTGGAAAGCCATTTTGTTCCTAACCATAATTCGCAACTGATAGCAATGTTCTTGGCATTCCAATTCTCATTACCTTTGCTTTGCACACGCCTCAAATGATGATAGCTCACCTGCATCCTTTAGTGGCAACCAAGACATTCAGATTTCTTGTGACCTGTTAGTGGATTGCAACACGTTGTCATATAAAAATGATAGAATAGGTTAATAGTAGCCCTCGGTGGGTAAAGCAAGATGCAGAGAGTCTCGACTGATGCCTTTTATGGTTTCTTTAAATATCAGTTCATCCTCTTCCAATACTATGGTAAGCATCATGAAAACTATAAAGATATACAAATATAAGAACTTTTGTACACATTACTTCGGCTGAAATCAAACATGCAATAACAATAAATCTAATTAAATACCCAAATTAAACTACCGTTCCTCTATACCAATACGCATATACACAATAACCTTTAAAAAACACTGTTAATTAATCCATCAAGCTAAATGGCTCTCAATACTACACACAGCTAAACAACTTCCAATAATAAACATGAACAACTTTACTCCCGCAGCACCCGCACCAAGACAAACACATACACACACACACCTTGTTTTGCTTCCCAAGGGCGTTAAACTTAAGATTGGTAGTTTCCTTTGTTTCAGCAAGTTACAATTTTCATCAAGTTGGCATCTCTAGCGGCTCCATGTCTGCTTGTCCTGCAATTTTTTGTGATTTGCGACCGAAAGTAAACCGGTAAGGTTTAATCTACAGTCTTTTAGGGGTTAGTTTAGCCTAGTGGCAGAAAATAAACTGCCCACTGGTGGAGGTTACTGGCACCTGCATGAAGTGATCTCTCCATGTTTACCACAATCCTAATTCACAATCAATGAAATCAATACACCTTAAATGACTCCAAGTGGACAGTTGCAGCAGATGTCTCCAACACAACCAAGCGTTTCCCAAAATGGCATATGTGAGCGTTTTCTCCCAAACAACTTATATGACTGTTCTGTTGCCCAGTGCAAAACAAGGAGGTTTACCCTATCTACAAGCACATCGGCCGGGTCGATATGCATACAGTCATGGTTTAGGCACACACCGCTATGATGGTTAAGGTTAGGGTAAGGGGTTTCTGGGGATGTCAGTGCAGGTAAGGGGCTTCAGGGGCTGTCAATGCAGTAACATAGTTAGCTAAGGGTAATGTTAGCCAATACTGGTGCTAATATTAGCTAATGCTAAAAAAAATGGATAACACTAGCTAGCTTAGGCTACATCAAATGACAAAAAAAAAAAAAACGGCAAAAATAAACACTAAAAAATATAAAAAAACACACATTGCCAACTCTAGCCAGCTAGCGCTAATAATACTACAAAAATTAAAAACTGATGTTGACTTTATTTATTTCACATGGGCACGATATTTGATCTCCGGTCTCCTGGGTGAAGGTCACCCAAATATTTAACCATCACCACCACCCTACCCACCACCTCCAAAGTAATATTTTTAGTGTTATTTATATTCTGTACCTGGTGTTTGTTCACATGCCCTTTGTCACACAGCCGCAAGAGGATGCACATAACATAACAGTTGGTCGCTTTAAGCCCTTCAACTATTGACCTATTTTGCTTTTCTGGGTGAGGACAGGCTCTGGATTGTGCCGTCATTAGGTTCATTGATGAAATCCCCCAGAACTAAAACAAATAATTTTACTTGTGCTGTGACCCTAGCTAATTGCTAAATATGCTTTCAGCATAAATATGCTTTCACCAACATTTGTTAGGTAGCTATTATGATGATACAAGTTTCTTAAATAGGATAAACCATTTGAGATGAACCATCTGATTCTGAGGGGATCCTAATTAGCTCTGATTGATCTAAAGACATGTCCCAAACATAAAGTGATTATATAATAATAATAATAATAATAATAATAATATGGGAACAACACAGCTGGTACCATTTGGATAGTGACAGACTAGTACTGAAAATATTAGTATATCAGTATACATATTTAGGTATTTGTTTTTCCTGTGTCCATTAAACTTACACAGTCACATTGACACACAGAGTACATCTATCCAGTGGCTTTAGTTTTTGTTTTATTTTGTTTGTCGTGTGTTTTTTATTTTCGTTTTTGTTGTTGCTGTTTTGTTTTGCTTTCTTGGGGAGGGTGGTGTTGCAGTTCCATTTTCATAATGTCACGTAAGTATTTAACAGCCTGTTTGTATGCTCCACATTTTTTGTGCAGCTGGGTGATTCAGAGAATGTATGGTGTGAAATCACTTTGAAACAAGTAATACATTTAAATCAATCCTCACCCATTTGGAGACCTGGGCATTATTCAGAGCAGCTACCATTTTCAGTCTATAGTAGATGTGCAGTGGGCTTTGGCATGTGTTTGTGCAGATGTGTGTCTATTGGATGTTAAAATGGATGAGAGCTGTCATGCAAAAAACATTGTGTTCCTGAATAAATGCAACATTACTGCATGTTATCCATTTGGAATCAAAATTATTTAGGGTGCATCTGCTGTGCATCTCAGCAGTGCCACTGCATAATGAAATGAAGATTGTGTTCTTAATGAGAACTGTAGATGCTCCCAAGAATTCCTGATACACTCCATGCAAATCAGAACAACAAATTGCCAATATTAATTTATTGATGCACTTTTTTTGAGGAGCTAGGTTTGTGTCGTCTTAAAGATTGTGTTGCAATCTCACTTGGAAAAAAGGCTTCATATTTAACAAAACAAAGAGACTAACCAAGATTAGCAGAATGAACCCAAAGTAGTTACTTGAGGCCATGTAATGAGAAGATCCAAGCCGCAACTAATTTCAAATAATCACGAGGAAATCAGTGGACCCATGCTGCTGGCACAGTCATTCCTCTGGACAAATGTCAGCTAATTGCCTGAAATGTCAAGCATACTGTATGAGTAAATCTATTCCAGTCTTCATGTGCACATCACAGCATTAAGACCTCTTCAGACAAGACAGAAAACAAATCTGTAAGTGGCTCATGTAAAGTGATTAACTATAGCTGGTGAAAGTAAAGTGTCCTTTGTGTTGTGCTAAAAGCATCTTTAAAATGACAGTCCAATGAATCAAAATGTACAGTAAATATTGTGCACAAGGCTTTTAAAATAATCACTGTAAAATAATAAAACCATGGAAACTGATTATAAGTGCAGAGTGCATCTTGTTTGTGGGTGAAATAACAATGGTTGGCTTTCCTTCTCTAGTCTCTAGCTCCTTTTCACACCCCTTATAATTTCAATGACTCAACAAACAGTTCTAAGCTAGAAAGGTTTTCAAAAAGGACAAACATAAGCACAAAAAGAACTACAAAATTCGCTTTACGGCATACCTCACTTCCTCCACCACCCGCTACTTCCTCAAATTCTGACGTGAGAGCCTGTCTCTATGTTGTTGTCATGGCCGAAGCAGCAAGTAAAATGAAGAAGGAAAAAGTTTTGTCAGAGAAGACTAGAAAGCGAAAAAGGGAGAGTGACAAAATAAAAGGCCGGACGAGGATCAATATTGGTCCAGCTTTCGCTCACTGGCGTGAGCTAAAGGAGGAGGAGGGTTGCCCGACCGATGCTGACCTGGCCGTCATGCTGTTGGACTAGTAAGTAACATATATTGCTTGCATACTATCTCTTGCTAGCATTCTCTTTCTGATTTGAGCATTGCAATCGATGACATGCAAATCACAATTTTTTGAGCAAAAAAGTTTAGTCTACAAAACATGTAGAAAGTACGAAAGGAGGAGGATTAATAATATTATCATCAGTGTTTGGAGTAACGACGTTATTTTTTCAGTAACGGGGTAATCTAACTAATTACTTTTCCCGTCGTTACAACGCCGTTATCGTTACTGGACGTTAAATGCGATGCGTTACTATTGATTGAATAAACTGTGTAATCCGAACGCACCCCTGGTTCACACTAGTGAGGAGGTGGATTAACAACGAGGTAAGCGATTATGATTAGCTAAGGCAGAGTCATGTTTCATGACTGGAGCCTATCCCAGCTGGCATAGGGCGAAAGGCGGGGTACACCCTGGACAGGTCGCCAGTCCATCGCAGGGTAGCGCTGTGCCTGTAAAACCTAAACACAGCTGCAAAGGATGAGAGACTGAGCAGATTAAAACAGTACGTTTTGCGTGTTTATGCTTATTAAACAGGAGTGTTAGTAAAGTAGGCTATCAGCTTTATTCTGCACTACGTACTTAACGAGCATAGTTGTTGTCAACGTCGTAGCGTCCGCTGATCAGCTGGCCGACGTGTACGTGTGTGTGTGTGGAGTGGAGGCGCTCTGCAAACACACAGGAACTGAGAGGCTGCAGGTCAGGCAGGTGAGCCTTGATTGGCGGTGGTACAACGCATGTGAAACTCAACAAAGATGATGTGGTGTCCAACAATAATGCTGCGGTGATGTGTTGAGAAGAAATCCGCTTGACACTGTTCTTGATCTCAAAGTTTATTAAATCAAAAGAGTTCAGCATCATTTACAAGCTCTGCAGCAGCTTGGAGAGTGACCCAGTCCGATTGCCACTCTGCCTCACTGTTCATTACACATAGCTTATATAGGACATGTTCAAACATCTGGTAGATAACATAAAAAGGTTGGGTCTGCAAGGTTAGAGGTCAACACCTCTAAAAGGGTATAGTACTATTTAGGTTTGTAAAACAAGGGGTCAGAAGTCAAATTCCATAAAAGGGTTTGGTTCCTAATAACCTCTAATTACTACTCTAGCAAGATAAAGGTCACTGACCCTTTATCTTTGCTGATACAGCTGCTACCTAGAATGCTGTGAGTGGAATGCACAGACACTAGATAACTGTTACAGTCAAATGCATGAATACTAGATACTACATATGAGAAGGAAACGATATCACTCTTTAGCTAATTCCATACACTACACATGTAGTTTACCTTTGTTGTCATTAGATTATGCGCTGGGCCAAATGGAGGTTGCTTTGGGGCCGGATGTGGGCAGCCAATTGAATAGGCCTGATGTAATCCATTATGTCCAGGAGCGAAGAGTTTGTTCCGACATCCGTTGTAAGCAACTCTAATTTAATGAAGCATATCAGGATAAACCTCTTGCTGTCTGTCCACGTGCAATAAATATCGAAAGTCATGTACAAACACCTGTCTGTTCTACTCATTTCAACTGACTTGTGAAAACTGCTCAAAAACTTCAAATTATTTGACACATAGCAACGTTTTTTTTTTAAACAGTAACGCAAATAGTTACTTTCCTTGGTATAGTTTAACGTGAGCTTGGGTGACTGCAGGGGCAGGGAATAAAAACGCCACTGTCAAGTTCACATTCTACCAGCGGAGCTTACTGTGAGCTGAGATCAATGACTGATCTCGCGGAATTTGCAAAGAAAAGTCAAGCAAAAGTGTGATTCCAACTTTGAGCAGCCGGAGACAACCAACTGTGGCCGCCGGACTGCAGGCGCCGAGCAAGGCAGCCGCCTTGCTCCCCCGAGGTTTCAATGTCATGTAACATGGTGACGTTTTGCAGCGCTGGCGAAAGTCGAACACAATTTCTAACCAGCATACCATATTTTAAGTGCAGCATGCATCATGTTAAGTCAGCGCTGTGCAGCGCCCCATGAAGTCAAACGCACCGCGTGACAGATTTTACGACAGTAGTAGAAGACAATACTGTTTCCCAACTATAGAGGGATCCCGAGAGCAAAAGTTACATAGTGTTGCTTTAAGACTCCCCTTCTTGAAGCCCACTTTTTCTGGCCAATTTCAAAGAGCATAGAAGAGGGGAGTGGCTCAGCAGCAAAGCCTACTGTGAAACCAGCCCTCACTAATAACTGTACAAAAACACAACTTTAATCACAATCTCATGGTTATTCTGAAATTGGATCAGATTTCTGCGATTGACTGGGGACCTGTCCAGTGTGTAACCCACCTTTCGCCCAATGTCAGCTGGGATTGGCTCCAGCCTCCTGCGACCCTGTACGCAGGATAAGCAGTTAATAATGTATGGATGGATGGATGGATGGATCAGATTTGAAGGAGAAATATTGTCCAATTTCCCTCTAATGTCCTCCAGCAGCTCTGCCTCCAATTTTGCTAATTTATGGAGTTTATATGGAGTTTAGTTACTGGTTACTTCAGCAGCTAACTACTGCTATTAGCAGCTGCTACTAAGTTATCTACTCAGTTAGCCGTGCAACTGTCCTATTGCTGATTCTGTAGACTTGGTGGTCTGGAATTGTGCTGGTATTGGTGTATCGCCAAAATGGCATGATCCTTGTTTTGCTGCAATGCTTCGACTGTGAGATTGACAGTGAAATCAGGCTCTGCTCATTGAATCATTGAATCTTCGACTATTCGGGTCAGCCCTAGCAACAAGTAAAGCTAACTGTCCAAATCCCAGAGTTGAGGCAGAATAGCAGAGTTGAGGGAAAACCAGAAAATATTTACCTTTCCATCATAACCATAAAAGCACTTTCTGTCAGACACACTGCACTGCATACCTACCGCTCTGGCTCTATGAGTTTGTATGACCGCTAACTCTTGAAAGTGGGCTAGTCTATGTAACTTTGGGGGCGTAAACTTCCAAGATGTTACATAACATCTAGCGCTTGTTGGCATTTGCCTGTTTTTATGGGGTTTTTTGGGTGCTCGAGATTTACATATGAAGGAGAAAACAATGGCGTTTGAGAACTTCTTTTATTCAACTATGCCAACTAAAATGCAGTTTTCCATTCCACGGCACCTTTAAGAGTCCTTGGAAGTTAATTTCAAATCATCATATGATGGCTTAGAAAAGTGTCCATGTCATGACCAGTATACAAATGACGGTGCTTAGAAAAGGTTATGAAATGTACTATAAATATTGTCACAGAAATTGAGAACCTTACTGATGAGGTACACAATGTGCTGATCTTTTTCTCCATTTGTGTTCTTGTGGAATTTAAATGTTTGACTTTCAGGTGCAAAGACAATGCTAGATTAGATTTGATGAGAGAAAATATCACAGAGTGTCAGAGGTTGCAGCAAATATCACTCTTGGGGTATAAAGAGACATTGCACTGACACCTCTGCCTCACTTCCTATTAGTAAAGGTAATTTTGTAGTTTGTGATGTAAAAGAAAAGATAAACATTTGGAAAATACAATTTTAGAGGTTGAATGTTTAAATGTATAGAAAAACTACAGCAATGTTCCCCAGATGGTCACAACCAAACTCTGGTTGATGTTTGGAAATATGTGAAGTAATCCATAATGTAATAGAATGTGATTTAGCTAACCAAAATGTAATGTTGTCACTCATGACTGATGCAGCAAGATGCACTTGAGGGTGCAAAAAAGAAAGTTCATATTTCACTTACAGTCCTTGAAATAATGTTTCAAATCTTGTCTTAGGTGCATCGTAAAAAGTAAAGATGTTCCGGCCTGTGTTATCTCATCTGAGATGCACATATTGTCTTCCTCAGACACACGCGCGCGAACACACACACACACACACACACACACACACACACATACACACACATAGAGGCTAAAAAAGGAATGTACAGTTGAGATAATAAATCCATTTATATGTGCCTTTGGTCTTATCACTAAACTGAGATAGAAGACAATGCACAGTATGTTTTTTCTACTTTTTTCAATAGGAACAGGAGAGTGTGACTTGTCAGGAACAGTTCTGTCTTTTCGGATGTGAATACTTTTTGTGTTACTCATTTGTTTCTTTTCTTAATGTTTCATGGATAAGTAATCCATCATGTGCACAGTACAGCAAGCGGTTCCTATCCTTAACTAACATAGCAAGTTGAACAGTTGAATTTAACCTAAGTATAGCAGCATCAAATCACTGCTGTTGTAGTCTCTGCGTAGGTGACATAAATAGCCCATGCACAGTCACATTAAGGTACAGATGGCTGATACTGTGTATGTCATACCTTTGTGGGCTAGGGGTCTAGATCTCAATACAGTCTTTCCGTCCCCCCCTTCAGTCACTGAAGGCTCTGTATTGAATCTCAGATGGAGGCCAACAAGTCATGTAGAGAGCTAGGGGCACCAAGGAGGGTTTCTTCATCCATCACTTCAGGGCAGTCACGCCTAGCTAAATTTGCATTACTCCAACAGAACCAGTCCGTGGTGGGTGCAATGCCCTTAGCAAGGTTATTTAGCCTCCTCTCTATGAGAAACATGAGTTGTCTATTAATTGCAAGGTTGGTGGTTCATTCCCAAGCTCCTCCTGCCCACATGTTGAAGTGCCCTTGAGCAAGACACTGAACCCTAAATTGGTCCAAATGACCAGGCCTGGGCCTTGTCTGGTATCCCACATCAGTGTGTGAATAGGTGAATGGGAGGCAAATTGCCAGTGCTTTGTCCACTAAGGTAGAAAAGCAGCACATAAGTGCAGTAAATGTATCATTTACATAATTTAATTAGTTGACATCTACTGTATGTCTTGTCTGCTAATTTAGATGCAATGGACACAGTTTTTGTTAACCTTTATTGCTGACATGAATGGAATATTCTTTTTAAATGTTGATATTTCCTTTTATTAGACTAGATAAAATATCCAGCAAGGGAAAGGGTGGCATGCATATCGCAAGTGAAAGGATTTGGTGGAATATTAAAATTCGGCTTCTGTTAACTTAGGGATTTGAGTCTGCTTGGGCTCCATCCATGCTGCCTCTACAAATTCCCATATCTGATCAGCAGTTGACAGCTGGATTGGCACCAAATTTATATAACTACAATTTTCATCTCAGTATCCATTTATAGTCTATGTCAGGGGTATTCAATTAGAATTCAAAGAGGTCCAGATCAAAACGACTAACTTGCGTTATCATTCAGTGCCATAACGTATAGTTGTATCAACATTATGTTTTTATCAACAACGGACTGTCAAATCAAATAATATTTCAAGAATATTTACTGTCAGTTTTCACATCAAACTGGAGGGATAATAAATAATAACTACTCTAATACTAAATTCTAAATTTAAGTGAATTAAAATTAAGTGCCTAATTTTTAAAAATTAGAAAATATTAAATAAAAAGTGCAGCTTGAAGTGATGAAGTGCAGCCTTAATCAATTTTATAATAAACACATCTTAACAAATGAACCACTGTAATGCCTCCTCTTCTCTTTCATTCCCTCTCATGTACCACTTTCCTTCTTTCTCGTGTTCAGTGAGAAACGTGAGCTCTAGTTTGTCCTGCCAGCTAGGATTGGAGATCTATGAGAGATTCTGGTTCTGAACTGCCCGTGGCAGAAATGTACATGGAAGAATAATTCATGATTAAAAGCCATGTGAAATATCTTTTCCCTTTCATCTCCTCAATTCGTCTATGTTTCCAAAACGTCTCTGATGAATCTCGTGGACTCGACTCGCAAGCATCAGAATGCACTGTTTTGATTGGCTGAGCAGCGTCACATGAGACGATTGGAGCACATGTGATTGGTCTGTGAGTTTCCTGGCCTGCTAAACCAGTACAGTAAATGCTAGAGACGCTGCGCGGGTTTAAATGGAAATGCTCCCTAATGAGGTAGTATTTCTCAATAATAAATCGGCTGTAGTTTGTAGGTCCGAAGAGAACAACAGCTTGGTCCAGATCCGGACCGCGGTCCACCTATTAGTGACCTCTGGTCTATGCCCAACAAGAGCATAGATGCATTTTTCAAAAAAATCTACAACAAATTTTAAAGGAAACCCATTATTGTTACGGTGGCAGCCCGGCTGACGGTGAGTGCCCTGTGCTCTTTTCCCTGGTGTAGTCTATTTTGTTTCCCTCTCTCTCTCTCTCTCCTGTGTGTCTGTGTGCGCTTCGTCCCTCTCCCTGCTCCAGAGCCCGGCTGACCACCCGCACCTGGAACTCATCAACCTCCACCTCTGCCCGCCACACCTGCCACCCATCAGCCTCATCATCTCCAGTATTTTAACCCCGCTTCTCCACTCGATCTCCGCTTGATCGTCGTCGCTCCAGACTTGGTGCCACCACTACATTCAAGCTTATATTTTCCTGCCTTAGACTTGTCTTCCCTCTTTTCCTGTACTAACCTTGTCTGTCTGTTTTCCCCGCCAGGTCCACTCACCTCAGTCTCCTGTTTTGTCAGCTGGGCTCGCCTGCCTACCTTCCCCCTCTCCTCACCTCCACGGCTCTCCCCGGTCCCCCCTCGCTCCTTGCTCGTCCGCCAGCCGCTGTTCTCCTGACCACCTGGTCTGCGGCCCACCTTCGTCCTCTCTGGAACTCCCCAAGCTCGCCTCTCCCCCTCCTCCCACCGGTCCCTCTCCGC
Organism: Lepomis macrochirus; assembly: GCA_024633595.2. Lineage (NCBI taxonomy): Eukaryota > Metazoa > Chordata > Actinopteri > Centrarchiformes > Centrarchidae > Lepomis > Lepomis macrochirus. The sequence goes on along the minus strand of JALXJV020000021.1, from coordinate 12,280,646 downwards.
TAGAAGTAGTCCAAGCTGTCGCCTCTCAGGGAGCGGCACTCGACCTGCACGCGGCCCGTCTCCAGTCAATGTCAGACGCGCTTTGCTCCCTGGGTGAGGAGGTTCGGCGCCTCGGGACCCGTCTCTCAGATCCTGGCTTAGCGCGGCCCCCCTCTCCATCTCAATCCCCGCCTCACTCCCTTTCCGCTGATTATCCTCAGTTCCCCGCCTCCAGCACTCCTTTTTCCCACGAGTCACCTGTCGCTCACCCTGAGAAGTTTTCCGGAGTTTTGGGTACGTGTGATGGCTTTCTGGTACAGTGCGCCCTGGTGTTTAAGAGGCAACCAGTAGCCTTCCAGTCCGATGAGGCCAAGATTTGTTATGTGGCCGGGTTACTCCGTGACCGAGCCCTGGCCTGGTATGCCGCTGTCAGTGAGGGTCAGCCCCGCGTCCTCTCCTCGTACCCCTCCTTTGAGAGGGAGATGCGGAGAGTCTTCGATCGCCCGGTGCGGGGAAGGGAGACGCCGGGGCGTCTTCTCTCTCTCCGTCAGGGTGATCGGAGTGTGGCGGAGTACTCGGTAGATTACTACCGAGGCCCTCCGGTGCGTGTTCCTAGACGGTCTCAACAACCGCATAAAGGATCTGTTGGCCGTCCGGGGCGCGCCGGAGGGTCTTGATGCCTTAATCGAGGTCTCCACTGATCTCGATAACCGTCTGCGGGAGAGAGAGAGAGATCGCCCTACCCGCGGCTCTTCCTCCTCTCGCTCTGGCCTCACACCGTCTCGGGTCTCTGTCTCGCCATTCCCGTGCTACGCCCAGCCAGCCGCCCTTACTCCGTCACCTCCAGCTCCCCTCCTGCCTCCTACCTCATCTTCTCCCGAGCCCATGCAGTTAGGCCGTACCCGCCTCTCGCCGGAAGAACGTGAGCGTCGCCGCCTCGCCGGTGAATGCTTTTATTGTGGTAAGCCCGGCCATTTCGTGTCAGCCTGTCCCGTGCGCCCAAAAGTGTTTGCTCGCCAGTAGGATTGGGTCTACTGGCGAGCAAAATTCCCTCGCCCATTCCTCGGACCTTACTTAATGCCTCCGTTTCCTGGGGAAATATCACCGCCCCTCTCGAGGCTCTGATTGATTCGGGTGCTGACGAGAACTTTTTAGATCTTGAGATTGCCCATCAGCTCAAGATTCCCCAATACCCTTTAGTTACCCCCCTTCACGCCATAGGACTTAATGGTCAGCCCCTCACCATAGTTACCCATCGCACCCCGCTCGTACCGCTCGTTACTTCTGGCAACCACCACGAATCTCTTTCCTTTCACCTTATTTCCTCTCCTGCTGCCCCCCTGGTCCTTGGACTTCCCTGGCTAGTCACCCACAATCCCAACATTGACTGGTCGCGGGGAAGGATAAGGAATTGGAGCCCCTATTGTCACGCTTCCTGCCTCCTCTCCGCTCGAGCCCCAGGCAACTCCGCCCGGCCAGACCCGCCTTCCTCCCCTCCCGACCTGTCCGGCGTCCCTGATATTTACCACGACCTAGCTTTAGTTTTCAGCAAGGATCAAGCCTTGTCTCTACCCCCCCACCGCCCCTACGACTGCTCCATTGACCTTCTCCCGGACGCACCCCTACCCTCCAGTCACCTGTACAACCTCTCTCGCCCGGGGAGAGAGGCCATGGAACAATACATTAAAGACTCCTTAGCCGCTGGTATAATCCGTCCCTCTTCCTCCCCATTAGGAGCTGGTTTCTTTTTTGTCACCAAGAAAGATAAGACCCTTCGCCCCTGTATCGATTACCGCGGGCTCAATACCATTACCATTAAAAATAAGTACCCCCTCCCGCTCATGGATTCTGTATTTGAGTCTCTCTCCCGGTCCACCATTTTCACCAAACTGGATCTAAGAAACGCTTACCATCTGGTGCGGATCCGGAGGGAGACGAATGGAAGACCGCTTTCAACACTCCCTTGGTCACTACTGAATACCTAGTCATGCCCTTCGGCCTTACTAATGCCCCCGCTGTTTTCCAAGCCCTTATCAACGACGTTCTCCGAGACTTTCTCCACCGTTTTGTCTTTGTGTATCTAGATGACATCCTGATCTTCTCCCGTGACCCCGCTCAACACACCGAACATGTCCGATTAGTTTTGCAGCGGCTTCTGGAGAACCGACTTTTTGTCAAAGCGGAGAAGTGTGAGTTCCACGCCCCCTCAGTCCAGTTCCTTGGTTTCATAATCAAGGAGGGGCGGCTCCGCGCCGACCCATCGAAGATTCAGGCGGTCGTTGGTTGGCCTACCCCCACCTCCGTGAAACAGTTGCAACGTTTCCTTGGCTTCGCTAACTTCTATCGAAGATTCATCCGCAACTACAGCTCCATCGCCGCCCCTCTCACCCATCTCACCTCTACCTCTGTCCCCTTCGTCTGGTCTCCGGAGGCCGCCGCAGCCTTTTCCCACCTCAAGACCCTGTTCACCTCCGCCCCCGTCCTCACCAACCCCGATCCCTCCCTTCAGTTTGTGGTGGAGGTGGACGCCTCGGATGTGGGCGTAGGCGCCTGCCTTTCCCAGCGCTCCCCTAAAGACGGCAAATTGCACCCCTGTGCTTTCTATTCACGCCGCCTATCTCCCACGGAGCGAAATTACACCGTGGGAGACCGTGAGTTGCTCGCCATCAAATTGGCCCTTGAGGAGTGGAGACACTGGCTTGAGGGAGCTGAACACCCCTTTCTTGTATTAACTGACCACAAGAATCTCTCATATATCCGGACTGCTAAAAGACTGAACTCCCGCCAAGCCCGGTGGGCCTTGTTCTTCAACAGGTTCAATTTCACCCTCTCCTACCGCCCCGGATCCCGCAACACTAAACCAGATGCCCTCTCCCGCTCCACTCTCCGGATACCCTTCGGACCCCCCAGACACCATCCTCCCCCGCACCTGTCTCATTGCTTCAGTAGTATGGGAGGTGGAGACAGCCGTCCGCCGAGCCCAGTCCACCGAGCCCAATCCTGGTTCCGGACCTCCCAACCGCCTTTATGTCCCGTCGAGCGTCCGCCCCCAGGTCCTCCAGTGGGCGCATGCCTCTAAGTTTAGTTGCCACCCCGGGATGGCCCGCACCCTCTTCCTCCTTCGCCAAAGGTTCTGGTGGCCCACCATGAACAAAGACTGTCGGACCTTTGTGGCGGCCTGTGAGGTATGCGCCCGCGCCAAGTCCTCCCATCTTCCACCTGCCGGTCTGCTCCGCCCCCTCCCAGTAGCCCTGGACTTCGTCTCCGGTCTTCCCAAGTCCAAGGGTAACACGGTAATCCTCACCATTGTGGACCGCTTTTCAAAATCCGCTCACTTTATTCCCCTACCCAAGCTCCCCACCTCTATGGAAACGGCCTGCCTGCTCATTAATAACGTCTTCCGTCTACACGGCATCCCCCAGGACATCGTCTCCGATCGGGACCCCAGTTCACGTCTCAGGTGTGGAAAGCATTCTGTCATGCCTTCGGAACCACTGCTAGCCTTTCCTCTGGATACCACCCACAGACCAACGGACAGACCGAGCGGGCCAACCAAGACCTGGGGGCGGCACTCAGGTGTGTAGCGTACCGCAGCCCCGCCTCCTGGAGTTCTTACATTCCCTGGATCGAGTACGCGCACAATTCCCAAGTCTGCGCTGCCACTGGTATGTCCCCCTTCATGTGCTCCCTGGGATACCAGCCCCCCTTGTTCCCGTCCCATGAGGAGGAGGTTGCTGTCCCGTCGGTGCAGGCCCACCTCCGGCGCTGCCGCCGAGTTTGGAAAGAAGCCACGGCCGCTCTACGACGAACCGCGGACCGCAATCGGCGGCTGGTGGACCGCGACGAAAGCGTCAGATATGACGCATTGAGATGAGAATGTGTTGTCTATTCCCTTTGTAATCCACGGTTTGTCATCATTTTCTGTTGAAGTGCCTGTTTCTCATATTGCTTATGAGTTAATATGGTCAAGAAAGCACAATAAACTCTATTAGGATCTTTACTTACGTAAACCTCACTCCAATTTTGTTTTTGTAAATCTTCCCCAAGGGCAGTAATGGCTTCTGGTGCTCTATGTCTAATCATTTTATCGTTATTTGTCCTGTTTTCATTTGTGTTCTTAAATAAGTTTTGAAAGATCGTAAAAACTGGAAGATTATCTGTCATATCATTTATAAATAATCCTTCTTCTATTTTCGCTTAAATTTCATTTGTATATATATTATCTATCTATGTAGAAGTGGCTATACCTGGTTTTGTGATCACAGGAAACAGACCTTTACTATACATTGTATCAATAAAGTCTGTTGTCCTCTTGTATCCTTTTGGATTCAACAAATCAATGTTAAAATCTTCACATATAATTTGTATCTTGTTCTCATTCCATTTCTCAAGTATACCAACTATCTTATTTGTAAATGTTTCGATACATGTTCCTGGTATTCTGTACACACAACTAATAATTATATTTTTAAATCTTTCGATATGAATTTCTATGGTTAAGCATCCCAAGATATTTTCTATAGTCATTGAGCTACTCTTAATCAAACTGCATCTTAACTCTGTATAAACATACAAAGCAACACCTCCTCCTTTTTTATTAACTCTGTTAATCGTAAACAATTTGTATCCTTCCAATTCTACATCTTGTTCTTTCTCATTATCAAGCCAAGTCTCTGACACAGCAATCACCTTAAATTTGTTAAACTTGCACAAGTAATCTTTAATTTGTATAAAGTTTCTATAAATACTTCTACTATTAAAATTTATTATTGATAATGCCCCTTCCATATTCACATTCCTATTAAATTGTTCTTCCGTATAATACTCACAACATTTATTTATATTATTGAAAAATGGTTTTCCGGGTCAATATCATTTTCAGTATCACACATTTTATAGTCTGCGTGATTGAAGGTTTTAAAACTCAAATTTTCGTACTCACAGCATTGATTTTGTAAGCAATCAGATACATAAAACAGATACATAGCCCCTGTGGATATTAACAAAGTCCCCATCGTCAATATCTCTGTATGGGAACGAAAAATCCTTTTCAGTATCCATCATTTATTTTGTGATATGAGTCCGTATGATATTCCTCCACATAATCCTCACTTGTGACGGAAACCACAGTTATAGTTATCATGGATATTCCCCCACATGCAGCAGTTCTCACTTATCCATAATGGTCCAGTTCTTTGAGTTCTCTTATTGTGAGTACTTTAGCTTCTTCAGGTGTTCCATTTAGCTGTATCATCAGTTTACAGTTCCTTGTCCATGTAGCTTGGATCTTATTCTGTTTCCTCAGAATGTGTGCGTGTCTAGCAATATCAGCATTCTTCCTGGTAAGATGTTCATTAGGATACGCTCCTGTACCCTTCAACTTCTTAGCTTGCCTCACTAACTCTGTTTTATATTTCCGATTCACAAACCGAACAACTATAACAGGCTTAGCTCCGCTATTCCTTCAAGGAAGGGTATGGCAGGCCACAACATTATCACTCTGGATATTCATATTCTTACTTTCAAAGAACTTTATTACTTGTTTTTCGAGCGTTTGAAGTTCCTCTGGCAGGGCGTCTTCACCGTCTTTATCTCTGGCAACAGTACTGGCATACGTTTGGTTTGTTGTTTCTAGTCCATTTATAATTAAGTCCTCCAATCTTGTATATTGTTCCAGATCGTCAATCCTTCTCTCCAATCCATCGATTTTCTTGTCCTTCTCTTTAACAAGGTTCTTCAGTTGTTTAACTTCGTCCATCAGATCAAGTAGCATAGCTTGTTGTTTAACAACTTTGCTCAGCTCATCCGACATGAAGTTTAAAGATTTTCGAATCTCCTCCAACTCCTCTTCCACCGCGTTGCTGATTTTCTTCTGTGGCATTTTGATGCTTTTGTCTTATTAGCAAATACAATAACAGTATCACTTTAGTTTAGCTTGATTATTGTCAAGTTGTTCCTTCTGAAGTAACTGCACATCACAGGGTGCTGCCATCTTCATTCCTATTTGATCAACATCCAACATTATAACACTGTAGATAATTCATAAAATATGGAAAAGCATAATAGGTCTCCTTTAACTACTACAGGGAGCTACTGTTTGTTACACAATTAATCAGAAAGGAAATGACATGGAAATGGCGATGTACTGTTCAGAAATGTGTGACATACAGTTTAGTTTTGTTAAGCACAACAACTCAACAGCTACTACTGTTACTATGACTGCTGCCCCTTTACTTCTGCTGCTACTGTGAATAAACAGCAACATTGAATTGTACGATGCAACCTTCCTCTTTAGACACTTTTCAAACTACTAGCAACAAAGTTACTTGTATGCAATCCAGGCCCTCCAGGTGGACAAGTTTAGTAGTATCAGTTAGAAAAAAGAGATTGGGCAAGGAGTCTTTTATTCATACCTCTGCCAACAAAATTGATACAGAGCTGATGCAGCCATCCTACAAGTGATCAGTAATCAACCTGGATAAGTCACCAACATTCGGAGACAGACGCTTTACATAAGGATACTGGAAACTAGGCCATAAGTGTCACAACATGACTTAAAAGCTGCTTTTATCAGCAACATCCAGTCAATGATTTTGTCTGCTGCAATGACAAAGACTTCACCTAGCCTGCATGATGGACCCCTGCCTGAGCTGCAGAACACTACCTTCAAACCACACAGCCATCCTACCATCACCCTTCACTGCATGTGCTGTTGATGGAGCTTTCCAATGTCTTATAGAGAAAAGATATAATTCTCATCTCCGTAGGTAGTAGCACTTCTACACTGTCATAGTGGCCCATCATAAAGTTATTTCCGTTATTGATTACTCCCCTAGTCTCCCACCATTTTATTTCGATCAGGTAATGACTAAACATGCGAACATATGAAAAGTATAATCTCTTAATTTAATTATATTCATGGTTATCCCTGTCATATTCCATATTTTACAATGAGCCATATTTCCAAATCTCTGCTTGTGCATTATATGCCAAGTTATGATTCTTCTATGTGTTGAAGTCTTTTAATGTAATAATCCATCAAGTTCTCTGGAGGTAGAAGAGCAACCTACGTTCTGGAAATGTGTCTACCTTAGGATGTGCTGTCATTTACAATATGACAGTGCCATGCTTGATGCTGCTGCCTCAGCTTTGTCACTGTGATGGATCTGGAGTCCTTGGAGACAGATGGATAATACTCCCCATCCACCGTATGGTGAGTTACACCATGATGAAGAATATAGTGAACAGTTCAAATACACAGTGAGCTGAAGAGTGTTTCTGCCACAACATTGTGCAGTTTATGCTTCAACCAGCTAAGCTATGATAATTAAGAAACTTTTCTTGGCTCTGCGGACTATAGGTTAATGCAACTTCCAGAATGCTTGTCAGGTGAAGTTCCATTACAGATGAAGTCTATCTGACTTTGTTCTAGCTCATATGCAGTGTGTTTATTATGCCAGTATAATTCTGAGCCACTATATAACAATGTCATAATGAGCATAATGTGCAACACTGTTTATGATTCTACAGTACCTACTACTATCTTCTACCTCCCTACAGTTCCTTGTCTATCAGGCTTGTTCATTCCTGTGCCTACATTATTGCTTAGTGATAACAACAAGCTTCAGGCTTTACAACACTGAACTCATCAATTTATTTTTATTTTTGCATGCCCTTCTAACACTTAATTATTGTTAAAGTTCTGGGCATGCAAACTATATGTTGACATCCCTTCTAATTGTGAATTTGGAACATTCTGCCACAGCCGTAGTTAACAGTTGCATAAAATCAAGCATATTGCCATGTAATCTCCACTGATAAGCAGAATATGTTGGGCTGAAGAGCTCAGCGACTTTCATGTCTAGAGCTATGAATCATGCTTCACTATCTGGCAGTCTGATGTACAGGAGTGGTTTTGGCGGATGCCAGGAGAAATTTACGTGTCCAAATGCAGAGTACAAACTATAAAGAATGGTGGAAAATCTCAATTATACAGCATCAAATACTAACAAAAATAGTTTGGGGAAGGCCCTTTCTTTTTTAAACATGATATTACCAGCAAGCAAAAATCAAGGTTCATACCAGTTTGGTGTTGGAGAACGTGACTGCCCTGACCTCAATCCCATCGATCATCCATCTTTGGCATGAATTGTTAAACCAACTGTAAACCAGGCCTTATTGCTCAACATCAATGCCCAAACTCACTAATGCTCTTGTGGCTTAATGGGAGCAGAAGACAGGTCAATCAAAACCTTCTGTCGTTAAGTTTAACTTATATTTAGAGAAGCAGAGACCTTTGACTATTCCACTCTTAACTAAGAAATATAGACCTGGATAATACATTACTATAGGATAAGGTCTAATAAGGGTACACATTGTGGCATTGTATGAATTTACATTAAGCGGGGCATACACTGTATGATTTTAGAAATATGTTTTTTTAATTACAACTCCTACTTAACAAGTTAGTCAATTGTGATGCAAAGCCAAAGTTCAAAATTTATGTGGTCACACTACATGGTCAGACCGCCAAACCACGACCTGAGTGCTCACACTGTGTGTAAAATAGAAAATAAAATGGCCCATCGACTCCTGCAACTCCATTCTCTCAATTGACAATTGCAATAAAAAACAAAAGTCCTGAGCCAGGAAGAATTTTATTTGCTAGCAATCATTCCAACAAGGTAGAAATGTGTTGCCTTGATCACCTGTGCCATCCTGTGTACCCAAATTTATATATATAAAAAAATATATATTATTATTTAAATAGAGGTGTCGGTGGCTAGGAAGACACGGACAGTATGGCTTATCCATTTTGCAGAGTGAATTGAAGAAAGTTAGCTTTGTTTTACTGTGTTAACTTGATTGTAAGTGTTGTTTTGCCATGGCAGTTGATCAGTGAAAGCCCAGCGTTAAGTATTTATGTTAAATTTAAATGTTTAAATTTTTCTGCATGATTACAAACAAGATAGATTAAGTACATAGCCAAGCTGAGCTGTAGTGTGTTTGCTTTTCAGATTCAATTGCTAAGTAAATGTAGCAGCCTTCTATAGTTGTAGTCCAATTTTGTGCTAAGTTAGACAGCATTTCAAGTGTGTAAGGAGAAGCCATCAGTGCCTGTACACCCACACAGGTAAATATTCACGTATGAATATTCAAATATTCAATACGCCACTGGCTTTGGCTGTGTTCTGTGTGTCCAAAGTAATGGTATTTTGTAAACACTGCTCTTTAAAAATTTGGAAGAATATTGTGGGATAAAGAGAGATTGCACCAATGTTTGGATTCCAGCAACAAGGAACACATTTACATTTTACCTGTTTGAAAAGATGATCAGTCAGCAGTTCAAGTACAATTGAAAATAGTAAACTCTCTCCAGTGGGTAGTGAAACGTTCAAGAAATATAAAATATTAACTTAAAGGCTTACACTGTACCATATGGCTGTAAGTAGTCTTTCTCAGAATGGAAGCAAATGGCACAAAAATGGAACAAATACATGATTGTAGGTGTGTGTGTAGGTGTGTGTGTGTGTGTGTGTGTGTGTGTGTGTGTGTGTATGTGTGTGTGTGTGTTTTCTATCATATTTAGCAGAGATCAGCACTCCCCCCTGCTGGCTGCTCTGTAGATCTGCTGGCATTGAGTTTCCTTTGAAGCCTCACAAACATTATAGCAGAAACAAAGGTTTATCAAGAAAACCATAAAAAGTAGAGTAAATCTTAAGACTTTGTTGATTTATTTTCCATCTTCAGTTTAAACAAAAAAAACATGTTATTATAAAATGTTGTGAAATGTTACTTCTCATTGATCAATGTTGATTCTCATGTTCCAGTATTTTCCTATTAAACATACTAACTACATTCTACTGGCTATGTGTAGTGCTCTGAAGTAGATAAAGAGAAAGTAAGCTTTCATAATTAGAGCAATTACACAGTTTCATATGACTATTTCAAAGCTTAGTGCCATGGTAATAATCTTAAAACAAATGCATTAAGGATTTCAATGGCATGCTGAAATCTTATGGAGGAAGAGAGAGACACAGAGAGAGTCTCTTAGTATTCCACTTGAGACACTGCACCTCCATATTGCAATTTCCGGTTTGAGTCTTATCTAGAGCAACCTGGAACTGCACTCACACAGCGAAGCCTCACGCAGCTCCCTCTACTCACCTGCTGCTATTCCATCTCTGTTTCTATTTCTCTCTCTCTCATTCAACCCTAAATTCTAGCTTTCACCCTGACTCCTTGCCTCCAATGTCAGGATTAGTATGCTAAGAACCAGTAAAGCTTCACCTGGACATCAGTCACTCAGACAATCAGTCAGCTGTCTCACTGTCAGTCAGTCGGCTGATCAGTCCCCCAGCTCACACTCTTGTTGAATTACTCATTGAATTGCTCGGTTGATTGCTCAGCCACTTACTCACTCAGTCAGTCATCATTTTTTTGTTTTTACTCTCACTAGTCTCACTCTGCTGTTCACCATGAGAAACATATATGCACACAGCATACAGAAGTAGACATATTATAGGGCCTACTTTCTCTATTTTTTTATACTCCCCATTGAAGAACTGGCTTCAGCTCGTTTTAACCCTCATACTGAAAAGACAAAAGAGTTTGTTTGAGCAACTGCTCAGTGCGCTCTAGGACAGAAACAACCTAGAGGAATTTTCAGCAGAATGACAAGGTGGAAGGCATTTACTTCTTCTGACTGTAGAGCCAGCTCCCAGGTCGTCAGTCATACAGACTCACAAGGTACCCTTAAAAGTCCACCAGGCTGCCAGAAACCCTTTAGAAAGTCAGGTGGCATAGTATAAAAAAGTGATAAAGTCAGGGCTTTCACCCAGGAGACCACTGTTCTGAACTCAAACTAACTGAACTCAAAATAATCTTTTCCTAAACCTGCAAACGTTTCAATACATTAACCACACTTTAGAAAGGCTTTTTGACAAAAAGCTTGGTATGAGACACTGAGGGCCATGAGAAATGTGTTGGTATTTTTTGACCTGGTAATGAGATCAGGTTGCAGCAATACTCCTGGCTTGCTCTTTGTACATCTGGAAAGAAACGGTAAAATTCACACAAACACGATTTACAAGATAATTATACACTGTGTGTTGGCTAACATTCACACTCACTGTCTGTTATTTTTATGAACAGATGTTTGACAGTTTTATAGCTGTTCAATTCATGATCCTCAAATTATCACCACAGCAACAATGGCAGAATAAAATTCTGACTTTTAAATTGTCCTACATCTACCTACATTATGGAGCGTTTAAGGTGACTTCATTAATATCAAACATCAGATGCATTTATTTAATTGTTGGAGAGAGAGTTCAGAATATAGAGAATTGCAATGACAGGTAGAGCAGAAGACTGATCCCCTTTCTCCCATGATTACATTCTGTTCAGGCCCTGTTGCAGCGAGAAGGAGGAAGATCAAGCTTCAGCCACAGAATATGAATTTTATATCTGCAATGCAGCCAAGAGGTACCTTCATGTAACAGTCAGCCTGCTTTGGCACTGGACAGTAAAGATCTGTTGTTGTGCACCAGCTTATTTTTATGAAAAAGAACTCATAGGTATTTATTAAATGTCATTGTTGTCATTTTATTTCTTCTGCTCATACCCTTCACTGGACTTGAATTAGAATTAATTTTTAAGTTTTTCTAAATCTTTTTTTTAAATGTTTCTTTTTGTCATTTGTCATTCTGCAGTGAGTTATTATGTTTGCATATCTGACACCATCACGATCATTCTTAAATCATGAGACAGTACACCTTTTGTAGACCCCTACAAAATGCCTGAGCATTTATTACTCAATGACCAATGGCCAATGCAATGACACATAAAACAAACACAAAGAGAAAAGAAATAGCTGAAGACAGAAACAGAAACAGAAATTAAGCCTGAGACACATGTGTTGAGCTGTATGGTACGTGGTCCAGTTGTAGCTTGTAGTAATGAAATATTCATGGAGTTGTGCATTTTTCAGTAATGATGGGCTACACTGAATGAATTAAAGTCCGCCTAACAGCAGCATGATGGATGAGTGGATTAATGCTGACAGGTGCTTTTTATTGCATAATCATCTGAAAGGTTTTACAAAGTCATATAATGGAGGGACCCATTTATTTATGTGATAGATTCTTTATTTAAATAAAGTTTATTACGGCATAAAAACAGGGGAAAAAAAAGATTTTGCATGCATTATCTGCATTATTTCAAAATGAATTTCCAAAAAGTATTTTATAGAAAAAAATGTATGGTTTAACTGTTCATAAAATGCATATTTTTGGTATAAACACACTATAGTTTTATCTGTACACTTACTTACATTTTTCAACAGCAAAAAAATCACCTTGATTTTAAATCACAGTGACCTTTTTAGGGTAAATTCAATTGACCTTAAAATGCAAATTAAATTCTAACTGTAGGTGCCAACTGATGGGGGAAAAAGTAACATCACAATAAAACAACAACCTATCAAACTGGTTAAAATCAGCCTGAAGGCCACAACAAGCCCTTGCCAAGCCTTATATTCTTTGTCGCCATTTCTGCCCAGACCTGGCTCAAGAATTAAGAGCTCTCTTAATATAATGACACTTCACTACAGCCCCAAGGCATGTAAACATCCCATTACATTATGGGTGCCCTCCCTTGATTGCAGTGCAGTGTTGCCGTGCTGTTTATTTTCAGAGCTTTTTTGACTTTTTTACTATAGCTGGCCAATGTGGTCTACAGTTGGTGTCACCCACATGTTCACTCATTATTATAAGAAATATGGCAACAACTGTGTGTGTGTATGTGTGTGTTTGTGTGTGTGTGTGTGTGTGTGTGTGTGTGTGTGACTAAAGTCTCATTAAAGGGTCAGTTTACCTAATTTACAAAAACATATTTGGCATGAAGTAAAAGTTGAAATAATCTACACCTGGAACAGCTTCAACATTAAAGTGATGCAAACGTTAAAGCATTAATATCTATAATCCAATAATATAATTGTTTATTATACATTATTCTGAAATGGGATAAGTACTTTTGTACTTTTACTTAACATACGATTATGAATTATTCACTTTTACTTTTAAAAGAGTATTTCTCCAATGTGGTATTGTTTTTTTTGCTTAAGTAAAAGATTACTTCCATCACTTTGCTGGGATTACCACAAACATTTATATTCACTTAACTTCGCCATTGTACTTCTGGAGGCAACATGGAATTGAAAAACATCTTGAAGATTGGTGTGGAGGGAAATCTGCCAAACCAGACAGCTCAAGGTCAAACAATACTAACAAAAACATGCATAAAACAAAATACACACTCCCAGACGCACTGCTTCCAGGAAATACTGTATGTAAGCGTAAACCTTTCGTGCTAGTAAACTCAAAATACACGCACACACTTTTAGCAGCCCATCATTAAGGTTGTCAACATATTTGACCTTCCTGATGCAAAACATCAGATTTCATTATCAAATCATCTTGGTTTCAACTGTGTAAAATCAACTGCAGCACTAATAGGCCTTGAGAGAATGGAAACAGAAGCTGTTTCACAATACAGCATATAATCACCAGGGGGGAAATCATTGTGTTTGTATATAGTTATCTCTGAAGAGGCTCAGCAATGCATGTTCCACATAAGCAAAAACTAGCAAAAAAAGATATCTTGTTGATATTAATCTAGAGGCCAAACGTATCTGTCAAGTCACAGAATGAAAAAAAAAGTCTGAGTGAGGTGAGTGAGGTGGAGGGCTGGTTCAACATGCACCTACACATCTCAGACAACATCTGTAATCTGCATAACAATGTAATTATAATCTGCTTGACTCTATCCTCTATAGTTTCCCTCTTGAGTAACAACTGCAGCAATACCAAATCTGTCTCTGATTGTTTTGGCAAAGCAGTGGCTATTTAATCAGGTGAAGTGAGTGACGACCGCATTGAAGAACAACCCCCCCTTCAAGCATTAATCACAAGGTAATTGGATTGAAAATTAGGGAGACGTTGTCTTTGTATTCCATTAGCTTGAAGTGGAATCCTCATCACTCTCTGGCAGTGAGCGCTCCTTTCTTTTTTTACATACCTCGTGCTTTCTCTCACTCCCCCTGAGGCTTTTAGAAGAATATAGAAAAGGTGGAGAGAGAAGAGACAGAAAGAAAAAGAAAGTACAACACATAAAGGGAGAGTGGGTAAGAAGGGAGTAAAAAGGGGGAGTTTGGTAAATTTAATACTTAATTTTGTATAACTGGGGCTAGTTTCCTCAAAGGGTAAATTGATACAGTCATTGTGATGAATGGTCTCAATTAATCAACCCAGTGTGGGACAGGGGTGAATACACATGTAAGGAGACACCCCCTTGTTGGCTAATTTCTCAGACATCATCTTACATCTCTTCAAGTGAAGGAATTACACTCTTAAACCTTCTGGGTTAAAAATAACACATTTTGGGTCAAACCTACCCAGCCTGTAACCCAGCTTAAACCCAGGCATCGGGTTATAAAAAACCCCCAGCAGTTTTAAGAGTACATGTAACATTCTCGTTAAAATGTCTTTCTCCTCTTCACATATTTCTTAATCTGAACAGTTCTAAAACACATACAGACACCACTAATCTGTGAAAACACATTCTTAGATCATTTCTTTCATTATTTCTTTGTACAGTAAAAGTTCCAGTGCCGGGATTGAAATGGAACTTTAACATCCAAACACTGTATACACACTGGATCTCTATGAGATAAGTCAGATGGCAAACTAAAGAATAAAATTATATTAGTTTTAGTTAGCTTTTTATAACTTAAAGGTACAATGTGTATGATTTGGCCAGACTCTTTGTTTAAAACTATTAAAAAATGAACTAACATTATCAACAGAACGTGAAGAAGAGCAGGTCTGACAACATGATAGTGAGTCACTGTAGCATCCAATCTGCACTTAGCCAAACATGAAAGGACAAAGATGTAGAGCTGCAGCAAGGGCTTGTCAGTCAGTGCTGAGTTTGCAAGTTTTGCTGCCACTGTAGGACATGCTTGGAAGGGGAGGGCGAGACCATTGGTATTCAGTTGGTTGCAATCAGGTCACCGCTAGATGCCACTGAATCCTACTCACTGATACTTTAATGTGTATTTTGCTGGTAACAACATGCACAAGTTTGATGAGCAGAGTCAACATGTAACACATACACACAAAAATATGGCTCACTTGCCATAGAGATGCCATAGAGATGGATATGTTCACAAATCCAAACTGAGAAGCCACTTTGCATCATAGTCTAATGCACTGGGGATGCCCTGTAGCATAATCTTTGAATGCTTAAGGTAGGTGTAGGATATATAGTAAAGTAAAATAAGGAGAGGGGGCAGAAATCCGACTTTCACCCACTGGTGTTCATTTCCCATGTAAAAGAAACAACACTAAGCATATACTGCTGGAGCATGACCAGTTGGCTAACAACAGCATTCCACAAGTTGTAAATTATGCTTCAGAACACCTCTGTTTTTCCTGCAGTCACATGTTTAAATGTCACCGTTAAGGCCCTGCACAGCCAAGGTTAACACAAACAGGGAATTTTAATTTTTTGTGGCTGAATAGACTTCTTCTAAGGCCATGTTCAGACTGCACTTGACTGACATCTCTCTGACTCTACTGTTAGCTTTGTTACACTTGGTAGGGTGTTACCATTGTTATCAGTACATGGAGTCTGATGACCATCTTCAACCTGAGCAGAGGTCTAATCATTCAGAATAACTTTACAGTTTATGAAAGACATACATATTTATGTTGGTAGGATGTGTATGTGTGTTTGTGATATTTGCAGTGTGGGGCATTTGATTGATGCACATATTATATTCTGTTTCCTTGACAAAGGATCTCTGCTGTTAACCCTACTAGCCTCAAAAATAATGTTTGACATGTATTGACATCATTGTTAACCTCCTATGTTCCCCTGTTCTATGGTTAGGGTTAGGGTAGGGGTTTAAGGATGCTGGGAACATAAATACCCTCCCAATTAAGAATAAGGTTTAAACATTCCCATAAAGCAAATACAGTATGAATTTGCAAATGTAAAAGCCAGCATGTGGGGGGAATCAAAGTTTTCTAACAACAAAGTCAATTTGATGGATTTACTTTTCAAAAAACTGTGTGTGTGTGTGTGTGTGTGTGTGTGTGTGTGTGTGTGTGTGTGTGTGTGTGTGTGTGTGTGTGTGTGTATACAGACTTGTTTTACTACATGTGTGGGGTCCAGGAACCAGGATTCCACTATATTGGATGGGTCAGACAGCTTCGTTGACAGCAAAATGTTTAGCATTGCTATTTTGGCAAGCATAATTTTTATTTACCATGAGTAAAGGGTGGCATGTGTTTCATCATACATTTCAAAATCTTGATAGGAACATTTCAAACAATATTTCCACAAAGTTCCAAACGATGATCACTTAAATTAATTCATAAATTGATAAATATGCTTCACTAAAGCATGAACAGGTGTTAGTGGGACGCTGAACTAACATAATTTAACCTTTAGAGTCATGGGAGTTGTCATTAGGGTTGTGTATGTGTGCACAATTTTACACTGACTGAGATGTATGACAATGAACAACATTAAGTGTACATCTGTACATCAAGATTAATAAATCTGGCACAGATTGCATTTTGGCTTTGTGCATGCACAGGCTTTTTAGTTAAGAATCTACAAAGTTTTATGCATCTGGTCTCAGGAGTCTAGCCGAGGCTTTCAATACTGAGAGCACTTAGTAAATTGCGTAAGAGTAATTTATACTGGATTAATATGATATTCAGCACATCTCCCCATTCTAAGAAACCCCCATTATATCTCTTTTCTCATATTTCTCTTTTTACTCAAGCTTCAGTGTATTACTTTTTTATCACTTTAAATTGGATAACCCAGAATAATAGTGTCTGTGTCTATTATTAATACACTGAATCCATCATGGCAGGAAGAATCAGGGTTTGGGAACCCTATAAAAGATTTCAAGGTCTTGGGAAACTTACAATTTCTCTGCACACACACCCTCTGCCTACCTGTTTGAATGTATCTGATAAGGATTTGAATACGGATTTTTATACAAAACTCCCAGCTGCAGATTTCTTTTCGGTGACTGTAGGTAAGAGTCATCTACCTCACTAGTGACACAGTTCACAGTGGAAAGACAGGCCTAATGTGTCGTCACCCAGGTATCTATTTTACTTTTTTATATTTTATGAGGGATTAGGTCTAACATATTTTGAACAGTTTTTGAAAAGTAAATCCATCAAATTGACTTTGTTGTTAGAAAACTTTGATTCCCCCCACATGCTGGCTTTTACATTTGCAAATTCATACTGTATTTGCTTTATGGGAATGTTTAAACCTTATTCTTAATTGGGAGGGTATTTATGTTCCCAGCATCCTTAAACCCCTACCCTAACCCTAACCATAGAACAGGGGAACATAGGAGGTTAACAATGATGTCAATACATGTCAAACATATTATTTTTGAGGCTAGTAGGGTTAACAGCAGAGATCCTTTGTCAAGGAAACAGAATATAATATGTGCATCAATCAAATGCCCCACACTGCAAATATCACAAACACACATACACATCCTACCAACATAAATATGTATGTCTTTCATAAACTGTAAAGATTTGGGGCTAAATAATGCTTCAGTTGAGTTTGACCTTTTAACAAGTTTGTGGCAGCTCTCACAGCTTGACCTTTCCTTTAGTCGATTGTGCCTCCACCATTACAGAGAGGGGCTTGTTACCAGCTAATTCATGGCTGTCAGATTCCCACCTGTCTGACACATACACACTGGATGCATGTGTGTGTACTTGTACCAGAGTTGGCGTATGTATGCTAACCAAAAATATCCCGCAAAGCTGATTAGACAAAAACAAGCCTATATGCACAAAGAATGATGCATACTAGTTCACACTAACATTAAGCATACTGTACATGAAAACTAATGCATGTTAGAGGTGCTTCCACTCCATGTCAAATTGATTCATACTGATCATCATAAATGAAAAGACAAGATTATCTGCACCTTAGCTCATTTACAATTAAGAAAAATATAGCTGCAAGTGGCTATTAGAAGGGTTCAAGTACAAAGTGACAGTGTGATTGATGAGGACCTTCAAAAACAAGATATCACGGCTGAAAGATTTGCCACAATGCTTAAACCACACAATGGATAGAGTGTCCAAGTCCCATGTTTTGTAAACCCAATCCTCCCTAAGACTTTTTGCAGCAGTATGATAATTTCACTTAATTTCTCTCTTTGCAACTAAGAGGGGACTGTTATTATTAAGAATTAAAGGAAAAACCTCATCATTCTTAGATTGTTCTATTGGTGTTCCGCAAGGTTCAGTTTTAGGCCCTCTCTTATTCAGTATTTATATAAATGATCTACCATCACTCTGTCCAGAAGTTCATTTTCAAATGTATGCAGATTACACAGTTATGTCCATGTTAAATCTAACCAGTAAGCTGCATCCATACTCACAGGAGCTATGGAGAAAATTGCAGACTGGGTGACATATTCTTGTTTGACACTAAATTTATCCAACACATTTTGTATGTATTTCTCTATTAGAGGCTAATTGAGTAATTGCACTCCTCCTGAGATTAGTATTAAAGTACAAAGGGTACAGAATTTTCAGCAGGTTAACTATCTAGGTGTATTTCAAAAACAATAAATTTATATTGTATATATTGTAACTATATTGTAATATAGTTAAAAAGCATAACCTGTTGACTTTGGAAAACTTCCTGTTTATGTCCAATGTTAGGTTAGTATATAAGATCATTCATGACTTAGCACCACAACCTCTCAAACAATATGTTGCAATAAGTATACGCGGCTCTAGGTTAACAAGAGCTTCGACTATAGACTGTTGTTGTTGTGTTAAGTTTCGGTCTACGACATTGGGACAAAACTACTTCTCAGTAAAGGCAGCTGGGGTGTGGAAATCTTTACCACAAAGTGTCAGAGAATGCAGTACTTTCAAAAATGTTAAAAGTTGTGTGAAAATATGGTTATTGAGATATGAGACACTGAATGTGGCCAGTATATTTTTTACTGTGTGCATGGTAAAATTCTTTACTGACAGTTTGTTTATTTTTGTATTTGGCTTGTTGATGTTGCGTTTTATATGGGAATTTATTGTGGTTTTGGGAGGTGGTATCTTTGAGTCTGTTTGTTAGTTTGTTATATCTGGCTTATTTGAATTGGTTGGCATTTATCTATTTATTCAGTAAATGCTAGGTTTGGTTTTGGTATTTGTTTTTCACTGTAATATTTTGCGCGCTATTTGCACCTGCCCAGGGACTGGATGGGAATTAGCTTTTAGCTCTATCTGGCACAGTACATATAGTGGGCATTCCCTGTTAAATAAATAAATAAATAAATAAATAAATAAATAAATAAATAAATATCTCTTTGTCTTTTTAGGACAATCTCATTTTGGCCACACAAGTAGCCCCTTCAGACCATACAGCTAAATCCACAAACAGGAGTGTCTTCAAGTGTGCTTGCTAGGTGTGTCTCTCTCCCATGTTTCTGTAGTTTGTTAATGCATTTGCAGGCATGTTGAAGTAATTTTCAAGAGTTTCTCAGTTTTGGATGTACATTATAGTTCTTTGTTGATGGACAGTGTTTGTATTAGCTTTACTTTGCTGCTTTTTGGTACTACAGCCAGATATCAAATGGAATGCTCCACACATTGTGGAGTGGAAAAACAATACAACACTGGCTTAATATATCCTTTCTAAATGGCCTGAGGTTGTACAAATTATCATTGCTGCAGTTGTATGCTTGATTTGTTTAGCTATTTGGAAATCAACAAGGTGAGATTTCAGAGCTGTGGGATTACTGGTAAGACAGGCTGCACACGGTAAAAAGCAAAGCTGACATCCAAACCACCACTAAGATAAGGAAATAATGAGTGTGAGATTATGTGTTAAAACACATTTTAGGAAAGTAACTTATTTAAAGATAACTGGCTGGAGGGATTGTTGTCACTATGTGACAGTATTACAAAGTAGTTTACATGCAATTTGGTCCTGCAGAAGGGGAGCGGACGTGTGAAACATACTGTAGGTCTGCTGACCCAACATCCCCCTCAGCACCTCACAGATGTCTTTATCTTACTAGGGTGCTGATGTACTTAATAAAAAGGGGAAAAGAACAAATATCACAGTTTATAACTGGTGTGGTTGTTATATTTTCCACAATCTACATTACAATCTATTTTGCGCTGGGCACTGGGCGCTTTGTGGTCCCCGAGAGTTGAAAAAAGTTAAACTCTGGGTGAAATACAGCATCACTGTCACTTTTTTACCCAGCCAGCGATTCATAGTGGAGGAGGGGCGGGACAAATCCCACAGTCACTAACATGTAGAACAACTAAACAGTGGCTGAAATATGACAACATTTCACAAGGTTGAGCGGCAGCAGGGGGAAGGTGAAGATGTCCATCCTCTGTTTCCTGGGGCCATACATCCAGGACAGGCACACCTCTAGCAAATTCAGGCAGAATAAGCCAGCTGATGAGGATGTCAATATAGAGGCTCTCCTTGAGTTTCTAGTAACAACAGTGGAGGTAATTTAGAGCTGCATATCAATATAAAAGTGTTGCTATTAATACTGTGTTAAGAATAGAACACATACACATTTTATTTCTATCAAAAGAAGGTATTGTTATTATTATTAGGCTATAATTATTGTATATAGAACTACCAGTTTCTAATTTACAGTTAAGTTGAATGAAGATTAAAGCGGAGCTACCCTGTGTACGCGGCTGGCAATCACCGCACACAAAAACACATGATTCGACTATCTGTCAACTATAGGCAGGACCTGACGATTCTGATCCGACAATGTAAATCCTTAGTCAGGGACAGCCCTAGTAGTAGTAGTACTACTATACTTTATCAGTATGTTATTTATTGTTAGTAAAATTAGGTAGCTACTTCTACAGATATTATATATCATAGCAACCAGCAAAAACAATGCTGCACCTCCAAAGCACGCCCAGCTAGGTGTTTTTATGCGGCATTCAGACCAAATGCGAATTTAATGCAAGCTCTCCTCACGGGGGTTTTATCGCTGGGCAATTACTGACTGTTCACACACAACGCGATAAGGGGAATAAACACAACTCGCTATTAGCACAGCTGTATGAACCCAAAGTAAACATTTTGCTGTGATTAAATAACAATAAACGGATCAAACTGATGCCGAACTAACTACAATATGATGGAGATTTGTTAAACATATGAATTCATGCTTTGTCAGGTCTGCCAGCAAGACAGCAGGATAACAACTTCTAAAATGTTTGTTTTCTGAACGGAGTTCGGATCGATCAGGGCTATGCTATGCTAATTTGGTCACAGCAAAGTAAAACGATAGCTGGAATAAAGTTATATACATGTTTTCTGAACTCACCAGTTTGTTTTCTCCCAGCAATGTCCAGCTTTGTCCAGTTATTTTTATTATATGAAGTTGCGCCAAAAGACGCTAACAACACTGTAACCAGATGTGCACCGAATCTAGCTGCTAAGCTCAAGTGATGATAAATCAACATTGTAATCCCAAAAACTAAAGTAAAAAGCTAATTTAATAAAAGCAGCGTACTCCTCCCGCGCGCAAACGGCGTAGTTGTCAGAGCATAATCCAGTCCAAATACAGGTGTTTATTTGTCCAAAAGCTGGAGCACTGCTCCAGCTTTTGGACTGCTCCCTTCTTCTCTCCCAAAAGTTTAGCAGCTCTCCGCTGGGCAGCAGATTTTCAGTCGCCCGCTCTGCCTGGCCCTCTCCACACAACAAATTGTAGCTGTCGGTGACGTACAGACAATCTCAACGTTGATAGGCTATCACGACTCAGTTTCATGTGACTAGTACAGTTCCACAGCAGTTGTTATTTAAATGATATTGTTAAAAATAAGTCTTCTATCATGGGGTTTTGTCTGTAGATTTTCACAGTTGCTTCATGCTTGTTAGTTTTACTGCATCAGTTTACTGCTGACCAAGCTAGCCATTATATTAGCTGTCTCTATAATACTTTCTATGGGGACAGAGGGACCTAGTGCTGATCCTCCATTGGTGATAATTTGTTTCTTGCTGGCACGAATGACAAAGAAACACAGCTAGACAACTATACTAGTTCATCCAGTCACTATTTTATTTTGAACAATATCTGTGTAATCCAATCATTTTATGATTTTTTGTCCACTAGTGTTTTCACAGTTTCACATTTTCATCCAGTAAAAAAAGGCTCTGTGCTGTCTTTATTGGAGGTGTGTTTAGCTTGTTGCATAGCTATACACCTACATGAAGAAGACACCCTATCACCACAGTTGCAGTTTAGACACAGGCAGTGGCCATTCTGGGCAGTGTTCGTTCACTGTAAAGTTCCACATCATTCTTACATTTTGGATATTATTCAACTTTCAAATCCCATTAAACATTCAACTGAAGTAAAGTTATAATGGGAGTCAATTATAAAAAAAAAATAACTTCAAACCCACTTATCTACCTCTTTCCACTGATTCATATATTCAGGTAGAAACTCCATTCCAGCTTTAAAATGTTCACAATCCTTGGAACTTTCTCATTAATTCAACTTTATCATATATACTTTTTACACAATCGCAGTTTAAGTTTCATGTAATTTTCAGTGCTTTTAGTATAATGAGTGTGTATGGCCTCAACAGTCTCCCACTCAACAACTCACCACCTTTTTATCATTCCCACAGTTTTTACTCTTTATACATTTTACACCAAAACTTGGGGAAATTTTTGACTGTCGCAGACATGTAACTTTGGAATCAAACAGACTCACACAGGCAGCACAGTCAGTTTCAAAGTGTCAGCAGTGACAGCCAAGTGCCACATAGACATCCATATTAACTGAAACTAATTAGTGCAGTTCCACACACATACACAGCACAGAGGCATTCTCACATTTTTTCAAGCAATTTTCAAGTTGTATCTTTTTATTTATACTTTTATCTATAAACTACATTTAAACCATAAAATGTGTTCACATCGTTCATGCAGTGTGAGGTAGATTGAACTTTTCAATCCAAAACATACCTTGAAGTTACTCTGCCATGCATTCACCTACAAAAGGGAATACACATGTGTCCAAACAGACACACACACTCACGTAAAAAGTGTATTTTTTGTATTATTTCATTAGTCCCTAATGGTTACTGTATGTTAACAGCCAACTAGGGTTGGTCCTAATTTTTTAAAATAAAAGCCCCAGAAGGTAAGTATTTCTAAACAGGGAACTAGGGATGGACCTACACACACCCTTGCTGTCGATCCAGCTAATTGAGAAGAGCTAATTAGGTCATTTTGACACACACACACATACACACACATACGCTGACTTTTTCAAGTATCATTAGTCAAGTAATGCAGGTCAGCTCCTAGATTTCACTTTAATTTTCATCATTCAGCCCATTCCCACTTTCTCAACTATTCGTATTCCTTTTTTTAAACATTTTTTAACTCTTATCTACTCATTCACACTTTCTGCAAACCTTATGATGTTCCATGCAATCCAATTAAGCATCAGCATTTCAACAGACAGCATTCACACTTCAGCATTCTACAATTTGTAGAATCAATTTGTCATTGATTGAAATATTTATTTTTAGATAATTATTAATAATTTCGACTGTAAAAATCCTTCTGAGAACATGAATTTTGAAGGAAATTGTTGCTTGACATTTCTGTTATAATGCTTCATCTGCTAGTCTGCTGGTACTCTGAATTCTGATCTGCAAAGTTGCACTCCCCTTAGGTGGCCTTCCTTAGCTCTCTCTCTTTATAGATTAGACTGCCTATATCTTATATGCTGGCTAGCTAGCTAGCTAAGATTGGCCAATGTGATAGCATAAAATAAGGCAATATCGTGTGACACAATGCAAACATGATTAGTTGCATCATATGTTTCATTGTTTAGAAGTATATGTGGACTTTTTTTAATAGGTAATCCCCTCTGGTTATACTATCAGTCATTAATGATTTTGACACCTTCAAAAGACTCTTGAGCCCTCACACAACAGCAATAATACCTATTTGGATTCTATCACTTGACAGAAGGCTTCCCCATCTCTGCGTTCTTTTAAATTGTTTCTCAAGGTGTACTTTACCATATGTTTTTTGCTTAATTAGTTATACTGTCTATAATGTCTGTTCTTTTAAGTTCTACTTTCATTCATTATTTTTATAATAAATGCCCTCAGCACATCCCATTCAAGTCAACTGTAATCTAAATGCTGTACAAATGGCAAAGACACCACTTGGCGGATTTGAGTCTTTTTAAATTCACGTACCAGTCAGACAGTAGATTTAATACTGTTAGCCTGTGAATATTCTGGGTACATATAACTCAGAGGAGACCCTGGCACAGCTGGAGGATGTGGCTGGGCAGAGGGATGTCTGGGCTACTTTTCTTAATCTGCTAAGAATGCAACCCAGGGAGACAAGTTTCAGAAAATGGATGGTGGATGAATGGATTGAAGTTAACAGTATTTGTAACCAATGTCAGTTTCACAAGACATATAATTTATTTGACTGCTATTGCATTATGTCATAAGCATCATAAGCATTACATTTTAGTTTATCAAACATTTCTTTGAATATTATCTAATTATTTGATGATCATTTATTACCACAATATGGAAACTGCACTAGTGCTTGAGGTATTTCTTAGTTAATCTAAAGAAGCTAACTCTTAACACAGTTGTGAGAGATAACAGCAAAGTCTATAGATAAGATACAGAGTGAAACCATTCACTTGCATTAAAGGCTCAGTGTGTAATATATGTTGAATTTTTGCTTAAAACATTGAAAAAATGAACTAACATTATCAAAAGAATGTGACGTTATGTCAAAGACATCTATATAATGTGTTGCAGAGATATCTACTGACATTAGTATTCAAATCCCATCCTGTGTTGTAATACCTCTTGTGCCTTGAGAGCCATAGTCAGTCAGTGTAGTATCCAGTCTGCAGGTAAGTAAGTAATAAAACATTAACTGTTAAAACTGATCACTGCCACAACACCGAAGGATGTTAAAAAATATTCTTAGATGTCTTAATTGATGTAACAGGGAAAGGTAATAGTATCAGAATGTGATCTTGAAACCTAATAAATGATCTAGCTACACACTTTCTGTGTGCTGTGTCTCAGTACAGCCCACAACATATTTAGCGCGCTGTTATTAGTGCGCTGTTATTAGCAGACTTTTTAGGTCTTCAGCCACTTACTCAGTGTTTGCCATTATCAGTCAATACATTCTTTCATATATTGGTAGTCCCAGGCTGGATCTCCATAGTTTGAAGGAACCTTTATTTTCTTTATTTTACCCATTTGCTGTTTACTTTTATCAGCAATTCTTCATACAGTCATTCAGTCTTTATTCATTTAATGCATGTAAGCAAAGTGAAGAAAACAAAAACTTTTTTGTCTACTGATAACTCCTGCAGGCTACTAGCGTCCCATGTGTTCTGTCTCAATACAGCCCAACAGTGGCCGTGACATAATAGATGGTCCTGTGCTAAAATAATAATATTAATAAAGAGACTTATCAAAGTCCCTGACAGAGGCATATACAGCATGTTGCATGCTCATAGACCTGTTAAATTCTAAAATGATCGACATTTAAGTGACTACTAGCCACTGTAAATGTAAACAACCTTACCAGTTGCTACTTAATGCTTACTGCTTTCTCCACACTGGTCTTTGTGGTCACTTATTTAGATGTAGATATACACATGTCTCTACCACCCATGTTTGTCTACTATAGTAAGCTACAGCTGAGCCCAATTACACAATTCTTGAACAAGGTGAAATGCTGCCCCCTATTTGTTGGAGCATGTGGTCAGGAATTACAGATTTACAGAAGTACATTTAACTTTAAATAAAGAATTTTGAGAAACAATAAAGCCTCTCTTTGCTGTAAGCATGAGTGACATTCTGATTGTTCTCCATATGCCTTTTCATTTGCGTCATTTGTTGCATTAACAATGATGGGCTTTTGTATGTTTCATCACCAGTTATGCAAGGCCCCATAGGGAACAGATGACCTAGAAACTGATTCTGTCAATTGGCTTCAAAGCAATTTTCAGCAGGGTTTTAGTGGTCTAATCTCTGCTGTAATACAGTGCAGGTGCAAGTGTAACACATTGTTACTGCTTGTGTGGGTGTACTGTAATGTGCAGATGGCATTACTGAGATCTTTTCAGAGAACCACATTGTGAGGACTCACTTTCCATTTGGCTTGAAAAAGGTTTGAGCGGTTGAGTTTAGGGTAAGCCTTGAGGGAACAAGTGAGTGACAGTGATAAAAAAAGCTGTGTGTGAGTTCGTGTGAATGAAAGGAGACACTTTAAATAAATAGCAAACAAAAAATGAAAAAAACAACTCCTGCAAAATAAAATAATGGGGTTTGATCTCTTATTACAGTTCCATGTAACTTTAGAGAGAATTTTAAGTCCTTCAGCTAAACCTATAAAATGTCATCTCTAATAAGATAAAATGTGTGCAGTAATTTTGCCTCTTGTAACTACTTCTTCCCAACCTCTCCCAAACATACGTGGATTTCCGCTATTAAAATTTCTTCCAGCACAATGTGCTTTTAAATAAAACAGCACTTGTGTTGGTTGGTTTCCCAGTGTGAATCCAAAGGGAGGACCCTCAAGGGAACTATGGGTGCTGATAAACCGCTGAGAGGACACAGCTGCAAATGCTCACGTGAATTAAATATGGCAAGCTTTTCAGTTCGACTGCCTTGAAAAGAGAGACTCACTTTACTCAGTCACTGCTGTTTATTACTCTATGGTTATGGTCTTTATTTATACAGTATAATAATAGCAACTATGTGTTTTACAAATACAAAAGGAAAACATTCTATATTAATAATTCAATGATATGAAATAAAATTCAAGATCAAATTCAAATCATTTAAATTACATAAATTATTCATGTCAAAAAATTAAATGAAATATAAAGAAAAGAAAACATATTTACAATGTTTTCAGTGGTACTGACATTGTAACAAAACAAACAACAAAAAACTGAAGTGAATAAAATCAGACTTCATGAATTGATTGTTTGTAACTGTGTTCAGGGAGGCTGACACACTGGATGGCCACTGGCTGAAATCCAGTAACTGCAGAAGTCCAAAAGTCAAAATTGTCAAAAATGTATTTATTTTCTTTATTCTTCATTGGTGAACACAAACAAAAATGTGGGAAAATATTTTGGATCCCCAGTATATTGAAAAACTATAAAGATTAAGGTTTAGGTGTTGTCTATACTCAGTTTAGCAAAAAGCATTTTTCTGCAATATGATAAACAGGACCCTATGTTTGGACATTATTTAGAAGACTGACAGCAAGGGGCAACACATGATGGAAATCAACAATGCCAAACAAAATTAAATTAAAAATGTATGGCTCACCCAGTATCACATGTTGATATACAGTATATGGACAACTTAGTATTTGCCATAACACTAACTGGTGTTTTATGCTCTGGCAACACAGTGCAGTGTTTGTTTATGACACTGTGAATGGCAATTTTCAAGTGTGATGTGATGTCATAGTAAGGAGATGTGCACACAAATATTTTTTATGACATATTACTCCAGCATTCAAATTAGTCCCATACCCATAGTCTCAACCATTCTTCACTTTTGTCACTTCATCAAAGATGTAAAACATCGTAGCACATAACACAACATTTGTCTCTCATGAACAGAAATCCAGTAAATGTTTCCAGAATATGACCATCCCCGTGGGTTTCTCAAGGGCATGTTATCCTGCCTGTCCTCAACAGAAAAACAACCTTATAGGTTGTGTGTTGAAGAAGTTATTACAACCCATTTTACATTTATTGTGGCAAGGACCTCTAGTAGCCGAATGATGGAGGCAAAGGAAGAAGTCGGGTGACGTATGATAAATAGAGCGAAAGTCCATCAAAAAAGTGTACTAGCTTTTGTTGCCAGCGGTTTAGACATCAATGGCTGTGTGATGTGTCATTTTGAGGGAACAGCAAATTTACACTGCTGTAAAAGCTGTACACTCACTACATTGTAGCAAAGTGTAATTTCTTCAGTGTTGTCACATGAAGATATAATCAAATATTTACAAAAATTGAGGCTATAAAACTGACTGGACTTAGCTATTAGACTCTGACTTCAAAAGTTTAAAAAGAAAGCAGTTTTCACTCCAACTGCACCATTATATCCAGTGTACTGGAGCCTGAGCCCCAGACCTCTGTTTTATTTGGGCTCTCCCCACTTTTTCAGATCAATCTAACACCCTTAAGGTGAGTAGGCTACTACACATTGTAAATCACTAAATGCATCTGTTAACAATTGTGTGATCAAAATTCAGTTATATCCACTCATATATTTTCTGCTGAGAGTCCCATTTTTCAATTCCTACTTCCCTCGTCCTATTCCACATTTCGGCAAAAAATTAGTCCATAAATTTACTAGAATGCAGGAAAACCTTCTCTGAAACTAACAGTTTTGTCAGGGAAGATTCCCAGATGCTTGGTCTTTGGTCTCCTGATTTAGACTATAATGTCAGGTTGGAAATGTGTTGATCAACCATACCTATTTATTTACAGCATTCCAGGATGGTTTGCTATTTGCCAATGATGCAAATTTACGTGTCAAAGTTTAGCAAATTTGACATGAACAATTTGCTTGGATTTACTTTACCTCTACAACCACAACTGTGGATCATTGCAATTCCACTGAAATTAATTGATTTTGCCACAAAATTTTGTTGTGTTGGTGTGACTGGGCTTTCAGGAGTGCAGCGGTTTGGCCCAGCAATATGCCTGTTTTCACTTTAAAAAGCATAAGCAAAAAGCCAAACAGTTCCTGCAGCTCATTTATTCTGAAGACAAAATGCCAGTGTTTGCTGCTGTCAGAACACAAGCTTTTCTTGTTACCAAAGCATTAACCTTTTCTGATGTGCCTCTATGATTCTCATAATTATAATTTTTCAAATACAATTACAATTACGACATCAAGATTGCACCGCAGACGGCTGGCTCTGGATTACTCTCAGTAGTGCTTTTTATGTTTTTGTTTATAAACTCTGTTCTCTGCTGGCCCTCTCTAGTAACATTTACCAGGGAAGAGCTCTTAAACATTGGACTTTCAACTGCTCACACTATTCCACTGCTCTTTCTCAAACCTGGAACCGCTCACAGGATATAAACGCCAAAGGGGGAATCCTGCTGGCGCACTGGTTAAACGAAGACAGTGCATTCCCTTCTAACCACTTGGTGAATATCCGCTCCCTGGCCAACAAAATGGGTGAACTGCTGCTCCTCAACAGAACGAACTCGGACTTCTGCAGATCTGCCGCCCTCTGTTTAACCGAGTCCTGGCTCACCGAGCACAGACAGCGCACTTCACCTACCGGGATTTAATCTCTAAACAGAGTTCACGGGAAAAACAAGGGGAGGCGGACTCTGTCTCTACATAAACGAAGGTTGAGATGTCACAGTCTTCAAACAAGCATCAGAAATCATGCAGCCCTCGCTTAGAGACCTTTTTCATAAACTGAAAAGCTTTTTATTCACCCTTGGAGTTTTCCTTGTTTGTTCTGGTCACCGTTTACATTCCACCTCAGGCCTGTGTTAGTGAGGCATTACTAAACCAGGCCGACCAGATTACTAACGTGGAGAAAAAAAAAAATCCAGACACTGTGCTCATTTTTCTTGGGGACTTCAACAGAGCAAACCTCAACCGTGAACTTCCAAAGTACAGACAGCATATCCCACCGGGGACACTAACATCCTGGACCACTGCTACACTACATTAAAGGATGCCTATCACTCTGTTCCCCTTGCAAGCTTGGGACACTCTGATCACTGTCTGGTTCATCTTATCCCAATATACAAGAAGAAATTGAAATCTGCTAAACCTGTTGTAAAGAGTGTGAAAAAATGGACAACAACCAAAAACCCTTGTTCACAGCAAAACTCAGGCACCTTTGACGGAACAAAGAGGAGGCCTTCAGAGGTGGGAGTCCTGTATAACCAGACCAGGAACACACTGACTAAAGAGATCAAAACAGATAAGCTACGCTGAAAAGCTAGAAAACAGCTTCACAGCCAGCGACCCTGCGTCAGTGTGGAGAAGCCTGCAGCCACTCACTACCTACAGGAAACCATCCCCCAACACTGCTGGATTAAGATGTCTGATTTTTAAAAATGCTATGACCTGTTTTTTTGACATATTGTAACGCTATATTATCACCTACCTTGCTACACCACTGTCTTACAAATCAAGATTGGTTATCCCCATTCATCCCACCTTGACTCTCACTTTTTGTCTCTGGAGTCAGATAAAGTATCATATTAGTTCCACTTTGAAACAAGAAAGACCAAAAAGCATAATAATTGTATTTTCCATACATTTTTACTTTTCAGTGCATCTCGCTGAAACAAGTGCAACTTTAAAAATCATCTATGCATTAACATGTACACTGTTTATTGTTTCACAGTTACTGTTAATGTTGAGTACTGAGTCATAGATACTTTGCAATGGTGATTTGGTAAGGTTGAGGAAGCTTTAACAAGTTTAACAACCATTACAATATTGTAACAATTACTTGATTAATTGCGCATCATCAACTTAGGCAGACCAGTGATTGCAAAGACATTTTATATATTTATACATAATTATTTCAAAAACTGAGAGCTAAACATTGCACTGCATAAAAGCTCCCCCATGATGCTCTATCCAAAAGAGACTGAGGGAGTCCTATTCACAGCCTTCTGCTCACACACCTGTAGCTGGCAATAAAGGGAAGTCAGTCTGTCTATGTAAAATCTGTGTGTGTGTGTGTGTGTGTGTGTGTGTGTGTGTGTGTGTGTGTGTGTGTGTGTGTGTGTGTGTGTGTGTGTGTAGGTGTATGCGTGTGTGTGTGCGTGTGTGTGTGTGTGTGTGTGTGCGTGCACACGTAAGACACATTGTCAGGATGACTTTCATAGCTTCCAATTCACATAAAATGAAAATTAGAGAATTATTCTCCAATTACATGGTTATAGTTTGCAGATATGTAAACAGCTAACCACATGATCCCTGTTGCATATAAACATTTGGCTCTTTCTGTGATTAAGACAGATTTGATGAAGTACAAATGAATAAAACATTCCCCATATCCATGTACGTCACTGTGTGATTCATGGTAATCAGTAGCAACCTAAACCAGAGCTGGATGGGTACAGAACAGACATTAAAGCCTTAGGCGTGCCTTCACAACGTGTCTGTTTATTCTATATACGGCAGCTGCACAAAGGCCTGTGGCAAAACTGTGCTCCAATGTGTCATCAGTTCTGACAAGCCTGCAAACATCTTTTGCTTGCAATGACTACCATTCCTACACACCACAGACCCTACAATGTCATCCCTTTCTGGAGTGACACGTCATATGACTGTTTCATATGCCATGCATTAGGCTTCTTACAGAGTGTATGTTTTTTTGGGAAAATGAGATGAACAGGCTGCTAGCAGGTTCAGATTAGATGTAGAACATATAGAAAGATGCTCTAGGATTGACACATACAAGGTACAAAGTAGATTTATTTAAGTTTACAACATTATACAAGCTAGTATAATGAGATGAAGTAGTTCCCTTTATGCCACTCAAAAAAAGCAAAAGTCATATACAAAAATTATTCACGGTAGATGGGTGGATAAATAACAAGTCATAGAAATAAACCTATTTTACATGGAAGAGTACTGTGGATAAATTAAAGTCTGACAGCCTGGGAAAAGAAGCTGCTCTGCACTCTGGTGGTACAACGCGAGACGGCAGCAGGCATTCGGGGGGCATTCGTACTCGGTCACGGTATACAAGGCAACTGGACCTAGAGGTAGTATGCCTCAGATTCACTGATGTAGACAGAGATGTGTATTTTTTTGACCTAGAATCAGTGGTCAGCTCCTTGGCTTTGCTGTAGGTTGTTCTCTGTGTACCACTCTGTAAGATTGTTGTTTTCATCTGGTAAACATTGTCCACCCACTTCAACTGTGTTTGAGCACCAAGCATCAAACCGTAAACCGTCTTGTGTTCTGTAAAGGAGAACATGCCTTGGTCGTTGAGTGCAATAGCTCAATCCGGAATGCTGCAGTGCAGCAAGGTCTCAGTAAAGTTGAGGGCACAGCAGTCTCTGATTTCCCGTTGTGTTAGCCTGAGTCTTATTTCATCTAATATATTTTCCTGCAACAGGACTTTAGCCGGGAGTAGGCTGGGTAAAAGAATAGCCTCACTATGCATTCAGACCAAAGGTAAATTTATTCCTTACGTCACATTTCTAACATGAGTTTTATTGCTGGACTACTGCCAAATGTTCACACACAATCCGATAATGCGAAGTACAACCCCTTGAGTACTACAAGGGTATGGAACAAAAGATAACAAAAGTGTAAATTAATTGCAATAAACAGATCAAAATGATGCCAAAATAACTACTACATGATTGCCAATTTGTTAAACACACTGTACAGTATGAATTCATGCTTTGTCAGGTCTGGCAGCAAGACAGTTCTCAGTAAAGTACCACTCCTGGACTTGGACGATTTTGAATCGATTCACAAATGTAATAATCTATTATCTAGAGGTTAATTGATAACGTAATGTTGACGGAATGTAAAAGCGGAATTCGGAAATGCAGAAGTGCAGCTCCAGACTGTCTGTGGTGTGCACACAACAGAGACATATGGTTCTCCCTGTTCAGGACAGACAGGCATTTGTTGATTGAATGACTGCTGCAACTAAACATTCACATAATCAATAAAATCAATGCAAAACTAATGTTAATTTTTCACCCGCACACTGTGCTGGGCACAGTCTTAACCATTACACCATCGCCACCCCTAACAAGACGATCCTATCTAAATCAATGGGGAGAGAGGCAGAACTGCACTCATACAGGTCACCAGGAGATAAAAACTACATGAATAGAATCAGCATTAAAATCTGATAATTCTCGCTGAAAAAGTTTGATAACTTTGCCCAAAATAAGTTTTAAAACGCTACAGTATTTTCCCCGACCGGCTATACTTCTACTACATATGCGTCACCACTTCTGTGCATGCGCAGTACAAGTAATACGGACCCTTACGTCACTGGAATCACATGATTGGCTGAAATATGATTCCCACTTCGGCTGTTAAAAGAAGACGATTTGCTTTCTAGCGGGAAGGGCGGGATAACCCTCATCTTTACCATTACAGGCTTTCCCTATAGAGTTGTATTGAGAATGTGATTGAGTGGCGTGTCTCTTCTAAATTGTCTGCAGAGGTCAGTAATAATGCTGTAATAATGTAAAAATGCTATGCAATGTTAGCTACATTTATATGAAGTAACATTAAATATCTGCATTTCATTACTAGGTACTTGTTTGGATTGTTACAAATACTTTACTGCTTTAAAAGTACCAAGTAGTCAAACAGTGAGAAAATGCATCTTTATCCAATTCGTTTTACAATCCCATCATAGCCCTCATAACCATAATAAGGTACCTAAAAATTCCCACTCTTGAGGTGATGCATTGTGATGCATTGAGATATTGAATCGAATCAAATCAAATCGTGACCTGGGGCAGAAGAACTCAAACTAAACAAGCTGCCTTATAGAGTTGTTATGGCCAACGCAAGTAAACAATTGCCTACTTACACATTCAGAAAACACGGAGCAAATTTAGCATTAATTTGTTTTTGGTTCAGCAGTCAATGCCTTTTTTACATGTGTATTTGTACATGGCTCTGTTTAAGTCTCCACCAACTGTGACTATAGCTAAACTGAAAATAGTACCCAAAAATGCACTTACTGCATGGATTTAGTGCACTCCTGTTGCGTAAAATTTGCCTGAAACTACATCTCCCACCTGTTTTAATAAAATTCTGAGCTTTTTTTTTAAAATTAAACCCTGTTTTTAGATATTTACATCTTCAGAGGGAACAAGAGGGCAATGTGAGCTTTACTCTTTAATATTTAAATTATAATTACTTAGTGAGCTCAGTCCGACATTTAAAATGAATCTTCTGTAACACAAATCTTTAAATAACAATACAATTTTCATGTTAATCAAATAAAAGTTTTTATTGCAGCTGTCAACACTTTCACTGCTAAAATAATACATGTATTCCACTAAAAGCAATAACAGTCACAAACAAAAGATCATGTTGTATGTTTCAGAACACAAATACAGATATAGATCAAAACAACATTCTCTTTTGGTCTCCATGCCTGTTTTCTCATATACCAACAGGGAAAGAATGTTTTATTCAAGACTTCCACAGAAAGGTTGCTCAGTCTTTTCTGTTAAGTTATGATTTCCCAAGATTCTCTTTCATCAGCAGACATGCTCATTTTAGAATTTCACAATTTATGCTGGCGGCAGAAGCACAGGAGATTCCTAGATTGGATTTAGTCCCTTTTTTCATGGTTAAAAATGTGGCAAAAACATTTCTCAAAAGCAATTATAAGACTTGCTAGACAGACCGTTGTTTTATTCACAGCTCGGCAGGGTGTAAAACCGCTGAATATTATAGTGTGGTAAGCAT
Source organism: Lepomis macrochirus (assembly GCA_024633595.2). Taxonomy (NCBI): domain Eukaryota; kingdom Metazoa; phylum Chordata; class Actinopteri; order Centrarchiformes; family Centrarchidae; genus Lepomis; species Lepomis macrochirus. The sequence goes on along the minus strand of JALXJV020000021.1, from coordinate 12,246,048 downwards.
TGAGAATTGTTAGAAGAGGTTGAAGTACTGTTCATACACAGCAGGACACCTTTAAAAATTTCCCTTCAGCATGCCTTTCTGTCAATTCTATCATCCAAAAGTTAGACCTCTAGTTATCTGCATGAATATTATGATTAATAGGGGCCGTTTTACAAGTAGCAGTTTTGATGAATGCTTACTGTAATTTCTAACACACCCCCTTAAGGTAGAATGACAGCTTTTGTTTTACCAGATAAGGACTTTTGGAACAAATCTGTTATGATTGGCTTTGCAACCCTCACAGTCCCCAGTGTTTCCCCTGTTTTCCCCTTCCTTGTGCTCGCTTTATGTCACTTGTCTGTCTTTTCTGTGTGCGTGCATGCGTGCGTGCGTGCGCGCGTGTGTGCGTGCGTGCATGCGTGTGTGTGTGTGTGTGTATGCGCGCGTGCGCAGCGCATCTGGCAATGGCACTCTCCTCCTGATGGACCAATCATGGAAACACCTGTAGCTACTCTGAACATCTAAAAATCATCTCGCAATCAGTGCAGCAGAATTTAAACCCTGCCTCTGCATTCCATTCCTTGTCAGATTGTTCATTCACTTCAGTACTCATGCTATGGCCAACCTTGAAAACTCAGCTTGAGATCTTGTTCCTGATGCCTGTTGCCTTACGTTTTTGTTCCCGGAGAAAGACAACCCTGTCTGTTTGCCTCACTCAGTGTTCAACCTGCCTTTCCTCTGCCTGCCCAGCTCACATCACCTGCCTGTCTGCTCACTGAGCTTGCAAGCTTACCATCGCACCTTTCTGGGCGAGGTCAAGCCACAGCACCCGTGATTGTGGAGCTAGGCTCATGTGTGTGGCCACCTTGCACAATCCTGTACTACCTACCACTGTTACATTTCACAGCACAGACAGTATTGGTCTGTTGGTGTTTTGTATTGTTGTCTTTTGGATAAACCAAACATGGCTCAGCTTATTGCCAGGTTTGAAAAATCAGGGGAATATTGTGTTTGGAACAGTGTTGGAGATTAAAATTGTTTAAAAGCACACCAAATTATGTAGGCGGAATAAAAGTTTTGGTTATCTGAATTATACAAGACAGTAATAAATAATAACTTTGATCAATATTGAATTCCTCTGGATACCACCCTTAAAGTAGGGAAAATAATAACCAATGAATTGATTAATTATCTGTTAAATATGTTAAACTATAAATTTGGCCTGGAATTTGAAATGATTGATAAATTCATAACTATAACCAAAATGACCATCAATAGCTAGTATGTAGAAGGATTTGGAGTTTAACATTGCAGCATTCAGCTGTGTGTCATAAGCTAGTGTTTTGCACTTGTGAGCTTACTGACAAAACACTACCAAGAAGCTGGTCCAAGTGTATTTGCAAAGTCCCAGTGGCCCCAAAAATAGTAGGCATATGAGATGATAAAATGATCCTCTGGTGTAACAAGTGTCTGCCCACATGCTTTGCTTCAGGGCATGTGACAGTTGGTAATCCCCCCCCCACAGACTTTTTCCCATACTGGACTAGGCTTCATGTTGTTGCTCCAGCGTACTTTATCTTGTTCCAGCACTTGAAAGTATGCCTAGAAACACGGTGAGCTGAGTTCATATGCATAGTCAGTATAATCAGAAGCCATTTAATAGGAAAACTGCAACTGCATTTTCTTGACTAGAAGTGGGTTTGAGCGAGATGATTGCTTCTTTTCAGTAATGCACATGAGAGGTCACAACACAAAAAGCCTCACAGCACAGCAATCAATGATGGTCAGTGATGTTATGTAAATATGAAGGGAAACCATTATGCTCACAGATGGGAGAAGCTGTCTAATGTGTGTCAGTGTTTGCATGCGAAGCTGATGTAGGATGACAGAAATTAAACATGAGGCAGTCACTGGCATTTGTTTTTCCATCCATTCACTGCTGCAGTTCGCGGTTCTTTTATGATCTTAATATTGACAACATGACATGGCCGTTATGTCCTCCTCCTCTCTGTGGCAATCACATTTTCTTACTGCAAAGGACTCATGAATAAGTGTAAATGACATGCAGATCCAGCATGGCTGTGCGCTATCTGGTTTAAAGTTGTATATTAATGGAAGGTGTTAATAGGGTCTGTTAGGGACAGTGCCAATCATTGAATCTGCCCTTTGTAACTGGAAATTATTGGTAATTTATTTCATTACTGTAAATGCTGTCTTTTTTGGCTGTGGAGAGAATTTTCAGAGAACTGAAGAGGAAGGGGATGTGTGTCAATGGAAAGAGTATCACAAGTACTTGAAAGATAAGCTTTCCTCATACAAATTACAATGACAAGCTACTGCTGCTCTTGATTTGGAAGGTCACTCCACCATGGTGAAGCCAGGATGGAGACATTTTGACCATAATGGTGTAGGGTAAACAGCCAGTGGAGAGCTCAACTGTAGACCAAAACCAAATTACTTTTGAATGTAGTGTGAGCAGCAATGAGTATTTGGAGTGAGTACAGAAGTGAAGTGAGAAGGGAGAGCAGTGGGCTGTTAAGACAGTAGTTGTTGTGGGATTCTGGTTATAATAGATGTGGTTAGAGGAAGTCATCCAGGTTGCAGGCAGGGAAGGAGACGCAGTGGTTCAGAAAGGAGAAGCTTATTTAAAATAAAGAAGAAGAAAACAAAATGTGTTACAGTATTCAGTACAGCCGCTCAAGAATACCATGTATGATGTTCTGTTTTACTTTCCTTGTCTTGGTTATTCAGCTGAAATCAATTCTCACCTTGTCTTTTGTCATTCTAAGGGACAGGTCAGTAATTAGACTTGTGAAGAGAGTGAGTAAAATGTAGAGGAAAGAGTACGGTACGAGAGAGTCAATGATGCTACTTTATATTTTGTTTCCTTTTCTATTAACGGAGATGGATCATCACTAGGTCAAACCTCAATTTGTTAGATGGCGATAGTAAGCCCCAATCAATCCACTAAAATGTTGTGAGTGGTTTCATTTTAGGGACAATGGATCGGGAGGAGGAGGAGAAGGACAGGGGGAGTGCAGTGATGGAGATTAATGTTAAAGTGAACTAATGGACTGTCTGTCTAAGCACTCGCCATGGACAAACTATAATCAGCCTATAGTAGCTGCTCGAGTTTGCAGGGAGGCAGCAGGCTGCAATGGGGTTGCACATAGAATTTATTAAAGTGTGTCTTGGCAAAGCGCCTCATTTCCCAAAGCCTCCCAGTCCTGTGATCTGCATTTTAATTGTTTATGCATTTACATCCTGATTTGCAGCAGCACAGCTCTCTGATTGGAACATTATGACCTTGATGATGCCTCTTATCCATCTTTTTTCTTCTTTTCCCTCATTCTTTTGTTGTTGGCATTTCTATTTCTATTCATTCTCTGTTTTTTCTTCTGTTTTTAGCTTAGCCAGCATTACTTCACTTCACATTTCATCACTGTTTGACCCTAATGAACATGCTGGTATGACAGTGTATGATTGACAAATGGAAAGGGCATGAATAAGCATAAGGTACGGAAACTCAAGAACTATAGTGCCAATATTTTTTTAAGAGTACCTGAGGCTTGTATAAGTGGTTTGTCCAATTTTATAGATGTGCCAGTGACTTACTTTAAATGAGGAAAAACACATTTGAATATATTAAAATGTGAAATGGCACTGATACTACTGCTTTGTAGTTTCTCATTCTTCAGTAAAGCATAACTGAAAGTTGAAAGTAGTATTATTACATATTTAAATATATGATAATCTGCTTAAGTACCTGTTTTTTAAACATTTTCTACTTTTCTTTTTCATTATATGCTTTCATCATATACTTACAAATCTAAAGCAAAAAAACTTCAGTAACTTGCATATCTAAATTGAATATGTTTTACACGCCCTAGACGCCCTGCAGTTGAGATACTTACACAATATTTACACTACAAAGAGGAAGAGAACAGCTATGTAATATGTATCATTCATGTAAAGACAAATATGCCTGATGGCAAGTGAATTGCATGACTCCAGCATTGCAGAATTGAAATAGCTGAATTAAATAGGAACAAAGAAGGATGTAAGTGAATGTATGTGTATGTGTGCAGACAGTGGAAACAATCTCCGTGCGAAACTGATATTTGAAAGGACTTTTCTGAGGAAAACAGAGATAGTACAGATAAAGAAGAGCATTCCATGTCACATTATCTCACATCATTGTCCTATCTGGTCTAATCTCTCCATGTGTCACGTTGCCATGGGGATCATAGCCAAACTCTCTGGGTCTCCTGTCAGGTAATGGAAACATCTCTGGCACAAACACGATGTGAGTGTGTTCCGAATGCAAAACAACCCATCTCAGTGTCCAGCCGTCAAACCAATGGAGGCTCTAAAACAGTGGTTGGCAAGCATCCAAGGACTGACAGAGCAAAACAGAGCAGACCTCCTGACGTCCTGGAGACAGCAGGAAAGTGACATTTAGATATTTGGCTGATCACAGAGTCAAACTGCTTTGGATGTGAGCACATGGTCTCATCAGACTGTAGATGAGAAACCTCAAATGGCATCTCTTTAAAATGAGGGCCAGCGATGTTTGTCATGGAATTAGAAGTATCTCTGTAAACAAATAAAATTTGCAATTGTATTGTATTAAAGACAATATAGCTTTTTTTCTGTGCATATCTAATGCCACTCAGACTATAGTAAAAGTAAATAGAGACTATAGAGACTATACATAGCTATTATAAAATTAGACTTGAAAGTCTATTTTTCATACTAGTCCCTGGGCATATTTTCAGTTTTTGAATAAATCTTTGGTAGTAAAATATGTTTTTACAGATGATATTAGTTGACTTTGGATTTTTGAGATGATTCTGGCTGACCTATCAGATAGATGTTGTCTTTACACATACAGAAAAATATACAAAAAGCTCTCATATTGAAGCCAATTAGGCAAGATCTTTACACAGCACAAAATGTGCAATGAGATGTTTAATTAAAAATAACATTTGCTTCAGTGAAAATATCCCTTTCTGGATTGTCCATCTGATTTATATTCTCAGTTAAAAAGCTCACACAGGGCATGAGGTTGTCAATTATAAATGATGACAGAGCTTGTGACAGATTGTCAATAATACAACAAATGGTAATTATGGTAATGAAAATGGGAGAAAATGACTGACACGCTTATCACTGGCTCTTAATTGGATATATTGAACATGAAAAGATGCATCTCAAGCTGATTATTCACCTACTGAATCAGTGTGCCATACTTTGTGTAATCTAGACATTGTGTCATTTTCAATTTGACAAATGAGCTAGTACTTTGAACTGATGTTTACATAGTTGTTCCACTTTTATGAAAGTGACCTGTGTAGTTCCCTTATAACCTGGAACAACAAATTAGCATAATGCTAATCACTAGCTAATGCTAATCACATTCGCAAGTTTTCTGTTTGTTAGAGTCAGAGACCATTTTTAATGTATTCTTTTTTCTGTATTTCAGTTTTACTTTTTTACCTAGTAATGTTAACCATCCAAAACTGAGAGACCTGCTTCCTGGGTGTTTATTTGAGGAAAGTATTAGCTTTTCGACAAACTAGAGGTCATACACCAGACAAGCCAGGGCTCAGTAATGTCTTTTGTTGCTTTTAACATTTCACTTCACAAATTGTGCTTTGACCCAGATTTTGTCAATGATAGTTTTCATATAAGGCAACAGCACAGAAGTTTTTCATTTCTCCTCTCAGTTCATCTGCTAAACCAAAAGACTACACAAATTCTGTATTTTCTACTTTACCAGAGCTAAAGTTGAGAATGACCGGGCCAATGGATTCAAAGATTCACACATTTGTGATTACTATCAAAGTGTCAGTGATGGCATGCATGAGCACACACACATACATGCATTGTCACTCTCTCCTCGGGTGAAGACAGGTCACTTTAATCTCAGTGGCAAGTCACTGTGACCTTTCATATCACTAATGCAGACCTCTATGTGACCTTTTATGAGGAGTGCAGTATGTGTCTCTCACTTGGCAGCCATTTCTGGCAAGCATGAGCAAGAGTAGGTCACACCAGGAGTACAACATCATGGAAATTGGCCTTCAAACTCTAGCAAGTATAGACGCAAAATTGCAGAAGTGCCAGATTTTCCTATCTTTCTGTACTTGTAATGATCTCTGCAAATTGACACCGAAAGAAAGGTTAAAGAGAGGTGCTTCTTACCTGCCAGAAAATTAATAACTTTGGGGCATCTTACTTCCAAAGCAATTATTTTTTTCTGAGTAATTGATTAATTGTTCAGACTGTGAAATGTCACAAAATACAGACAAACGGTCCATAACAAAAGTACCTGAGTATTCGCCTTGCATTGTAATTTGTCACTTCAAACAGAAGTGCAATAAGGATTGCCCCAAATATTTTTTTACCCTGCCCACTCCACCTTGACAAGCCCAGTGCAATATTGAATAAAGATTACAAACCTTGACTACCTCAACCATTTCAAATTTTCATAGATTTTACATTTCACATATATAACTGCTGGGCATACACACTGAAGCATAGGAGACTCAGAAGTGTCATACCTTATTACCTTGAACAAAGCATGCATATGTATGAGAGCCTGGTGGAACAAGGTAATAAAAAACTGAAAGGAGCCTTGCAAAGACCGAGATGTGGGGATCTGACAGTGACAAGCAGCTAGAAATGACCAAGAGAAGCTTTAGAAAAATTCCACAAATCCCCTTGTTCCATTCATGGCCAATGATAGTGTTCACCTTTCCTCCACTGTGATGAACAATACAGCATTTCTGGGAAGTTGTCATTGATTGTTGTTATAGCGGTCAGCAATGATATGGAGAGAAACACAGCGGGAGAAGGTAGAGAAAAGGAAGATTAAGTCTCCTTGCATGCATGAATTGTTGCATTTATTTGAGTTTTTGTTGCCACAAACACATGTTGGCATAGATGAGCTGAAAATCTAGAGAAAGTGTCCAAGATGATAACAGCTATGATATACAGCAGGAGGAGTTCTATGGCTTTTACCTTTTACAACCCAGGCACATAGATTGACAGACAAATGGATAGCTGCAGGAGTCAGAGAAAGAGCTGGGACAGCTACATACACAGGGCGCCAACTGAAAATGCCACCATTTGCCAGCTAGCCTTGTGTCCGCTTGTCTCCTTACCCAGGTTGAGGTAGTATTTATGAATGCCAGAGTTGTTTATGTACTGCAAAATAACAGCTTGATTGGGTCAAAATGAAACCAGCACAGGAGGCACTGAAGGGTACCGTATTATTTTCATTACATTTCCTGAAGTCTGAGCTGTCTGTGTCTGGTCGCCTGGCACCACTATCCCATGTTTTTACAGTTTCGTTTGTTGTTGTAAAATGTGCAAGCTCTCTGCCAAATCTGATTAGTGAGTAGGATCATAACAGGAGGCGCAGGGAGCTTGTGATTGACGAGCAGCTCTGTCCCACAAGATTGACAACAGAATGAATTTAACTGCATGACTGTTAGGGGTGCAACAACTAATCAACACAGTCGACAAAAATCGATTGTTAAATTTGTTGCCAACATATTTAATAATAATTTAATAATAATAAGTTCTTGACGCCCATTTTACTGAGCATGTATCGGTTGGTAAATTGTGTGAACTGGGACCTCCGGCAAGATGGCGCTCTAAGCGGCAACTCTTTCCCAAGCTCTTCCAATGGTCCCCAAAAGTGCGTATATGGTAGTTAGTCTCATTTGATGTTTAAAACTGTGAATAAGCACTCTTAAAAGAGCAAAAAATGCATTTCTCTCCGGTGTATAAATTGGATCCTAATTATTCGCTAGTAAGTGACGGTGCTTTCAGCATGAACAAACGCAACGCACCACCAGCTTCTCCGGACAAGCTACAACTCTTGAAAAAGACCAAACCAGTGGAAGTCACAGACCCGGCTGAAGACGTCGGTATGAGTAAGAAAATACTGGAAGCCGTAAATAAATTGGCAGATAGATTTGATATCCAAGGAAAAAAATGGAAGAACTTTCCAGAAAGGTGGAGGAGAACTGTAGCTTGGTTGCCGGGTTACGAGAGGAGGTGAAGTACAAGGGAAAAATGGCGGAGCTACAACAGCAAGTGGACACACTCCGGGAGGAGATGAAGGGGCTGACGGAGAGATGCAAAGAACAAGAAAGATACAAGAGGAGGTGGAACTTACGTGTTAAAGGCTTGAGAGAAAAAGAAAATTAAAACTTCAGGGCAGCGGTGATCTCTCTACTGTCCGAAATTGCCCCTGGAATGCCGTGGAACGGGGAAGACATGGTGGACAGCGTTCATCGCGTCGGTAAGAAAGAACCAAACCTGCTCAAGACAAGTCATCATCCAGTTCGTTAAGAGAGAGTGCAGAAATGACATATGGAAGCTTTCTAAAGACTGTGATGTGTGCAAACAGGCTGGTGTTCGGTTTGCAGAAGATTTAACAAGAGATGACAGAGCTGCAAGAGAGCTGCTGTGGCCAAAAATTAAAGAAGCAAGAGATCAGAAGAAGAGGGCTTACTTTCGTGGGCCCTTCGGCTTCATAGAAAATGTTCAAATCTTCCCATAAAAGGTAAAAATGGACAAGGAGCGTATATGCTGTAAATTCTTGAAGTGACTAAATGAGACGAAATGTTTGATCTGGAGGGACCATTAATATTTCCGTTTCTTTAGGCTACACAGATTTGAGCACCCTCAGGGAAGGGGATGACTGTTAACCTGTTCTAATTACCTGTTCTAACTATGATAGGTTCTAAGGTTTTATTAAGGTTTTATTTCGTTAAATACCAGGGGACTCAAAGACTTTACCAAGAGAAAAGCCATATTTTTATTTTGCAAAGGACAACAAGCACAGTGTGTCTTTTTACAAGAGACTCATTCCAGTAGAGAGGACTCTACATTTTGGGTTAACGATTGGGGTGACACAATTTTGTTTAGCCATGGAACTAACAGATCAGCTGGTGTGGCTATTGGTTTGAATAATTTCCCAGGAGAAGTCATTGAGTTTGAAGGTGATACAGATGGACACTGGATTGCTGCCGTTTTGAATATGGAAGGAACTCCTTTCATTGTTTTGAATATTTATGGATATAATGGAGGTTCTAGAAACAAAACTTTACTGGAACAAATCTCAGATATTATTGGAAAATTTAAAATTAAGTACCCAACTGATAATATATTAGTGGGGGGTGATTTTAATTGTGTACCCGACAAATGGTTGGATAGACTCCCTACAAGACATACAAACCACGAATACAATCAAAATATAGCTAATTTTTGTATCAACAATTCCCTAATAGATGCTTGGAGACATATTAACCCAAATTTAAGAGAGTACTCATGGGTAAGACCTAATGGAAGTTGTAAGTCAAGAATAGACTTTTGGTTGGTTACTCAGGAGATTTTAAAATATATTTCACATGCTACAATCTCTGCAGCTCCTACTACTGACCATTGTATTGTTACTGTTACAATGATGCCTGATATGGAGGTAACATTTAGACAGAAATATTGGAAGTTTAATGCAAATCTTCTTAATGATGAATATTATTGTAATATGATAAGGAAAATATTATCTTCAGTGAAGGCAAATGAGGAAATTGATTCTTATGGAAAGAAGTGGGAATTCTTCAAATTTAAAGTAAGAGAATATTCAATTGATTATGGTAAAAGAATGAAAAAGAAGCAAAACGAATTAGAAATACAACTGATAAATGACATTAACGAGTGTTGCAAAAGCAATGGGTTAGATGATATAAATAAGGAAGAACTATTTAGATTACAAACTAAATTAGATGATTTATATCTGAATAAAGCAAAAGGAGCATATGTAAGATAAAGAGCAAGATCCTAGAAGAAAAATAGTGAAAAAAATAGCTCTTATTTTAGTAGACTGGAAAAAACAAGACAGAAGAGAAATGCAATCACAATGCTGACTATTAATAATACAGTTATGACCAACCAAAAAGAAATAGCAAATGAAATATATAAGTTTTACCATAACTTATATATTTCCTCATTCTCAGATGCAAACTCAGAAAAGATGCTTAAAACATTATAACCATACATCCCTCAAATTGACCCAGACTTTAAAAGGACATGTGACGCTCACTTAAGTATTGGGGAGCTTGATACTGCTATAAAAAAAATGGCTCTGGGGAAATCACCTGGTCAGGATGGGTTCTGGATTGATGTAAGAGAATTACTGTTTGAAGCACTGAAAGAATGTTTAAATGGTAATATGTTACTAACAACAATGAAACAAGGTATAATAACATTAATCCCAAAACCAAACAAAGACAAAACAATTATAGATAATTTAAGGCCAATTACTTTACTTAATGTTGATTATAAAATATTTACTCATGCTTTGGCTTCTAGGCTTAAAAGTGGTATGGATAAAATTGTTAGTGAAACACAATCGGGTTTTCTTCAGAATCGCTTAATACATAACAACACCCAGCTTATTCTAGATCTGTTGGACTATGCATACTTGGTGGTGGATGACGGCATTATCTTATTTTTGGATTTTTTAAAGCTTTTGACAGACTAGAATACCCTTTTATTTTACATGACACTACAATATTTTGGGTTTGGAAAAAAATTTATTGAGGTTATTTCTATGTTGTACAAGGGTATAACGAGTGCAGTCTTACTTCCTACAGGAACTACAAGAAGATTCAATGCTGAGACCCAGTTAGTCCTCTTCTTTTCATTTTAGCAGCTGAACTGTTAGCAGTGTATATTAAAAATGATAAAACTATAAAACCATTGCATGTTATGGGTAATCCCTTGATAATAACACAATTAGCAGATGACACAGTACTTTTTTTGAAAGATTCTGATCAAAGAATCTAATGCCATAGAAAGCAGTTTCTATTTTTTCTGAAGCTTCAGGATTGCATATAAATTTAAAAAAGTGTGAGATTTTGGCTATTCACGACTGTGCACAACCCTTTATTCATAACATCCCAGTCAAAAAGGAGGTTAAGTACTTGGGAGTAACTATCAGTAAAGGCCATAATGACGGGTAACACTCACATTCAAGATGTTTTACAAAAGAATCAAAGAATTTTAAATAGCTGGTTACAAAGAAATATCTTGATTTTTGGAAGAATTTTGTTAACAAACATGGAAGCGATCTCTAGACTAGTTTACCCTGCATACTCTTTAGCAGTTCCAGACAGGTGTATTAAGAAAATAAACCAAATGCAATATTATTTTATTTGGAATAATAAGCAGCATTTGATTAGAAAAAATGACATGGTTAAACCAGTAGAGGAAAGCGGCATGGCTGTGATTGATTTTGAAGTAATGAATGGAGTTATTAAATTAACATGGTTGCAAATGTTTATAAAACAGGAACACTGTTTATGGTTTAGTTTTCCACCGTATCTTTTTCAAAGGGTAGGAGGAATTGATTTTCTGTTAAAATGCGATTTGGACCCATCAAAGTTGCCTCTTAAGTTATCAGATTATCATATGCAGGTATTACTGTATTGGAAAATGATGTATAAGCATAATTTTTCCCATCATAAAGCTACAATATGGAACAACAGGTACATCTTACACAAGAGGAAAACTCTAATTTATAGGGATTTACAATTTATAAGGTGAAGTTTGGTTGTTTTATGGAAACCAAAGACATCGAGTTCTTGTGTAATATTTTCATCATAGCAAAATTTTATATTCATAAGTGTAGATTTTTAAAAGCTACACCAAGTTTTAATGCATTCATTAATGATTTGAAGAGTCTTTTTCGCTCATTGAAAAAGCTGGAGAAGAATAGTGCCTTAAGATTCTCTGATTTACTTTCACTGTATTTTGACTAAATCCCCTTAATTTATGTTATTTTATTTTTATTTCATTTATTTATATATTGGTAGCTGTTTTGTTATTTTGCATATGTATTTGTTTTTGTTTATATTCTTTTGATTGTATGCTACTTAGTTATACAAATATGGATCTATGCAATGTTACAACGATGCCTGTTTGTTTGGGGGGAAAAAAAAACAAAACAAACTTGTGTGAACTTGGTGGCAGAGATATCCCAGCATTCATTTCCGTATTCAAGCGAGCGGCAGAAAAAGCTGAGAGAGAGGCAGACAACAGAACGTTTTCTACTATTTTCATACGTTATTTCATCACTATATCCATTTCTGAGAAGTTTTGAGGCGAGAAATCAACTGTGTAGATGTCGAATATTGGCAGTTTTACTAAAAGTGATGGTGAATCGAAAATGTGCTATATCATTTTCTGAGTTGTGACGCTCTGCAACGGTTAGCGGAGCGGGCTAGCGAACCAGCCCACGGGGGTAAGCTAACGAGCCGGCCGGGAAGATCAGCTCACAGAGCCCTCAGACACGCAGACCACTGCAACCAGCACGGCAGAGTAAAGACCCACAGCTGTAAGATAGTTTTAACATTTGTACCGTTGTTATTCTGTCATTACATTCTGAGTAATTTTGTAAGGTTTTATCTTAAATCAAGAGACATCTGGATGATGTACAGAATAATAGTGATGTACAAAAATCTGGTCTTGTGAAACTTTGGAAAAATTAAACAAATAGAAAGAAAGGGGACTGTCTTTTCCTTATTACAGACATTACATTGTTAGTGTACAGCAGCAGTTTTCAATAGGTGAGGCGCGCCTCCCCTGGGGGGCGCCAAAGAGTGACAGGGGAGGCGTGAGTCAGTTTATAATACGCGACTTTGTTTTTTTGTTTTTTTAAGTCCCGTTAAAACAGCACGGGTTGCGGGTTGCGCTTTTTGGGGCTTATTAAAAAAGGGTAGCTTGTTAGGAAAATCTGACAAGCAACTTTGTTTTCTTTACATCTATCATAGTTGCTGATACTGGATTAGCCCACATAAGCAGAGAGCAGTCTGTTTTCTTTCGTTTTGAATGGTTCTGTTTTAAAGTATAATGGTCACGGTTGCCGTTTTCTCAATCTCCAATACGTTGATTGACACTGTCTGCTCCCAGCTATAGCCAATCAGTGCAATCATATAAGTGCTGTGGCGTAATTCGTCAAAACATTCAGCCGAACAGTTAACTGGAACCATTGATTTCCATAGTATTTTTTAGTAAGTCAATGGGACCAGTTTACTGTTTGGTTACTGACATCGGCTGTTCTTACCTACTCTAAGGGGAGGCTCACATTCACCCAATTTGAAAACCCCTGGTGTACAGTAAAGTTGTGGTCACAGTATTTGTCTTTTATTTGCTTTTATTTTATAAATTTTTTTATGTATGACCAAATATATCTTATCAAGTTAAAACCTACAATTAAACCAATTCTGAGCTTTTTGTTTTGGGGAATAGAACCTGGCCGTTATAATAATTAGACCGATTAAGAGAAATGCAGGCGGCGTCTGTGCTGGGGTATTGCACAATACCAGCAAGAACGTATCGTCACAAAACGTCAGTAGCGTTTAGTGTGCTTGTGACATTACAAGTTCATTCTTCCAAGAACGCCTAGCAAGAATATTCTCCCCAGGAACACAAGTCTGTTCTTTGCATTCTTGGTTTGAGAAACTCCCTATCGTGAACTTTTAATATAGGGGTAGGCACTTTTAGGGGAATATATATATATAACATGTCTCACACACAGACAGTCCGGCGCTGCACCCTTTATGTACTGTCAACATTACCTTATCAACTACCATTCAGATAATTGATTGTTGACAAACAAATATACCACTTTTAATAGTTGAATGTATTTAATGTAAAAAGCTTGTCAGTGAGCTATGAGGGCAAAAAGTAAATAAATAATTCCCTCATTTAGCCATAGCAAGAATAGCAAATGAGTGAACAGACTATCTGGCAAAGTATGAAGTGAAGAGCAGAAACGCAGGGAATTGAGGATGTGGCACCGCTGACTGACAAGAAGATGTTTGCATCATCCTATAGTACATGGCATGAATCTAAGACTGTCAAATTGTAAGAAGTTGCTAGTTGATGTAAATGTATCTAAGATGCATTAAATTGTTGAGTCCCCACTAAGATGCAGGTAAAATCGGTCTCACAAGGAGAGCCATGCAATCCTAACATATACACACACACAGAATGCTATTTCTCTAGGAAAATATAAACGTGAACATGCTCCAAAAGCATTTGCACACATGTACCTCTGAACAGCATAGCACACATTTTAACAGCTAGACAGACATGGTGAGGACCTCTGATTACATGATTATGAAAACAAAAAGACATACTCTGTATTTCACAGTCTGGTATTCAAACATGTACAAGTAATCAAAATACAGATATAACCAGAAATTGAATCTCTACTAAGTTATGAGGTCCAAATGGTACCCCAATCTGGAAAAGGCAAATCTTATCTATCTATCCCACTTCACACACACATACACACATGCACAAACAAATGAGCATCTCATTCAGAATGGACTATTTTCACAGTGCAGCAAAGCTTGTATTACTGCCAGAGCGGGCATCTTGATTATTCAGTCTATTACAGCTGCACAGTGTGGTACCTCTCGCCAATGCTCCTAATGGGACACTTATTATCATGCAGTATTCTTACACCAGTTCAACTGGCATGCAGAGATGATTGCTGTGCTTTGCCGCACAGAATAACAATAAAAGCGGCCTTTTTTTGTTTTGCTGGTATTTTACCTTTTGATAAATGGGCAGTAACGAAACAGGATACAATGCAGAGGTCGACAGTAACAATTGCTCACATTCCAGTGAATTCTTCTGTTAGACAAGGGAACTCTGCAACTCTTTGCCCCAAATGTCAATTACATTTTCTGCCAGATATAAAGTAATTTTTTAAAAAGAAAATTTAACCAATCTTTGACACTTAATTTCACCAGTATCTGTTTTCAGTTATGTCCATGCTTGGTATTTGCTCTTATTTCATATTTGATATTCTGACAGTATAGCTTGTGCAATGCTCTTTACCTGCCAGTTCTTTTAGATATCAGAGCTTAACACAGAGCTGCTTGAGCCTGTGGCAGGTTTTGCACTGCGTGGGTCTGTTGCGCACCATTAAATTATATAAAAGATCACATGTTGCTGTGTATGCATATGTAATTATTGACATTTCTTTGCAGAGATGGCTGGCCACACAAAATTAATTTCTACAGTGCTCCCAATTTGTAAAGTGCAGTCTTTACTGAATACACTCAAAAGCTCAGTCAATTTGCATTTTCTAGATCAACATGACCTTGAAGGGGTCCTGAGGAGTTTGACCAAGGAAAGCTTCTTGCTGTACTGGCGGGCAGAATGCTGTGTTTCTGTGACTTTCCAAAATGGACAATCCGATTTTCACACCCACTTCACGCCTTAATTGGCTAGCTGTGCAGAGGTGAGAAATGAGCCGGGGTTTGAACTTCTCTCTGTAGCTCTCTTTTTTTCATTATAGACACAACAATTTCTGTCACTTTTCATGTGAACCACAAAGTGCGACACTATGAATGCTTTCCAGAATATACTGAGTTATTTAAACAATATAGCTGCTGCCTGTTCACTCTGCCCTCCAGTGAGGTCATTTGAAACAACTGTACCATATAACACATTTTGTTTACATAGTTATCAGACAACACATCGTAAGTTACACTAGTTCACGGATTTCGCCTCAAAATGCAAGTGGAAAATCCATAGACAAAAAAGTATTTTGTCACCCTACGCTTGCCACCTAGCTTTGTCACCCTATGCATGCAAAATCGCTCTGTAATCACTGTACATGGCTGCACAAGTTGCCTTCCACACATCACTTCTCTCATCCCAAACCGCAGTCCAACCACTCTAAAGAAAGCTGAGCTCCAGCTCTGTTTAGCTGTCTAACTCCTGTCACTCACAGAGGTATTAGCTAACTAATAATAACAACAAACGCAGCAATATACATTTACAGTTACAACCGCTCACTCACTCACTTTTCTGTGTCAATAGAGACCTTCGTTGAGGGCCGCCATCTTGGTGAGATCAATGAACTCTTAGGTCGTTCGAGATAACGGCGGCTGAATTTCGCCGACTTCATAATCTAACGTGAGCTGAAGGTGACTGCAGGGGCCGGGTATAAAAACGGTGCCTTAAAGTTGGACACATTCTACCTGCGTGAGCTCACTGTGAGCTGAGATCAATGACTGATCTCGCGGCAATTGCAAAGAAAAATGCCGCGAGACTAGGCAAAAATGTGGTTCCAACTTTGTGCAGCCTGAGAAACTGTGGTCGCCGGACTCCGCGCCTGCAGTCGCCTTGTTCCCGCGAGGTTTTAATGTCATGTGACACGATGACGTTTTGCAGCTCCAGCTAAAGTCGGACACAATTTCTAACCAGCATGCCTTATTTTAAGTCCAGCATGCATCACGTTAAGTTAGTGCTGCGCAGCGCAGCATGAAGTCAAACGCACATCTTTTCGTTTCATTTCTCTAGTCAAATTAAAGGAGAGAAGAAGAGTTGCTTTGGGGGAGACGGTCTTTATCGGCCTCTACTGGCCGACGTGTAGGAACTACAAAGACATAGAGTATACCAAAGCGATTTGTCTTTTCAATAAGAACAGAAACAGCCAACTTATAGCCCTTCTGTTCTCAATGTTTTGGAAGCTTTATGTTATTTGGAATGTGGTTGAATGGAGAAAAATAGTGTTTTGAAGAAAACTACCAATAGAAGTGAACATATAAACAGTAAATATGGCTAAAACATGGACATCGCCTGGTATATTTTTGAAAAATTCTGTTTTATATTAGTTTCTTTTCATCAAATTTATAGTTACAGTTGTGTTCTATTATGTGTATTAGAAGATATTTACTTGCATTATAATGAGTCGGATGATGGTTTTAATGGCGATATTGCTATAAAAGTATAGATTTTACACCAGGCAAGGATGAAAGTATATTTTCCTTTATTGCATCTCCATTTACTCTTTAATAGAAAAATAAATAGATTCATTTAATCAGTTAATTTGGTTCAGTTGATATTCATTAGCTTCTGACCTTTAAAAGGAGACCAGAATTATGCATCTAGGCCTAATGGATGCACTCTGTCAGCAGTTTACTCGATCCTAGCTAAATCCTAAATACAACTGCCCTGCAATAAATCCTAAGTTCATGAAGTATAATGCTCAGTTTTTGTTGAAAGAGTTTTCAGTGTTCAATGTTATACCCCCATTCTTTTCAGTACAATAGGATTTTTTGTTTGTGTTTGTGCCACTTATCTTTCAACCTCTCTATAGTGTCAGTGTTACCTTCCCAAAAAGTAGGATTTCAGTCCTGCAACAGAATTCAAAGACAGGTTATCAGTTTTTGTTAACATGCCATTAAACTAATGGAAGTCCAGAGTTCGTTTCAAAAGACACACATAAGTCATTCCCATATGGTCCGGCAGTTTGGCCCTGGCAGTTGACCACGATACCAGGGCTCTGTGGCTCAGCCCCCCTCAGTCTGGGCATATGGCCTCGTTGGCTCCACTGGGCTCAGATGATACACTAGCCACTGCTGCCATCCTGCTCACTGCCAGGTAACACCCACCCACAGACACTCTACAACTGAGGTCTGTGATAGCATGGAAACTGTGGTTGTTTTTGAGCAGTTTTGGCTCATGCAGTTTCTGTCATGTTTTCGTTTATTTGCCTCAGGCGTCAGCCCCGCAGCAGGTTGTGCAATTGGTGTAAAACACTATATAACGGAGATACACTGCTTGAGGTACTGTATGACAGCAACATAAGTGTCTGTGTCTGTGTCTTTTCAGGTCAAGTCATTGTGCTTTTGAGATTAACAAATCACACTTTTCAAGAATACATACATACAATCCCCACTGTCATTTTTAGCCACAGAACTTTTTCAATTGTTTTCCAAGACTAAATAAAATTCCTCTACTGGATGTAGCTATTTGAAATCATATTAATTTCTGAAAATACTATGAAACACTGTACTTCACTTAAATGGACTATATTGTGTAACTGCTATGTAGACTCCATGAGTCATACAAATACTAAAAATAGTAAATTCCCATGTCTCCTCCTTAAGTCCATTTACATCAAAAGTAAGAAAGCAATGACAAAATCAGATGTTTACATTTCATACAGATATTTATCTGGTATAGAGTACTGAGAAAAGCAGAACTAAGAGCTCAGAATACATACATATAAACATCAACATATAAAAACAAAATATTTGTAGTAGCAGAGCTATCAATAAAATCAGGACATGATGTGAGATGAAGCCTAAAGGTGTTCTTTCTTGTGTCAGTCATTGTTTCTAATTAGTGCTCATTTAGAAGAAGTCCTGACATGCTTTAGCTGAGCCCACGCTGGGCCTTTTGATTACAAACAGCCAGTGTTGATTGCAATGATAAAAAGAGACTTGACCCATTAGTGTCCTTCTCTCAGCCGAGCTCGCTCACACCTTGCCAGACCTTCCGTGGATGTTTGTGGAGGTAATGAGGAAGCTTCACCAGTGGCAATTAGTGAGTCTATTATAACAAGCACTGGCTCTGCCACTGCTTAGGCTTCTAATTCAGTTAATTAGTGTAAACCTTAATGAGTACTACCCAGTTAACTCCTAGGCAGGATCAATAGAGTCAATGAGTTATCAATATGATTGGCTTTTAACCTTTCAGTTTAGTGGTTTGAGAAGCTTAGACAAGGATAATTGAGAGCACATGTGTGAAGCAGGTAAGTTTTATATTTTTTGATTCTAATACATGAAATGCAGCAGTTTCTTTCAATTTTGAAAGACGAGCCCCAATGTCTTTTCGAGTTTGGCAACAACCACGGTGTTGAGCAGTTTTTACTTTGGTGATTTAAACCCACTCAATCATCCATCAAACTACACAGGCGCTAACTAACTGCTGTTGTTGTCTTTAAACAAATGGCTTCCTGTGCCACAAAGAAATACAACCTAAATACATATTATATTAAAAAAAACTGTCCAGGTACTCATATTCCTGGCCACAGGAACCTTCCAAAGAGAGATAGGTGACATTTCTGGTGCACCCCAGTCTTTGTGAGTCGTGAGCTCCCCCTGGTCATCAAAGCCCTCATCAGATTATCACCCAGATATATCAAATTTTCATACCCTGCTCTTCAAAAACTACAAATTATAAGACCTTTCATGTCATTGTTGGACTACCCATCATCATATGTGCAATAGGCTGTACACATGCGCACATAAAAACACCTTCCCCTGATACAAAATACAACTTGCTAAATGGCATTGCTCCATGGCCTAAGGGATCGCACGGCTCCTTTGTGCTGCAGGAAAGTGCAGTTGGGACTCATCTTGCAAAAGGTGTCAATGGAGTTGGCTGGCTTATTGGTATGTGAATTGTCAGCTGTCAGCGCCATGCATACTATTTTCATTCAGTATAACCAAAAATCACCATTTTCTCCAGCTGATCAAGGTTATACAGTAGCTCACAAGCTCATCAGCTATAGTCAACCGACAGAGTAGACGGGAGTGCTCATACAACAAGCGTCACACACCCATGCTGTGGTAGAGCACACAATTGCAGGTTTTAAGGCCAGATGGATGTGCTTTGACACAGCTGGTGCCTGGTGGCAAACTGTGCTACACCCCAGAGATGTCAGATTATTTTAGCATGCTGGGGGGTGGCATAATATTGCCAGTGTTGGGGAGTCACAAGCTACATGTAATTTAGTTATGTAATTTAATTACAAAATAAATGCAACTGTACTGGGATTACAATACAATACAGTTACTGGGGATCTACATACATCTGAATATTTTCTGTTAAAAGCTAGACTATATGTTGAATAATATTCATTTTGTTGTTTTGCATGTTTTTTAAGTGCACAATTGCTTTTCTTTTTTTGCTTTCCAGCCACAGCTGTTTAGTAAAGTTTGTTTCTATATTCTGATGTTTTGTTTGTTTCACCTGTTTGAATTAGTTACAGTTACATTACTTTGTTGAAGCAATTTAAATAGCTGCACTGCTATTACATTTTAAATAGGGTAACTTGTAATCGGCAACCTATTACATTTCCAAAACAAACTTCCTAACATGGAATTTTGCTATGAATGAAGGCATTCCATTACAGATCCAGCACCTGCTGAGAACATGCCAGATGACACCCTACATAGACCACGCCATCAAATTGCCATCATAATGAGGCAACAACTAATCGCACGAAATTAGCTATCATGTACACATTTGCAATTAACTGAAAATGCAACAACTTTATTTGAACATGATTTATTCATTTTTATATTTCATTGGCATGAGGAATTTTTAAGACATTACTTATCCTTAGGAGGCGGCACGGTGGTGCAGTGGTTAGCACTGTCGCCTCACAGCAAGAAGGCCGTGGGTTCAAACCCTGGTTCCCCAGGCCTTTCTGTGTGGAGTTTGCATGTTCTCCCTGTGTCCACGTGGGTTCTCTCCGGGTGCTCTGGCTTCCTCCAACCATCCTGGCTAGGTTAATTGGTGTTTCTGAATTGTCCTTAGGTGTATGAGTGGGGATCTGTCCAGGGTGTACCCCGCCTTTTACTCAATGTCAGCTTTGATACCCCCCCACACACACACACACACCACCCAACCCTGTATGCAGGATAAGCGGTTGGCGATGGATGGATGGATGGATGGATGGATGGACTTATCCTTAGGCTGTCCAACATTTTTTATGTGGAGTACATAAAGACATTTTAACATCTTTCAGGAGTGGATCGGACATCACTTGGGTGGAAGACGACAGTGACACGGAGCATCACATGGTGCTAGAAAATTCCTTCCACATAGCTTACTTTTACAACATTTGGAGAAAGGAAAACAGAAGGGTAGGATCAAAGGGAGATAAATATTAAATCTGATATTTATGTCAACTTTATGCCCCTTGATAATGTTACTGTTTTTACATTTAGAAATTTGAAAATCAATTATGGCATGTATTCTTTTGTCCATCTTTGTGATGGAGACTTCCCCTTGGCCCCCTCCTGTTGCAGTCATCAACCGCCTTGCTGTGGCGAAATGTTTTTTCTTAAGCCATTTTCATATCAAACCACTTATTTTTTATTTCAGCAACAGTGCAACTCTAATGGGACACAGCATTAACAGCACTCATTATTTTTTCCCATTCCTTGGCTTTAGCAGGTCTCTTAATTCCACTACTGACACTGTCAAAAAGGATAGACTTTCCTTTATGGAGCTTTGCCAGCATGACTTCAATCTTGAAGCTCATAATGTTCTTCTTTTTATTCCTCTGTGCCATTTCCTGAATGAATACTGCCATATGAGGAAGGACTATAGCCTTATATGGTATTATTGGGGCATTAATTATGCTTAATTACAATCCTCGTGAACTTGAGCTCAGTTACGCACAGGTGGCACTCATCATGGTTACGCAGGTCATTTACACAGTTATCATAAGAGTATTTGCGGAACCTGACGTTGCACAAAACTAAAATTGGCCTCCACTTTGACTTAGAGGTGTAAATGCCCTTCAAAACAGGTAAAAAACAAATACCATTGCTATCCAACAACATCATGACTGGGATGAAACAGCTGGAACAACTATACAGAGGTAGACGAGTGAGTATATTGCAGATATATCCAATATATACAGATATTATTTCCACTGACTTTAAGATGTAATGCTAACTGAAGAAGAATGCATCCTCTAAGAATGCATCCTTTTAAGCATCATATACTCTTTATATGTAGGCTTGTAATGTGGCTGCGAGAAGTTGGCAGTTTTCTATTTCACAGAACAACAGCTGTAGTCAGCTTCAATTCATGCTGGTTTTCATTACTCCTGTTTTGAGAAAACTTATAACAATATGAAACAGAAACTTCCCAAGCTGCTCTCGTATCATACTACCTCTTGACTGTCCATTCATACACTCAGTTTATTCTAAACACTACCCCACAAAGTTTTTCTGTAACCTGTTAATGAGCAACCATGCTTACAAGAGTGATTGCCTCAGACGCAAGTCATACATGGAAGTATCCTTTTTTAATACCATAGTTTTTTAATGTGGAGAAAGGCACAAATGATTTCCAGTCAAAAGGCTAAAGTGCAAGTGAGGTCACAAGTTCAAGCAAAAGTCCAGTTGCAACTCATCCAAGCTGTGACTCAAGTCTGACTGGTGTCATAATCACATGACCCCACTGCAGACCTCTGGTGCTCATGCACACAAACACACACAGCTTCATGCAGTTGTGTGTGTATAGAATCTGAGATGGAGTCTGGTCACGTCCTGTAGTGGCTGCAATTCAAAGAAACGTAACTGGCTTTGCTTGCTGTGCATGTCTCACTTTGTGCTCCACCTGTTCCTTTGCCCCAACACCACACTACATTGGCACAGGATCCACAAACACACACAAACATGCACTTACATGCACACACACACCCAAACACGGTGACACACTTGCACAAGCAAACACCTACATATGCACACATAGACAGTATACATATGTACTGTATACACACATAAACACAGTTCTAGTCACACAAACACACGCACAAATTTCCCCTTCCCAACCTCCAACAGCTGCGACAACAGGAGGTTAGAGGAGTAAAATAAATTAACAACATCTGCAGACTGCAGATTAATGGGAGAAATCATCTGTAAATTAGGCATGGAGCTTATTCATCTGCTCACCCATGCGATGAAGAGAGAGAGAGAGAAAGAGAGAGATGCAAAGTCACAACATGTAACAAGGCAGCGGCTCATCGTCGGGGATATTGAGTGTGTTCATTTTGCAGAAGCATTTTTAATGGTTTTAATGTCTCATAAATTCTGATATGTTTTCCCATGAAGTGGAAATTTGCTCTCAGAGCTTTTCAAATTGACTCAGTTATATATGAATATTCTTACAGTGTGAATAGATGTACTTTGTCAAAATGCAATATGATTTTTTTTTATCTCATTCAAAGTATTCCGAATTAGAAAACACACAGTGGATGCACAATGTAATCCAATTTACTTGAGGACATGCTAAAAATGGAGAGTAACATATTGATGTTTAACTGTGTTAGAAGATGTTTTACTTCTGTAGATATTCAGGAGCCGTCTGCCTCCAACATCAACTGCCCTGAAAATAATTTCACAAATGTCCTTAAAATATCGATAACTGCAAACAGACACATTTTTTAAAAGTATTCTCTTGGGCACAATATTGCCACCATCTTTTTGTCCTCTTCTTTTTATGTGTTAAACATTATTTCATATGTAAATGTGATTATAATCAAATATTTGTGCAAACTTTTTTTACTCAGTACCTTACCAATGACAGATAGACATTCAGCAATGGGTGCAGGTTATGTCACATAGTGAACAACATTTTGATTCAACAGTCAGGGAATAATCTGTTACATTGGTTATACACTGTATGTCTAATGAACATATATAGTGCACAACACCTAAACAACAAAAAAGCCCAACAAAATAGGTTATTTAGCAGGGCATTTCAAAACAAACCATATGAGTGTTTCTGATCTGCCTCTGCTGTGGTCAAGGTCTGATCAAGGTTAGAGAACTAAACACCACATGGATGAAAGAAGCTAACTTTGACTGATGATGCAAACCGCCGTCTGCTGTGTCAAAGTCACACAAGTTGTTGACCAGTAGTGGAAAATCACTGCATTCAACTGCATTTTCTCAAGCACTGTACTTAGTACTTGAGGTACTTGTAGTTGAAGTTGAGGTACTTGTATTTTACTTATTTCCACTGTCTGTTATTTACTATCAAACTTCAATCAAACTTTATTTCTCAAGCACATTTAAAACAACCAGGTTGACCAAAGTGCTGCACATCGATGTGAAACAATAAATTGACAAAATACAACACCAGACAAATACAACATACAGTTCTCATGCCAGATTAAAAGCCAAGGAATAAAAATGTGTTTTAAGTTGTGATTTAAAAACAGGAAGGCTTGGGGCCTGTCTGACATGGAGAGGCAATTCATTCCACAGTCTTACACAGTCACAGGCTCTTGAGCTGTGTTTTAGGGACTACTCCTACTCATTTTAGAGGGGAAAATTGATAACGGTACCTTTTGTTAGCGAGCAGACCCAGGACACAGACATAGTTTAAGTAAAAAGACTTTGATGAACAAATCATGAATGGATGAAAGTGTTGACTGGACAGACAAAGGCAGGAGGCAGGCAGGGTGAAGAGGATGTAGTGTAGCTGGGGTTTTCAGCTAAGGCAGTGAGTGAGGAATACCAGAAAAAATATGGTGGCACTGGAATGCTGGGGCACATGAGAAACACACATTAGCAAAAAGCATGACAATACACTAGAAGTTTCCCTGCAGTTGGCTGTACCACAAAGGAGGCAGAACAATCTAGCAATGAGTGGCAGGAGAGCTGGAGTATTTAAACAGGAAGTTGATGAATTAGTTAGAGTATTCAAAGCTTTTTGTAACTAGCAGGAATGCAGAGAAACTTATTAAAGGCTGTATTTGAACTAGTGCTACAGTGTGTGACTTTCATTACACACTACAGCACTATTTTACTCAGACGTTGGCCCCTTTATGCTTTAGGAGCAAAGAACGATAACCACACCTCTTTCCAATTACACAGACAGGACAAGCCTCATAATATAACTAACTAGAGCAAGCTGCCACTTAGGAAAGGAACTGGAGTAGCTCTACTGTCAGACACAGCAGAGAGATGTCCCCTTCCAAAATTTAAGTGCTGAAAGGAAATTCTTTTGTGATTGTAATTCATCATGCTGCGAAATGCACATAAGTCGATAAAATATTTAATATCACCCTAAAATACATCCATCCCCGAATCAGTGTTGAACCCTACAATGCTCTGAGGACAGCCAAGCTTTTTGGGGGGGTGTCTGGCCTGGTTTCACCTTTCTAGCTGTCTGCTGAGGCCTCAGTCAGGCAGGAAATTAAAGAATTTGTTCATTTGGGGATGCTGCTTTGAAGTCAGGAGGAACATGTACACCAAACCACACTGAATGTAGGTCATGTACCAAAATAAAATGTAGTACCACAAGCAGTAGATACCATGTACTGTGTAAGAACAATAAAATAAATCAATCAAACTTAAGCCCCAAACATCATCCTCACAAGTACGCAAAAGCCTGGTCTAGTATGCTCAAACTCAACGATAATGAGCTAATGAGAGTGTTTTCATGACCACATTATGCACGTTCTCTATTGATTGTGTCTCTAAATGAAAAGATGACGAAGTGTCATAAACATGCATAGAGTTCTCCTCTCCTGTTCAGCTAGAGCTTGGTCAAACTGGCCAGGCATAGTTGTTTTGAAGTGAACCCATACTCATGGGGTCAGTTTTCAAGTGACACCAAAAATTTAGCACCCCAGCAGTTTCTAACAGTCTCATTCCTTTATCAGTTCACTACTGCGAGGTGTCCCTCAGCACACCAAGACACAGTCCTGGACCCAAGTCCTCATGGGCTCTAAACTCACAGCATCGGAAACTCCTGAGCGGTATTTAACTCAATAAACAGGCAGAAAAACATCAGATGTGATTATCAGACTCCTTCTGTTGAGGGAAGTGCATAAGTAAAACACCATATTTATTTACTGCATAAACATTACCACACATAATCATCTCACAGCACAGGGTGGGAAGGAAATAATGGCACTGTTGCTATTTCACCTTCACCTTGCAATGGAAGATAATATTAGTTACTTCCAGAACAGAGAAAAGACTGGAATCTGTTTTAAACTTTTACAGCACTTTAAAAAAACTGACAGGCCAGTTCCAGTTAGCTTAGAAAACCTCACCAAAATAACCCCTCCCTGTCATCATGTCTTTGTTTTAATTATTGTTTGTAGAGCTGGATATGGATGGTAGCTTTTTTTAGGAGACAAAGCAAATTATAAAATCATGCAAGTCCCCTTGGAGTTAGACTGCAATATGTAAGTGACACCAATAAGCTTTAATTAAAAATTCACACTAAGAGACTTCACCTGACATAAGAAAATAAAGACACAGTAAACACATTTGAAATTGTACTAACAGGGGAAGCAATTATTCCTTTTTTTATACCCTTTTTTGTCATTGTCAAGTTTTTCACTCCAAATTGCCAAAAAACACACTATATTAAATCCATTCTGTTTTCTTTTTGTTTGTGGTATACCACCACAACAACACCTGGATATCAATGTCATGTAAGGTACATCCAATTATGTGTGTACAAGCTGTAAGAATGATTATTGTTACTGAATCTAATTCTAGGGAGGGAAACTCAGATCTCATTGAGTGCAAACTTGTATGGCCGGGGCAATTAGGTCTCTGACACCCAGGAAATTATTGCTTTAAAGTGAAGGACACTGAAACCAGTCATATATAGGACAAATTCAGGTATGTTTTAACTTTCTTTATTTTCAGACAGTACGGCAGAAAAATAGAGGTGTCCGCAGTGTATTTATTCCATAAGTTAGAGAGTTTAAGATAATTATGGATATCCAAGATATAAAGAAAAGAAAGAAAGCCAAGGCTTCACCACCTGTCTCTGTACTGACAAATATGACTCAGTATAATGTAAATTGCTTATTTTGCAAATCCCTTTACTAAACAATGATATTTTGTTAGTGTTATGTTTTTTGTTTGTGTTTTGATTTTGCTGTAAAATGTGTATTTATTTATTTACTTGTTTATTATTTTAGTCAGAATAACAGCCTACTGTATTTTTTTTACTGATATGCATCTGATTAATATTATGTAAATGGCACTGAAAGAAAAAATACCATGTCGTTATTCCTAAAAAGCTGAGGCCTGAAATATCTCATTAAAAGTGGGATGTTGAAAACTGAATTAAACTGGTATGTGCTGTATGTGAAAGTATGTATCATATCCCACGCAAAGTCACTGTAAACTCTTCCATCTTCTCATGACTGCCTTTCTTGCCCCTGTCCTACTTGTGCTCAATAAACAGACTGATGAGCAAGAGGGCTGAAACTGAAATATTGCAGTGACTCAGCTTCCGTATTAAACTGACATATTAGCATAAACCCTTGAAAAAACTACAGGAAATTCAGCATCATATGTCTGCAAATCCATCAATGCTTTTGTAAAACTTGATTGAGGTTTCAATGTCCCCGGGTAATGCATATCAAAATGCAGCAATTTGTCCAGTTTTATTGATTCTGCTGCAGCACCTAGAGGCTTTATTAGTTGGCACATAATTTCCCCCCTGGCTTGGCCTGTGAAAATGAGCTACAAGCTTTGCAATGGCCTGTGGCCAGACACCACCTTCATGCAGAATAGGCAAGTAGCAAGGGGCCAAGCCATTACCATAGTACAAATTGACTTTCCTTGACAAAATCATTTTAAATTGAACACTCTGAGATTTTTTTTTCCAGCCAAATGAAAACATTGTCAGTAAGAATTTGATGGCTGAATGAAAGGATTAATGGTCACAAATATATCTTGTATACAATAATTTGGGTTGTGTAACAAGTCTTGACATTATTCTATTTATAACATGCATCCTACTCAGCAGGTCGATGCTTATTGTCTGTGAACATGCAGAGCCAATTATTTCTGGGGGTTCATCCATCACAGGAGGTCACACTACAAAGGTCAACATCATCAGTATATTCCAACCTGTTCATCCACCCATCTCAGAATGAGCCTAGCCTTTAATACGATGTTTAGCAGAGAATGTGATAACATCATTAAATAGAGATTTGAGACAACACATAAGCCAACATCCATTTTGATGTGTCTTAAAGCATGCCATCACTGGCTATAATTACTGCTGTGGGTCTCCAGAATTGAAAAAGGTACGGGCCAAGCTACTAATATGGAGCCTAGCCATACTGAGCCAGTGGGACAAACTTTCTAATCGTTGGCCTCAAGCTGATAAAATCTACACAGACGTTGAAGTGAATCTGTCAATTCTGGTTCTTGTTCCAATGAGTCCCCCTAAGGTTTGCTCCTGCAGCAAGAATTCCATTTTAAAGGATGTGCTCTCTGTACTTTGCACAAACTTGAGCTGGATCATGTTCCGAAAAATGTCATCTCAATTTAAATATGTTCTTTTTCATTGCAATGAAGAGTGGTTATACAACTCCCTCTTGTTCCAACTGCTAATGAGAATACATTGGGGACTAGTGGAAAACTTTTGTCCTTCAAGCAAGAAGCCAAAAAGATTCAAATTTTATTCACATAAAAATGCATGTTAGAAATGTCTTTTCTTTCCCTTGCTGACCTTCATAAAATTCTGTCTGCTATTGCTCAGCTCAGTTCATTATTTGTCTTGCCTAGCTTTACCCAATTGTTTTTCAATGCCATGCTCTTTGAAATCAAGTTTATTTTTGAATTAATTGTTTGATGCTAATAGGCCATCACACAATTTTGATGAAAAAAGGAACTAAGCAACTTTGTATTCCCTCTGAGCTCCAAACTAATGGCCTTTTAATTGATAGTTTTTAGCTGGAATGCAGCTTGTTTCATTGTCTGTTTTTTGTCTGTGTTGTTCTGAAACTCTCTTGCTTTATTTTATGGCATTTCTGATATATCTGTTCAATTCCATTAAATTCAAAACCTTTATTTGTCCACAAGGGGCAATTAGTTTTGCCGCAGTAGCAACACAACAAAAACAGCAATGACAAATATAGGGTGAGACAAGAACATAAAAAATATGTCAAAAGTAAAGAGTGGCACATAGTAAATACAGGAGAAGTTCATTCCCCATTATTACTATGTTAAAATGTACTGATACAGTACAGTCTTGTGGACTCATATTAGAGTTCACCTGCAATATTCAATCATGATGACTGCTGGCTGACCACCACCAATATTTAAGAGCATCAATGGCTGTGGGTACTGTTTATTTCATGAAACAGTTTTAAATGGTTACATTAAGGAAAAGAGTGATTATTCAAAATGATGACGGACACTTCAACGTGTGAACAGGTGGAGCCAGGGATCAAAGTACCCTGATGGATCACAGTCCGTTTAATTAACAAACCCTTTGCGTTTTTCTATTTCCCGTGAAAAGGATTTTGTCCATATACATTGTGTTTGTGGCTTCTCCAATCATTGTCTTCTTACATTAACAGCTTTACTGTAAACGTAAAACAAAGTTAGCCTAGCTAATGATAGCCTACCAGTGCAATCAGCAGCAGTTCCTTATTTGCTACATTTATATTTGTTTACATGTTGTTGTTTTTTTTACTAGCAACGCAACTGTTGCAACTTCCTTGTTGTGTCTACAACGGTAAAGGAGAAAATGTGCCATGC
This sequence comes from Lepomis macrochirus, assembly GCA_024633595.2. Taxonomy (NCBI): domain Eukaryota; kingdom Metazoa; phylum Chordata; class Actinopteri; order Centrarchiformes; family Centrarchidae; genus Lepomis; species Lepomis macrochirus. The sequence continues at coordinate 12,216,898 of JALXJV020000021.1, read as the reverse complement.
TTTGACCGCTTTGACTGATTTGAATTATGATCTTCAATGTTGTTAATCTGCTTCCTGCTTGTGTGGAGACACTAGAGTTACCACCAAGCATCCTTTATCTGACCGAATGAACAACAATCAAAGAACTTTCTCTCTTTTTATCGTTATCACTGAACATTAATGAGAGCCTTCCCTGTGTGCTTGAATCTGTCTGTGAGTAGTGCCTGTTTGACTGAGTGCATACATGATATCCAATGTCTTAGCATGTTTTAGTGTATGCCATGTGTGAGCATGGGCAAGTGTGTTGGAAATGATATGTGTATGTGCATGTCTAGCAGGACCCTGCCCCTGTTTCAGCAGGCCACTAGTACACTGGTTCCTGTGTCTGGTGGCAGCTGTCTCGCTGTGTGTCCCCGTTTCAGGTGACAAGGTATCTTCCCATGTTATCATTGTTCTATTGTTCTGCCTCAGCGTTCAGACACCAGACTTCTGGCTCAGATGCTTACAGTGTGGCCTTGTAGCTCTTCCCAAAGAAAGAAGGTGCTCCTGAGATAAAAATAAGAATGCTTATACACATGGCAAGCCCATGTTGAATGGGTGCAGATATGTTAATGCACTGGTGTGCATGTGTCAGTTTGCGTGCCTGAGTGTGTGTGCTCTTTCCTGTTTCCCTCCAGTATTTTGGGATAGCTGTCTCCAAAGCTCACAGCTCACAGTGAGATGAGACAGGAAAGAAAGCCATTCACTTCTATTTCTATAATATCCAACCCAAGGGCATGCTGATATAATGAATACATTGTTCTGTTATCTGGAGTGAGCAGTACACTTGCTTATACTTTTTGCCAAGTGGACTTAAATGATTTGCAGAAAGTTTCGCATTGGGAAACATGTACAGTCTCCTCTTTGTACATTTAAGCAGTTTATCTGTGCCCCTCTGAATTTCTTCTAAGGAATAAAACTATGTCAAGGTGATCTCAGTTGATACCCTTCTCAGAATGTTAGTGTGTCCGTGTGTGTGTGTGTGTGTGTGTGTGTGTGTGTGTGTGTGTGTGTGTGTGTGTGTGTGTGTGTGTGTGTGTGTGTGTGTGCATGGGTGCGAGTGTGATGAGAGTCTTTTTAATGCAGAGTCATATCAGGGCCCATTTGCAGATAAAAAATGAGGGCTTAGCTTATTCCTATGCACAGACAAAGTTGTGGGTTAGGGCCTCTCCAACATTTCCTATTAGAGTGGATTTAGAGAGGAGGGTACTGAAGATTTTTTAAAAAGGCACCGAATTTGCATTCGCAGGTGAAGTCCTTGGCATACATTAAAGTCTACACATCCCCTCAGAAAATGATCCCTCCCCACAGACACCCTTGCTTCTCATTTCATATTCTGTTACCACACTCACACTAATTTTGCTCAATGGGCCACTAGACCAAAATACGATCGCTTCTTTACACGGTCAGTTTACTTTTAAATTTGTTTGTTTCTCTGCCTCTTCTAACTCTTCTGCGAAATACAGACTTTATCTTGGGTCACAGAATGTCTATTTCCATACAAATTAAAGTTTGACGAGGGCATTTCAAAACAAAGTAGTGGTATGGTGGTGGGAGGCGGTGAGGTAGGGGGTTAAGTCTCTGACAAACTGGCCCTCTTGAAGGGAGAGGAGTAGGGACTGGGACACCAGGCAATTCATCAGTGACTGGGAATGCTGTGATCCGTAGCACCCACCAGCATGCTAATGTTCTCCTCCTGACTGGATATGGCACTCTTCTTCCTGGTGTCAGTGCATGAGGGGGCCAGTTTAATCTCACATAACAGATGTTTAGAGGAAGACTATCAAATTTAACTTCCTTGCGGCGTTGATGAACAATCCATTCTGACAGTAAAAGCAGTTGCACACTCATAGTTTTGATGCAGGAAGCACATAGATGTACCAGAGCTCTCTGAAGAAGACTCTTTAGGTGCTCATTATTTGATCCATCACAATCTCTGAAAATGACTGGAAATATGCTTATACATTGGGGTTTACCAAAGCACTGTCATAATTGCTCACATTTGTTTGAGCAAATGTGATGCAGTGTAAAAAGCGCTTGCAAAGACTCACGAGACTTTGTTCGGAAGATTACCCATAATAGATATAATAGATATATAGATATTTAATAATAATAGGCATAATATTGCAGGCATCAATCTAAATTCCAATTCTGATGTTGTCAATTTAAATTTAAAAATTTTGGATGTGGATGTGTCAGATTACGGTATTTTTCTTATCCTTGGAAATGACTGGCATATGAAGTGTTATCTCATTTTTAATCCCTTTCAGATTTGATGTGATTGCTTTTCATACACGTTATACTACATGTTTTACAAAAGTCCATAGGGACCCAGTGAAAGTCAGTAGGTTGATCATTTGGATTCCGCTTGTGGCTACAAAGACAGTTCAACACCTCCACACAAGACAGCAGCAACATTCTGAACACCATGATTAGGACTGCACAAAGAACTACAAACACTTGACGTCCACCCCTCTCCTATTATGCCACGGCTCTCTATCCCACATGAGTGCAAAAAGTAATCAAACCCTTGAAAACTTGAGATCCACATTTTCAAAATACCCATCACCCCCCTAGTGTTCAATGTCAGCTCGTATTATGATTGGTTGAAGAAAACAAACCATCAGAATTGTGTTAAAGACTTTGACTTTGTTTCTTATTGTGTCTGTCTCTTCTTATTCCATTCAACTGATAGTGCTTGAAGCTTTTTTCCCTTAATCAAAAGCACCCCCCAAATCCTTTGTCTCTCAGGATTTTCTGCCGGGCAGATGCAGTTCAAATTTCCAAGGTGACAACTTCCATGTCAAAGGAAGAGTTCCTGCACAGACAGTCTTTCCTCTCAACACTAGCTTCAATCAAAGCAATATTAACCAGAGCACTGATTCGGATTGCACTATACATTGTGGCATTGGCTCAAATTCTTTAGTTTAAAGTGAGGACACCTGCTGGGATATTTCTTATCAATTACTATATGTTACAACAACTTATCCGCAGATTGATTTTTAAGTCCCAGTGTTCTGTGACTTTGTTATCAGGTAATCAGTTGTGACTGCAAATATGCTTATACTTTGGCGTCCACCTAAGTGCTTTCATAAATGCATGTTCCACATTGGTATTCTGCCTGAGTCTGGGTAAGTCATTCAGGATGCAGAGGGCAAACATAAGGCACGATTTTTGAGAACTTACCACATTTTGCATCACTTGTTTACCCAACTGCTCTGCAATTATGCAACCTGTAGGAGCATTAGAAAACAGTGTCAGTGTTTTTGCCTTCAGAAAGAAATCGTCAAAATCGAAGAAAAGAAATGCCTAACCAAATCACCAATTATCAAAAAAGTGATAATTCTACTTTTTGCTTCATATGATAATATAGAACGCCGTATGCAGAGAGCACAACTGAAAAAAAATTGATAATAGAGGCATTTTGCTAAACATCTAATGTGAAGCTAATGGTGGCACTAGAGGAAAAGTCAGTAGATCACCAAAGTACATTCATCCACTGGTAACCATGAATGTCTGTGGTAAATATCATGGGAATCTAGCCAACAGTTGACATTTCACTAAAAGCCAAAAATGCCAATCTGCTTGTAACAGCCTGAAGAAAAGTCAGGATTTTTGACAACTTACCACATTTTGCATCACTTGTTTACCCAACTGCTCTGCAATTATGCAACCTGTAGGAGCATTAGAAAACAGTGTCAGTGTTTTTGCCTTCAGCAGGCAATCAGCAAAATCGAAGAAAAGAAGTGTGTGATGCACACTTCAGTTCAGTTCATGTTCAGTTCGTAACAAGTGCCTAACCAAATCATTGACCATAAATAGTAAGATTCATCTGTGGACCCCCATCCCCCAACCCCCAATACTAAGTTTCCTCAAACAAGATAAGAGTTGGCTTTCCGGCTAAAAGAAAAGTCTATGTGTTTTTTGTCTTTATTAGGTTCTTTCAGCTTGCACCATTGTTGCCAGCTGGTGCCCTGCCTACAGCTCTATGGGTTGTTTGTTTTGTTTTTGTTCGCTGTCTTTTATGTTTATTTGTACATACTTTGTGTATTTATGTAATGCACTGTCTCTTTCATTTTTACAGACTGCTGCAAGGCACATTTCCTTTGAAGGAACAATAAAGAAAAGTGAAGTGATGTGACATGACATGAAGTCTTGCTCAAAGACAAATGATTTTGAGACTAAATACAAGAATAAACCACAACTTAATATGGACAGCATTATGGTGTATATCTGATAGATATCTGCTTGAATCAGCTTTGACCATGTGTCTGTTTTTTTCCTGCCCACACTTGCGCTAACCTAGATTTTCACTTTGTTCAGTTGAATGGATCAGGGGTAAATGAGGGGTGGGAGTAATCAGATGATTCAGCCTTTCCTATTAAATGATAAGAAGGCCATCTGCTGACAACACTGCATGTTAAGAGACTTGCCATTGACAAATACAACACAGTCAATCCAATTTCTCTCTCCTGCATTGTTCTTCATCAAAGGCAGCCCAGGGGTGAAGGGTATAGGGGAGAACATCTAATGATGTGTGGACCAAAGCAATCTATTTCCCCTCCTCAGTGTTTTTTCTCAACACGATAAATGGAGGAGGCTTTCATTTCCCATCTGTACTCCAAATGTGTTGTGTTAATGTGTCAAGCAAGGTTTGAAACCAAAGACAAACTTTTTCACGTGAGCTAACCACTTCATGTGGGCAGTTTTATTTATATTGGTTTTACAAGTAGACCCAAGGTGTTTTACAGTACTATGCAACTGGAATGCAACTCAGCCATGCCTATAGAATCTAGTAGTAAGAATGAAAGCAAATCAGTAAATAACTCAAGACTTCCTTGGAGAACACTCAGTAAAAATGTAATTCATCCCAAAATAATTATTATATTTAATATACATAAAGATGAACTTGCTGTTCAGATAGATCATGCTGCTCCTGGCCACTAAACAAGGACTACAAGGCTGGATATACAATAGTAGAAGAAGTACTGCCAACTGGACCCTGCAGTAAATATGAAGAGAACAAATGCTCCAGATGTCAGGAGAACAAATGCATGTTTACCATAAATAATTAAATCATTTAACATAGTGTAGGTTAGGTACAAGGTAAGGTACAAGGTTGTTTATTAGTCATTGTACAGCACAAGGCTGCATAACGAAACAAAATTTGTAGTTCCTTCATGCTACATACGCAACATAACTTAAGATTAAGCATTATACCATATTAACACTTTTAACCATACTAATAATTGTCGCTATAGTACGAGAGAGGCTTGGGAGCACGCACTGAGCTGAATGCAATCCGGAGTCCCCACATTAAAAGCAGAATATAGTGACTGATGCAAGCAACGGAGAAAACAGGCGCATGCTTTATTTTTAATTGAGTTTTGAGCCCATTGACAATATGACAATGAATATTTGATTAATTCCATTAAAAAACTTGCATATAGCCCCTTTAGGAAGGATCCTATGCATTTTATTTATATTTTTTCCACAACCTTTTCAATAAAGTGCATTTTTGTTATTGATTTCTCTACATGCCCATAGTGATACTGGAAAGCTCACATATATACAGAGGGTCGCATAGTGAAGTATGCCACATGTGTTTGTCTTAGACTTGGTATGGATTGTTACAATCTGCCAATCATGCAACACCCTACACCAGTGGTCACCAAGAGGCGGACCGCGGTCCGGATCCGGACCCAGCCGCTGTCCTCTCCGGACCGCCGACCTACAGCCGATTTATTATTGAGACTTACTACCTCGTGACGGAGCGTTTCTATTTTAACCCGCGCAGCTTTTCTAGCATTTACTGTACTGGTTCAGCGGCCCAGGAAACTTACAGACCAATCGCATCGTCTCATGTGATACTGCTCAGCCAATCAAATCTGTGCATTCGTGTCGAGTCCGCAACCGCGTGTGAGATCCACCGGAGACGTTTCGATAACGCACACCAGTGTTTCCCACAGAATGACAATGTAACTGTGGGGAGGGGATATTGACAACTTACATACAGCGTGGTAGCCTCCAAAATCCGCAGCATTCCAACATTAACTTAGCTCTCCTTTGCATGCTGGCTAAAAACTGGGTCTCTGTCATTGACAGCGTTGTGATGGACAGATTTGTGCAGCGGTGTTCCGTGAGGGAGAGAGAGAGAGAGGGACGAGCGGGAGGACGTGCTGAGCGAATGTGCGACAGCGCTCTGCGATCAAATACGATTTTAAATAGGCTTATAAAAAAACAACTGAAAATCAATCTGCGGGCCGCCACAATATCAATGAATGTATGGGAAAAGACATATCTCATATATCTCCAATCAGCTGGCAGGACAAGCTAGAGCTCACGTTTCTCACTGAACCAGAGAAAGTAGGAAAGAGGTTTATAAGAGGGAATGAAAGAGGAGAGGAGGCATTACAGCTGTTCATTTGATGTGTTGAGTGTTTATTATAAAATTGGTTAAGACTACACTTCATCACTTCAAGCTACCCTTTTTATTTAATTTTTCTAAAAAAAAAGGACTATTTTAGTTTACTTAAATTTAGAATTTATTATTATTTATTATCTCTCCAGTTTAATGTGAAAACTGAATATTGTTGAAATATTGTCAGTTGTTGACTAAAAACATATATGTTGATACACATACGTTATGGCACTGAATGATAACGCAAGTTAGTCGGTATGATGTTCCGGACCTTCGCTTCGGGAAATTTTCTCTAACTGGACCTCTTTGAATTCTAATTGAATACCCCTGCCCTACACCCTTGATTTCGATAAGGAAAAACTCTCCCCCAAAAACGCTTTAAAAAGGAGAAAAATGGAAGATAAGTGCATCTGTTCCATCAGATGGATTACTGACAGACACTTCAATGCACTTAAGAAAATGTGTCCACGGTAGATTGTCCACTTTGGTTACACCCGAAACCCTATTAATGCACTATATTCAGCAATACAGACATATTATAGAGAGATTACGTCAGTATATTTAGCAATATTAATATGGCTTTAAAGAAGGTTGATGATATTATGTGATCTGATATATTTAATCTATAGCAGGAAATCCCAATTAAAGACCAAGACCAGCAATTGATCCTACTAAGTATTAATCCACTTGTGAAAATATTCTCCAACATTTACTTACTACTTACTTTCTACTTCTGTTTGAGTAACATTTGCTAAAAGTTGTTTTACAAAATCATTTAGCCATTTTTGTGTTGTTCATATATATAAACTCTGCAGTTTCTAGATGTTTGATGGCCAATAGAGCAGGTTCAGCATTAGTTTGAGAATCTTCAAAATTGTGTTTAGAAAAAGGACTAACGTATTAAGCACCTCCTGCCCAGTTTCTGGCTCTGCAGGCAGCATATGTGGCTTGACTCTGGGCTGAAGGACACATCCTTGATTTTAAGGTCAGGAGCCCTGTTAGTCTGTCGGCCTTAATCACCTTTCACATTAGCATGTTAGCACTGCTGGGGATCGATCACCTGCCCACTCTCTCTATGTGTTCTGGCCTTTGTTCAATCACACTTGCCTGATTCGAGTAAACTATAATTTATTTGTCTTACAAGTGGAGGAGACGCATACCAACCCAACTTAATCAGTGTTGGAAGGGAGACGGTAACAGATCGATCTCTTATTCTCACATTACAGGCTTGCCTACGGGGAAGGCAGTACACCAGCCAAAGATAGATAGTTATAGCAACCTCACATTGTTGTTAACACGATTCCCTTCATTGCAATCCCCAACATATAAGAACTTAACCAGACTTTCTAATATCCGGTGCTTGTTTAAAATCCAATCATTTTGTCTATGGTGATGATTCCTGTTCTGAAGCCAGTTTTTATAAAGTGAAGGACAGTTTTGCACACATATATCACAGGGAGAAGAATCCTCTTCTCTGTAGACCTAAGGGTGACTTTGTGTAATTGTTCTACAAGAGTAATCAACAAATAAGTTGTTAGAAAAGTTAAGCATTCATTAGTATTTGTATGATGGCATTAAGACTCCTTAAGGTCCTGGATTTTGCTTCATTTAAAAAAAAATATTCTGAGAGTTCCCTAAGAATCCATTTACAAAGTGCTTTTTATACCTCACCAGATTCTCTGGCTTTAATTTTGACAGTCTCAATGTCTTTAAGTCCCCATATGGCTGTCTCACCATCTGCTGCCTCTCAGCTCTGTAAGTCAGCCTACATATCCACCTGTCAAACCTGCATAGTGTTTTGATAGGCTGCCCAATGTATTCTCATATGGCTTAATTTCTAGAAATTTGCTTTTAAGGAATGAGAAAGAAATGGGTCACATGGTTAAAGGAGTTATGAGGCTATGACTTTGTTAAATGCTGTTATATGCATGTTGTGCATTGTTATATTATGGAATGATTATGAATGTACCAGATTCTGTAACAGATTCTCCACACAGCATTCCCTTGTGTATGACACTGTTACACTTATCACATAACGTTCATGTTTTCATCTGAATGTTTTATATAATTAATATATAATTATATGTCCTTGTGCTGTGTTTTGATTTGCACATCATGTACTTAAACAAGGAATTAGAGAGCCACAAGGATTCCAGCAGTATGAAATAATAATGCATTCACATTTCTTGTGTTTTCTCTGGATTAACATTTTACATTGGTGCCACCAACAAGCACAGCACTACATAAATACTATACAAATACAGCCTTCTAATGGTACATTTCACATTTAGTTGGATCACATGCAAATTAACCAAACTTTTGTGCAACAAAGAATTTTTGAACACTTGACACATCAGCCCACGTGACTTTCTGGAGGATACTTTTGAGCCTGTTGGTGTTGAATTTATATTTCAGGATAAACAGGGTACTTTTGAAACAGTGTTTCCATTATTATTATTGACTTATTTCAATCAGAGCAGTGACAGCCAGTCAATAAAGGGGGCATCCCACTAGCCATAAAGCTCAATTCAAAAATGATTATAAAATATTTGATATTTGAATATTTGTTTTGACTTTTTAAGCATTTTAATATTACTTTAAATGAAGATTAAGTATGATTTTATTAGTAAATCAGTCTATTTTGTGCTTTCTTTCCAAATAGGAGCCGTCTCAGCCATGCAATGCACACTAATTCAGCAGTAGCTTGAGATAGAATTGAGTGAATTAGATTATAGTAAGTAGCCAAGCTGAACTGTTGGATGGAGTGTGTTTGCTGTTGTGATTCAATTATTGAGTAAATGTAACATTCTATATTTGGAGTCCAACCTTAGTGCACCAAGCCATAAAACAACATTGTTAGTGTGTAAGCAGAAGCCCTCAGTGCCTGTAAGTCCACCCAGATAAATAAACATTAGCCGCCACTGGTTGAGAGCATGCGGCTCAGAAAACAAGCCAGTATAATTGCTGTTTGTGAGGTGACCTGAGCAGGTAGAAATAATCTGACAGCATGGAGGGTGCATTTGCCGCCACAATCTGTATGTATCACTGCGTTGTTCTCGCTTTCCCTCTCTCTCCTTCTGTCTCTCTCTCTGCCGTTATTCACCCCCGCAGGCTATAATCCTGACTTGTATCATAGACGATGTTGTCTCTGTGTTGGGACAGATCACTTTAACAGGAATAATAAAGAAATAATCAATCAGAGTGTCAATAAGCTTCACTGAAAAGGCGACACTAAAACCTAACTGGCTGATGAAATTATTGGACATTTGAGTATTTTTCTAATAGTGTGTGTGTGTGTGTGTGTGTGCGTGTGTGTGTGTGTGCGTGTGTGTGTGTGTGTGTGTGTGTGTGTGTGTGTGTGTGTGTGTGTGTGTGTGTGTGTGTGTGTGTGTGTGTGTGATTATGGTTAACTGGCATGCTTGGATGTAGTAAGTGATGGCAATATGGAATGCATGGAAGCATCAATGTTCCCTGTAGAGAATCTATTAGATGGAAGCCTTGGGAACACTCAGAGCCATACGTTAGCTTGCCAGCATGTAACAGGCCAAACGTAGGAAGGGTTCCTTACTTCCCACACACACACAAGAACATGCACACTCACAAAAACAAGTACAGACAGGCAAGGCAAGAGTACATATGCATTAGCCATAAACACACTGCCATTTTCATGTGTCAGTGCAACTGCTTTCAAGCAGTGACTTGAAATCGCAATTGCAAGCTGCTCTTCTCATCCCTTTATGTTTTGATGTCTGAGGGGTGATAAAATGTCAGAAGCAGTCAGGAATACAAAGTATTTACTGCTCCAAAGTTGCGTTAGAAAAAGTGGATCTAAAAGAAGGCGGCAGGTAAGGGGAAAAGTTATTAAACTCAGCTTGCTTTACTCTTTGCTTCAGTATTTTCTCTTGGAGAAAGACAAGTCCGTTATAAGATTATTGTGCACTATGGAATGTGATAGAAATGTATTTATTTAAGTCAAACAACAAAAAAAACTGCTCAACATGTCAAGTAATGTCTTTTGAATGTGACACTTCCTCATGCATAGATAGCTATGCATATTGAAGCTACAGCATTTGCTTTTACAGATTACTCTACAGATTTGCATGTGAATATCACCTTCTGTTATACACTGATTGATTGATTATGTACCCTTTAATATAGGCTATCAATGCTGGCTCTGGTCACATAGGTCCACTAAGCTGCAGAAACTTAAGGCAATCTATTCGAATGATCAATACCACTGGCGCTCTGTTTTTAGCAAGCAGCTGCCACTGTGTGTAAAGGATTCTTAGGACACTTAGCAGTTTTTAGAGGTCCGCACATATACAAACACATTCAGCAGAAAAATATTGTTAACTAATGTTGGTGTTGTATGTGTGAAATTATATGGAACCAACCCTCTTTGTCTTCCATGCATGCCCAGTTGATTTGGAGTGGGCTGGTAATTAGTCAAGCAGGTGGGAAGTCATTAAGGAACAGACGCTCTGTTCTAACCAGAGGAGAGACCTGAGCAAGAAAAAAGAAATCACTGTTGTATGGAAGATGTATATAGAGTATAGTCACAATTTATTACATTTTAACATTTATTAGGAACTGTATTTATTGAGGACCTATCAAACCATACAACACTGTAGAAAGTGCTATCTGTAATCCAAAAACAAACATAGCTTTTCAGGCCAAATCTAAATCACCATGTGTCTGGGATAATTCTTAAAAGAATATTTCTCAGCTGTAAATATGGCCTTTTCATAAAACTGGCCTATCTATGCAGTAGAAAGATGCAAATATCTTTGAAATTGGTGATAGGAATTTTGGAAAATTACTTTTTGCTCAAACAACCAGAATGCACTTGACCTGTTGTCTTCAAAGGTGACTGCCACTTCCAAACTTACCCAACTCCTACAAACAGCCCGCCAGAGCTACTGCTGTAATAACGGCTGATGGTGTTTGACTGCCTCTTCCTTCTCCATATGCCATTACAAAACGCCCCACATGTTCGATTCCAGCATTACACTATTGAAATCAGAAAAAAAAACAATGTGTTCCTGGTGAGTTCGGCAAAAACACCCCACTAACACTTCAAATTCACCTTCAACCAGGATTCACTTTGGTGGAGGTATTAGTTGAGGTAGTTTAGGAGCCATAGGATAGACCAAAACACCTCAGGATCCAGGAAGAGCTGGAGGATGTGACCTTTGTAGGAGAACATCTGAGCTACCTTTCTTAACCTGGCACAGCAAAATGATCAAACGTAATTAGAGGAGGATCAAAAACATAACGTATATATATGTTAAAGTCAACTATGTGAACTGATGAACAAGTGGGATATTTGGTGGTCATATATAGTGCCTAGAAGCTCATAGTCATACAACAACTTTGTAGTAGTCAAATACTGAAATACAGTACAGTACCTGTTGACAGTGACTCTATGCTGATTTTTTCTCATGACGGTGACTGGTGGAAGAATCTTCACACAGTCAGCACTGAATCCTCCTCAAAAATGCACTGTAGATTTTTGCACCTCACAGCTGTGATCCAACGCTGAATGTGAATCAGTTTACCTCACTTGACATTCCCTTCCTGTGGAAAGTGCTGCAAGCTGTAAGTGAGATAACACTAACTCACATTGATCCTCTATTTTCAGCTCTTTTGTTAGCTGATTACTGGGGAGACCTGTGACCTGGGGCTGTTATATTGCAGAGCCCCAATGTCATGCCTAACTTAAGGCAAGGTAACCCAAAAATGTATTATGTGAGGGGTTCTGATATATCTCTGAGTGCTGTTAATCTCTGATGTTGCACTAGACTTGAAGGACACTGAAAGCCTCTGAGGTGATATGAATATTTTACAAAGAACATTACAAAGAGCATGAGCATTGTTAGATGTCATTTTCTGTTGTCTCTGGTATTTAAAGATGTGGCTCTTGCATTGTGTTTGTACATTCTTGCAATATGCTCTTGTATTGTAATGCAACTGAATAAAAAGCACATAACACCATGAACATAACGTACACATGGGATATTTATACCTTTAGTGAAAAAAGGTGGCTTTGAAAATGAGAGCATTTATACTGACACATGAGAAATCTGTTTGTTTTAAATGCTAAATTTTACAAGGGACCATCTCTTGGTGAAATGTCTTAGGTGCTAGAATTGATGGCGCTGATTTATTTGATGGAGCCATGCAAGATCTCCTTTCTCTCTTTTCTTACTTGATAGTATTACTTTCTTAGGTGCAACATGCTGTGCACAATAACTATTTTAAAGGTTAATGGTCGTTGAAATGGTTGATGAACACACAGCAATTCTTAAATCTTGAAGGCAGAGAAAAACACATGATTAATGGTTTTGGTGATTTGGTGGTTTGGTCTTCCTAAAGTAAGTACTGTTGTAAGAGAGGCAGGTGTTTATTTCAAATCCTTTACTATATAAACTCCTTCTAAAAATTAACAAATACATCATGGTTTCGAATATTGAGTCTTTACCTATAAATAGGTAAAAGTCATTATACTTTACTATGAAAACCTCAACTATAGTTTGTTTTAATTGTATGCGCTTTCATTTTGTTAGGTTTGCCTAATATTTATAATAATAATTTGTAAAGCTAATATTTCAGATATTTGATTATGTGTCCTTTCCAATTCCAATTGTTCTCAGTTTTATATTAACAATGGGTCTAATAACTATGTATAATAACAATGGAGTTGCTCAGAGTTACAAACCCACAGGGAATTATCATTTGAGGCGTCAGTTAGCTCACTGGGTACTGCACAACCATCATGTACCATGGCTATGAGTCCATGCAGCTCATTTGCTGCATGTCTTACTAACGTAGTATTCTCAGTCAAGTCAGAATCACCCAAAAAAGAATTGATTGTTGTTAGAATTATCATTCGACTCTGCAAGCCCCCTTTACAGAGCCTTTTTGGCGTCTTTCAACTCATTTGTTTGTTTGTTTTTTCTCTCTTACATCTCAAATTAAACTTGTTTTCAGCAAAACAGCTCTGATAAACCCACTCTGCATAATCTGTACAGCATCAGCCGGTTAACAATGGTTGAGATTGGTGAACATAGTTAAGAATTTAGCAGTGAAATATTTACCTCAGAAGAGCATATCTGTTTATCCTGGTTAAAGGTAAAAGATAGATGCACAGTCTCTTTGCTTAATTTTTATAAAAAAAAGATTTCAGTTCACTAAATTTTCAAGGGTATTATATAAAAATCTATGTTTGAGCTTGGATGTGCATGACTACAATACTAGTCATGTTATAGAAGATAGATTCACACTACCCAAAGCAGAACCCAGTATGGTGAAGAACACTGCAATGTATAGAGCCACGGTTACATGGAACACTCAGCCCAAGCATATAATTCAGGGAAACAGTAAAGATTGCTTTACAATTTCACTGAAACAGCTCTCCTCATCTAATTATCCTTAGGGTAGCCACCTCCATGATTAGATGATCTTATATAACATATATTCAGGAATGTAGCTAGGTGCTCAGGTGCTGTGCTTGAGTGCAGATTTGTGGAGCTTGTGCTTAGCTTAAGGGTGTATATTTTTTGCTGCTTAGTGCTTGTACTATATTGCACCTTAAAGGCAAACATTCCACTCTTTATTCAAAATTATTAATACAAAACAACCCCACTTTCACCAGCTGCAACACTATGTAATGAGCACATTGATGCATCACAGGCAGTAGTATGGTGAGATGACCTTGAGGTTAGCCACTCTGAATGACGAGTACTCTTGTATTTAGTGCTTTAAGTATGTTAAGTAATGGGCAATGGTCTACTCAATCAATAAAAACAGCTCAGTGTTCAGACATCTTTAATTAAATATCTCTGAGAAAGTCCGTTTTTTTTTCTTTATGTTTTGTTTCTTGAAATTTTATTGATAAGAGCAGGGTTCTGTGTTGTGTTGTGTTGTGTTTTGTATGTTTTTGTTTTTATTGTTTTTGTTGAGGTGATGGTGCGATCTTTTTTGTGATGTGCACTGTCATGGATAAAGTGTTGTGTTTAGGGCTGTGTTGAGCAGTACTCAGTAACACGTTACTGTAATAATATTACTTTTCCCAATAACTAGTAGGATTGCTATTTCTAAAACAGTAATAATATTACAGTTACTAAACTAAGTAATGCTGCGTTACTGCATTACCAGAACAGACCATCCCTCACGTGAATGCGTGACTCCGAGGCAGGTCAGTGGCACAGGATCTTATGTTGTTCAAGTCAGCTGTTACTAAAAAAGCTAAAGGAAGAAAGAAGAACAAATTTTCCACAGCTGTAAGTATTGCCATTATTGTGTCTTGTGTGTTTTTGGAAAGGGGTAGGGTGGGTGGGGGTGATAGTAATATAGTAACGTACCAAGTAACATTATTTTTAATATCCAGTAATAAGTAAAGTATTATTACTTTTTTAAGGATTAATAAGTAAAAAACTACCTTTTACAATTTCTGAGTAACTTGCCCAACACTGGTTTTGTGTGGACCCCAGGAAGAATAGCTCTTGCTTTGGTGACAGCTATTGGGAATCCTATTAAATGAAATGAAATGAAAAAATGGTGGAGACCAAAACAGTGATAAAAGGAAACTGAATATTAGACTTACTTTTGTCAGGTGGCCAGAAACAGGTCTCACAGTGAATGCTCATGCTGCTCAAAATCGGATATGGGGTCCGCAATCTAGTTGGGTTTTTATAGCTGGATTCCGTCCAGAAACAGCGGCGATTCGGGTTCGGAACGATCGCTTCGCGCGCCGCCATCTTGCCGGCGGCCTACGGAAGCCGTTGGGTTCATTTCAGTTTTGGCGCGAATTCAAAATGTCTCATAGAAGGAGAGCATGTTCGGTAGAGGCGGACTTTGTCGGCCTCTGCTGGCGAACCGTAGCAGGTACAACCTCATGCAATAGCTTGTTTTTTCGCCTGACCCTGAGGAACACACAGACATCAGAACCAACTCTGTAGGATGTTCTGTTCTCAAGCTATGGGCCTTTAAAGCATGAGAGTGATTTTTCCCAATTGTAATGACTGGTTTTATCAACATTTCAATGTTTTGGAAGCTTTATGTTATTTGGAATGAGTTGTATGAAGAGAAATAGTGTTTTAAAGATAACTCCCAATAAAAGTGAACATATTAACAGAAAATATTTCAAAAATATGGACATTCGCCAGGTATATTTTTTAAAAATTGTGTAATAACTGGTGTATATTAGTTTCTTTTCATCAATTTTACAGTTGCACTTGTGTTCCAGGTGTATTAAAAGATATCCAGGTGCTTTATAATCTATCTTATGATGGTTTTGATGGTTTATTGCATTGAAATATAGCTTTTTTTACCAGGCGAGAATGAAAATATCATATTTTTTCTGTTTTTAATCTCCATGTAGTCTGTAATGGTAAAATAAATATGTTAATATACAATGGATTTATATTCCTTTGCTTCTGACATTTCAAAGGACACCAGAATTATGCATCCAGGCCTAATGGTTGAGGAGTTATTACTGATTTATTGTGGATATGTTATTTTAGGCGTTTTTCCTAAAAATAGGTTCTAGGGGTTAAGTGGTTAATAGGCAACATGTTCACAACTTTATAAGGTATTATAATGTCCCTCTTGTGTTTACAGCTTTTTCCGCAAAATCAGGTTAAAATAATTTGCAGCATTCAAAAGAATGCTAATTTTTTGAGGGTAATTTAAAATTGGGTAAAACTACTTGATTGTGAATTTAGTCCTGTTATTAAAATATGTCCTTAAAGAGAAACTTTCCAGGCGTCACTACATTTTAGACAGCCAAGACCAAAACCTGCCAGGAATGGAACACTTTTTTAAAAAAGGTGATAATGTCTCTCCCTTCTCCGCCTCAGGAATCAAATAGAATACAAGGTGATTTAGCCAAAAGGGAATTAAATCTTCCAGAGAAAGTGCACAAACAATCGCTTAACTTGCTTTGGGGGTCAGATGAGGGGATAGAACCTGAGAACTAAATTTTGGCATAACTTGTTTTTCCAGGGTTGCTGAATGTCATGTTGCTAAGAGCAGCATTTCCACTTCATTGCTAGAGAGCTTTCAGACAAACACTTTGCTGACAAAGCAGGTGATACCTCAAAGCAAATCTGACGTGAGTCGAAATGAATTTATGTATAAAGGCCCGCCAAACCCTGAAACATTTTTTGTAATATCCTCCTTTAGTCCCTGTCTCTCACACCATTATAATGGTAATCACTGTCTTACTGAACAGTATAATGCAGTTGTATAGTAATGTGTAAATTAGTTGGAATGGACTACTGTGTGTGCATTTATTTCCAAATCTTGGTCTTATATTGATTATTTTCTTTTTTCATAGAGTGGGAAAAAAGCTCTAATTTGGACGTTTGTCTTTTGACTAGTGCAATAATTGCAGACATATGGAAATATTGTTAATTGTTAGTTAATACTTATTACTGCAGCTGACAAAAGCAAAGTCAGAAACACAACAGATGGGAAAATTACCAAAGAAGATGCTGCCGAAGTGTTGTAAGTTATTTTACAATTAGTCTGTGCAAGCAAGTCTGTGAATCATGTGGGAAACTTACCTCGGACAACACAAAGAACAAGATTTACTACGGCTTTCACAACTGCTTCCAGAGGCACATTTGAGGCACAGTGTGGTCGATGAAGTTCATCATTATGAAGTTTTTCATAGTAAGTGATTTTAATCCAATACACTTTTTGTCAAATTCATCAAATACCTTCTCCGTTTTGTGTGTGCTCTGAAAATAAATCTATTCCTGGCTCTGCAAATGGAAAGCAAAGGAAGCAGTGTGGACCTTGCAACACAACATTGTCTATCCAATAAGCAACATTTAGTGCTTTCCTTTTAATGGAGGATCACACAGTAGTAGCTGGAGACATGTTAACTAAGGTTGACTCTGTAATTTGAAATGTGTTTTTTGCATCTTATTCCATCTTTTTATCATTTCCACAAATATTGTTACACTCGTACTGCATTAACACTATGATTAGACTTAAGTATTGTAATATTGTCATTATATATTTAAGAGGTTTCCTCAAGTGGAGCTGAAGTGCTACAAAGTAAAAGTTTTGAAGTACTTTATTGCTCCGAGCTTAGATATCTTATCAAATCTCACTGCTGCACCTGGTCAGTCCCAGTTGGAGTGAGATTTGAGCTGTCTATGTAATGACCTTCTGCCTTGGTAAATCTGTTGCTGTATAATTTCAAACTTTCTTTGTATAAAATGCAGAATGAGATCAATGTGCTATGTGTATCCATAGCAACAAAGGAGTAAAGATTGCGTGTCCTTTTTGGCCCTTTTATGCAGCCTCACTCCTCTGTGCCCTTTTAAAATTCACATTGTCATGCTGAGCAGTCAACCTGTGAACATCTAAAACATTTGGTTTCAGCAATATACTGTTGGACACTGTATACTCTGTCACGCAATCTTGGTTTTTAAGTATACCATTTTTTGTCCATTGGAATGACTTAATTAATTTGCTTTAAATTTGTCGATTTAATATGTTCATATATACCCACAATATATGTTGTAAGTGCACAACAACACAGCAAATATAGAGTAGAGTTATGTCTAGTTCAGACCCCACGACTTCAACGTCAGCAGATCATTGTGCTGCTCAGACTACACGACTTGCCATCTTGTAATCGGGAGTACTAAAGTCATTGTGGTGGTCACACTACGTGATTGATCAGCAACAGGAGATCACACACTACACGACTCATGTCACCCGACTAATATCTCTGTTCTCACACCACGTTTTGTTAAGAAAACATAAGTTGATACAACATTGATTAAAATAGTACATTTAATTACTAAATTATTTATTCAACGTATCTTAGATATTAAGTAAAGTTAATTTACTTCTGACCTTAGTCAAAGTTTTTTCAAATCAATTGAAATTCTGCTGCTGTCTGAGATTCCTCACATCTGATAGCTCTGAGGGGGATTAGCTTAGTCTTGGAAATTACAAATGTGTGTTGGGCCAACAACGGGACAACTAGCTTATTAACAACAGTTTAATGGGCCATCTTGTTGAATACTTCACTGATGTTGAAAAGGAAGACGTCTCCAAACTCTCGAAGTTCTTTACAGAGGTTGGAGTGTCGAACCTGCAAGTACTTTGCTCACTTGGTTGTGTTAGCGGTGCTCTGTACAATTACTTGCATATGGCTTATTGCTTGTTTGTGAGTGACATGAGGCGGGGCTATGTGTGTGTCAACTCGCTGGTGGGGAGAAGAGAAAAGAGAAACACATTTTCAGTATCAATAGTGTGGAAAATTAGTATTAAACCCATTTAAAATGTTCAGAATTGATATGTAACAAAAAATCTATAGTTTTGACGACACTAGTTCACACAAAAGGATCGAGTGCCGATTGGCGAGCGCCGATGGGAGAGTGCTGCTCGCTTGCCGACAAAGGGTTTTTGTCTTTGACTTGCAAATCGGGCTTAAAATCGTGAAGTGGAAACTAGGCTTTACCTGTCAACTGATGACTGAGCTCTGCCCTCACCTCCTAAACCCCTACACCATGACCCCCTAGCTGCACACAAGCAGGCAATCACATCTCTCCATTCCAATGCTAGTCATATGCAATGGTTCCACTTACCATGTCAGAGGCATCCCAGTCTGTCTCTGAAGATGCATCATGACAGCTTCTCCCGTCTCCTCTGGACAATGTTCTCTCTGATGTGAGATTGAAGGAGGTGGAGAGGCGCCAGGGTAAAGGAGTAGACTGAGATGATGTGAGACAACAGGTATGGAGAGACCAATATGGAGTTTGTCTGCAAGTTCTCAGGCTGTCCTTTATCTGTTAAAAAATGTGAAGAGGAAAAGAGGAAAAAATGTTAAACATCACAAGGCTGTATGTCTCAGCAGCATTACATGTCCAGGCAGGGACATTTTTCTTGTGGAAAAGAAGTGTATGGACTATGTGTTTGACTGTGGTTTCATTTGATGAAATTGGTGATATATTGGACTCTCCATCGTGTTATCAATCTTACATTGCTAGTTAAAGCTTTCATCCTTTCTTGAGAGAGACAACAAAAATCCACAAACACACACAAGCATGCACCCTTAAGACTTGGAACGTAACAAAATACTGTACTGTACTTGTAACTAAAGATGTAGGCTCCACAGTGAATGTGATGTTGTGTGATGTGACAGTGGATGTTAAAGAATACTTGTGGTTTATTACAAATTGGTCTTAGTTTCCACTTGACCTCTTTGATTCCAAGTACCATTTTAAATAGATGGAAGGCAACCACTGCAGCATCTGGAACGTTTCCATTGACGTCAACCCACGGGAGTGCTCTTCACACTAGTGATGGGCAAAGCAGTGCTTTACAATGTACTTACTCATTAGAATCAGTTCATTGAAAAGATTTGTTCAAAAAAATATTTACTGAATCATTCACTGCTTGACCAGAGCACTGACTGTGTAGTTCCACTCATTGAACTGAAACACAGTTGAATATTTAGTTAGTCTAGTGAACTGAAAGCAGTTCATGAACGATGAGCCAGTAAGCTGAAAATTTCATTGGCTAAAGATTTGCAGATTGAAAGCTGCTATAACAAAGTACCCTATTATCCTGCCCTATGTACAGAACATATATTTTTTAATTTAATCTAATCAAATATTTCAATAGTATATGTATAAAATATGAATATATAAAATATTTGGTACTACTTTCTACTTTGAGACTTCAAAACATGAGAGGGAGGGAGAGGGGCAGGCTTGAACGACTCAACGACTGTTTATCACTCAGGGCTGTGTATGTTCACTAAACATGTCACTGAACATACACCATTCCCTCCCACTTTTTTTTTCATGTTGCGGACACACAAACATACTTCATTCAATAAGCGTATCTTTATAGATGTCCTCTGTCATATGTGTGTGTGGGAACTAATGTTAAATGTTAGCCTATGTGTATAATATCAATTTAAATAATGCCATATATCTGGATTGCAGTTCAAGACCAATACTGTTGAATCATTGCATTTAAATTTTAGCAACCTGACTCAGCAAAACATCATTATACATAAACAACAAAATGTGTTGATTGTCATGAGTCCTAAAACATATGACTTTTGGAAAGAACCCGCGACAGGCATACTGGAAATTAAAGGGTAACTTTGGGATTTTCAGCCTGGACCCTTTTTCCCATGTTTTTGTGTGTATGTGACTACAACATTTTTTGAACTTGCCTGGTACTGAGTAAGCATGCTCCAGTTGTGCTACACGTCATTCTGTTACTGATGCCTGCTCTGTTCTGTACTCTCTTTCTGGAGGTCTGCTGCTTCTCTCTGTCTCAGGCTTTCCATGTATGCACATGGATGGGCAGGAAGGTGCTCTCATATGGCTTTTCCACATAGGCATATGGAAGGGCAGAGAAGTGGGCTCTGCCTGTCTAATGGCTTTCCACATAGGTGCATTGAAGGGCAGGCAGATCTCAGAACAGAGCCCTGCTACCAAACTACTGTGGCACAACTGTGTATAATGAGTGTTGCATAGTTTTACTGTTAGATAATTGCAAATATTGTGATTTAGTTAGTTTAGTATTACACAATTAATTTATAAACACTACACTGGTTTCTTTTTTCTTTTTTATGTAGAACATCACACTACAATTTATACTATTAAACTGTATCTATTATCTATTATCACAAGTAGAGTCACAATGCAAACCTCAATAATGAAAATGTCAAAGCCAGGTACACTGATGGACATTGTGAAAAATAAATGTAGGATTACAGTATACTTAAGATTAAATGGGAGCAGATTTATAAATGGGGGATTATAGATTAAAGAAAAAAACATAAAAGAGGGAGAAAGAACAGAAATGAGGGATTTTAGCAGAAAGAAGAAGGAGAAAATAACACAAGGCTAGTAAGAGGGAAAACTACATGGAGTAAAGGCACATTAAAGGCACAGTATTAAGAGATGAGATAATGGAAAGGAAAAGACACTCAGATGGAGGTATGATTGACTAAAGAAATGTGCATTCTAAGAGACTATAGAAGTGAAATGAGTTTTGACTCAATCACTCTTTGCCACCCTTTTGCTTATGTCCTCAGCAAGTGATGAAAGTCATTTCAGTTTTACAGACATGATGACATGTCCCCAATGTCCATTGTCAAATTGATCGATATGTGCTTGGGTGCACAAGTGTGGTTATGTGTGACTATAACCCATTTTCATTCTGTGACTGCCCTCGGAGTTTGAAATACAGTATATGCAGTAAGTATTTGTGAGTATTATTCTGCTTCTTGAGTGCGAACATGCAGGTTTGTATCATGCATTTACTTTTGTTTACTTGTTGTTATAGGTATTTCCACACATACAAGAAAGAGGTGTTAGCCAAAGAAACAGTTTTTTCTTTTGTTAAAGGGACATTTTAAGGGGAGGCATTGGGTTTAGGAAGTAAAGTTACAAATGTTGTTTCATTCATTTAAGATTACTGTGATCTCACATTGCCAAGAGTATTTGATTTGATTTGATTTATTAGACAGTAACAAAAGAATACATAAAAAGATGCCATCACAGTGACATTAGAGATTTATCAGAACTGTTGAGGATGACACAAGAAAGTTACAAACTTATTTCTATTGTGATCCTCGTTGTAGTCCCTTAAAGATTACATTGCCCTGAGTGTTGGCTGCACATCTTCCCTTTGGACTGCACAAGGGTGCGATTTGTGAAAAAAAGTGAGGGGGAGTTGTTTTTTTCACGAAAATAATCCCCCACCGCCCGCTGATGAACTATGGATTAATTGCAAAGTTAACCACAGTATGAGAAAAAGCTTTCTCCCACTGTTTATTTATAAAGTAAATATGTTAAATATGTTACGTTACGTTACGTTACATCGCGATGCAGACCTGCAGAGAAAAGATAGAAAAGACAGATGCATGCTGTGTTTATCTCTAAAGCTCAGTGAGTGGGTAAGGGGAGAGCGACTGATTTAAAAGCTGTCACTAAGAGTGTCACTGAGTAAAACCCTTCAACACACAGCTCCACTGCTCACCGGAGCAAATGTCTCGTGAGTGTTGATAGGCTATTACTCACGCGTAACCAAACAGATCAGATGGTGCCGTGGCGGGACATTGAGCAAGACTACAGAAAGACGCAGCTGGATAAGAGCCGAAGTAGCACATTTTAAATAAAACCACGGATTGATCCAAACCGTGAGTTTTGTGATCCGTTGCATCACTGGTGAAATAGCATTGATCACTCTAAGGGGGGGATAAATTTTGTCCCCACTGGGGATAAAAACTATTCAGCAGAGGCAGGGACATACAAACCAGAAATGTGGAAATCACGCGCATCTCCCCCCCTGCACCCTGATTAATCAAGGCAAGAGCTAAAACCCATGGCCAAAAAATATTACAGCAAACACTTGTTGATAAATTGAAAATGTAAAAGTTGATGGAGGGGTCAAGGTAAGGTTAACATGTCCCCTCATCCCCAGTGGAAGTTATGCCCTCGTGTTGGGGGATAGAGAATGAATGCAGTCGATAAAAGTCAAGTGTTTGTCTGTTTTAAAAGCCTGTGACCAACATGTTTTTGTGTGTCTGCATATCCACTTGTCCATCAGTGTATTCCTTTATTTGTGTGTGTGTGTGTGTGTGTGTGTGTGTATTGTATGTACCTTCTCTCTTTTTGACTTACTAGGATGTGTGAATGGACTTATCATGCTCCAGACAGGCTCCAGTGAGTAAGCCAAGGCGAGGAGGAGTTCCTTGTCTCTTTGTGTTTTTTGCCTTTGGTCTGCCCCACTGTCTGGTGAAAGAGGTGACAGGAGCTGTCACTCTCCTCTCCACTGTTGCACACACTCCTCCAGAGGAGCTCACAAACACCTCAAGGATCAAAGAGTCACACAGAAGGACACACAACAAAAAAATGTATATTTTTGTCTGCAGAAGCAACATTCACACATGAAGCAATACAAAGAGACACACTAAAAAAAGGTATGTGATAGGGTGTGTGCAGACATCACCACAAACACAGACACATGCAAATACAAACGGGGGCATGGGGTGAGACCAGGGCTGGACTTGTAATCTGGTATACTGGCCAAATGCCTTTTAGGCATTTAGGCATTTAGCCTTTTAGGTGCTGACTGATACACTGCACCAATCATGATATTCTTGGGACTCACACTCTTGGACTTGTTTTGACCTGTGAGCATCTGTAAAATATTGTCCCTCTTTTTGATAAATGTGACACTGGGTGTTAAGGGAAATGTGCAACAGAGATAGGATAAAAGTTACAAGCATTCAACCAAATATCCATTTTGGATATCCCAATCACTTATAGAATCTTAAAGAAAAAGGGTTGTAACGTGTCCAAAAGGTTGGCCTTCCCCAGGTCATATCTCTACTTGAAAGAGAGATGACTTACCGTGATATTTCAGCTGGTAGTTAGGCCACCTTCGAAATGTGAATGGAGTAATCTAACTTTTTTACCACTTTGTTCTTGTCCATTTTTTTTCTTTATTCCTTTTAATTGGAAGTCCCAGAATTAAATCTTAATAGATCTTTCTCAATTCTGCAGACAACTCATGCATGTAACTTTAATTTCATTCAACTGGTCTGATCCAGGGTTGAGTCCGTTTTGCCTTAACAGTAATGAGTTCAGCAAGGTTCTCAGAAAGTCTGATGATCCAACCTAATAATTATTAGTACTGCGGTGTCCACCACAGTTTTATTGTATTGTGTGATTCACATTGTCAGATTTTTTTCTGTGGAGAGATGTTTGGTGTCACAAACTTGGGTTTCATTCACAGTTATGAGAATTACACTGCTATTAGCAAATGCATTGCATTCAGTGCTTTACTAACACAGTAGGGACACAGTTTAACATACTGAAGCACTCAACACATCAATGTGTCAAGTGTACTATGTATTGGACAACATCACAATAAATAATTTCAGTCATTCTCAAAAGGAATTACACTCACTCTGTGTCTTTACTGTATGGCACCAGATTTGACCCCCTTTATGGTGGTGATAGGGATTTCACGGTCAAGTAATTTCTATCTAGCATCTCTGAATGGTGGCATCTTCGGATAAAAGGCCTCATGAAGTGCTTTTTAGAGAGCAATCCAGGTGAACAAAGACTTGCATATATTTAACTTTGACTTTGCATATGGCTAATGTTTGATGTAGTGCCTCCCTGGAGAGACTGTAGAAAGTAAATGGCCTATGACAACAAGTTAACTGTGAAATCACAACCAATCTACACGCACATTTACACACTTTCAGTGTCCTCTCATTTTCACCCCTTCCATTACTCATCTGCTGTTTCCAAGAGTGCATTTCAGGTGTGCACCTACCAAGCAACTGGTTCCATTGAGGCTGACTGTGTTTGCAGCAGGGTGCTGAGTTTACTAAGAAGGTACACATGCTGGTAGGCTGTCTTTGATCGGCTTCAGGTATTCTAAAACCATGTAAACAGGAGGAGGGAACAACAAAGAAATCCAAATGATGTATATGTATAATTTAACTTTTTGTATTCATAACCCCCTAATTATATACACTGCACAGATGCTGTTCAGATTTTATGAATCACCTGAACTACATAGTGTACCCACAGCTTGTACCTTCTGATAATGTGGGTGCTTGTGTGCTGAGAAGATTTTGTTCCATGCAGGCTGACAGACCCAGTGGGAGACTGAGCTCAGGACTTCGTATAGCCAGGGAAATATCAAAACTATACATAGATGCTGAACTGCAGCATATAGTTCCACCTCTTGGGACAAAACTTAAAAGTTACAGGCTCTATTTATGACTCATGAAAAAAGCTGCTTCTTTTGAGCAGCTCTCCTTACGCTCGTGGTACAGGACACAACACTACACTTGTCCGTTGTTGCCAGTGAATCTCAGGACCAGAACTGACCCCTTGGTCTTAAAGTAAATTTTGTTTGATCAAATGACTACAAGCAAACCAAGTAGTACTCCAGCAT
This sequence comes from Lepomis macrochirus, assembly GCA_024633595.2. Taxonomy (NCBI): domain Eukaryota; kingdom Metazoa; phylum Chordata; class Actinopteri; order Centrarchiformes; family Centrarchidae; genus Lepomis; species Lepomis macrochirus. Next base: position 12,191,487 of record JALXJV020000021.1, on the reverse strand, counting down.
GGAAAAACTGTGCACATTGCACAGCAAGTGGAGAAGCTCAGTTTGAGGTAGTTCCCTGGGATCCTTTGCAGGTTAAATTGGTAAAATGAATGAAGTCCTTTATTTTCTTAAGACTTTTTCACCAAAACTGATATAATTTATATAATTACATAATATAAAATTGTAATGTCCTACCCTGGACAGTCCCTCTGCAGTCACACAAAAGAGGCAGGCCCACTGTGTAGTCCCAGATATAGGCAGGACATTGGCAGAACTCTAACAGCAAGAAAGCAGGAGATAGTGGAGTTGTAGAAGGAGTAGTTGGTCCTCCTTTTATGTATGGAGAAAAAGGGGGAAAGAGGAGCAGGAGAAGGTGTAATGTTGCATTTCTGGTATCTTGAAGTAGGTCATATACACAGTGCTGCATTTGTCATAAGTGACAACACCATTAATCATGGAAGGGGCAGTGTCAATGCCCAGTGGCTTTACTCTGCAGGAGGGTTGTCCCTCTGGATGCCAGGGTCCAACCTCTGTGTTCTACCCCTGTTCTCCCTACTTTTTTCCTCCTCTTATCCCTTGGTGCTTTGATGCTTTGAAATGGCTCTCCTTGCATGCCCTCTGTGCACACCCAACTCTCCCTTCTTTCTTTATCCAACTCCAATCCCCTGCACTTGGAACTTTTCAGCATCTTATGTTTCTCTGACTCTCTCTCACTCTTTATCAGATTGTCTCTCTTCCATTTTCCACACTGTACAACCATTGTCCTTCTGTTCTGTATTCTACCACGCTATAGCTCTTCCTCTTCTCCCCAGAAGGCTGTAGTTTTTACAATAAGATACTCAGCAGTGACACGTTAGGGTTCACAGGTGCCTTGACCAACCTTGTTCCACTCACACACCTGTCTCTTAATTCATCTACTCCACTCTGTGTAGAAAGTTGTTAGTACAGGTGTTAAGGGAGAAGGATGTTAAGAGGCGGTGGGGGAGCCCTGCATGACAGTTGTTTGATTGTCTGACAGGTTGTATAATAATGTGTGCAGGGACATGGAATGTAAGATATTACACAGGATGAGTTTTGCCACTTCTGAATTGCTTTATCCTTCACACTGTTCAATTGATATGCAGAATATTTGCAATGTTGATAATGAAAAACTACTTGTGTTTTCTTAGCTGGCTTGCCAAGGTTACCCTCTGATAAGCCTACATTCATGAATTACATTGTTCATAGTTGGAGGGTGTGTGACCCATGCAGTGTCACTGTCAAGACTTCTGGAGTGCTGCTTGTGTTAACGAACTGGGGCTAACATTAAGCTAACTGGTGATGGTCAGGGAATACTTCCAAAATGTAGGCTGGCTGCTTGTTGAACCATAATACATTTCTTGTGTTGGTGTAAAGGATTTGGAGTTGTTAAAAGGCATTTTTGAGAGCTCTGCTGAGAACCAAAAGTAAGGTAACAAGTAATATGCCTCATTACCTTTGCTTTTGAGTAATTAGAAAAGTAATCCAAGTAATAAATTATTGATACAATATTTATACTTAGAATAATGTAAGTAACTTGCCAAACCCTGACAAGGGCTGTATTAAGACAATCAAACCTGTGCAGTCTTTGTATTTCTACAACAACATATTGTAATGGAGATGTTACACTCAAAAAAACAATTTATTTATTCAGTGACACTAACAGTTTGGCTCACAACCCTTCCATGGGGCCATCTCTTCTAACACTGGCCTCTGTCTGTGCATATTTGTGTGTGTGTATGTGTGCGTGTGTGTGTGTGTGTGTGTGTGTGTGTGTGTGTGTGTGTGGGGGGTGTTGGTGTGCCCATCACTTCTGTTGATAGTGTTACATATTTCAGTCAGATTCCATGGTCATATATCTGGGTGCATTTGAGACCCAAGATAAGGAGGGATTTATGAAGGCAGCCCTCTACTAAGTCAAGGTGAACACCAGAGATATGATGCTTCTGTTTGTGTGTATGTGTGTGTGTGTGTGTGTGTGTGTGTGTATGTGTGTGCGCGTGTGTGCGTGTGTGTGTGTGTGACTCAGTGTATGTGTGAGGGCACAAATGTAATGTAACTGCCATGTGCATACACCATAGACATGCATGCCTGAATGAGTTTGTGTTTTTGTGTTCCCCCTGTGGAATGCCTGTGAAGAGTTTGATGTCTTATGGTGCCTGAAATCCATCCTTTTTTATACCTCAGTATCATTTTATTCTCACATTAATGCTTTTGTCCCCACCAACTTAATCATTTGCATGGCCACAGGGCCTGAAGACTTTCCCAATATTTGACAGAAGGCAAGAAGATCTGTGACGTGTTTTAGGTGTTTCCCTTCTTTTTACACTATGAATCGTATGTAATATATCTGATAATTTAAGTCATTATACAGGTAGGTAAGCAATTTTTTGTATCCTTTCTCTTGACACCTGACATTTCTGATACTTTCATATGACTGACACTCATAACTGTCATTGTTTTCAAAATCAATGCTCCTATTGCATATTGGACTGATTTCTTAATCCTGATGTAATCTGATGTGCGATCTTGTGTCTGTACTGCAAGAATGCCTACACAATATGCTTTTTGGTTTAAAATAACCAAATAAAATAAGGCATCAAATGTTCACTTGTGTTTTGTGACTGCAGTAAGATGCAGTGTCACTTGAAAAACCCTTTTTTAATTTTCAACACTGTCCATTTGATGCTGACTGAGGTAACATTAATGAAGTGATGCTTTTCCATCTGTTTTTCTTTCCTATTAGTAGTTGCAGGATCATTAGACAGTGCATTACTGCTAACTTTTTCTTTTATATGTGTCAATTACCAACTTCATTTTATATGCCCCTCTCTCACCATGCTCTCCAACAATCATGGGTGGATTATCATGACCATGGCCTGCGTACTAATTCAGTAAGGGCCCTTATATGCATAAACACTCAACCAGAGCCCAGATTCATTTAACCTCCTCTTACTATAATTATTCGTATTAGCTTATAGGATTATAATTATTTAATTGTTATTGGTTAATAATGAGACGGCGCATAGGTGCAGTGGTTAGCACTGGTGCCTCACAGCAAGAAGGTCGTGGGTTCAAACCCCAGTTGCCCCCGGCCTTTCCACCTTTCTGTGTGGAGTTTGCATGTTGTTTGCGTGGGTTCTCTCAGGGTGCTCCGGCTTCCTCCCACTGTCCAAAGACCTGCAGGTTAGGTTAATTGGTGTCTCTAAAATTGACTCAAATGAATGTGAGTGCCTGTTTGTCTTTGTGTGGCCCTGCAATGGACTGGCGACCTGTCCAGGGTGTACCCCGCCTTTCGCCCAGTGTCAGCTGGGATAGGCTCCAGGCCCCCCGCGACCCTGTATGCAAGATAAACGGTTGACGATGGATGGTTAATAATGTTAACCACACATTTCATCTGTTATTTATTTACTTTTTACTCTAATGATATCATACAACACATTGTACATTCATCTCATCAGCAGGGATATATGCTCTACCTAAGGCACATTCTTACTTTGGCCTTTTGTAAGTTATCGGTCCAACTCCAACTCCTTTCATCTCCCGCATCTTCTTCTTAAGGGTTACACTTTGCTGACCCATTGGCGTGAATTTTCATGTTGGAATCATGGTTAACACTTGACATAAGTGTTTTCTGCTCAGAAGATGCTATACTTAATATTAAGAATGGCTTAAATGACTAAGGGTAATGTGAAAGACTTCTCCTGTATTGACAACCTTACAGAGAATTGTCAGTTGACTACAGTTTACTCTCAGCTGTACAGAGCTTTGTAATGTCTTTCAGCACACTTTTTTGACTTCACAGGCACAGAGACAAAGTAACTGACCAACATAGTGAAGCATTTAACAGCTACAGAGAATATATTTCTCTCAGAAGTTAGTGGAAAGTAAAACAAAACTAAAAGAAAGAGTGGATATTGGACTTACTTAATCAGGTGGACACACATATGACTGACTAATGCTTAAGTTGCTTCGGGTCTGCTCAATGTGTGCATAACCCACTGTTTGCTAACATGTTCACTGTCAACTTTTTAAGGTGCCAGTATGTCCATGTTGTATAAATAGCTTATTGTGCTGTCCTCAAGCAGACAAGATATCAATCAATGCAGGTTTAAGGACATGGCCCCTTTGACTTCACGGGTACTTACCAATGCAACCTTCCATGCATCCAGCAATCCAGACTTTGGTGTTTGTACTTGGTTTTATAGTTGTCTTAAAATCGTTTAAATCAACAAATAAATTCCTTCTTTGGCCTTTGAATGCACACATTTTCATGGACTTTAAAACATATTTTAATGTTGTTTTAGGATTTCTTGTTAAAAGACTAAAGTTATTTGGCCAAAAAAACAACACCTGTCACATTGACAAGTGACAACTCACAATATATATATTTTTTTTTAATTATTGAATGCACAAAATGTACAATTAACTGATATTTCCTCCCAAGTAAAAGCATTAAGAGGCAACTCAAAGTTATATGTTTATTGTTATTACTATTTATAACAATGGGATAGTATGTTCAGGAGAGTAAGGAGGGTATCTGAGGTGATATTTCAAGTAATACTTTGTACTTCAAAGTCAGAGACTTATGCTGTGGTGCAGTCTATTGGGTCTTATAGGCTTTGAGAGCATTTCAATCAATACTAAAGGAAACCATGATCTTCAGACTTGGGGTGAGTGCCTTTGTGGAAAAGTTGGATATGTGATAGCAGAAAAGTAAATTTGGGACAATAGGATTGGAGACATGGCTTCACAGGAGAGTAGTGTTGGGTGATGTGTGTCACTCCCTATTGGGTGTTTCTCTCGACCCGCCACCCCATCCGCTAGCACAGTCCTAACTGATGACAACACACAGCGACTCCTGCCCCCTCGCATTTTGTTATTTTGTTGAAAAGTCTTTCTTTTTTTGGACTTTTCTTTCAGGTCTCTCAGATCCCCTTGTCTCCCCTGTCACATAACTTTTTTCTCTGTCTCTAAACTCCAAAGCCTTTTATCTACTTATTTAACACTCAATCACCATCATAAGGCATTCTGTGAAGAGAAGTGGGACAGAGTTTTGTGAAGGGCATTGCAAATGCATAACTCACTTATTCTATTGAATTGTTTTTGGTACATCTGCTAAATGCCTAAGATGTGGCTATAAATTGGACACTGCTAATAAAATCATTAGTCATGTCAAAGACATGCGATGTTATTCATTTGTCTCCATTGTATAAAATCACCTGGCACAGTTCACAGTGAATTGTCATCAACCTCTTTTTTGACCACAGAAAAGCTCAGACAGAACTTTACATCTATCACTGTACTTTGTTATTATGTTCAATTTTACAAGTGACAAACTCAGAAAGGCAAGTCTCCACCAGGAAATTATTTTATTACGTTCAGTGTTGTTGTCACATTCATATCTCTTTCATATGGGGCGTGTGTTTCAACAACTACAACCACAGTTAATTTCATGCAAAAAAACATAATTATATCATACACAAATTACAAAATTCTTGGTTGAAATACAGAAGAAAATAGACTAGCACTTCATGAGAACAACATTGTCCTTTAACTGTCCCTTGAGTACAGACAGTGTGTGGCAGGAGGTCTCTAATTAACAGCATTTTGTGTTCCTGTGTTACACTGTGTGAATTCTGACAATGAGGTGCTGTGTACAGTGTTACATAATAGACTCTACTCTTCTATGAGCTTTGTGGAAAACATTCACGCCACTTGTGATTTCTATGACAAAAATATAATTTTCCTACACTGGGATAAGGAAAGAGCATTGCCACCGTGGGAGTACAATATAATTGGGATACACTCTCACACACACTGGGCTTCTTCACCAAGTTGGTCAATGCCTTCTGTGCTAAATGGGCAAAAAGGTACCCCTGTGCATTCTTTATACTATTTATGTCTGAGTGTGGTGACACTAATGACTCCTGTTAACAATGTCCATGCTTCTAGCCCATGGTTATTGACTGTGGGCCCATTAGCACACATTGTAGCTCTCTCTCCTCTTAGCTCCCTGCCTCATTTTACCTTGTTATTTCTTTCTAGATATGTGCATTCAGACACAAATATTTACATGCAGTACACAACACATATGTTTTGTACTTGCTACAAGAATTGACTTCAGAAAATACAAACGTGTTTTCTTGTCCTGTGTGGCGAGGTTTCATCATTACTGGAAATGCAAACGATTTTTAAACACAAAATCTGACCAATTGAGCATTTCCTTGGGCAAAACATCCACTTAACTGCAGCAATTGTACAGACAACTGTACAATATATTTGCTATGTCAACTGGCAGCTCTTGTAGAAGCAGCAGCTCCTTTAAGCTTCGCTACACTTTTGTTTTTCATCTGTTTTTTTTACAGCTTCACTGCCTAAATGTATTACCGCTGAAAGAAATTGGACAGTTATTGAAAAAGCAAGTTGAGGTTTTTGGATTAAGAGCGGCAGACCACGATCCCCCCAGCCCAAACAACCTGACCAGGCACCACGATGGGTGAGTTGATTGCTCAGAACAGAGGAAAGAGAGAGGGAAAAGACGCCATGTTGGCCCAACTTGAAGTTAAGGCTGCTCCTAAAGGTTTAGTCTGGACATAATGGGACTTATGTTGGCCAAGCAATGGAATTCTATTATGCCACATCTTTACAGAGACCTGCTGCTTTACCTTCCCAGATCAAGCACGCAGCAGGCTGTCCGTGTTCCGAGCTGTCAGTGCAAGACTCTGGGAAGATGAGAGGAGATTGACCTGCTCGGTGCTCAAACAGAGTCAAGGTGGACACTGTTTCCCAAATGTCAAATGTTTCATTGTGAAAATGAAACCATATTATCATCATGTTGCTGCTGTTTCCATTATCCAACATGCAAATTCAAAAAATACACTGCGGAATGTTCAAGGTGTATGGGTGTATTTATATATGTATGTAAATAACTGTATTGTTTTATTTTATATGTTACCATATTTTAATACACATTTAATTATATGTTAAGTTCTGTTTATGTAGCACGAAGGGACTACAAATGTTGTTTTATTATACAATCTTGTGCTGTATAATGACAAATAAATTCTATATCTATATCTAGTGAAGTATGTTAGTTTATTCTTTCACCTGGCAACGTGCAATGGCAATGTTCATTATCCACTGAATCAATATACAGGTATAACAATATCACAACCTCTCTGAAACTTTTGTAATAGGAAGCTTATGGTCTGAGATTTCTAAACTTATAAATGTAAAATCACTTAATTTGATTTATTGTTTGAGGAAAATGTCAATTAGTTTTTGTTGAATTGAATTGAAAAGACATTTAATGACTTTGATTGGATTAAGATTGGTTGATACACATCAATACTAGAGCTGTGTGACTTTGAAGGATTGCTATCTGTCTCATACCATTGCAAACTTTGATTTTTTTTGTGGTCCTTAAGGGTGCTGCAGTTTTGGCAGGTGGTCATGTGGAAACCATTTTGCATAATTTATATGTGCTGCTGGCATGGACTAAATCTACAGTGGAATGAGTTTTATCGAGGAATCACAAGGTTTTGTCAAAGCTTCAGCAGGAGAGTTGTTAAGATTTCACTTACCAGCAGTGTCCTCTAGCTGAGTGCAGTGTTTGATATTCATGAAGCCGCAATCTTGAGAGTGAAATGCTTTTAGACTCATAAGATTATTTTTTGAAGATACTAAATAGGTGATAGGTTGAAATTGAAGATGGCTGTGGGGGCACTGAAAAACCCTGTTAGGTCAGAGAGATAACTAAAACTAAAATTCTACCTTTGAAACAACAATTTTTGTTAACTTGCCTTGCCAAATAATGCCTTGACCTTAACTCTAAATGTTAACTAAAGCTGAATTAGTAAGAGTTCTTCTACTGACCATCCTTTACTCCTTCATTTGTTACTTACCCTGGATCAAATCTCTAGGGTTGTTTTCCTGCAACCCCCTGTATATAATATATAATATAGTCCACCATGTCAGTGTTGAAATAAAACTAATGAGACCCATCTCACATATGAGCATCAACTGATACAGCCATGGAAGAATTTGAACTTACAAAGCGAGATATCCACTCACAAGCAGCTGATTGCTGTAGGCATCGGGAGCTCATGGCAATCTCGCCACCCTCAGTCTGGAAGTTGAGAGTCAATTTCTTTAGTTCACTAACCCATATGGGTGATAATCACTAACCACCATCACCTTCTCCATCCAGCTAACTGCACCTGTAGCCAACAGCTACAGAATCCTCAGCCTCATTCAATGCTGTGTAGCATCACAACCCCTGTCTCCCACAGTGACAGGCACAATGCAGCGTTAACGCCTCTTTGGAATTCCAAATGGGTGGTTTGAATAAGCCTTTCTGAGACTCTTCAGATCTTGCCAAAGTAGCTTCTCTTTTCCCTGATAGTAAAAGTGACAGTGTGGAGACTTGCCAGGAAAGACAAGAACTCTTCACCCCTGAGAAGATGTATCTTATTAAGATAAGAAAGTCACAAACAGATGTAAATAACCATGTTTTCTCTTTGAGGTGAAACTGAACACACACACACAAACACTTTCCTCGAAGCAAAGTTTTTAAAGGAACTTATCATCCTTACTTTTGAGCCATGTTTGATTAAGAAATCAACCACCTAACCAATAAGTAATCCACCTAACCTTTCTCAACACAGGGTAGATTGATGTTTAGTGAGGTATTAATTCTGACTGACTAATGAGATTACTGACTAATGGACAGACCTCTGTAACCATCACTGTCGTGATTCTGTATTATAACTAACTCTTATTCAGTATTATGTAGAATAAAACCATGTGTTTAACACTTAGTAGTATTAAAATGCATGTTTGACAGTTAAAGAGAGTCTCTGTTAAGAGTCTCAGGTAAACTAGTATAATGAAATAGCCACTGAAATAGGCAATTAGTTTAACTGTGATTTCTTGAGTGCTCTTATGATCACTATATTTGTATTCTGAAGTAGGATTGATTGACCATAGTGATGTTAGCAGTATGTGAGAGTATTTTCCACATACAATTTTTAAATAAAAGAGTCAGAATGCTGGAAAAGACTTTTGCTCCACATCACGTGTGCCTTTTTTAGATAAAGGAATATAGTGTCAGTGTAAAAAACTTCTAAGTATCTTGGCTAAGTTGATCAAAATCTGCCATCAACATTACTCACCTAAAGTCAGTGGACAGTTTAGCTATTTTCTCAGCATGCCTTTGAATGCTGCAGTAGTTGGACTGAAGATTTGTTTGATTTTGTACCACCAAGACCCTCGAGTTATATACGCAATTTCTTGTGCTTTATCTTATCCGAGCAACAATGTGGTTCTCAAACTTTTTCTGTCATGCCCCCTTCAGAAGCTGAAAAAAGTTTATGTCCCTCCCCCCACCACAGCAAATGTGAATTTTATTTGTATCAATCATTAACAATATGGACGACTGAAATAAATAAAAGATTCAGAACAGGGCATTGATAGAAATAAAGCTCTACTGGGGCACAGACTCCCTCAAATGGATCAGTTGTGCTTGTCCTGGCTTATGATCCAGAATCTATTCTACTGACAAACTTCAGCCTAGCCCATGTAAATTATAAATATCAATATTTGCAAGATATTAATGTTATCAGCAGGTTCAGGCCCATTCAGACTGGCTCCCCAGGTTTCCTTTAATACATTTTTAAAAGGAAAATACTATTTATACTATGACATGACTGAGAATGTGAAGGCTATTATCTACTGAAAGAGGTCCCACTAATGTTGCTGCTGGAATGCAATATGGTCCGACTGCAGACTGTAGCACCGCTCAGCCGGATGCGCAAGTTTCATTTCATGCACACGCACGTGTATGAGCACATGTTTGCGCACAATGTGGTTTTCTTTTCAGTGCTGCAGTTTATAAACAGCTTTGCACGTTGGCTGCTCACCTGGGTTAGCAAGACAGACAGAGAGAGATTCAGCTACACATGCTGCTCTCAACAGACTTTGAGATGAGAACATAAGTTTACCTGACTGCTGTTCTCGAAAGTCACTCTCATTAAGTTATTTTCTCTTCTTGTGCACAGAAAGATAGTCCCTCTTAGTCCTCTCATCAACTTTGTAAATACTCGCTTTCAACATTGACTCGTTTTTTTGCAACGTTTCATATCGTAACAAAGTACTTTTTCACATAAACCTGAAGTTTTATTTTGAATTTTAACTGGACATTGCATGTATATTATTGCTAACTTGACTGTATGTTGCAGATGTTGCCAATTGTTGCTATACTTACCACAAAGCCCTACAAGTCCAAAAACAACACCAGTCTAGACAGTTTCACTGGGGCACAGCCATAGACTGTATATAAGAAGTGGACATAGTCATCGTGATTTCATCTGTTGGTTTGTGGACTGCCATTCTGAAGCCTCGAGTTTGCCTGATAGGGCGACGCCATGTTGAGTTTTTGCAACCAGCTGCACCGCACATGACCATATTTGGACAGGACGTGGAGCTAATGGCCGTGAGTGAAGCTAGCCAGCTTGCTTTGCTTAATTTTAACAGGACTCAAAACTAAATGTACTCACCAGAAAAAGTGAACAGCCAACTCCTAGCGCTGGCTAAATTTACACAGTGCCGTGGGTACAAGTCAATTTAGCCTGATTGACAGGTTGCCATGGTAATGACTTGTCAATCACATATAATCCCGCCTTGAAGCATACTCTGCTTTATGGTCTGTTTTCCTCTAACCCATTTACTAAATGAACATTATGTTGTATTGAAGAACACATGAAACTAGTGATTGAGACCATAAACTCAGGAAAGTGTGTACTGAGCTAATAAATTAGATGAGAAGCAGGGTCATTAACATTTTTTCTAATGGAACTGGACTTCTTTTTGCAACCAAAAGGGACTTCCCCATTGGATTCACGTCTCAGACAGGAAACATCCCACTTGGGCACTGCACATGGAAACAGGGGCACTTGCCCCACTGAAAAGGGTCTAGCGACGCCTATGGATTCAGCGTTTAATCATTGTGTTTAGATCACCTACTTCACATCATCAGTGCCATTATATTGCCTGTTCTTTTCCTTATTAATCCTCATGTGTCCATTTACTAGGCATTTAGCTATAAATAAATAATCTAATTTAACACTGATTAAATTATTTTTAATGTAATCAGTGTCTTTTCTTTGAAGCAAAAGAATTCTTTCTATTCTATAGAAAGAATTCAATTCTCTCTGAAGAGACTGATCAAATTAATATTTTAGTTTTAATAACTACAGTTTGTTTTCCCTGTTTTCTGTAAACTGGGTGCTACCTTTTTGACGAGTGTTTCTCCCACAGCTGTACCATGAGTAACCCTGTAGTTTGAAATCTCTTAATAAATACTACTATAATACTAATATACTGTGTGTGTGTGTGTGTGTGCGTGTGTGTGTGTGTGTGCGTGGTGCGTGTGTGTGTGTGTGTGTGTGTGTGTGTGTGTGTGTGTGTGTGTGTGTGTGTGTGTGTGTGTGTGTGTGTGTGTGTGTGTGTGCATAGAATTTGTGTGGAATGGAGGAAAGAACACGTACTGAAGATTTGATGTTAGTGTTTACTTCCTTCCTCCCAAGATAGGTCAATGGGTCTGTTTAAACTGGCCACCTTGTTACATGGACAGTGGTAGAAAAAGAGGTACTGAACACTGTAATGGCAAATTGAGGTCATGTGTGCAGATTATTAGGAAGCACAGTGGCACAATTATCAGCAAGCAAAACAAAAGATTTCTCTTCTTTCTCGACCTGCCTTCTCTCACACACATTTTCTTTTTATCCTTCACTTCCAATCTCTCTGTGTGCTTCTATCCAGTTAGATACTGTTTGAATGATCACATTCCCTGGCATGAGAGTGCTATGTAATTAACCTATGAGATACTTGCTGTTGCAATGTTCCTCCTGCCTGCCTCAGAGGCCTCCTCTGGTGGATTATTACTGCCATCTTCTGGCCAAACAAACACCTGAAAATCCTTGCCGTGAGAGAAAGATGTGACAGAGGAAGCAGGTGACATCTTCACCCCCAAGTATTCCTGAGATCACAGATTACAGCCCAGTCTGTCTGTTTTATGTCTCATCAGAGGTGAGCAGGGTGAGAATCTGATCAGATCAGATCTTAAGTTTAAACATAAAAGGGAAAGGGGTTAAGCCCAGTATTGTAAACTACACAAAATGAACACAGCTCTGGGTTTTATTTATATAGTTCTGTAAAAAAAAAATGAATTGAAAGAAGTGTGTCATATACTATATATTTGCTATGAATTCTCGAACAATGTTTTGACAGGCTGGTTCCATAACCTATTAATTAATGTATGTTACTGATATAGCAAAGGATACTCTGTAGTTTTCTTATTGGCAACAAGTCCAAAGAAAAGACCAAAAGCAACAATGAACTGATCTTACTAACAAGTATTCTTTGATGTAGTTTATTCCGCTTTTCCATAGAGCTCCATTATTGTCTAAAAACCACAAAAAGTACCTCAGAGGTATATTGTACTGTTCCTTCATTACAGACAGCCTTCCCTAGTCTCACATAGCCAGACCTATCTCCACACTTTCTTTTAGCACTGTGCCAGCGCTGGAGAAAAGTCTGGTTGAACCGATTGTCATTCTAGTACATGTGAAAAAGATGAGAGCTTGTTTGTATTTATTTAAACTAATCACAATTGTGGCCGTTAGCCCAGGATGAATAATGTCAGAAGACAGCGGAAGGGGAGGAGAATTCGGACTGAAATAGGCGGCCAATGGCAGGCTCACAGCCTCCTTCTTGGGAGCCAGACTGTGTTTAAAGTTTCCCCATTTTTCAGAAGTGACCATATTAGGATGAGAGGGTGGAGTTGGGGAGGGGCATACATTTTTACATCTCTAAGGTCAGCTTGCAATCACAAAGTAGCCATGCCCTGAAGCACATACTGCTTTATCGTCTGTTTTACTCTAAATGGTACCTTCATTTAGAAAATTAACATCAAAATTAACATCATTTATAAATTAACATTGTGCTGTATTGGATAAGATTTTAAACTAGTGATTGAGACTATAAACTCATTAGGAAAGGGATCCATCACCTTGGTAACAACCCCCTAGAGGGTAAATAGCTAGAACTCCCTGCTAGTCAGTTAGAACTAAAGAAGCTTCTTGGATCAGAGGAGAAATGTCCAGTATCTTCAACCAAGTCCAGACATGATTAGAAAAGTCTGAAGCAACTAAGGGTCACAGACACATTGGTTGATGTGTCACAGTGGGAACTGAACCCTGGTCACCCGCACCCAAGGCATGTTCAGCGCTTTTGGCTTCGCTTCTTGCTCCACCAATCAGATTGCTTGGATTCCCTACCTGCCCACTCTCTTTGAAAATAAATAACTAGGCACATTAATCGCTCTTCATTCAAAAAAACCTTTACTATAAATTACTTCATATGTGAATTTGGGAGCCTGACAAACAACCTATTCTGTTTAGCTATGAGGACATGTTGCTTAATTACCATGTTAACAGTCACCAAATCCGCCGTAATGGAACACTTCAACACTTCAACATGCAGCTGGAGGAGTCGGGGAATGAACTGGCGACCTTTTGATTAACAGGCAACCCGCTCTACCTCCTTAGCCACAGCAGCCCAAAAGTTATCTGGTAGTTGTTTTGAACCATTTGGCCTTTGGTTCTGAACCCTATGCCTTAACAACTAAGCTAACCAAGCTACATACATACACTGCATACACTAAAACATATTCTAGCTGAGTCAGCAAACTGTTGTAATTATTGCCGATACACTGCTATGGAATACTGGCACCTTGCCAAAATGTCTAATAGTAATGTGTCTAATCGGCTTCCTATATATAGTAGGATATTAAATAAATGCTCAAAGGTCTTTCCATACTTCAGCACATAGCACTTTTGTTTCCTCCACTTCTTCCATTGTTTTCTCTTTGTTTTTTTTGTGGCTGCTGGAAGGACAACTCATCATTTGCTTGTCAGGATTAGAGTTTCTGCTTCAACACAAACTGAAAGTCACAGTAGGCAGGTGGACCAGAATGAAACAGGGCTCATTTAGGGAGGTCTGCAGGTGTATGTCATTGCAGCAGTGGATATAGGAAGGCTATTTTGTTGTCAATTCGGTCAACTCAGTCTTTCTTTGGAAGCCCCCTCAATTCTTTGGGGCCCCAAGCAGCTTCCTGTCTTGTTTGTCCATAAATTGTAAATATCTACTTCTTCCTACTTCTTTTTTTATTTCAATGATACAAGACAGAAGCTTTTTCTCACACCTCTCCATTCAGCAGAGTGTTATCCCGGCATCGTACCAATGTGTTGTGTTCAGTTAAACAATAATCATCCCTGTGAAATGGTTCAGTTTGTATCTTTGTAGATACTACTATTTTCTTTGCCTGGTAGACAGGTGTATTAGTATCAATTTCTCTCTAATTATGTGTGTAGTAGGTGCTTACGAAGGCTAATTATACATTGAAGCTGCATTGAAGGAGTTTTATCTTGGAAGCGTGATGTAAAAACACTGTAATTATAGATAATGTGGGTGTAATTAGATGCTTCTTAATGAACATACTTTAAATGAGATGTTGCTTAGATGAGAGCAGGAGCTAGATGGGCCTGAGACTTTTTGAACTTACCTCTAATGTATTGTCCACACTTATAGTCGTCTGTATGACATTGCAACAGCAATCCTTGATGTGAAAATGGGGGGCATCTGTGATGTTTGGCAACTCATCAATGCAACCTCACAGCACAGGTTAATCGATCCGGCAGCTGCTGTGTCTGTGCTCGCCACATTTAACACCTGGGATATGGTTCATAATGAACTGAATATCTAGGTCTCATTTCCCCTTCTGCAGATAAATCCTCAAAATTACCAAGTCAAAACACATTATTCTGCACTCTTGTGGCTGAAATGTAGGAGGGTTTCGTGGTACATGTTCCTGCATGGCTATATCCAGAAAGATAAGCTGAATCTAACTCTTTCATCTAAGAAAGCAGCAGTTTAAAAAAACCCTCCTCCTTTCTCTTTCTATGCCCCCGGCTGGGATCAGATGCTAGTGAGGGTGACACGGCTGACTGCCATGTTTTTTTCAGTAGTGACGTCGCTCTCTCTCTCTTAATTCATTTATTCCCCTGCTCCAC
Organism: Lepomis macrochirus; assembly: GCA_024633595.2. Classification (NCBI taxonomy): domain Eukaryota; kingdom Metazoa; phylum Chordata; class Actinopteri; order Centrarchiformes; family Centrarchidae; genus Lepomis; species Lepomis macrochirus. The sequence goes on along the minus strand of JALXJV020000021.1, from coordinate 12,176,356 downwards.
CTTGTCTTTTTCTTGCGCACCTCTGTTGTCTTCCTCATCAAAGTGAAAGGGATGTGATTTAGCCACCATCCCTGCTGCGTTTGATATTCTCGCTCTCCTCCACACTGATCCATCAATCACGGAACCACGCTTTGATCCGTACATGATTGGCCATGACATGCATGACATTCATCTCCTTGGCCTATCACATTCACTCCTGTCATTATGGCCACTGCTGCGCAGCTCAAAGGCACCGGCCCTTAAAGTTTAAGATCTCCCTGGCTCTCGCCAATAAACTACTTTTACTTTGTGATCTGTGACTTCACATTTTCTCTCCTCCACCCCTGCATTTGTTGTGTCATGGACTCTATTAATCCTCTCAGAATGAAGGTTATGAAGTAACAGAAAGAAAATGTTACAGGTTAAAGTGTCGAATGCAGCCGTTTTGTTGAACGCAAAACATAAGATACTCAGTAGTTACCTTTTTTGCAAAAACTGGTCCAAATGTCAACTTCTATTACAGGAAACATCATTATCATAGGATAAAGCCTTGAATAAAAATAGACATTGGTGAGTCATGTGACTTCTCCCCCGTGACTTTTATACTATTTTTGTTTTTGTGGAAACAGTGCTAAGTGTAGCAGACCTGAAGGTGTGTCAAATGCACACATTCATTGTAGGATTATTATTTAATGCTCTGGAATAACAAACGGTCTCTTTTATTTGATGCTTGCCAATGCTTTTAAAACTGATTGGCCTTAAGATTCTAGTCACATTCAGCCTTCTGTTTCGCCGTCTCTCTGCTTGTTGATCAGGTCGGCTTTTAACTTCTGCTGTAGGTTCATGGGAATTCACAAGAGGGATGAAGGACATCGACTGACATTTGTATATTTTTAAAGATATGCTCTGTCTAAATGTTGTTTTGTTCCCTGTAGACCCAGAGAGAGACAGAGACGTGTGATCAGACTTCAGCCCATCCAGTTACGCCTTTGGAAAGCCCTCCCTTGGCGGACATGGAAATGCTTTTAGGAGAGTACATTATTTGGACTTTGGTGCCCCCTGTCTGCTGCCGCCAGCGTCTCAGAGTTCCACCCATGCCCTACGGCGCTCTGTTTGTCTGCTCAGGCTGGCTAAACACCTGCTCCCCAAACCCCTTGAATATGTTTACAAATCAGCAGAGCCAAGTGGGTGTGACTGTGCCGCTTTGTTGAGAAAGCTGATTTAGACTCGCTGAGCAGTTCTGATCCATCAACGCACCACAGAGCCTTTTTCACAAGCCCCATTTTTGTGAGATGCTCCTTTCACCTGAACAGCAGCCAAAGAGGGGCAGTCAAAATGAAATGAAAGAGTCAAATTCAGGCTTATGCACAGTAACCACTCACTTGTAAAAGGGTGAAATATCGCTGAGTTCTTTTGATATTTTGTCTGACAACTGTTCTCAGTGACAATGCCTTCAACCTTCACAAGCAAAAGCCTTGCTGCATGGTTTTTCTTTACAGATGACAGGGTCCTGAATGCCATTTGATGCAGGCCTGGTGATTTGCTGAAGGGAACAGAAGGGAGCGGGAGGGAGAGTTAGGAGAATTAGAATGTATTTCAGGTCTGAGGCAAGTGGTGCATTGCTGCAACTCGTATCACAGTGAAGGAGGGAGTTAGGGGTGGTGTTAGAGGAGCGCAGGCGGGAGGGGGAGGCTTTTGCAGAAAACTGTTGCTAGGAGACACTTGTGGCATCTCTGCTCCCTCCCGTTGAAATGTCAGAACTAACTGACAGAGAAGCCGGAGTGAAATGTCAGTCCTATCCTCCCAGGAGTTTGAAGAATGCGGTGCGTGTTTCTGTTTAAGTAGCCATGTTTATCAAAGGGTTCTCAAAGAGTCAACACACGCCTTTCTTCTGCTGGAGCAGAGTGTTGCAGACTTGCTGGCTGGAGTTTCTACTTCTTTAATTCTCATATTCTGTTTGTCTAGGTGGCTGTCTTTCTTTCTTCGTATTTTTTTTCCTCCCTCTCATTCTGTCCTTCAAGATTTTTCTGCCTATTTTCTCACTATACCTCCCCCTCCCCCCTCCCTTCTTTCACTCACTCACTCACTCACTATTACTCCATCTCTCAGTATTCTCCCCTTATTCTTTGTCTTGTATTGGTTTCCTTTACTTTCTAATTCCCTCTCTCCTTTTCAAATTCCGAGCCATATGGTCCATCAGTATAATCCTCTGCCCAGATATTTGATTATCAAAGCTGTCTTGCTGAAAAAGACTCAATTCTCCACTGGCCACTATTGAGCCCATTGCCCTACACTCAGTACATTGTAATTCAGAGAGAGTAAGCGGCTCTGAATTTGAATAAAAGCATTAAAATTCTACAGTGACCTCATCTGCACCACAATACATCAGTTGAGTAAGATGCTCTTGAACATACAGATGAAGAAAAATTTGAATAAGCAAAGAGAAATCAAATAACTCATCATTTCTGGACTTGTGCTACCATAAGCAAATCATCTTATGCTCATGCCAGCTAAGACTTGTTTGAAATAAAGACACATTTAGACAAGCTCCCACATCGCTTTACCACATCCAGTCAAAAGGATTGCCTTCACACAGTTTCCTAAAGCTCTGAACTAGATTACTATCCACGTAACCTTGAAGTAAATCTGATTTGTCATCTTTGGCTTTCACTACATACATACATACAAAGCAGACTCTTAAATAACCCTACATCCACATGCTTTACAGCATTCATCCATGTACCTATGATTCACTCCCAATGGGAGGGGAGAAAATTCATACAATTGATTAACCTCCATTGCATTCAAGCTAATTATCTCTATCTCTAATTGGCAGGCTCATGCATGGAAAATAACAACTTTTTTGTCTCATTAAGGGGGAGAAGCCAGGATTTGATAGCGTGAGGGCACTTAGCAGTGAGACTTCACACAGTCCTGTGACTGCTTACTGCATAGCACATACTAATGGGTTTATATAGGGGGAGTGTAATTTGAGCTACAAAATGAGGCCTAGTCTGTATTGCAGCACCCTCACTTGAAAACATCTGCATTTTGAAAAACTCGTACTGACTTTTTGGACTAGCAGAAAGAATGATAATGTATTTCTGTGTGCAGCTTTGTAGCGGCTGACATCGTACTAACTGCCTGACACGCCTGTGAACATAATCTAGCCAGTAATTACATTTCCACAATGCAATTGGGGAAACAAATAACTACTATATAAATGTACTTTGTAGGAAACACGACTGCAATATCATAACATAAGAAACTGTAATAAAATGTCCCTCTAAGTAAGATTAAAATCATGATTAAACAGATAATTCCCAAATGATGTTATACACATCACATTATTACTTTACCTTGTTAAATTCTTCTGCTGATTTTCTACTGAACTAAATGTATATTAATAATACAGCAATATGCTTAAAGTCATTACAATTTCAAAAAAATTAACAGATAGATATAATTATCTTTAATGAAAAATGTATGATTCAAAAGTAAATCGCTAATATATACAGTATGTCACATGAAGCTGTGATAGAATGTGATCATTCCTTTTTGTCACATTCTGCCTGTCTGCTTTGTCTCATTTAGTTCTCTGTAAGTTTGGTTTATTGGGCAGTTCGATATCTGTTTGTGTTTGTGTTTTGGGTTTCAATCCTGTCTGTCTGTTGTCTTGTGTCCGGTCTACTCCGTGTGTTTTTGCATTTTGGTCTGATCCTGTCTGTTGTGTCTTGTTGTGGAGTTTGTCTGTGTTGTTCTGTTATCTAGTCCACTTTATCCACTCTGTGTTATTAGCTTGGTCCATGTTTTGGTTTTAGGATTTTGTTCCTTGTCTTGTGTTTCCTCTGTTGAGCCTTGTTTACTTCATTGTTCATTTACATGTGTAGCTCATTTAGTACCTGATCTTTCTGCTTGTGTCTGGAGTAGTTTGTCATTTATATTATTCTGATCTGTTCCATCTTATTTTGATATGGTCAATCATGGTCTGTGTTTAGGAACCCATGTTCTGTCTGTTACCCCAGTAATCCCTCTGCCTGCATGTCTGCCTGTTTTCCCTGGTGATCACTTTGCCTGCCTGTGTGCTTGATTGTCTGAACTCTGTCACCATGTGTTCCTCCCGCCCTGCTCATTAATCCCTGTATGTTTGCCAGTCTGTTTAGTTTGTGTCCGGTCATTGTCGTGTGATGTGTGTTCTGCCTGCTGCCGTGTCACCTGTTCTACCTATTCTGTATTTTGGATGAAAATTTACTTTGTTAATACTGTTGCTCAGTTGGTAGTAACTGAATTCAGATGGAACAGTAAGGTTATTTGTTAAAGTCTTAGTTCCAGCTGCTTTTTCTCAGAGGCCAATAACTAGCTCTGTGTAACTTTCAGTATAGCAACAAAACGTCAATAAAGTGAGCCTTTTCCAGCAAAGTAAATGGGTGTGTTTTCTAAAGGCCAATATCAATATTGACAGTGGGGAAACGTCCTGTGGCCCAGGCCTGCAGCTTCCACAGCAGGCTGGTTTTCCAACAGTCCCTGCTTTGTGTTTCTACCCACTGCGCCAGCTGCCACACTACAACTTATCTGTAAAACTTGTATGTATTATTTGATTTTCTCTCACTAGAAAATCTGAGCAGTATTCAGTCAAACTGCTACTTGGTCTGATTTACTTGGTACTTGAGATATGCAGGTATAAAGTGAGTGTGCAAGAATACAGTTCAGATTTGATTCGTAAAATGTATGTATAAATATCCCTGATATACATAATTTCCTGCTGCTTTTATATGAGAATGACACCAACCTGACGGTGGAATATCATTGTTCTGCAGATTTTAGAGTTCTGACCCGATCCTCTGATGATGAGAATGCTGTTTAGGATCTGTTTCATTGCAGCTCTGCTGATATGCTGTGAGTAACCTACTGCATGCATCTACATGCACATATATACAGCAGTAACTATATCAAGTTTATCACACAAACACAAAGGCACACGCACAAAATGGCTGCACATAACCATGAACTATAATGCCATTGTAGTATACACTAATAAGATTCCTATTATAGAAACAATAAATGGTCTATAAATATCTGCCTGCCCCTGGAGATTACTGTTAACTGAGCCCTATTAGCACAGTATTAGCAAACTTGGGGGGTAGGGGTGGGGGGGTTGGGGTTCTACTGCTGGGGTGACTGTGTGTTGGTGCAAGTGGATGACACATTTAAAGCATGATTGAACGCTTAATGCAACATTACATAGTTGTGTCAACAACTACTACTACTACAACTACTACAATGCTAAAGAACATTGCCTCTGAAGGACTGTTGAACTATGTGTAAATGAGACATCTTGTCACAGAGATAAAGTGATACATGCCACACATTATGTGCTGGACACAACTGTCTCTGCAGCAGTTGCATGAGAGAGGTACCCAGAGATCTGTATGTCAAGTGGAGTTAAAGGGAAAAGGCCAACCATCCATTTTCACTTAACTGTTATCTGTTTGAGTAGCATGTCAGTTTCCTCTCCTTGTCAAAAACTTTTCTTTTTGTCTTTTGTGTCTTCTGTAGAAACTCAAATAATGTTCAAGCCAAAGACACTGCTTTTTAAGTGTTTTAATATGGCTGTGGTCTGTCACAGCGAGCACAACCCTCTCAAGCATGAATTGTTAAAAATTTTATCTAGATTTTTTTAAAGATCAAAATTGAGCTAAAATACAAACCCATTTTCATCCATTATATTTCTTATGTCATGTTATGCTATGCTATTTAAGCTCAATAGTTGAAAATTAACAATAAAAGACATATTTTAGGAACAACTGGGAGGAAAAACACTCACCATGGTATTTATAACTGTAGTTACATGTATGTGTACATGTGTACATGTAAATCAGAAGCACATTGTTATTCTTATCTAACTTAATGTTGAATCATCTCAGTTATAATATATCAACATCCAACATGCAACAGATTCCATAGTTCTAGTTAAAACTGATATCTTTACATTATGTGAGTACAATATTTTAAATCAGTCAAAGTTGCCATTTAATACTGTAATATGCACTTTGACATTGTTATTTATATTCATATATTTTCTAAATGCCTGTTTTATTATAATTATTATATTATTATAATGATAATTATTATATTATAATTTTATTACACAATTCATCATATCTTTGAAAAAGTAGAATAGATATACTAGCAGGTTACAGAAATCGGACTTAGTGCAATCCGACTCCACTGTTGCATGACATCCACATAGTTGGTTTTTGGTGTATAAAAATTACATTTTACTCTAAATTTTATTTTATAAAACAAACATGTTAATAACGCTTTACTTTACGTACTACTGTTTTGTTAGTTTTTTTACGTTGATTGACATCCTTAAATAAAAGTCTTTCACAGATATGCCTGAGGCATTTAGCACAGGGCCATCACAACCGGCCTTGTCTGATTGATCAAGTGATCATCAAGTGATAAATCACTTTTACAGTGTTGCTATCAATCAACCAACACTGTTCTCAAATGACTTGAAGAACATAACCAAGACATGTTAACCCAAAATGGAGTTAAAATAACTGTCCACAAATGTTCCTGAGAGGGTTAAGTTGGAGACATAACAGTAGTGTGTGGCAAGCACAATAACTGTACACACAATATCATATAAATATCAGATGTGGTCTTGTCTATGTCTGGTATGAAGTTATGAGGACCTTGGATATAGAGAAGTGAGACTGGTTTGAATTTAGTGGATGTGCCTCAAAATACCCTAACAACCACACCCTGCCAAACAATCATAACATTAAATTTGCCATCATCACAATAACATTATAACTCGCTAAGAACCTACCAAAACACTGATAAAGTATGTAGCACCCTAAGACCCTTGGAACGCAACAATGTAGCAACCACCTAGACACGCAACAACAATTCCACAAAACACCAGTAAAACTCTACTCAAAGTGTTTATTGCTCAGGGAACAAGCACACTTACATTTTTCTCACAAAATGTTTGCCTTTTCTATTTTTAGTTCACTTGCTAAGGAAAATTACTTTTCTATGCCACAGCACAGCTATCCTGCCTGACGGTCTCCCAGTCATTAAGGCCTTCTAGTGATAAGCAGCTTCTTTCAATCACTGAGCCTAGCGTGTGTCCCTGTGCCAGGGCAGCATGATTGAAATATTTTCTGTGCCTCTAGTTAATAGAGTTAATGAAGATCAAAGACTCGTGTCTGGGCAGGATAATTAGTATTCTGTCAGAAAGAAAATACACTATGAATAACTGAACAATGTCTCAGTCTGTCTATTTGGACAAGTAACACAGTTCCTAACGAGTGTGCCCAGGCAGTAAGCTAAGACATTTCTACAAAGTCTCTGGGTACTAGAGACTTAGTAAAAATGTTAATAAAATGTTATGAATAACCATATATTTCAAAGTCACAATCAAAACTAAGTTCTGTGAACTCTGTAAAGTTTTTCAGTTAATATTCATTGGTTGTCTGGAAGGTGTGCTTTTTAGATTTTTTATTATATTACAGGATTTTTATGGCATTTTATAGTAATCAGCAGATAGGTGTGACTGAGGAATGTATCAAATTTGCTTCAGGAAGTCTGTGTGGAATAGAAATGTTCTTTCTTTGAGACCATATGAATTTCTTTTGATTATAGTTGGTTAAATGGTTTTTGAGCCCTAAAGTGAATCCATTTAACTCTAACCCACCTCAACAGTCTTACTATCTAAATGGACTTGAGATGGCAATAAATAGCTAAGTAGATTGGTAGGTGTGTAGTATAATTGTTACAAACAATATAATAGTCCTGCAATAAAACCTACCTTCAAGAAGAATATAATGTTCAGTTTTTATGTTTTGTATTGAAGGGAGGTGTTTATTCAACGGTATGGTCATTTGGGAGGTTGCAATTTGTGGTGCTGTTAAATTGTACTGCATTATACTGACAGGTGTTTCTATTATTTTGTCCACCCCATAAATATCAGTGAGGGTAGGCTGAAACACAGAAACATCTCTATCTGTATCTATCTGTATGACACAGTTCAGCAGCACTACAAAATACAGAACAGTGTAGACTGGCAATTTTAATAGACAGTAAAATTATCTCAGTAATCTTCATTCTAAATAATACGAAAATATATCCAAAGTTGAAGGTCATCCAAAAAAAATTAAACTCACACAACTGTAATTTTAATCCTAAATCAAGAAAGATTTTTCAAGGAACATTCTCATTATTAATCCTTTCTCCTTAACTCACTGTGCCTTTCATCTCGCCTCAAGGTGTCCTGTTAAGTTCTGCTCTAGAACATGAAAAGGGGAGAGGTGAAGAGTTTCAAAGCCCTGACAAGAACGCTGACAGTAACATCAAGGTGAAGAGAAATTACACAACCACAAATGACAGGAGACCTAAGGCTGGGAGTCCAAGGAAGACGGCCAAGACAGGAAGTGAGAGAGTTTCCATGGTACCAAGAAGTGACGTCAGCTGCACCAAACTGGGAGGCGTCTGCCAGCCTCACCGCTACATCTGCCAAGGCCAATACCTAAAACACAAGTGTTCGGGGGCCAAGACACGGCAATGTTGTTTGCCAGGTATAGCAACACAGTTAAACATGAATGTAAACACATACAAGGTGAGAAGTATCCAGCACATGGGATACTTATTTCAGTCATACAAAAGGGTTGTGTACCTTTCTTTCCTGTCTGAGTCATTAAAACACTGTGGGGGTAAAGCTGTATCAATGTCTGTCACACCGCTGATATAAAAACATAAATATATAACATTTGAATAGTGTTTTTCTGCTGTAATTGGCCTTATTTCCAAATGAATGGAACATGAGGTGACTCAGACTCAGTGGGTGTTAAAGTCTATATATATATATATATATATATATATATATTAATGTAATTTGTAATGCTTTACGCCTTATGGAATCCAATGCAGCTGCCTTTAAATATGGTGTATTTTGGGAAGGAAAGTACGGGACTAACATATTACTTTCTGTTGCCTCTCTCTGTAGTTGGAGCGTGGAGTATTCTTTGTGCTGGTCACCACAAAAACAGAGTGAGGGCATGGGATGCACATGGCTGTGGCGCTTTCAACTACAGAAGGTGAGCTTTATGCTTAAACGTCAGAAGACACATGGGCACATGGGTTGACAATGCAGCTTTTGTGGTATTGGCATATTGTCCGCAACAGTTCACTATGTTGCTTCCGACATGTCTTCTTGTGTGATCAGACTGGGTAGGAGGTAGATATGACACATTCTCCACATCACAGAGAAAATGTCTCACTTTGTCTCTCTTGTTTTCTTTGTATTGGCTTATCATATATTTGGTTCTTAAAAGTGAGCTGTGTCTGGAAATGACACCTTAAATGATTACTTAAGTTTTATTAATGATTAGTCTAGCTTTCTCTGGGTGGAGGGATGGGCAGATATATTAGAATATCTTTTGAACAAATTTGGTGAAATATGACTAATTAAAAACATTTTTTTAAGAAGACTTTCTGTTGCTCATCTAGCAGAGGTAATGACCTACATAAAGCAGTGGACCTAGTGTGTGATGACTATGGTATTGTCAACACGCCATTCTCAGGCTCTCTGGCAGGTCCAGTGAGTCGGAAAGACCCTGCTGGGCATCAGTATGATGGGGTCAAACTTCTCAGCGATGGTAAGGAGGAAAAAATATCAATGTAGTACTTGAAAGTGAATGCAGCAAGGGAAAGAAACTTATGACGATTATTAATCACTTGTGTAATTATAGGATTGAGCCTTTGAAAATGTCAACCAACAATGACATAAAAGTCAATATTAAAGTCTAGACTTTTGAGCGCATCTGTCTTTCTAAATATAATACATAATACAATAAATATAATACACGCAAACAGTTAAATTTTTCTTAAAGGTTCAGTGTGAAATATTTGGGAGGATCTCTTGACAGAAATGTAATATACATAACTATATTTTCAGTGGTGTATAAAGATCTTACACAATGAACCATTATGTTTTTATTACCTCAGAATGGACATTAAGTGAAAACAGTGTGTTTCTGGTCGGCCTCCGAAGTTTCTCCTATGTTCTTGCAGAGGGAGGAGTGAGCAGTATCTGAGCTGTTGGTTGCAATTCACAACCCTCAACAGTAGATGACACTAAAACTTACACACTGAACTTTTAATGATGGCATTATAATAAATCAACAAGCCTAAGAATATACAGCCACACTACAGCTAGAAGTCATACTGATATTTGCTGCAACAGAAAATAATGAAAAGGCAGATTTTATTAGACAACTGTAACCTTGTACTGTTAACTCTGAAAGTACATTGCTATAATCTGTAGTGTATAGGGTCATGGCTAGGGCAAAGGCAGTTTTAGGTTATCATGTTGTGGCCGTTAGATGGGGATGAGAAGGAGGAGTGATATAGAAGGATTAGTCAAGGTGCTGCAAAGGGGGGCTGAGACTCCACTGAACTCCTGGTTACCTCTAACACCAGGACCCAGCTGCATGTGAAACCATCAAAGGCTGTTCATGAGTAATAACCCCCACTAAGGGCCATCATTACAGAACAAAGCAATGCATCAGCGTTTGTGTGTTTGTGTGGATAGAGGCTGGAAGAACAGCACGCACATGCCTTTGCAATGTACGGTACATTTGTGTCTGTATGCGCTTGTGTGAGGGAGTATACTTTGAGAGCATCCTGAGTTGATAAAGGCACTGGAGTGATGAGTAAACATCATTAGTCCTCATTCTGCCTCTACCCCTAATTGAACTGTATTATCAGAAGAACACATGTAGTGTCAGCTCCTTTCATCTCAGGGTAAAACACAGACATGATTAGACATCACAGGGACACATTACCTTGCCATGATACCCACATTAATGCTGAGACACTCATCATTAAGAGCCCCTAGGATTTAATGATGGCGTTATAGGCTAGCCTACTTTTGGGTTGTTTGTTTCTAAGTTTGCAGCTTTCTTGTTTTCATCTACAGAATAGTGAAAGGGAGATGGTAAGAAAGTTGTTATTTAGGCCCTTGAGCCTATGCTGATCCATTTGGAAATAATTAATGAGAAATTATAAGCCATATTTCGTATTTGTTGTGGGGCCTAGCACCAATTCAAGAAAGGTGTGATATGCATTTGTATAAACTGTAAACAGCACATTAAGAGGAAGAGAGAACTATAGCTTTTTAGACGCAGTTCCCCAAGATGAAGGGAATGCAAGAAAACAATGTTATTCCATTTCTTACAAAGTTACATAAAGGCAAAGTAATGCGAACAACCTAAATTCACAAGTATAAATTAGCCTAAACTCCTAATATTATTGGTTTTATTTTATATTATAATATTTACGTTTCTCCAGCATCACATCACACCTGGAGCTGCAAATGTGTGACAGCAGTGACCCTTCACCTTTCATATGACCTCTAAAGTCTCAGTCTTTACCGGTGACATTTCATATGACCTCTCCTCCTTTAAATTACCCTTGAACCTTCACCTTAATATGACCTCTTACTTTCATCTTTTATGTAACCTGTAACCTTTACCTTCCAAAACCCGTAAGATTTGACCCATAACCCTGCAATTAACAATCCACAGTTCCTAAAAATGACAACTTTTTGTTGGCCTGAAAATGAACATTTTATCAGCTCTGACACTAGTGTTTTCATATCACATATAAAATCTAGCTTATGATGCAACAGTCCCAATTCCTCCTCTATATAATACAGCCTGACAACATTTCAAAATCAATGTCTCACATTATGTGAACAACATGTTTTCCCCTCTAATGACAGCAAATTAAGTCATGTTTTAGCCTTTGTATATTTTTGTACTATGGTTATTATCTTTTCTCCACTGAATGTCATTTATTTTTGTAAAGTTCCCCTTTTGAGTTTGGAAACTAACTAAATATTCCTAATAATTATGACTCTTGCATACTTTTCTCCTACTCATTTTGTATGAAAAATGTTCCATCCCTCAACGTGGACTCATATGACTCCTTTTACGTATTCTGTTGAGAATTAAATGATGCAATAAAGTCTAACTTCATTTCTGCTTTTGTTTCAAGTGGTTTCTATTTCCCATAATCCAGTTGGAAGTAAAATGAATATGTCACAATGATTGTCACAAGTTTAAAACTGGGAAGTAACTTGTCATGAAGAATAAATTGTTCAATTTTCTCAATATTTTATTCCAAATTCCAACATGCTATGACAATTCTTACTCCTGACATTTTCTCTGTAAGGCAGCCATCGTTTTATATTCTTATCTGTTGCAATTCTGCAAGGAAAGTCCTCCTCAGATAGGGAAAAACTGCCACATGTACAGTATTAATGTAATGAGTGCAAGACACCAAAAGATGGCGCTGTCTAGCAACAAAATTGCCAGTCAAATATCAAACTTGGTCAATAGTCTCTTTTAAATCTGTAAATTTGAGACATGTTAGAAGTATTAATTTTTTGTTTGAGTTACTTATGAATAAATATGGATGAATTTAAAACAAATATCACTCTGTGATATTAACAGATTTATTAACAGCTAACTTACTTGGAGCCTAAGCAATTTTCTGAAACAAAAATATCACATTTCCAGTTAAACCCATCACATACACACGTGGGGAGATCTTGTGATGCAGTCTTAAGTGAGTCAATCTTAATTGTTCCTCCCTTTCACCCAAATTCATACAAGTTTTACGTTTTCTGTTAACTGTTAATACCCCAGAGACTTGCTTGTTAACTGTCTACAGGAAGCCTGTGGTTGATATAGGTTACAAACAGGTTACAAAGCATATTATGTTGCTGTTGCCGTTGTCCACTAAGTGCAAGTGAGCAAATTACAAAAATAATTGATGATCCATAAAATGCCATATTCACGTCCCATAATTAGCAATGATACATTTTTATCATCCAGTTATCCTGAACCTTGAACAGATGCTGGTTCCTTTTAGATATTTCCATTAACTTCTATCACTCAAGTCAGTTCGGTTTTAATCATATAGACCCAAATCACAAATTTGCCTGAAAGGTCTTTACAATCTGTATGGCGGTGAAACCAACTCGCTTGTAAGTCAGAGGGTACTTTCTGCAGTTAATTTAGACACTCCTGGCAGTTGGGGACACTGAAAAAGTGTGATTAACTTCGTTCAACTAATTTGAAACAAAAACATTTTAAAATGCATTTGCACATCCAGTCAGCTATAACACCTGAACACCACAGATAAGAGTGTATGAACTATCGTTAACTATTAGCCACAAAGCAGAAAAGTCTAATGAGCTGTATGGACAGCTAGTAGTTAGCTAAAGAACATAGCTACAGCTAAAAGTAACGTTAAGGAATAATGGTTAAAATGGACAGCTAAAAGTAATTGATACATGGCCGGAATAGTTAAAAATAACGTTAATGGCTAAATTGCTAACAATTCATAAATGGCTGAAGTAGCATAAAATAAAGTGGGAAATAGAACTATATGGCTAAATGGTTAGCTTGGGTAACGTTAGCTAAAAGTAATGGCTAACGTAAATGGTTGCAATAGCTAACGTTAGTAAGTAACGTTAAGTGTGAAAGTATGGCAAATTGTTGAAATAGTTAGCTAAAAGTAATAATGAATAAATGGTGGTAAAGTAAAAGTTAGTTGTACAAATACAAACATATCTAACTTAAAGTCATCTGACAGTTTGACAGCTGAATATTGATAGTAATAGTTGATTAATATCAAGTTTATGATAATCAAATAAACATTTGGAACTTTAAGGGAGGTATTGATTATTCTGCGGAGGATATTGGCTCTGTCCAAAGTGAATTAACTTAAAGAATGCAATAGATGTTATATAGAGAGCGAGAGAATAGACAAAACTAACACTAGTACTAGGCTACAGAACAGAAAGGCAGAATGACAATATAAGAAGACAACCTTACATTAAGTAAACACATCTGATTTAGTGCCCTTGAGCATGATGTGCTTTTGAGTAGTCACTGCCTCAAACATTTTCAGTGATCATTTAATATTCAGTACGTAGCTTTCACTCTCCACTCCCCTTTGTGTAGTTTGTGGATTATTGATGAATTCATTTTTTGATCCATATGAATGAAAATGTCCACACGCAGTAACGTTATGCAGTTTTAAGTGTATGGATTGAACCCGTGGCTGAGTGATCCTGTGGTTTGCTCTGACGCTGGAGGGTTGGTCCACGGAGCACATTATGAAGCGTCCCGGTTGCTCTAATGGGAGTGGGCGAGCTGGGATAGGCTGGGAGTTTGGTTGGACCCGTCAGTGGGGACGGGACTAGACACAAGAAGTGGGGGAAGCAAAGAACGGACCACAGACCGACCTACAACATCTGGCTACTGAGCGGCTGCATGTTGGACAGGAAATTTGACGTAGACCTATTTACGGAAAATACCATTTGTTGCATTCACAGGTCACGGGTTTGAGCGGCGCGGATGACAAAGAAGCGTCGCCGTGCAAACTTTCTCAACCGGGTTTGATCGCTCGCAAAACCCAACAGGGATTGCTTTTTTCTTTTGACGGAGGCGTAAAGAAGAGGAAATCATGCCACGGCGCACCGTGCAAGAAGTAACAGTTCAAGATGTCCAGAAGCGGAGAAATCCGAACAAACACTACGTAAGCCTCATTTAAGTATCACAGCGCCAGGGTTTTGCTGCTGGAAGTGAGCAACAGATCGAGGTTATCTCGCAGTTCTCCCTTTCTTGTCGGGTTAAATAAAAACAAAGACAGTATCAAATTACAGTTTACCACGCCAGGCGAAATGGACAGTTAGACTTGCTCAGACTTATTAGACCATTGTTTTATCATAAAGCCTGTTAGCACACCTATCTGTGTAGAAATTTGGTTTATTCGATCCCAGCAACCCTTATAGTGAAGAAAAGACAATAAAAACTGAAACTTGACAGCCTTAAATAGTTACACAGCCTTGTTTAAGTTCCCCCAGCTGACATCTTACCATTGAGGCAGACTGTTCTTTGTTTGAGTCTGAGATTTAACCACCAACTTTTGTCTTTTACTGCTTAGAGGGATTGAGGTCAGGATTGTTGTTTTGGGTTCCATTAAGGCACATTCAAATGGATTTAGGTAGTCTGACCTATGACCCTCCCTAAATCTGCATACCTTCAAGTGACTACAGTATAAGCAATTCAGTAGCACACTGTATGTGAATATAGACATAATAATTAGTACCCAAAATGTCTTTCAATGCTTGTCATTTTCCTGCTCCTCCTATGTGTGCTGTCATAGTGGAAGGTCACAGAAAATATCTTAATAGGCAAATCAGCCCAGTCCACAAACCATCCAGACTAATCCCCCTGAGGATAGAGTTCAAATTGCAGCTTTGTCATGCCTCAGGCTCTCCAATTTACTCAGAAAAACATACCTACAGGCACTGGTAACCAGGAAGTATAATTAACAGGGTTTCTAAGGTCATCACAGTGAACAAAAGGCAATGTTTGGACAAGGGAAGTTTGGTATTTGTAGATTTTTCACTTCAGTTTAGTAATACAGTACATTGTACAGTTTTCATTTAGGCCAGTTTTAGTTTTAGGGCTTTATTGTATCAAACATTACAAAATCTATTGATAATTAGACTGTTAACACAATAGTTCTACTTCTGCAGCGTTTAGTTGATGAAGACATTCAAAGTGATAATATCTTTATGTTTGTAAGAGATGTCAGGTGATAATGTTGTGATTATCTCATTAACAGTGTCTCTCTATTGGCACACAGTATCTATGCCAATTCAGGGTATCTGTTTGATTCCCACTACTGTGTGTGGGGATATTTTTCCTGTTTAAACTATCATGCCCCACTGGCATTGCCAAGCTTGTGTGGGAGACAAGAATGTCAAAATGACAAAGACCCATTGCTCGCTTTTTCTGCAATTCATAAACAATTGAGCATTCATGATTCTTGTCTGAGAATAAATAGTGGGAGATATTTGTGGGCGACTTTTTCTGCAGAAGTGCTCACAGTCGATTTAAAGTAACACATATGTCATCATGCGATATAGAGGGCCAACAGGGAGAGCCACTGGCAACGCCTTAGCAGGTGTTTGTGTTAGTTCTGTGTTTGTGCACACGCTTGTATGCTTATGTTGGTTTGCATCCATCTATGTGTGAAAATGATCCCTGGGTTGAGGGACCAACAGACCTTATACCGCTGTGAGTGCTAGTGGTCAAGGACACAGAGTTCTCGAGGTCCTGTGTCTTTTCCATCTGTCTGCTTGTTCTCTGGTACAGCCCATGTTGTATTGTGCCTCGGCTACTCTCTGTACACATACAAAACTGGACACCTTAAATCTTCCAGAAACCTGAAGGTGTGGTGAAGAGTACAAAAAGCAACTTATAGCTTTTGAACCTGTCCTGTAAAAAGGAAAACCTCCTGAAAAATCACATTCCCAGGAGACTTAATGTAAGAGCATTTTATTGTCAGTATTAGTGTTATATTGACCAGAGAAGCTTTTATGTCTAAAGTAATAGCTTCACTCTTCTATGCTATGTCTTAAGCCTCATTTGCCTTTGTAGGTGTTATTTAAAGAGCTTAGACTGTAATAGGGGACAAAGCTCACCATACTTATTTTTTTGTATATAGTAGTTGTCTCTCTTAATTGTTGAGAATTTAGGCTAGTTAGTAGTAGTTGGCCACAGGCAATACCCTGACCCTACCATAACCCTCCATTAGTTTATACACACACACTGAATTTGGAATAAATATATTATTTAGGCTGTAACTCCATAACTTCTTCTACAGCTCCTGTACTTGGTCCATCCAGCCGTGGCCATGTCTGACTATAGTGCCTTGGAAGAGAGAGCAAGGCCAGAGAAGGTCTGGGAGTGGGGCCAATAGCATTCAGCCAGACACCAGGGAGTTTCCAATCACCTCCCTGCCTCTCCCTTCTTCTTCTTCTTCTTTTTTAGAGAAAAAATACTGTGTCTTGCCTCTAGACTGCAATGATTAGCCTAGACTGGGTGCTTTGTTTTACTGTTGTTGATATGAGGCTGATGAAATTTGCAGTTTCACATGTACAAGAAGTACATTTTTAACTTGGTGCCGCAAATGATACAATACATGGTGTCTCTGTATTTTAATGGTGTCGCTGCAGTCTGCATACATTTAGAATGGGAAGTTCTGTTGTATTGAATGCTTCATCGAACACATGAACTGATGTTTCCATTGCTGCTTTTGCTACTAAATTCTTTATGGCAATACAATGTTACGCAAAGAGCTGCAATTTAAAAAGACCACATAGTCAAATCAGCTGCATCCACACAGGATAATGACTTCAGCAGGAAGTGATGCAAACAGACCGGGAAGTGAAATAATCAGATATCCCTATTTCTTTCATGTGCACCGATGATGACCGTGACCGCTGCATCATGTTGGCTGACCAGCCTGGTGTCTGCCTTTCCTCATGCTATTCTCTGTAGGATCACAGCACTGCCAATTACAGGCACTGTGAGTCAGGAGTGATGCCCCAGGCTGTTGGGATTACTAAGTGGTTGACAATAATGGCTGTTTGTTAGTTTAAAGGTTCCGAAGAATGCTCATTTTCAGGTTCATCCATGTATTTAGGGTTTCTACTTGAAAATGTTTACATGTTTTCATGTTTAAAAAACATATTATATTATATGCTGCTAACTACTGCTAACAGCTGCTACTAAGTTAGCTACGTAGTTAGCCATAAAGTTAGCCGTCCCATTGTTGATTTTGGCTGGACGTTAAGCTTGGTGCTCCGGGGGTGTGCTGGTGTTTACACCTCTAACATTACTAAAGAAGCTTTGGACCGGTAGTTCAGAGCCAGCTAATAACAGGAGCTAATGTTAGCAAAAGCTACCGGTTAGCAATCTGTAGCATTAGGACCAAGTACACAGAGTTGAGGCAGAACAACCAAAAGCCATCAGAAGGGAAACCAGAAAATATTTACCGTTCCTTTATAACCGTAAAAGCGCTTTCTGTGAGAGACACTCCACTGCACAGAAATTATACGCGGGTATTTTGGGTGCGCAAGATTTACATCAGAAGGAGAAAACAATGGAGATTGAGGCTCAGGATATTTGAATTACATGCACTGAAGTCTTTTTAATCAACAATGCCAAGGGAAATACAGTTTTCCATTCTACGGCGCCATTAAATGTTCAATTTTTTTTTGTCTTTCGCTTTTCCAGGTTTATATCATCAAAGTGTCCTGGAGCGATGGCAGTACGGAAATCATTTACAGACGCTACAGCAAGTTCTTTGACCTGCAGGTGAGTAAATGTGTTAGTGTGTGCAGATGTAGCTGTCTGTTAGTGTGTATTGGTATGTTTGTCTGTTTATACTGTGGTTTGTGTGTAGTTGCATGTTTTAGGTGGTAAAGAGTGTGACAAGTTTGAACCTTTCCACCAGAGAAGACTAACATAGGTCAGGAAATGAATGGAAGTACTCTCTCCATACAGCACTATCCCCCTGTAGACCTAGTGCTTGTAGCCAAGCTCTCCCTGCTCCACCCATATGACACTGGTAATTATAGTGTGCGAGAGTCGGAAAATGTCCCAATGAAGTTAATAGAGGACAGTGATGAATGCAATGACCACACTGATGACCACAGAAATGTCTGAATCATTCGTGAACGTCACACTGGCAGTGTGTGTTGCACAAGGAGGGAATCTCATTACTATCCTAGTTTCCCTTGCTCCTTCGAAGGTAATGGATCTGGGGCCCTGGCCACGTCTGAGCTTAGAGAGCACGGACTCCAGGAAACCCAGAACGGCAACCGCTTTTAATGAGCACAAAGTCAATTTAGGTGACGCCTACTGTCAGCCCTAATTGGATTAAATCCCTTTTAATTGATTAGGCTGGTCAAAGCATATATAGAATTACAGCGCCCTACCAACGTTTTTTTTCGGATGCTGCAAATGTAATGTTAACCAGAAGAATGTAAACTATTTCATTACTAATTTCATTAGTTTGACTTAAGCATACAAAAGCTGCCAACAGTCTTAATTGTAAATCAACTCATATCACACTCATAATTGTTTTTTAATCGTTTCCCCTTTCTGTTGATGAGGTCATGCCAAAGTAAAAGTACACATATAGCTATAAACACTAATGTTTGTAAAGTAATGAACACTGGTAACACAGTGTGGCTAAAAACAATTAAGACTGTTCCTGATAACATTTAATTGGATATTAGTAAATAAATAATAAAGTTAAATAAATAAATAAATACATAGTTGTTTTTCATTACATTTATTTATCATGTTCTTTTCTTGATTTAGTACAGCCAGTTAAAGATTGTGGACATTCAGCCTCTTTAAAACTTATTACTGTGCAAAGGTATTTTAAATGTTTTGACTTTATTGTATAGCTTATATTTTGTTATGGTTATTGTTGTTATCTGTAACCTTTTAATGCTGCTGTCTTGGCCAGATCTCCCTTGTAGTTACATCACTAAAGACGTACAGTATAGGACCAATGGCATTTAGTCAGATGAGCAATACAGTACATGAGACATTTTCAGCAGGGGCATTCCCTGCTTGAGTTCACCCCTGTCATGCCATGCATCTGCTTCCTGCTGTGTTGAAAGCCTGTGGGTGGGCTCTCACTGGTGAGGGACATTAAGATAAAGCTGAGCTGGAGAGATTACAAGCCAGTCTCTTATCTCCTGTTAGGTTTGGCATTGACTTATGATAAGCCACCTTGAGGCTATGGTATTTCTTAGTTGGAATGCTCAAAATCTCATCAGCTCCACTGTGATAAAGAGATTATCTGTTTTATGTGCCAGCATTGTTTGTAAAATTTATTTGAAGTTGTGTTTTTGTAATCTTTTTAAAAGATTATTTTGTCATATTGACCTGTTTCACTGTTGATTACAATGAGGAATAGGGCAGTGGTTTAAATTCATCAGGCGTCATCCCAGGTGCACGGCTAGGATAGTGACATAGAGCTCAGTCATTCAGCTCCTCTTGTTACCATTTCTTCACTTCCTGTCATCTTCCATGCTTTTTCTTATTTTATTCTGCCTTTTTCCTGTCTGCTCTGGCCATCTCTCGGTTTGTGTTTTGATGCAGTTGTTTTGTCTTGTAAATAAGGTGAGGTTTACATTTACAGAGAATAAGATGATAATTATAAAAGAATGACACATTATGTGTCTGGTTGCCAAGCTGCAGAGGTAGACAGGAAGTGTTTCTCATCACATCCTGTCAACACAGCTGGCCAAAGCAGCGGATGCCTTAGTTCAAGCAAGGCAATGTGTGCTTTTTGTGTGTTCATTAACCACAGTCTGTTTATTCACATGGCCTCCCTTCAGTATGATTTCTACATCTATGAAGGAAATTTTTATTCTTACAGACCTACTTGGTAATCTTTGTTTGAATCCACATAGACGTATTTTATATTTGGATGATACATACATCAGTTATGTTTCTTTAATATAGGTTATACAGGTTACACAGGTACATGATACCTGTATTTATTATTCAAATATATAAAATAGGATTTTATCATTTGTATTTGATAGCGTTGATAAAAATAGCTTTATATTTTTTTTGTATGTGTTTTGTAGTTTAAAAATAATGTATAATACTTTGTGAGAGGTGATTACATCATTAAAATGCTCTCTCTGATTGGTGCCTACTCGGTTATTTGCCTAAACTTGCTGGGATCAGAACAGAATTTTGTACCTAACCTGAAGAAGAAGGTCGAGGTGAGAAACGTGTAGGTCACCAGCTTTCTATTGATTTTTAGCGTAAATTGCTACAATTCTTTATGGTGCCTGTTTATTTTAGTAGCCTAGGCTAAATCTTTATAATGCTACAAGATGGTTTAATTTGTTAAATGCACACCTGTACCTTATTGTCATTCAGAACGAGTCACAACATTAAACAGCAGCTTGCTAACCTATCCACCACTCGTGTTTGCTGTAGCTCAGATAATGCAAAGCAGGCCCTTAATTACCAAACACCAAGTAACTAAATTAGAATACAATTAGGAATCATTAGCAAACTGTTAGTTAAACATTAAACTGTTGGTTACTTTAAAACTAACATGAATATCTGATGTGTTAACTGGTTGTATTTATCGCATGACATGAGGCAGAGAAAAGCTGTTGCCCTCAAACATTGTCCACATAATCAGCTGAGTCAGTGAACTAGTGAAGGGATGGATCAAAGAGGCCAATAGAAGGTTTGCAGTGTAATTTCATGACACTTTGGAAAAGTATTTTTGAAATACAAAAGTACAGTAGTGTATTTTGATACATGGCGTGGCTGCTGTATTTCTAGTTTATTATTATACACTTCACATGAGGGTATTAGGTATCTTTTTTTATTATTATCTTATTTTAAAACCCTTAAGCATCAGGGAGTTTAGTGTCCATTTGTGCCTACTGCTGAAGGTCTCCATGGTGAGACATAATTATTGCTTGCACTTATGTATGTAATGCAAAGTATGTGTTTAGTCTTACAAGCTGTTGAATACTGAGAGAATAAATAGGTCAATTAGCATTTTAACATAAAACCTGGGGTCTCTCTCTGTTTTAGCGTGTTAAATTGCAAACAAAAATAGACTGATCTTTTGCTTCAGACAGATGGAAAGTGCAGAGATTTTTTGCCATGGGGTCATCCTCCTGGCTTTGCAATTTTATTTCCATGTCACTGAGAACAGTTTCCATGCTGCACACGTGTCCACACAACTTCACAAGCTTAGTCTTGCAGCATTCTCAGTCACTTTGGATACAGGATAAACTTTTACTTTAAAGCTGTAGGAAATAATTCAATACATCGATTCTTATTCAGAGCACAGATATCACGTATTTTCCATCTGCAGTAATCGAGTAACAAACTTTTTAAAGGGGGGTAGGTTACTTTTCAGCAACGAAGCTGCCTGTTGTGCTCATTTCATCAAGTGGCAAAAATGTGCCGATTTCATTCTTGTGCAAAGTAACTTCTGTAACAGTAACTAATTCCAGAATAAAATGTATTAAGCAGTGGAGTTTTTTTCCTGGAACAAAAACCCAGAACATGTGTTTTTACTTAAGGCTTTTGCAGACTATACGAATTTCAGCATCGGCCGATGGCTGTGCTGTTCACACTACATAACTTGCCGTCCTGTGACGGAAGTCTTGAAGTCATTGTGGCACCCTGTGTGACTGATCGGTGACAGGAGGTAACACACTACATGAGCTGACAGCGGCTGTGTCACCCAACGCTGGTCTTCAAACCACGTTTTGTCAAGAAAACACATGTCAAATGGGAAAGGACTCGAACATACACATAAAACAGCTATTGTTTATTATTATAAAGATACCAATTATAAATAAAAAGAATAGGTATGGGTGAAAGAATGGATTAGCACACGCAGGTAGCAGGGATTGTCTGTGCTACACAGAAAGCTAGTAAAAAGTGTTTTGCGGTGAAAAGTAGCTGCCTGCTCTGCCAGCTGCCTGCTCTCATTGGCTGGATGTGGACATTGAGTTGGCCGACTCTTCCAGATATTTGGCATGCTAGATATCTCGCAGAAGTCAGCGATGTCAGAAATGTGTCAGGAAGCCGTTTTGATGCGTCCTTGAGCAGTTCACACATAGCGACTGCCGATCAGTCACTTATTTACCCCCTGATCACAACCCGATGGTCACTGAGCTCAGCTACCGGCAAATAGGGGATGTTAAAAGATAAGTACACTTTAGTTCTGTTTTGACACTCCCAGGCCAGCATGATTTGCAGTCGTTTGTCGAATGACTAGCCTTGATTGGGATTTGTCATGTTAGTCAGGAAAATGGCTTATTGTTGCTGGCTGCTTGAGAGACTGCAGGCCCAAATGAATCCATTTGCCATTCCCATCACATCCATGTCTCCACTTCAAAGTGACAAGAAACCAAACAGAAACTGATTGAGTCTCCATCCACTGGTGCTGTAAAATACCATGAGAACTGAGATTAGTAAGTTGTGCTTCACATCTTGTTGTAGACTGGTTCAACCAAGTGATAAGTTAAAATATCATGTTAACAGTTTTTGGCATGGTAAGGTAGAGTGATATGTATTGTGAGATGATTAAAGCTGTTAGATTACACTAAGTTAACTATCCCTTTCTCAGCAAAATGATTAAGCAGAAATTAACAATAGCAAATCCTCAATTACATTTTGATAAAATCTAGCCCCAGTATTTCACAATATACACTGAACAAAATTATAAACGAAAAATAATTTTTGCCCCTATTCATCATGAGCTGAGCTCAAAGATTTAAGACTTATTCTGTGTACACAAAAGGTCCACAATAGTCCATCCATCTCACAGATGTAGCATATCAAGGTGCTGATCAGACAGCATGGGTATTAAACAGGTGTGCCTTAGGCTGGCCACAATAAAAGGCCACTCAAAAATGTGCAGTTCCATCACACAGCACAATGCCACAGATGTCACAAGTTTTGAGGTAGCGTGTAATTGGCATGCTGACTGCAGGAATATCCACTAGAGCTGTTGCCCATGAATTGAATGTTCATTTTCTACCATAAGACCCTCCAAAGGTGTTTAAGAGAATTTGGCAGCACATCCAACCGGCCTCACAACCGCAGACCATGTGTAACCACACCAGCCCATGAACTCCACATCCAGCATCTTCACCCCCAAGATTGTCTGAGACCAGCCACCCAGACAGCTGCTGCAACAATAGGTTTGCATAACCAAAGAATTTCTGCACGAACTGTAAGGAACCGTCTCAGGGAAGCTCATGTATTCTCGTCGTTGGGGTCTCAACCTGACTACAATTTCGCACAGCCATTGAAGAGGAATGGAACAACATTTCACAGGCCACAATCAACAACCTGATCAACTCTATGCGAAGGAGATGTGTTGTACTGTGTGAGGCAAATAGTGGTCACACCAGATACTGACTGGTTTCCAGACCCAACCAATACAGTTAAACTGCACACTTTTGAGTGGCCTTTTATTGTTGCCAGCCTAAGGCACAGTTGTGCAATACTCATGCTCACTAACACAGATTTTAACAGATTTGTGAGAAATAGGCCTTTTGTATACATAGAGAAAGTCTCCACGTTATATGTTACGGCCTTAAGCTTGACAGAAGCTGACATTACAAACTTTAGTGTCACACAGGGAATGAAAGTAGCAGCCACCACCGGCGGGTAACTTGGTGGTGGTGGTGGTGGTGGTGGTGGTGGTGATAGGGAAATCGTCTGGCCATCCGCGGCTTTGGCGGACAGGAAAAATACACAACAGAAAGACACGTGTATTAAGGTAAGCGTATTGTGGCGATCAGTGCCTGCATCACACACACCACCAGTCAGCTCAGAAAATAACCTGACCGAGTTACTGCCCGGTTACAGCCAGTGTGTTGTTTACTTAACTGAGATACAGAAAGATGGACTAGGAGATTAGAACACTGTGGTGAGTTTTTCTTGTGGTGATACATCATATTATTTAATGCCATGTCTTGACTCAAATTATTTTTCTCATATTATTATAATTCTTCTCCACCATTGCTCATAATGATAATTCTACCTAATTCATCATAACACAAGAAAGAACAGTGTAGTTGTATCTATCTAATATTCGCGATTAGATTATTTTCCAAAATCGTTCAGCCCTACTTCATAAGCGGACTAACAGCTCAACATTCCACAAATGTGTGGTTGTCTGCAAAGGGTTAAAAATGACCTCAAGCATGAATGTATAGTGGGCTTAGTAAAGGAATCCGAGCGCTACCAAGATAGGCATGTTGCAAAGAGAGCAGCTGTTGTTGTCTGGCCTTTTATTCTCTCATTCAACAATCTGGTGCGTCTCAGAGCTTCTTTATTAGGCTTTTATTTAAAGGCTGGTGATGTGGTTAAAGCGGATATGGACTAGACAAATTATAGCCTCTTGGAAGATTACGTTAGTAAATGAAATAACCATGTTTAAAAGTTTACAGCATTACTTGCTATACTGACAGACTGGTAATGTGACATGTTGACAATGGAAAGGTTTGTCGTTCTTTCTTCCATCCCTGCACTATGTCAGTGACTAAAATGTGTCAATGTTTTTTAATGGTAAAATCAACAATGACATCTACCTGCACAAATAAGAGACTGTGTTTTGTAACAGATATTTGAAAGTTCATTATTCAGTTTCCTTGGCAGATTAACGCTTTGCGGAATGCTGCCTTTTTATTGCAGGAAATAGATATCTTCTAAGCATTGTCTAGAATAATAACAGTGACTCCTCATTAGGCTCTAGTGAATGAGAGAATGAGTCTACGAGCCAGAGTTTTGAATATTTTACAGCGTATAAGACCCTAGATACAGTACATATCCAGAACTGATGAGTTCATACAATGAAATACATTTTGTTAAGATATTGTGATTAGTGTGTGATGTACACAAATCATTATCTGTAGCTGTCATTATACAATCCATATAGAAATACTGTGGCATGAATTTTCAAATTGAAATGAACTCAGCAGGATATTATTTACAATAACATACTTCAGAAAAGCCTTGGAAAGTCATGTGGCGTTTGTGCTCTGCGTTGCCTGTTATCCTCCTGCCCGTAGAGCATGAATATTTGATGTTAGGTGCATGATGTAACTGGTATTTTGAAGAGACATCTTTACTCTCTCCAGATGCCTTTTCTTGTTTGAGTGGCTCTGATTACAGAGTAGATACAAGGTTTAGAGTAGACATGGAGACCGGGTGTGTCTGCACTCACAGTCAGACACATGGGAACAATTACAGTGTGTGGGGTATTTTCTCTCTCTCTCTCTCTCTCTCTCTCTCTCTCTCTCTCTCTCTCTCTCTCTCTCTCTCTCATATTATATTGATGATGCAGCTGACTCTTAAGCCACATAGATTGTTGCTTTTGTGAGTTTAGTTTTCTTTTTTCCCCCTTTTCTGAATTCCTTATTTGCCTTCTGCTGTATCTTAAGAAACTACAATACATTAAAATACTAAAATGGACTGACTCATCACTTTTTGTGTCTCGCTTTAGTAGACAAAGAGGGTTGGTGTCTCACTTTTCTGCCCTTTTTCTTTTCATTGTTTTTTGTTTAACTGGGGAAATTGTGGCTTTAACTTTATGATGCTGAGCTTCAGCAGTCAGAGCCAATGAGAATTGATTAAAGTGCAACTGTATCTGGCTGGATATTAGCCTGATCATCGCCCTTATTGTATGCAGTATAAAACATGCCCCAGTCTTTTTCTTTTCTTTTTTTACCATCAAACACAAGACCAAGTTGTGATTAATTGATTTTCTCCAGTTTTCTGAGATGCAGTTCATACCAAAGCTCATGTCTGTCAGGTATGAAAGCTAAGAATGGTATTGGATTATTTGTTTTGTTGTCATACTCATATCTTCATTGGCTTTATCACAATGAATGGCTAAATATTATTGTTTGGCCAGCTGTAATCACTTTTAATGAGATGATCAAAAGCCCTTTTGATGTGAGAGACAAGGATAAGTTAGTCAAACATCAGTAAAGAATTAAATTTAAGATTTCAAAGCCAGTGTTAGCCAGCTATTTTCTTGGAGTACTTGAAGATGGGGCTTTTTTAGCTCATTAGAGGATTTAAACATGTGGTTAAAATGAGATTGTTGAACTTCCTTGTATGTGGAATCAGGCTGCTGCACAAAATGGTCATACCCATGGTCATACAAACAAATCTTATTTAGCAAGAATTAGTGAAGAAATAAAGTACAGTTGACAAAACAAAGGCCAATAAAATGTCTCTCTAACTCTGTTAGTTTTGGCTCAATCCAACTTACTGAGGTTTTTTTGTTTTGTTTTTTAAAAATTACCAGAAGATATTTCGTGACCTCACTCAACTTTATTTATTGGTGTAAAACTTGATGAAACCACATGAATGCACTGACAAAATAACATAGCAAGATAGCATTTCAAGGTTGCAGTATCACGGCAATAATGTGTCCCAGAAATCCCAACTATAAACAGTTCCCAAGCCTACAACACACATCACCTGCCTAATGTCTCACAACCCACACATGTACGGTTAGATTCAAGAGTAGGTGGATCAGAGGAGGCCAATAGGATATAATATTTTGGAATGAGTGAGATCACCAAACCAAATACAAAATATGCCTTACATGACACATCAATTGTCTATATTTTTATGAACATCTAAATCTAGAAAAGAAAAATTATTGAAACACATACACTCACTATGAAATCTGAAATGTTGCCATTTACATACCCAAACATTTGAGTGCTGCATATTTTAGATATGAATCTTTTATACCAGTCAGGCTGCAAAATATTTGACATTGGGGGAATGAAAAACATCCCTGGTTTAAATATTTGATGAGGCAGTTTGTTTTGACCCTCAAATGCCTCTGTAAATCACAGCCTTGATAGATATATAATTTTATCAGGTAGACATTGAATTGAAAATAGTCAGAAAAGGAATTACTCTCTTTTGTGGTATTCCTGTCACTGTAGCCTACATGTGGGGCAGCTCTAACTGGGGACTCAAAAACTTGATATTTCATCCGGATGGGCATGGGTTTCCAGGACGTAGCATACATGCTTTGGCTAGTTCCGTGACCATCTTAACCTGAAATGCATTTCAGTGCATTTTCATACGTTTTCCACAATGGAGTGTGAGTTACGTTAGTTTTGTCAAAAATGTTGGTTACTTCTTTTAATTTGGACAATAAACACATAAAATATGAGATCATTTTATTATTATTATGCATGTCAAGTATGAAGGCATGCAGAATATTATGTTTTCTATAATTTGTATATTTGGTCTCACACCTTGCACCCATCGATGCAAGTATACAGATTCTCCATCTAAGTAGATTTTTTTGTGGTTTGACATAATTTAGTCAATTTAAAATGTCAGTATATTTTAGCAATATTTAGTACATATTATGCAGTATAATGTTATGATGATCAATTTGAAATGTATCAGCAGTCGCAGTTGCAGCCACGCCAGCAGTTCAAGGAGCAAAACGTGTGTATCTTTGTTGATTGATGATCACAAAAAAATTTAAAAAATACTCTACAGTTTACAGTTAGGCTGGTAAGGTCTCCACATGTTTAATCTCGGCGTTAACTTAAGAGATCACATTTTTAGGATTGTGGTTTTGCTGGGGATTTCAAAACGTGACGATGCAGCCCGACAAGAATGCGCATCAGACACACAACACTGTGTGACAAAGGATATAAGGCACCATCCCTGGGTCCTGCTCTAACTGCATCTGCTGAACTTTTACCTACTACTTACTTTACATGGCCTGTTTTGATAAATGAATGTGGTAGAATGTGGACCACAAAGTGGTCTTCTTTGTTTTGAGAATGCTGTTCATGGCTGTTTTTTGATATTGTATCACTACATCAAATAATTTAAGGTTTTAGTTTCTTTTGATTTTGTGATTTTGCTTAATACAGCATTCAACTGAGAAGAGACACTCAACAGTGGACCCCCTGGTGGCTTGGGTTAGCATAAAAACTTGCAGACCCGATTTTGGAACATTTTTTGCTGCTGCTGACTAAAAACAGTGATCAAATAAACTGGCAATTGATTCAAGAAGGGGCGTGTCCCTTTTATATCATTCAGCCAAACTCTGGCTGATACTGTAGAGCCATGTAACACTTATTTAGATCACCTTAAAAATGTTTTACTGGAGTGTTTTTAAAATATTGAAATTTGTAGTGAAATATCCATCCATCCATCGTCAACCGCTTATCCTGCGCACAGGGTCGCGGGAGCCTATCCCAGCTGGCATAGGGCAAAAGGCGGGGTACACCCTGGACAGGTCGCCAGTCCATCGCAGGGCCACACAGAGACAGACAACCACTCACACCTAAGGACAATTTAGAGACACCAATTAACCTAGCCTGCATGTCTTTGGATGGTGGGAGGAAGCCGGAGCACCCGGAGAGAACCCACGCAGACACGGGGAGAACATGCAAACTCCACACAGAAAGGCCGGGGCAACCGGGGTTTGAACCCACGACCTTCTTGCTGTGGCGACAGTGCTAACCACTGCACCACCGTGCCGCCCACGTAGTGAAATAGCAAATAATAAAAAAACATTAATTGAGTCAAGTATTTTGATTCCTAACAGTAAATCTTTTGGTAGGAGGTGTCATATATTGATTTATACTGTATATATATATTGATTTATACTGTATATGTAAATAACGATATATATGATATAGTCAAATAGTGCAGTGTACCCGAGGGAGGAAGTGTTAAAACAGAAGCAAATGCTCTCAAGACAGAAAGTGTCTTAAAGAGAGCGAAATGGTGATCACCGCATATAAGGAACGTCTGCTATCTGGCCTTTGAAAATTATGGAAACAGAAATGTTCCACTATGTCAGCGGTCCCTTGCTGCTAACAGCCCCTTAGCTGCAGCAGCATATGAAGTAGAGAGGAAAAACCATACCATCTGCTCGGGACATTCCTAATCATTGGCAGACCGTTCTTTATTGGCTGAATTCCTTGTAGGAACTGCTGATTTGTAAAAATGTGAACCCTTCCTCTCCATTTTTAGCCATCCTGTTGTTTGTAATGTGAAGTGCTTGCTTATGTGTACATGTGAGTAAATGCTTTGTGTGCTAATAAGTTTTAATTAACTGTGGTGTTTTAGATGGAGTTGCTGGATAAATTCCCAGTGGAAGGAGGCCAGAAAGACCCTAAGCGCAGGATCATTCCGTTCCTACCAGGTAGGAGTTAAACACATGTCCCCCAAGGCCCTTTCATCCACATTGCACGCACACAACTGGGGTTTGTTTGGTATGAATAGCAGGAGACCTATTTTGTTTCAAAGTTAATTTCAGTAATATCAATACCCAAGATTTGCTGGGTCCAGCTGCTGAAATACCTTTTCGGTCTTGGCCTGTTGTTTGGACATTTCAAACAAACTTTTAAAGTCATCTTTAAGAAAGTTTTTCTTCAATTTTCAAAGACTATAAGATACTTGAATTAATCTAAAAAAGGTACAGTGACAATATTTGTTGGTGACAGCCTTGCTTTATGAAAAAATGTACATTAAATATGTGGGCAACAATGGCTCACTAATAGGCTGTGAATGAAAGCAGAATATTTTGCACACAAAAGAACCAGCCAGAAAAATGTGCTACAACCAGAATTGGTCATAACCTCATTGTTATGGACCAAGACAGAATATGTTTTTACATCTACTCTTCAAACATTCAGCTGAATTAGCTGATCTTATATAGCCCATAGTCATATTAGGCAACTAAATAGAATTATTTTTTGAGTGTTTAGGTGAAACTTAAAATATTTGTAATACCCGACTTTTTACACAAGGCTTTACTTTCCTACAAGTACCAGTGTCAACGAAGTTTGTTTGGAATATGGGCTTTGGGTGTGCTCGACCAGGTTTTGAAATTGTTTGAGATTTAGATCCCGCTGAAAGTAATCCTTTATGAGAGTTTGCAAGAAAGCCTCACCCAGAGACCCCACCCACATCTCCCCTACCAGGCTTGGGATGAGTGGGGGATAGGATTTTCTTTGTGGCCTTGCAGGTCTGGAACTCATTGAGAGAACACACAGACACACACACACACACACACACACACACACACACACACACACACACACACACACACACACACACACACACACACACACACACAAACACATACACACTGTTTGATGAATTTAGAGTAGGAGGAGGGGAAGAGGAAAGAGAGAAATAAAAACACTGCTTTTCATTCTATTCCCTGCTATACCAGTTTACGGTCAGACAAAGCATGCTGACTATGAATACTTTTAAGCATTCTCATCTACATTAAATTCTGTCTACTTCCTTTCTCCCCTGGAATTCTAGATTTGTTTTAAAATGTCTATCTGTAATTCTGAGTGTGGGTACAGGCGTTCACTCCTCCTCCGTATTCTTTGGAAGAAAATTACTGAGGCAGGCGCTAAACCTCAACTGCTCCTGTGGAGTGTGAAGATACCAAAAGTTAAATACTGATTGGACTCTACATGGCACCAGATCAGGTCATACACCTCTCTGAGATTGATTCAAAGCTAACATTTCCCTGATTTGCAGAAGGATTTTCCTGACAGACAAAAAACCCTTACACTTGCAGAACAAAGTCTGGACTGAGGGTTGAGACCAACCTAACAAGGCACGGAAGTGGTTTACCATGCTCTGTTTGGCTTGTTCAAGGCCCCGAGCTGTTTTTACTTCTTTGGTATCTCCACATCAGCAAAGTTGCTTGCCTGCATTTGCACATAGTGTAGAATGTCTGCAGTTTGTTTGCCAGCTGTACACACCAAAACCTTGGCTGCTGCATTTGTTCATGAGTCCATATTACCTCTAAGAGGAAGTTCCAAAAAGTCTCAAACTTCACTATTTAAACCCATACCCTTTAAATCATTTTTTGACACTTTAATTGTCTCAAGATTGCGTGGTATGTGCAGAGTATCTATAGTCCATTTGTTGCCCAAAGATCCCTCGCAGTAAAATCTGTTGATGGGTTCATACATGACATTTAGATAAATTTTAACTGTTACCCTACAACCCTGAACTCTCTTTAAGGCAGTGTCAGCAGGTCAGCCTTTGAAAAAGAGCTCATGTGCTCTTGATCAATTATCTAAAGATGGGGTTGTTGAACTATGAGTCAAATCCTAAGCTTGAATGTGGCTCTGTTTCTTTAGGGCCCCTGCATGAGAAAAGAGGTGATATTCTTTCATGAACTTCTCCTCTGCTTGGCTAGATATCGCTCTGCCTGCCACAGTAGGAAGCACAGTATGTTGTGCAGGTCAAACATGTTTCTGTGGATCTGAATAACACATTCCCCAGTTGGTCCTCTATGAAGCTACAGTTCCAATGACCTTGTTGCTTATGCCTCATTCATATCACGTACATCTCTTGTCTGCAGTGGAAAGTAATCACTGCTCTTGTCTACTTGAAGGTGGAGTACCAGTAGCAGACTTGTCTTTTATGGCAGCTTATGAAGATATGTCTGCCCTTAGTCAGCAATTTAACTAAGAACTTCGTAATTACTACTCACATAGCTCATTCTTTCATGCTTTAACGTAGTAGCTTTTTTTCATTATTATGCTGAACCTTTTGGGGCAAGTCATTCAAGACAAGCCAAAGTCAGTTGTTAGATTTTGTAACAGAAAGTTTCAAGTTGATTTTGAAATGGGTTGTGGATTTTGATTTTGATTTGTCTTGAGACTTGGAATTAACTTGCTAGTACAGAACAAGTCAAGTCTCAGGTCTTGCAGTAGAATTTTAACGAGACAAGTAAGTCCAATATTTGTAATGGCATGTTTCATATCAAGTCTCCAGTCTTGTAATATTTTCAAGCATCAAGTCAGTCAAAACAAGTCCAAACCAAACCACAAGTTAAGCAAATTATAAGTAAACTGCAAGGCTTTCCGATCTCTGAATGCTAACCATCAAAATGACACAGGATTTGAACACTTTCCTTTTAAAGCTGTTTTAATAATTTAGCTTAGAATGACTGAGTCCCTTCAGCCAGATAGTATGGGCACATAAGATGAAAAAACATTATGAATTCATGTGTGTTCCAGTGATTAAGAGGTGAGTGCTGAGAACAGTTTTCTGTGGGTGAGGTGTGTAACAACGGCCCTCTCTGTGTTCCCCTCTCTATCTGTCTCTTCTCTTTATCTACCTCGCTCACTCTCCCCCAGGAAACAAAAGTTGTTTGATACCCTTGGTCAATGCTGGCTCTGAGATTTACCTTAAAGTCTACCCTGCCTCGGTCATGGCTCCAAGCTAGCAGCTTTCCTTCCCTCCCTACCCAAACAAGCCCTTTTCTCGGCTGCACCCATGAGCTGCCGTGCATACAGAGTGGGCAGTGTTGAGTCAGTACTTCTCTCTGACCTCTGAGAGAGTTGGAAAAACGTCAAGAAAGCTTTCTGTTTGAGGAGTGATGAGGGGAGGAGAGGAAGAAAGAGACAGAGAGAGGATGTGGAGGAGAAATACTGTAGGCGTCCAGGAGTTGACTTTCAAATCTCTTTCGTTTTCATGAGCTGTCCAGACAGTATGGTTGGGAATCGCTGGGTCCCTTGCGATACGATAACGATAAAGCAATTCTGCGATAAACGATATATCGCTAGACAATCCTAAAATGATACATCACGATATCTAACAATGAATACAAAATCCATCCATCCATCATCAACCGCTTATCCTGCATACAGGGTCGCAGGGGGCTGGAGCCTATCCGAGCTGGCATTGGGCGAAAGGCAGGGTACACCCTGGACAGGTCGCCAGTCCGTCACAGGGCCACACATAGACAAACAACCACTCACGCTCACACTCAAGGACAATTTAGGGTCACCAATTAACCTAGCCTGCATGTCTTTGGATGGTGGGAGGAAGCCGGAGCACCTGGAGAGAACCCACGCAGACACGGGGAGAACATGCAAACTCCACACAGAAAGGCCAGGGCAACCAGGGTTTGAACCCACAACCTTCTTGCTGTGGCGACAGGGCTAACCACTGCACCACTGTGCCACCTCTGAATACAAAATGCCTATGAAAAAATTCTCACGTTTTCAGTAGGTAAATTAAAAATACAGAACTACAGAGCAACTATGAAAAATTATTATAAAAACATTTCTTTATAAAAAGCCACAAACATGCAAATTCACTGAATTTACAGATTTTTTTTTTTTTTTTTTTTTTGCTGAAAATACAAATTGCTGTGTACCTCATATATGTATATCATATTATATTGACAGCTGTTCAGTGATACAGCATTGTACTGCCCTTTCTCCACCATTCACCTACAGGGAATTTGGGGTTTGAGTTCTGACCCTTTGGGGTTGCTGTAGTTAGTCTGCGTGGAGTGCAGAAGTAACGGATCAAAGTCTTAAGCAGATCAAGACAGTGAAGTTAGTAGCTCTTTTTTATTTCACACAGAACTCAGGAAACATATGTATTTGCACAGTATGTCACTCAAGATATTTGTCGGGATTATATTTTCGCAATGCTAATGTCAATTTAGCATGTTAAATGAGATTCCCACTAATGTTAGCATTGAGCTAACCATCAAAGTGCTATTTTTAAAATTTATTTTATGTATCGATATTATGGGCTGGCATATCGATATAGTATCATGGAAAAATGTAGAACGATATATTGCTGTTTCCATTTATTGGCACACCCCTACCCAGTGTGTCCTTTTGTGTGATAATTATTGATATTGAATGATATGAAACTTTTATCATGACAACATTTTATAATGGCCATATCGTCCAGCCCTATAGTAGACTTTACTCTCTTATCTTTAGATGCTATAAATCGGGCAGGTGATCGATTTTCGCTGTTCTAGCTGTTTTTTGTCTAAAAACAGCGGCCGTTTGTGTCAACAGAGACCGTCTGGCGGGCCGCCATCTTGGTGAGGAAGGCTGAGCTGATAAATTTTGTTTCTGTTGTCAAATTGAAGTAGAGAAGAGCCCACTTACAGCCCTGTAGGATGTTCTCTTCTCAAGCTGTGGCCTGTAAAGCATGGGAATGCTTTTGGTCATAGGAATATTGACTGTTTTTATCAATATTTCAATGTTTTGGAAGCTTTATGTTATTTGGAATGTGGTTGTATGGAGAGAAATAATGTTTTGAAGATTACTCCCAATAATAGTGAACATATAAACAGCAAGTATGGCCAAAAACACGGACATTCGCCTGGTATATTTTTTATTTTTTGTAGTCTGTAATGGTAAAATAAATATGTTCATGTACAACAGATTTATATTCCTTAGCTTCTGACCTTTCAAAGGAGACCAAAATTATGCATCTAGGCCTAATGGTTATTACTTATTTATTTTGAGTATGTTATTTTAGGCAGTTTGCCTGGAAATAGGTGGTAGGTACCAGGTTAAGCTGTTAAGGAATTGTTTTTTTAGTACATGTGAAACGTGGCGCAGGGGGGGGTTGACTGCTTAGTGGTGATCTCGTGTGCAGTAGATTCATGTTTCAGCAAGTCTGCTTTAAGTATTCTCTAAACAAATACCATAACCTCTTGATGGAAGTGATGCAGTAACTTCTCAAACATGTCCCTTTTTGGTGAACAGGATATTGTTACAGCCTTGTCTTCTTTCCCAGTTTATTTGTTTGTATTAAAGCTGTCTCAGTAACTTTTTTGGAGAAACTTAAGCAGCTAAAAAAATAGAAAAGAAATACAGGTGCTGGCTTTGAAATTTCCTGCGTACTATTAGATTAGAGTGTTTTAACAGGCCTGTTTGTTGCCAT
Source organism: Lepomis macrochirus (assembly GCA_024633595.2). NCBI lineage: Eukaryota > Metazoa > Chordata > Actinopteri > Centrarchiformes > Centrarchidae > Lepomis > Lepomis macrochirus. The sequence continues at coordinate 12,141,167 of JALXJV020000021.1, read as the reverse complement.
TTCTTGTTATTGTTATGGCGACCCAACTGGTCTGTGCCTGTGGTTATTTGTGTCTAAAGATAAGAGTAGGGAAGTAGCATTTAAGCTGTCATGCAGGCATAATTTGCTTTCCCAAAATCATTTATTCATGACTTGGAAAGGCCAGTTTTTCACCTAGCTCCTTACCCACCTCATTGTGCTGTCAGTGTTATTGATGACGTGACTGCATTGTGTCTGCATGCTAATTCACCAACCATATTTTGTTATAGCCACTGTGTCCTAATTGTCCTTCAGTGGACCCCTAATTTTTAATGTTGCTCTTGACAAGAGCAACATCTACATGAAAAAGCAATTTATGGTTTACTTGATTAGAACATGTTATATAATTTTGCTGTGGAATATTGGTATCACCACTGATTATCCTTGAAAAAATTAATCAGATGCACAGGCATGCACATTTACTGTATATGCAAGTTATTACAGTTTGTATGCATGAATGAAAGTGAATTTCAATTAGGCTTTTCTGACTTGTAAGTCTGTTTTTCCAACTTTGTTTCAGGGAAGATCCTGTTTAGGAGGAGCCATATCAGAGATGTGGCGATGAAAAGGCTAAGGCCTATCAATGAGTACTGCAGGGTGAGTACTGACCAATATGTTCCTTTTACCCGGAAATCTGTTATGATGACTCCAATGTCACACATTTGTAAGCCATTACCTTCATCTTTCAGATAGTCCACCTGTGAAACAATTTATTTTAAAAATTCAGACAAGTGGTTATATTCATTAAAGCTAATTTGCAACAACCAGATTTATAGGATTTCATTGTTCCAAGAACAGCTGTATGAATAATGCCCATTGGCCCTGTCTTTCTGAATTGCCACCGCTGTGGTGTGTCTCATGCTAAACCCCCTGCAGCAAGCCTTTGTGACAGCAGGCATCCACCTTGCTGAGGCGTCCTTAAAGCTCCCCAGGTGCTCAGTAGCTGACTATGACCTCTCTGCTAAAGGAGACAAACAAAAGACAACTTCTCTCAACGGATCAATAGTGGATGAGCAAAAATCTGTTTCTGTGTAGCTAAATGCGAGTATGTCATTGTAGTACCTCCCAAATATACAGTAATCCTCATGATCCCTTTTGGACAAAATCATTTATAAATGTACTTTATATGCTTCTGCTGTTAAGTTGCTGTCAGTGACAGAAGAAAAACAGAATGGACTCTTGTTTGAGTATAGAAGTGCATTGTTTTGTGTTGGTAGTGTCTTTTTCACCAATTGAAATACTGCAGCTCTTTCCACCATTTAAAACAGAGATAGCGTAAAACCTGTGCATTATCCAGCCCATTACATTGCTTTTTTTAATAAAAGGAAAGAAGAACGGATGGAAATACCACTGTACATTCTCAGGCTCCACTGTAGCAGAGCAGCAACCATAAAACTGCCAATACTTGGCTAGTAACCAATTGCAACAATTTGACCACAGTAAATGTAAATGTAACCACAGCAACATAACTTAATACATTATGTGGGATGTTCAGCTTTTTAGCAACAGTACAAAGTTGTGTGCTCCTGAAGTAAATTCAAAGCAGTCGTTTAAAATTGTCTTTAAAAATCAGGTTGCCACTTGTTTATCTGCAGTAACCAAGAAGAGAGTCTTTGTTTTGCAGCCAGGGGGCATTATTTTTTCCGGATACTTGGCCACAAATTCACGTGATTTAAGGGTGAAACACTGCTCTAGTATTCAGAAATTCCAGGAAAGATGAGCTGTTGTTATATGTCATGTTGTGATGGTGAACTATCAGCAGAGAGTTGTGCCAAAGGCAAAGAGCTTGCTGGTGCTGAGTTTGCTCCAGTCAGCACATCCACATAGGCTGTGTTTTTGTTCAATTTTACAGGCTGCCGCCTGCCTTAGGCCCTCTAAACCTTACAAACCTCCTTCTGTCTCTCTGAAAGAAGACATTTGATGATGTTTTTACAACTTTTTTTGACTTATTCATGTATTTTCAACTGTATTATTTTATCATGGGATCACTTCTCTTCTCCATTAATAACTTTATGAAACCATCGCTGTATAAATGAGTTTCATCCCTGAATAAAAATATCAGTTCACAAGGCCTCATAGTGAAGAGAAAAGTTGTATGTATGATAAACAATGTTGAGGACCGGAGGGGCTGGTGACTGTGCAGCCCTACTCCACCTCATGTCGTCTGGGGTTAAAGGAATGTACAGCTGGTGTAGGCAACATCTTTAACCACTTATGTGAAAAATAAGAGTCTCGGGGAGGAATGGTTAAAGTTGTTGGTTCGTGTGTATGGGTTTGAATGTTTATTGTAATAGCTGGACCACATCACTAGTGTTGCTGTGGTGTAAGGTTTTATTGTGGAAATCTCTGGAAAAAAAACTAAAAAAAACTGCATCTATCTGTTGTGCATTTGATTGATTGACATCCATGTTTTGTCAGAAATGTTTACGGGTGAGTGATCTTGAAAATTTATCGAAGAAAGAATCAAGATCAACTTAAGCACCAGTGTTTAAAATCTGAAGAACTTCATGTAGTATTTGAGGACAAAATACCTCTGAGTATGTGAGAGCATTGTGTTGAGTGGAAATTAACACAATCTTGTCGCACTGCTTTTACTTAGCAATAAGAAGTTTGCCAGCCACTGAGCCAAATGTTATCTCACACATCGACATTGTCTAGCTCACACACTGATTTAAAACATCATTTAGCCCTTTCATAGCATCAAGGCAGGTCAGATCTTGACTCTAGCAAAAACTTGACTCTAAGCAAAAAAAGGCATTTTCATCCACCCCCACATGCAGTCAGGTTGATGAGGTGAAACTTCATGTTTCTCTCAGGGAAGAGCTAAATCAGCCCTTTTGTTGCACAGCTGAAGTTTTAACCTGACTCATATGGAATTTTCCCGGTAGAGTCCTGTTCTTATTCATGTCAGGAAGCACAGTTGGATAAAAAAAAACAACATGTAATCAGAGATTGTTTGCATAAACCAAGAGTAAGACTGTTGACAAAAAAGGTCACACAGCTTGATGAAATGCATCACATCAAGACATCTGTTAAGTAAGAAAACAGTGCATTAATCACTATTCAAAAGATTTGATAAGAAAATGTGTTTGTGACTAAAAGCATCAAGACTTTGCATAAATAATCACTCAAAATGATATTTATTCTGAGGCCAACAGTGTTTTTCAGCATAAACAGTCAATATTTTGAAAACATATTCACAGATGGCCCTTTTTTTTAACTTTCAACAAATTTTTTAGTGGATCGTGCCTTTCTGAGATGTAACACATGCAAATATATTTATAACATCTTAAACCTCCTTTGTTGGTGGTGTTTGTCAAGACTCAGGATCCCCCTTTGTTGTATGTGTCTACATGTGAAAGGTTAGTATGCACAGATGCCATCACACTGTACTGTACCTGATGGGACTGCACAAGTAGATCTCTTATTTCCATTACCTATTTTTCCTTGGCGAAAATACACATACGCGATGCACACACACGCTCACATGTACACATTCAGTCACACACAATTACCTTAATGCTGCCAGCTGTAAAGAACACCCATAAAGTCCATTTGCTGTAATGTACCCTGAGCCTCCCTCCCGTTTCCTCCCTGGGGAGAATTGTAATGAGTGGACGGGCCACAGGCTGACGTGAGGAGAGGAATAAATCCAAGGAGAGGATAGCCAGTAGAGGATGCACTCTGACCTCAGGCACAGCACAGCACTCTGAGCTACTTAGCTTCACTGTTTCAAGACATGGATGAATCCACTGTAAAAAGGGAGATTTTGAGGTTATGTTTATGCATAATATTCAAGCAATATTAGATGAGCCCTAGATCAACAAACATGTAAGTGGGAACATATGCACATTCACACGCCAAATAACTTTGCTGCTAATTGAAAACACATGTTATACTTTGTCCATGACAGTATCCCCACTCCTTACCTTCAACACAGGCTGTTGGCAGGGACTCCTAAGTATGGCAAGGCAAATGTGGCATAAGACAAGGCCACTTTGTTTGGGTCTTTGGCTACCATTCAATGTCCGTCAGCCCTGACGTTATATCGGTGTATGTCAGAGAGTGCGCGAGGTAGACAGAGACTCTGCTCCTTTAAATGACGGAAGTGAAACACTTAGGAGTATTGCAATCAGAGGTAGAGGCCATCAGAAGAAGCTTGATGGATAGCACTGAGCTTTGCCTGCCAGCAAAAGGAGGAGTGGCCTTGCTCCCTTAGCTGTAAGACAGATAGTCACCACGGAGTCGTTGGTGACAGCTATTCCGTCTCCTGGTTTGGGGCATCAAGCTGTTGAGGTGATTATCTGTTTCACTGCTGCCCTTTAGTGGTTTGGTTGAAAGAGTCGGAGAAGATAAAACAGACTCAGGAGAGAACCAAAAAAAAGGTGTTGAAACAGACACACATGAGTTGCCGTGTGTGCAAGAGGGAGATCACACCAATAAAGAGAAAGCTGGATGGGGCTGTTTGTCTTTCATCTCCAGCACTGTTGTCAAGTCTCGTTTCTCTGCTGTTAGTGATCCTCCACAGAGGCATAAGATTAGGGAGGAAGGTAGGCGAGACGGATCAATGAACTTAGCTCAGAAAAAAAGAAGAGAACAGAACCAGCTTGTGCCATTGGAAAACACTGGAAAAAGTGGATGGAAAATTACAAATTGTACTTTCTATGTGACTTCATGGTGGCCAGGCCTAATTTTTCTGCTATATTTTGTGCCTGCAGAGCCTCATTCAGCTACCGGTCTACATCTCCCAGTGCGAGGAGGTCAGAGTGTTTTTTGAGACCAGACCTGAAGACCTCAACCCACCCAAGGAGTAAGTCTCATGCTCGCATACACTCTCAAACAATAGCAAACCCCTGCCATTGTTCCTGTGACTGATGGTGGGACGTGGCATGATGACATTTACACCCTCTAATGGATAGGATTTCAAACTCTTACACTACTTCCTGTTTGATTTCTCAAGCAGAAAAAACACTTAATGGGTCCCTTTTTTAAATGCTGACTTAGCATTTAAGCATGTAGCTGCAGCTCAGTTCAGCCACCAGGCTCCAGACAGCTGAGACTGCATAGTTGCTCTCAAGGTGTGCAGATCCGCTCTGTCGTCTCTTGTAAATCTCAGTCAACACATTAGAACCCTATTCAGCGCTGACAGTTAGTTTGTGGCAAAACTAAGACATCAGCGGGCAATGAATGCCAGCTTCTAACACACAGAAGCACATGTTGACACAGACACATACTTTACACACAGGCCCCGGTTACAAATGTGTTGTTATTAAGGTTACCAGCACCTCCAGGGCACTGGAGGTTACGGATGGCTGGTTTCTAGACCATAATGTGGGGCTCACATGTTGACCCCAGAGATGGCTTTTACACCAACAGCTGTCAGCTGAGTTATTAGTTTTAACCTCTCTGTCATCACATACAGATGCGTGTGGCACTGGGCATTGAGAAGTTACCTCAGTCTGCAGGAAATTGAGTTGATAAGTCCTGTGATATATAGACAGGAGTGCATATAGCCACAGAAGTGAGACTTTCACTGTATCCCAACCCCTTACTACAAACGTAATACTATACTACTATACTGTAGTAATAATTTAAACCTAACGTAACCGTGCACTTTTTTTCCGGTCACTACAGAATGAAATGAATGTACTACATCATTTTGGACTAATACTAGCAAAAAGTAAAAGGATTATTACTTAATTTGTTGTTTTCTGCTTGAGTATTACATACACAATGACATGGTTAAAACTAGTATACAGTAGCATCAATTTGGACACAGCTTAAGATTTTTCTCTTTTCAGTTATTGTGATGTCCTTGAGCAAAATATTTTTCTCTGACATGGTTTGGTTCAGGCAGCCACCTGCCTAGTGTCTTTTTTATATACCAACTGTCCCACCAGTCACCTTGACATTTATACCCAGTAAAACAGCTGAGCCAGCGAAATTGCAAAATGTTGCTCCACTTTTGGAATAATTTTTAATACTGTAGGTCCTGGTGCATTTTCCCAAAAGGCACTTTTTGATGAATGCTTGTGGCTATAGTGTCTTTCAAATGTTCTGTTTTTGTCTTTGTTGGGACAACCTGGGTTGGCGTGCATCTGCAGTCTGTCACAGTTTTTTGAGAATTTTCAGTTTTTTTAAAAAACGTTTTATCTAATAACATACTAACACATCTTATCAAAGACAGCCCAATATTTACATTCACATTTTTGATATTTAACTAATGTCTATCAGGAGTGCCTTACAGGGAGTGAGCAGCTGGTGGTTCTATCTCAAGGACAATTAACAGGACACATTGCTGTTGTGTGGATTAATGTCACTTTGAAGTGTGCTGTCTGTTGCAGTCAGGTGGTTTACTGAGTTTGCTGTATTGCTTAGGCCCGTGGTAATATAATCACAATGTTGGGGATGTGTCACTCAGCAGAGATGCTTCTCTCATCCCAACAGTTTCACTAGTGTGATAACCATAATGTAACTGTCATATCTATGTGTGATCAATATGCACACAATACACACTAGGTCTTCTGTCCTCCCTCAGAGGATGTTGCCAAGGACACATACCTACCTACTCCTCATACAAAACCCCAAGCATGTGTTGGGAGAGGCAGGAGAGAGATGGAGCATTCACTTGAGGCGGATGAATATAGCAAAGACCTTGGTTTGTCTTTATTGAAATTGGATTACTGCTTTCTGCTAGTACAGCCTGTTGTTTGGCCAACTGACAACAGAGCCGGTGTACAGACACAGCAGCCACTGTGGGAGAAGATTTATCATGGCCTATAAATCTACTGCACTGAGAAGGACATCTTAGACTTTCTCCTTAGGAGCAGCAAAGTAAGAGGAGAGGAAATGGAGTACTTAAATGTAAAGAGGAAGTAGAGGGTCAGAGAACCAAAAAAGATGGCTGAAAAGTGAAGGAGTCTGTTGAAAAGAGGAAGTGTTCTGTCCAAGATAGGGAGAGGAAAATGGGAAAGTTACGGAGATTACAGGGGAAGAAAGTGGATTTAGATGGTGGATCAAGATGGAATAAGAGCTGGATGGAAAGAATGACAAGGAGCAACCATGACTGAAGAAGAAGCGACAGGTTGAGGCAAAGTGGTGGGGGTAGAGGGAGTGAGAGTAAGAGAGGAGCGATTTCATCAATCATTCAAATCAGTAATTTATAAGTCCTCTGTGGTATGGCACCCGTTTACTGTAAGGCTCCAGGTATTAGAAATTTGATAGCTTTTATTTTAATGGGTCAGAATCAGAGCCCCAAGTGAATATAATCTCCTGTAGTATGAGGTTGGATGGATATAATGGCAAGCCTGTAAAGTGTCTTCTCATGATTCCTCTGTAGTTATAATTTGATCTCCCATTTATCATGTCGGTGACTGCCATATGACACAAACTGATATGAATGTTTCCATGAAACTGAAGTTGGCCCCAGTGCTAATGTTGTTTTTCCTAACCTGTCTCAGACTAACATAAACACTAATAAGTCAGATGAGTCATTTCATTTGATACTCTAAACTAGTTACAGTATAATAATCATATTAGCTCAAGGATTCAGGTCAGTGGCTGTGTCTGGTGCATTACATGATTCAGGTTAAACCTCAGTTCAAAACAAGCAAACAAAGCATATACATACTGCTGCACATACACATTCCTGCTCTATAACAATCCAGATCATTGATACTGCTTTGGTTGGCCTTGCTGGGGATTTCTTTTTATAGTGCATTAATGGGCACGCTTATGGGTAAAGATTTATTGAGACTTAAGCCTCTGCAATTAACAGTTCTGCCGATCGAACATTGCTGTGTGTGGCTAAACGCGTTCATGTTGATGCAGGGAAACGAACTAGCAGTAGTTGCCAAGGAAAATGATCAAGGGAGCTGAAGGAGGGAGTTAAGTAGACCTCGAAGATGTGAGATGGAAAAAGGAAGGCGATAGAAGGCCATAAAGTAAGAGGGTAATATTTAGATAACAAAAAGGGACAGAGGAGCAAGTGAGAGAGTAAAATGCTTTGCATTAGCTACCATTGACTTTTTGTGGCATCTGGACATTGAATTAGCTTCTGACTGCTGCTGTGGAGTGATGGTCTATTTATCTGGCTAATGTCTAAACCAGACACAGCAGATGCTGTATTGAATTTAACATCAGACTGAATTTCAGAGATTTATTCTCATCTGTGAGAGAGAGAGACAGAGAGACAGATCCTTTTCTTGTGTATATCTAGCATTATAATATATCTAACATAACGATAATGTTAGCCATTACTGTTAATTCTTTGCCAGAATGATTAGTCTAATTCTTGTGCTGTGGCACCATGACATAAAAAAATCAAATGAAGCAATTCAAAGTTTATTTAAAAAGCATCATTAGTGTCAGTTTGCTACGCAAAGTTAATAACTGAAAATGTTAATAGTAACCGAGGTAATGCAGTAAATGCATAAATATAGAAAGCAAACATCTTGGGTCATTCCTGCAAAGTATAGATCAAAGGATATTAAATCACTGAAAGTAATCAGACTGATTTTTCTTGATGTTTTGTATCGTTAAAAATACCGATGATGGTATTTCTAGGCGAATTTATTTGATATTTCCTGGTAGTAATGTGATGACTTCTTCTCTTGAACAGGGAGCCCATTGGAAAGAAGAAATCGGGTAAGACTTGCTTTATTTGTGTATTTGAAATGAACTTGGGGTTAGGTGGCCTTGGCTATCGTGTGTTATTTAGTCTTATAATAAGTGCAGAAGATAAATAGAACCAGGCACACTGTTGTTATACTGCTTTTATGAGGATTTACTTTACTTTTTATGACTTCTTTTCATTATAAATGCCAAGTCCACTACAATTCATCTGTAGTACATAATGACATTATCTCCATCTAGTGGTCACAGAGTTTTATACAGGTCAAAAAGAACACTGATTCGACCAGCCCAAATGTTCTTGTTTCATTAACAAAGACAGATTCTGTCTATATTTTTTCCTGGAGTTGACTATTATAGTACCGGCAACAAGGACCATTGTTTCACTGATTCTTTTTATTTTCTCTCTATCCTCCTGCATCCATGTTGCATCCATGTATTTTTTTCAGTTTTTTTCTTCATTCATTTTCCTTTCCATCAGGGATTGTGGAGAGAGCGACTACTTTCCTAAAGCGAGGTAGTAAACACTTGGTCGTGCTGTGTGTGTGACCCAGCGGCTTGCTAGTGGCCCGTTCCCCCTCTCCTCCCCTGGCCTGGGCAGGTGGGATGTGGCTCTGTTAAGGGCTTGGGGCTTGCATTGGTTCTGTAAAGAAAGCATACAATATAACTTGTACTCTTCAGACACTGCGTGGCTCATTTCTTGGGTGTAGGAATGTTGCATGAGAACAGTAGAAAAGACTGTAGAGAGTGGCAGGGTTTTAACTGTACAACTGTGAGAGCGTAATACAGTACTGTACATCTGCTAGGCTTTCAGCATCAGGCAAAGTCATTGAGGTTACACAAATAATTCTTCAATGTAGAGCCCTAGAGGCAGAAATAATGTCACTGGTTGAGTTACATGTAAATTGTTGAAACCAAGTAACCTTTTGTGTGCTTAATACAAGAAATAATAAAACTAACCCTGGAAAAAAAAAGATTAGGTAAGTTATATAAGAGCTGGATATTAATATTATATTATAAAAGAATGATTTAAAAGTTAACCCAAGTTAAGATTGGTAAGCTTGCTTAGCAGTCTGCAAGGCTGTTTGGTATTTAGCTGTGTATTCTCTTTAAAATTCCACTCAACCTGATGTTAGTTTCCTCTAGTTCTGTTTTTTTAAAACTAATAAATTACTAATATTCAAATTTCTGATAGAATTTATTGCCGATTAAAAAAAGGTTTGATTAAACAGTTTGCTGCTCATTGAAGGATGTGCACAGAAGGACAAGCTGTGGTATTTTAAGCTGTTTGAAGAACCATGCAATGCGAATTTTACCACATCTGTACTTTAAGATCTTCACATTATATCAGTCTTCTGTCTGCACAGACATGATTTCTGTCTGCCTGTGTGTTCCACAAACATATTGATTAAAAATGTGTCCATCAGGACCTTCAGTGATCTGCATGAGGATTATAATGTCCCCTCAGCATGCATGTAATGCAAAGGCATACAGGGTTTTAAAATTGAAACATGCTGTGTCAGCCAAAAGGTATTTTGTTCCCAATAAAGTTTTTATATGTAAAGTTAATTTTCTCCATTACGGTTTGTTCTAGACATGTTTTTAAAGATCATAAATCAGGAATAAATAGTAATGATACTAGTTTGTGCTACTGGTTGTATGTTGAGCCCTCGTGTTAAAAGTCCATATCTCTCAGGCTGGCTTGGTGCTAACAGTGGTGGTGGGTCTTAGTGGTGCTGGTTTGTTTCTGTGTGGAAGTCACAGCCATGTTGATGATTGACTTAACCCTCTTCACTTTTTAAACCATTACCTTTCATTCCCATTCTCCAAATCTCCCATTATTCCCCTGCCAGATCATTTTCCCTTCCACGCCATCTCTCCAATCACGACCACTTCCTCCTCCGCTTCATGTCTGGGTGAATCTCCATACTCTAGATAAGCCTCCACTCCCTTTTAACATTTTACTCAAAAGCTTTTGCACACACTTTCGACCTTGGAATTATAATTGGCATTTCATCAAAAGTGAGTTGTTCACTTGGCTTTGCAGATCCATTTTGGCTGTTTCGTAAAGACCATGCTTAAATTAGCTTTTCAGTAAAGTTCTTTAAAGTGTGTGTAAAATCTCAACATTTTGAAAGGTCATATTCCCTTCAGTCAGTGAGATACAAGAACTTTCAAAGGTCAAGATCTCGTATGATTCCAAGTTAATGGACATCCCTTTAATATCACATTATCAAATATTACCAAAGAGCCTCACTGAAAAGCAAAAGGCAATGAGTGGAGGCTTCTTTACATTATTGAGATTTCACCATTAGCAAACAAAAGGAGCAGAAAGGGGGAGAAAAAGAGCTAATTTGTTCCCCTTCTAATTTGTTCCCCTTAACAGGAGATTCCACCTCAGCAGACCCTCTCCTCCTTGACCAGTATGTGGCAGTAACAGATTATGAAAAGCAGGAGAGTTCTGAAATCAGCCTGCATGTGGGTCAGGTGGTGGAGGTCATTGAGAAAAATGAGTCTGGTGAGTTCTATTCGGCGTTCAGTGTACTCTTTCATTATATCCTAGATAAGTTTAGATTGTGCAAATGTTGCTGGTTTAAATTCAAAAACAAGTAGCCAAACATCAAATCTGTAAGGACCAATGAGGACAAACGGTGAACTTCCATCATGTTTTCCACACCGTTTTCCATCATTTGATATTTGAATGCTAGATTTTTAATGACTGACACTTTTTTAATGACCTCATCTCCTTGCGTCCTCTTTGTCTGCATGATTTAATGGAAGCAGACTGGAGAATCAACTCCACCAACTGTTTATCTCGATGCATCAAACTCCTAGCATTGATAGAACAGTAGAGGATGTAAATTGCATTAATTCTCATTTTCTTTTGGCTTTGGTCTAGAAAGACGGTTAAAATGTTCAACTACCCTTGCATGAAAACAAGATATCTTGTATGTCAATGTGTTTATATCCTGCTCATTTAGGATGGTGGTTTGTGAGCTCAGAAGATGCCCAGGGCTGGGTCCCTGCCACCTGCCTTGAGGCACAGGATGATCCTGATGACTTCAGTTTTCCAGGAGAAGAAGGTATTTGAAGCTTTCCATTTGGGTGCTATTGTTTAGATTCTGTATTTCCCAAGGAAACATTTAGGTTAAAGAAGCCATTTAGCATTTACTCTCAAACTCAAATGAACCTGCAAATTATTTCTTACCTTTGGGAAAAGCAAGTGGAAGTTAAACTGTACTTGTATGTAAAACTGTCTTGTGTTGTCTTTCTGTTGCTTTCTAAAGTGCAACACACACCACGCGTAGGGCCACGTCATTTGGCATGCACCATTTCACTCCTGAAGCACAGACCAGACGCTCTATATAAATAGAGGAAGCCAAAGTTCAATGATGTGCATATCCGGAGAGTCGATGTGTGCCAAGGCACTGTCACTGCCTGGCAACTATAAGGTGTTTTAATGCACATTATATTCCACCTGTGTGTGTTGCCCTTAAGAACAACAATTCAAATACGTTTAAATACCTGGATTTTAGAGTACTCATTAATACAAACAATGTAAGCAATACATTTAAAAAGTGGTAAAACTAACTGGTAAAAAATGCCATCTGTGGCATAAATTGGGGTGAGATTCCATAAAAAAGCCAGATGTAGCTGTTAAGAGAATGATACTGTAATGATACTGTACAGCACGTAGTAGGAACCCTAAGCAAAGCAAAGAAGGGTATGCAGCCAATATGCAAATTACAGAACTCTTTGCATGCCTAAGAAGTTTGTGGTTTAAAAGTGGACATTGAGTTAACTGCCCAGGACTTTCAGGGGCATGTCACTCCTCAGAGCCTTGGAATTGGAGAGAGATTCACAGCTAACATTCACTGATTTATCGTGTGTGTGTGTGTGTGTGTGTGTAAAACAGAAACAAATAAATCAGAAATTGTGCAAGTACATAATAAAGTCTTTCAGAAATGAAAAGGATTTAATTAAATAGTCCCAAGACCATGCTCAGGGCCAACATCACCCCACAGATCCTAATTATCCACAACATATATGGTCCAGAACCTAGTAAAAAACAGGTTATAAATTAGGCTAACTTTTAAAGGGAAGAAATAGTCAATGTAGAATGGATGGAATACTATGATTTTAAACACAAAGTGCACAACCCTAGAGGAATTGTTTGTCAGTAAATTGGTAAAACAGCAGCACCTCTGCCAGAACTACAACTTTGATTTGTGCTCGGCCCACCAATACTGAAAATGCTTTCATTTGGGATAAAAACATCCTCCAGATGGCTTACGTAATGTTCACTTCCTATTTTGCCCCACTTACTGTTCTGGGATGTCAGTGCCTCGGAGATTCTGGTCACTGCCAAGGCACATGGGTCGTCGCAGAACTTTAGGGGATCTATTCAGCACAGGCTTTGGGCAAGGTGGAGCGCACGCCTTTCTTTTCCCCCCTATTCTAAGTGTGTGTACGCAGACATGCGTACACAACTGTGTGCATGTTTGTTCACGTGCATGCATGAAATGTTTGTTGCATGAGCGATCCAAGCATGTAAATTAAACCCTTGCATGCAAAATGGATTGTGCATTTTTATCTGATATCAAAAAACTAAATCAAGACAAACATGTATAATTTCAATTAACCAGCATTAAACAGTTGATAGATCCGTAGTAATACATAGAATATCTTTAATAATGGTAGAAATAATAATAATACTTAGTAGAAATGTACTGTGTGTTTTATGTGTTGCACATGTGTGTATCTTACATCTCTCACTCCACAAGATTCTGCTCAAGCCTTGCCAAGTTAGCTCATGTAAAACCAGTGTACTTCTCTTATTCTATCGTGATGGAGAAAGCATTTTGAGCCTTTTCATTAAAACGTTGCAGACTTTTTCACTGCATACCAACAACAACAAGCTTAAACAACTTCATAGATGCAACACTACACACTCATCTTTGCTGCCGTTTGAATTTGAGGAAGGTTACCAATTGCAACTTTAACTCTCAAATGCTACAAGCCATTGTAATCTAAATGTACCACAGTGTGCTTTGTCGCCCAAGCTTTTACCTCCAATCAGCATTCATTTTTTTACCTATACACAGTAATCTTCAAAACAAACATCATGTTCTTATATTTAACAATTTTGCCTTTTTCTGACACCAGAAGAGAAGTACTCAGTGATTTACCCGTACTCGGCCAGGGACGAGGATGAGATTGACCTGGAGAGAGGCATGATTGTTGAGGTGATTCAGAGGAACTTGGAGGGCTGGTGGAAGATCAGGTAATAAAGTCAAGGACATTATGTCTGGAAAAGTAAACATCATAAACATAAAACTGTGACAAGTTAATGTATTTAAAAACACAAACTGACTACAGATCTTGGATAGTAATGAGGTTAGAAAATACTAATTGATTCATCTTATTGTACAGACTGCCAGTAAGTGTACCCAATTAGTTTTTTGTGTTCTCACCTGAAGCCACCGATTGTACATCACTCCTACTCTCAGGTATCAGGGTCGTGAGGGCTGGGCCCCAGCCTCCTACCTGAAGAAGACGGACATCCAAAGCCAGAAGCAGTCAGCAGGTGCTGCTGCTCATGCCAGTACCAATGACCTAGACGGAGTTTCCAAACAGCAAAACAATGCAGCCAGAGAGAACCGAGACAACGGCCACAAAGAAAACAGACTCTCATTTTTTTCTGACAACAAAAGTAAACTTTCATTCTTTATCTATTTTGACGCTGCCACACAGTATATATCAGAGCTGTCTATATATATAATGTAAAAAACAAAATAATGCCAGGATATTTACACCATGAAAAATCTGCAAAAATGTTCTTGTACATTAAGTGATAGACCCTCTATCATTTGACAAGGTAGTTGTTTCCTTTATGTCGTTTTGCACAGTCAGTCAGCATACCCAACCGGTATTCGACACCAAGTCTAAGGGGACATTTCCAGATGGCTTCTGCACTACTTTGAAAATGTACAAACTAATTAAAATGCAAAATGATTGATTACTCTTTTCCATCCACAGAAGTGGGATCAAGACACAGACCACCTCCACGCAGAGATCTTACCATTGTAAGAGATCCCGCTCAGATCTCCATTGGACACAGTGTGGATTCTGTTCTGTTAGGAGACAGCTCTCAACAAAAACTTTTTCATAGACGTAACCTTTTTGTGTTTCTCTCACATTCCACAGCCTCGTGGTACGAACCTACCCAAGCCGCCAATTCCTCCTCAGGTTGAGGAAGAGTTCTACACCATAGCAGACTTCCAGACCACCATCCCTGATGGTATTAGTTTCCAAGCTGGAGTCAAAGTTGAGGTGGGTCAGGCACTTCCTGCAGTTGTATTCAAATAAAGAATATAGTGAAACATTTAGTTTAAATAAAGGTTTGTATATACCTATTTATTCATTTATGTTGTTTATTTTAAAGTGATACAGTAACATGAAATGACTCTTTTTTTTTTTTTTTACCTACTAGGTGATTGAGAAGAATGCAAGTGGTTGGTGGTACATCCAGATAGAGGAAAAAGAGGGCTGGGCCCCTGCCACCTTTATTGACAAATACAAGAAGACCAGTAATGCCCTACGACCTAATTTCCTTGCCCCTCTGCCCAATGAGATGGAGAAGCTGAGTCTGGAAGATGGTGGTTCTTCCAGTGTTTCAGCCACAGATGATAGCTGGTCAAAGCCTTTACCAGATGAGCCAACCACAGTCCCTGAGTCCTGTGCCCGGCCTAAGCTGAGAGATTGGAAGGCCAGTGCCCCCAAGGGGGCCCCTGGGCCTTTACCTCCGGCCCCAGCTGTCCCTCCAGTTGAGGAGAAACCAGCTCTGCCACCTCGAAGGGAGTCCATTAATAAGAGCTTTGAACTGGAGGTAGCAGAGAAACCTAGATCTGATCATTCCAAACCTTTGCCCCCAAAACCCCCTGCTCCTGGGGTCATAATGCCTCTGGTTCCACCCAAGGCAGCCCCCTTCAAACAGGACAAACCACCAGAGACCAAGAAAGAAGATAAGAGCAAACCTCTTCACCTTCGGAATGAGATGGGTCTTGAATGTGGTCACAAGATCTCTGCCAAAGAGGTGAAGAAGTTTAATCTGAAACCCGTACCTAAACAGCCACCAAAACCCAAATCAGAAGCACAGGAGGAGAAACCAGAGATAGCTGGCCCAGCAGTGTTCATGAAACCTAAGCCAGTGCTCCGACCTAAACCTATTCCAGTTGCCAAGCCAGATTCTCCAGCAGAGAACAAACTAGACATCACCAACCTGAGAAGCAAGCTGAGACCGTCAAAACCTGCAGACCCCAACTCTGGGTCAGCTGAGGTGAACAATCAGAATGACACCTCAGCAGCAGTAAATAGTTTGCAGGGCATTCCACCGCCTAGCTCTCCCCCCATCCATATCCCTACTCTCAATAATGGTAAGCACTGCGATGAGCCAAAACTTCCCCCAAAACACATTAATGGTCATAGCCAGGAGAGCTCATCACCCCCTTCAAAACCAGCAGTACCACCCCACAAGGAACCCCCTCATAGACCACCCACCATGGCTCCAAGGAGACCACCTCCGCCAAAGAAGGAGAACCCATCCAGCCCGACCGAGCTCAAACCTCCACCCGCTCTAAAAGAAGCCCGGGACTTTCCCAAGCCCGCACCACCACAACTCAGCAGACCCCCTCCCCCTAAACCTAAAGGGTTTGTTCTGGCACCTCCAAACAAAGAGAGAGAAGAGCCTAAAGTTAACAAAGTCCCGATTCCTCCCAAGCCCCAGTTGAAGGTTGAGAAGCCCGGCCCGCCCAGGGATAAGCTTCCACCTTTACTCAAGGAGCCCAGTAAGGATGAGCTGTATCTAGCTGTGGCGGACTTTGAAGGGGATGAAAACACATCCAGCTTCAAGTTGGGTACAGTGTTTGAGGTTCTGGAAAAAACCGGCAGCGGCTGGTGGTTCTGTAAAAATGTAGGAGAAGATGTTGAGGGCTGGATCCCCTCAAATTACCTGAGCAAGAAACCTTAGTGTGAATGTGCTCTCAAAACAATCTCCATATGAATAAATACACAAACTAAGGATTAAATGAACAAAATATCAATACTTTGTAGCTTATTAGCATTTTTTTTATTTATAGGTACCTTTTTTTTATTGACACTTTTTTTATGTTTCATTTCGACCCAAACGTTACCAGCAATAACACATGACCTAGTTGGGTCTTGTGATGTTTACTTTTTTATTGTTATCATCATCTAAAGATTACGGGAAATCTTAGGTAAAAAGGCTAGACATTAGCAGTAAATGTATTTCACCCAAGCCTTCTATGATGGTGCCTCTATATTATATGCAAAGTGCTTCATTCCTTAATATACTGTATGCAACTGTAGACATAGTCCTCGTTGGAAGCTTAAAAAACCTTTTTGACTAAAAATCAAAAACCTACATAACAGGAGAATATACTAGATATTCATATCCAGACAGTCTTTAACCAGCAGTAGATAAAAAAATGTTAAATCCCTGAAACAGACTGAACATGAACTCACTGGGGCAGTTCAGTGACTTCATCTGGCGTTTCAAGTACTATTAGCAATTACTAAAATAGATGTCTTTGCCAAGTAGAAGTGCTGTTTGTTATACCAAAAACATGCATTTTAATTTTTATGCTATTGTAATGCTTTTCTTCATTGTTGCAGTGACAGATGTGCACTTTGTCAGTCATTACAGATGAGGTAAGATTTGAACATGCTGAAGGAAGGGGAAGAATGCCACAGTGCATTTAATTTCTTAGTTTTATTAGTCCTTTTTTATTAGCAACGTTTTTATACTCACTGTTACAAAATATCCGCCAATGTAAAGATGAGGCTAGAACATCCAAACTGACATGGTAAATAAAGCTCTCTGTCAAAGCTTTTAACATAATCATGTTACTGCACACCCAAAAATAAGAATCATGAATTTGCAGAGTACATCTGCATATCTGCACCAGATGTCTGACCTAAGAAATTTGAGATTACAGTGATTTGTGCAATGCTTTACAGTATTGTAGGTGTACAGTCTGTTATTAACCAAGGTTTGGTGTTCAAGTAACAGCAAAGTATGAGCATTGTATAAAAATAATGTTTTACATTAATGCTTGACTGGTCTCAAGCATAGTCAGTATAGCAAATTATTTTTTATTGTACAGAAATGAGAGACATATCTTAGCTGTTGTCACTTTTCCTTGATGGTCCATCTGTTAGGTCTTTTACTCTGTACTGACGAAGGGATTGGAAGGATGAAGAGCAAAGAACGAATATTGTTGGTCAAATGATAAATGAAAAATAAGTCACAAAATTATGTGAAACAACTGTCAAATATAAAAATGTTTTTCCATGGCTTGACAGACAAGGCTGCAAGCTGCAACACTAATGCTGTTCTGCTTCTAGTCGCTATGTTATTCCACCTTCCACTCATGTTTTCTGCAGAAATGAGTATGTTACAAATTACAAGAAAGTTTTACATATACCTAAAATTGTATTGTTCGGGTATATTTTATGTGGACAAAAGGCAGGAAGATACAGTACAGTGCAAGGCAAATTGGTTGATGTTGTCATTTCAGTATTAATGTAATCTTAATTTTTTTCCTTTGTATTTTTTGTTACGTTGTGTCCTTTTCCTTAAGTCAATAAAAATTTCAGATTTTTCAGTTCAGTTGTCATACTGTGTCTGATTTGGCATTGGCAACTCCCAAGAAAAATGTTGAAATGTTTTTGGGTTATTTAATCGAAAAAGCTGGTAAAAGTTAAGTATTCCTACTTGTTGCAATAGTAAGTAAGTAGCACTATTGAGCTGCTTTGTTTAAACATGTTTTGTTTGCATCATGCACATGCACAAGTGGAAAGGGAAGTTTGGGGTCCCCTGCTGGAGCTGCTGCCCCCGCGACCCGACCCCAGATGAGCGGATGAAGATGGATGGATGGACGGACATGCACAAGTGGTGTGATTCACATCCTCCCATTAGTTTTATGTTTTCCGCTGATTAACGGTGGGGATAACGTGCAAAGAAACAAGGCAATGCCCAGCAAAGATTTTTTTACAAGATTGCCAGCCAGTAAACATGAATGTAATTGGATGACCCCACTTAAAAATCATGCCCAACATCAGTCCTTATAAAATGCCCTTAATTGTCACCATTATCTTATGTAACAGTCTTAATAACCAGTTGTGAGCTTTGATGATATTACTTGGTACTATTAGAAAGAGCCAACGTGACAACCTAGTAATTAGAAAATCTGCCTTTATTAAGATTTATTTACAACAGTGGTTCCTTCTGATACAGTTTCATTCACACTCACAACCCCTCCATAAAAACAATGTCACATAAACTGAGGCAGACAGGAAGGCATATTTGGAGCCTTTAAACATGACAGAAGAAGACATTTTTTTACAAAAGAATTTAAATACTTTTGAGAGTGTGTGAGAGGGAGAGAAAGTAATTTGTACCTGATTGCTGACCTGGTTCAATGAAAATCCACAGGCCAGTCTGCTCTAAAGAAAAACTCTCACTCAACAAGGCAATAAGTTCCTCAGCTGCAAACTCAAGGTTTCAGTTTAAGGTTGAACATCTAGAGGCATCTTAACAGCGGTCTAAATAGTTGCACTCCCCTAAAACTGATATGCAGAGTTATTTTCAAAAATCAGATCATCATTTGAAAAAATTAATCCCTAAATTATTGCTTTACAATACAAAAAATTATGAAGATGGAATATTTTTTAAGCAATGTGGTTTCTTTCAAAATGGCTGATGCATCTATTTTGAATAGTTAAACTCTTCATATTATTCCCCCTCTCAGTGCAAAGAAAGGCAAAGTTTTAAGAAAAATAAACATCTTTAAGCTTGTATAAGCTTTATACATGTAATATTGCACTTTGGTTAGGCAGTGCATTTACTGCACATGTATAACAAATACACTTAATACATACATTTTTTTAGATTTTTAAATCCCCTAATCTAACATCCTTCAAAGAACAACTATTTTTCTTTGGCTTTGTCAGTTCCCATCCAGTGTGACTGATTTTACAGTAAAAAATATGACAGAAAAACATAAATGTCACAAAATAATAACACTCTGAATAACAATTTGTCCCCCACTGTCTGTTAAAATCTCATTCCTAAATAATCATTTAAAAGAAACTTAAATTCTGATTTGGATTTAGTCTCATCCCATATTTCAAACAAGATACAAAATAAGCACATCCTTCATATCATGGGCATAGGCTTTTAAAAAAAAGAAGAGAAAATATTTAAATTAGCATTTACAGTGATGAATCTGAATAGGGTTGTTTTTTAATAAGTAAAATAAATAAAGGCAGACTTTGGCTTCTATATGACATGCATCTGACTTATGGACAAAGCCGGTCACTTAGCCAAGCCATACAGAAATAGGGGGATGGACCAAGTCTATCATTTTGGATGTGTTTTTGGTCATATTTGGAAGACAGCACTGATAATTCGGGGTAAACAAAAAGTGCTTAGTTACTGGCTCACCAACTTTCAAAGAAGCAAACTCATGCATTTCTACCCTCAAATTTTACTCATTAAGACATAAGTTTTAACTCACATGTCCACTGGTGAGCAATAAGAAACAACAGAAAAAGGAAATTAAAACATTGTATGGGAGCAGATACTATGTAACTGAGTCATGTGAACCACATTTGTTTTAAATTCATCACATACAACAACACAAATGTTAAAGAAAAACCTTAGAACATGAGTTAAAACATAAATATTCACTAAAACAATAGAGAAACCTAATTGGGAGAATCGTTATGCTGCCATTTCAGGCAGCAGGCATTTGTAACACCTGTGGGTGTGTGTATGGTTGTATGGTTATTGTGCAATGTCACAGCAGCTGTTATGTGGTGGAAGAGTCTTGGTAAGGCACAAACTTGGAGAGTTTGTTGGGTGAACTTGGGTTTGGGCAATCAGAGCTCTCACTCATCCTAAAGAAAGCCTCCTGCTCCCTTTTCTTCATGTTTAGCTCCTCTTCAAGGGCCTAGAAGGAGATCAATAGAAGATTATCTGTACAAGCTTACTTAGCGAAATGTAAACTTTGTTAACAAGTGTCTTATGTACAGCAGGTATATTGCTATACCAAGACAGGAAAAACATTAAATTTGTGTTATGGTAAACATAAATATTATGATGCATGTAGCACAGATATGGACAAGAAGAACTTTTATGAAAAAATGTTCTTGTGTGCTCAAGCTCTTATATAAAGTTGAAAGAATATGCTTTGCATTCTTGCCAAGAGGATGAAATGATTCACACCACTATCATATCTGCTTTAATTAGTGTATGAAGCTGGGGCCTGGGGAGATTAGCTTAGCTAGGACTCCAGGAAGTCACTGTTCTCTGATTTGTTTGAGAAGAAACTGTTATAGCTGTAAGCCCCTGTAGAGTAATTTGTTTGTCTACAAATTACACAAAGAAGATGCACAATGTCAATTACTGAGCTTCATAGGCGTATTCTTGAACTGTGAAAAGAGTAAGGGTAGCTGCCCTCCCCTCCCCACGTACACATTTAGAAAGTAACTCAATACTATCTGGTGGCTTTTATAAGTACTTAAATAATTTCAGTACATGTACGATGTATATTTACAATTTGATGTAAACATAATTGCCATTCTGTGTTTTAGAGCCATGTGGATAAGCAAGTACACTTTGAACTTTGTTTTGTATAAACACTGTGACATGTACCTTCTTTCTGGGTTTCAGCTGATCCCTCCATTCCCTCAGCTGCTGGTTGTGGCGTTCATCCAAATCCTTCAGCCTCTGAGTCTCATTCTCAACCAACATGTGACATTTTTCATTCTGAAGCACAAAACAAGCTCTTGTCAACCATTTCAGTCCATTTGTTCTGCTCACTTAGGAGCTGTGAAAAAAACCAAAAGATCTGCAGTGACCTGCAGGATAGACTGCAGAAGACGACCTCACCTGTAGCTGCTGCAGCTCTCTGACATTGCTCTCACACTGGCCAATCATCTCCCTCATCTGGTTCTCGTGTTTCTGCTGCTGATGCACCCTCTCTGCCTTCTGCCGCTTCTCCTCCTGCAGAGAAAACTAAAGAGACAAAAGGGAGTGAGTTACTGAATAATTAACTTGATGCTTAATTATGGAGTGAGAAAAGCTGTGTTTCACCGACCTGTTTGATCTTCTCTCTGTCCTCTGAGGCGCTGCCCGTTGAGTTGATGCGGAGGCTCTTCTTGAACATGGCCATGCGGGTCTTGGCCTCCCCGCGCTGGATCTTAGGCAGCCGGTTCTTCTCCTGCTGCTGCCGAGCTTTCAGAATCTCAATCATTCGCAGATTGTAGCACTGCATCTGTTCCTGCTCCTGCAGTGACAAAGGAAATAGACACATTGGCACATCTGTTTCATGTGTATGCAGGGAATATAAAATTTATGAAATATATAAAATACTGTGACAATGCTGAAGACCAAGGAAAAGCTGACAAGCACACGAATGAAAGCGCTTTAGAACAAAGGCTAAATGCTGCATTGCTTATTTTGTTGGACCTGAACAAAGACTTGTATATTCAGTATGTACTGTATATACATATTGTGGCAAAACGAGTTGCAATTCAATGATTTACCTTTTCATGTTTTTTGAGAAGTTGATGCCTCTGGAGGAAGTACTGGTCTTTCAGCTGCTGCTTTAACATCTGGTGTCTCTCGTAATGGTACTTCTCCTCCATGTCCCATATCGTAGCTTCACGCTCTAATCAAAGTGAGGAGAGGACAGAAAAAAAGACCAGGAGTTACACAATATGTCAACACTGTACAACAAATCTAACCTTCCACTACACCAGGGCTGGGCTAGGAACAATAAGACTTAGGTCATTTGTTCAGGTGGTCTGTTTGATTTGAATTGAACTATACCTCTGATCAGGTTCTGTTTCTTGTTGAGGCATTCCCTCTCCGTCTCTGCAATCTCTCTCTTGTTGTTGGAGATGATTTTCTTCAGCGTGGTGTCCAGGTGGTTCTTCTGAGCTTGCAAGAACTGGTTTTCCTAAAACACAGAAAAGAGAAGGACATGAAGGGGGAGGTAAGGAACGGCCAAAGAGGAGCAACAACTGAAGAAGTGTAAGTCTTTGCTATAATTGGACTAAGAGGTTATTATGTAGGTGATATGTGCTTCTCAGCAATGTTTCATGAATTTATGTATGAATTCTCAGTATTTTAAATGTCTGGAAACCAGTTAATTATGCATGAAAATACCATGAGCCCAATGACTGTTGACCAAACAACTTACCTCCTGTATTTTATTTTCTTGGAAGGAATTCATCATCTGCTTCATGGATTCTTTACGCTGAGTTCTGGGCAGCTTATCAACAGATTGTTTAACCTAAATGTTTTAAAAGAATACCACAACTGTTATCACTTGACAGACACATTTCATCTTAATGTACCTTAATATCGTCTTAAACTTACCTCCTTTTTCTTGTGTTTTTGGTGATCCAGAAACTTTTGGTAGTTGCGTTCCTGCTCTGCTTTGATGCGTTTGGTCTCTTCCTTGAGTTTAACATGGTGATCTCCTTCCATCTTCTCAATAGTCTGCTTCTGGTGCTTCTCCAGGTTCTCCAGCTCCACATCATAGTGCTTCTTCTTGGCCTGGGACGCACCAATAGAAAACAAATGCACTAAATAAAAACATCCCTACAGCGTTTTGTATCACACCAAGTATAGTAATCACATTACATATAATAACACTTTTCATGACGGAAAATACTTGGACAACCTCAGTGTCTATCTGCCTATAATTATATCAAATAAAAAAACAACTAAATATAATAAGATAAATTAATCCAACAGCACCACAAACTACACTCTGAAACAAAAGCGTCACAGCTAAAGGATTTTTTGCATGGTTGTTGGAATGCATTATATGTGGCTAGATGTACCTAATAAAGTGGCAACTCAGTGTGTGTGTATGTGTGTTTGTGTGTGTGTGGCTGTGACTCACATTCATCTCCTGGTCAAAGTGTCTTTGCATTTGTTCTCTCTGTACTAACAGCTTGGCGCTTAGGGCAGCCTGAGCACGGTGCTCTTCCTTCTGCAGCAAACGGAGATCACGCAGCTCCTGACGTCTAAACACAAACACATAATTATTAACATGTATACAACTTTAATTTGTTTAAAATCTGGAGTTAATACTATTATTTATGTTACTCTTAATTATTTAACAAAAAAGGTATATGGGGAAATAGCAGAAATCCTTTTTCTCTCAGCCTCTGAAGTTTATTTCTGTATTTAATTGACAGCTAAATCAGCAGAGAAGTAAAAATACTTGCACTACAAAGTGTAGCTTTGTTCAGGTACAGTACTGAATGTATGTAAACTACAATTTGGTAGGGCTCAGAGCCCAACACACAGTCAGTGCAGTTTAGCCCTTAAAAAGAAAGAAAACAGAAATAGTGTAAAAATATGCTTTGGGTCGCCATTAAGGACTGCAAGAGCTTAACTGACCAAAATCAAATTTTCAGGGAAGGTTTCAAGCTGTTTAATGTGCTGCAGCTGATCTCTAATACTGCTCGTGTCTGCTGCTTGTTTGGTCATTTATTCAGCTAAAATACAGCACGACATGTGTCTCACAACATAGGAGGGAGAGTTTTGCAGGAAAGCTAATGGGTTTTTTTTATTTTAAGTGTGTGGATCTTGTTTTCTGTTGTGTAGCAGGCAGCTGTCTGGCTGTTAGTCAGCGTGGTACTCAGTATTGTACCGATTTACGCAAATACAGTTTGATTGGCTGTATGAGAGTAAGCTCATCTAGGTAGCCACAGAACTTCTTCCTTTCTGACTGGTTATTGTAAAGATAAAGTAAAAATATAAAATATTGCCTAAATGTCTTTCGGATACTGAATTTTTTTTATCATGAAAGGGGAGCTTAGGACGTAGGCCTATACTGTACCAAAAAAATATTATCCATCCAAATTGATATGATTGGGTTCTTCTAGTTATACATGCAATGTCATATTCCTACCACTAGATGGTAGGAGTAATACACCAGAAATCCTTAGTCCTTGGGGCTTCACAGTGTGTTTCAGACTAAGTGTACTAACTGTTCATTTAAACAGTATATAAATGATATAAAACTGGATGGATCCTTATATTTGAGCATCTAGACTCCCTTTACCAAATATAGCTAACCTAATATTCAATGTGATCTAAAAGTAACTTCAGAGGCATTTTATTATCTTTCAAACCATTTACTGTTCATAAAGAATCCATTACCTAAATTAGTAATTTTCCATCCATCCAATAATTTGGATATTTGTGAACTCAAATCTCAAGGGGCTAAAGTTCTAAAAGAGCAGGATGCCTGAAATAGTATGTGGAATAAAAGCAACATTCAACAAGCCACTTATCACTGTGCAGACTGAGCAGAGTAATGAACACAGCCGGAGTTCATGGCCCTCATTCACAGAGAATGAGAACAGATTTACAGAAAAAAAAGAAGACATGAGATGAAATCACGAACAGCACATATGACTCTGCTTATCTAGATGGTGAGTAGATATATATTTAAGTCTGTGTACTGAATGTGTGTTCTGTAGACAAAGACAGTCACGTACCTCAGGAATCTCATCTCCTCGTCTTTCTTCTCATCATCCCCTATGATCTTGGAGGTGGTCACACTCACTTGTACGCCATCGATGACAAATTTCCTGGTCCGCTTCAGAGTCTTACTCGAGAAGTCCTGAGAAGCAGACAGAGAGGAACAAAGGTCAAAGGATAACATCAGAACAAATCAGACCTTAAGACAAATCTTAGCGTGTGCTTGTTTACACGCACAAACTACATGTGCTTGAGAGTGCACTAAAATTCTCTAATAAGGTTATTCTACTAGTTGTTGTTAGTTTGGTAATTTAGAGACTAAGGACTAAGGAATGAAACACATATTAAAGAAGTTTAAAAGAGTACGTGTCTAAATGTCTAAATTTTCTTTGTCAAAATCTGACCCCTATGTAACAATGCAACTCAACCACCGGCAGTTTGGTTGAAGAGTCAGCGTTATGTTAGGAGCAGCTCATGTTGCCTCAAGCAGAGAAGAGGAGGAAGAGGAAGAGAAGAGGAAAGTGCTACAGAGCTCACTTCTTTATAGTTCCACAGTCCATGATAAGTTTCATTTTCAAAGTTCTGTCTTCAGCCCCAATAGAGGCTGCCTCAAGTGACATCACTTCAGGCAATTTATCAGATTTCACAATCTGTCTGGAGCCACAGAAGGCTTTATAACTTATTTCACATATGCAGTAGTACTCCCTTAAGACTTTGATGTGTACAATCACAAATGAGTTCCTTTTTAAATATACTTGAGTTGGTCATTCCCAATGTAGTCTTCTTATCTAGCTTAAGGAAGGAGAAGCAGCTGTGTGTGTGTGTTTGTGTTGACAAAGGCATTAATATTCCTGTCAATCTGGTTCTACTGTAACAAGCAGCAAGATGATCCATCTGTCTCTGTAATAGGGAGCGCCATGCAGGAAGGAACTATATCTAATAATCACACGACCTCATCCTGTAAATATGACACGAAGTGACTTCTTTCACTCTTGACAACATTGCTGGGTGAAAGCTTACTTTATCTCCAGTCAATTTGGTTGGTTTTCACATAAGGACTTGTAGCTTTGCCGGTTAAGAAATGTTTTCCTACTTACTGGAACAGTCACTTTTTGGAGATTCTAAGTTTTAACCGAACATGAGCAGCCTATTTCTGACCATGGGCCTACCAAGAACAGGCACATGCCCTACTTCTTACTTCTCTCAGATCAAAGTTGAATTCAGTCTGATTTGGGAGGAATGAGCATTACAGCACAGGCCAATCCAACAATGTCTAGGGACAGTCATACTATGTGTTTAATATGAGTCAGAGCGTGACCCCGACCTCATAATTGAACAGACAAAATTGTTATGGCAAACAAAGCTGTGTTGTTGAATGGTTACATTTCCAGTGTCTCCTATTTGAATCAGCCTCTACGCACAATATTTACAGGACTGATACGACAGGGTTTACTCTGCAAACACTGGGTTGCTCAAACCCTGGATGTCGTAATTTCCTGGATAATAAATAGTTTATATATAAGGAGAGAAGATGAGTATACAGACCCAAAGAGCGAGAATTCACTTGGTTTGTGCAAATTGTTGTCGACGCTGACAAAGCTTCTGAACCCTCTGCAGCTGATCAAATAGACTACATATGAGTCCGTGTGAGGCTACTGCCATAGATGACAGCAACTGGAAGGTACGTTTGCACTGTTCTGCTCTGTTGATTCCCTTTTTACACAACTGACACATTTACAATAGCAATAAATATATGTCCCTGTGTGTTTGAGTATGTTATTAAGTGCACACTGGCACTATAATTACATGACACATGGGTCATTCTGTAGCTCAGCTGCATTGTTAGGGTTTGGGGTGCTACAGGGCTGTGCTGACTTACTATTACTCGTCATTCACAAAATTCACACATGGCTCTCCCGTACACACACATTAATTCATGAGTGCATGCGCACAGTTTTTGCTCTCAATCACACACACTTGTGCAGAAACATACAAATGTGTGTGTCCTCCTGTCCGAAACAACAAAACAAAGACAGCCCATTCACTTTCACTGCAGGCTGAGTCGCCTGTTAAATAATTGGGTTCTGGAAAAACTTAACATACCACATGCAGCCACTACTCCACACACAGTCAATAGGATTTCAATCATGGTCAGTCCATAAGCCTCCAGAAGCAGCAGAGAGACAATGAGCTGCATAGAAACATCCATACACACTGGTGAATACTGAACTGTGCCCACACAAAGGGCACTGTGGGTCCTGATGAATGCAAAATGTTGCATATTTTTCTTCAGACAGGCTTGGTGTCTAATGATAAAATAGTCTCTCTCTTTCTCTCCTTTCAGCTTCATAACATCCCTTCCTCACTGAGACTGTCTGGTGATTGTTAAGTCGTCTAATGGTTGCGGGAATTCTTCTTTGTTAGGCTAATAAACTTTTAAAAACCCATGGATTATGTTAAAATGGACTGTCATTAGATGTAAAAGAAAGCTTCTTTCTAATCTAGCAATTTCGTTTTTACTTTTCAGGGGGTCTTTTAACATACTGTCAATACTTCAGTCCAGATTCACCAAATAAATTCATGTTCACCATGAATTATAACCAGCTAAAAAGAGAAACTCAGGGTTTAAGGGCAATAAATAGTATCATCCACCCTAAATGCAACATGTAGCCTAATAGAAGACAGGCTATCCTCTGTTTCAGACGGTTAACACCCACACCCCAAAACACAACACAATGCAGTTTCAGTTCCTCCGTGGGTGCCGAGAAATAGTTTTTCCAAGGAGGGGTTTTCCTACAGAGGCCGGGAGCTGCCTCTGTATCTCTTTTACACTTCAATACTAGTTTATATCACTCATCTTCCCCGCATTAACAAACCATAGTGTAAAACCATTTTCATTATGGTAAGTGAAATAAAAAGAGGGAAGGAATACTGACACAGGACAGATCAGGCAGCTTACTAGATACCTACTAGTAAAACACATTCTATTTACTTCATGTTGCCTCACCTTTGTACTCATTGAGATGCTCTCCTTGGGGATCGACATGTCCATGCTCTCTGATACCATGCTGCCTGAATAAGAGCACCGGTTGTTGATGATTCCGCCATTTAGATAAGCAGTGTCAGAGTTTCCTCCTGTCGATGTCCGGTCTTGGGTACTCTTGGTTAGGCTAGCATTCATCCCAGAACAGGGCGTGGGTACTGGCGTAGGAGCAGAAGAGGGTGTAGGAGTGACAGCGGGATTTGAGCTTGGAGTTAGTAAGCCTCCATTAGCAGCAACGTTGCTCTCCTCCTCGGCCACCTCTGAGTCTATGGTGATGTCAACAGATGCCTCCGGCTGAGGGAGAGATGGTGGCTGTTCTGTCTCTGGGGTCTCCACAGCAACCTAAAAATGAATTTTTGTTTTATAACCAGAAAATCTTTGAACACACCACAGTCAATACTTAAAGAATATCCATCAGTATATACAGTAATACGTCATTTTCAAAAATATAAAACTTAGGGCACCTTTTCCTCCTCCGATGTGGGGGTACTCTTCCCATCCTCAATCCCTGAATCTGAGCTGGAGGTCTTGGTTGATCCCTCGCTCTCAGATTTCTCAGACTCAAGAGTGGCTTCATCGCCCAGTTTGTCAGCCAATTCCACCGAATTTCTAGTAGGGGGATTCTGCCGTGGTAAGGGAACAGGGACCACCATGATCTGTTGGTCTGTTGGTCTAACTGGCTCTGCCTCCTTCCTGGGAAAAGGTATTGGTGTGGATGGAGAGGGCATGGTGGGGCTCGAGTTGTCCGGAGACTGGTCTCCCTCCAAACTGGTCTGACTGGTCTGGCAAGGCTCCTTACCAGAAGACTGAAGGAATGAGGAGGAAGGAAAAGAGAGGTGTTTTTATGCACTGATGTGACAAAACATTTGATGTGTTTGGGCTTGAAGTCTTTGGTGGTATCCTAAGTCCAAATGCAATTACACATACTGTGAAACTGGTATAAGAGTAAGGACCACATTGGAATCTATCTAGACTGTAAAGTGATGTTAGCACTGTGCTTTTCCATGGCGAAAGTGCGTTTGGTCGCTCGTTCAATAATCTAAAGGTGCAGGACAAGACCTGTGTCTTTTAAAGACATTTTTATTACCACACAGAATGCAATTTATTAACTATCAACATTTATCTCACAATTATAAAAGTCACACCTGCATATACCCTGGCCAGGAAAAGTCTCACTGAAATAAGAAAATGTTTACAATGTGACCTACCAAGACAGACTAATAACATAAAACATATAACATAAAATACAAAAATACTATTTATAAAATGAATAAAATTGCCAATTAGAATCCTAAAAAGGTAACTCTCCAGAGGTAGCCTAAAGACAATTTAAGAGCACATTAAAAAAAAAAAAAAAAACATTCTTAAACTATCCAATGAATAAATTAATCACACTAACAAATGACTGACTTATGTATTCTAAAATATGAGCCATCAGAAGGGGAAAAGTTTCTGCAAAAAGTATAGTCAGAGACATTATATTTCGCTATTTCCAGACATGTGTGTTAGACATGGCAGTCTATGGTCTGTAATTATAAACACCACTCAACATTTTTTTACAATTATGTGCAGAGCTATTGCTCTATTGTTGCCATTATTGCTTTTCTGCTTCCTGAAATATCTCTGTCTTGGTAAACAATACCATCAAAGAACTTAATGGCTGTTCAGATTTTTCAAATGTCTCAGTAAACGTCTTTGTCTGGCTGTGCAAGATATATAAGAAGAGATAAACAGCCAGGTGACGGCTTGAATGGTTTTCAGGACCTTGTAACTGTGTGTGTCAAAATGTTGCATTGTGTGTATGCAAGAGCAGCCTTGCTAGAAGAGAATTTTAACATTTGGTGTTCAAAACCCCAATTGTCTCGTGGGTTTTATCTGGGAAAACTCAAGAAATGAGTGAGTAAATGAGTGACATCATGAGTTTTCTTTTCAGTAAATAGAGCAGAATAAAATACAACTGGATACATAAAGACAAAATAGCACTTCCTATAGAAACTCAAAAGACCTACAGTTTTGATTGACAAGATGTCCAGAAAGGGAAAATTTGCAGCACAGAGCGCTTAGCCAAGTTTTGAACTGCTCTGTCACTACACTGAAGCCAAGCTATTCACCTCAAGACAATTGGAAGTCATCACACTAACTGTTGACATTAGGTGAGGAGGAGATAAGTGGGCAGACATTCATGGTGAGAAAAACATCCGTGTTAATCACATGATTGACACATTTGTCGGTTACAGCTTCCTGTTATCAAGAACATTTCTAGGGTCCTCCATAGCTGTGGGTTGCTGGTGTACAGTTATCTGTCTGTCTATAGTTATGGGTCACAGGCTAGCAACAGAACAATGTGTGACCTTAAATAATTGACTCCTATCAGGGCTTGTGAAGTGACAGTGTTTTTATACGGGAACGAGGCTGAAGGCGGCACCTATATTTAACCATGTGTGGGTGTGGGCAAGCGCCAGGATTCCGGTTTCTGTTCCTTTGTTTTTGCTGAGGGCAGGCAGTGAACTGCACTCTTAGACTATGTCACTTTCTAATCTTATGCCCTCAGTGGATTTATGAATGGCTTCTGCAGGATGGACCTTCTGTTTACCCAAAGAAATGCTGTTCAAAAGGATCAGCAAACACTTCAAAAGTGGGGAAGGTGGACGCAGAACACATGTGATTTATGGAGCATGGGTGTAAGTGTGCAGGTAAGCGCATACCTTTGTGTGTGCACGAGTTTAAACTTGATTACATCTTCTGATGACTGTATAAAAACAATCCATTAGGGTCCCATTATTTACCTTGTCAGTCTCAATCACATGTACCCTTACAACCAGCTTAAAGCTGCCAGACTTTTAAAACAAAAAGCTACTGGAAGAACATGGGTTGTCCCAATCTTCTTTTGGAAACAAACAATGACAGGGAAGAAAATGAAGGGACAGAAGAGGGGAGGTTTAATACCACAGTGAGCTCCATGGCGTCGTCCTCCTCTCCTTCCTCTCTATTGTCCTCAATTTCCTCCATGACCTCAGCTTTGGCCTCAGCCACCAGCTCCCGCAGCGGACGGTTAGACGTCACCGATCTCACAAAAGGGTGCTGTGGGCAGAAAGGACAGAGGAGAAATGGTTAATTACTTATCATACAAAATTCACAGTGTGACTGCAACTATACACAACTTTTGTTTTTTTTACCCTCTTGTATTTCATTTGTATTTCATGGCTGAGCAAAACTGACCATAAAATAGTAGCCTTGCCTCAAGAAGAGGCAAGGCTACAGGAGACCTTGACTGCCCCGTTATCTGCCACCTGCCATTTCCTTAACAGCTACCACAATAGTTACTCTACAACACAACTCTCCCCTTAATAGCCCACTGATGCAACAGTGTTCTATCTCACATACTGTCCTTAAAAAAAGCAAGCCATCTTTAATTCTGCAACCGCTAAAGAGAAAATGTGTGTTTTGCCATGGTGCAAACAAGGCAGTAATAAGCTGAGTGCAAGAAGAATCAAAAGCTAAATTAAAAGTTGAGTGCAGCTGGGATACAAGGCTGATAATCTATTATTCAGATGCTTTGCACTACTGTGTAATTTAATTGGAACAGCTGACAAGAGGGAAAAAGCTACAAGTGGTGCTGGACCATGAAGTGTGTATAAGTACGGGTGTGTGTGTGTGTGTGTTTGTGTGTGTGCAGACAGTTGTTTGTGTACAGGGGCTTTTCCTCAAGGACAGCATTAGGCTTCAGCTTTTAACTTCTCCAATGACAAATAGTCAGCTATTTCTAATGAGTCAGGTAGTGTAAATGCTAAGTGCCAGCAAAGTTTTTATTTATGCTTTAAAAAAATATTACACACAGTATATGTATAGAGAGAAACTTTGTCATGCTTGCCTTGTGAGTGACTAGTGTTGCAGGGGGAACACGCATTTAAGGCCAAAAGTAAATAAATAATTTAGTTGCTGTGTTTATGCCATCTACTCTTCAACTCTCAACAGAAAAATTATGTCTTTACAGACATTCCTACAGCTTGAAAGTAAAATTAATTCCAGGATCGAAACAAAATATTATCTGTACATCTCTTTTTCTTCCTCTTCAGTATCATCTGAGATTTCAGCTTCCAACTGTTTATTGTAACAAGTGAACTCCCATGCTCAAGCTAAACCCAGTTTCCTTAAGGCATATCAAAGGGGAAAAGGCAAACAGTGTAGAATTGCCGCCCTGTTAAATCTCGCTAGTTTTTTTTGTTTTTTTACAGCCATTATGGATCAAGATGTGGCTCAGTGAACCTCATGTCCTCTCTTTCAGGTTTCACGTTGCTTTAGACCCAGTCAGGTTGGTGATTTTGGGTCTTACATGCATGGCTGGGCGTGAAAAGGTTAAATGTGAACAGTCTGGCCCATTAGGGGACCATAGTAAGGGCTGCATGAAGGCAGAGTTACCTGTGTAGCAATGAAACAGTTGAGAGTGTGTGTATCTGTTTTTCTGAGGATCATTTTGAATTTTAAAGGACATTTTTGTGGGCAATGTGGTCACTCCTGACTTTTTCAAAAGTTTGGTTCGGAGGTTAAAACTTGTTGTTAGGGTTAAGGTTATAATTAAGTTCAGGTTACGTTTGGGGGAAGGGTTGGGGTTAGGGAAGTGGCAATTTTGGTCTACATAAATAAAATTGACCTGGCTTTTATTTGCCTAAATTTTAAAACATCAGTCTTAGATTTCTACATCACACACAGGAACTACTTTCCACTGTAAAATAGTTCTGTGGTTTACTCAAAGATAAAAGGGACATTTTCCTAAAAGATGCTGTTATTGACTTAAATGTAATTCTAAAATTGCTTTCAGCACCAGAGACAAAATTACATTCACCTCACATTGGGGGGGTTCAAGGTCTGTGCCCTCCTCAGACAAAACTGAGTAAGCTGTGCCACTAAAAGTATGCAAAATTAGCTATTAGCAGACATCCATGGTTACATTTGCAATGTAGGTCGCATCACAGCCACTACCTGCTGCAATATTGCCCACGTTGGTGAGCGGGATTAATCAGCGGACCAAACTACAATAACTAACTTCCTGTTGTTTTAACAGCCACATCTGTCCTTTCACCCCATATAATATCTTTGTGTCACACTCTCCATGCCTCCCTCACAACTCTCCTGTGCTCCCCTGTGTGAATTGACCCTTTAATATTAGAATTAGGCTTGGAGTAAGATCAGGGTTAGGGTGGTGCTTAGGCAGGCAGTTGAGTTGTGCTTGTGTCTGCACATGTCGTTGGTGCAAAACTACTACAAAGCCCTGGTTCAGGAATAAAAAAGCCAAATACTCTCATGGTAAAATTGCCCAACATACAGTCATGCGATGACAGGAAATATCATCATACATGAATGGAAGCTACACAAAAACACTGTAAAAAACCTGACCATGAGAAACTGTGTGGGAGGAGAAGTATTCAGTGTAATGAGTACAAGTCATCCAGATGGTCTCCTGCCAGCCACAGTGACTGATTCTGTGTTGTGTTGTTTTGTGTACATTCTTTAGAAGCTTTACACATGTGAGACAGACACAAGGCAAGAGGTTAAAAAGGTTTAAAACCACCTTAGAAAAGACTTTATGAAGCTTTATCCTTTCATTTTCTTTTTTTACAGCCACACACATAACATACACTCTAGCTTCTACACTTCAAACACTTATCTATTCAGGATTCATTATAATCTCCCTGTTCACTTCCTGCACAACATCTGTTTGCCACATCCATAAGCTTCAATAGATTCCTTAAAAAGTTCAACCTAAACTTGTCACATACACTGATAGTAACTTCCAGTAAACTCATACCAGTCAGCATCCATTGCACAGCAGAATTGAATGCCATCATCTCAAAACTATTTACAGTAAATCTGACAGCCGTTATGAGCAGCAGGCATGATAAACATCTAAAACCTCCAGCACGGCACCAAAAACCGGACCGCGCCCGTCTCTTTTCCCCCCACTGGAGAGCACATGTAGAATTCCCAGCAGGTCTGGGTCTAGGAGTTTCTTCTCTGCCTCTCTCTAATTGGCCAGAGGGTGGCGAACTCAGGGTAATCCAGACATACTATTGGCTGAGGGTGGGAATGTAAATAGTTGGCATTCCCTCAGCTGTGGGATACAGACAGGAAACTGTGGCTCTGAATTTTAATAGATGCTGCGTTCGTGCTTTAATCCACACCCTGTTCACTTTTTCTCTCGATTTTCTTGGTCGGGATACTGGATTTTGGGAAACACTGATCAAAGCTCATCCTTAGATATTAATGTTTTACTGCATGAAATCAGCCTCTTCTTAGCAAGATCACAGCTGTACCAAAATGCACTTACTGTACAGGGAGTGCAGCACCACTCACTTCTCTGGCATAGACCACTCCCTTAAAATACAAGATTATGCTTGTTTAGACATTTGAGTTGTCCTCTTTTACCAGCGTCACTAACCTGAATATATGTGCATTTGTAAAACAAAGACTGTAACAATAAGAAACAATAAATACAACTATTTTTCACCGTTTTACATTTTTTGGCACAAAAACCTCCATTGTCCCTGAGATCAAAATGCTTTAAATGCCTCAAGAGGATGCTTCAAAAGTGAACAGCTGCATCTCAAAGTCCTGAATGTTTCACTTTTTACGCTGTCCTACTCCCTCACTGCCTGCTCCATTTCTTGCCCACTATTTTACACCTTCTATTCTCCCCTCCCACTCACATGCCAGTGCCCTCCATGGAACACCACTTACTTCTCTGGCATAGATCACTCCCATTCAGGTCTTAAAATACAAGATTATGTTTGTCAGTACAAGATAAGGACAGGGCGAGGACAATGTTCCATCATATATCCAGGTGCAGCGTGGTATAACATTTGCTAGGTTTTAATTGCACATTGCATCAGGGCCTACCTCCATGAGCTGTGCTGCAGTCGGACGGGTCTCTGGATTTTTATCCAAAGCTTTCCTCAGGAAATCTTTAAACTCCTGTGACCTTGGGTGAACACAAGAAAGCAGCATTAATCAGAAACAGGAGGAATGAATAACAGGGGTATGGGGAGGATGAAGTGATAGTTACAACATAACAAAACATTTGTACAGAACATTTCCAGACAATGTGTTGAACATACATGTGGATCATCTGGGCACAGCTGTGCTGACTAAAACAAAGCTTTCAATGAGGAATGATGAGTCGTCTCCCCATCCCAAATTTCCTTTCAGTACCTGATAACTTCTATTCTGCTGTACTGAACATGCTTCTATTGAAAAAAAAGTTATAGTTTGGCACTTGCTGAGTTCCTGCTGCTCTGAGGAGGTGTTGCTAATAGTTTTGGAAAGGGCAAAATGGGCTGTAGGAGGAAAGGGGAAGTTCAATATTATACACTTGGCGTCTTCAGTAGATTGCAGGACACTGAGTATGCAAACATTTGGTAATAGAATAAAACTAAATGACCTGGTGAAATCTAGACAGGAAGATAAAAGCCCATGTTGACTCCACCTATCATATCCTACGCCGAAAGCTTTTTATTTCCATGCAATTTTCTGGGCAACATATCTCTGCTTTCTCTTTCACTTATTGTTATGTGCAACAGCTGAATTGAGATTCAGTTTTCAATGCATGCTCACCATTTCTGTGGCTGCTCCAGGGTGGGAGGCTCCGACTTGGCAATCTTCAGCAGCACCCTCATGGGGTTGAGCTCATGGTGCGGGGGTTCAATCTGGGCAAGCTCGATCAGAGTGATTCCCAGAGACCAGATATCAGCCTTGTAGTCGTATGGGGCATCCTTCATTGTCTCACACATAACCACCTCTGGGGCCATCCTGAGAAAACCAATGGTGAAATATTTATACGAATCACTACGTGTTGTGGGACACTGAATCCTCAATTCAAATCTTGAATGCTAACAAGTCAAGGCACATGCACATTAAAACATGCTTAATAGGGATAGTCAAACTGTAGAGTAGAGAGCATCTCCCTGCTCATGCCATTTAGTATATTATTAACTTTTGTGTGTAAATGTTTGAATGTATGGAACTTTACCAAATCAACACTAGTCAGAGAAAGCAGTCCCAACATGATTCAAGAGCTTCTGATACCATAAAAATACACCTGCAGTATTTACAATTATCTCGGAGCCGTGGCAGCAAGTGCCTAACTAATGATTACTGATGACGAGTGTTTTCTTCTCTCTTACTCACTATTGTGTCAACATCAAGCACGCTTCTCCATATGTCAGCATATGTTTGTGGACAAACTGCATAATAGCTCTCATAAGCCACAGCTCATAGATTTACTTAAATGCAAGGAAACAAGTGTTTGCCTCATGTTTCTTGTTGACTTGGCTAATCAGTGAAATCAAGGAAAAGGTATATGCCAAAAGTAATCAGGACTCAGGGCTGGGACACCAAAAATTTCTGCCCTGGCATTTTTGGCCCAGGGGGCCCACAGCAATCAGTCAGACACTCCTCACCAATACCCCATCCTTCCATTTAAGGGCTCAGATGTGTGACGAAACACTTAGCCCATGAGACATATCATTGCAAGATTGGGGCCATGACAACAAGACAAGAATTTATTTTAATAAGCTTACTTAAAAAAATTAAAAAAAAATGTGTTGATGAAATAGTTGGTGGGGTGGTCTGGGGGTCCTCCCCCAAAAGATTTGGAGCATTAAACACTTAATTTCCTGTATTCTGGAGACATTTTCTGCACCAGGGAAGCACAAAATTCAGGTGGCAAGTGACAATTCGGAACATAAAAATATAATCAGTTCTTTTAGCCTCAGTTACTTTTTTGGGACAACACAGCTTTCTTCTATATTTACATGGCATTGCAGGCTTATTGTGCAAATAATCCTCTTTCATAACATTTTTATTTGTTAATGTTTATTTGTTAAGTCCAGGCCTGTCAGGACTAATCTGTATTGTGCAAAATAACGACATGTTTCTTGAGCTGATATTCCTGATGGATGATAACCTGTTCTTCAGTAGTCAATGGTTAACTGGCTCCAACCATATTAACGCTGTGGATAACAGTATGGAACAAGGTTCACTCTGGAGGCTTCAAAGGGAACCTTTCCAATTTGTTCAGGTATTGAGAAGAGAACAGCACTGTCAGGTGTAAAGCACTGAGTTACTGAGGTGCTGGGTTGAGAGTGTGTACACACAATATCATGCTCTTTCAAGTATTATAGAAGAGTTGTGGGAAGCAGAAAATGTGTTCTCCACAAGCAATAACCCACAGCTTATATCGCTCATGTAGGGACGGTTGTCTACAGGTAAGTAATAGCTCAGGTTGTGTGAATACTTTGCAGGCAATGTTCCTAATCAGTGAACAGAACTGTTTTATACTGGATTTATAGGATGTTTCGTCAATGTAATGAAATACCTCAATTTGCTGAATTTAATTCAATGTATGAAACAAAACAGGCAGTCCCATCCGCAAATTGTTGTCTGTAAATGTAAATCTGTAGCTGGTGCTCTGAGGTACAGTGATACTCACCAGTATGGCGTTCCAATGAAAGAATCTCTTCTTTGTAAGGTTTTGGTGTTTTTTGCAGATACTCCAAAATCAGCTACAAGAATGAGGAGGGAGAAAACAATTACAAAAAAGATGACATAAGTTGAAAGAGGAAGCACTTTTCCGTAAGAGGTAGTGAAGTCAGTTTGAAAACTTTTGTCATTTATATCCACCTTGAGGTAGCTTGTAAAGCTATCATGACATTGTGATGGGCAGAGACACAAAGCAAGAATTTATAGCACTCCTGTTTCCCAAACAAGCTGCCCCCATTTCCTGACATGACCCTCAGATTACAGGGGTGTTGTTTTCACTTTGGCGGAACACATTTTTCTCCGAAAGTTGGAATATTACGTGTGGCTTGCCCATAGTTGTGAAGTGTTTGGCAGAGGCCCGAGGATTTTACTCACAAGGCAGCAGGCTGACTGCTTCAATTACAAACTGGCATGTTCTATTATGGGGACTTAAGTGACCGTCTTGGTTTTGCAGACTACAATTCAAATATCTTTGACTTCCCAGTCAAGCATATCATTTGGACTTCTGCAGTCTAAACTTTAAAGGATTTTTTGTTTTCTACAAAGACAATAAACAGTACTACTGTTTTTATTGTACATCAAATAAGAGTTTACACATCAATTTCAATCAAATCTGGTAACTTATTCTGGTGAAATCATTCCACCAGCAGTATGAACTCAAGTTAAATATACCACAACATTGTACATACAGCACATTCTGGCTAAGCAGTTCCCCCCCTTACCTCCGCTGTATCACTGGGTTTAACCCACTCTCTTCCCTCAAAGAATCACCAAGGGTGTCTCTCAAGAAGCATTATTATGATTATAGGCAAATATTTCTACACTAACACACCTAAAGGCTCCCATAATGCACCACACCATCAGGAATGAAATGAGTACACAATAGCATGTTTTAGTGGGAAATCCCACCAAACGGCAACAGCAGAAACTCTTTTCTTGCTTTCTTTGGCATTCTGTTCCCTCGACATTTAAATCACTCGATGTCACAATTGGATCAACAGTCGCTACAGAGTTGTGTGCTACATGGATGAACATAATGTTTACTGCCATGTTACCATAGGTGAATATAGAATACATTTAGCTGACCTCAAAGATGGTTAATTGCTGCCTTCTTTGAATTAACAACTGGTTACATAACTTTGGAGACTGTAAATGAGTCAGTGTCATGACTTAATGAGGTTATAGAGGCAACTCCCAGTGATTATATCTAACTGTGGTGTCTCAGGGAAGAATGTAAGGCAAGGGAAAAGGACTTTAACAAGAAGTACAAGTCTAGCTCAGTGAGCACGGTAGCTGACGACATGTGTCATTTGAAATAAAAAGAGAGGGAAATTGTAATAAAACTAATGACCAATTAACCATTTGGAATCAAATTAAGCTAAAGCACAAAATATGCACCCAAATGTATATATACAAGGTTTAGTGCAAAATGACAGACAGAAAGCCAAAGAGAGTGACATAAGTAAAACATGCATGCAAAGCAGATATTTTTGTTTTTGTCAAAAGTCTCATGGTCCAAGGATCCAAATATCAGGAAGCCATTTAGAGAGAAAAATCAGCACTTCCTTAACTGGCAATAAAGAACATTTTCCCTTTTCTGGAAACTACACTTCAATCCAAAACATACTGGTGATTGGGTTGAATCCACAACATCAGCTGTGCAATGTGAAGAATGTGGAGAACTCTTCAAAAAGCCACTAAATGAAAATATGGAAAACTTCTGAGAATGTAGTTTTCCCCCCCACAGTGCTCACAGGAGGGGTACAGGACCTATAACTGTGTGTGCATGTGTGACAGCATAAGAGATGGGAATGTAGGGTTTATTTGAGAATTAGTTCAACATGCATCACTTTGGCAGTGGTTTTCTCTGATGGTAATGATGGTATATAAAAGAGAGATCAAACACACAAGTTTAAAATATGATATATTTTCTGCAATAATCTACTGATTTATTGATTTCTGATGAAATTTCATTAGCCTTGGGTTTTACATTCAGTGCATGTACTCACCTTACATACCGACAGACTTACACAGCAGCGTCTTGTCTTTGTTCTAAGTAGGCTATTACTTATTTCTAATTGTCGATCTGCTGATTAAATCATCCCTTTCTGTGTGACAGGATGTTTCCAAGGGAAGTGTAATACTGCCCACTCTGTTCTTTGAACAGCAAACATAAACACCCAAAATATGCAGAATTTCAACAGCACATTTTTCTTAAAACTTCAAAAGAAAGTGGGTCTGGATTTAGCCACCAGAATCTGTTCAATTCTTTGAGAGGTCAAACAGTACAAATGCATGTTGTGGAGCCCAGCACTGTTTAAAACCACAAAACTTTATTATAACCGCCAGTCAGGATCTCAACATTTCTCAAGGTGTGGATAAATTTGTGCACCCCACTGCTAAAATTTTCCAACAAGTAAAACACAACATTTTGAATTGTCAGCACAAATATAAGGGGAAGATTGTGGTTCGGGAAGTTAATTCCATATGAGGTTACCCTCAGAACACACCATATTGCATTTTTCAGATTGTGTACACCTACTCGTGCGAGCATGGACAAAATAGCACTTGGACACTATGATGCAGACACAATGAATAAAATTTAGCTTTCCAGAAATGCTAAGAGTTAAATGTCAACTTCTAAAGTATAAATATCTAAATCCTCACCCAGTTTGATGTCCCCATCCAGCATGAGAAGGATGTTACCGGCCTTCAGGTCTCTGTGGATGATCTTCATGCTGTGGAGGTAGTCCAGAGCTTCTAGCATCTGTCGACAAACCACCTTAATCTGTGGCTCCGTCAGCCCACGATCCAACTCTGATAAGGGCGGGAGATAGGAGATGGAGAGGTGAAATACAGGGTAGGGGAGAGGGGTGAGAACCAGAGCCGAATTGAAGTGCGAGTTGAGAAAACCAGCTAAAAGGGGTTCAAAATCTATTTGTGCACATCTGGCACATTCCATATTCAGATAACATAGAATCACAATCGAGTGTGTGAACTCCACGAAAGAAAACCGAAGAAGGTAAAGGCGTGATATATCAATGGAGTGCCTCAGATAGTGTTGCTGGATAAGTAATCCAAGATCAGAAAAGCCATCACACGTCCAAGCTAGTCCTGGCCTGCAGCCTTTATTCTACTGCGTCTGTGTTTGGTTAGTCGCAGTGAGGGTACAGACAGTTATGAGGATGTGGATTACCCAATAAAAACAGACCAGGGGGGTTTCCCACACTGGAGGACTCCACCAAGTCTGAATGCTTTCTAGAGCAGTCAAGGCTGGACAAGTGAAGCTGCAGTGATTATGTTCGGAGCAAATAAACAGTAATGTGCTGTGTTTACTAGATATTTACTAGATATTTCCTGGAGCTTTAAAACAATAGCATGGATTGGCCAAACTTCTTTGACCTTTTATCATGCCTCTACACTTTCTTAAAGGCACCGCTGAAGGGACAGGTATAGTCACAGCACTGCCGCAGGTGTGGAACTGCTTATAAAAGTGAGCAAAGAGAAAGAGAGAGAGGCCTACCTAGCATTGTGGCATCCACAGCACCTCCAGGGCAGAACTCGATCATGATCTACAGAATGAAGGGGTGAAAGGGTGAGGTTAAACGTGTTCCAGCTTTATGAATATACAGTATAAACATACAACTGGCATCTGTAATCTCCTTATTCAGGGATTCCTATGTAGCAACAGGAAGAACAGATCACTTTTCATCACATGGGGCATCTTTTAGATTTTCATTTGCTATTCTAACATCTGTGTGTTTTTTAAGGAGATTTGATTTTTTTTTGTAAAATATTCTTAACATCCAGCAGATTGATATGAAATTTCTTTTAATAACTAAATGATGAAAAACTGTCAGCACTTATGTTGTATATCGATCAGTGGCGTTTCAGTGGATAGTAGTATGCAAATCCCCATCATCTGTTTCTGGGATTTTCAAGTCTAGGATATTGATTTCCTTCTTGCTATATGCCAAAGACAGTTTCAGGCTCAGGTATTATTCTTATATATAGGAAATTTAAGTACTACATATTTGACACTCTGATATATGCGGTGAAAGTATTAGAATACACACACTTTGCAAAGTGGATAGTTGGATTCAGACTGGAGTGTGTGATAAACTGTCAGGCTGTAACGATACACACTTCCTGGGACACACTGCCAAATATATAATACCAGTTCAGCAGGGAAGTAAAAACACAGAGAGACGGAGAGAAAAACGAGTCTGAGAACACACTCCCTAAATGGTGTCTTGTTGGCCAAAAGCAACTTCCAGCAATCACCTTTCATTTCCTCTCCTTACATAGTCAGCCGCTCTCTAACTGACACACACAAAAAAATCTAAATGTTTCATTAGAGTAAAGTTAAAAGAAAATAAAGACACTGAAGGATTTCATAACAATCCTACGCAGAACAGGTCAGCTGTGTTCACGAAACTGTGTGCCATCGTGTGTTAGTACGTTACATTGTCTGACACACATACTTAATTGCTGATGATCTTATGATTCCTAATGGTCAAAGATCAACCCTAGGGGGTGTGCAGCATACCTGCTGTGTGATGTCATTCCTATTTAACCATTGAGTCCTGCTTGCTATGACAACACTGTCAAAGAATCAACCTGGTACTGGACAGGGTGTGGAGTTTCAGTCCATACAAAGCCAATATGAAGAATTACAAGAGAAGTACAAAAGGCACAAACAAGAATGCAATAAAAAAAATGCATACCTGTGCACACACGCAGTCACATGAAAGTACACACACGCACACACTTTGGGGAAGATGAAGAATGTCAATCCTGGTATGCAGCACTAGGTGAAAACAATGTTCTTTTGTGAAGTTTGGATTGACAAACCACATTAGTTTGGGTTTTGTCAGATGTTATCATGGATGTATTACTTTGTTAAGGGCAGCTGGCGCACACGCCTGTGTCACACAGACACACACACACACACACACACACACACCAGCTCAGGGAATATTTATGGCACCGTTCCAAACCAAACTCACCAGTGGAAGAGAGGCCCAGTCTGTCCTAAGAGTGACAGCCAGCCGGACGACGGGAGGTAGCTCCAATGTTGTCGGAGAATCACTAAGATTGTTTATTAGAGGCAAGAAGTGTGACTTGGTTTTATTTACGTTAGACAAGTTTTCTATTGGAACTGAATATTTTTGTTTCCTTGTTGTGATCAAGGAAGATGAGATTTCTGTTA
The DNA here is from genome assembly GCA_024633595.2 of Lepomis macrochirus. Lineage (NCBI taxonomy): Eukaryota > Metazoa > Chordata > Actinopteri > Centrarchiformes > Centrarchidae > Lepomis > Lepomis macrochirus. The sequence goes on along the minus strand of JALXJV020000021.1, from coordinate 12,098,135 downwards.
AGGTTGTGGGCTTTTGTGGAGATTTGAACTGAGATAAGGACTCATTCATTGATGGTTGAACTGTGGGTTTTGTATTGAGCAATGCACTGGTGAACTTTGTGTTTCTTGTCGTCTGCCAGAACCTGAAAATATTATGATATTATTTCATGTCAGGACTTGACTCTCTTTCTGTGAAATTTTTATACGTGATACTTCTCCTCCTCTATTACTCTGGCATCAACCCATTTTTATCTGCCTAATTTGCTGCTTTCTCATCATTGCTGACATTTACAACAACAACAACAATAATAATAACAACAACAACAACAACAACAACAACAACAACAACAACAACAATAATAATAATAATAATAATAATAATAATAATAATAATAATAATAATAATAATAACAATAACAATAATAATAATAATATTGATTGTGTCTCTTCAATGTAAATGCCTGGTTGTTAAGTAATGTGGTGTGATTGTTATGTACTGAAAGACATGGGTCCTTTTGTGCATGCCAACATGTAATGTTTTTGTATAAATTACTGAACACTGAATGACATTACTTACATTAAATTATGCCTAAATAAGCTGAATGTTATTCCTCCGTTTAGCGCATAGCACATTACATTTCAAAAGTGGCGATGAACTGTCTAAGCACAGAAAAAAAACACAAATACAGAAACTTCTCATGCAGAATAAATCAGTATTTTTATAACAACCAACACCTTCATAATATTTGTTAACCAGGGAGCACTGACAGGTTTAATTTTCAATTACAGTAGTGAAAAAGGGGGGATTCCTATCAAGATGTACAGCTGATACATCGTTATTGGATTACAGCATCTACCTCAAACGTTCATTATCAGTCAGGATTTAGTTCATATTACTAGAATGGTCCAATATACATAGTATCTTTGCAGAAATGATCAATTTACGAAACATCAAAAGTTGAAATGTGTATTGTTAAAATGTGTTTTCAACTGTTTTCCCATGCAGAGCTGAGTAAAATCGGATAAAAGTATAATCAATTTTGAAAGCACACCCCATTTACACCCCACTACAGAGGGAATTTTTTTTACACATTTCAGTGCAAACCACTTCCTAAGTTCCGAGCTCCGCGATCCAAACATTTTTTAGATTTCTTAGATGTCTCTTCTGTTTAAAACCACCTCCCTGAATTAAATTAACTTCCCTGCAGTAGTAACACACTGTACCGCCCAACCTAAACAGCTGTACATTACACTAGTGTGTCAGACAACTGGTTTGTGTTATCGTCTGTGTCTCTGCAGCCAGATCTGCTCACCCTGCCTGAAAGAAATCTGCATGACGTGTTGTGCTATGGTGAAAAATGTGCCCTGACTGGTCAAGCCACATGCATAGCATAACCACTATGGGCTGAACATGCATGCACACACAAGCATTCTCTATCTCACATATAAACAAAAATCAACTAAACAGATAGCCAGTGCATCACATGCCACCTATTTAGAGAAGCCAGCATTTCAGTTTTAAAGGGAGATAATAGAACTATCGACCTACTAATTAAAGTTAGTGTATTGATTTTTTTACTACATAGAGATTAATCTGATTTAACAGTAGCACGAGGCTAAGCCAAGCTGGCACTGTGCAATGTCATACAATAAATAATGTCTCTATTTTTGTAGGGTCTCTTTCTTTCTTTTGAGTCAAGCTGAACTAAATTGGACGCAGTCTACAGAATCCAAAAAGCTTTAAACTAAATGAGGCAGGACCCGCTGACATTGCAGTGTTCCTACAATTCACAGCTCTGTGCTTTCACAATGATTTCCCACCTCATTTTGTCACAAGTCTAAAGAACGCAAATGGCTATTTGCCAAAAAAAAAAAAAACCTGGTTAGAAACTGCAATCCCGTATAAGAAATACGACCATATAAATCTGAATCACACGGAGACACTGTTATACTTTGTCACTCTATGAACATGACTAATGCTTCAGTGATCTGTGTATAAGGTGGTGCCAACAAAGACAACACCACTGACTTCTATTGTTTTGCTTTCCAGTTTCATCAAAATCTCTCTAGTAACAACAGCTGGTGCCATTATGAAGATCTCACTGTATGTAAATATATAACCAGACAGTAAAACAATACCCCCCCCCACTTCAAGTGGATTTAATTTTTATCAATCATTAACAAAACAGGTGACTAAAATAAACAAAGGATTCAGGCTAACAAAATAGCTTTGCTTTCACCAGAGCGTGTTTATGTCACCACATGAATGAAATTCATGGAACTTTTGGGTCTGTGCCCTGTCTGAAGTGGCTCTAAGCTTCCCAATGGGGCCCTGTTCCCTAGTTTGAGAACCATTATGCCATAAGCGGAGGTAGCGTGGGTGCATGGGGGCGGCCTATCCAGGGCCCTGGCTGGATAGGGGGCCCCCAGGTTGAACATACAGTTTACACTACTTGATAGTAGACATGGCTGAACGAAAGCACGGCACATAATAGTTCCTCAGTTCTTGTCAAATGAAACAGTCCCTTCACTCCTGGTTTCAATGGTAAACCACCACAATAATGGCAATTACCAACAAAAAAGCACTATATTTTAAAGGAGACACAATTTAAAAAACATACATCTTAAAGTAAAATTTGTATTTCAAACAAATGGGAAACCTATTAGCAAATTTTAACAAAACTCCCCTCACCCTCATGCATCATGGGAATTTTGAGGGACAGACATAGGCTACTATGCATCTCCCCGGAGTAACACAGGCTGCATGCGCTGTGGTTTAGTTCCGGTGTCAACTTCCACTGGGAGCCTCTCAAATGCATTTCAGCAGTGGAGCATGTTGCCTATGTCCTTTCGTGCTTCTACTACATTCTGCAAAGCTCTCTGTGGCTCGCTTTACTTCATTATCTTGACAGGTGCATCTGGCAAAAAGGAAGCATTTCAGAATAAGAGCGTTTTGCCTGCCTGATTTTGCTGACATGTTTAGATTTTGTTGATTTTGTGATTAATGTTTGCTTTTTGCTTCTAAAAGAATTAAGTAGGCTACATAGTAAAACAGTTGCTTTTTTGTATGTTTTAACTGTTTACTGTTAACATACGATCGAGAGCTTGTACAGGGTATTTTATTTTGAAAATTGACAAGTTCCTCTACCGTTTCTGTTTCTGACTTCCTGTCCGGTTCAGGAATGCGTTCCTTCTGGGACACACAGCAGCGCTTCTGGTGTGAACGAAAACATTTCTCTCTCTCCCTCTGAGTGCAACCTCATCCCATTAATGCATGTTACTAACTCGACTTCCTCACTTTCCCGTGGTCGTGTGCTTCCTACTCCTGTCACTTCCTGCGGGTGTTGCTGGCTCTGGAGCTGTGGAGTCTGGATCTGTGGTTGGGAGTCTCCTGCTGCCCCCGTGTTCCTGCTCGACGCCCTCTGCTACAGTTGCAACTCCTGTTACTAGTCCTATTGCTATTATTACTGTTATTACTATCATTAACATTACTATAAATATCTGTACATTTTGAAATGTATTTTTCATTCAGTCTATAGCAACATTACCTTTACTGCCTGTACCTCGATGTGTATACTGTGTAGGCTGCCTCCCTCTGCTCTCTCTCTCTCTGCTCTCTCCCTCTCTCTCTCCCCCTCACCCCCAACCGGTCGAGGCAGATGGCCGCCCACCCTGAGCCATGGTTCTGCTCGAGGTTTCTGCCTCTTAAAAGGAAGTTTTTCCTTGCCTGTGTCGCCTAGTGATTGCTCTTGATGGGAATTGTTGGGCTTCTTCAAATAACTTCAGAGTACGGTCTAGACCTGCTATTTATGAAAAGCGCTGTGAGATAACTGTTGTTGTGATTTGGCGCTATATGAATAAAATTGAATTGAATTGAATTTACAAGAATGGCTGCGATATGCTCCAGTAGTAGTTGTAGTAGTCATAGTAGTAGTAGTAATTGTAGTAATTGTAGTAATCCGTGGTCATGTAGCCCAAACTTGGTTTAAATGACTTGGTAGCAGGTGGGCCCCGTGATGAAATCCCGTCCCCACTGTGCGCAGAGTCTAGCTGCTCTCCTGCGCTGGGCTAAACCACAGGATCTTATCTTTAATGCAGATACTGTCGATATATTCTTAATTTTGGTGTAGAAGAGCTGTAGTTATTTCTGATATTCTATCCTTATCGTATGTTCTCAGATATTTATATACTTTGCAAAACCATTGTGGTACTATGCCTCTTCATTATATATTAATAAATAAAAAACTTCATGCCTTGAGATCATAGGAGGCAAGTGAGTGGGGTTTTTTTTGTCATTTGGGTAAACAAATCCATTAGACAGGCGGGCTTAACTATGCTTCTAAATGAAGTGTGTACGTTCTCTTGTGTTTACAGCTTTTTTAATCTGTTCTCCTCCCTTTCTCTCTGTTCGTTCTTCTCAGTGTGCTGATGTCAGCAGTCCTGTCCCCATGTTAAAGGCCCTCTTTTTCTCACGCTGTGGGCCTGGCTGCCCTGTTAGCCTCAAGACCAGATTGTTCCTGAATGGGAACAAACAGCCCTTCTCTCACTGTCTGACTGTCTCTCTCTTTATTCCTCTATCCCTCTCTTACTCAGTAGAAAGCAGAACGGGTGGGTCGGTACTGGAATGCATCATGTCACCCCTGCCCGGTCCACCCAACCAGAGGTTACTGAGGTCTGACGGCCAACCACTGGGCTACTTGTTGAGATCCTGAAGCAAACACATATTCATAGCAATGAGGTGCAGAGCTTGATCACTTTGTCTTCTTGTACATAATTATTCTACTGCTGGTTGGATGCTCATATGTCCATTTTGGCTGTGCATTTTTATACAGACCGAGAAAATCATGGTTGCTCTTTGTGGACAGGCCGGATAACAGATTATTAAAAGAGACTGACAGGAAATATGTATAAGATCTGAAATAAGACAATAGTTCATGAACACAGCTTGGACGTGAGAAAGCTGGCAGCCGAACCCACACTTGCACACAGGAAGAATGTGGTTTAAATGCTGCAGGGGTGTTTGTACATGAAGTTAAGACGCATTTTTTATACTATTTATGATAAGCATTTTTTTCTGCAATAGCCATAGAACGTATTTATATCCAGAAATGATCTCTCTCTATAGCGGTTATTGTTTGTGGTGGAGTCCACCATTCCTGCACTAGGTAACAAACCATACTTGGCACGGGCAGTGCTGTTGCATGGACAACGCACATCATGAAATCAGATCATGGTTGCAATTATTGACTGGCTTCTTTATTAAAACAATGGGCGTCTGTTTGACTGAGCTGTAAACAGATAACACCAGTCTTTCTGTTCTTCTGTTCTGTTTCTGACAAAGTAGCTGTTAAATGAGTGTTTGCTGTACCACGGGTGTTGCTAAATCAACCAGGACTGAAATCTATGTTGTTTTTTTAACAAACAACCAAAGACAAAAGGAGCACTGGAAAACATGAATTAATTTCCTTTTTGAAATACATTTCTGTATGAAAAACCACACACCTTAAATTTAAACTCTTCAATCTTATGTTTATAATAACTTCACAAATAGAGTTAGAACTATCTTTAGTCTTAACGCTGACTTGTAATTCCTCAGATACTCAAGGCCATGCCCCCTGCATGAGGTCACTATTATTTTTCTTGGCCAGATAGACCGGGAGATTACAGAGGGAGTTGAAAAGTTTACACTTGACCCAGTGAGCGAGTGTGGAGAAGAAAAATAACTTGAGAGCAGAAAACAGTGAACTGACATTCATTCTTGCAGGAATATCAGGGTGAGGGGGTGGGTCATTTCTGATGCATTATATCACCCTGGGGGTCTTGTGTCATCCCCATTTAGGCAATAACAATTTTCCTCTCTTTTCTTCCCCAACCAAGCTTTCATATGTAGGAGAAATATACTCTAGATGAGATATTGTTGTAATAAAAATAACAAGGCAGTCAAAGATTGAAATGGAACATCCCATGAGCCTGCCAACACACATGGTTAAAAGGTCTGTTTTTGCACTCCCCTGCTGATCGCTCAGGTTTGTGTGCTGTGACTGCTTGGAAAGGTTGCAAAGAAAACTTGATGGACGGACATAGAAACTCCTCAACACAGTGAAAACAATACATCTTTTGAGGGAGGTAACAGTATAGATACCAGATAAGGTCCATTTGAAAGCAGTCTAATGCAACAGCAGACCTGACCAGTGATCCCATGCGGCAGCATACGGTCTGTTCATTTAAATAAACTGTCAGAGATCTGGACCATATCTGTAATAATGTTCTTTGGCTGTATGTAGGTGTGTGACAAGATTGTGCCACGAAATCATTAAAATGTGAAGATATGTCTAATCAGTTTAAGTGCTAAAATGTTCAGACACAGTGATATGGCTATATTTTTATGGCAGACTTGTTTAATAGTGTTAATGTAAAGGAAAAATTAAACAGGAAGAGAGGGGAGTTGACAAGTCTGTGGTTCACACATGAAACTGGTTGTCTTAACCAAATGTCCGTTTGACCTACCCAAAGTTTGTTGTCATGGAAAAATGCATCAAGCAGCTTGACAATGTAGCGGTGGTCACATTTAGCCAGGATGTCAATCTCAACGATGTAGTCCTCCAGCTCGTCCTCACTTTTCGTCTCAATCTGTTTGGCTGCAGCCAGAGCTCCTGTCTCTTTGTTTCTGGCCTGACAGACAGAGAAATAGAACAACATTAAATTCAACATGCATGAGTAATGCCAGGCCTGTTAGATGTATTCTTGCATTTTACTTCCCTTTCATTTAGGCTAAAACCCTTTCACAGCAAAAATAAATAAAAGGACATTTCTTTCTGTGCAACTAATCCTATGAAATTCAGAGTTTCACTTCTCCAAAGAAAGAATTTTGTATCAGACAGAAAATAATGAATCGTAGGGAGAGACACAGGGTGTGGCTGCATGATAAAAAGGACCTGCCTATGTTTTTTGTTATTTTCCACCTTTTAATCTGGCATATATCTAAATGAAACTGACAATATCAATCCACATACACCCATCCAATGATTCAAAACCCATCCATACACCCATCCAAAAGCAAAATTCCAAGTTTGCCTCAAAGATCAGTTTATTATTCTTCTTGCATCAGTCTGCCGGCCGGACCACTCTTCCTCAGTTGTAGCAGAAGGGAATCCGAAACATTAAGAAAGGCAGGACACCAATTAAAATGTTGATCAACTAACATTTAGACACAAAACAGGCAATGAAACTCCACACCCTTCCTGGACAACTGGGGGAAAGTAGTAACCACAAATAACAAGTCAGTGTCAGTGTGGCTAAACTAAGACGCACACAAAGACACAGATGTACTACTAAGGCTGAGTAATGAAGGGAAGCAAACATAAACATGAGTAGATTTTTCAGTACTTCTCTGGAAAGCATCAAAACACCCAAACCATGGTGTGACTCAGAGTGAAGCACAAAGCGCCAAATACGTGATATCCATCCTTGTGTAACAGACAGAATAGTGTGAATACTGAGTGATGGGATTTTGTGGGTCAACATGACAAATGTGCGCCTGCAGACAAAACCACGAGATCAGTGCCGCAATTGAGAGAGAGCACGGCTGGAGACAACCCGAGACTTAAAATAGAGTTGAAAAACAGAGGTAAATGGTGGTGAGGTGATCCATGCTGCACATTGTTCGAAAAACCTCAAACACTATTAGATCAAATGATAAAAAAAAAAATACTTTACATTTTTCACAGACAAAGAGCTAGAAACACCTGAAGCATAACGCAACAGGTTTCCCGTGATCTAGAGGAACATGTGTGGTTGGTGCATGAGAACATTTTGTCAGGACACTGCTATGTCATAGTGATAAGAGTATTTCTGTGTGCACGTAAGTGTGCACATGTCCACCCAGTGACCTGTAGAAACACGACAGACTAAACAGCCTGGTGGAGTCTGAATGTGATCCACCCTCCGTGCTTTAGAGCGGTTGTGGGAAAACATCTGAATAAACAGGACAAGCTTACAGCAAAACACACTCACTTTAACTCATCTCAGTTCTCCACAGATGTGTGTATATGTGTGAGTTAGCGTTTGGCAAACAGAGCTCCGGAGAAGCCGAACTGCCCCCCATCAGGGCAACCCACAGTGTGAGTCAACAGGACTTCTCCTACCATCAAACCATCAGTCTGTTAGTTAACAAGCCACGGCAGTAAACACAGAGACACCAGACACTTTCACTCCTCTGCTAACATCTCGGCTCTCTGCTGTTTGCTTCCCTCCTGCACCAACACTGTCAGCCTCCACAAACTGGGATCTGAAAAGTTCTATATGTTCTTTGATATGTGGCACCAGTTTGAACCAGAAAATCAGTTTAAATACCTTGAAATGTATGAAACGTTTCAGTGGGAGACATTTCATGTCATTGTATCAGACATGCACACAATGTAGACTACAATTCATTAAAGAATGGGTAACACAGAGCAACATACAAAACCCACAGTATAGCTGAACCATTGAAAGTTTTTATCTTGTCCCTAGCCATCCTGTTGCAGAAAAGAGACAATAAAAAAAGTATGCAAACCTACAGACACAACAAAAGAGATAATAATCTCCAGCTGTACAGCAGCAAACAGGATACCATTAGCAACTTTATCAGAAGGCAAAATTTGTGAATGCATATTTCAGCTCACAACACACTTTTGGTGACAGAGTTAGTGTTAGGGTCATGATTTCCTCCTCTGAACAAGTAGGAGTATTGTAATGTTGCATCTGGGGGTTAGATCACCATATTTTACAGCTCAACACTGGTCTCACAGAAAAGATATGACAGAGATAGGAATGTCTGCCACCACGTCAAAAAGAGGCAAGCTGATTTGTCAGGTTTGTCAGGTTTACCTATATGTGAGAAGTGACAGGATGTGACCAAACTTTTGGTCATGCTGAAATTAGGGTGGTGCAAGTCTGAAATTCAGTGTGTTTCTACTGTGGCCAACCCCCTGACCCAACTTCACAAGGGTACACACACACACACCCCTCAGTGGTAACACGGCTGAGGAATGCACCTCTGGCCATCAGATTGTCAGGGGTTGAGTGGACAAAGAAGGTAGACCGAGAGAAGTGAGCCTCATGCATTCACGTCAATGAGGGTCCTCGAATATAGTATACAAACATGCATGTTTGTTTATGTGTGTGCACCTTACCAACTGTATACAGTCCACAGAGAGGAAATGACACTGAAACACTTCATTGTGTTTCATGTGGGAGCCTAACTTAAAACAAGGTAGCGTAACATCAATGCGCAAGTACGTGTAGATGTTTATGCAAGAGAGATGACGGTATAATTGCAGGAGTAGGCATCATCTCTTTTAATGCTCTTTAATCCTGACAGGCTTCAAAAGACCAGCGCCAGCCTCTCCCATCTGAAACAAATTCCTGTCTGATTGATTGACTGACTGACTGACGTCTTTATTTACAATCTGTTGTGTCAGATTAGCGGCATTTAAGGTTCACTTCAATACTCTGTAATTGTTGTTGTTTGTTTAGAGTCTGTTGCCAACCTTCCTTCCCCTCCTGATATAGTATCCCCACTGTTCAAGCGCCTATTGCATCTTGTAGCAGCCATTTCTGAACAAGCAAAAGTCGCAAAAGAACACTAGATAGGGATTGAGGAGGATGCATCTTTACAGCCATTATAGAAGTAGTAAAATATTAAGTTTTCTTTTATTTGAACATGATATCTCATACAACAACAGCTTTCAACAAGACATGGGAGGGATATTGTGTTTTTTTGTACTTTTAACATGCTAGAATGCTATGATATTACTGCCACACAACATGTCTAAGTAAAGCGAGAATTGAGCTTTCCTGGAGACAGATGTAAACGTCTCTGTGAACCTACACACAGAAGGGTGTTACAGGTAAGCGTAGGTTGCAGAGGAACTAGCACACCCCTGCAAAATGTCACACATTGTGAGGACCTGCGAGTCAAGCAAGTTGACTGGTTCATTCCACTACATCAATTTGTCAGAAGTTTAAAATTGAGACAAAAAAAAGTAATAAAAAAAGTATAAATAAAAATAAGAGTATAAAATAAAGTCGCCTACATGCAGCCCAGAGAAGCATAACTCCCAACTTTAGAGGGATTACACAATTGGCCCAGGAGGCATCTACATCATTCGATTTGTTTACATGCGACAAAACAAGTCGACAAGAAAACAAAAGATACAAAAAATTTTAAAAAACAGAGACGCCGGGAGTCAGAGTTCTACAGAAAACACTGTAAATGATTACATAATAACAGTTCACAACCACAGGACTGGAGAAGCAGGGATACAGTTAACTACATAGTGTAGCTTCTGCAGCCATCCCAGGAGAAAACAACACTTCACTGCTTCTCTCTCTTCCTCCAGAGCAGAACAACAATCTTTGGCTTTGTTTGGGTCTGGTTTCCATGGAGATCAGAAGGACTTGTTTCTGCTCCGTCTTGCAGCTCTGCTCACTAGATGCCTGCCTGGCCGTTTTCCTGTTCATTAGTGACTTGGCTTTCATGTAGGTTAAGTGCAAAAGGGATTTACCGAGAGGACCCAACCTGGCAGAAAAGCTGACACACTCACACATTCTCTTCCACGGTTTGAACAAATTGTGTAAAAAAGGACAAAAAGGTGCCAATACACATTTCAAGCAACTGCAGATGTTTCATTTCTAATGTTTTGAAATGTACTTTCTTTAGGAAATGACTGCACATGATATCTTGCTAGACAACATTTAATGAAATGCATGAAATTGTTCTTATGTAATTTATTTGTAGCTTTGGCTATTGTTGTTACACATTTATGCCAATAAAGCTGATTTGAATGTAAGCTTCCACATTGCAACAACATCCAAATAGGCACAATGGAAACACAAATTAAGATTATAGGCTAGTTCTAGTGCTTGCCAGTGCCTCCCAAATCCTGTCAGAACACAAAAGTTCCCAATTGACTGTACCAAAATAACAGTAGGATTCAATGATTTGTATGCAACATACTTCAACTTTTTGTTACGTGTTTATCTGTTTGTGGATGTTTTTAATCTGACCTCTCCAAACCTCCTGCTTCATCAGTCACTGTCTGGCCACAATGTTCATCTATTGTCTCCCTCACCAAATTTGTCTGTCATCCCCCGCTTGTACATCTCTCCTCATCTGTCATGTATATTTATCCATCTGTTTTCACTAACTGTCTGTCTGAAGGCCGCAGTCCATGATCGAGAAGCACACCGGCTGCTGCTGCTGCTCGAATCGAGAAAAGCTTTAGAAAAAAGGCAAAGCTCTAAAAGTAGATGTTACTGAACCATGTGTTGGTGTACAAATACACTGTAATGTGCTGGTCGACAAAGTAAACACACACAAAAGCACATGCTCCCAGCCTTGTGTGTATCCATTTAGTATTCTCACACACACACTTTTATAAACAAATCAAGCTGGCAATAATACTGTTTAATAATGCGTGCGTGTTGACTAAGGCATTAATGATTTCTGTGGGAAAAAAGCCCACGGCTTAAGCCTAAAATTAACTTAAAATGTTGTATAAAAATCAACTTGTACCATAGCTTCTTATCATTATTCCTTACTTTTAAAACACATTTTTTGAAATCTTTGTCCATTTAGAAAGTAGGCTGAAAAGGATGAGGAATAATTAATGATAGCGTCAACACACCAGATGCCCTCCTGTAACCAACAACAGAGAACTTTCCCTGGGGTCAGTCACCTCCAGGTTGAATGAACATGCCACATGCTGATGTGTATTTTTGGCTTGTATTCTGTGTTCTAGTCTCTACAAAAACACACACATTATAGACCTTTGACCTCTCCCCTCCTCCCCCCCATCATAAACCTGGAAGCCGCCCCTCCTGAGAAGGCTCTCCCCATGTGTCTGTGAACAGGAATGTGGTTCTCAGCCACTCCATCATGACAGCAACTAATAAAACCTCACCTCTGACAGCAGACGCCTGTGGAAGTGATCATCTCTCATTCAGACGAACAAGGTGCACAAGCAAAGCATGTTAAACAGCTTCATCAAGGTTACTGATTTGTTTTAGAGTATCTTTAAGTCTTGCTCTATTACAGCTGTGTCCAAGAAGTGCCATCCTGTGTATCCTCAGACAACGTACACAGGAAATTAGGGGAAATTATTCAGTTTAGTATATTAAAAGGCAGCTATTTGTGTAGCTTTCTTTTGGTATCCATTCATCCATCCACAACTGCTTATCCGGGTTCGGGTCACAGGGGCAGCAGCTCCAGCAGAGGACCCCAAACCTCCCTGTCCTGAGCCACATTAACCAGCTATGATATGGGGATCCCGAGGCTTTGCAAGGCCAATGTTGAGATATAGACCGCGGTCGAAAATTCTTTTTTGCTTAGGAAGGTTCCTACTTGAGTGAAGTGACCCTGAAGTATTGAAGTGGCAGCCATGATAAGAGCTGGTCAAATTCTCCAAAAGCTAAGGAAAGGTGCTTCAACACTTCCTTTCTTATCTTCTTTAGCTTGGGGTACAGTGGACCATCCTTCACGAAAGAAAAAGAGATGATGCAGACATTGACGACAACATTAAAGTGAAGCATCATTCTCGAACTCAAACACTAAAATCTCTTGGCCACATTTAGCAAAATCCTCGAAATACATGACGGACAGGAATGCTCAGAAATTTTTTGTCTTGCCAGTCTTCAGTCTTTACTTCAGTCACAGAAGGCCTCAGTAAATGTAATGTATTATTTACATACAATAGATGAGATTCATTTTGATAAATATGGTGGCTGGGGCAGTGGATTGAGTGTTAGCAAGCATTCTAAATGTTAGAACAATTTCCATTATATAATTATTACTACATTTGGAGACTGGTACCCTATTTGCCTTTTTTGGTTCTTCGGTAATGAAGTAATATTTTCCTCCAAGTGGTCCACCTGTAGATGTTATTTAGCCTGCATTAAAAACACACAGTAAGAATGCATAGGTCAAAGATGTGATTTTTATAGCCCATCTTCAGAGCATTGTAGTTTCACCACTGCAGTATCATCTGCTGTCATTATTATTTTGCTAGATAATTTCAATTTATATAAATTGAGAAAATTAAATTTATGTTACTTACTTATATTAATTACTTGTAAACCAAACCTCTGCCCTTGCTAATAACAAAACAGGACTCATTTATTAGAAGAAGATGAGGACATTCTTCTACATTCTTTTACTTCAATGTTCATGCCTCAAAATTGTTTTACAAGACATGCCACTCAGTTTTAACTGACATCGCCTCCACACCGGTGGCAACTTAGCATGCATTCATGCATATGCCTGGGTGGTTAAACATGGATCTGGCAATATTCTTACGACAACATGGGGTTTACTCCAAAGTGACTGACAAAACCATGTTTTCTAAAAAGATATAAACTACAATATAAATTGGGCAGTTGTGAGAAGTAGATTTAAACTTGTTTTGACAATGCAATCACTATTAGGCTAATTCAATTTGTGCACAGACCTGTTCAACAGTCTGTTTTTGAGGCTAGGGCTGTGTCAGTGTGACCAAACTTAATAGTTTAGTCATTTTAAGAGAGACTGATCTTGATTTACATACAACCTACTCTGCAGGAAAGTGACTTAAATGCTACTGCAAGGCTGCAAAACTGGGACATACTTTTCACCACCCTATTTGAGTGGACATGAGAACTTTACACCAATTCTTATGGCTAAAGCCAACCTTAAAAAGTAATGCATTTATTTGTGGCTTTTGAATTTTAACTGAATGCTACTGCACCGAGTGAAGATCCAGTTGTTCCTGCTGTATAAGAAAAAAGCACCTAAACTGTCGATTGGCATGTTTTCTTCCGTCAACTCAGCAGCAAGATTCTTCCTCTCTTACACAACCCGCTGCCTGCATGAAAGCATGTCAATTATGCACTCACAGAATATAACTGGGTGTGGAGCCCCTAACAGAGCGACGTTCAAACATAACGGCCCAAAGATGGAGCAATGACTCTTTTCAGGATGTGAAAGTTTTGAGTAACATTGCAAGATGTCCCACATTCAAAACCTTGAAGTGAACAAAGTCGGAAGCACAAAGCAGGTCAGTGAGGCAGGAAATCATGACATACCACAGACAGAAAAAAAAGAACTCCTGTTTACTTCAATCATTCATACTCATGCCTTTCTTTATTTAAGCTCTTGCTTAATAAAGAATGAATCTTATGACAGTTGAGATACACTTCTTGAGGCTTACAGTACACAATAAGAGTAGTAACAGATTGAAGCTGTTACACACTCATGGTTAGAGCGTTGTGCTAAAACTAGGCTCAGTTAGGTATTGCAAGATGCCAGATTATTTGGTGGAACTCTAGAAATGATCTGAAATAACCTCAAGCAAATTGCAATGTAATTCAATCTTAAATTCATAAAAGTAGAGCAAATCTAAGAAAGAAAAGTAAGACATTACATACAAGTCTGTGAAAGAAAGCAGAGGTATATGGCTACTGTGTTAGGCTGCTTCTTGCTTTGATTTTAAGGTTTTCTGAGAATGGACTCCACAAGAATAAAAATATGTATCATAAATCCTCATGAACGTCTTCGACCTACCAGCAGTAGTCTATACTGGATGTAGGAACACAGAAATTGCTTTCTGTAAGTGCCAGTAACATCGTCATCAAGAGGATGAGGACTCCCCCCAGCATGCTGAGCCCACCCCAGCAGAGCTCTTATCAGTCACTTTGGGCCCAGCTGGTCCCTGAGATTAGACTTAGCTTCAGGAGCACTGACGACGGCCTCACCAAAGGCATTTCAACATACGTCTTTGTGGCACCGCCATGCTCTAAATTAAGACAACAGCATTTAACATATACCTTGTGGTTTTCCTTCACAAAGAGGATGTTGCAACCACTAATGACACCCAGTGTGTGTCTTTTTCACTTGACTAAAGGAGAATAATCATGTTTTATGTGATTTTTACATAAGCCTTTCGCTTGTTCCACCATCTGTCCTTGCAAGCCAGACCAGCGCAACACATTTCCTAATTTGTGCCATAAAGCAATCCAGTTGTCGTAGGACATCTGTCCTGATGGTAAATGTCTTCAGAGGCCCAAGAAACCAGGCCTGTTCTAAAATGACACATTATTGAAACAGTTTTATCGATTACATCCACAAGTCCATTCTGGCCTTGGCTGAAGGAAAATCTGACGCATTAGACCCAACTTGATTATACCCAACAGTCATGAAAAGTGACAAAAGATAACTCTGGTAAAAGAGGCACAGCCTACGCCCTTTAATCTGTTCAGCTCTCTGCTTAGAACCATGTTTCAAAAGTGGGTTTTCAATTGCAAACTGACTTCTCTTTTCACAACACCATGACTCTCACAGTTCACACCCTTCAACTCAAAAACAAAAAGAAATTGTGCACATCGAAGTGTTGTCCCGCTTTTGAGACTGTGTACAAAAGCTGTTGTTCATGAAGTGTTTGAATACATTGAAATTGTATTTAAACATCTTGATCAAGTATGTCGCTAACTATACAAACAATTCCTCTGTCACTTTCTTTTACATTACACAGACCAACTGGGATAAGAGGTACAGTGGTTTTCATCATACAGTGGGAATTTGGCAGAGCGTAACCTCACAGCGTGCGCGTGTCTATGGAGACACTCCACCAGCAGCAGCAGGGCAATGTGCTCAGCGGCACGTGGCCCATTAATTAGTGAGGGAAACCATACAATCCTCTGTTTCATGCTTCAGCTACAGCCACCCACCTTCACACACATGAAGACACTCTTTCAAACAAGTGCAAGCATGCGTAGACATGTGCATACAAAAAAAAAAGAATAAAAGACATCCTTTGAATCACTGGGTGGACAGGAAGTGAGACATTCTCCTGTCATGACTACAAGTATGAGTTGTTATGGGGAGAATGAAAGACAGTAATGTCTGGGGGGATTTTTAAGCATCACCGGAGTATTGTGGTATTATGTTGATTATGGGGTTTTGCACAACATGGTGCAACATTTGGAGCAGGGCCTTGCAAAATGAGCCGAATGGGCAAGCATGCAATTCAATCAAACTGCAATTTAAAACTTAAAGTCACACTTATTACACCTGAACAAAACAATGCATTGTTAAATACACTAACTTCAAATATTTCTGTTAACTTACCTCCACACTGATGGTGGACAAATGCAAATAAACATGTTAGACAATGTGATCATATCATGCAGTAAACCATGTGACCCTTTAAAAAAAACAATGCACAACAGATCAACTAAAGAACAGTTTCACATTCACTTTTAGAACCCTTAAGAGATACAACTAGGCAAAACTTTATAAAAAAGAGGTATGATAAAATAAACTCGATCAAATTGACCCAGTATCCCTCATCTGTAGCAGACTATCAGCAATAGAAAATTCCAATTGTGCCTACAGAGAAAGACTCTGGAAATACAACAGAATACATTTGATAACTGAGGAATCGTATTGCATTTTATGAGATCCTTCTTTCACACTGTTCCTGCGATATATAAACACACACAGCTTGATTTGTCCTTAACACTCCCCTTCAGCAACAAAGTGAGTTGTTATTCTCCCAATGGTGACATTAACCTTTAGAGAGTCAGTCTGACAGGAGCACTCTGTACTCTAAACCAACACTGTACAGTTAAAGAGGTCTGTGCTCAATCTCAAAGACAGGTGTTGGAAGCTAAAGAAGCTACCTGAGCAGGGGCCCTTGCGACGTGCATATGACAAGAATTTATCTTTTTATGAAGGGACGATCTGTATTGCTCTTCTGGTGCCTGTAAGACATCCAAGGCCAGCTTTTTTTGACTCCTGCCCCTAAAAGTCTGATAAGCAGCTGATTTCACTTGTGACGGAGATATCGAGCCTCCTCCCTGCTCTATATCAAAAGACTTTAACAACGGAAAACATGTGCAATTCACCACTTGAGGCCTCTCACTCCTACAGACGAGCAGATCATTCGGAGGTTCAGGAGCTGTGAGAGGAAGTTGTCCTCTGATGAAAGTCCCACATTTTCCTCTCTTGGTAATCATCTGCTCCCCACTCTGCCGCTTTCCCCTTTCTATCCTGACAGATGCAGGTGTGGAGCTGTCCTCCTCCAAACCACTCAGGAGAGGAAACCAAAGCCAAAGAGGCTTGGCATTTGTATAAGAAAGACTTAGAGGGGACATTTCAAAAAGCTTGCCAGTTATTGTGTATGCCCCCACACTGTAACACTGAACTTTTAAAAAAGGCATCTTTAAACTTAAAGCCCCTCGTGTTCAGTGAGTCCCTCAGCGTCTTAGAAGCAAACTGTAAGCATTGTTTGTTTTCATGCTACACCAGTTGCTTCACTTCTGTCTGTGTTGTTTTTATCTGTCAAAAGACTATCCACAGGATGCCTCGCATGCTCTCTCTGCTCACAAGACTCCATACAGGACAGCTTACATAATGTTTAATTCAGACCTCTGGCAACATAAGCGAGACATTAATCATTTTCTTTTCATTTTGTTGCAAAAAAAGTCACCATTCCCCAGAGACTCTGACATTTGACTGGGATAAACGGAGGACTCTGATTATGAACTTTCAAAATTCATCTTCCTGTGAACTGTACTCCTGTTGCCCCAGTGTTTGCATACTGTCCAGTAAAAGCAAAATACCTAAATAAGGTGGAGTCCTCTGAAAAGACTACATTTGCTGTTCAGCGCAGACCTCTGGTAAGGCATCACTTCTTCCACTGAGGCCCCCAATGTGTCAAAGACTTTCACTGTGCTCTGCAGGGCAGCGCAGACACATAGCGCCTGTGCCATGCTACACAGAGGGGGCTGACCAGCTAACAGATCCAGATTAAATAACTCCTGAGCCAAAAGTAGTGCTGCTGCTCAGGTTTGAGAGGAAACGGACAGAACTAACGAAGAGTGCGTTCCCTGTCACTGTGCCTGTTTCACACTAGATTCGCAGAATGCGAGTGAGGGAGTCGGGTGGGTGATTGAAGATGTTTCTAAAACTCACAAGAAAAATCACAAGGAGTGACTGAGTCTTTTTTCTGTACTTCAGTAAAACTATGATTTAAGAGAATTAGAGAAAACAAGTTACTTCAACATGCCACTCATAAAATTAATAAAACTGAGGATGTTGCTCTCAGCAGAAGGACGTGAACTATTTTTGACTAACATGTATGCGATAAATCATTATTTTACAAGTTTTCATCCACTGGTCATGTTGCATAACCTTTCCACGATACTCAAAGCCGCAGTTCTGATGACTACCTTACCTTGTTCTTACAGTGAAACTCTGAAGCGACAGCATAGTTGAGGTATTAAGTCACAATCTCAGCAAGGCTGAGATGGTAAAGCATCCACAGGTGACTGGAAGAAGTTCACACCTTTTTTATTGGCTAAGGCTTAGGCTATATTCTAAGAAAGAGATCTATGAACTTCAATGTAAACTCAATCATACTAAAGGAAACTGAAGTATGATGTATTTAATCATGGAGAAGCAAAAATAGCTAGCAATCTTTATGGGAGAAAATAAGATTTAAAACAGTTTAAGTATTCAAGAAGCTTTTCTAACATTTAACAGTGTTACTGGACTTAACAGGTGGGCAACTTATCAATAAAGTTTGAGAGGATTAAGAACTATAAACAGGTTCATCACTGCACTAATGTGGTCAGTGTGCAGGTACCTCTGAGAACACACTCACCTTATAGACCTTCCCAAACGCACCGTCGCCCAGCTCGCCAATAATTTCCCATATGTCGTTTGGATCGATGTCCCGACGGACGTGCTCATACTGCTTTACTTTCTTTTTCATTTCAATAGTTGGCAGACGGAGTATTCTGCTGAATCTTGCGAGTGCCATTATTTACAGTGCGATAAAATTCAGCTAAAATAAAAAATAAAAAAGCAAGTGTCAAAAGGCTCTACACAGAGAGCGCAGAGGCGCTCGGCCAGATACTCGACCAGTTCACCAAACGTCACTTTCTGCGTCCAAGAGAAAAGAAAAATAGACTTGAGCTACTTCAAAGAAGTTGGTCAACTCCGTCCATGTCAACCCGGGTCTCTGAAGACTCTGCGGTCATAGTCTCCTTCACAAGCTGCGGTGAAGTGCTGGACGCGCGGTGACCACCTGCCGCTGGAAACACGATGGAGTAGCCGTCTGCCAGCCTGCCAGGGCAACTTGTTGCTTCTAACTGTTCGAAAACGCCCCACCTTGCTACTCAACAACCCTCCCACTGCCGTCATGGAAATGTAGTTTCTTTGAAAGAGTAAGTCATCGTCACTGTTGCGGTGATGAGGTACAAGGACTTCATGTCCGGGTTGGTGCTGGGCGTGTCCTCTGGCTGGCTCCCACAGCCCACACAGCTGTGCCATTAACCAAACTACTCCACTTCTTGGAGCGCTGTAAGCTGCAGTTGTGAATGTATTGTGAACCTAATTTACTTGTTTGTTTGTTTAACCTACTGCATCACTATAATGTTTAGTGCTATATAACGTAAGTTTTTTTAACAGCACAAGTGAGACTAAGACTCAGTGATATATCATAACGGTTTAGTTTACTGAACACCTTAATTGCGTTAATTAGTAAGTTTTAAAATCAGAATTTATCTGCGATCTTCTCTTCTCTACATGATGGCTCAACTAACCTGCTTGTCACCTTCACAGGCAGTACTGAAGCGCCCTCTAGTGGCACACTCAGCACAGTCGTTTCTCAATGTGAGAAAGCTACAGATGAATTAAATAATATTTTATAAAGCATTAAGTTACCATGCAAAAATAACAAACATTCTGTGTTTCCGGCATCTCAGATGTGATGCTGTGTGGCTTTCATGTTTTATATCATTTTAAATTGAATGTGTTTGGGTGTTAGAAGAAAACAATCAATTTAAAGACATCACCATGGGATCTGGGAAAACAGTCATGTTTTTATACTATATTCATTGTTTCCCGTTAATAAAGGATTAAATAGCACAGATAACTATAGGAATATAGGGTGTATGATTTATCCTCTTTCCTTTAGTGTAGGTTTGTGCTCTATGCTGCTTTGACCTTTTACAGTAATTTTTTATCTTATGTTTTTCTAAACTTCAGAATGAAACTCTTTAACCTTCATTTATTATCTCATTTTCAATAATGAATTTCTCTCTATGGAATTCTATGGAAAGATTAGCCAAACAATTAACTGCTGAATTAGCAATTACAGACAGGAAGATTGGCAGCAGTGCGGCGATGTCATGCTTTGCTTGCTCATCAGTACAGCAATAAGCTGTGGGTTGAAAGACGGAATTTGGCATGTTGTGTTTCAACAGCAGCTTTACTGTTTCAACATATGCATCAGGATATATTCATCAATTTTACCATATATGTTTATCTTAATTGTTTCTAACTTCATGCAAAACCAACCATTTTGTTAAACATTCTCTAATGGCACTTACTATTGTTGATACATTGTGAAAGAGATTTCATCACAACTCCTGTAAATTTCCACAGGTCTCTACTAATCTCCTCACACTAATGACTTGTCAACGTTGTAATTGTGTGTATACTTTGAGTACATACTTTGTACAGTTCCTATGACTACAAACCTCTCTAAATCAATTAAGCTCCAGCATGTTAACTTGAAGCCCTTTCTCTCCCTCTAAAATCCCTGTTGGTTTTAAGTAATTTTCATCCTTTCACACACCAATAAATACTGGATAATGATGATTTAGAAATACTCAGAAATGCCCAACAATAGACCTTATGCCACAGAAGACATTTTGGCATTTCACTGTAGGAAAAGCACTGGTGTAAACAATAAAATGAATAATGGCTGAACTCCATTTAGTTGCTTCAGCTTCCTACTGTCCACAGTGGCCTATTGTCATACTGACTTACTGAGACAGTTGAACACAAGGCAAAGTCAAAATGTTTGGTGTTAAAAAGGCTCTCTTTACTGATTTGTCAATATGTGACAGGGTATAATTAACCTGGAGTCACTTTGATATCATTGGAGGGGTAACCAGAACAAGTACTATAAATACAATTTTTTATTAGAATACATGAGATGCATGTTGTGCTTATTGTCATTAAACAAGAATAACAAAAGGCATTTTAATAAAGTTTACCTGAAATATTTCCTGTCAGATTCTGTATGAAAGATGTGATAATTAGTGGTACTAATAAACCCATATTATAGTCAAAAAGCAGATTAGTACAGTATGTTTATTTAACAGAGTTACACAACCAGAGTTACCATAGATATAAACTTCAGCCATGTGTCTTTCAGTCACTGCAGACACTTGGAGAATGTTACACTGATGGACTGTATTGCTGTCTCTCCCCTCTCCTTTGAGAGCCTGTAAGCAGTAATACAGTCATGTTGGGTAGGTTAGCGCTCCAGTGCTGCACAGTCATAGATCGTGAACACCAGGTCCTATAAAAAAAAGAAAAGTGAAATAGATGTTTGTGATTGAATGAAATCATTATCAGGATTCACATTTATATGCAGCTCAATCCCGTGAGCTTTTATGTTAAATACAGTGTTATAGGGATTGAAACTGCAGGTACAAATAAAAATCCCAAACAGAAAATCACCCATGTGACATGTGTACACTCACAATCTGTTTACTGTTTTTCCACTCTATAATTGACCTTAATCAACCATTTTTCTGTTATTGAAGCTCTAAAATGACCAAAACAAAAGTGGATTAACTCTAACCCTTTGTCGAGACATCATGGCCTGGTCTGCGCAGACATGTCATGTCAATCTGTTATAGGAAACCAGCCACAGACCCAGCTGTGCCTGACTTCATAGTTCAGGTGAGCAGGATCAAACATCCACTGAGAACTGAATGTTTTTTTGGTAATCCATTATAAACCCTGTTTAATCCTGTGAAATGACCTACTGGCAGTCAGTTTGAAAGCATCTCATCAGTGTTAGTCTGTTTTCCCTTTTCTGTGACATGTTGGGCTGCAGTGACTTCGGGCTCAGCGGATATAGTGCAGATAAATATGAATTATTATTACGCAACTCTTTCATTTCAAGAATTCATAATGGCAAGTTAGTTGTAGACATTGTGTACAGCAGACTAAGTCAGCTTTAGTGCTGAATTACAACTGTATTTTTCTGGTTAACATGCCAATAAATGATCTGTAGCTCAACTATTTACGAGTGAAAACAACTTGGAATGATCTTAAAGAAAGTTCACTGTTACATCTTGGACGAGGTTAATGTACTGTACAGCTGGACAGGTAGTCTATGAATCAGTTTAGCTACATATCTCAATACAAATGTTTGCGATTATCACACAAAAGGCCAATTTCCATAAACCTCTGTCATAATAACTGGCTATGGCCATGGCAGTTAACACCTCTTATTAACTACAACTCACTAGCTGCACAGATAATGCAAAAATGGTGATAATAGGGATTTTACATCAGAATATCAGATAGTCATGACATCACACATCACACACTAAAAAATTGTGATTTATTTTGTTAAAAATGGTAAAAAATAGTGACTTTTTCTTTAACCCTGTATGAGCGATCTACTTACATGAAAACAAATTAACTATTTTTGACCTCTCGATTCTTACAGTGAAATTGCACGTACAAAATTTCAAGGATTGATTATGTTGCTGGACTTCCAGACTGATTTGAAGATAGCGAGATGACATATTTTTAATTTGTCACTTACATTCTGTGGCATGCATTGTACTCGGATAGTAGTT
Source organism: Lepomis macrochirus (assembly GCA_024633595.2). Classification (NCBI taxonomy): domain Eukaryota; kingdom Metazoa; phylum Chordata; class Actinopteri; order Centrarchiformes; family Centrarchidae; genus Lepomis; species Lepomis macrochirus. The sequence continues at coordinate 12,075,467 of JALXJV020000021.1, read as the reverse complement.
ATTTTATAAAGGACTACAAGGACTGAAAAGACAACAGTCTAATCTAACAAATACAAGTGTATTTAATCTACATATTTGTGTAACATTACATAGTGTTAAGTCTTTGTGAAATTTCTACATAATGCTGCTGTAGTGTCCCCCAGATTGAGCTGTGGGTGTCACAAAGTTAAGTGGACCAAAACAGTAAAACTTCTACTAACAGTGCTACTACAACTATGGCTTATTTATTCACGGAAAAGAATGTCACTTTTTCAAAAATGTTATATTCCACTAAAAGTACAGGTAAGGTACAAAAAAATCTTTCTGTGAAAACTGATTTAAAGTACATGTAGGTTTGTTTTTTAATAAAGTAATATTTAACAAATCTTTTTTTAGACATTGGTACTTTCCCATACACAAATGAGGCAATGCATATGAGGCCTTTAAGCTCCACAGTCATTGCAACAAAAGTAGAGCCCAAATGAGAAAAGTTAAATACTGGTACTTTCTATCAGATGTTTCACTGCAAGTCACCTTATGTCCCACAACATTTAATTCTACTATTCTACAATTCTACAATTGCTTAATTACACAATTACTGTAGATGCATCTTCATGGAGCTATTTGAGTCTCATTGTGTTGAACTTATTCAGACTGTTTGTCTTGTCTTACCCCATGACATTTTTCTGACATGATGATGAAGAGCTGTCTCAGAGTGACACCCAGCTTCCTCACTTCTCTGGTGTATGCGCACCGGCGCTCACGCAGGCCTTCCACCAGGGAGATGTAGGTCCTCATTTTATACATCACGCAAGCATTCTGGAGGCATGAGTAGTAGCAATTAGTGTCCTCGCCGTGTGATTTACAGCTGAGGTTTTCATTCAAAATACCACAGATGTTAGTGTAGAAATGTTTGGGGCAGCCAAATAGTTCAAAACAGAGTGTGAAATAAACATCGAAAAGAAGTACCAATCAGAAAATATATTGTCTTAAGTACAGTTTTTATGTTATCTTAAAATTTCACTTAGGTTGCCTTTCAAATATTTCAGTCTAGTAAGATTTACAATAAATAGGTTTTTGTTATGGGGAATTTGAAGTTACACTTACATGGACATCAAGGTAGAGAGGTGGCATGTGTTGCATGCAGAAGCTCTGGATGAAAATACAACAGGAACCATTAAGTTTTAAAATGCAACTTTGTCAGGATAGTCTAACGTAGCTTTGATTCCCATAAACTCGTACTCACAGGAGTCTCACATTACTAAATAAAGCCAACTAAAAATGTGTTCACATTTACACTGCTATGTTTTGATTTGATGAATTATACTAAATGAATGTATTTATTCTTGCCTGTAACTAACTAAACTTAATGAATTAAATAGCTATTATCTCCACTATGGTCCTTAGTACAATACATAAAAAGCACTAAACACAGAACAAGCAGGCCATTCAAAAATATGAACTAAACACAATCTTAGAGGTAAATCTAATGTATATAAAAAAAATCTATGAGTGACTGCAGCTGACTTACAGTTTCAGGATCCCTCTTTAAATCTGCAGCCCACTGGGTGAGCTCTCGTGCCATGATCAGTACCTTAGTGTAGCATGTTGGTGGGTAGAAAGGGTAGCTCAGTACCAGCGGCGCCAAAGACAAAACAAACAACAAGTGGTTAAAGATTGCCATGACTCCCTGACACCTACTGCACTAACAGAACCTTTGTTTGTTTGTGTCACCCATGCACACATGCAGCCACGTATGCATGTGGACAGATTTTAGCACGCCCACTGTTTACTCCAAAATAATTATGCAACTGTAGTAGTGGAATGACAGGAATCACCCCATTGTGTCAGATAAACCAGTACTGATCTTTATGGAAGAGTGAAAGCAAAGTCGAGAGGACAGCACACTGGAATTTTTGTCAAAAAGTTTTAATATTGAGAAGAAATAAATGAGTAATTTGCCTTAGAGCAGCTCAGGAAGGGAGGAATATTCAGTACAGTATTAACATAAAAAATACATAAAATATCACAAGTAAAAGTACTCATTATGCAGAATGGACCATTTCAAAATACTGTATATTATATTACTGGATCATAATCACTGATGCATTGATATGTACACCACTTTAATGTGGCAGCTGCTAAAGTGGGGCTAATTTAAAATACTTTACTGCTGGGTAGCTTGTACATTTCTGCCCAGGGATCAATAAAGTTTTACCTTAACCCATGAAAATACATAATTTCTTTGTTGAATACATTTAGTGTTATTAATCTGAATTTGCAAAGAAACGCGTAACTAAAGTTTGCAAATAAATTTAGTGGAGTAAAAAGTAAATTATTTGAATTCTTGGGAGCAGAATTCTAGCAATATAGAAAATGGGAAAACTCAAAATTTAAATTAAAAACAGGATGTAGGAGAACATGTTCTATGTTACTTTTTACCTCTAAAAGACTTCTTTTCATATATGGTACAAAACAAAGGTGCATTCTGCAAGTTGACCTATAAAACACGACAGTGGCTTTAAATGCCAAAACTTCAAGATCCCAACTCAGTATATATTGTAGCACCTTTGGAATTTTTAATATATTATATTTTTTATATTCTTCTGCAGGTCATTTGTTGCTTTGTGCATTTTAATTTAATGCACAGTGAGTTAACATTGAAATGTGCTATATAAATAAAACTGTGCAAGGTGTACTGTTATTTATTCAATCTCTGAAGAAGTAAAAGTTCTCTTTATCTTAATATTACCAAGCAGCTGAACACAACTGAGTATTCTGAACACTTAGCAATTATTTGTGTAAAATAATTTCAGTAGTAAAACTACATATATTTCCTGCAAAAAGAAAAAACTCAAGTATGAAACATGCCTGTTAAAACGTGTACATTTTCAAAAGAAAAGCTTTATTAACTTGTACTCTGATATATGTTTGCCATAATTCAACATGTTTGCAGTGGGGAGGGGTGGTGTTTAACTTCTGATACTTGGACTGGAATACAGTAAATTGTAAATTCTATTCCCAAGACCCTTCCTTTATTGATACTAGCTGCTGTCCTATCAGGTTATGTCCTTTTTATCCACTAGATGGGGCTAATCTCAGCTTACATCTTCTTGAGCATTCTTGAAGTCTAGCGTCCTTAAGCATCAAGTTCTCCAAATACTTTCATTCCTTAATTAAAACCTGAATGTGATATAACTAGGACTTATGTATGACCGATTTTCCATACACCCAAAAAAAAATACATCACAAAACGCAAAACTAGGACAACACTGGGACACGCTGATGCCTCCTGCTTGTTAAGTAGCTTTACTCTGTCTCTGTCCAGGTGTGATATGGCACTGTCATCACTCATCTCATCTAGACGAGCAGCACACTCACTGATGCTGCCAAACACACAGTAGGACATTGGCCTGCTTTTGAGTTATGCTAGTCACCTCTCATAGTGTGCATTGAGAGTTGGAGGTCTGTCTCCTCCCTCTGTAAGAAGATGGATGGGCCACACTGAGTGTGTCTTGGCATGACAGAGAGGCACAAAGAGGAAGAAAATGTGCAGTGTGTGCTGTAAGCATATCTCTCGTCCCGCAGTCGCCCCACACTGCCATTCTCCTCTCGACCTTGGCCTGTTCAATTAACAGGGGACACGGGTGACCGTGCTGTCCTTAAAATGGACGGATCTGTCTTACAGTTGGTAGTTAATGGATAGCAATCAATGTAAATCTGCCCAAAAGAAAACTATTTCCAATGCAGCAAACACATATTGTGGTTTTAAAGCCCTAGATATTTATTGCATGTAAAGCTGCCATGCATAATGTGAAAGCACTTCTTTCAGCTTTATAGGGGAACTTAATCTTGCTTCCCTAGGTACTTCAGATACTTATTCACTGGGTTGTCTAGTCAACCATTATCCTCTATTGCAAGCCAGTGAGAGGTGAGTGCCTTGCTCAACAGGACCTTAGATGGTAAGGTGAGTGATGTAAGTCATTCAACCCACCCACATATTTTCAGCTTTTCCAGACATTTGATCAAAATTTAGAATACTGACTATGGAAATGTGGGGAATAACACACACTCCACATGTGTGATCTATACAGTGCATGTAAGAATATTAAAGGGATGGTATGTTAATGCCCTAGGAGATAAAAAAGACATACCATAAAGCATGAACACCACACCAGGGAGATATTAAATGAAAAGATCCGCATTAGCTCTTTGTTATAATACTAGACACACACGTGTTCTGTGGAACTCAGATACTAATATGGTTGGACATTGATAAAAAGACAAACTCTTCTTAATTTTAGGCAATACCCGAAAAGAAAAACACTGCAGGGGCTACAGAGTGACTCTGCATTGCTTAACTGACTACAGTTAACTTGTAAGTATGTAAGGCACACTCCCCTCTCTGTGGGCTAATATTTCTAAAATATAATATTCTAGTAAAGATTTAAAGTGTAGTCTATATGGTATCTATGTGAAAATGCATTAGGGAGTATAGATTTTGGCTGAGTGAGTGCTAACAACAGGGACCGCTCAGCACCACCGCTACAGCAGATCAGCATGTGAAACGTGCCTATCCAGACGCACGGTGGTGTCCAGCGCATTACACAGGCGGCGATGTGGAGGTCAGTCGCTCATCAGTGCAACGCGCTGAGCAGTTTCCCCTCGTAAACACCCGTGTCTGTTCCGTTTGTCCTCCAGTAACAAGGGATTTCGCATTGCACTCAGTCGGCGCATCCCGCAAGTCACGTTGCGCTGTGCGGTTCCATTTTTCGGGTGGCAGGTGTCCCGGTGCGTCATCGTCCGAACACCGGACAGGGGATGCTTTGAGGTGCACTGTTGCTCCCCTGACGCTTCACATCTCTGCAGCAAACCGGGCTGGAAATGGTCCCATGTTCAACTAACCGGCGCCGCTCAGAGGTAGGTGCCCACAGCCACAGCTACCCTGCATGGATGCAGGAGGGTACTTTCTATTCAACGCATTTCTCCCATTTGATCAGATAAGGGCTCCGGGCACAATGTCCTCTGCGGGCCAGGGGGCTCAGCAATGCGGCTTCCCACACTACTTTTTGAATATTTAATTTAACCCAAGAAAGGTATTCAGATATGCTGTGGTGGGCTTATCATGCAGTATGGGAATGACATTCATGAAAGGGTTTCCCCTAGCGGATTTAATGTTGCGACGATGACTTGAAGTTTGCCTCTTTAAATGCATCTCATAACTCAGTACAGTAATTCATTCGGCTTTCATATTTCATTATGGGGCACTCTCTGAATTTAAAAGGATACATCAGCGAACCGCAGCTGTGATGTGAATATTGTAGCATCATGGGAAATTCTAATGTCATTAAAAACTTTCTTTCTGACACTCCCGAGGATATTACAGGAATATTATAGCATAAGATGCACACATGTACACGATGTACTAAAACACGTACATTTCAATAGCATTACATTTAATGAGTTCATAGGCAGCAGGGTTTCAGAGTTTGTTTGTTTTTTTTCTAGTGGAACAAAACGTAGTTACTCATGAAATCTCATGTCCTGAAGAGGGCAGCATGAGGGATTCCATTTACAGTCCACAACACCAGCAAACTATAAATCAAAAGCCTCCAATGTTGTGCTCTTAATGGGAAAACTGATCATACCATTCATCACCCATGCACTGCCAAATGGGCTCCTTGGGGATGACTTTCTGATTAAAACGTAAAAATTGAATAATGAATAAATGACAGATGGAAGAAAGAAGGACAGGATGAAGAAGGAAGGAGACCTGCACTTATGTAAAAATAGGAATTAAAGTCATTTCCTCCCCCTGTTCTCTAATCAAACTGATTTCTAATCAAGTCCTTGACATTGTGCTATCCTGCTGCCACTGCAAGTTTCCAAGCTTTTTTTTATTCTTTTAGTATCTTTTCTTAGAAAGTGATGTGTCGATCTTTCCATTGATCATTAGATGCTGTCTACTTTTTCTTTTTCACCCCCCCTTCCCTCCCTCTCTCTGTCCTTCCTTCCCTCACTCTGCTGGTGGTGTCATGTTTTCCTGCCTCCCCTCACAGGTAAGACTCTCAGTCAACAGAGGGTCACAGCCACAAACACATCACCCACCCTCCTCCTGAAGAGACGCGAGTCATCCGCCTGCCTGTGTTCGTCTCAACAACAGTGAAGACAGACAGGAAACTTACACTGTGGTGGTCAGCCTGTGTGTATGTGTGTGTGTGTGTGTGTGTGTGTGTTTCAGCGAGTCAGTGCCTTTAGTGTTTCCCCAAGCTCTCGACTCCCCAAGCTCTCGACTGTGTGTGTGTGCAATGATGTGTGGTTCTGTCAAGGTGGGGAATTAAGAGGAAGACCTGTCAGTGAAACCGAGTCAGCTGCTGCGTATGTGTGTGTCAGGGCTGAGCAGTCCAGCACGTGAGATTAAGCGTGTGTGTGTGTGTGTGTGTGTGCGAGGGGCTAGTGTTGACCAGGCTATGAGTGCATCTCAGAGGGAGAGGTGGTTCGATGCTGAGTTGAGCTAAAGGAGCAGAACAGGAGAATCTGTAAGAGGAACAGCCATGGGGCTCGGACAGTCCAGCAAGGCTCCGGTCACCGATGACACAGACGATGGTGAGTAAAGAAAAATCCTTATTTGACTTTCTTCTCTTTTTGTTTCTCTACTTTCGTGGCTCAAATCTAGTAAAGATAATCGGGGATGGTGGGTGAAACAACACGCGAAATGGCATGAAAGTTGTGAGCAGGATTCATCACCTTTGATTGCCTTATGCCAGGGAGTTCCGTCTTTTCTGCAGCCTTATCAGAGTGTTCCCATATTCCTTTGTGATCTGAGTAAATAACACAATGTGAATTTATTGATCTGAGTCAGTTCCTTTAAATCAATTCCACTCTGGCTGCACCCCGGGGGCTTCAAATAAGTCAGTTTTACATGATTCAGGAGTGTACAGAGAAGTGAAGTGGCTTTCCCAGGTTTTTCCTACTGTAGAGGAAATTGTTTTGTTTTTTGCCTGTGTATCTGGAATCTGAAAAATTTGTTTTATATCATAAAGTTGCAAACAGTAATTTCTGTTTTCAATTTAACCCATTCAACCTGTTAATATTCCCTTAAATACCACTAGAATTGTCTTTTATTTGTTTGTCTGGTAAAATAGGTATTTCATTATTGTGTGACAAACCAACATTATTTTTTCACTCTGTTTCAAATGACTGCATCGTACCCTAATGAAATCGATATCTGTGGCTTTTCACTGGAGGTAACCTCTATCAAAGAGGAAATCATTATTCATGGTTAACCTTGCTGCTTAGTCATCTAGTGTGTTGTTCTGGAAATGTCATAACTGAGTGTCTCTGAACTCTGAGTTAATGAAACAGCGCACCTTTCTGACTTCCCTCTCACAAAAACAGCGTGGGCGATTGCACGGAGGGCAGGGGAATAATAAACACAGAGACACACCGTTTTGATTTGAAAAAGCCCCGCTCACTGGAAACAAAGTAATCCCCTTGCTGATGAAACTCATGTCAGGCACCGGCAGGATTCTCCGTTTGAGGTTGGAGGAAGCAGAGGGGTCGCTGCATGTTGAGTATACATCATGCAAAGTGAGTTTTAACTTTACACTTCAGGAATGCTGAAGTTCGTTTAAAGGTAGTATAAGGCACAGAGGTGGAATTCATGTTTGTTTGTTAATTCCACAGTGAACATTAATACATGCTGACATTTAAAAAATATGTTATCACTGTACGGAAATACTCCAAGGTTGGCTAATGTAATGTAATGTTTAAATGTAGTTTGTGTCAAAGTTATAAATAACATTTTTTACCAGTTTAAAAATTGGTCATGAGCCCCTATTTTTGAAGTTAAGACAGTGGTTGCACAGCATAGCACCACCATCAGGCCAGGTTTGCAAAAATGTGTCACTCTCAAATAATTACACACTGAATATTTAAACTGCCTGTTCAGCATGGCCTTCTCCAGAGAGCAGCTTCACAAAATACAAATGAGTCTGATATTGTGATGCACCTAATCATTTACCTCACAATCATTCACAATCAACTTCTCTTGTACACTTGTAGCTACACTTGATATTTTTATACATTACTATTACTTTATGCCATCTCTATTGTAAATGCATGTTTTTAAAAAAGGCAAATTAACTTATAGTGATAATACAACCTAGAAATTAATAATTTACATCAAAAGCAGCAGCAAAAACTTAATAATATAATAATTATCTTGTAATCTTGGTGAATGTTAAAACTACATTTCTCCATGAAAATGAATTTATCTGCAGAATAATGTACATTGCTGGCATCAGTGCAGTGACAGATGCATATTTTGTTGTTCATACTCAACTCATATTAGTTGACTTGACCTATGTCTGCATGAAGGTGAACTCTGTCAAGACATGTTTATCTCCTCTGAGGATGATATGAGTACCACGTGTTGCCAAGTACGTTTTCCACTTTGTGTAACCAGGAGTCCCTTGTTAATGGACAGGTCCTGTTTACTGCTGATCATACATTCACATTGCAGTGGCACATGGACCCATGGGTTCTGTTTCAGTTGTCAGAGCAACTGCTTGAGCACTGATGTTTCCATGTTGGTGAGTCCTTAAGTGATTTACAGGCTTCTGTGTCAGAGGCGAGGGGAAGAGAGAGGCGGGATTGAGGGGAAAAGAGAGGAGGAAACAGAGTTAGACAGTACATTCATGATGAGCTGGTTATTTTTTGTCATTTACTTTTCCATGAAGAAAAAACCTAAACAAAAGCTAAATGCCTAAATCTCTTCTTCTTTGTCCTACACAACAAAAAGCTGCATCACAGCAAAAACCTGGGTCACGTTCACCAACAAAACATAGCAAAATGTTTATTTAAACGGAAATGAGGGTGCGTTGAACAGCCCTGTTGTGTTACGGAAGGGCAATGCGCTGCCTTTTCAATATGGTTGGGTTTATATAGGCTACATGTCGCTGCTGATTGGGTGACATCTCTGACACACCCACCAAATGAGAGAAAACATACCTCGAATGCCATTGCAATCCTTATCTAATTGTTTCAAGGAAACGTGTTGTGTAACTCAGAACCCAAATATTGCAAACCATTTTCAGATTGAAAGTGACCCTGGTCAGGAGGGAGACAGACACATCTTGGTGTGTCTAATGAGTCTCAGCTGGTTAACCTCTGTTTAATTCCCTCCTGCTTACTGTGACACTTCAATTTATGACACTGTAAGAACTCCCTAGCATCATATCATCATATTGCAATGTTTTGATATACCATTGAAGTCTGGTGACGTAGTACGAAGAGCATGAAAAGTCCATGGTAAGACACAGGTCTTTCACCCGGGAGCCCGGTTTTTCGTTCCCTATGTGAAAAAAAATTGTCAGTGTATACTTCTTTTTAACTTGAATGCTATTTAAACACAGACCACAATCTTTTCCTAAACCTAACCAAGTTTTGGTACGTAGACCTAACCAAACTGTAAAAGTTTCACAACGTTAGCCATGTTCATTATTGCTATCATGACAATGAAGGACACCTGACTGTGATGAAATATTTCTCAGCACAGTTTATTTTGGAAGGCTAACCAGATGTTGAATATTATTGTCATTGTTACTTTGCCAATGGACCCTGCATGTGCTAAACTGATGCTAGAGGAGTACCTGCAGCGTCATAGTTTGAGGGCCACTAATCAAGCTGCCGTATTTGAAGAGCTGGGAGTGAGAAGGTGTTTATTTTGATGCAGACAAACTCACAAGTTATTGGCCCTTCATTAATATATTTTTCACTTTCTCAATGACACACTGTGCCCTGTTTCTAAAGATATATCTCTTCAGTTGAAGTGATTGTGCTTTGGGCTGAGTGCAACAGACTGGGGAGGGAAGTTGCAAAGTATTATGAGACTAACACATTGTTGGATTCGTTCTTTTGATGGGACTTGTTAGAAAAATATAGAATAACACCAGCCCCACACTTCAAAATTAGTAACGAGAGGGTCAGAGTTGACATAAGGTTTAAGAAGACTTCTTAACTTTTCTTCCACACAAACCCTGACCAGCTTTCCAAATGCATTTATTGTCCACGTAAAAATTTGTAACTGGCTGTCTAAAACACGAATCTGAGTAGCCATGAGGATCTGCTTAGTGTTAATTCTGTCACTTGCACATGTCCACTATGTGGACATCTCTGCAGAGATGCACCTGTACCCCGAGAAGTATGAGTACAAGGAGCACCACTTGCACCCATTTTTAGGTATATGAAAGCATTTAGTGTGGCTGGAGGGCCAAAACAGCAAAACAGAGAGCATTTTCAGTTGTTGCTGGCTTAGTGTAGACAGATATGCAAACGACTTCTGACAGACCAGACAGAGAAAGAAAGGCACAGACCCACATTACTGTACAGTCATACAGAGAGCGTGAGAAACTGTGTGAGACTCAAACTGAACAAGCGTGATTACTTCAATCCAAACCAATTAGCATGTGTCAGTCAAATTCCGATTGACTAGCAGATGAGCTCCTCGGTCACATGGTTTACCCCGTTAGTTTAAGTCATGGACAGCCTGTCAATGTGTCAATTCCACTTGTACAGATTTCAATCATTACACACTCTGTTACTCATGTGTCCATCATTTAATACAGCACATTAAACCATTTAAAGTTCTGCTGGTAAAATATGACAGTCTCCATCTCACTCCCTCTCTCTCTGAGTCTGCTTTCTCTCTCTCTCTCCCTTTGTATGCTTCTCTCGAAATCTTTGCGATCACAGAGCTCTGCCCTCTCATCCACGACCACAGCTGTCTCCCATCAGAGTAAAATCTCCAAGTAGCTCAGCAGGAAAATGACCATGTTTATCTGGAGTATGTCTGTGTGTATGTTAAGTTTATACAATATCATCTGTACGTCTGTGCATGTGTGTGTACGTGTGTGTGTGTGTGTGTGTGTATTATAAATGCAGGCCTCATATGGTCCCAATCAGAATAGGCTGTGTAAACACTCCAACACAGATAGTCTGAGAGGAGGAAGTGCCAGTGATACGTGACTAACAGAGCATAACATTAACTGTCACATCCAATAGATCCAGCGACTGCAGGCTGGATGAGTGTGTGTGTGTGTGTGTGCGCACCCTGTACTGTTGCAAGAGAAGCAGGTAATGTTTTAAGTCAGCACTTTATGTCCAATATATTTTTGAGAAAGATTGTGAATGAACTGTGAGTTTAAGTGTGTGTATCTGCGTGTGTGTTTGTGCATGGTCAGATGAATGTAAAGAGTGGGCAGCAGCTGCTCCATCGTACTGGTTGTCATGGCAGCATGAAACAAACAGCCCCATCCGGTTCCAATTGGCGATAAATGTTGCTGATAGATGGTGGGGAGTGAGATAGGACGTTAAGCTCTGGTTTAGTTTATGTGTGTGTGTGTGTGTGTGTGTGTGTGTGTGTGTGTGAAACACAGACAAAGTGAGACCATGACTGTGTCCGAAATCCCTTCTCATTCACTACTCCCTACCCCCTATGTAGGGTGTTGTATGTAGAGCACTATATAGGGAGCTCATTCGCATTATTAAAACAACACTTTAGGACACTACCCAGATCGTCATTTTGGCACCGTTAATTACATCATTGCCGTCGGACAATCAGTTTTTTCTATCTGCGCAGTGCATGATGGTATATATGGCTTGGTTGGTGACCATTGGTTGTACACTACTTTTCAAAATGCATTCTGGGATACATTGAGTGGATTATATAGGGTATAATAATTATCACTATACATTCGGACAGCACTACAAAATGGCAAGCGCACTATATAGCCCACTACACAGTGAGTAGTGGGTGATTTCAGACAGCCCATGTTTCATAAGTGTGCAGGTAATGATGAGAATGATGCAAAGTAACTGCAGCTAAAAAGGTCTTTTGTTTGGTGGAAAGACATGTGACGATCATAAGCATATTTATCCTGAAGCTTCTTTCAATTCTCTGCTATATGATGTCAGTGACCTGTGGTTGCCCTGGAGACCCCCCATCTGCTTCAGCTTAACTGTGTGCATTGTTCAAATGAGCTCCAAGCAAACCTCATAGTGAACCAACTGTAATTGCACTGACAGTTGAAACTGACTGAATTACCTTGTTTTCCTTTGAAAATGGCTGAAGTTTCATTTGATTTCTGCAGAAGTTTTTATCTACCTGTAACACATTTTCATAGTGTGCATATCTCCCTCTTTATTAGCTAGCATGTACTGTACAGTTTAAAGCTGATTTTTGACATTTAAAGCTGAAAGCCATATCTTCAAATGTTTAAATTACAGCAAAAGTAACTAGTGTTGACATTGTAAACATTGTTGTTTCACTGTGTTTTACAATACTGTAATTTTCAGGTTTACATTTCTTTATTTTATCTATAAATTAACTCCCTCTTTTCTGTGTCACAGTAAATTTCGACCACTTCCAGATCCTGAGGGCAATAGGAAAAGGAAGCTTCGGCAAAGTAAGTCCATATTTGCCAAAGTGTTTTCTTTTTAGACTCAAAATAAAGACGCTCCCATGTGACTCAGGTATGAGTTTATTTGGAAAATGTGTTCTAGTATGTTTCAGCTTCATGATACATTCATTTAGTATCCTATGCAAAACAACAACAACATATGAAAGACATACTAACACTACAGCACTGCCACTGACACACAAACTAACACACATTCAAAGAGGACAGTAGTGTCAGGAGACCAATTAAAAAAGGGCAATGCAAAACCTTAATAACATAACAAAAATACATCCTGTTTTACAGAATACATGCAAATATCACTCGGCAATCCTAGGCCTGCCACTACTGATTAGTTTAATTAGTGATTAATTTGTTTTGCTTCTCTAAATTATTTTCTTGATCTGTAAAATGTCAGAAAATCGTGAAAATGTCCAATCACATATTCTTAAAGCCAGAGGTGATATCATTACATTTCTCTTTTTGTTACACAAACACTTAGAATCATAATTGTTCCTTGTAATACATAAAAAATAGCACCAACTCCTCACAATGTAGAAGCTGGAAGCAGGCAGAGTTAAGCATTTCTGCTCAAAAAATGAAAAAAATAGCTGCTAATTATTCTTCTGTCAATTGACTTATCTTCGCAGCTCTACATGATCCGCTTTGATTTCCTAAAAGAGGCATGTGCACATTAGGCACAACATGTTGTTACGCATAATATACCATGTCCTATCACTGTCAGTACAATATTCTGCTGTAATTTACTCATGACAGACCAGCAGCTCCACAGTACAAATCTGAGGTGATAGCAGCCATGTTTCTTCTTGCTGTTAAGCCATATAGAACAGAGCACTCCACATCAGCACTTACAGTACATGTTAAGCACATATAGCGACGCACATGCATACTCCCAACACAGACTCCACAAAGCATCGACCAGATAAGCAGTCTAATCACAGTAGATGGCAAGCTGTTCAATGGGAGGAGTGATGAGATCAGGCTTTGGCTGATTAACTGTGCCAGCTGGTCCACAGATCACTCTCTTAGATAGCAGTAATCACTAGTTTATTGATGCTTGTAGCCCAGACAAGCTCGACTACAAATAAATATGGGCATTACACCGCTGCATATTCAAAATAGTGTCTATTCTCAGAAACATTGTTAGAAGGGGGTAATCAAGTACAGTTTGACATATACACGCAGTGACAGCTACTCAGAGTGCAGCAGGTATTCTGAATTTTGCTGCATCGAATCAGAGTCATGCTATTTATCTCTACTGTTGCAAGTACACTGACTGGTGTTTCTTGCAATTTTGAAAGAAAAATTTTGAAATGTCTTCGTTCCCTACTGACATGCATCAGCTATGCCAATGAATTGCTTACATGATTTTTCACAACTCTAAAATGGAAAACATGCTGGTATAAAAAAATTGAACTGCTTAAGAGAGGATTAAATTCATGATCACAGAGATTAAAGAGAAATCCTGACACATTTCATGTATCCATGTGTCCCAAGAAACAACGGTTTAGACAAACTTGGATGAAGGATGGAAAACATGCTACGGTATTGCAAGATTTTGCAAAAGTACTCCGGTTTTAAAGGTGTCAGACAGAATGTCTATTATTTTATGAAATCTGGTGAAACGATAGATCTCACAAATTTTTTGTATTAAAAGTATTTCTATCTTTCATGCTGAATGACTAACCAATGATAAAAATGGGCAAAACATGGAGGAATGATGCATCTCATTACTCTGTGGCTACATTTTCAAAATGATATAATTTTGCAAAGGGGGAATGGCAACGTTTGTCATGTTTTAATTTTGGCGATGGTGAGAAGCATATTATCATTTTGTATGGATGTTAGCTGTTTAGAGTTTGCAGAAAAAAATATGAGTCACTTTTAACGGCCTTGAAAGTACTGAAGCATTCGGTGGAGATACACAAGCAGAAACAGAACTATTCAGAGCGTTATGACCACAGCAGTGATGAAATTTACCCTTATGTGATCTTCTCAGGTCTGCATTGTACAGAAGAAGGACACCAAGAAGATGTACGCCATGAAGTACATGAATAAGCTCAAGTGTGTGGAGAGGAACGAAGTGAGGAATGTCTTGAAAGAGCTGCAGATCATGCAGAACCTCGAACACCCTTTCCTGGTCAACTTCTGGTAAGCCATCGTGCGAATACATATTAGAATGAGTGGTTGTGTGCCTTTGTTGATTTCCACTTCAGCAGGTCATCTCCACAAAAGCTTTTTGACACTGGGTGTTACCATCAGCCATAGCAGCTATTTGACTGATTCTGTAGCGCACTCTGTGTCACCCATTTGATTTTAACTGTGATCCATGCATTAAATCAGTGAATGCACAAATACACAGAGAGACATATCACCTATTAAAGGCTCTGGATTAAGTCTGCACATGTAGGCAAGAGGTGTTTTCCACTGAAGAACACCCTCAAGCCTCCATCCACGTCATGTGAAACTGCTAAAAGGAAATTGTAGTTTGCTCACTGATCTAAGCTCAACTTTGATAGTCACGACCCCCCAACTGAAGCCTTTTCTTTGCCTCACCGCATTTGGCGGTTGAGGAAGTCCTTTCCTCAACAAGCCCATTCAAAGTCTAGTGTGCTAATTTAAGATGACTCATCAGGTAATTTTCAGAAACCCATTCATCATAATTTGAAAGCCCGAGCTTTTTGAGCACCAGGAATCGTACTTTTGAGATGCCTGATAAGTATGGCTTGTTAACTTTCCGTCTGAAAGGCGTCATTAATTCTTGATCAGCACTCCCGCACTGCAACGTGTGAGAGGAAGCCACCCTGGTTTTCTGTCAAGCAGACAGGCTGAGAGGAGGATTCAAAGATGATGAATGACTCCCACAGTCATGTAGTCCAGTTTTGCTCTTTGAGATCAGGCAGTTCCTTAAAAAAAGGTGATCAATTAAATTGTAGTCTGTCCCCATCTGCCCTTTGTCCTCTGTCCTACTACACTATCCTCTCTTTACCTACTTTCTCATTTTATTTTCCATATCTTTCTGAAAGCTACTCCAGCAGAGTCAATAGCTGTCTCTTAATTACTAATTTGAGGAAAATAAAACTAAATCCTTCCACAGTGGGAATGAATCGGAAGAGACTAAAGCACAGTAAAAAGAAGAGAGAATAGGAAAGGCGCAGGAAAAGTGAGAATATCCACAGAGCAGAGAGGGAATGAGAACAAAAACAACTGAGGAGGTAGACAGAGGAATAGACAGAAGTGCAGTGTAAAGACTCATCAGACAAACAATGCCAGCGCTTGCTTTCTTGCTTGATTGCATGCTGTGTTGGGCAAAAAAAAAAAAAGGTTGGAAGTTAATGCATTTGGCATCGTGAACCCCCCTGGGTGGGGGTGATTTCCTCTAGAGATGTGCTTGGGTCAGCGCTGTGCCCACTCTCTCTCTCTCTGTCTCTCTCACTATGTTGAGTTGGCGTAAGTTATGATTGTCCTGAGGTAAGCACTCAAGGTCAGAGATGGGGAGGGATTACCTGCAGGCATATGAACCACACTGAGCCAGCTGCATGCAGAAAACCAGGCATTATTTTTCTTCTGTCCACTGTCCTGTTCTCTCAACTTCCTCCTCTGTTGTCTTTTTATCCACCTCTTCTTCTCTCACCTTATACTCTTTTTCTTCCTCATCTTCTCTTACTTTCCTCCTTCACCACCTGCTTCACTTCATTTTTCTCTCCTCTTACTGTCACTGTGCTGCTACTGGGCATGACCTCAGGTGTCTGTCTGTGCACTGTGTGCAGCCAAGTAACAATGCACTTGGAAGACCGGACCAAGTTATTTTTCGTGCAAACTATTAAGTATAATATGGTATAGTGAATTTGAAGAATCTTAACCACTGTTCATTAAATGTGTTGTACTGTTCAGCATTGATGTGCCAGCACTGGAAGGGCATCCCATTGTGCCTGTGCTGCATGTGTAAGGGGAGCCCACATTGGCAATGCAATTGCTTAAACTCTAATGCCAGAGATACACTAGGAGGGACAGGGAGAGGACTGGCGACCAGCACCAGATGCTGCTCTCTATTCAGCTTTCAGTATTGCTCCCTCTTGACGTTGATTTGTCACAAATGTCACAGAGGAAGTGTTTCTCGCAACTACCTGCTTGTTGTTTAGTGTTTTTGCTGTGATGGATGGAGGCTGTGTAATGTGTTCTCTGTGAGCAGCGCCTTTGTTTAAAGGTGTCAAGCAGAAAGGGAACAGTAGTGCAATAATATTTAATAGTGCTGCAAAAATGCAAAATTTTTTGATTTAGTTTAATATTCTAGGGATGCCAGTTGGTGAACTGGTTCCATCTTAGACGGAGTAGTTTCAATTGTATGCATTTTTATACTTTTAACAAATAGATTGTAGAATAATCATCTGTGGACTATGGAAGCCCATTTCCGCCAGTAAAATAAAAAATAAAATGAAAACTTAGCCTGGAGAAAAAAATAAAATATCAAATTAAGTCAAAATTATGAGATAAGTCAAAATTATGAGATACTAAGTCAAAATTATGAGATACTAAGTCAAAATTATGAGATACTAAGTCAAAATTATGAGATACTAAGTCATAATTATGAGATACTAAGTCAAAATTATGAGATACTAAGTCATGAGATACTAAGTCATAATTATGAGATACTTAGTCATAATTATGAGATAGTAAACACAACAGTCAAAGTAGCAGCTCTTTCAATTCTCATATTCAGTTGACTGACTACTAAGTGTTGTAGTATTAAAAGCAGGATATCACTGACATGTGAGGTGATTTTTGAGACACTACAGCCTTTAATAGTGTAGTTATTGAATATTAAAAATAGGCCTACCTAATATTAAGTATGCAAAAGTCTTTCTTCCCCCAAACTAAGTGTTGCAGTATAACCAGCAGTATATCATTAATGTGTAAGGTGATTTTTGGGGCACTACATTGTATAAGTGTGAAGTTATTGAATATCTCTGCAGAATATGTTTTCAGTGTTGCACTTTGTAGACAGTCCCTGCGCACTCGTCTCACAGCCGGCTGCACGTAGAGACCAATGTTATTTGTGCCGCTCGTAGGAAGACTCATTTATGTGAAATTTATATTCTTGTAGCTTGTTGTCTACTTAACTACGATAATAAAGAGGCGTTGTTTGTGTTTTAAACACGTTTTGCTTATGAGTTATTGATCCCGGAAGCTGGAATCTGGCTTTTTCCAACTTTACCATTATCTCGTAGGAGATCCTGATCTCGTAATTATGACATCTTTTCTCATAATTATGACATCTTATCTCATAATTATGACATCTTTTCTCGTAATTATGAAATCTTATCTCGTAATTATGACATATTTTCTCATAATTAGGAGATCCTGATCTCCTAATTATGAGATAAGGCTCCCAATTTTTTTTTTCTTTGGTGAATGCAATGAGCTTCCGTACTTTCTGTGTCAAACTGAATATGAGAATTGAAAGAGCTGCTACTTTGACTGTTGTGTTTACTATCTCATAATTATGACTTACTATCTCAAAATTATGACTTAGTATCTCATAATTATGACTTAGTATCTCATAATTTTGACTTAGTATCTCATAATTTTGACTTAGTATCTCATAATTATGACTTAGTATCTCATAATTATGACTTAGTATCTCATAATTATGACTTAGTATCTCATAATTTTGACTTAGTATCTCATAATTTTGACTTAGTATCTCATAATTTTGACTTAGTATCTCATAATTATGACTTAGTATCTCATAATTTTGACTTAGTATCTCATAATTATGACTTAGTATCTCATAATTTTGACTTAGTATCTCATAATTATGACTTAGTATCTCATAATTTTGACTTAATTTGATATTTATTTTTTTCTCCAGGCTAAGTTTTCATTTTATTTTTTATTTTACTGGCGGAAATGGGCTTCCATAGTGGACTGTTGTGAATCCCTCAGAGCTTTTTTCTTCTTGTTGCGGACAAAAGAATTCTATGCTAATCAGAACTTGGCAACAGAATAATAATGTTCACTGACAACTTTTCAATTTATGGTTAAGATTTCACTACTTCACAACTGCTTTGAACAAAGTCTGTAGGACACTTCATTCCATGACATCTCCCGTGTGTAACCTCTGTGACAAAAACTGCAATGATGTAACATGCTATTATAAAAAAAGCAATTGCGTAACCGCCAAAAGAAAAGAAGAAGCACATTAACAAAAGTCTGAAAAATTGGGGAATAAAAGGTTCACTTGCTTCAGGGAGTCCCTCTTTTGCTTAGTTATGTAATCGTACTAATGCATTTCATTTCTATGCAGAGCAAGACATCAGTCATTGTTATTCCCCATTCATGTGCATTTTTGCCTTACAAAACCAAGCAGAAATGGCATGATGTCTCACAACGGCAATGACTTTATCAAAAACACAGAACAAGAGAAGAATTCCTCCAAGCATCCTAACATAAAAGGTCTAGTACATGCGATATGTTTTATCGTACAGGCATTACAATCTGCTTAGCTATAGGGTACATTATGAATGGACGATCTAAAATGTCCTAAAATAATCTTAATTCCAGACTTCAATCTTACAAATAAGCAGTAGCAACCAGCAGCCAGTAGTTCCTTCAAACTTCGCTATACTTTTGTTTTTTATATGTTTTTTCTGGCTTTTTTGCCATAACACACGTTACCTCTGACATACAGTAAGACAGTCATTGGAAGATGAAGACAGGGGTTTTGGATTAAAGAGCAGCAGACCACGATCCACCCGGCCCAAACAACCACACCAGGCGCCACGGCGGGTGTAGTGATTGCTCAGAGGAGAGGAAAGAGAGCCAGGAGAGGAGCCATGCTGGCCCTGCTTGGACTTAATTCTGCTCCTAAAGGTCTGGTGAGAGACTGTTGTGCCCACATCGTTACAGAGACCTGCCCCATCAACATCCCAGATCTTCACACGGCAGGTGGTCCATGTTCTGAGCGCAAGACTCAGACGGCAAGATGAGAGGAAGTGAACTGTTTTTTACACCGATGATACTTGGTGCACAAACCCAGTCAAGATGGACTCTGTTTTCCAAATGTCAGACTGTTTCTTGTGAAGATGAAACTTTCATATTATCATCTGGTTGCTGCCGTTTACATTCACCCCAGATGCAAATTCAAAAAATGCACTGTGGAATGTTTGGTACAGTTATTTATATACATGTATACAAACATGTACATTGTTTTATTTCATTTTCTAAGTTACCATATTTTAATGTAGGCTTACACTTAATTATATGTTGTGTGTGTAGCACGAAGGAACTTCAAATTTCATTTTGTTATGCAGCCTTGAGCTGTATAATGACTAATAAACAACCTTGTCCCTTGGTTGTGTCTAAGGTACAAACTGTATCCTTGTGTATCTGCAAAATGGGCACTTCACATCCTCATTTTCCTTTAACACCGCAGGCGTTGTCGAACACTGGAAAGCAGCATGTCAGCATGTCAAGTATTTGGCCTGATGTCAAGGTGACCTGGTGAAATGGAAGATGATAGAATCAAGGGTGGTAAGCATAAAAAAACAACCCATCAAGTACTGTTACTAAGCCTAAATGTTACCTTGATGGAAGTAAACACGGAAGTGGAAAGGGCTATTTAAGTAAAATCAATGTGCTCACTTGCTAAATAACTTAAATAAGACTGACATCACTTCACCTGTTAACTATAAGTGGAGCTTTAGAGTCTATTTTACATTTGAGATCACTCCTTTCCAGTGTGCTTTTTGTAAGGGAAGTGTGTATGTATTTTTGCACGAAAGTATGCATCCATGCGTGCGTCCTCAGGGAGCATTAGGCACAGACTGATGGGAGCTGTCAGTCAAAGGAGGTGTTGGGAGATGGGGTGGGAGGAAGGTCGGAGGGCTGTCGGCATCGATACAACGTGTCACAGTCTGAGCGATTTGCCGGCTGTGACTGTTTCAGCAAGAGGGGCGTTGGTCAGGTGGTGTGTTGAAATGTGTGTGCAAGTATGTGTCAAGTATGGGTAGTATGTACATCTAATCACCGTAATTGCAACCTTGTGTTGAACAACAAAGTCTTGATTAGCCATTTTATTACTGAGATTCACTCATGGATTTCCCACTGTGGGCATTCAATAGATAGATGTTAATTAACAAAAATTACTCTACAGTTTATGTTGAGGGGGGTTTGGTTCATTTACTTCATAAAAGATGTTCAGGATATGGAAGATGAGTTACTGTGAGGGAAAAACAAGTCCTTTCCAAGGAGTCCAATATCGTTACATTTAATTAATGGGTACAAGTGATATTCTCATTTCAGAGAGGCTATATGTTTAGGAATATTGCCAATACTTCCATTACTTTTAAAGAAGGAAACTCAACACTTCTTTATTTATGCACTTACTGTAATGTAATTTTTTTTGCTGAATATTGCAGTTTGAAGACCTGTCTTGCTTGATTTAAGGGTCCCAATCTACCTAAAACTGATATATATCTAATACATTTACCTTCTGTAATATAAGTAGAAATTTTAAATTTGTGGCAGTTTTAGTGTTATTTAAATAAACCATGTGGTCTAAATGTCACAACTATTACCTTTGGGGGAGGAAAACCTTTTGTAAGGACATGTTACCATTAGCATCTGAGCTCTGGTGGTTTCTGGAGACTTCCATTACTGAAGTGGCCTGGGGTGCCTGTGCCTCTAAAAGCTCTATGCAGGATGCGATCCCATCAGACTGGCTGCCTGGAGGCCACCAAGAGGTCACATTGAATTGCGTGTGTGGCAAAGCAGATACAAACATTGAAAGAACAGACAGAATTAGATAGGCAGAGAGAGAGAGATAAAGAGCAACATCTAAAGGACAAGAGACAGAGAGAATGGACAAGAGTGAACCAGCAAGCTATAAAGAGAAACCAAATGCCAGCAAGGGCAATGACAAGTCTGCACTACTTCAACCTAATGTCCAAGTGCTAATCTGGAGTCAGCTGTTCTCTGCTCTGTACCAAAGAAAGCTGGTGGAGCTTAAAACAACAGCTGCTAATAGCCAGAAACGATCAAGTACCCCTGACTGCAGTGTGCAGATCGGGGCGGGGCTCAACGTGGGTCAATGTGGGCGGGGTCAAACGTGTACAATAGCATTGCAGCACAAAGGAGGCTAACCCTACCTGCTAGCACATCGGCCGTGAGGCCGATGTGCACAGCTGTAGGGTTAGTAGGTCGACAATGCATATATTTACTGACTTAGGTTTAGGCACTAACTAATGTCATGGTTGAGGTTAGGGAAATTGCCTCGGGGAGGCTGTCAACTCCTTAAATAAAAACATCGCTAGCTACCTAGCTAGTTAGCGACCGGAAGCACTGCTCGCGCATCCGGTCACCCGGGGGCGTCACATACACACGCTGCCGGGATGCGTCTCATCATACACACGTACCTGGGGCGTAAAGTATACACGCAAAATCGCCGTTGTAGACAGCTTTCCCAAAGCGTGTATATGTGAGCATGAAAAGCAAAAGCATGAGAACAGGCTGAATCAAGAGATCAGGGGGTGACATACGACATAATTTTTACTTAAAAATCGTAACACAATTGAAGCTCTTAACACAGACACCTTATTTAATTATTTAATTTAATTTGTTTTTTGACAGGGACAGTGCTCATTAATTAACAGCTGTACTGTAAATGACCCAGAGTTAGTTCAACAGGCTAATTTCCACGTTAATTAATTGGCTAATTTCCATCCATTTCCACGAACGTAAATCTCAAGTGAAGACGAGGGAGACGGGGCTTCTCGTGCTTCTTGGAAGGGCAGTGCTCGGTGTGGGCGGAGTCAAACGTTTGACCCCCGCCCACATTGACCCACGTTGAGCCCCGGCCCGATCTGCACACTGCAGTCAGGGGCTTCTCGAAACGATGCTGAAACGTGGCTAGGGTCATGAAACTTAATGTATATTGCTATTTATGAAGTAAAACCATGGCATACTCCGAAAATCTGGCCTGAAAAAAATATAAACACTGAAAAATTGTGTTTCTGTTCAGGCTAATCT
The DNA here is from genome assembly GCA_024633595.2 of Lepomis macrochirus. Taxonomy (NCBI): domain Eukaryota; kingdom Metazoa; phylum Chordata; class Actinopteri; order Centrarchiformes; family Centrarchidae; genus Lepomis; species Lepomis macrochirus. The sequence goes on along the minus strand of JALXJV020000021.1, from coordinate 12,052,980 downwards.
CATGCATGTCCATGTTTATTATTTATTTTTGATGCATGTGTATAATGCAGTTGTGCAAACTAGTATGCTACCACATGTTGTTGACTTGAGTGTTAATTGTTCACCGGGTAATACCTTGGATCACTCTCAGTTGCTCACCCGCGATGGCACTATTTTTCTACCTCAGTTTAAAAAAAAAATGTGTTACTTGGGAGGCAAACAATTTCAAATTAATATATTCAGTTACATTTTTAGCATAAAACGATCATCGCCAAAACACAGCATCAACATGAAAAATTGTCTTTTAAATCATATCAGTCACACGTGTATACAATACGTTGACATATTAATATTTACTTGGAAAGCCTTTGTGACCCAGTGCCTACCTGGACCAAACAACTTAATGAACACCATTTCTAATTCATTTTGACAGCAGTGTCAGCAGGCCAATGGAGACGTCATTCATATTCACCTTCTAAATGCGGTGTCACCTTTTCAGAGAGAGAGAGAGAGAGAGAGAGTACTTGTTCTTTTGAAATATGGCTTGTATTGTCATAGGAGAACAATATTGGTTGACTTTTTGTATCTGCAGGATACGAATTTCAACAATGTACTGTTTGCATGTATGAGTATGTGCATTATATCTGGTACTTTTTAAAACTTAAAATAAAAATAAAATAGCTGTCATCATATCTGAAGAATAAAAAGGTGGCTGGCTCATACAACAGGCTGCTGGACGGCAGTGACTATATATGGGTACACAAATGTGTGTGTGTGTGTGTGTACATTACAGTAATCACAGTGTACTGTATGTGCCTGTGCGCTGTGTATAACCATGCCAGGCTGTCGACCCTCTTTATGGCGGCTTTGTTCCTGAGCAACCATGTGAGAGATTGCTGTGAGTCAGTCCATCTTGTTTGCTTGCGAAACAGAACAACTTCCCCCCCGACAATGATGGCAAAGCCCTTTTAGTTTTTAGCACTGTGGCTTTCTGATGAAAAGACTTGTGGGGACAGAAAACATGGAAACCTCAGCCAAGCATGAGAGCTGGTTTTCTACTCGATTAAACTGGTTTAGTGGAGGACTCATGTGTACTATCGATTGACTTGATGGACTTGCTGTTCCTCCTTAAATGCAGCCCAACCATGTATTCAGTAGTTATATACATACAGTATATAACTACTGAAAACACGAATAAAGTAATAATATGTTGCAATTTAATATTAACATGTATTTTGTCTTTTTCTGTCAACAAATATTTTACTAACTACTAACTACTTTACAAAAAAACTGTCCATTTTATCAAGTAATCAGATAAGAAATACTTTTGCTTGGTGCCGCTGGTACCAAAATCAGCTGTGTAACTCATAACTGTAATGTTACAATCCAAACCCATGGACTAACCATTTGGACAAAAATAACAACAAACACACATATACAAATAAAATACACAAATACAGTTACAGCTACGAATAGTGCCTTACCTTTGCTAGCCTAATCTCAACTAACAATCATGATTTATGTTAAATGCTAACATTAGCTTGTTTCAGGTCCACTCCATACACTTGATGCGTAGACTGGATGCTTTTCTTCTCAGATGCATTGTCGTCATACTGTTTTGCTAGGCTAGTTCCATTTTACAGTATATAGTTATATGGAGTAAACAAACAAAATTCTTTGATTTTTTTTATTTATTAGTATTGTTGCTTTTTAGTAATCAAGTTAGTTGAGTTTCTTGATGAATCGCTTCAGCCCTAGCTCAGAACACCTGTGAGCATTTGTCACATGACTGAATGATTTTGGAAAATAATCTAATTGCGATTTTTTAAGGCAATATTGTGATTGCGATTTAATATGCGATTTTTTAAACTCTTTACCTTCTGTATTCAAAATGGACAAACAGTAATGGTGTATGCACAAAATAAGTTAGAACTACACTGTTCTTTCTTTTGTTATGATGCATTAGGTAGAATTCTTATTATGAGCAATGGTGGAGAAGATGTATCAAATTATAATAATATGAGAAAGATAATTTGAGTAAAGTCATGGCATTAAATAATATATAATATCATCAGGTAGGCCTACTGACCACAAGAAAAACTAACTCACCACATGTGTTATACAGTGGGAGCTCAATACAAAACCCACAGTTCAACTACCAATTAATGAGTCCTTATCAGTTCAAATCTCTTAGTCCATCTTTCTGTATCCCAGTAAGCAAACAAAAAAATACTGAGTTTGAGATTCAATTCAAAAGTTGGCCAACGAAAATAAAACCAAGTGACGCCTCTCCTGTTTAATAGACAAGCTTAGTAAGGAGAGTCCCCCTCCTCCCCCGCAGCTTCCGATGCTGGTCAGCAGCGCACAGACTGTAACAGACTGGGCCTTTCGGACTTTTGCGTTTAGCTTGAAGCCGCGTTTCATAGATATTTCCTGAGCTGACTGGTGGCTGTGTGTGGGACGCAGGCGCCGATCGCCACAATACGCTTACCTCACTACACAGTCTTTCTGTTGTGCATTTTTCCTGTCGTCAAAGTGGTGGATGGCCCGACGATTTCACCCACGTTACCCGCGGGTAGCGGCTGATACTTTCATTCCCTGTGTGACACTAAAGCTTCTGTCAAGCTTAAGGCCGTTGTAGCACAAGAAGGCAAGGTACTGCGTAACGTGCAGACGAAACAGACTGCTTTCCGCTTGGATGTCATGTGACATAACCCTAATCTCGTTTTATTACATCGCGATAATATCGCAAATGCAATTTGCAAGCCCTACACATGATAGGGGAGAGCCGGGACGAATGAAACGCGGGACGAATGAAACACAGCGATTTTCTCAGAGACCATACAAGTCTGAAATGCCAAACTACATCAGCACATACAGTCCATAGTAATTAACAGAACAGGGAAAAATCAGGTGGATCCGTTACAATTTCACGGAGTTATGTGAAAGAAGCTTCACTCAAGCGATATTTTTTTTTGAATGACGAGTTGTGTTTATTTTTCCATGTGTCATCGTCATGATCACATGAAACATTAGTTAGTACTTTAACACATCCTGAAGTTTTAAATGTCAAAGTTTTACAGTTTAGAAGATGGTGAAGTTTAAACGTCAAGAGTCACTGTCGGGACGATTGAAACAGGTGTTTCATTCGTCCCGACACGCAGCCATTCTACGTTTATTTAGATACGGCGGGAGGGGGTGCAGAGTCCACCAGGCTACAGGCTGGACCACCAGGATGCTCACAGCCAAATAACAGGGTTTTCTTCCCAGTAGACCAAGAAAACAGGCTGCAGATGAGCATAAAAAGTGCAGCCGATATCTGATCCAAGTGCATTAGCTGTTAGATTTTGCAGTTAGCTAGCTAAGCCATATTTATACTATTTTTTATTAAGAAAAAGGACTTAATGAGTTTGCAATTACGTATTAAGAAAGTTAGTGTCCAGCTTTCTAAATAAAAACAAGAATAACTTAAACTATTTAAATGTATATCGTCGTGTTTCATTCGTCCCTCCCCTGTGTCTCATCCGTCCCGCACAGTAGGGACGAATGAAACAATGCGCACCTTACGTTCAAAGTGAAATTATACTGAAGTCGTTTTACATTTTAACAAGATAACACCTGGTACTGATAGAACACATGTGTGAGTTGTTGATGACAACAACAAATGATTTCTGTCTGCAACGTTGTGTTTTAAAATGACGTGTATGTGAAAAGTGTTTCATTCGTCCCGGCTCTCCCCTATTACCAAAATTACAACAAACAAATATGATGATTATCACATCAAAAGAAAGTTTGGTAGACAGAAAGTTTAGAGTTTTAACACATTAAATAGGAAGAAACTGAAGGTAAAGATCAGGGATGTCGGCATAAAGTTTTTTTTTGTTAAAAGCGAATGCTAACAATGAACTTAATAATACTGGACAAATCAAGATAGGTAATTAATCATGAATTGATGTCTCGTTGTACACATTAAACTATAGCAATTAAATTACTGCTGTATTCAGCTATATTTTCCAGGAAGAAAACAGTGTTTGTCCGCCGAGAAAAAGAGCAATTAAAGTCCAGCTTGTGTCTCCTAAATGTTTGTGACGGCAGCCTCCTGGATTCTTTACCACCTTTACTGCCTCTGCTTTGTTAGAGGTAAACTGATGTCTATGTGAGAGACAAAGAGACTTTTAGAGACGATTAATAGACCGAGGGAAATGGAGTCCATCCAGCAAACACAGATTGACTGAGCTCACACTTTAAACCAGTAAAAAGCTTGTTTTTCTTGTCTTGGTTTATAGTCATGAATATTTCACACGCGTTCCAATGTACACATTTTTGCACGATGAATCTTGCTATTGCCCCAAATGATTGTGTTTATTGTATCCACGTTTTTCCCCACGACAACATTTTCAAAAACACTCTCTCTAAAGGCCATACAAGTATTTTAAAATCAAAAGTTATTTCCACCCTAAAGTGAAATCATGTCTCTCTGACTTCGTAGAGAAACACCAGCGTTTCAGAATTTGTTGGTGATTAGTCCGTCACGTCCAAGCATGTACACAGAACCAGAGCAGGAGCACTGTGGATAGTTGTGGAGGAATGTTTTGACCATTTATGAATTCAGAAGTCATATTGGTCCCAAAAAATACAAATCCTGTATCAAAGTAGAGCACTGATTTGATATTTAAGAGAATGTGATGTTAATACGAGGCTGATCTGCGCTTCCTCTCTCCGTGCCAGACACAAGTGTCATATCATCTTCCACCACACACTCTCTCTCTCATGGACACACACACACACACTCACACACACATACACACACGCACACGCACACGCACACAGATTTACTCTATTGCCTCATTTATCTCTCATTTGCATCTAATGGCAGCAGCTGGAACTTTTTTTTCATTTTCAAGCCTTTGTAGACTACCTTCTCCTCAAAATTTGTAGGTTTTAAGTAATTTTGTCTGCTTATTCATATTGCTCCAGCTGCCATTTTACTTTAAAAACATGCAGCATTGATAGGATATAAACATTTAACACTTAGAACAGGGATCTGTCTTTTTGATCACGTAAAGAAAACGTTGCTGTATTTGAGTTTTGCTATATATATATGCTATTTCAAAAACTTTTTTAGCGCATCTCACAATGACTGATGGATTTATCTTTATTTCAGTCCTTTAAGTAAAAATAAATAATAGGAGTAGTCTGCAGCCATAACTTCTTAAACCTAATTAAAAAGTTGGAAAATTGGACACGCTTCTCAGTCCGGAAAATAAGTAATGTTAGTTATGCACATACATACTGTATATATACAGACATGTCTATAATATACATGCATACACTCACATACACAACGGCTTGCATGTGTGCAAATCATGTGATACGTGATACGTGATTTGTGCAATGCTATAATGAATCAGTTCATTTCTTTTCTAGTGTTTGTAATTTCATAACCTTAGCCTTTGTAAGTTCTGTCTGGCCTTTGGATTTGTGTGGAACATTAACTGAGCACTACAGATTACATTACTGTAAATATGCTCTGAACAAAACAAGAAGTATCATCATCCCATTTCGCTTTCCCATCCTTTGGCACACACATACACACACACATACACACACACACACACACACACACACACACACACACACACACACACACATAAACTTTACCAGAAACTTTGGAGAACCTCAGTGTACGCAGGCGTGGCTAAGTCATTGCTGCTTGTCTGAATGATTGATAGCAATGCAGCTGGTCCCATCCATCCAGCTGCACTGTATTATACAGTTTAAGTGGGAAGGGCTGGCCTCTTCTCATCCCCCCCAACCCCTAAAACTGAGATTAATTAGTTGAAACTATGTGCGTGTGTGTGTTTGAGATTGTGCATCTGTGTGTTTAGGATAGAATGCCTCATTGAAATTCAAGATGCCGTGTTTATTTTTTGCCACTTCAAGTTGTTTTATAATAATGCGTGTTAATATTTATTGATGCATGCGTGTTTGAACTGAAACATGAGGAGGAAGAAGGACTGTAGAGTGCGTGTGTGGATCTTCGTGTGTGCACCACTTTGTGACTTTGGCAAATGTGTGTGCATTTTCAGGACGGGCATCTAACAGATAGTCTTTCCACACTCTAAGGCCATTGGCAATCAGATGTTAAGTGGTCTCAGCATTATCTGAGCCTTAGGAGATGGTTTTGAGTCAGCTCAATCAATCCCCATCCATCCAGTGCAGAAAAGCACCACCTCCAGCTTATTGGAGAAGGGCCCTGAGGAAGGGAGTTCACCAACGTGGCAAAAAACTACCCTCGGTCATTGAGCATGTTTGAGTTTGAGCCAAGATGACGGCCCTTTCAGAAAAGTATCTGCCAGTAGAAACCCCATTTGGACTAGTCTACATGGAAACGCGTGTGAAATTGTAGCATTTTTATTTCATCTCAGGAACATGCTGAAAGACTTGAGAGGGGCAGTGTAGTTCTCCAATTTTATGGGAGATCTAAACTTGCAGATGTAGAATGTTGTGTTGCACACAGAGCAACGCTTTAGGCAAGCCAGGAACTGTTGGCTGCAGCAATTTTTTATAAATATTATTTTTGCATAAAAGAGTTTCTTGTGGGAGAGAAACTAATTAGCTCATCGTTTAGAGAGAGGAAAAAAATGTGTGGCCCCGGTGGGACGCTTGGCATGTAAAATCAATGGTGATTTGTGCAACAGCTTCTCAAATAGCGATGCAGTGGGCTGAGTGCTGATATAGGCATGCTGTGCATGACACTGCTTGATGGATGGATGAATAGATGGATGACCACAAGTAGCACTACCACCCAGAACATCTCTCACACACTAATAGAAGCAATGACAACGGCATATGCAAGCAAATACTATGTACAGCTTTCCCTAAAACAACGTTGAAAACAACATGAAAAATAATTAGAGCGGACATTATTTCATTCATGAATAAAGGAAGTGACACTTTCCCTGTCAGAGACCTCTGAGCAGACAGTTCCCTGCCAAATCTTTAGATCACAGACTGGAATAAAAAATGGGTGTGATGGTCTGTTAGTGAAATGGCAACACACTTACCAGTCTTAGCAGACTGTGTTGCGGAGTGGATGCAGAAGTTGGCTCAATAATTGAGCTATAATTAAAAGTTTTCATACCTCCAATGTTGTTGATGGGATAGAAGGTATACAAGTGTGATGTGAAAAGATAAAAAAATAAATAAAGCCACAGTCACAACAAAGATTATGTTTTCTCTTTGTTGAATGTCCTCATTTGCTTTTAGGTGACCAGAAAGCAACAAAAACAATAGGAAACAGCTATGATGATGATTGTGTCCAGAATGTATTTATTACTATCCAGATGATGTGTTGTCTTTTATTTTGCTATATATTTATATATATCTTTGGTAAACAACATGGAATATTTTTGTGCCACATGTATTGTCCGTAATAATTTGCACTGATGAAAATAATAATTATTAATAGAAGTGTCAGGTATATATATTACTTGCTTATAAATGTGAGCCAGAAAAAAATACTTTGACAAAAAAGTCGCTGCTAGCCTAAACACTAAATATAAAAATATTCAGTAAGGATTAAAAAGAAGACAAAGAAGCACAAAAAGATTATACGGTTTACAAAGTAAACCTTCCAAATTGCATGTTAAGCTGTCAAAAACACGTTAAAACAGGAACACTGTGTTACCTGTCTCACCTGTCTACTATCATAGCCACTTGTATACAAAACAATAATGGATTTTCTTAGCTTGTTAGCCTTGAAGATAGGATAATGAGCATTGCCTCAGGCATGACTCAGCTAATATGTAGGCGCTTTTCCTGCAATGTAAAAGAGTTCTACGAGTGTTTTTCTTGTGCTTGTTGTAAGTTATACAGAGTAGAGCAGCCTCTCCCCTCAAGAGACCCCGGGAGGCTCCTGAGGTTGTGTTTTCAGAGATCATGAGGTTGAAACAATGTTGGGTAATTTGGTTGAGCTGTTAGTTCTCGTCAGACCTTTTGGACTGGGGTCTTTCACACTGTCTTAAAGAGGTTGATTTGCCTGAGGAGCACAAGGCTGACATGAGTTCAATTTGCACTTGTCGTCCTCTTTATTGCTGACGGGTAAAAATGTTGCTGTCCCCTTATTTCCCACTCTTCTGCAAATCCAACATCTCTTTAAACCTCCCTCTCTGCTGACAATGTCTTTCCTCCTTTCTCATTCTTTCCATCACCACTGTTATTTTCACCCCCATTTCTGATTACTTCTCCACCTCCATTCTGATTGCATGTCTCTCTCTTACTTCTACCCCCCTTATATGTATCTACCCATTTCCATTTCATCCTTCCTTTTCTAAATCCCCTTCACCTCCCCCTCATGTCCTTGCCACCACCTGGCTTCCCTCTGGCCTTGTCGCTCCTCACTCCTGACCTCTTTTCTCCGCAGGTATTCCTTCCAGGATGAGGAGGACATGTTTATGGTGGTGGACTTGCTCTTGGGGGGAGACCTGCGTTATCACCTGCAGCAGAACGTCCACTTCTCAGAGAGCACTGTCAAACTCTACATCTGTGAATTGTCCTTGGCCCTGGGATATTTGCGTACCAAGCGCATAATACACAGGTGAGATGTTTTCCTTCCTATGAACCCTTTTTATATAGTTTATTATATTGTAGTTTGTTCAATTAACTTTAAAAATGCAGAGATGGGGTATCTGGTCTCTCCATGTAAAAACATGAGAGAAATAGTCTTTGACTTTGTCCCATTTTGTCTCTTCCTGACACAATACTTGCCCCTCTTCTGTCTCTCCTGTTTTTTCACCACCGAGTACCCCGGTGTTCTTTTCTCCTTGGCTGTCCACTTCCATATTATTTTCTAATATGAGTGCTCCACCACTGTGCAGAAAGGTCAAGCTGTCTTGACATGAAGGTCACAGCTGACACAACAGTTTACCCTGAGCTACAGACTATGGTCATCATGAAATGGGCTGGTTCTGTCTACGCTGCTGTGTCGATGCCTCATTTAATTTGTAAAATGCGGGTTAAGTGCTTTTTAGGCAAAAATAGCTGCTGCTATGGAAAAGCCACCAACTCGATTGGCCAAGAAAGACATGGCTACAGCCCAATATTATTATTTTAAGTTGTTGAAGTGACTCAAAGATAGCAGGATTATCCTGTTACAGCCAATGATGCTGCCAAGAAAACCCTGAATACATTGAGTGAGTGCTTCTTTTCCTGAGGTGCAGACCCCTTGAGACTTCCTTAATGGAAACACATCACAAATCTATCTCATTCATACAGGCACAATGTAGATTAAATAAGCATCTTGAGAAACCCTGTCTCATACTAAATATTTTCTAATTTGTGTTGCCAAATACATTTTGGAGGAAACATATTCACTGCAGTTTTTTTTCAAATCCTGCTGTGTCACTGTTTAATTACACAGAAGTCAGCGAATTTCCTGGTAATGCAAACTCAAAACTTCCATGTTCTTCGAGCTGCACATTTATTTCAGTTAAACAGTTATTTCATACTTACCACTCTGTTGATCTGAGTTTGTCTTCTTTAACACAAATAATGTTTTCGTTCACTGATTAATTCCAGTCAAGTTTTTCCTCAATCTGTGTCTCTGGCCACTGACAGTAAACCATTTCTGCGTATTTTTCACGTTAAAAGACCTCTAGCTTTCCTTTTAATGGTAAGCTTGCCGTTTAAGTTACTGAAGTAGTTTACAGGTGGCTTTTATTAGCCATCGGCTTTTATTTTGCCTTTAAGTTGCCCAAATACAGCCATAAAAACATTAATCATGATTTAGTTACCAGGAGAGTATAGTATATAAAAAACATGAAATACACTAATGAGATTTTTTTTTAAATATATGCCCAAAATAAACATTTGCTCATGTTGATGAAAAATAGAATCTGGGTGGAATAATGTTTCTTACTAAATGTGTTTACTGATTCAAATTAGTTGTAATCATTTGTAGGAGGACGTCAGATCCAGAAACACATACTGCAGGCTACCAAACCACAACATAATCTACCCTTTTTGCCTCTTAATGACTCTTACAGTACTTTAAGTGCATACATTTTTAGCATAGAGTGCATGAGCGGTGCTTTGCTCCAATTTCTGAGGCACTGACCATTTTCCATCCACTGCTTACTCCTTATGACTTACTCCTCCACTCTGGTATAGCGGCAAACAGAGAAAGAGAGGCCTTCATGACTAATAGGAAACATCACTGCAACAGACCACACTAATTTATCAACACCCCCAGATAACAAATTATGCCATTTAACGTAAAGCAGACTACTTGCACTTGTCCACGCTCTTAAACCTCCACAGGAAGGAGAGAGAGGGAAATAAATGGGACGGGTTATTCATTCAGACCATTGCGGGATATGAATATTTAAATTATGTTTTCTATTTTAGTGCAGGAGAGGACAGACTTCCCACTTGATGTGCAGGTGTTGGGGGCGTTTGTTTAGACAGAATCAACATCTTTTCAATCTGCATTTATTAGCTTCAAATAGGATGAGAAGCTGAAAGTAACTCTGAGCTCATTTCTATGGAAATTGAATATATAATGTTTCAGATGTGGACGTGCTGACTTTGGTACACAGCGAAAATACACTTAAATCCTTCAGAATGTGTGTGTGTGTGTGTGTGTGTGTGTGTGTGTGTGTGTCCGTGCACACCTGTGTATGTGTGTGTAAATGTAGGATGCACACATTCTCCTTCCGTTGGTTTTTGATGATTTTGATGATAATGAGGGGAGTAATGACGATAATGACATTAATCACATGCAACATGACGATAATTATGTTATTTATGAGTTTAATCATGAGTGCGACAGAAGATGCCTGTCAGTAGTTGGGTTCAATACGATGGCTTGATGTCCACATTAGTTAAGCTAAGCTTTTTTTATTCATGAAGTCGCATTGACATGAACAAATTACATATTGTACAAGTTCACAACATGATAAATCCGTCGCACAAAGCACTCATCTCACACACGCACACACAGACACACTAATTAAAACAATAACAAATATTATTAAAAATAAGCAAAGTAAAGGGAACTAAAGTTTGTCTCTAACCTTAATTTATGTCAGAGTTCTTTCCAGCAGTACCAGAAACAAGTCTGAGGAAATCGTGAACTGGGGAGGTAAATGGCATCCTGGGGTTTAGGGTTAGTGGTAGCAACATGAGCATACAGGATATCTCCATAACCCAGCACAGATAGCATCGTAGACTGTAGAATTTGTTTTCTGTTCTGAAAGGAGAAACAAGCTGTGTTCCAGTGTTTAAATAAGAATGAAATCTGAATTTTAAGTTTTTTAGCAAAAGAATACAAGCCCTGCATGTTTTCTTAATCCCACTCCTGCCAGCTCCTGCTGGATTTCTGACCATTACCGACCGCTCCCGCAATGTGTGTTCCAGACTGCTGCTCTTGCCCACAGCTACATTTAAAATGCCCACTCCCACAAAAGCTGCATGATTCCAGTCCCAATGTAGTCCTCTACTGCGTAACTGTCCATAATGACTTGGCGAAATTACATTCATTTTGATTAGATTTTTGTAGATCATTTAGCTAAATGATTGTCCTGTTTGGTCATTGTGAGCCACCGTACCTTGTATGTGGATCCATGGCAATGAGAATAAATGTGCTCTGGTTCAGTCTAATTCACAGTTATGTAAGAGGACTTCCTAATGTCTGATCACTCTTATGAGATTTGTGTGGGGTCCTGGGGGTTCCCAATCCCAATGCAGTCCTTTACTTAGTAGGACAATTGTGATTATTAAAAATATTCAATTGATCAGATTTCAGACTAGGTCAAAGGTCATGGATTAGGAGTTGCAACATCAAATGCTTGTGCATAGATGTTGTTGTTTATAGACCTAACTGAAGCTTACCATTAATAAAAGACGTCTGGTTGTCATCAAAAGCAGAATGAAATCTCAAGAAAGGTTTGTGGTAGGCAACAGCATAGAACATGGTATCTTCAGAACAAGGGTGCAAAAAAGTGGTGGGGACATTTAAGGGCTTATGTCAGGGGTGTGATGAAACACTTAGTCCACGAGACATGATAATGCAAAATATTGTCACAAGAGTCACAAGAGCAAGAGAAGATGATTTTCTAATGCTATTTAGAAGAAATATTTATTGATGAAAAAGGCTACTCGATTGAGGGGTCTGGGGGTCCTCCTCCAGAAGGTTTTGAGCATTAAACTCTTCATTTCTTGCATTCTAGAGTCATTTTCTACACCAATTTATGGTGAAAATGTCTGTATTTATATGAAGGGAAACAAAGCTCATGTGGACTGTGACAATTCAGAATATAAAAATATTATCCAATATAATGCAGCAATCAGCAGCTTGTTTTTTAGCCTAAGTTAAAAAAAGGCAGATCTGTTAGGGTCTTCAAACCCTAACCCTAAGCCTAGCCATATATTTTTTTATTCATTCATTCATGTTGTGCAAGTAAAACTTTCTCATAGAATTTTCAGAAAACTTTTAGCAAATGCTTTCAAAAAGTGGTGGGGACAAAATCAGCCATTTCAAAAACTGGTGGGGACATGGGTCCCCAGTGCAAATGACACCTATGCTTCAGAATAAAAATTAACATGGTAGTGCTCAGATGGAAAATAAATATTAATTACGTTCAGGGTAAATAGTAGAGGGCCTAATACAGATCTTTTGGGGATACCTTTTAACTATTTAGGAACTTGAGTTAAAACCACTGGTAATAGACTAGAGTCTATTTGGATCCCACTTGTGATCCAAGAATTGTTATTTGATTGACATTTTAAATCAGGAATATGAATGAAGGTAATGAAGGTGTCAGGGTCAGAGTAAAGTTCTTGAGAGGAATTCTGTCTCTGTCTGTAACTATACAGCACATAATATACAGCAGTGACAACAACAGATATCTCTGTGTTTAGTATTGCTAATTATTTTCAGCACTGTATGCCACTGTATGGCAAAACCATCTCAAGGGAGTGGGGACAATGCAGCAATGAGGTTAACAACAGCAGTTCAGCTCATCTTGAAAGAGCCTTAATGGAAAATCAATGAGAGGGGAGCGTCATCATGGGACATCCATGAGCCTCTGAGTACAAAATATGATGCAAGGTGGAGGTTTGATATAGTGGAAACAGATTTCACTTGAAACCTAAAATGCAGGGAAAATGTTGGTTCATATGTGTTTATAATACTTATCTTTAAATATATTATATCTAAAACTAGTTAAAACTAGTTGCTAAATTTTGTTGTTGTTGGAGTTAAAGTTATACACAAAGTTAAATGATAATTTAGGCTTATTACAACTTATTTTATTTTATGTCCGGTATTGGTTGTGTTAAGAGTGTACTCACCAAAATAATTGCTTGGATCTAGAAATACTGTGAAAAACAAGTAAGACTGGGCAACACTGGCAGATGAATACTGAAGTCAGATTATCTAAACTACTTTATATGGAGAGAGTGCACCAGAAATGTTGGTGGTAATAAATCTCTCTCTCAAAAAAAAAGTCTGGCTAAGCTGCGGGTCAGTTAAAAATTTGTATAAATGTCTGCTGCTTACGTGTCATACTCTCACTGATATATTTTTTTAACAATTAACTAGGTGTGTGAAATGTTATTATTAACAATTGAAATGACAGCCAAAGCCATAAACAAAATACATACCCACGTTTTCATAGACACTGATGCTTTAAATTCATCACATTACATTCTACCACACATCATGTACAGTCACATAATAAATAATCCTTCTGTGGTGTGAAAACATATATTTGTGGACACATTTTGATCTGTATTTGCATTTTGAGACATCATGCTCAGAATATGATCAACCACAGGGGTGTCATATATCTGGTTGGCTAGTCAGTGTTTTTAACCCTAAGCTCTCTGAGGAATTTCAATTATTAACAGCAGAATAAGTCTCAATTAGATAACATCTTTAGAGACTTGATGAGTCTCTCCAAACAAGTGGAAACATAAATGGCAAGTGTGTGACAAGGGAAGGCATATGTGCGTGTGTATGCGCGAGAGTTTATGTAAGTTTACCTCACCACATCCTTTTGACATCAACAACAATAATATCTGCATGCACCCTCAGGTGCATTTTCACCTCGTAATGGAAAGACTTTCATGTTGTCAGCCAGCAGACACTCCCTAACAAGTCAATATGCCTCAGTTTAATTTAGGAAACACGCTGCCCATTAAAGTGAGAGGGAAGTAATTGTTTGGTTCTTTTCAAACTGACAGAGATGGATAGAGATCCCGACTTCAGCTTACAGTTGGGATGAAAATTCTTTATGATAATCATGATTGTGTAGTCTCATAGTAAAACATGTACAATACACACATTGATGTAGTACTACACATGTTTTAAGCATCAATGTGTTGCATAAACTTTAGAGACTGATTCTCAGTGTTTAAACAATTTGTTGAAAATTGACATGCAAAAATGAAAAAAAAAACAAGCATTTACAAGATGCTTCTTCAAGAAGAAGGTATTGCACTTGGTTGCAGCTTTGTCTGTGCCATGCATTTTGTATGTGTTATTCGTATCTGTTCAAAGGGCAATAGCAGACATTTTAATAATAAACATGTGCTCATATGTGGCCAGATAACTTTGACTCTATCCTATTTGTTGAATTTTTTTGAATTTGAATTTGAATTAGAATTAGACTGCCGATGCATTTTTTCTTATTGTGAACAGAGACCATGAAAAGACTAAAACCACAACATCAAGTATTGTCTGTGTACTAAAAGCCTGATATATAGGTAGTAGTTTAATTGTAGTTTATTCCTCTGTGCTACAGACCCCAATTGTTGTCTAAAACTATTAAAAACACATCAATGAGCCCTGGGTAACACATTCTTTTATGACCATGAACATTGGCCTTCTAATTTGACTCAATGGCACATACATCGTCCAGCTGCTGTAAAGACTTACTTGAGTGCCAAATGTGTATTAATCTGTGACTGAAAATAGTTCAAAACAAATTGACTATTTACTCCTGTTTGAGTAAATAGAGTCTGCCACGGTTCCCAGCTACTTAGCAATTTAAGGCGATGTACTTGTGATGCAATTTTAAAGATTTCCATCTTCAATTTGAACAAATGGGCTAGCAGCTGAGTGCCACAATCATCAAAAGAATTGAGAATATTGTTCAGTCTATTTATTCAGATTTCTGTCTCTTAGACACAGCTGTTGCAATGGCAAGCCTATTTCAGCCAAGGAGGACTTTCTTTTGCACACTATGATCTCTTTTTCCCATCTCTCTCTCTCTCTCTCTCTCTCTCTCTCTCTCTCTCTCTCTCTCTACACACACACACACACACACACAAACACACAGTATGCAGTGGCTTTAACCCCGTGCCATTTTCTATACCTACAGTACTTTTCTTTCTTTCCCATGCTCCTCTCTTCCTCATCCTCATTTCTTAGTCTCGGTTGTGCAGATTCTGTCTTCTTCTCAGAGGGAGTGGCACAAAGCCGAGCACTGCTTCAAATAATTTATTTGCTCCTTCATCCCCTTCTCCTCTGGAGGCCTTTTGCCAAGCTGCCAAAAGGGAAAATGTCTTAATTCAGTTATCTGGTTAATTGAAGGTGAAAGGGGGTTAAAAAAAACTCAGTCTCAGTGGGTCATCTCATGGATGGTTCTTAAAATTAAGAGGTAATACACAGTACTGCAGATTGCATGGAGGCAGTCCTTCCTCTTACTCTCCATCAGCTGCTTGAAATGGCGAGCATTTGTCATGTCGTCAAGTGAAGTATTCTTTATTCATGGCGTGTTTTAATGTTTTATTTCCCAGCAGAAGAAGAAAAAAGAAGAACCAGGAGGGAGGGCAGGGAGGGAGGGACACTCATATTTCATAAAAGCAGATTAAGGTGCCAGTTGGTGCCAGCTCTCTGATTTCCACCATGAAAGGGTTAACTGAGTGTTATCTTGGTGGAAAAATCTCCCTCAGCTCAACCCATCTCTCAACAGCAGATTAGCCGATGGGAGGAGGTTTATGCTCTGAACATGAGAGAATGTTTACTAGATAGTCTGCTCCGAAAACCTCACTAATTGCCTGCTTGTGTATCTAACTCACGTGTCTGTCTGTAGAATAAAGAAGGAGAGAGATTTTGGCAGGAAGCAACATATTCAAACAGTCAGAAAGGCAGGCATGGAGACAGGAAGAAGGAGATCCAGGCAGAGATACAGAATCAAAGAGCCAGTCGGAGAGGGCGGAGAGAGCTAACATTTTGTGTAACACTCCCTGAATGTTTCTGACTCAGTGAATTATTCATCACTCATAATTGTGATGTGAGTTTTGGCCTTGGGTTTTTAGTGCCGACTGGCTGCTTTCAGTGTCTGCTGTGCACTCTCTGTGTCTCCCAAAAATCAGCTCCAAATTAGACCGGGGACTTGTCGAGCCCGACTTTCGTCAAGCAGACACACTTAGTATGTGTATGAATAAGGAATGAACATCTCTCAGCTCAAAAGTTGCTACTGTCACACACACACACGTAATGTTTACCAAGGTGTGTAAACACAAGGACACACACACACACACACACGTACACCTGTGCCATTCTCACACTTGTCAGAGCTGCTTCTCTTTAACAGAAAGAAGAAAGGGTGAGAGAGAGATGCAGCACTTTGCTGGGTTGGAGCTGTTAGCCTCTGTGGGTCTAGTTGGGCTTTCAATTCACGTTCAAAGGCAGCGGCTGTCTGACTTGCTCTTTGGCGGCTGGTGGGCGTGGGTATTTAGAACTGAGGGATTCTGACACTGTGTGCATCTGTGAGTGTGTGCGTATTCCTATGCGTTAACTGGGCTTGTGTGTGTATGTGTGTATTGCTTGTTTTGAGTGTGTGATGTAGTTGAGCCATGGGCTTTCTGGGGCTCCTCCACTCTCCTTTGTGACAGAGAGGGAGAGGCACGATCTCAAACAGCTCTCTGCTTTTATTCTGAAGTGGAGAAGAGAGCTACTAAAGCAGCAGAGCCATGTGAGAGCCTCTGATTAAACTGCCTACACTATATGCCCAGAAACCTGCAACACCAATTTCACTGTAGCAGTAGTATGGATTTTTTTTTTAATTTAATTAAAGAGAAATCCACTAAATTAAAAAAATGTGTATGGCTGAGAGCAATCCACCTGTATTTCTATATATTACTCAAAGCCAGAAAACAGAAAATGGTCAAAAATGAATAAGTAGAGCTTAAACAATTAGCCGATTAATCAAACTGCCAATCGACAGAAAATGTGTCTGCAACTATTTTGATAATCGATTAATTTGTTTGTCATTTTTTGCAAAAAGACCCAAAATTAAAGGGCTTTCTTGTGATTATTTGCTGGTTTTCTCAGTTGAGAAAATTTGAAGAAAAAAACATGGATTTATTGTGTTCCCTTCTTTTTTTCACTTTATAGACTATAAACAGTTAACAGTTATTATATCAAAATAAGCAGGTTAATCAATAATGAAAATGCATCTGTCCTATCGAGTACTAAAAGCTGGCATCAAATGTCTGATAAGATATTATTTTTAATTCAGATCTTTAGGCCATTGTTAAATTAAATTGAAGTTCTGCAGCTGCAGGTAAATAACAAAGCAAAGTAAGGTTTTGTGTTTTAAAAAAAAGTGTTGAGATCTCTACCAAAATTGTGCTCTAGTTTTGAAACATTTCAATATTCTACTCTGAACTCAACTAGGATAACAAAGGATTTGCGTGTGCTCCATAACTGGGCTGGTTTGTAGACAGAATGTTTTTTCGTCATCAAATGTGACTGATTTTTTGTCATTATTATCACACTATATCTTCTTTTATTCCCCGAAAATCCCGTGGGAGCTCTTACTGCCTCACAGTTATATCTAATGGAAGGGAAGAGTGGATATATGTTCTTTCATAATGATCTGAGTGAGTGGCTGTGTGGTTGCATGAACTGTGTGTGTGTGTGTGTGTATAAGCCTCCATTCTCAGGTGTGTTTGTCCGCTCCAGTATCAGTGCAGTATCATATGACCAGGTACAGGGTTCAGTTACCCCTCTGCCTCTGATAGCAGGCTGTAATGAGGCCATTAGATCCTGGTAATAGCTTGTAGGGCCAGTCAACCGAGAGAAAAGCCGAGGGGATCAGCTTGCACTGAGCTATCCTGGCCCTTCGTCTCACTCCTCACTCAGAAGAGCCCCAAATTTTTTCCTCCATTCTTCCCTGCTCACTTCAATCATTTTACCCTACTTGCTCAATTTTTTCTTTGTACTCTCTGCCCCTTTGTCTTGATTTACCCCTTAGCACACTAGATCTCCTCCCCTCTTTCTCTGTCTTGTCCAAGTCATCTCATTGGCTCTCCACTTCATTTTCTCAATTTAACCGTACAAAATAGTACTATACATTTTGTTTTCTCTCTATCTCACTGCACCCACATTTTCTCCCAGTGTAGTCCTTTGGCTCTTTATCTTTCTCACTCGATAAATGTAAAGCTGGCTGAATTAGTGCTCATTTCACCGCCTCCTTGCTCTCAGTCTGGCCTGTACATCCCAAACTATTTCTCTCAATTCATCCTTTTTACCTTTTCTGCTACTTTCGGGTTATTTTAATATATTTTATATGACTTAATTTAGATTTCCTTCCCTACCTTTCTGTTTCCCCAACCTAGTTTATATGGCCAAGTGATTCATACATAGCTGCCAATTCATATGTAAAACACATTTGATTATCATAATGTTTTCTTCACATTTTAATCTCAGATGATTTTTTTTTCCCCCCGGAAAATCTGAGTCAGACAGGATAATGTGTACCTAAAAGAGCTACAATTTTGTGTACTACAGCACTGACAAAGAATGACTGATGATTACAAATTGCTAGCTCGTAGTTTAGTGAATGTTGCAGGATCTGAGTTTAGGAGCTATAAGTAATCCAAATCAAATCCATGCGCACACACAGTCACAAACTCAAACTACAAGTTTACTTATTCTAAGTACTTCCCCAAATCACATTTCATCTGATAGTGTGTCTAATAGTGTAACTCTTTCATCTCATACACCTTTTTTGTTGAGCCATCTCTGAAAGCATCCAGTTCAAAGTGGTAAACGCTTGCAGATGGTTGAGGTGTCAGTTAGGCAAGCAGTCAAACAGTCATACAGCGCTGGTGTGACCAGAGCTGCAACAGACCCATCTGTTCCTCAGCGCTAATAAACAGAGCATAGTGGTTATCCAGGCTAATAAACACAGGAGAAGCTGAAGTGACAGTACTTTCACAAGTCTTGTCTTTTACTATAAAAGATGGATGGTCATACAGATCAGTTCATTTAAAAACTTCAGTCAAATCAGTAAGACTGAATTCAGTAAAATAGTTATTAAAACATACATGTCACTAAATGCGATACACGATGCATGGAGAAACATTTAATTATATCAATGGGAAAATGTTTCAATGGATTTCCTCACAACGGTTAGGTTTCTAGTGTTTTTAGATAACTATAATCAAAATCATAGCCCTCCTGTAGCTGCGATGGTGATTCAAAAAAATAGCAATGGATAAACAACATGATTGAAACATTAAAGACTCTAGCTGAGTCAAGGAAAAAAAAACATCCTGTGAATATTAGCGCTGCTCTTTCCCTAGACATCGTCATAGCCGTCTGACCTACTTTTCATTATGACTTTATTTTTGATAGAAAGACTTTAGTTGGTAATTGCTGGGAAATTATTTTTATGTCAGCTTCTATGAAAGTAAAATAGAATTTAATTCATGCGTCATTAAACTGAACCCAACTGAGAAGCTGGGAGTATTGATTGTGGCTGTTAGAATAGGCTTCATAGGTCTCTGAGGTTTATAAAATATTGACAATTTTAGTGCAAAACTGCTATTTATACAGGGCTGAGCCCATGGAGTGTGTGTGAGTGTGCACTACTCTTTTATTTGTTCTTTTTTGTTTTAAATAAATCTCATTATTATCTTCTTCATTTTGTAACATAATGCTTGATTTATTTGAGCTATCGGTGCCAAACTCTCTCTCTCTCAAGACATTTAAGCAATTATTTAAAGAAAAATGTTGGACCTAGACCTTGATAACCACTTTTAAAAGATCAATGTATGTAGGTCAATGTATTTAGATCATAGTGGGTCCTGGAAAACGTCTAAACTGATGCTATTGTTCATTGCTGGTGGGACACACATATTGTAATCCCTGACATGGTGTTTTGCTTGTTGCAATCACTTTTTCTTAGCATACTGTTTTGTCCAGCCGGCCTGTCTTTTCTTTCAGTTGATTTTGGGGAGGTCAAAGGATGACAATGTTCATAAGCACTGTGAATTCATCACTCTGATCTGAGGCCAGTGACTGCAGGAACACCACCAGTTTCCGGTTGTACTTTGTTTGTATGGACGGTCCTTTTGAGTCTCCTCTTTCATTTCATATAGCTCCTCATCTGTTTACACCAGTTCAAATACAGTCAACTATCAAAGTGAAATAACTCACAATTGTTCTCATAATAGTCCATGAGATAAACTGCCACTTCATTTAGCTTTTGTTTCCTTGGAAGACATTATAACCACAGTAAAAGTCAGCATCACATATCATACATAAGTTGGCTCGGATGTGGATTTTTGTATGCAGTTAGCCATAAAGATCGCACCTCTTGCTTGTGGAGAATTTGGAGTAATACAGGTGCATCTCAAAAAATTTAAATATCATTTTTAGCAGCAGAACCAGAGCAATTAAAGGCTCAGGAAACCTTTGCAAGTGTTTTGCAAATTCTTCATTCTAAAACTCTAGAGATACTGGAATTTTAATTTCTATGAGCTGTAAGCTGTAATCATCAAGATTAAAATGAAAAAAAGGCTTGCTGTATTTCACTTTCTGTGTAATGAATCTAGAATGTATGGTAGTTTCACTTTTTGAATAAAAGTTACGGAGGAAAACGACATGCTTTGTCACAGACACATCTGAGAAAGATGGAAGGGAGCATTTTCAAACATAAACAGGTGTTAAGTTGCTCCACTGCTAGGAACAGATCAGCCATGGCCATCTTCGTCCCCTCAACGGCTTTTACCACACGCCACCTTCTAATGAGCCATGCTTCTTTGCTTTATCTCTTGAGCCAGTTGTCTCAGCTTGTCCTTGTCCTGTGGCTTCACAATGGCACCGTGGCCTTTAGCTATTGAAAAGACTTCCTTGTTCTCACTCAGAGCCTGCTTTTTTAGCAGTAACAGACGCCCCTCCTCTCTCCCCTAGTGCCAGCCTTTGAGGCAAATGTCAGCTAATTAAGGCTTACATGGTCGACCTTTCTCAACCCCACCTGAGCCCACGCCATTCGATCTGCCAAAGCACCCAAGAGTTGAGCTCCATGCCACAGGTTGTCTCTGTGAGTGTGCCGCAGAAATGCCCATATGCGCACACATAGGCGTACACACAAAAAATACAGGTCAGCGTGGTCTTTGATATGATAAATACTGCTGGGTTCCTACAGGGCAGTTGACTCAATTAGAGGAGACACTCGCTGACTAACACTGAGGATGCACAGTGCGTTGGCTGCCAGCGGAGATTGCCACAAAGATGGTGTGCGTGTGTGTGTTTTTGTGTTACAGTGTGCTACAGTCTTTATGCTATTATGATTCACCAAAAACCCATGAATGTCCTCTTGAATGTCCCATCGTCCTATGATTTCTTTTGCTGCTACTATTGCCTATTTCATTTTCCTAAAATCTGCATGATGTATGATCTATTAACAAATCTCCTACAACAGAAGTTAGTTTAAATACAATGACCCCTCCCTCCTCTACTTGGTCAAATGTTTTAGGTGTCACAGAAGTCTTTCATGTGAACTCACTTAATAAAATCCCCTGCTAGCTTGACTGCAAATCAACTCATTAAAAACAAACACATGTGAATGTTTAGGAATAGCATGTTGACTTCACCATCCCTGCTAATGTATACACAATAGGTAGCCTACTTCTCAAATGTCTTCGTTCTGTAATGTTGGTCAATTCCAGGGATGTGGTAATTGTCAAAATGATTGCTGCATTTCATCGTCAAGAACAAATGCAACATTTGAGAAGGGCGCTGAGTATTGAATATCATCTCTCCAGTTTAAGCATATTTAGAGCTATGGGGATACGTTCCAGAGACGAGAGAGCAGAGAGACACCACACACCAGCCCAGGACACCCTGTGCCTGTCCACTCTTTAAATCTGCAGCTACACAGGGGAAATGGGCATGAAAAAACATGTCTTAGGAGAGGATGGTAATTATCAGAATCTGATGCTGTCCAACACTTTAAGTGTGTGTGGTTTTGCATGACATGTCTGTGTGTCACTGGAATGTGTTGGGAAACAAAAAGGTGAAATGCAAAAAATAAAATATTAGGAATAGTTTGATCGGCACAAACAACTTCAGGACAAGAAAGAAAAAGACAGTTGACAGTGTCAAGGACAGATAAAGACCAGTGAAACGGAGAAGAATAGTGTTGCTTTTAAATAAAATAAATGGCCATGAGGGACTGAACACTTTGATGTGGCTGGTTGTCAGTCAGGAACCTTGGTATTGTAACTGGTGCCTTTATGTCACTGTGTATAAATTTGGGAATCCACAGTCTGTGTTGATCTGAATTCTCCTCTCTGCTATTTCACTTTATATAAGAGAGCATTTATCAATAAATGTACTGTATGTAATCAGAACAACAAAAAAAACACAAGTAGCCAAAGGTAAAATGGCAAATGTCACTCTTGTCAGCAAAAATACAGTGCATCAAAAACATAGTGTGTTGATGAATGACTCATTTTCCTGGCTAAAACTTCAAAAGACCTTGATTAGCTAAGTGTTCTTTTCTATGAAAAAGGAAAGCAAATAAATGGCATTTCTATAAAAGCATAAAATCACAAGAACGGAAGCAGCCAGTATTCACTGTACCCAACAATGCGTAAGTATAACTTTTCCTGTGTAGTGTTTTATGTAATTTATTTTCCTCATACAATATCTGTACAGTAGCTTAACACCAGATCCAATACATCTTTTAGTGTAACAGGTAGTTTTCTGTTTCCAAGACCAGGTACGGCTACCAAAACAATTTGGGGTAACTGTGTTGCTTCTGGATGTCATTTGGATTTATGTGCTGTCAAAGAAAAGTGGAAAAAATAAGTGCAGAAAAACAAACATCTACTTGTTGAAAAATGGGAGGAAAAACTGAAAAAACAAATTAAAAGATGATGAGAAACGAGCAGAAGCAGTGACTTTAGTAAGAGCCTCAGTCTACACCTGTTCCTCTTCTCAGGTGTCTCAGCTACTCCCAAAGCTTAACCTGCTGTCCCTCCTTCTCCTTCAAAAGGATTAGATAGCCATTTGTTTTTTGTTTTTTTCACACGTCTGGTTTACAGCAGTGTAACAGAGTGCCATTTTAAAGTTTCAATATGCATTATTATATGTCCATTTTTATCATTCACCGACGCAAAATGATTCAACACAATAGTGAGTCAGCCTATATTCACCTAGCTTTTACATTTGGTGACCTGCGTACGCAGTTTTAGGGTATTTCACTGGCACACAGGAAGTGTTTTGTTTTAAGACGTCAGCAGCTGAAAAAGTGGTTTGTTCAGAAGAACTGGGTAATTAATATGAGCAATGCAACCTCCCTGGCAGGACAGACAAAGAGGAGAGTGCCACCTACAGAAACTCAAACGTCATCATCAGTAAACAAGACAGCAGAGTACCACCCACACCGTTTTATTTACAGGTAAACTGTGGGAAGTGCAGTGCTGAAAAGCGAAAGCCATGTGTGCTTATTATTAAAGATGTTACAAACCAAAATCAAGGACCTTGAAGATAACTATTTTAAAGCACATTTTTAGCAATGTATCTCATGGAACCAAATGTGTGATGATGTGATGAGGCGTTAACTGATGTCCACTGATCTGATTTTGAAACATTTTGGTAATGTGTTAAATAATTCCTCTGGCTAGTTTAAAAAGCTCACTATTGTTGAAAGTCAAAACTTATATCTTATGTCTATTCTGAATATAATAGCTTGAGGCAGGATGCATGACATTCCAACAAGGTCTCATACCAAACTAACCAGGTTGTTTGTCAGTTCATTCAAAGTGTTAATAAACAGCTTCTGTGTATTTTATGATCTGTCTCCCCTTTGAAGAAGTCATGCTTAAGTTAAGGCAGTTAAAACATTGCATCTCCTACCTTGCTACCTTTAACTAATGGAGCTGCAAAGCCTGTTAGTTGGTTGTTCAACAAATAACCAATCTTATGGTTTCACGACCACAGACACAGTATTAAACAGTATACTAAACAGTGTAATCTGTTTTGAGTCATAAGAAAATGTCAACCTTTTGCGTACCTTTTAAGCAGAAACATTTTTAAAAGCAGTGATTTAGAGTTATAGTGAAAAAGAGAGCAGAGTGGAAGCAAGTGTCGACCAGCTGCCCATTATTGTTGTGGTACTTGGTACAAACATGCACAATTATATCCACACACACACCCGAAGACAACGCTGGGCTGCTTAGCAATGGATTACCAAAGGCTTAAGCTTGATACATATCAAGAATACTCAGGTGTTTAGGATAATAACAAATTATACGAAACTGGCATTTTTGTTTTCATACTTTGCATATTTGATTTAACTATTACTAAAGCCTCTGTAGAGAGTAGACTCTCTCTACTTTAGGCCAGATTTTGCAAATCCCACTACTGCTTATTCTCAAACAACGCTGTAAATTTGAAATTTAAATATTTGCACAGAAATTACAAGCAAATACAATCTGATCCTGATTTTACTCACTGCACATAAAGACTACTAATCCCACTGTACTGTGTTTATGTTTTCCCTTCCAGAGACATCAAACCTGACAACATACTACTGGATGAACATGGTAAGAGCCTTCTCTAATTCTATTTTATTAATTCATAAGGATGTAATGTGTGAGTGGGTGGAGTCCAGAAACTGCACAATGAGATTTGATTAGGTTTTGTAGTTGTTTTTGTATGGTAATAACTTGACTCACATACCTGACTTGACTTTGCGTCCGAAATTCAAGACTTAACTGCTGCACAGATCAAAGGAGTTGAAAGGCTGATTTCATAGCCGTTGCCTTGGCAGCATACAGGAGGAAAATACCACTTACTTTAACAAATGCAACATAGAGAAGGATTGCACATGTGCGTTTTTATTTTCTGTCAGGTGAAGCACTGTGACATTTACATGGTGCTTTTTCTCTTTGAATGATGGGATGAAATAAGATGGAGTGATGTGATAAAAGTGCAGAGGACAGGCAGTTATTCATCGTGCGTCCTCTTTGCTGTGAGGGGAAATCCTGTTCTGAATGATTGATTAAGTCTCATCATAGGCTTTAGTGTCAGTTTCAGTTTCACACAGACATACACACGTGCATGCGCATACAATGACAAAAGAGACAGAGAGAGCAGTGTGTCTGTCAAGGAGAGGGAGCTATTGTAAATCAAGGCATAAAGAGAGACTATAAATTCCTTCAATATGTTAATCAAGAGGATTAATAATATACTTCTTGTTATTATCCATCCTAGAGGAACACAGACATCCTAAGATAGATGGGGTGTTACAGCATGCATGTGTACACTGCATGGCCAAAGTATTACAATAATATATATATTACACCTTTAGGACAAAAGCATGTGGTAATATGCTGCAGGGATTTGCTCCCATTCAAAAGAGCGTGAGTGAAGTCTGCAAGCTGAGGCCTGTCTCGCAGTTGGCATTCCAGATCAACCCAAATGTGTTGGATGAGGTTGAGGTCAGGGCTCTGGACCTGGCTTTATGCATGGGAGTAATGTCATGTTGAACAAGAAATTGTTTCAGTCATGTGTGGCATATGGCTTTGCTTGGAGTAAGAACCTTCACACACAACTTGACCTGTTAATTACCGGAGTCTCCGATGGATGCCCAATGACCACACAGTGATGAATAGACTCTGAAAGTTCTTGTGCCCGGCCAAGAAATAGTCCAGCATGTAACTCCTCATAAAACCACAGTGTGTCATTCTTACACTTAAACTATGCTGGCTGTAGCTTCATATTATAGTTTAGATCTGTGGTGTTATTCTTCTCATCTAACACTTGGCCAAAAACATCTAACTATTCCCATCACTACAGACTTTAATGGGAACAAAATGATTCACGTTCTTACGTATGACGACGCACCGGCTTGATATGCATGTTAATCCATTGGGTTATGTATTCAAATTTACTTCTTCAAGTGACATAGTCTGCAGTATACAGATAGTAGATAACAGAGACTACGTTGCACACTCTCCTAAAAATGCTGAAACATGATCATGTTGTGTACTAATTTTGTTTATGAACTGATAAAACTGTAATGTATATATTGTGATATTTACGTAAATGAATAATTAACTATATAAGCCAGAGACCAAAAGTGTCTAGTGTGTATATTTTTGGTACACACACAGACTTACACACACACACACACACACACACACACACACACACAAGTCCTGAGATCTCAGAGGGCAATGGGCAGCTGCTTAGGGGACCTGAGGAGATATGTGGGATGGCAGCCCTGCTGTCACTACAAACTGGGAACAGACAAAGAAAGAGAGAGAGAGAAAGAGAGAAACTAAAAAAAATGTGAGACAAACGGGAAAAGCCACAAGGACAAGACAAGAAGGAGAAAAGTGATGAGCAAACATTTCTGGAAAGAAAGATTTGTCAGAAGAGGAAAAACAGGGTAGATAGAGAGAGACGGAGATATGGAAAGAAGAGAGATAAAGAGGGAGGAGAAAGGAAGCAGCTTTGTCAACCTCAGCCTGATTTCCAAAGCACCACAAACACTCTCACTGTACTGTATGCATGTGTGTCCTTTCAAATTCAATAAGCTCCTCTCTCCTCCTCATGCATCCTACCCACACTCTGTTGTTCTGTGGCAACCTGTAGTTTATATCACCACTAAAGTCTAAAACAACATGAGGTATCAGAAGGGGGGGGGCAGTTTGTTTGCTTCTGCACACCAGGTCAATTTTGAAAGCTGCAATTGACCCCTTCCTCCAGTGTTCCTCTGGGAGCTGCCTAGAGAAAAACTATTTAGTCATACACGTGCAATGCCACTTTGTTGTAACTGCGTAGCCCCGGGATGCTGACAGAAGCTCCAAGAGGGCCGTTGTTAAGGTTATCCACTGTGAGAACACACACATGCTACTAAAGCAGGCATATTGTGAGGAAAAGCACAGCTCCCCCCATCTCTCCCAAAGAAGCTCCGGGGCATATGTTTGCTTGAGGATGGCAGATCTGGGGAGTTGAAGGAAAGAACATGGCCTGAGAGAAGAGAGCAGGGGCTCGGACAGGGACAGTAACAGAGGGTAATGCAGAGGGCTGTGGAGGAGAGTGTGTGACAGCGGGAAGGGACTGAGAGGCAAACTGTGACAGTTGCTCTATTAAATTACATTTGGTGGTAGCTATCGGTACAGTATGCAGATCTCATGTCTATCTTCTGCCTAAGTAGGCAGTTAGACTGCATTACAAAATTGCAAGGGGCTGCATTGCTGGAGGCACGATGCATGCTTGAGTGAGAGATCTGTAAGTCTCAAGTCCTATCAGACACGAAACACTGCACAGTAGTTTATTATATTAGAAGGATTTTTTCTTGTACTTCTGGACAATTCCCTGCTGCAATAATTGTATATTTGCTGCAACAATGGCAAGGTAAATATATGGAGTTCATATTACAATGCATTTGATTGGACAGCACAGACCTTACTGTGTGATGCCACTTTGCTGATGCCAGCAAACATTAAGCCAGGTTGAACTTTTTTTCCTGTACGAACATACATTGCTTTTGCTGGAGCCTTTTGCACTCCTCCTCCTGGTGGTGCGTTAACACAGAAACGTGGACACATGCCAGTGGGGGTTATGGAGTTATATACAAGAGCCTGGAGCATGTGTTCATCAAAAAAACCCGTATATGTTACGTAGTTGTCATTAGCGGTGGGGGTGTTTTGTGGTAGAGGTAAGCAAAGAGAAATTAAAAATAGAAGAGCTATGCAGCAGCATGATATAACCCAGGGGTCAAACCCAGACAGTTGTGGAGGTAATCCCAGTTGAACATGTTAGATAACTAAGCCACCAGGAAACCTGCTGAACCATTGTTCAGCCACCACACACTGCAACCCTTGCAGCAGGAAACAGTTTAACTGGAGACAAAAACGGGTTAATCTCAAATACTGATTTTCGTTTTAACAGCAAGAGATTTTACTTGGAATTTAAGGGAACTGTACCACTCTGAACTACATATTTTATTTTAACAAATTCATATTTGATATGTACTCTCTTCATTTAGTGCACATACATGATCAGAGCGAGTCAAGTGGCCGTCTCATAAATAGTGTAATAGCATCAAATGCAACAAGGAACTAAGTAATTAAGGGATGAAAAAATAACATGATTAGCATTGCAACAGCATTTTTTTTACAGAACAACATGTCAAAATGCTAAACAATGACAGGAACAGTGCATGAAAAAAATGACTGAATTAGCTGAAAATGTAAAGAAAAAAAGATAGACTGGCCAATTTTATATATTATGCCACAAAGGTTTATTAGCTTCCTCACTGTCTCTGCAACAGGCTCCTGCTACTCTTCAGTGGGCAATGTTACAGTATATTAGTATGTTACTGAAATAAAAGCACTATGCCCCGAATAAGCTACTTTTTTCTCTCTCCCAGGGATCCACTGTGGATTAACTTTCACAGACGTCACTCTGGTGACAGAGTTCTGTTACCCAAATGCAACACACTGTACATTTTCCATAATACAGATTTGAAAACTGTGGCATGGTTCATCTCTTAATCTCTCTCTGACTGTGCCATGTGTCTTGTTTCACCACCATATCTGACCTACCATTGAAAAAATAGACCCCAAAATACACTTGTCAACTCTGTTAGTTAATATCATCCAAAAACAATACAATGTATTATACTGGAGCAAACCCACAAGTCTATAAGCCTCTACTATTGGACACCACAGGCTTTGCTACTCCATACACAGCAAAGAGGGTTAAAGGTAGAGAGATGACATCAGAAAAGAAAAAAGGGGAGATGAGCATGTGACAGAGGCGACATTAAATATGAAAACACAAAAGAAGCACTACTCTTACTCAAGCTCCAGTTAAAGTTTAAACGGAAATTTCAGTCCAGCTGCGCCTTTTGTCTCAGACTGCATTAACAATGGCCCTTTTATATCGCCAAAGCATCACCTGATATCCTCCCTGTGCATCCCAACACATCTACACTCACACCACCACAGCTTTGAATTCAGTGAGAGAGCATAAAAGTAGCAGAAAACAAACATAGAAGAGGAAGATATGGGAGGCAAAATGGAGAAGAGAGTGGAATAAAAAGGTACACAGAAACAAAAGGTGTGATAATGCAGACTGACAAAAAATTGATGGAGGGTGAAAAAGAGGACGAGATTTTTTGTGCACTTCTCTTATCACGAAGGCTCAGTGTCCTTGTGTAAATAAACACTTTAACTGGCCAGCTCCTCCTGCCTGCTTTATATTCACACTCAGTTATCTGTTTGTGTGTGTAATAAAAAATTCTGACTTTAAAAATAAAAACCAGAACAGAATGTGTACAGTATGGCAATGCAGCTTTTGTCTCTGGTCTTACTGTATGTGTGTTTGTGGGGTTACCGGGGACAGCCGTTCATGCGAACAATCATTCTGCGGCAAAGCTCTCCTTCTCTGCCTTGCTCTCTCTCTCAATATGAGACACACAACACACACACACAACACACACACACACACACACAACATACATATTCAACTCATTAGTGGGTGCTCACAGTGCATGGCAAAGGCACAGGTCAATGGTTTGACTTTGAAATAACTGAGGTTGCCAGCAAAATACTCTGGATAGTCTCAGCTCATTCACAACATCACCACACACGGTACTCCATCAACAAAGCCACAGTTAATTTGCATTTGATACCTTTTTCATAATATCAGTGTAAGAGCATTACGACCATAAGTATGCATAAAGGAAAAGGCATCAATTCCTTTGATTCTCGTTTCTGCACATCTAACACTCACATAAGCAGCATACAAAGTAGGATACCTGCTATGTGTAAGCTGTGGTTAAATTTAATTCCAAAAGAAAAAGCTTAAACTTTACAGGGGAAACACAGTTACTGTAGACAGTGACTTTCTGTGATTGTACAGCTCTGTGCCACCTTAGGATTTATAGGATTCACACAACTGATATACTGTAAATGTGTATTAGAAACATTGTGTGTGCCACTTTGAGGAAATGTTATTTCTCTTTTCTACAGGGCACGTCCATCTAACAGACTTCAACATAGCAGCCATTGTAAAAGAAGACCTAAGAGCAACATCCATTGCTGGGACAAAGCCGTACATGGGTAAGAAACTACATCATTGACCAATGCTTCACAAGGAAATTTTAACACTGGGGACATCTAACAAAAGCTAGAGGAATCAGTTAGAAACCATGATCTTTAAATTACATAAATCATGGAACATAACTTATATAAATTCCACCAAGCATTACTTATGTTTGTTAATTCTTATTCCCAAGGATACCGTAGGGATGTTAGAGACGTTGGTGAGCCCAGCTTTCACTAGAGGAAGCATCCTCCCTTTGCTGTTTAGTTTGTCTCTCTACATTCTTGTTGATTCATCACTTGATGTGAGAAGACAAGTGCCACACCCAGCACATACTGTAGAACAAATAGAGAAAACCTCCTCACTCTGAGATTCAGGCTGTAATTCTTACATGTCCCAAATGTCTCAGTAGTAGGTTTCAAAAACTCAATGATTCATTTTATTATATTATTGATGAAGGAATGAATGATATGGATTGCACATGCTCTTGTGCAATGCAACAATTAAGCATAAAATATGTCCCCCAACTAAAGCCCCTAAAGCCAAGTTCACAGAGTTTGGCTTTGGTCAACATTAGCTCTGACATGAACAAGATGCAGCTAAAACTAAGTGGCGGCTATTTATAAATAAACGTAAGCCCTTTGTTTAAAGGTACATAGTTAAGGAATATTATAGAGTTAATGCATAAATTCTGTTTAGGAAGCATTTGAAGTTACAAATACTACATCTGATGAACATAATATGGAGGCACATTCCCTCATTGTGTGTCTTCTTTGTGTCCAAATAAAAAATGTAGTATATGTAGTATATTTTTTAGGCTTATTTGCCTGATTTTGATGCATTTGCCCAAAACCCAAATAGTGTTAACATTTTAAAGAAAGTGACACTGCCTTTAGAAACGTACATTTATCTTTTTCACCACCACTGCAGTCGTCCTCCTCATGACTCTTAAGTACAATAGTGATCAGGTCGATGTGTATTCAGCTCCTGAGAGATCAGATAGTAGTTAACAGGATTACAAGGGGAGCACAACTTTTGTGTGTGGAAATGAGTGTGTGTGTGTTTTTATCCTTGTGTGCTCATGATGGAGACTAGAGTTCAGGCTAATACTCTGTGGTGTAATAGATTATTCACGGGTACTATGGAAAGAAGAAACCCCCTTCCCTCTTTCAGAGACTTCACTAAATGAGCTACACTTTTTCTCCCTCCGCAAGAGAGAAGAGTAAACTTGCCATGATGAGAGGAGGGTGTCTGTGTGCGTGTTTCTAAAAGTGTACAGTATGCTTCCTGCAGCCCTGACTTTGACCGTGTAATACAGATAAAGAATCGGAGATGGAAGTGATGGAAGTTCAGCTTGGCCATTCTAAACAACAGTACAGCTGAACCATTATTCACTTTCACAGGAGGGGGGAAACAAGGAAATAACCAAATTAATGGTTTTGAAAGCTTATACTATATTGGCTCTATTCAATTCAATTTTTCAATTCAATTTCATTTATATAGCGCCAAATCACAACAACAGTTATCTCACAGCACTTTTCATAAAGAGCAGGTCTAGACCATACTAGTTATAGTAGTTATAGTAGTTATTAGTTATAGTTATTTACAGAAGCCCAACAATTCCCACCAAGAGCAAGCACTAGGCGACACAGGCAAGGAAAAACTTCCTTTTAAGAGGCAGAAACCTCGAGCAGAACCATGGCTCAGGGCGGCCATCTGCCTCGACCAATCTCTAAAATTCCATCAATAAAAATTTGCAAAAAGAATGGAATTTATGTTTTTTTTCATTCCAGACAAACAACAAAAACTCAATAGTTACATGTAAAAACTGGCCAGCAATGAGCTCAAGCTCTTCCTGAACACCTGCTGTCAGTTTCTTGCAGTTCAGAAGTACTTATATGTATAAGCAACTTTTACAGAAGGACTGCACAATCAAAATATATCAAAATGTCCCTAAAAACAAGAAAGAGGGATAAAAATACACAACCTAGCCCAACATATATGGGACTTTAGACCATCATATTTGAGGATATTAAAGTCCGATGTACTCCAATATATCGCCAATATTTTCTTTTCTCTTCAGAAACACATAACATAAACAAAGATTATCTCTAACATTTGTAATGTGTAGTCATGAGACACAAAGACATTATCACATAATTCAGTTTAAAAATAAACTTTTTCAATTGTTAGAAATAGTACTTTGAACAAAAGTACAGCTGATTATTTCAGCTGATTGCTGTGTTTTGTGGTGGGTTTGTGACTTCCAATCATGTGTGTTGCTAACAGGGGTGGCCTCTGGTGGTCAAACTATGCAACGACAACACTAACATTACTTAATTGAAGGTTATGTCCTCCATCCATCCTTTTCTTTTTTAATTGTCATTCGTCGAATGTTATAAACCTTGATGGCAATTTCTTTGCAGTTAGCTTGTATCGGCCTCTGGGCTCTATCACAAACACCAAAAAAGTACATTTGTAAACTAGTAAAGGTGTCTGTATTCACACACCAGACTTATTTAATTTTGTTGTACAATATCTTTCTTTCTATCAGCTCCTGAGCTTTTTCAGACCTTCGAGGGGTCCCACCCTGGCTATTCCTTCTCTGTCGACTGGTGGTCTCTGGGCATCACAGCATATGAGCTACTGAGAGGACAGGTAACTCATGGAGTTACACACATGGAGTACCACCATCACATGCCCATATCTCAGCTCACATCAGCATGGCCTGGCACACTTTACTGCAGTGAATAATACATGTGACATCTATAAAACTGTGCTGGAAAAGTCCTGTCAGAAGGAAAGCAGACATAAAGCAAGTCCTCAGGCTTCGCAAAACAAAAGGGGGAGTAAAGCTATAATTGAATTTTACATTCAAACTGACCATACCGGGGAATATGTTTAAATGTTTAGTCACGGTGTGAGATGAATCGCTGTAGGAGAATGAGAAAATAGAATCTGAGTTATTTCGAGAACCATGTAATTGGAACAGATTTTTTTTAATATTATTTATTTCATTTTGTCCTGGTCCCATCTGGGGAAGTTTAATTCTGATGTCATGGAAATAAACAGGATATAATGTTTTCACTCCATCTTACCGTATCTGGCCAAGTCCTGGATCCAACAGCAGTCTGTTCATTTTGGACTCAGCTGCAGCTGCAGAATTTCCTCTCATATTTCAGGACGATGATAACACAAACTACAGTAACCTCTGTATACACTGACAAGGACCCAGAACACCTGAAACCGATCCCGAGCTGTCATGAAGTTTTCCTGAAATCAATTTCTCTTTTTAGACATGTCAATGCTCTCCCTCTCACTTTTCTCCATAACACTATTGAAAGATACGCTACATAATAACTTTCAGTTACTCTTTCTAATATGCATTCTGTCCACTGACACCCACTGAAACATCTACCTCAAGCTTCAACCTCAAAACCTTCCTTTAACCCTTCTGAAGTATGTTTGGTCCTCTCTCTTAGCTCAAAGCTGTGTCCTGTGATTTTCAAGTACTTTTAACCTCCACTCATTCATGAAACGATTGCCGAGCACACACTTACACGCCTTCACACCCAGAAATTACTCTGAATCTCTCACCGCTCTCTCTACACACCACCCTCACCACCTCTCAGACAACTTCATACCTCTGTCTTCTAAGGACCTTCTTCTACTTATTTCTCTGACTGGCACATTGCACCAACGTCTATACAGCACAAATCTGTCTCAGGGATTTTAAAAACTGGCCTGTTGGATGTGCAGACTAATTTTGCTGTTAAAAATGGATAGCTCACTATTATCCAGACCCAATCTTCCTTGCTGGGCCTGACCACTTGTTGCAGGTACGGATCCAGGCAGCTGAGCATCTCAGAACCACAAATCAAATCCCTGTCACATAATTTCTCCACCTCCAGCCTTTGCTTTGTTTCTAAATTAAACAACACTTCTCTAACCCTGAGGGAACCTGGAGGCCTCATGGTAAATTTCCAAAAGAATGCAAATATATTGTAATACATGAGCCAATTCCTGCCTTCTTAACATCTGACTCCAAAAGAATATATTTATGGTTATCTGACACCTTATGTCTGCCCTGTATTGTGAACATCTGCAGAATTGGAATATAATGGATATCATGCATCTAAAAGAGCCTGTTATAAAAAATGAGGCATCAGACTGGGTAGAACGTCGCTTCCCATTTCTCTTTCATCTTTACTGTTTCTCTTCACCAATTTATGTATTTGCTCTTCTGTAAAGAACCAATCTAGGAGAAAAAGGGCACAGGTGCAGATTGTCCATCTCCAATCAGCCTGATCTAGCTGTGTCTTGTCACGGTCTCATTCTCTGGCTTAAGTGAAAGAAGTCTCTCTGGCCCAACTGAAGTCCACAGGCTGGAGAACTGGCGTGAAGAACTCTCAACGGGTTTTCCCTTGTTTTCTGAACCACAGAGAGCCCTCTCACACTGAAAGGCCGAAAGTTTAGGTTGTGTTTTGAGAACAGTCCCTTATCCTCTGTTCCCTCTATCATTTGTCCCCATGAGTGCAGGAAATGGGTTCACAGAGGGTGAGCACAAGGAGAAGAGGAAGAGAGAGAATATAGGGCCAACTGTGGAACGAACTCATACTTTATCAGAGAAACTCCTCCAGGCAGTGCATGACTATGAATAACAAGTTGTCTGTGACATATTGTCTCCTCTCCTCTTTTCAGAGACCATATGTGATGAGATCTAGTACACCAGCTAATGAGATCCTTCAGACCTTCCACAAGGTCCATCCTAGCTACCCAGCAGCCTGGTCTTTGGAGATGAAGTCTCTTCTCAGAAAGGTAAATGAGTGGCACCTGCATAATGCACAGAGGTACAAAGGGTTTGCATTTACCTCACCTTTTCAGCTGATACTACCCCCCTCACCAAACCTCTGTTACAAAACATACCAACAGAACATACTAACTGTGAACTACTTCAATTAATAGCCCGGGCATTTATTTGCTTTAAACACTGAACTGGGGCAGAAGTCTATATGGGACAGGCCTTTAATTCCTCTCCCACAAAACTTTTGCTCAGCAAAGATTGGAAACTGGCAAATTGTTTATTTAAACCAAATATAACTTAATTACTTACTTAAATTCTATCGAAGAAAGTCAAAGAGAGACAGCACATCTAGGCCAACCCCATGCAGAGAGAGAGAGAGAGAGACCTGAATCAAAATAACTGCAAATTAGGATGAAAGCCAAAGGTTACTATCGTTATTTCAACTTGGATTTATTTTTATGAAAAACAAGGAATATTTACTATTTATTAATAATACTTTATAACCTTCAAAGGTAAGGGAGTCACCACTATTTATTACCTCTTTTGTTTACGATATCATGCCAGTAAATGTGAATTAATTATACTTTGGTGCTCATGGTTTCCATAAAATGGACGGAACAATTGAATTGTGGAGAACCTAACTGATCTACCATTGTTTAGTATGACCATACTGACTTTAATGCATATAAAATTTTATTTGTGTGTGTGATCTAAGTAGCTTATAACCTGGACTCAGTAGGCTTTTAGAGGTTTTATAACGTCCACAGAACGTCTATATAAAACAGACCAAAGTGTAGCCACATCAGTGAACTCACAATGGCAGATGCTGACTGTTTCTTATATGCCACTCCTGTTTAGCGAGCGCCTTCAGTGTACAGTGACATTACATGCATTCCATTAAATAGCAGCATTTACCAGTGCTCAGGACCTGAAGTAATTGTTCGCTGTGTAGTGTAAGCTAAACCTCTCTTGAATGTTGGTGGGTGAGTATGGCACATGGTACAAAAGGTGTTTCTTTGACTTCGGTCCACGACGCCTCCAGAATGTACTGTGGTCCTGCACAAAACTGAACTCCCTTGTAAAATGCATACCCTGACCAGTTTGAAACGTGTGATGTTGGAGAAGGCAACGATATAATGTTGGTGAGACTAGCTTTTACGGGTAGCCCAATTTCTACTTTAAAGGAGATAGTTTTGCACATTGGTCTCAATTCTTCATTTCCTCTGGGAAGACAATTATTCATACCTGACAGCAGCAATTCATTTAGGAAAACAAGGTGCACCTACAGAATCTTAATTACCTTGTTGTAGCACTATACTTTATACACTATTGTAGTGGTTTATTTATTGATGCAAATCTTGCTCCATGCAGTGCAGCTTTATAATTATAATCATCATATGATCAGTTTTCAAAAAGAGGACATTGTGTGTCCTGTTGCCAAAGAACAGTGACTCAGTGTTAAATTCACACACTACACAGGTAAATAAATCCAAGGTATGAAGTCAACACAACATCACAAACACTGCAAACACACAAAGTAGCACATGACTCCTAACCAGCAATCATTTAGATGTACATTTAATGTAATAAGCATATTTTTAAATTTTAACAGTCTATCCAGAATGAACTGTCAAAAGTATGTTCTTCATGTCGCAGTTAAGCCACTACACAGCTAATAGATACACTGCTGCTGTAGCATTTAGGTTTTGTCTTGGCAGCGACCCACTGCAGTCAAACTGTTGCATTGCTTCGTGCTCAGACTCCTCGTACCTCATTGGCATTCAGGTTGCATGTGCAAATGTGTGTGTATGTGGGAGTGAAAGGGAGAGTGAGCGAGTGTGTGTGTGCGTGTGTGTGTGCATGAGTGTGAGAGAGCAAAAGATGTAAAGAAAGTGAGAATTTAAGACGAGATTTGATCAATGCTCAACATATTTGCCCTTCATCCTTCAAACCCCCTTGAATTTCTGTGTCTTATTTTCTTTTGCTCTCCTCTCCTTTCTTCACTGTCTTCCACCCCCGACCCTTCTGTCCCTGTATCCTCATTCTCAGACACATCCTTTAGGGCAAACATGTGCTCGCATCTCAGTGGGACTCTTGCCCCTAACTTTTCAGTAAAGCCTCCCCATGGACAACTGTTCTTACTCTAATCTTTTTGTCTCCTTCAGTTGCTGTGCATAGATGTCCAGACGCGCATTTCCTGTCTAGCAGAGCTACAGGATCTGGACTACATGTCAGATGTGAACTGGGACGCTGTGCTCAGCAAACAGCTTCCTCCAGGCTTTATTCCCAATGTGAGTATCAGAACTAAACAGAGCACTTCCTCAGTATGCTGCTCATATCTGAATGGAACTGAATGTGTTTTTCTGACATTGCCCTGCTATGTTGTGTTGCAAATGAAATCCAAGACACTTTTGCCAATCCATCCTCCTTGAAAATTGGCAAAAATACAGCAATGCTTTCAAAACAAAATGACACTCAGTAGCAAAAAAAATGCAAATACCATACGATGAATATGCTATCTGTTGATGCCAAATGGTGTTACTTTGATAGTAACTTCTTTAACATTTCAGAATAAAAATTCCATTCATACCTAAAATCCTTACTCCTTACTATTGTTCTCCTATACCTATTCCCACAGCAGCAATTCCCTAGAGGCGACAAAGATGCAGGGGAAAAAACATCCAGCCAAAACTACCCGCTATCTAATATTTTCTAGTCAAGCTGTAGACACCACCCCCTGCTGGGCTGAGCTGGATCTCCTACTGAGAGTGTAGACTGAATAAGGCAAAGCAGCACAAGTGCATGCCTCTTAGATACAGACAAAGGCAGAGAAAGTCTCTTTATACCTGCAGCTCTACAACACTTTGGGTGAAGATGCTTGCATGTAATAATATCTTTAGGCAGGAAGTCAAGTTGCTTGGTTGGCAAACTGATGGGCTGCGCTCTCTATGTAGCCTCAGGTTTTTACAGTAGCTGCACTGATTTAACATTCTCACTTTCAAGAAGATAACTGTGCCACACAAGATCTGAATGAGAGCCACTCAACAGTCA
This sequence comes from Lepomis macrochirus, assembly GCA_024633595.2. Classification (NCBI taxonomy): domain Eukaryota; kingdom Metazoa; phylum Chordata; class Actinopteri; order Centrarchiformes; family Centrarchidae; genus Lepomis; species Lepomis macrochirus. Next base: position 12,014,773 of record JALXJV020000021.1, on the reverse strand, counting down.
ATTCACTTAGCTCAGTCTAATACAACTGCTATTGGAAAAAATTATAATTAACAATAGTTCAAAATGCATCCATAACTTTAAAACACAGAAACCGTATAGCTAATATTTTTTCAGCTTTTATGGGCACAGATATGTTCATTAAGATACACTAATGACACATATAATAAGTGGGGCTGCTGCTAACAATTATAAATTGACAATTATTTAACTGACAAATCGATTAATTGCCCATCACAATTTCCTTTAGCCCCAGGCAACATCTTGAAATGTCTTGTTTTGTCTGACCAACAGTCCAAAACCTAAAGATAGCGTAGTATTCTATCACATAACGTAAAGAAAAGCAGCAAATAGTCAAAATAAAAAAAGGGTATATTTTGCTTTAAAAAAAGACTTCTTTGTTGATAACACCAACTTTATGATTAATAAAAAAATATATTTTAAGTTAAGTAGCACGGTGACAAGTTCTGTCACTGCTTTGTGCCAGAGAGAAATACATGCAGAATAATTACTGCTGCAAGTGAAGAGATGACTAAATGACTTTATGTACGTCCATAGCGACTGCAGAGCAGCGGGTATTCCCTGCGGCCAGGCTGGCACAGCAGAGGAAAAACAGAGATGATCGATGGGGAATTGACAATGTCTCTATCTAATTATAGGCTTATTGTTTATCTTTCGTCCCTTATAGACTCAGGGTAAACTCAACCCTTATATTTTGTTTCCTAATTTCCCAGTACTCAGTCTGCTTTGTCCTTATTGGCTTGCTGCTGTTTGCACCTCGATCTTTCCTGTAGAGTAAAGGCGTGCATTGCATCATTCTGTATTGTATCGCATCATATGACATTATATTGGTAAGTGATTCACAGTTCATAAAAGCACATTAATTTGTTGTTGTCAAAAAATGGAAGTTTTGACAAATGTGGGTTTGAAATAAATAAGAACAACAAAAACAAAAGTCATCCCTAGAGATCCTCAAGCTTCAACAGGATACACAAGAAAATGAAATACACACTAGCTTATTGTCCATACTGACTCATTTGTAAGTCATCTCAAGTAGAGCGCAAAAATACTGTGACAATGACCGACTGTCACTAAAAGTGCTGCCAAAATCAAAACCACAAGAAACTCACAGATTACTTTTATAGTGTAAACTTGGCATTTAGGTTACGTCTCAGAGTTTTACATATTGGTACAATTCAATATTTGAACCTGTGGATCTGTTGTGTTTTAAATTTTTTATGTGCACCTGCATGTTGCTGCTTCTCTACAGAGACGGAGACTAAACTGTGACCCTACATTTGAGCTGGAGGAAATGATCCTGGAGTCCAAACCGCTTCACAAGAAGAAGAAAAGGCTTGCTAGGAAAACCAGAGACCAGGGATCTGATGGGTCCCCACAGGTAATGCTTTGAACTAGAAACTAAACTTGAATAATTACACATCACACAAGAACTGTCTTCAGTAGATCACAGATGCCTCTTAAAACATGTCTATCCCTCTTATGGCTCATTATTCATTAAAGAAAAGTGACCACTGATTCCATTTGGCCCAGTTACAGGTGATAACTTGCTCCTTAGTTTGTCTTTTAAATGTGTCTAGAGTGCTATTAAGAATGTTGAGGACATATTTCAGAGCTCTGTCCTTCCTCACCTTCATCAGAATAAATGGGCCAGATGCCTGCTGTGAGTGTGGGGAAGGCAAAGAATGCAATCACCTAGCTCTAGTCTTCCACTCGGTCCACATAAATCAGCTGTTGTCCTCAGGGTGTTTATACAAAATGATGAGGAAAGCACTGAAAGGTTAATTTGATCACCCAGTCAAGTGAGACGTGGGAGGAACCCACACATATACACACATTACACACTCATAAACACATTGATAGTGAAAGCATTTAGGCAGCAGTGATTTTATTTTTTGGTCTAGTGCAGCAGACCTTGTTTCAAGGCTAACTGTAGCTCAGAAGAACTACAGTCATTTTTGTTTAGTTGCATCTTATCTCCAAATAGGACAGACAGTGTTGAAAAGCTCACAGAAAACCATAAAAACGTTCTGTGTGACAAGAAAGGCAGAGTTGACTTCTTCTGCAAGGGCTTCTTCTGGGAGTGTAGTGAATTCCCACAATCTAGCAGTGCAAGGGTGTTTCAAAAAGAAATATTTTAGGGAAAAATCTTGTTAAAACTCTATATTTGATGTGCAAACAAGTTTTTCCATCTACATGTGGAAAACTTTTGATTTTGATAATAAAATGTGCCTTCATTTTCAGATGGAAAATCTGTCATTTGTCACTAACTGCTGACAGATATACCATTTTACTGCTTTTGACCATTCCCACACCATTCTACCATCTAAATCACTTCTCTACACAAATGTATTTCTGAAAAGTTATCTAATGGGACATGCTGGGAAATGCTTTTGTCACACAGTACAGCAAGGCGTGTCACTACCTGTCTTGTGTTGATAGTCATTCTCCTTTGATATATAAATATCTATGAGATATAGTAAATGCTAAATTACTTTCTGCATAATTCATCACTAATAGATTTTCTTTAAAACAGGTAGTCAGGTCTGTTTATCAGATGAAATGCATTTACAGCAAAGGAATCAAGGGTTTGCCACACTGAGTTCTAGGCTTCTGTCTAATTTTCAATCTTTCCACAGAAACAGTAAAAGTTAGGATATCAGCAGATTAACACAAACTACCATCAAATAGGATGTGATTTCATTTGTGTGCTTTTACCAGCAATGGTGCAGGAGGGTCTGGTCGCTATCCAACAATACTGCACCACACCACTGAAACTTGCATGCACATACATTATGCACACACACAACCTATTATACACACACACAAACAACCTATGCCATTACAAAGTCAATACGTTTGGAACTTCCCCCCACTCTGTCGCACATTAGAACAGTTTATGGGACTCTTTTCTAATAGAAGTAAAGCAATTTGTGTGGTCCAGACCCTAAAGCACATACCTTGCCAACTTGCAATAAGAAGTTGGAGCTGGCCCGAAGTGCGCCATGTTTTATGAAAGCTGACAGCTGCTTGTGGAGAGCTGCGTATATATCAGAGATATCTCACTGTGCAGCCAGACAACATTTGTTATCCCTTGGCCCATTCAGACAAAAGTCCCCTATGCTAATGAAACAATGATAGTAGCCTTTCAAGGAAAACATTTATTATGTTTATGGAGTAAGATGAATTAACAGTTTATGGTCAGACTAAGGGAAACTAACATTAAGTCAGTAAAATGGTTTTGTGCTTTTGTGGCTTGCATTTCCTAATTAAATCACCTGATTTATTACGGTATCACTTAGGCAACATTTGATCAATATCGCTCAACCATAACCATAACATTCAGCTGTATTTTCTTGACAGGACTTTCATGTGAAAATGGTTTAAACAAACGACTACAACTATCCTAAATTAAAAGAAAGACTGAGGTTGTTATGCATTCCTTTTATGCAGACAAGTGAGGTTTTTAAGTAGTAAATATTAATAGCAGTTAAATATTTACTGAACTTTTTTCAAGAGGTCATGAATAGAAAATTACATAAAGAAAGTCCTGTTTCACTCCCTCTCTAGGGCACTGCCATTTTGGCACAATACCTCTAATGTCAGTCCTCTTTAAAGCCTTAAAACCTTTCACTTTTAAAGGTGTTTTTGATAAATGAGTTTGTTCAGAAAAAAGTTTATTTTTTCATGCCAAACCTAGAGAACGACATTCACACTTGCCTTTAAATCACCCCATCTTATGTTAACCTGCTCATTCTGTAATTAGCCTTGCATGTAATTTCCTGTTGTCTCCTGTATCGTGTTCAGAATGCTGTGGCCAAACTGATCCTATTATGGCATCTCAACGTTAGACTTCCATCCTTCTGATGTTTTCACTGATCTTTTTGTCTTTTTTGTACCTGCCCACTTCCAGCCCCATTTTTTTAAAATGTTTTTAATGTTTTTAATATTACCTCAAATATATGCTGTTAAATTCAATCCTGAAACATTTCACCTTTCTTTCATAATTATTTGTTTAATGTGCATATTATTCTTTTCAAGTAGTCATATTTAGCTACATGTGTTGGTCTGTCTGTTGCGGAGAGACTCGCTTTACTGACTATAAACATCAGTCTGTGTTTGTGCAATGGTTTGCTATATCCATTTACAAAGGGCCTGTGGGGCCACTTGCGATAGATGCACGTAAGAGAGACGAAGGAAGAAAGTGAGTGCTTGATGTGTGTGTGTGTGTGTGTGTGTGTGTGTGTGTGTGTGTGTGTGTGTGTGTGTGTGTGTGTGTGTGTGTTGTGTGTGTGTTTGAGAAAAAAAGAGGGAGACAGTCTGTGCAGCATTTCTTAAGCATAGCAGATCAATATTGAATGAAGTAAGCTAGTTGCCCTAATGCCTGTCCCAGCCAGCTTCTTACTCATTACCCTGGGGCTGTTCTGTATTTATTTTGAATATTCCTCCTCTTCTTCCCTCATTTTCCTCTTCTCCTGTCCAACCTTATTTCTCCTCCCTTGTCCTCAGACACTTTCCACAATGCTGTCTACATGTCGCTCTCACTCCCTCACCCTCCATACAGTATTGGTCCGCTTGCTCATCTATTTTTCTAGCTTGTCTTTTATCTCTCTGCCTCTGCCCCCACTGTTGCTGGTACACACATAACATGGCATAAAATTAGCTCAATTAAATCACAGATAATATACAGCAGAAAATTGGACTTGTGCTGTGAGAACAATATAAATTGAAGACTCCAATCATATGTACACACACACACACACACACACACACACATCTCTCTTCTACTCAGAGATGTCATTCCAGTTGATTGTATACTGCGTATAGAATTCATTTAGATAATGTACTCCAGGGTACAGATGGACAACGCACTGAAGGGGTTTTGTGCTTGTGATTGCATGTTTGTGTGTGTCGGGATGGAATAGAGAGTGAAGTACAACTTTCTTATAGAAGATTTTTTGACACAGTATTTGTGCTCTTTTTAATCTAAAATTAAAGTTAGGGCCCTATGACAAATATGTTTAAATAGTAGCCTGTATAGAACTGAATTTCAGACCAGTTTAGAACAGCTATGAGTATGTCTACGGTAAGTATTACAGAATAGCGGTGGGTGATGTGGCCAAAATCTTACTGTATATGTCATTTTATATCATGGTAACACAATACAGTAATAAATCATGAAATAATTCAGTCCTGATTTACACAGCCTGTCTTCAATATATAGCAAAGACAATAAGCAGTGTTTCCATTTGGTTGACTGCTTTTGTGGTGGAGGATATTGTTAGACAAAACGATTGTCACTCTTTCTCAAATCGTCAGTATAACGCCCTGAGATGAGAACGGGCTCGGCCCATCCATGGCAAAAAAACTTTTAGATATTTTAGAGTTTGTCATTTTCCAGAAAACGATACAAAATTTTGACTAATCCTGCACTCAGGGTTAGCGTCCAACATTAAAGTATTTCTTAATTATAATTGTTATAATAATAAAACACAACTTTATTCATGGAATTTGCTGCTCAGTCTCAAGTCCACTCTGCTGCTAAGTCTCCATTATCTGTCTGTATCTGTAGCTAGTTAGCTTGGTTAGACGTGCAGGTAGGAGTCCCATTAGCTAACTCAGGGTTCCAAGAGCCAAACCCACCAGAGTCAAACGGGTCTCTGTCGGTCTCAGAGGTTGTGCTCGGTCCATTTTTTTCTACTGTAACTAGGGCTGTTTTTTTTACAGTAACTAGGTCTGTCGCAATAACTGCAAAATTGAAATACCGCGCTATTGGTCAAGCTCACCGCGGAGGATGACAATCACCGCTACAACTGCAATGTTCATACTGTACACTTCAGGGCTTGTAATAAATGAGTGCTTCAGAAGTTCCAACTGTAACAAGCTCTATAACGGTTCAAGGATGGATCACCATGGGCTGTCCGTGACCCGACTTCAAACTTGGAAGCTGTACGTGTTGCCATGTATTGTGTTGTTTTACTGTTTATTTTAAAGGTTAGCTAAAATATTGAGCGGCTAATGTGGCTAGCAGGCTCGGTGATGTTGGACTAATGTAATCCTGAGGGACAGTTGAGGGAGTCCTATATTGCTGTTGCTGAGTCCTAATATTGCCGCGGTGGATATTATCCACCAAGACAGCCCTAACTGCAACCGATTGCAGTTGGTATATTTGTATCCTTATTATGTAATGCTGTTACGTGTAATCCGTCTCTTCCCAAGCCTGTATATATATTATATTTATTACTTTTTCTTACTCACCGTTGGTTTAAATCACTTAATCTCCTGAGAGAACACCATGATTTAATTTAAGTGTTCCTTTAGAAGTTGTCATCAATTCCTGTAACTTAACATTCACTTCAACCCTGTAAAAATCCACAAACCAAATGGTCCCTGTCCTGTTGCAGGCACGTTCACAAGTTCAAGGAGAAGAAGAGCAAATTCAAGCAAAAGCAGGGGTGGTTTGAGTGTGAGGGCAGGGTTTTGAGGAAAAGCTACAAAATCTGAACGTAAAATCATTAAGTCATCCTCTGACATTGAAATGTGCAGAGAACTTTTCTTCAGTTTAGTTCTAAATACAGGAGTATTTGTAGTTAAAGTTGATTTTTACACTGAGCAACAGCTGGCTCAGCTGAAACTATTGACATCAACCATTTTTTTTATTATTCCCCATGGGGAGAACAAATTTTTCACATGATGAACAATACATGCCAGACAGCTCTTCTAAAAGCACAGGTTTAATGTCTTTGGTGCTGGTAAAATTTAAGAATAATACGGTGTTAATGGGAAAAAAATAGCATTTGTGTTATACTTTCTAAACTATTCAATGATCCAAAATTTAACAAATGTATTCTATATTTGTATTGTAATGTAATGCATGCTCGTAAAAGGTCCGTTATTTTGCATCTTGTGCTTATTGTCCACTGTGCTCAAGGTAAGGATCCAGAATCCTGTAAGTTTCAGGCGTAATGTTTAATGTATTACAAATTGTTTAAATGTTACATAATCTCTACTTCAACCGCAGAACATATTAGCAGTCCCATTACAAACAAGAGCTTTCCCCAGCCCCAGACAGACACAGTAAGCACAGATAAGGATGGCCCTGTTAGGCTCACATCCAGCAGAGCACTCCCTGTTGGTTTGTCTCATTAAATGGAGTTTAATCCAGCAGTTGGAACAATTAGCTCCTGAACTGTCTTTTTAAAAGCATCAAATAAAGATAGAGAGGAAGAGACAGAGAGAGAGAAACAAGCAGTGAAGTGTCTACAGTTAAACCATTGGCTTCTTTTACCATCGTGCATGAGTGCCATTTCCAGCAAGCATCTTTCTTTCCTTTTATCATCTTCCCTTCATTTTTCCACCCTTCCTTTTATTCCCTTCCTCCCCTTTTTCTTTCCATCTTTCTTTATTTAATTCCTTACTTTTTATCCTTATTTATTGTAATTCCTTTCTTCCTGCATTTCCTTCTTTCTGTCTTTCCTGATTTCATTACTTAATATCTTCCTTATTTTGTTTTATATGTATTTCCTTCCTTCTTTAACTGTTAACAACGCCCCGGGTACCAGGGGCAGCACACGATTCTCACCCAAACTACAAATGGGAAATGATTGTCTGAAGTAGTGAACTAGTATTGCATCACCCTATACATGCTACCCACCTCTGTGAAGCTAGGGGGCTCAGAAGCTCAAACCAACCCTTTTAATCCACACTAAACACCCATTAAACACAAAGCATCTAAACAAGCCTATCACAACATAAATTGCTCTGAAATCACTGTACATGGCTGCAGTTATAAGCATCTGGTTATCTCTAATCACAATGTATCATGTACAACCTCTTGCACCAAAGATAATCTCCACCTGAGATCGGTCGTAAAGATCACATCACTCAAATCACCAAAATTACAAACTATTTAGCCTGATAAAAGTAACAACAAACAAGTCAGTATTCATATAGAATTACAACTGCTGACTTACCTTTGCAGTTTTCAGTTTGTTTTTTTTTGGCAGATTTAACTACTCATTGCAGCGCCTTCCTGTCAGTGACGGCCCGGCCGCCATTGTGGGTATTGTGCAATACCAGGGAGCTGTGTGCCTGCATTCTCTCGCCTTTGTGTTTTCAGTCACAAGAACATTGAGTAGTCACTGTTTATCAATATTTCAATGTTTTAGAAGCTTTATGTTATTTGGAACATGGTTGTATGGACATACATAGTGTTTTAAAGATAAGTCAATAAAACAACAATAAAACTCAGTCAACATTTAAAAAGTAAATATTGCCAAACTGTGGACATTCGCCTGGTATATTTTTAAAATATTGCATGATAACTGTTGTATTTTAGTTTATTTTCATCAAATTTATAGTTACAATTGCATTCCAGATGTATTAGAATATATACAATTGCATTATAATCTTATGATGGTTTATTGCATTAAAATATAGCTTTTTTTACCAGGCAAGGATGAATAATATATATTTTTTTTCTTTATTTTATTTCCATTTAGTCTGTAATGATAAAATAAATATGTTAATTTACAATGGATTTCTATTCCTTGGCTTCTGACCTTTTTAAAGGAGACCATAATTATCCATCTAGGCCAAATGGATGAGTTATTCCTTATTCATTTTGGGTATGTTATTTTAAGCGTTTTTCCTGGAAAAAGGTGGCTGTCCCCAACAGTTTCCCTATTTCCTTCCTTCATTACTTCTGAATTTCTTATGTCCTTCTGTCTTTCTGTCATTCTTTATTTGCTTCTTTATTTGCTTCCTTACTTCTTTTCATATTTCCTTCCTTCTGTATTTCTTCATATCCGACCCTCAATAATAAAGACAGAGCATAGCACGGAGATGCAAATCATATAGATTTTTCAACTGCAGTGAAGGAGAGAGCAAGTGTGAAAGAGAAATGCAAAGAAAAAAATCTTTCATAGAAACCTAAAATTTTCACAGCTTGGGTTGACAATTAAAGTGTAGTTATATAAAGTTAGAAATAGATGGTTTTCTGAGTTAAATGAGCTGTGACATATTTGTTTATTCCTACCTTAAAACTCACCTGTTTTGTTATTTTCCCAAGGTTCCTATTATATTTTGGGTATGTAAAGCAGTTCAGGGAGTGTTGTGTAAAGTTTCAAGAGTTTACAATTTCATTGTTCATTGTTGAAGTGAGGTGACAAAACTGTGGTAAAATGCAGTGCCAAGAAAATGTGACATTACTGTTGACTTATGCTGAAATTTGACCTAAAAATTTGGCATGACTGAAAAGCTAAGACAGTAGAGATGCAAAAAGCAAAGTGATAACAGATTTACAAAAGACCTAATTTACTCATAGCCATTTCATGCATCTTCATCTTAGATACCAATCCAGTATCAAAAAAGCCAGGCGTAAATACACTACAACCAAGAAAGATTAGATTGATTGTAATCCGATTACTCAAACCAACCTGGCGAGGTGGCAGGGTTTTTTTTGGCCGTGTAAATAAAAAAAACCTGGATTTTCTTTCAGATTTGGCACACCTAAATAGACAAGTGTAAACTGGGTCATAGATGCTTTGGAAAGGAAACTGTATAACAAGATACCATTTAAACAGATAGGGAACAGAGGAGAATATATAAGACAAAGGTCAAGAGCAAGACTCAGTACAAAATATGCCTCTAAATCAATAGTATAAATATCTCTATCTAAGTTTAGCTGGAAAAAAGCTCAACAGAAAGCATTCAGCAGTGCAGCTTGTGTTTGACTTCCTCCTGCAACTGATCACCAATGCCAATGCAAAATGTTACACTGTAAAGATTATCTAGGTGGTTCAACTTAAAAACTTAAGTTCAATTGCTGCCTTAAAAAAGTAAACTCAACTTTAAGAAAAGCTTTGTTTCACCTCATGATGTTATACATATACATTATACAATCTGTTTAATTAATGATCATTTATTGTTTGAACTTAATCCTGTGAGTTAAAACAACTAAAAAAATCTATATTACATTGTCCATTCAAGGAAACTTGCTTTCTCTTGTCAAACAAACATACAATTCTACACCCTTTCAACTCACATTTTTAAGTTCAGATAACTAAATATAAGACGTTTCAAGTTAGTTTAACTTGGAAATGCAAGTTAACAAAGATTTTTGCCTTTGTTTCAACTCATAAATTCAAGCTCATAAAGTTGATATAACTATATATTTGTTTCAGTTTACATCTATAAAGGGCCTTGAAGACAGACCACAACAACAGCACTGCTGTGCTATTATCTTCAATGACTTGCAACAGGGCAGGGCAGTTTGTTGGTGCGCCTGTGCACACCGCAATGTTATAGCAGGAGATTTCACCTCCTTTCTGAAAGGACCTTAAGGCCATTGTTAGGAACCTTTTCCACTGGTTGCACTAGTCTTGTTTATCGCAGAAGTGTCTATATTTTGGTTGGAATTTGAATATATGACTTATCTGCAGTGTATAATTAGCAGGGGTGAGCAAGAACATCACTATCTGTATCTGTTAAACAAATTAAATTTTCTGTATCTGTACTTATTATGGGCGGGGCTTAATCTATAAATTGGCGGGATTAACTGGAAGTTATTTAAGACTGAAATTTGTATCAGAACTTGCTATATTTAATAGAAAACTATTTACAGAACAGCTTCAGAATTGAGCTTCAGAGCAATATTTTTGATTTTTAAAAAAAAGGTTCCTATATTTATAGTTTATAACAAAAAAGATATTGATACATTTTACTATGAGGATACTCAAAAAGTAGAAGTATCTGTACCGGATACTCGTTTTAACAGAGTACTTGCTAAACCCTAATAATTAGTTGATTATGTATGTTTTCTCAAACTCAAAGAAAACAAACTCTCTTGCTCCAATCCTCGCACTCTCACCTTTTTTTCAACTGTTAACTTACATATGTAAGTTCAATCAACATGTCAAAAGTGTCAAGTGTCATTGTGACAACACAATGAACTGAAACTTGTCAAAGCTATTTGAGTTGAAAAGAAGAAGTAAGTTGACATAACTAAATGGGTCTATGATTTTTTCAGTGTAAATAACAAAACCAAACTCCTGGATTAAGATTAAAATAGTAACAGAAGAAACCAGAGATGTGATTTGGGTATGGGAAAAGTTATACAAAAGGTGAGGTTTCTATTGTCAGGTTCTGTTGTGACTTTAGATCTAAGAAAAAGTCAATATGACAGCATCAAAGATACACTATATCACACCTTGTGTCTCATCTGTCATCTCTTATGGATCACATCTATCACTGATGTTTGACACATTTGGCACAGTATTTCTACTCTGTCTCTGTCTGCCTGTTTCTGTCTTTGTCCTTCAGGTAGTCTGCATCACCCACATGGTTGTTATGTAGTTATGTTCCTTCTGTGTCCATGGAAATTGGCCATATCCTTCTGTGACACTGCTGTGACAGAGCCCCTTCATCAGAAACCGCACGAGAAAATAAACATTCTTTTTCATTTGCAATTATTGTATATTCCAACCATAGACCTGCTACTTGTAACTTCACTCTCTCCCGTGCACTCATGATTACACAATGCACACTCTACACCTCCTGTTCTTTTCTGTCACTTTTGAAATGTTCATTCAAAGCCTCCTCCTCTTCCCCTGCCAAGTAGTTGATGGCTTTTGGTCTTCCAGTGGCTGCTCCCCAGCTGTGACAGCACCTGTACAGAGCCACTCTGCTGGGCTATGTGACTTACAGCTCTGGCAAGGGAGTCACTGGTGTGGTATGTGTGTGGAAGCAGCATGTAGTCATACTTGTGAGTGCTTAGGAAATTCTCCAAAGTGAAGATATTTTGGAGATCCCAAGTGAACAGTTTCAAGGTAGTTGTTACTTTTGGAATTTGTATTTTATTTAGGTTATGGTAAGGTGTATACACGAAGATGTGATATTGGTAGGTCTTGAAAAACTTGTCTCATCTGTACAAGCAAATGGAACACACCCTTCTGCCTTTGTTCATTTTCTCGCTAGTGCCTCTCCTAGTGTATCGCTCTGACACACACACACACACAGTGTCATAATGATGATGTATGATGTCTATGATCTCTCTTCTCGCCACCTCCTTGGGAGATTGGGAAAGCACCTGTCTACGTGTCTTGGCACTACAGCAGTGCAAGGACAGCCTGTCATGACAGAGTCGGATGTTTTTTACTTGATTAAGTGGGCAAAATATGTATGAGTGCATGGAGCAGGTGGGGTGTCCATAAGTGTCCTCTAAAGTTAGGTCAGTTTTCTCATCTGGCATCTTATTAAATGTGAATAACCTGATATGAGGAAAGTAGTACTTAGAGTCTACTGTCTGTTGAATAGTTTGCAGCTATACTGTGCATGCATGTCAGCCAGCAGGTACTATGAAACTGTAAGTGTTTTTGTCTCTGACCAGTGAAACCAAATCCGATTTATCTGCATTGAATGTAAACAATTCTGATTCTGTAGCTGGGAACAATGTTCACTTCAGTTCAGTTCTCATCTCAGTTCTCATTCAAACGTAAAACATGAAGGAACAAAATTCGTTTCCCAGGTCCAGCATCGTACAGAATAAATAACAAGCGTATAGAATAAATAACAAATTAATATAGGCCCTATATAAAAACATTTAAATAATCTTAATTATAATAAACACATATTTAAAACCATAGTTAAAATAAGTATGGCATCATTAAAGTGCCTTGTGCAGTAGCGTCTCAGCCTCTGGAAAGAAGCTGCACATTAGCCTTGTTGTTCTGCTTTTAGGCTGCGCAACCCTCTGCCAGAAGGGAGGGTGGTAAACAGTTTGTGCGCCAGGTGGGTGGGGTCCACAAAATCTGATGCTCTGCGTCTGCAACTGCTGGCATAGATGTCATATAGGGAAGGGATGCTGCTGTGTTGTTTGTTTTTTTGGCAGATTTAACTACTCATTGCAGCGCCTTTCTGTCAGCCACAGAGCAGTTTCAATACCAGACAGTGATGGAGGATGTCAGTGTGCTCTCCACCACACACCGGTAAAAACAGGTCAGGATAGGAGGTGTTGAGGCCGGCCTGCTTCAGCCTCCTCAAAAAGTACAGTCGTTGGTGAGCCTTCTTAATAATGCTGGCTGTGTTGGTGGCCCTGTGAGGTCATTGGAGATGTGCAGGCCCAGATATTTAAAGGTGGGGTATGACTTTTCCTCCTTAAGTCCACAACCAGTGATGACTAATAGCTCAGATCATTGACTTTTTCAGAATTGCCAGCAATGACCACTTAGTTGCTGATGTTTTTGTGTGTTTGTCTCTCCTCCAGAATGGTCAGTTGCAGCAGCGACTGGATAATGTCCAAAGGGACTTCATTGTCTTCAACAGAGAAAAGTAAGGAACCTCCATTACCTGTCCTACACACAATACTGGTATAATTTCTAATATAATAAAAAAATACTATATTGATAATGGCAATATTCCAAATCAATGTCTTAATATCTTAATATACTGGCTCCACAGTGGAGTTCAAAATGGGATGCAACTTCAACAAACCACGGGTATATGTAAAGGTGCAGACAATCTTATTTCACCACTTCAAGCAGAAGCACCTGGTTGAGTAAAAGGAGAGCCAAGAGCTCAACAGTTATTCAACAGTTATATAACCAAAAATATTTTTCAGTATTTTGTCATTTTGTCAAGAATTTCATATTCTGAAATACCTTGAAATATTTATGATATTATTTTATGGCCATAGTGTTAACATTAGGGTAAACATCACTGTCAGTGTTGTGAAACTAAAAAAATTGAAACAATGCTAGATTCTTCAAAATAAAGACGTCATTTTAAATATTTGGATATATGGTCTTTAGTAAAAATTCTACACTCAATATTTAATAATATACCATTTGGTTGGCTGTATGTGTGTTTAAAGATTTTTTTGTACCCTGTTGCCAGGCCTAGTTTGAAGAGAAAAAAGTTTTCATTGCTGGCTGGTGAAAGCATGTAGGATAGTGTGAAATGACAGTAATGTGGCTATTTGTGGCAGAAGGACTGGCCCATATATGTGGGTGTGTAACCGCGGCAGAAACACACCGACTGTCAGAGAGAGAGTTCCCCATGTTGACTAGATACCGTGTATGAAAAATACACAGTATTGGAAGAATATCCCAAACTGACTAATTTAAAGATAAGTCAAGGAACATTCATAATTGATTTTCAATTCAGAAAATTATGATCAATTTCAGCTTTGTAACCTGTTCCTAAATCATTTACCAATCGTATCCTTCCCTAGAGTATAAGGCATATCAAATAGATAGTAAAGCTCACGGAAGATTAGGATTTTTAAAATAACTAGTAAAAGCCTCAGATGGTTGTCTACTCTTGCCCTGGCTTTTGCTAAAAGAGTGTACTTGACGTCTGAAAAAAGGATAAATGTGTTAAGGATCAGATTTTCTGGGGCTTTAGAAATTTCAAAGTGCTACGCGTAGCTACCTTCAGAAGAAACAATGGAAATTTAAGCTAGTAATTTAATATGAAATGTGAATTATAGTGCATTTGTGAGAGAAAAAAGGTATGGTCTTCATCACACAAAGACTAGGTCTAACTGTTTGTGAAACAATACTGAGGAAATAAAGGAAGAAAGCCAAACTAACACAACTAAACACTGCAAAGTGATATTTGTTTATGAAGGAATACATGAAATACACAAATCAGGTTGTACACTAGGTTATTTTTGCACTATAAAGTATGGCTAAACAATTTATAATACAGACAGGCCAAATATTAAGGTAAACTGAAAAAATGACCTTTACAAGACCATCAGAAGTTAACATAGTAACACAGTAAAATATCTTACATTAGCCCCTATCTTTGGCCAAAGCTTTAGGTAAAATTATGAAAAGCCAATAACACTGGTTGCTAACATATTAGCGGCTTATCTTCACCATCACAGGGCAAAACATCAGTTAGATAATACAGTATCAGTACCATTAGCTACATTTTGCCCTGTTAAAGCTTTGGTTAAGAAAACCAACCCGTTTGCCCATCACAGGATCAACATCAAGCTAAGATGATGAAATGTCAGTGACGTTACTTACTAGCTTTTGTCATCACATAGCTAAGACAAAGATAAAAAGACTTGTAATATTTTGTTAACATTGGCCATCACATGACTAGAAAGTACTCAAGCACAATAACAATGGATAAAACAAAAACTTGCACTGCCAATATTAATTCAATATTAACAAGAGATGTTCTTTACTCAACAGGTCAAGGAAAGGAGTGGTGGATATAGAGTCCTCTGAACTGTCCATGAGTGAGAAGAACAAGGCAATAGAAGACGGACAGAACAACAATGTTGAACCGGCTGCCTACTTATCAGGATAGGGCTCATGACTCAAAATCCCTACTTACTCCTTTATCACCTGCACCTGTCCACAGCTTGTAGATCAGCAATTTACACTCAGACACCTATTGTTCAGCACAGGCACTCAGATTTGGTCTTCAGTGTTCCTGCACCACTACATTAATACGAACACAAATGCAGTATGCATCACTGATCACACACAGAAACCACATTATCAAGTGCTCCAGAACTGTAGTGAAATGGAACCCTGGAGCAGCAGCCATGCCACAGCCAGGCTTTTTCGCTTTACCGTTACAGAGAAGACTGACTCTCAGCCAAGTGTCACTCATGTCACGCTCCCTTACATCACTCTGGTGCTCTAAGGTAATCTCAACCTCTTTCTGGGCAGTGTGCTGAAATGAAGAGGGAGTCACTCCCCTGCCAAAAAGGAGACAATGCCGCACCTACTCAGCTGTCGCAGGAAATAAAGTCGGAAGTTGTCACCTTTAGCTGAAAGCTGTATGTGCTGCTGCTGTCTTGGCGGGACACTCAGATTTTTTATCTCAGTGAAGCATTTTTCTGGTTAATTACAGTTATAAAATGTAACAATGGTTCTCCAGTGCCACATGGAAATTGATTTAAAAGAATTTGCATAAGGAGTAGGGTTGGCAACATATTCAAAAACAACATCACAGGAAGATGGTCTTGTCCCATGTGATCTACATGACTTGAGATTCGAGCTTGACAGAGTACAAAACATTAAAATGGAGAGGTTTAAAAAGTAAAACGAGGCCTTTTGTTATTAAGATAGCAACCACAGATTCTTCTAAGATACAAAACAATGAGCTGAACTGTAGGCTTTAGCGTGAATGGCTCCCATTATCATAGCAGCAGATACATGGTTGTAGTGGTCATTTCGCTTAGCTTTGCTAGTCAAGCTAACAAAGATGGTAGGATTGCACCAATTTGTACAATGTCCCAATTCTGTCACCTGCAGATATAGTCAAAACAAGCTGTAAGTTTTCTTCGCTTGTGTATGCTTTAAGTTACGGAGTGAATACAGAGTTGCTCTGTTAAGGCTACCAGATGGGGTTGAAAGGTTTGGATATACCCAGTTAAGTGGACCTTCTGATGAAAGTTTTTTCTGTCAAACTGGTGTTCCTTTAAAACATTTTGGACTAACCTTTGCCTCAATCTGCAAATGACTAGATGGGTCTTGAAATAAAGGTTTATAGCTATAAAAATGTAGAAAAGGTAAATGGTAGATGTTCTGCACTGAACCTTGCTTTGCACATGCTTCTTCATCAACTGTGGCATTTATGCACAGAGAGACAAAAAAAAACTAAAGCTGTGAGTGAAAACTTATTCCCCTTTTATAGACAAAGATTAAGCTGAGTCCTAGATAAGATTCATTTTTTCAGTTACTGTCTGCATTGAAATTTGTTTTTGTCTGTTTTTTTAATGTTCTTCTTCTTTTGTGTTGGATAAAACCAATTACAAATGTGCCACCAGATAAGATAAATTTGTATTTGCAATTAATTGCTCCTATAGAAGAATACATTCGGCAACAGATGGTATTCAACAGTAACTCAACACCAACTGGATAACACTGTGGAAAAAAAATATTGATTTTCACATTTTTTTTCAGGTTCAGAGTAAAAAACAGCAAAGAAGGAAACAAATAAACACCAGAATAGGCACTACCCCGATTCATATTGTAAGCTTTACTGTAGACTGGTTAAAACTATGTCTAAGACACCACACCTGCCTCTGAAGTTTGCAGAGGGATGCCTTATACCACAGATATGGCACACAGCTGGTTCCCTTAAACAATATGTGTAGGTAGTAAAAACCTTTTTCAGAATCAGTAAGTATGTGATTTCTACTGATGCTTAGTCACTCTATTGACCTTGAGCTTATCTATCTGCAATATGACTCAATCCTTTCAAGTCTATGATACTTGTCTATGTAATATTTAAAATGTAATTCACTCTATTCAGTTCATTACTGTTGGCACTTTTCTATTGAAAACTGATACAAAGTTTTGACTTACCTTTGTGTTATTGTTGTTGTTATTGTTGTTGTTGTCACTGATGTAATTTTACAGATCCACAGGTGGTTTCCTGTATAAGTTGTATAATATAGCAGGATAGTTCAACAGATGGACTAATCCTGGGTAAATCCGGATTAAATAATTATATTTGTGAATGATTATTGTAATTTGTTCATATATAATTGGAGTACCAGATGATAAAGATGTGACAGATTAAACCCCTCCAAACAGTAAATGTGTAAAGTAATCATTCACAAATAGCATTTGACCCAGGCAATAGCATTGTTCAACAAAACGTCTATCTAAAAACAACTGTTTAGTCTTGGAACAGAACTGTTCCACGCCTGTGAATTTCATTTCTATTAAGGTTTTGTTGTCCTTCAGTTGTCACTGTGTGTTTACTGTATTCAAATGTGATCGAGTTGCAAACTATTAAGGTGTGCCTTAAATAATGACTTTCTTTTTCTGAACCAATCTGACTATGCCTTGTGCTTTATTTCATTTTATGTCTTCCAGAATTACTATATTTTATTGAATAAGGATTATGAAGTAAAATGAGACAAACAATAACGCCAGTAACCAAAGCAAAATCATGAATACTTTAAGGATAAAAAAATGGGGAAAAATGTTATTCATGCCAAAAGATCCGCTTGATATATGTGCTGCATGTGTGTAGGTTTTGATTCTCCACTATCCTAAATGTAATACTGCCCCCCAATGTCAACTGACTAGTAGTGCATTTAGTCATCTACAGACAGGCACAACACCTATGGTTAACATGCACAATATTTAAAAAAACGCACTATTGACAAGGCAGCTGCAGGGAATGGCAAGCAACCGCTATGTTCACACCTTCTTGTCTTACCTTTCAGTGTGAGTTAAATGAATAAATCAATGCTTCAAATATTCGACAAATAATACAAGGGCCGTAATGGTTCAAGGGCAAGGATGGATCACAATGGGGCAATTGCTGTCCGTCAGCCGACTTGAAACTTGGAAGCTGTTAAGTTTTATGTTTTACTGTTTATTTTGTAGTTTAGCTAACTTGGCGTTATTGCACGGTTAATGCGGCTAGCAGGCAGGGCAATGTTGGACAAATGTAACGTAATATTGAGGGTCAGTAAAGAGAAACTGTGTGAACGTTAAGCTGATGAGTTTAGTAAACTGAATGCTTATAACTCTTTTTTTCTTCTTGTGGAACTTTAGCTATACTACATCGCAATTGATAACATTATACAGAAGTCCATTCTGCTCCAGTCCAGTGTGTGTGTGTGTGTGTGTGTGTGTGTGTGTGGCGTGCGTTGTTGGTGTATGTAAATTTACTTGATAGACATGACCTGAAGCTACGTGTAAAAAAAAAAGACATGGTCAAACTGCAGAAATGATTTTGCTCAGCAACATCTCGTAACTTTGACTAGCATCCAGCAGCTAGTTTACTCAGACCATAAAGCTGGGCAATGAGGTGAGATCCACAGATCCACTATTTCATAATTACATTACATTATTGCACCTAATTACTTTATTTATTTATTAAATTAAGTAATTTGCAAAAACAAAACAAAAATGCTCTAATACAGCATACCGCGCAGTTGAGCCACAATACATCACCGCAGGGGATATTACTTTACCACGACAGCCCTACCCATTCCCAACTTCAGTGGCCACTGTTTATCTTCTCATGAATCTGGTCTAATTTAGCAAAGTGTTACAACACTCTCTATCTCGTTTATAAAGCGTCTCAGGGCATTCCTTGATAATGAATCTTAAGCATCGGACATGCACCATATGCTTTTCCTATTCTCTCTCTCGCCCACACATTAACAGTTTACAGATTTGTCCACTACTCGTCTAGGTCATCTAGAAGGCGCAGTCCTTTCTCTCCTCCACAGTGGGCTGAGCTGAGGCAGCACTTTTCTACACTAATGGCTGATCTGTGGGGGAATTTCATTTGATAAATGCTTTCCCAATGTGGGCAAAATGACCACAGATTAAAGCAGCAAACCTTGGTATATATAAATGTTAAAAAATATTCACTATTTCCTTACTATACACACACACACATTTAACATC
The DNA here is from genome assembly GCA_024633595.2 of Lepomis macrochirus. Taxonomy (NCBI): domain Eukaryota; kingdom Metazoa; phylum Chordata; class Actinopteri; order Centrarchiformes; family Centrarchidae; genus Lepomis; species Lepomis macrochirus. The sequence goes on along the minus strand of JALXJV020000021.1, from coordinate 11,995,352 downwards.
TTTTCCATTTAAGAAAGGAGATTACTGGATAGTAAAACCTACTGTAAAGCATCTCTTCAGAAATATTTTGTCATTACACTCCAGTGCACCAACACTATTAAACCACCACCCACACAGCTCCAATTTAGATTGAGGTTGCTGACTCATATCTCTGTCCAGACCTAGTCTGCATTTTACGATTGTCATCTCTTTCATTATTGCATTATTGAATTTTACGATTGTCATCTCTTAAATTATTGCTATGACGTCATAAAACATTTACTCACCATTAAACAATACACGTGGGATCGTGCCGCACTTTTACTGGTAGGCCTCACAGTGAAGGTGAATGTGTGTAACCCCCACTAGTAGAGAACACACTGGGACTGAGTGGACACTTTACTCAGCCTAGTAGTTACCCCACAGTGAGTGTCATGAATATGTGGTTTCATATTAAACAGTATGCTAAATGTATACGGTTTTGATACACCATAGCCTCCCATGACAATGATCAGAGTCTGTGATGCAGGAACAGCCTGCAGATGAACAGATACTTATCCATACAACAGAAAAGGAAAAATAAGAAATGTGACTCACCTTGTGAACTGCTCCAGTTTTGACAACTGCCAGTGGCACATTAACATATTTGTCTTGTAAGTTCACTGTAACATTTGTTGTTCTTCTATCATGCCATACTGACAAATTTCACCTAGACGTCCATATGTTAAGGTAAACCTACTATACTTTTATGCCCCAAGGATTTAGCAGACAACTGACAAATTGTAGGATACATATGGATGCTTTACAATAACAGCCTTAAAAAGCATTGTTAAACATCAACAGGAAGTGTTTGCATTAACACACCTTTAACTGCTGAGACACTTTAGGCTATATGTAAAGTTGAAAGTACAGTAGCAACATTATAGGCTACTGATTATTTCCAATCACTGTTAAGCTACTACAGTCACACATTATCATATCAGCAAGGCAATCTTACCTGGGCCAGGCTTGTTAGCAGCGAAACCAGGCAATGTACAACTCAGCCATCTTTAAACAGTGAGTTGAGTAACGTTATTGAGCTGAATGTTGCGGTTGCCAACTAAAAACAATAGCCTACATGTCGCAATATGAATAAACTCCTCAAATTCCGTTGACTGTTTATAAGCATGTGTGTGCTAACTAAATGCGACCATGTTGTCATAGCTAGCATAGGTTTATTTAGCTAACAGCGAAAAAAGCCTAACACATTTTACTGACACTTTTGAATTTGTTAGTTGGCGCTTATTAAGTTGCTCATTAAACTGTTTAAAATTGTTTAAAATATGAAGCAACTGCCTGACAGGTGAAATTGTTTGCATCAGTTGAGAAGAATTTTCGCAGGTAGATAAATGAGCAGTAGATAAATGAGCAGTAAAACATCACAACATAACTTGAGCGCCCTGTTCGACACTATAGAGAGGCTGTAACAATCAGTGCTGCTGCCCTGGCTGGTCGCAAGATTGCATCACACAGGTGCATTAGGGAGGTTAATTTTCTGAAATTTTATCTTTTTAATATTTTTTTACTAGGTTTTTGTAATAGTTAGCCTACATATCTGATATCTGATATGTCTGGCAGAGTCACCCCATTTGGGAAACTCAGCCCCTCTGAAAAGAGGTCAAGTGTCTCATAGAGGCTGAAACTCATGTGGGTTTCAATCAAATCTCATCCAGTTATGCATATCAGTTGTTCATACTCTGTATAAAAAGAGGGATATAGTGCCCAAAAATGTGAAAATGTTGATACAAAGATATGCTAAGGGTTTCAAAGTCTTTTCTATAATTTGTACAGGCTAAAATTAATATGTCTGGATGGTGTTATGCAGTTAAACTTGCAGTTAATGCTACTATAAAAATAATTTTAAATGTAATGCTAATGTTTATGCAAATTATATACTATATATACCTTAATTTTCTTTGGTGCATACTTGTTAAATAACATGAAAAGAGATCTCAGTCAGTCAGTTGCAACTCGTGTTTATTCAGGAAACAAATCATACCTCCACAACACACCTTTTTTTGACCTGCCATCTCTGGGTTTTGATACAACAGTAAAAAAAAAGTAACAACATAAAAACAATCATAAAGGTTGTCAAACTAACATAAATACAAATAACCACCACTTGTGCCTGCCAAATAAAAAACTCCATCTCCTCCCCCTCCCCCCAGTGGGACAGAGAAAAAATAAAAGCTTCCCTTACTGCACCGCAATCCTCTGCCTTGTCAGAAAACAGCAGACACAACAAAGATCTCTAAGGGTGCCCCCCCAACACAATCAGATCCTGGGTGTTTCAGGTAAACTTGATTGGACCCACAGGGAATGATGGTCTTCTTCTTTTCCTACAAAATGAGGGCCGCTTTTGTCAGCAATGAAAAAGTAAAGCCAGAGGTGAGGTGCTGTTATCTGAAAGCAGGTTTTTGTTACTTATTAATTCCATTGCATCTGTTTTTGTCCTTTTTTTCTATTTGCCCTCAATTGCAAAGCTCTTTATTACAAGTTACGGTTGAACTACAAGGGACAAGTGAGTTATTCGTACTTCTTGTGAACAGGTTTTTATATCTTCTTTCCTCCTTCTCAAGATGATTTCAGGATGACAGGAACAGGCAATAAGCTAGGAGCAAATGCAAAGGACGGATTCTTACAATGTTTCTATAATAGAGCCATGACAGAGAACAGGAAATAAAAACTGGCAAAGTAAAACCATTTCTAATGTTTCTTTTTTCTAATATTTCTTTTTTCTATTAATTTGTCTTCACACAATCTTTTCTTAAGCAGATGTACCTTTTTTAAACACCAATAATTATGCAATTAATACATCCTGGGGGTGGTATTCATCAAGCACCTCAGAGGAAGGGTGCAGAAGGATCATGGATCGTGTCACCCCTGTCATTGTGGCCCATGCAGCTCCATGTCAAACAGCACTCCTGCTCTAAGATTTGATAAATACCTGTTACTTGGTCCAGTAAACCCAAACAGGATGCAACAACATCATTCACAAAGCTACATTACATCTATTTTATATACAATGCCACCTAGAGCTAATCAATGGTACTGCATGATAATACATGGCTAATGTGAGATCTAGTGTTATGTTTAGCTGACTATGGATAAAGCAGGCTACTGAAAAGGGGGTGACATTGAAAGCCAAACAGGATGAAAGAACCATAGCATCATTCTGAGAAAGACTGGTATCCATTTTCCTTTGAGAACACAGTTTGTTTTCTTTCTTTTATGTGATAGTGTGCAGTTTTACTGGTGTATTTTCCTATTACCAAAGCACCAAGTGCACACGTTTTCATTGTATTTTTGGTGTATTCAATACTGAGAAGAAGTGAGGCTAGGGCGGGTCTTATTCTTTAGTAGTAATTCCAAAGCACTTCAGTACAACAGTCTGGTCCAAAATCCCCAGGAAAAGGGATACTGTTCTCATCTGAGCAAGGTAGCATTGTGACAGGTAAGGCATGAGGATTCGGTGTTTTGCTCTTTTAACTTTTAACTAATCATGGTCCTCTGCATCTCCTCCTCCCCCCCTCCCCCCTCCCCTTTACCCTCCCTCCCGGGATCCTGCACTCTGGCTGCTGTCGCTTTCTGAATGCGTCCCCTCGTCGTCCTGCTGTTTAACTGAGGGATGTGATGTTGGAACGACCACCAGGGGGCACTACAATACGCCGGCCAGCAGGCCTGATAGGGATGTCATCTGGGGTGGGGGGAGCTGGACAGAGAGAAATGGAGAGAAAGATAAAAGTTTAATGGTGCTGGGGTGGTGATGGTGCAGTGGATAAGATGCACACCTTTGGTGTGAGAGAGCCGGGTTCAATTCCCCACCACTGTGTCCCTGAGCAATTGTGAGTCGCTTTGGATAAAAGTGTCAGCTAAATGTAATGTAATGTAAACAGGAACAGTGCACATGAGGCAGTTGGGAGAAAGAAGGCCTGACTGAAAACCAGGAGAAAGAATTTAAGAGAGTCTTTTAAAAGACTACGGTTCGGGCATTCTAGGAGAAAATAACACAAAAAATCAGTAATGACCTCAACTGTAACAGGTTTAATTTGAAATTCAGTGCATTTCCATGAATGTCTTTGCATAGGACACAAGAAATAGAGAAAGGTGACGGATTTCCCTTGCACATTTTTTACGACACCAGCCTCTAATTATGCATCAATATCCTCACCTGCACGGAAATTAGTTAATGCAGTGCAGTGAGATAGAGGCTTCATTTATTCAACTTCTCTGACAGATGAGGGTCTCCTTTTGGCGACCTGTTGGACTACACAGATACTGATGATAAAATTTCATCCTCTTGCGCTCCTCTGAAAACTAGTACTGGTATAATCTGTCAATCCTTTCAAACTTACTCTACACAGAATACCTTTTATGCCATCATACCATAAAAATAATTGTTCTCATACACCTGCATTATTACTCCCCAGGCACTAAAGGTACATTATTATTGTCTTTGATATATGGCAAGTGTCACTGAGATGACAGGGGAGTGCATATTTCAACAGACCATGTGCTGTATGAGTGCTGCTGAAACATTAACAAAAGAGGCTTGAGTTTGACATAAAGCGCAGCATTTCCAAAGATGAGCCAGGGCGGCTGCTGCAAATTATCAGCAAGTATATACATGGAAAATGGAGTGATGTCATATTATGATACACTGCATCTATGCAAACAACCCTTCCCATCTCCTTCCAGACAAGTAAAATTAACAGGTGGTGGCCCTGGAAAAACTAAAATAGATAGGAGACTGACTCATTCTGAGAGTGCACACACATACAGGGCAACACACACATTCTGAAACACACATAACCATCACAAAGCCTGGGAAACCAGGAGCAGCCTTACTCCCCTCGAAAATTCATGTACTCAGATGTGGAAATTCTTTCCAGCAGAGGTCACCTTCTTTTTTCATGTATGAGGTATCACACATCAGCTAAGCTTGTAAAGACAGGTTGCTCGTTACAGCCAAAGGTTAAACATCATTCTGTGGACTTCCCTAATCAAAATCAGTTAAAAAAATACTACATGCATTCATGAAGCCAGCCAGTACCATGGTGAATAGAGCTGTGTTCCGTCCAGGTTAAGAGGGGTTGCTCTCATTCATTTACATGGACACATTTAGTCTGTCAGGGAGGACAGAATGATTAGCTAGAGTAAGAGCTTACAGAGATTACTCTGTTTGATTATTAAACTCAACACCATAGTGGAAACTGACTATGTGATATTACCATTTGTACAAAGTTTCACAGTTTGGTAGCCTGACAAAAACAATTTCTCACATTTGTTGCTAATGCAATGCTTGACCTTACATATGGACACAATCAGACTGTCACTCAGCAGCTCTCCATAATGGAACAGATGTTGAATGTGAATATGCAGTGTTGTGATCTCTCACATTAGATAGGCCTTCTTAGTAGACCGTGTCCAGATGCCAGGAGGGAAATCTTGTACACTGTACGTTTTAGGCCTAGAGCCAAAATTCCTAGCCAGCGTGACTTACAAGAAGTGCAAAGAAAAGAAAAAAGAAAAAACTTAATTTCTGACTGTAGCATTACTACACTGGTAAGAGGCTGCAGTTAGAGGTCACTGTGTCCTAAAGAGTGATCAAACATATTTAATTGAGAGGTGTGAGATACTGTAAGAGAGGGATTCAGCAGGAGAAAGGGATTTAAGGTGCCTTTTTTTGAAATGACAGATCTAACTGAGTTAGGGAGATTAAAGTAATAAGTTGAATACTCAAAATACATGTTTCATATACATTCATATTTATGTGCATGCTTGAAATAAAACAAATAGATACATGCAGGAATGCAGGATAATAGAAGACATACTTTGCTAAGTACAATGTGCATAAAACCGAAATACACACAAGGGCTGCTAGCTTGAATGTTAATTCATCTAAAATATATTTTGTCCACATCATAGATGAGTATGGGCTATGGTTATAATTTGGGGTAATGCTGACTTCATGTCAAACCACACTAAAGCAAAAACAGAAAACTGGCCAACTTTAACTGATTTTGTACATAAATCTAAGTTAATGCTGTCTGCAGTGTGGCTCATTAAAACTCAAAGGAGCTTAGGCAGCCAACTTAATGACATGCGTAAACAGACAAATTGTCATATAAACAGCGTATAAACCTTTTTCCAAAGAAGCTTGATATACTGCAGACGAATGCATGCCATACTGTGCACATCATGTGAGTATGAAAACAGGATAATGAGAGATTATTAGGTTACTTTACAGACTTGAGGCGTGTCGTCATGGACTGTGAATGCGTCATTCATTAAGAGCATCAACATGCTAAAAATTCCATGATGGATGTTCTTCACAGCATGAAGTACTGTAGTAGCTGAGTTGAGATAATAGGGGGGCTTGATGGTGGATTGACTGACGCACATGCATGCTGTTTTGATGTTTCTACACACTGCATAAATCAATACAGACCCAAAACAGATGAAAGGAAGGACTGGGTGGTAGATGGGTGGGGGTTGTATAAAGAAGCTGGGCTCACCGCATGGTGCAGGGTTACCTGCTAGACTAAATCCGGACTGGTGCAGGTTTCTGACAGGCTGTTTGGTGGGAGAGGTACGTGCAGAGGCCGAGGGGGTACCACCACGGGACATGGAGAATTCAGACACCGGGCCGTCGTACATTCCCCTGGGCACAGCCCTCAAGACCGCCAGCTATAGGACAAACAATGAGAACATAAGAAGAGGTTGAAGAAGAAAGGATGGGTAGGTACAAAACGAGACGTTTTGGTTTAGTAGATTTAATGTAACAAAGTCCACACCTGTTTAGCGTTATATAGTTGTTTGTGCAACTGTTTTGAGAGCCTCTTTTCTGCCAGGAACCAGTTCCAGATTTACACATCCACACACAAAGACATACAAGTAAGCAAACCCTTTCACATGCTGGAGTCGAACACAACACACAGTATTTATAGGTTTTCAAAGCAAGTTGAAACTTTAGGCTAGTAGTGAACAAGTCATTGTCTGTCTGTCTTTCAGTGGCGTGACTCAGTGGAATCTTGGAAGCTCTGTCAAGAGTTAAAAAGAGACATCTGTGAATGAAGAAAGCATAACAGTGACTGCTACCAAGATAAACAGCGCACTGTTACTACGGTTCCATTTTCTCATCACCAGCCCGCTGCAAATTAGGAAATGGTTGAACAATGAGATACTCGGCCCATACGTAAGAGAGCAGACAGCAGGGTCTGCTTTGAGTTTAAAGTGTTATCAAATGGTTAAATTGGGTTAACTCTTTATACTGTGGAGGAGATAGGAATGTCCTTTTTTATTCCTTTTTTTCTGATGAGGTACAGCTACTGAACAGTGAACCTACAGTAGCTCTCTGTGTTGGTGGGCGCAACCAGTATATTCCCTAAAAGTGTTTTAAAGAGGCATTTATACTGTACAGGACTATGAATGCAATAAAATTGTTCACATATTGCTGAATATGTGAGTGCAATGTAATATATTTTATATCTTATTGTCAATTCATTTCCAAATGTGATGCTCTATTTCAATTATGTAACATCACATTTCACATAACAATGTTATTTATCTTATTTTCTTTTTTGTAATTACATTGCTTTTATGTGTGACTACAATCAATTAAATATATTTAAACAGTTTTGCTAATGTAGATTTGTGTATCACATAATGCAAAACACTTTATTTTATTTTTGTCATTTATATTTATATATTATTTACATATTTATTTTCATTATTATATTTGACAGTTAATATAATTATTTTGATGAATGTGTGACACAAAACTTTTCTTTATGTCGAACTGATCTGTAATGTGAAGCTGTAGATTTTATACTGTGATTATAGTTTGAATATTTATTCTGCTGCCATTTGCTGGGACTGAGTCTGTAACGTTGGTGTCACATGAAAGTCTTTCCAAACCTTTTGGCTAGTTTGTGGCCTTTCCTGTGACAGAAGCAACATTCCTACATAGCTTTTAGAATCAGATCAATCTTGTGAGACAACAGTAACTTTTAAAACTGGGACTCATTTAAATGTAGACTTTTGTAACCCCTTTGCAGTATGTGGTAGGTCTCACTGGAAAGTTATCCCTTATCCAAACTCACCATGCCCTTTTTGAAACCATGATGACAAAGCCTCGACCACCCTCACTGCATGGACCTTTTACACTAAAGTGTAAAAGCGCAGCCAGAGCCCTGTGGCTGAACCTTGGAGGTTGATGTCAGACTTACTGTATCTCCCCCACATCCCACTTCACTGCATCCATCCTCCCCATCCTCTTTCTCCCTACCACTGCAATATATTTTCAGTCCAAACTCCCTAAGTAACATCCTCACTGACAATCCAAAAGACCTTGACTCCTACCTTCCTCCTAATCTTCTCTCACTGCATTGTGTGTGTCACTTTGTAAGTGTGATTATCTAAAACAACAAATATTCTTCCTCCCTTTATTTAAGCATCTTTGGTGCTAAGCGGGGATTGTGTTTTTGGCACTGCATTCACCAGAGATCACTTCTATACTATGACGGCTTCTTGCATCAACCTTTTCCTCTGTGTGGTTTCTTTTTGTTTGTATCTATTTAGTAATTCAATTGAATTTAAAACTTAATAAAAAAGAGTAGCTTCATACTGTACAATCTTGCAAAAAGGATATGTCATTACATATGATAAATAGCAGTATAAACAGCAGGCTGGAAAGAAGTAAAACCTGAATTTACCTGCTTCCTGGCTTTAACACGCTTGTAGGCAAAGTCAGGGAAGGGAGTGCAGGGAATGAAGCGACCCACACCGGAAGTGACATGCAGGTTCCCGTCTTCCAGAATAATCTTCCCCTGGCAAATCACCACTAGTGGGGCTCCACGCAGCTCCATGCCCTCAAAGATATTGTACTCTGCAACCTAAAGCACAAATGCACAATTATCAGTGTGAAGAAATTATCCGTGTGATTGTTGTAATGGAATTTAGCGGAGGAAATATGCAACACAGTAGAACAGTAGAAATGAACAAAAGCATGGGGAAAAAATGTGGAGTCGAATAATATAATAATAACATGGCAGTACCCACTATTACTAATTATAAATAATGCAAACTATGTACAGAATGTAAAAGTGTACAGTTATAGAAAAATGTAAAATCATCATGTGAAAACTACAAAAGCAAATACATTTACAGTAATAACATCTGTTATGTAAATATACATCCTATTCATAGTAATATTGAATATATGGTCTCACAAAAACATACACATACAAATACAAAGAATAAGAAAGTAGGGGTTAAGTGTCTTGCTCAGGGACACAATGGTGGATGGGTCATGGCAGGCATCTTATCCATTGCGCCATCACCACCACCACCACCACCCCTAATAACTTATGAGTTTTTAAGATTGGTACACTGTAACAGGAGGAGGAACCTGAGCAGTTACAGAACTCTATGAAAAGATACATATTTATATTAAAGGAACACTGAAGCAAAAGTTTGAACAAATACCTCCACTGATAGAGGGGAGTTTTCCCTTAATTCGTCACAGGGCTATATTGCTATTTTGACTTTAAAAGTTAAATCAAATTAAATTTGATCAATCAAATTTATTTTGAGAAAAAAACCCAGACAACAATAGGGGGAGGTGTGGGAGGATGGATGAGGAGATGAGAAGTGGAGACATAAACTCTTCTTCTCCTCTACTCTCTCTTACTCCCACACACTTTTTCCTCCATTCTTTATCATTCATCACCTTGTTTCTTACACTTGTCTGTTTGGCATGTACTAACAGCTGCCATCATCCAGCTAGATTTTAATGCCTCGGTAGGACTTCTCACTCTCTTTCCCTTCCTCTCACTCTCTTCAGATGGCTCTTTCCAGTTCTCTGTCTCCTTCATTCGTCTATTCCTCTTTCTATGCCTGTCTTTCCATCCCTCACCCATTCTTGGTTGATTTATGTAATCCCTTGCATTTTGTCAACCTTGTGCACTTTTCATCCTCCTCCAAATTTCCCTTGTGCCAACTTTCTTTTCTTGACATGTTTGTGATCTGTGATGGCCCCCTCCCCTTCACTCCATTGTTGCTCATTTCCTCTGCACACGGCCCTCTTTTCTACTGCCGTCCAAATTCAGGCCAGAACAGGACATAACTAAGACCTGCTGCATGCCAAACATGATGTCATGACTAAGCCAAGTGTGTGTGTTGCTGCCTATTCTTGTCTATGTGTCAGAATATCCCTACATGTATCAATGTATTTTTTTGGCTGAAAACAACAAGCAATCCAGACCAGATGTGGGCTTACTGATAACAAACTACGGCACAGCACAGTCTAAGTCATATTTGCTCTATAAGGGAAGACATTCCCTAACAAAGCATGCTGGTAAACAGGGCCGCTCCTGTTTGGCCTGGCATCAAACCATCCATTAAGGTAGATTTATTGGAACAGAGAGCTGCTGTGCTCTGGCCTTCTGCTCTCTTCTGTTATTTTATCTGGAAAGATGACTAGCAGGAAATGAAAGGGTTACATCATTATGTAAGAACCCATAGATCCTCAGCGGATCTACTCCACATTTGGAGAAGGCATATTATTAGTCCAGTTCCCTCTGTCTCTTTCCACTCCTACCTCCTAAACAGAGCAGTATTCTTTCTCTACTGCTAAACAACCGCCATTAGGCCTTTATTATGCCAGATTCTACTAACTTCACTTCAGCATTCCTAAGCCCAACCAACGTACACTATTAGTAAAAGCATTTTTCCCTCACTCATGTATTTTTTGTATAAGCAGGATTTGTCCTAGGCTGGTAAAGCCTTCATTTCCTGTGCGGACACTTCCTCTGCTGCCGAGTGGCCTGTGCTGGAGCCTCTGATGTCTCTGTAATGTTTAACCTCATTACTCACGCATGTGCCAGGTGTACTGTACATGCAGTGTTTATGTAAAATGTGTGTGTGTCAGTCTTAGGCCCTTGTCTTGGACCCTCAGAGTGAGGATAAAAAACATCTGCAATGGGATAAGAGAGTTTCACATGTTTCTAATGTAGTTTCACTTGTTTAATTCTGTACACATGACCATTGTAAATAGCTCGGTTTCAGAATGTCATTAAATGTAATTCAAGAATGTTATTGAATTACATTTCCAGACTAAAAGGTGTAGACTTTCAAAGCACTAGTAGGCACTATCTTGCGTTAGGGTTTTGGATGTTTTCTCTGATTGTATTTTGATTAATCCACCAACATGTGTCTTTGTTTTTCATTCCCTGTCTCTGTATTCTTGTGCTTTTGTCCATAATTATGTTGTTGATTCACTCCCTACATCTGTGTTCTGGTTCTGTGTTGTTTAGGTTTTGTCATGCATTGTATTCTGTTACTTTTGTCCTGGTCTGTTGTCACACGCTTTACTTCCTGTTTTATTGTGAAATCGTCTATGTCTGGTGTCAGTGTCTAGTTTTGCCCATTGTCTTGATTACCTGATGTGTCTCACCGGTTTGTTGTGTGTTATACCTGCAATCCCACCAGTTTGTTTGTTTCCCTGCCTTTGGATTACTCCTGTCAGTTCTTTGGATTACCCTGGTTTGTTTGGACTTGGACCACTCATTGTAGTGTACTTACCTTTAAAACTCAACCTACTGCTTTAGAATTTGCTTCTGGGTCCTACAACCTGTTATCTGCCTGAGCACACAGCCGATCCTGACAATTTTTGTCTGTTTTGCATGTTGTTAAAGTGCAACTAGGTTGATTTTTCTTCTAAATATCTATCTAAATAATATATGAAAGTTAGGAAGTCTTCCATCTGTGATTCATGGTCAGCATCTTGAACCCCTATGCCACCAGGTCATCCCAGTTTTAAACAAAATCTGAGCAGAAGAATAGCAAAGTACTGCAAGGAGGAGGACGGGGTACAAAACGGTGGCCATGCTACACTAACAGTTTTGATTCAGATTGCATGTTGAGTGAGATGTTTCCCATGAAATCAAATGTCTTTTAAACTAAAGCTGTTTGAGATGAGTCGTTTTCCTACAAGCAATGTCTGCAGATGTCCCAAATCTCTGGGGTTTCAGAAAGTATTTGAAATAGTATTTACTGTTACATAATCTTGTGCAATGAATTACATTCTTTAAACCCACTATGGTTGACCAATCATGAAAATAGTTTGGATGATGGAAGTGAATGTGATATAGAGGAAGGAAATACCTCTTGATTATACAGCACATAGATTCTCCGTTGATTAGAGCTGTACAAGGCTTTTTGGAAAATGTTTGCATCACTTAAAGATTTTTTGTTGTATTTGGAGAAACCCATGTATTTAATAATCCATATTTATCCAAATCATTACTTTGGTCATTGCTGAGGGTTTTTGCATTTAGTGGGGCTCATATTGTGAGTCATATTAGTATTGAACATCCACTGAGACTTCATTTCCGTTCAGAGGAACTCAGAGCTCTCTGGAAGCTGCTCAAAAATGTGCTCTCTCTTCCTAACCCGCTTGCTCTCTTTTTCCCTCTATCTCTTGCACACACACACACACACACACACACACACACACACACACAGATGTAGAGAAGTGTCTCATATCTCATATTCTGCTTTACTCTTTCCCTAAAAATTAGATCCATTTTGACACCATTTTTTAATATTTCCTGTTTTTTCTCTTATAAGATTTTTTCACCGTAGATCTTATATTTATCACATTTCTGCACAAGGAACATTATGGATTTATGTGACCAGCAAAACAATATGAAAAAGTCCCCACAATGTTGATGTGCTTCCCTCTGCATTAATTCACTCTAGCCAAATAGGATCGACTGAGAGGTTTAATCGCTGAGATTTTTGTAAAGATGATTTCCAGATCTAGGGTGAGAGGAGAATTCCATTATTGTGAGCTGCCTAGTGCACACCATACATACCGAGTTGTGTGTCTTGGCAGTGATGGTGCGGATGGAGTCTGTGTCCCAGATGACCAGGTCGGCATCAGAGCCCACGGCGATCCGACCCTTACGAGGGTACAGGTTCAGGATCTTAGCTGCGTTGGTGCTGGTGACTGCCACAAACATGTTCTCGTCCATTTTACCTGTAGTCTGGGAGGGAAATTGGAACCAGTAAGCATTTGATTTATGTTGCTACAGCTGGATTATATTTACATGACATTCAACACTTATATTTAAGAACAGCTTCAGATGATACATCTTACTTAGCTGTAATGATTTAATTTGCTGTCTGGTAATGTGTTTTTCTCAATCCCACTGATAAAATGGTCGATTACAAATATTGTGACATTAGATACTATGAGCAAAATATTTAAGGAATGTCTTTATCTTTTTTCTCTTGCCAAGACTTACAGTAATGCACAGATGTGAAAGGGGTATGGATCTTCTAATCAATCTATACCCTTTTCATGTCTATGCGTTATGTTTGGCGCTTTCATCAGGAGGTGATTAGCTTAGCTTAGAATAAGGACTGGAAACTGGGGGGGAAATATCTTCCCTGGCTCTGTACAAAATTTAAAAAAAGTTTCAGTTCAAGTTTGGCTTGAGCATTAAGTAACTTCCCTAAGGAAATACATTCAGTTTAACTTTTGAAAAGCCGTTTTTGCAGGCAGCGCAGTACTCCACAGCTGTCTAAAGTTACATGCCCTGTGTCTGTTAGCAGTACACTGATACAGTGATAACAAGTGAGAATGAGGGCAGTGTGCTGTATCCAAGGGTAAAGGAAAGGACAGATGTAGAGATAGAAAAAGACAGATGAAGCAAGGCAGAGACAGTGACAACAAGGTAGTGAGATAAAGCTGGAGCGAGGAGGGAGAGACAATAATAGCTTAGTCTGAGCAATGTCGGGAAAAATGTTGAAAGCCAGATAAAAGCAGAGATACAACAACAAACCTTATTAGATGATCCTTTTTTTTAAAAAGTAGAAACAGCAAAGATGAGAATGATGTGGATTTGACAGCTCAAACTGAGCATCACAGAACAGAGACAAAGCTGAGCCTTAGACATTATGATTTTTCCTAGAAAGCAAGTGAATCACAATGAAAATAAAAGTCTAAAATAAACCTTGACCTCTCATTATCTGTTTGCTTTTTGTTCTTTTCCTTCTTCTAAAGTTTAAAAATGGAGCAAATAAAAAATTTAAAAAAAAAAAATTACACTAGTAGTCCTCACCACAGCTTTATCCCAAATGAGGGTCATCCTCTCCTCCACTCCGTTGACACCCTCTGGGATCTGAGTGAAGTCATCCTTGCCGATGGCCTTCTGGGACACACTGAAGGTGCAGTGAGCACTGCCAGTCACACTCAGGTCTCCACTGGGACACAAAGAAACATAAAATGATTTAAGCTATTATTATACTGGCACAGCACACTTCCCTAAAGTACTTCAATCACAAGGAACAATGTTTATTTACTTTAGAAAGAGATGCACAACAGAACAAGGACTGTTAGTGATTTAAATATGCCCCCGCCACCGGAGGTTGTTCCTCCAATACAAACCTTTACTGATGTTTTACTGTTTCCATATGACACTCTAACTCACTTACTGGATGAAGAATTGAATTTAAGTTTCATGCATTAATTTAACTAACTAAATGCAGTTTTCTCATTTTTTAAGTCATCAGTAATCTTTGCACACCTATGTATAGAGAACAGGTCATAAAAGGACACATAAACAGTGCCAAAGTCAAATATTAGCTCCAGCACTCTGTCAAGATGATACATTTTTTAGCAAAATTTCTATTCAGTGATGTTTATTAGGCCAAGTGCCTGTGTGGGAGCTCATATTTGACTTTCTTGGCCTGACCAAGGGAGAAGGCCTTCTGATTAGGGAAGGGTTGCAGAGTAAAGGCAAAGGTTTCACAAAGCATTGTGATTAAATCAGTCATGCTGTATTTGTTGCTATCACACAACGCAAGGTAACCATGGAGCTTATTAGTAATCTGTGTCTATAAAACTTACAGAAACTTTTCAGTTTGTGCCCATACAAATTGAATCAGTGTCTGGTGGTGTGTGGTTTAAAAAGGGATTTAAGAGCACTGTGACTTCACCATTAAAATGTACACTATGGTAATATCACCTGACATAATATTGTGTCAGATTCTTAATAAAAGTTAGTTGGAACATAGCCAGACACAAGATGACAAACAACAACTTAACCAGAGGGAGATGCTGTGATACGTACCTGGACAGCAGTGTGTTCAGATAGTCTGGAGTGGTGGGATCAGGGCTGAGAGGAGGTGATGTTACAAAAGAAGCAGCCTTGGCCCAATTCTTGCTCCAGTAATGCGTCCCATCAGTCCCCAGGCTGGCCGTGATTGGCTCCCCAAACACAACATTCCCTGAGAAACAAATGACGGTATGACTGTTCAAATGCACAGTGCATTAAATTGATTTATTTTAGCGATTTGTGCTGTTTTCAAAATCACAATTTGCATCAATCAGGCCTGATTAATTTGTCAGCAATTAATTTCACTAAAAGCATTGGTAATTGCAGTGTGCTCCTTCATGGTGAATTTATTCTCTATCATGGGTGGCTAACTGAAGTATTCACAAAACAACAACTGAAACACAAAGACATTAAGACATAAGTCAAAATAGTGTTAAGCAAGCATTCTGTCATTTTGATTTGTTATATTGGGTTTTGGAAGATCGGAGTGAGCAAGGTGGTGAGGACACAAATCAGCTCAGCTTAACTGCCGGAAATGAGACCAGGCACTATGGAATGGAATAAGACTGTCCTTTGAGGTTGATTCTCTAGGTTTTCTTCATGGCCCTTTGCTCTCACACCTCACTGTTTAATGTCTGTCCTGGTTTAAATGTAAAAGTTTGGGAATAGATCCAAACAAAGGTGACAGTTAAAGCACCTAAAATGTGTACATGGCTGCCTTCTGAGGTCAGCCTGTTAAAATCTTAATGTGGCCTTCCCCCACAGACATCCAAACACACATTCTTCTTTTCAGCCCTCTCTCATTTTCCCATTCCATTCTCAAAAACGGTATATTTGACAATCAGTAATGTCTCAGAAATCACACAGAAAAATGAGCAGAAGTAAAAAACCAAAGAGATATTTAGAAAATTTCTTGCTTGTCTGTACTGATTTCAGTACCGAGATTTAAGCTAAACAAGACATAAATGTAAATGTTGTAAACAATATTAAACAATGGTATGACTATAATCATCAGTGAGTAAAATATTGTATAGTAATACATATATTAAAGACTATTTGTCACACTATGATGATGCAAAGATAGCCTTTACTCTACTACTCTACTCTAATACACAATGTGCTTAAGCATCACAATCTCCACAGCATGAAGCGGTGAATGCCCAGAGATAAAACTAAATAATTAGATGAATCTCAAACAATATACAGAATCTGAAATAAGATCTTTTCTGTCAAAGTTAAGTGCTTCTTTAAATCCATTTTCTAATTTCTTATTGTGCAATCTAATGTTTGAGTTACTGTTATTCACATGGTGGGAGAGAAATTTCTTTCCTGTAAAATAAAACTTATAACCTGTAATAAAATAACTCCACCATTTCTACATTCCCTTAGTTCTCATTCACTGGGTATACATCTTTCTCAGCAACAGACCATAAACAGCCAGTGTGGATTCTGTGACGTCCTCCGTCATCATCACCAACACCGGAGTCCCACAAAGTTGTATCCTGAGTCCATTTCTGTTCACCCTATACACCAAGACCTGCACCAGCCCCTCACTTGTTACCATAAGTATTCTGACGACACCGTCATTCTTTGTCTCCTCAATATCTACCCACCCCCAACCTCTCTGCCCTCAATATTTACGGAAAAATTTACGGAAAGCACATATAATAGTCCACGACATCAGTCATCCCCTCAACACATTCTTCACTCTGCTACCATAAGGATGTAGATACAGATCCCTGGCCTGGAAAAGCGCTCGCTGTAGCAGGAGTTTTATCCCCTCTGCCGCAGTACTACTTAACTAAGTACTTGCTAATTGTTGTTTATATGTGAGGCTATATATGTGTAGATGATCGAAACAAATTTCCTGAAAAGAACAATACAGAATCTAAGCTAATCTAATCCAATTGTTTCTGGCATGTAAAACATACCATCCTGTACCTTGTCTTTGGCTGTGCAGACAATCACCTAATGTTTTTAATGAGCCTTGGATATAAACATGTACTTTTAAATATCCTGTATTGTGCAATGAAGGCAACATGCTGCTCTTTACCTTTTTTCCGGGCCTGTGAGATGATGTCAGCAGCACTCTTGCTCATGACTCGGGTCACATAGAGAGGACAGTTGGTTTGGCTGGCGATGGTAATGGCACGAAACACTGCCTCTGCCTCCAGCTACAGAAGGGACAGGACATTATGGTTGACTTAGAAATGTTTTTCCCATTAGGATGTTCTCAAATAAACTTCAAGTATCTTAACCACAGCAAATGATGTATTTTAGAAGCTGTATTATTTGAATAATTCATTTTGAACCAAAATGACAAGTGGAAGCTTGTAATTTCAACATCATAAACTTTTTGTATCTGAGGTTTATTCAGACACACTGAGTTAGAGTAGTTAAAAGAAAATGATGTCAGGAAAGAGCACCTCATGCTCATTTACCCATTTTTATAATTGGAAGACTTATAATATTAACACATATGGAAGAAATATACACAGTACAATCCATAATATGCATTAAAAGCAAACATCTCTGGACATATTTTGGAGGCCACCTGATTCAGGTTGGACAGCACCTGGTATCCTAAAGTCCATTTCTGTATTTCCATTTTTGTGAAAGTCAGCAAGAACAACAAATGGCATTCAATATGAAATGGTAAAAAAAGTTGGCAGTAGGAAGCTATGCACAAATCCAGATGTGACAACCATGTGGTTCATAGTTTGCAAGATGATGCAAACACTTTAGCAGATTATTGTGTTGTAGTCCTAGTAAGCTCAACCTGGGTCCAATAACCAATAAATTAAAACCAAACAGGACACCAGATATTGATAAAACACTAATCTAACTTGGCCTCTGCTCAATCAAATAATCTTACCAAGCTTGTAATTCTTAAGACTCCACTTAACTGCACAACACTATGAGACTGATGGGACAACTTCACTTCTCGCGGCAGAGTGGAAAGTCCCAGTAACGCTAAAGGCAGACAAGTTGCTGAGTTGCATGGCTTTCGTTTTGCTGTTTGTCTGAAGAAACATTAGCAACAACAATTGGGGGAACCGGAGAATTTTCACCTCGCCTCTAATGTGTCTTAAACCACATGTGTGTAATGAGAACAATGCGTGACGACCAGTCCATGAACGTCATCATGGACAGTGTATGGCCCAATCCCAATGTCCTCCCTAAACCCTGAGCCCTGAACCCTGACAGACTTTTCTGACATCACCTGGTAAGTGATTAAGTGTAAGAAGCTGTAAGGGCTCGAAATGCTGTGAACAGGAACAGGACAGCACTTTGCAACATTATCATGTTATCTTGCTGAAACATGTTGCACTTTTTATTTTATGCCTAATTTATATGTCTTTGAGGCTCTTGCCCTACAGAGTGGATGAGAGGTAGCCCATCTCAATCTACATTTGTCAATAATCAATGCACTATTGGTGGTCAAAACAGCAGTATTAAGCAAAAAATAAAATAAATAGTTGAATAAACTAAGTGTGTAATAAGGTGATTGCATTCCTCTGACTTCATGTCATGGTGGTGGTGATGGCGCAATGGATAAGATGCCTACCTTTGGTGTGAGAGACCGGGGTTCAATCACCCATTGTGACCCATCCACCAATGTGTCCCTGAGCAAGACACTTAAACCCTTGTTGCTCCAAAGGTGTGCAACCTCTGACATATATAGCAATTGTAAGTCGCTTTGGATAAAAGCGTCAGCTAAATGTTCATGTACTTCGTATTGAAAATCTATGTATTTTGTCATACAATTTTTACATCCATGCTTGTTTGTTTACTGTTCTTTTTCTTCTCTTATAAGGCGTATTTGCCTTGATTTTTCTCTCGCTTCCAGGTTTCCCCTGGTAACCTCCGTGTTTCTCACGTAACAACAATATGAACTGTGGGCAATTCCCCCAGGAAAGGTGTGCAGAAATGCAGACTTACAAAAAGGGTTTAAAAAGGGCTCAAAATGTCCGTGAGAGAGCCCTCGTGCACTTGACGATTTAACAGTGGGACAGTCCTAAGCCCTCACGGACTTACTGGGAATGTGCCTCAAAGTCTTTAAGTCAGTGATCGTAGACACTGGGATTGGGCCTATGTGTCTGTATGTGTAGCCATGTTTGTATTGGTGTTGGTACCTTTTTCCAAAAAAAAAACAAAACTTTATTTAATCAGGACAGTGTCCTGATTAAATAAACTGAAATCTTGTTTTCTGATTTATATTGGACATACCACACACAGCAAAACATTCACTGAGGAAGAAAATACATAAAAAGGTATTAAAACACACTGAAACACACTATCTAAATTAAAACTAAGACTATGTATTAAAACAACTGTACTTGGAAAATTCAGCTATTTAAAATGTTCATACATGCTTAAAATCATATAATAAGTGTACCTCTTCTGGCCTGCTCAACACATGTCCCTCTGGCCCAGTGATACCCATCTGCAGCATGCGGGCCTGTTCCTGTTGAACAAAAAAAAGTATGCTGTTAGCTGCTTAGTTCAAATGCAGGATTACTTTTTGGTGTTCAGTGGTGTGAGTTCTCGGGTGATGTAAGGTTTTGGTCACGCTCCAAAATGATATTCTGTTTCTGCTTCTTTCTGCCTGTAAAGGATTTGAGACAGTTTTGTCATCTAGGTCAGGCCACACACAGAGGACTGTGGGAATCCACGAGCTGTTGAGGGTCTTTGTATACATGAAGACCTGACTCCCAAAAATTCTGCCTGCGCTTTTATGCCATACATACAACCAAAATCAGTTCTGACCAGTTTTGGTGAGTTATAAAAAAAAAAAAACATACAAAAAAAACAAAAACAAAATAAAAATGAACTCACAATACAATATAGGTTGGGGAAAGTCAGAGTTCCCTTCCTGTTTGGTTATCTGGACCCATGACCAACAGGTAGCATGTATTTTGTTAACAGGTTAGCATGTTATGGCCACATGTGCAACACAACCAGGACTACAGATCTATTGGGTCGGCAGGATGAAATAAATAATAGAACTGCAGAAACCAGAATGTGTTTAGCCAGTGTGCAACCTACTCTTATAGGGAACGAGATAGCCCCATGGCAGTCTTCTAAGGAAATTTAAGAAAACTAAGTGCAATGTCTGGTTATCCAGTGGACTATTATCAGACGAATGTGAGTCATATCATACTGATGGCCAACCATATCAATAGGATATACACAGACGAGAAGCTAAATCAAAAGGAAGATGAAGAATGGAAGCCGAGAGGCACCAAGGGGACAATCCTGCAAGACTCGTAAATCAAGAAACTGGAGCTGTTCCTGTGGTCACTGCTCTCCATAGCTGTCTGAGGAAGAAAACATCACTGCTAGGAGTGGGACCTGTTGATGCCAGACCAGAAAATCTAGATGTGTCTACAGATTAGAGCGATCCCAGCTGTGTTACTAGAAAAGGCTCATTTGCGACTCTGAACAACACTACTGTGTTGGAGAATGTTTTACCTCCCCAAAATCAACTAGAAGAGGCTGGCTGGACCAAACAGAGATCTCTCTTTATGGTAAGCAACAGTGGTTTCAAGTAGTGTTGGGAAGGTTACTTTGGAAATGTGATAGGTTACCGATTACAACTGTTAACCATTTTCAAAAGAGCTTGAATTGGCATTTTAACAGGCAGAAGGTGGCTTGGAGATTTAAAGTGAGAAACAATCAAAAGCATCAGAATAGAATCCAACTTTACTAAAAGTCTTTGATTGGAAATGGCAAAGGAAGCAACTGTGCACATGAAAAACATGCAAAGTAACAAAATATTATTCAACATATAGCCAAGTTTTTACAGAAAATATTCAAATGTAACCCCCGATGTAATCATAAACATTTACATAAGTAACTGTAATTTAATTACACATATTTTCCAAGTGACTGTAAGGGATTAAAGTTACATTTATTTTGTAATTAGATTTACTTAACTTACGTAACTTTCAGGACACTTTAGTTAAAGTCATCGTTATCTTCAAGCGAGCATCTAGTGGTCATAAGAGGAACTGCAGCTTTAGACACAGGAAATATTTTGGTATGTATCCCTGGTGGTTGTCACTTGGTTACAAAATGTCCTCTGAAGCTGCACTAAGAGGATTCATCACACACTGGTCTAAACGAGGTCCATATATCTCAGGAGTAGTAAAGTCAGGTCATGACATAATCTGGGGGTTCAGACATTTTTGGTCTTAAAGCTGATGGAAATCTGACTCACTCCTAGTTTAAGACTGGATAGGAGAGCTGGGATTTGCGATAAATCAGATCCAACACACACACTTAAGCACACACATGCACACACACTGACAGAATCCAGGCATGGTCTGGAGCTCTGACTAATACCAACCCTCTCAATCCACCAACTATTAGGGTCCATTCACTTTCATTTGCCCACAATACAGCAGAGACAGTGTGTTTAGTCTGTAGGAAGTGGAGATGCACTGTGATAAGGCTCGACTACAAAGCTGAACTAAACTGAAATAAATCCCACTAAACTAAAGCAGATCACAGAGTTGGACATGATACAAGTGATTAAAGAGGGGCAGTAAAAATATGAGACAGGGGAAATGGGAAAGAGAAAAACTGTTCAAGAGCTGTGTCTGTCCATTTATTTATCTTTGTTTTTACCTCAGCAATGATCTCGCCATTTTCAGCATGGACCTGAGCAATGCCTCCCCTCTCTGCCAAGAAGGTAAAGACATCATAGAGCTGGAGGAGAAAGACACAGAAAGAGTGAAATTACAGTGGCACTGTACTTATATTTAAAATCCTGCCTGGCTGTTTACACAAGAATCAGACACTCCTTTTTATCCTAGGGGTCACCCTGAAGCCACAATTTAAAAGAGGCCCACAATTTACATGATGTCTACCACGACACACTGCAATTATTGTGTGTGGTCTCCAGAAATGGTTAAACTCATGTGGGATGAGCTTCAGTTGTTGTTATGTTGCTGTTCCACAGTTTCTTAGTGAGCTGCATGACATCAGTGTTTCAAACTGGACTATTACAGTTGCCTCATGCGCTCCTCTGACCGATCAAATTATCTAGGGCTGCAAGAGAAACTTGAAGAGTTCTGCCTCACACCGTCCGGACTTGCACCTTTCTGCATTTACCATCCAGACTTACAGTTTAAACTCACACTGTACTTTACAGGCTGCATGTTACATAAGGATAGGGTATGTCAATGGAGAAAAAAGATTAATGCCTTTCTCAGACTTTACACTAAATGTTGAGTATTATGGTATAATATCATATTCCAACCAAAAGGTCATATTTTACTCACTTTTTTTACACACTGTGTCACTGCTTAGAGCCAAGCCACTGCCATGTTTTCATGCTCTTTGACTATTCAGTTTCTCAGCAAGTCAGCAGTGATGGATTATATTGATAGCAATTGTTCGTATTGGATTGCTTAAATAAGATAATGATATTTAAATTACACACTAGGTGAAACCAAGATAATACCACACCATGTTCATACAAACCGCAAAAAGATCCCTTCCTAACGCGATTCTAATTTAAGTGATGGGGAACGAAAACCACAGTCCTTATTTCCTGAAAAGTTAATATCGGGGCTTCAGTAATCTGAAATAGCTAAATCAAGTGTTACACTGACAGAGTTGTCTTGCTGAGCTACAGTGGAAGGGAATTTTGTACTAAAATGACTTAAGGACTGCAGAAGCCTCATATTAGCGTATGCATTTTTTCACAAAGGGAGAAGTGTGGATTTTATCCCCCATTTCTTCACTGCCAGTATGGTGAGAAAAAAGAATTACAGTGAGCAATAAGTGTTGTGAGGTACATATGTATGTAAGGATTGTTTTAACATAAGAGTCAAAAAAATGTGAACAGTGATCAGTTACAGTGAGCACTAATTTAAAATTATTGTACCTCACTGTTGCTCATTTGGTAGTAATCCTTGTAAGCCATGTAGACCTGGAACGAGTTCACACCTGCAACAAAGGAAAACAACTTAAAGAAGAACGCATGTGAACAATGGTACTTGAACCCACCTTAAAAGGTCAAAGGTGGATATAAAATGAACTAATAAGCATAATGTGGCCAGTCATGTTAAGGTTAGACCGGAGTCCAATCTTGTAACAGTATCTGATTTTTTAATGGAAGTGCTTATTTGCCTGCTGTAAAATACTGTAAAATGTCTTTTATTCATCAGTTACACAGTTTGTATTTGTCTCTCTCTCCAACATATCATTTAGTTACATTTTGCAATACTAAAACTATATTCAAATTAGTAGTGATTTTTTTTACTGCTAGAGGTCATCATAATCTGTGATTTTGAAAAAATATTTATTTTTAACTACTGCAAATAGAGTAGCAACTTTTGAACAACAATAAAAGAGGCATTTTGTTGTATTTAGCTTTCCAGCTTTATTTTCATGCATTCTCCAATTAGAAGTGGCAACTTTGAGAACTACCCACAATCAATTCCTTAGGTAGATGTTATGTTGTGCCATCATAGCCTACCTTTCTCCTTGATTAGGTTATCCACCTCCTGCTTTATGCTGTCGTTCCAGTGGGTGATATCCACATGGAACGAGTAGTCGCAGCAGGCCTTCTCATCGGCCCACTGCCTCCACTGGTCATAGGCCTCCATCAGGCTGCTACCGGGCTCTGGGATCACATGGTCCACTGGTGGAGAGGGATGGTAGAGGGGAGGAGAGGACAGACGAATGAAGGGAAGAGAGGAGGAGGAAAGGCGGAGAAGGGAAGGGGAGAGATTGGTAAGTGAAATCAAATGGATAGATGGACAAAGGAGTGACAGAGTGGGGTGGGGACAGTCACTCGTAGAGAAATGATGACAGGGTGATGTCAGGATTTGTCTGCTGGTGATTCTACTTTCTCCCTGTATAGTCTATCTTGCATAATCAGCTGTCTGTCTGAGTTCCTGCAATGCTCAGCCAGTGGGGACCAACCTTGTCAGATGTCACATTACATTTTGAACATCTTTGTCTGGATGTGGGTGTCCTTGATACATTTAGGGGCCACTTCAAATGCGGATATTTTTTGGGTTATGTAAACACCATGATCAATCTTTTAGGTTAGAGTCTGGCACACACAGGCAGTGGATTTTTCCTGATGGGAACACCCCATTCTAAAAGCGGCAAGTATTCAGTATGCAGTAAGGTGCTTTTGGTGACTGCAATGGCACATAAAATTTGGGAGTTCTTGTGTTACAGCATTAAGTGTCTCGTATAAACTTACTAAAGTGTATAAACATAATATTGCCAGTAAGATTTGGCAAGAATTTCAGTTCAAATAGTCCCACAAAGACACACCTCCCTGCTGGAACATCAATATATAATTAATATATAGCAATATAATGTGATATAGAACTTAAATGCGCAATAAACTCTGGTCACAATTTGCTGACAAAGATCTGAAAGCCATTCTTCATGTAAACTTATAAAATTATTCACTAACGAAATAAGTAGGCTCAAGCACATTAAAATACAAACATAACAAAATACATAGATAGATGCCTTAGTGCCTGCAAGGTGAATATTCCTTTTGTGAATATCTTTTGTGTCTGTTTTCACTTAAATAATTCATGGACAGTAAATCCTCATTGTACACAACAGTATCACTGTGCAAAAAATATCCCGCTCCATCTTACTCAGCTGTAATACAATAAGATCGCCTGCTGGCTCACCACCTGACTGGCTTCTTTATCTCATTAAAGATGACCCAATCTGCTTATCTGGTCTTTGCATGTTAATAGGATAGAGCTGGAAACGGCATTCCCAAAAAAAAACCATCAGTGTTTACTGGGTTGGCCATCTGAACTAGTCTTTTGTTCTTCATCGCACAAGCACAATATCATCTGTTAGTTGAGACAGACATATACAGTATGCCATACATCATTTCCCATGATGCACTGAGCTCCTCTCTCCTCTTCTCTCTTTCTCTCTGAGTGCAACCTCATCCCATTAATGCATGTTACTAACTCGATTTTTTCTCCCTCTCCCGTGGTCGTGTGCTTCCCCCTCCTGTCCTCCCCCCCTCCCCCTCACTTCCTGCGGGTGTTGCTGGCTCTGGAGCTGTGGAGTCTGGACCTGTGGTTGGGAGTCTCCTGCTGCCCCCCGTGTTCCTGCTCGACGCCCTCTGCTGCAGTTGCAACTGCTATTACTAGTCCTATTGCTATTATTACTGTTATAATTAATATCACTAAACATTACTATAAATATCTGTACCATTTTTCATTCAGTCTATAGCACCATTACCTTTATTGTCTGTACCTCTATATGTATACTGTGTAGGTTGCCTCCCTCTGCTCTCTCTCTCCTGCTCTCTCTCTCTTGCTCTCTCCCTCTCTCTCCCCTCACCCCAACCGGTCGAGGCAGATGGCCGCCCACCCTGAGCCATGGTTCTGCTTCGAGGTTTCTGCCTCTTAAAAGGAAGTTTTTCCTTGCCTCTGTCGCCTAGTGCTTGCTCTTGGTGGGAATTGTTGGGCTTCTGTAAATAACTTCAGAGTACGGTCTAGACCTGCTCTTTATGAAAAGCGCTGTGAGATAACTGTTGTTGTGATTTGGCGCTATATAAATAAAATTGAATTGAATTGAAATTGAAATACACACAGGCAGATACTAACCACAGTACGTTTTCACTTTCTCTCTCTCACATCACCCACTAGAATATAATCCCCCTATGAATGGAGCCCATGAATAGAGATTACTACAGTAGCACGCCTGTTAGTGAATGTGACCGTTTAAACACAGAGCCACCGTGGCCGACAAGCAGCCAGCTCAAAAGAAGTTAATGGTATTAATGAGACTGTGGTATCTACCAGCTGTTGGCTGCGATAACAGAAGCACACAAATAAACCCATAACATGCAAAGACGAGTAGACAGACACTCGTGTTGTATTTCCGTGGGAGCAGTGTTTCACTCCATGCCCTCTTTCCTGACCCAACCCCCTTATACTCTATGTATGGTCTTTTGTATGGTTTTTTGGAGAGCTGCCCAAACAGCCCATCCCTTTCTCTTTTCCTCTTTTGGGGTGTCAGCCCTCCTTTTTCCCCTCTTTTTAGTTTTAGTATCTGTCTGAAACAAAACTTTACAGTGTGGATGACCTTTCCTACAGTCCTTACCTATCATGGTTGTGCCCCCGGCAAGAGCGGCCTTTGATCCCTGAGCAAAGTCGTCTACGGTTGTGGTTCCACGGTACGGCATCTGGAAGTGGGTGTGGATGTCAATGCCACCGGGGATCACCATCTTTCCGTTGGCCTCGATGGTCTTCACCCCACCGGGCACGATCAGGTTATCGCCGATCTGCCTGTCGAGGGCAGATGATGCTGTTTTTATTGTGTGATCAGATGTTGCCGCAACAATTGACTAATTAAATTGACCCTCCCAAAAAAGAGAGCCATGCTTGAAGCAACACATTGTCACCATGTCAACACATCAACATTTCACCCCTGTTGTTCAGACTTCATACAGGAGACCAGCCAGCCAGACTGGCGGGCAGAAACCAGTGTCTCTTTGAGTTTGCCAGCAGCCCAATGGCATCTGGGTGTTTATTATGCAACACCAGGCTTTCTGTGGGTGCCTCTCTGTGAGCTGCCTCACTAAGGGCCAGGGGGGACAAAGGGCCTATAACTGGAAAATCAAGTGGAAACAGAACTGAGGGAAAGAGAGTGACAGAGAGGATAGACTGATTCAGGGAGGCACAACTAGAGGGCGGGGACATGCTCATGCTAGCACATGAAATAAGGACTAAGGACTAAGACTGTCTGTTTTCACCCTACTTTGTCTATGGCCCAACCACCACCAACATGAAACCTATAAACAAGGACTGTCTAAAGGACTGATTTCAAGGAGGCTACTTTTTGCTTTTGGTCAGATAGAAGAAGAATATCCTTGTTATAATGAAGTTTTTGGAAACCTGTGGGCTTGTGCTTCTTGCCCCGACTGATGTCATTCATGCAGATGACCCACGTCTCTACAACAATGGTTGGGAGTAAAATATGACGATAATGATATGATGATGATCATAAAGAAACGGAATTTCCCTTTAACATTTACACTAATTCCCCTGGCCAACCCATCTGATGGAATGATCAAGATACTTAACCTTTTGCACACAGAAGAAGAACAATTGTATCAAAAATATTTTAATGGGAACTGATGAGATAACAAACAACTCCACTGAAATACAGCAAAAGTATGATGAGCCTGAGTAGGAGTAGAGGAATGAAAGCAAATGGGAGTGAATAAAAACTGGAGCAGAAAGGAGGACAGCGGAGGACTTACTTAATGACGCCATCCTCCATGTAGATATCGGCATGGAAGGACTGGTCATCATTCACAATCCTCCCGCCTTTGATCAGAAGCCGGTCACTCTGTAGAGAAAGGGATGGTAAGAGAGTAAAACAGCTATGTTTGATTCCAAAACAAATTTCTTCCGACAAAGGTGTAGCTTTGGCTTTAAACACGTAATGCTTAATTGGTGAATCACTTCTGCTGGACAATGTTTTTCTATTTCTCCATAGTTAAATTATTTCTTTTTCCACCCAGAGGAGATGAACAATGCTTCATTCATTCATGCCAAGGAAGAGACGGGTCATGTTTGTCAGTCTTGTCCCATGCAAACACAGCACATGCAGTTTGGCTATGTCCTTGTTAATCAAGGAATCAAGCTCATTTATTTGTCATTTTACAACACGGTTTCAAGTTGTAGCCTTTTCATGCTACACGCACACATAGAACATATATACAAATATTTAAATTTAGAATAGAACACAAATAAATAAAACTATACATACAGATGTTTACATACATACTATTTATGCATTTTTTGAATTTGCATCTGGGGGAATATAAACAGCAGCAACAAGATAGTGTTGATATTATGGTCAGCATCTTAACATAGAAAAGCACTCGACATCTGGAAAACATTCTATCTATTTTAACATGTCTATGTTTGAGCATCAAGCTTCATTGAGGCAAAAACAGAGTCTGCCTTCCCCCATCTTGCCAGAGTCTTGCATTTGGTCGGAGCACAATCCACCAAGTGCAATAGCTTGATCCTGTGATGTGATTGTCATGGAGGTAGGTTTCTGTAAGATGTGGGCACAACAGTGTTTCTGAAGTATGTCTTGCATCAAGGCTACAAGTGTTTGAATGCTTTTCTGCTCTGTGGTCAGTGTGCCCATTTAAGTCTGACCTAATATAGTGACTAATATAAAATTACTGGTGCACAAAACAATGATTGTCAACACCATAATGGTATCCGCCTTACAGCTTGCAAAGATAACGTTTACTGGTACAAATCTGACTGGTTAAATCTGGGAGTGCCAGTTTGGTTAGACATGAGCTTCACAAATGCAGCAACTAGAAGGTAGTTTATAAAGATAGAGAGCAGCTTTCACTGTTACTTAGATTTTCCTGCAGTAAGATGACCTGTAATGGTGATAACATTTGTGAGGATCACACTTTGCTGTTGGAAGCAGAACTGAAGCTGCTTTTAAGGACTGATCATGGATTAACATCTTAACCATGTTTATCCAGATTTTCTTACGCAACAATACTGACAGTGTGGATGTCATTTTCTCAGTATGATCCATTTATCCAACAGACCAAATGCAATCGCCAAGATCAGTCCTTCTCACTGAATGTGATGCACACACAAATAAACCTACAAAGCCTTGTCGCATCTAAGGAACCGCTCAACCTCACATCTCGTAATATGGTCTGATCTGGGCGTTGCCGTGACGCCACACAGTCAGACATAAAATCTGCTGCTGCCGCTGCACCACACACTGACTCTAGCAGGCCGTTGTCATGGTGACGGATTGACTGCAGGGAGACAGACGAAAGAGGAGGGGAGACTGGGCGGCTGGTTTTGCTGACTTGTGGGATAGCTAGTTCAGTGAACAACTGGCTGGAACAGGATAGAGGAGTTGTTGGTAGGTAGATGGGTTGGTAGTTGGGTGATCTGTGGGCAAACTGTTCATTTAAGCTGGTCGTTAATTGACAAGCAACACGAAGATAAGCTGAAACAATAAACAATAAATCAATGGAAAATGCCTAGACCTGAAACTATTAGTCAATTAATCGACTAGTTGATCGACAGAAAATTATTGTAATAATGCATGCATTGTTCAAGTAATTTTTCAAGCAAAAATTAAGACTTTGCTGGTTTCATTTTCTCAAATGAGAAGATTTTCTGCTTTTTTCCTCATAAAATACGAGACTGACTCGTGCGTTTTCAGTTGTGTTTTCCGGGAAAATAAGTGGCTGCTGCAGCTACGTCCGTCACCTCAACCTCCTCCTTAAGTGCATCCCTAAGTTTTGGCACTGCTGATTTTACAAAAAATTTAATGTTAAAGTATGTGTTTAATGGCAAAGCAAATCCATGTTGTCCTCGGATTCTTTAAGAGATTCCTTCAAAGAGCAGAGCCTTTTTTCTCACCAGTTGTAACCATAAATTCTCACTTCCCAAGTGTATCTGACCGAAAATACATTTTATTCAGCAATTATGGTAATTAATACATCAGTTAAGTAATTTATACTTAAGTACAAATGCTAAACTTTTGATGAAACGAGCCAGAGATATACTAAAGTGACTTGAGACTTAACTTGAGACTCATCCTCAAAAGACTTGAGACTCTACTCAGACTCGAGATTTGGCATCCAGGGATATTTATAAAAAAGATCTGGTGGATTAATATTAACGAAATGTTAGCATACATGTTTTGCTCAGCATCAGCAAATGATAACTTTAGCTTGCTACTAGGCTAGAGGGATGTTTTAATTTACATTAGATTATTAGATGTCATTAGTTGGAGACCCAGTCTAATTATACAATATGGTTGCACTGTAAGTGAAAAATAAGTTTGTTATTATTGCATTATTGCATGCATAATGTTAGCAATATTTTCCTGTTACCCTGAGTAACATTAGTCTATAGGCCTATCCATGTTTTAGCCAATACTTGGTCTATACTGTAGTATCTATATATTACAAGGAAAATACTGTTATTAACTTTAAAGGCAAGTTTTCATTCTCTATTATCTTCATATTGCATGAAGCCTCTTTAATGTGATCATAAACCAACCTGCCAATGCTGTATGCTAATAGATAAAGGAGTGAGGATAATACTGTACATGATTTGAATTCCTTAGATATATCTATGCAGTGTTCTAAGAAGGCCGGGTGGTATATAGAAGATGACGTTTGACAGACTGAATTGGACTTGTGACCAAAGACCTGAGACTTGACTTGGACTTGTAAGCATCTCTGACACCAGCTTTTTCGGTTGAATGTTTTGGGCTGTTCTGGGGACAAGGATGCAATCTTATACATTAAATGACAGATCAGTTAATAGATGATAAAAATAACTATTAGTCATCATGAACATTATCTATCTTCTGTATAGGTAAAGAAGACTCTTACTTCAAAGACTTAGTAATATCCCACTCTATAAAAAAGCAGGACTCAGGCCCTTACCCTGCTAAAACAGACTGACTTATATATATTTTCCCATCAGCACATGTGTGCAGGGATTTACACCCCTGGCTGTGGACCCAGTGTTTCATCACTGTAATGAACTTCAGCCACTCCTTAACAAGTCAGAAAAAAGGAAAAAACACAACACGGTTTTGTGTGTGGCTGAAATGATAGAAGCTTAATATCTGCTGAGCTCATAAACACACACCATGTGTGTATTACTTTGTCTATGTGTTTGTGTGTCTGTGATGTAGATGGTGATGGAGTAGCATGAAACAGAGCCCAGAGCCTTCCCAAGCAACCACACCCTGAAGCAACACATTACAACACACAGTAATCAGTGGCTGGAACATAGCACCAGCATAGATCATACTGTAGAGCATGTTGCCCTAGAACTGTCACTCATTAGCTCTGAGACAATTCCTAATCTAATTTTGAACTTGAATATAGATTGCATATTGATAACTTCATTTCACCTTTTATGGAAGTCTGATTCAGGTTTTAAAAAATACACTTCAGAGTAACATAATCAAAGTCAGCAAATCAATAAACGACTAGTTTTGACAGTACTTAGAATAAATGACTACACAATTACAGTAAGTAATTAATCCATTAGTCAATCAACAAGCAAAAAGGGAAAAAAAATAATTGACAAAAATGTTGGTATTTGATTCATTGTTTAAGTCATCGATCAAGCAAAAATGCCCAACATTCATTGTTTCCATCTTCTTGGATTTAAGGATTTTTTTTCTGTTTTGTATCATTGTGGACTGAATATTGGGTTTTGGACAGTTGGTCAGAGAATTTTTTTAATGGATTATCATTTTATAGACGGATGGAGAAAAAAATAATTAGTCATGAAAAAAACACTAGCTTAAGCCCTCACACAGTAATAATAGAGGACAACTCAGCAAAACAGACCCACTCTGATCAACTGCATTAGACAAGTAAAGATTTTTTTATCTGATTTATAATACTGCAGTGAGGGGTGTGCCTTCATGCATGGGTGCCTTACTGAAGAGTTTTAGCAGTCTCTCTCTCTGTCTCTTACACACACACACACTCATATTCCCCTTTGTCAGTTTCTACCCACTCTCCCTACTGGCCTATAACAGCATGCAAGATACCACAATCATTTGACAATCAATAGCTTTCCATTTCCATTACAACACAGCAACTGTCAGTCTGCTGAGTTCAGTATTCCCCACAAAGTACATCTGCCAGTGAAATGCTTAATGAACTAGACTTGACTTATGTCCAGTCAGTGGAAAACTAGATGTTAAAATGCTTAAAGTCAACAACTTAAATCATCATTCAAAATGTAACTGTACAGATCTTCTGAATGGCAACAAGCATGACCAAACTGTCAAAGAATTTCATGAACACATTACTTAAATCTAAGTGGTAGTACTGTTTGGCAAGGCAGTATGGGTAGCCAAACTGTCAAGCTTTGTCAAAGACACGTAATTTGAGACAGGAGTTTTTTAATCAACACTTCTTAATCTCACTTCATAAATCTAAATGCAGACCTAGCATTCATTGTGGCTTTTTCCTGGAATCTGTGACAAATAGACTGCCACATTTGCCAGTGCTCGTGTCATTCAACCACAAACAGCAATATGTTACACTCGCAACGTTTCATAGGAAATATAGCAAGTGACGGCATGCTGTTTCCTAGTGTTGCCACAGTTGTGAAGTCAATGTGGTTCAGAATTTATTTCATTTTTTCCAAAATTAATTTCTCAGCATTTCTGCATTAGTGTATAAGAAGATGGATATGACACTGGGCAAAATGTACTTTAATATAAGTGGGGATATCACGGGTATACACCGCAGCCAATCATGCCACCAGGAAGTCCAACCTTTAACTTAGTTCACTAAGATTTTACAATGCTTGTGTAACAGAAACTCTAGTGACAGTATAACCATTTGTGCTATTATGTGGTTATGGGAATAAACCTAACTATTTGTTACAATATTAACGAGACAGCACCATCCACACAAGATACCGCAGTCATAATGCTGTTTGAATTTTTGTTGTAGCCCTGACTGCAAGGACAATTTAATGGCTTTAGTGGTTGTTGTTGTATTCACATGACAACAATCTGAGATGGGACTAGATGCCCACTAATTATTGGACTTTGATCCAACAAGTCTTGATGAGCAACAAGAGTGAAAACTATATAATAAAGGAAAGCCTTGTTGCCTATTGTTGTGGTAAATGTATGATCTGACTACAGATATTTAGGACTTGCTACTGCCTTCTCCAGCACAGCTGTTCGCACCATAATGGACATTGATTTCAGTTGATTCTTGCCCACACTTCCCTGTGAATCCTTGATGGACATTGATTTCAAGTAGTTCATATTCCCTACCTTGTTTTAAAACATTTTCTTGGTTGGTGTACCCCATATTCAATGCCTTTTTCTAAACAAAACTACACTTGAGACTATGAGGTCGCCCCACTGATTGTACACTGGACGTACAAAGGGACAACAAACAAAAGGATTTATCTTTTTGTTGGGTTTAATACATAGGATGCTATGAGATATTGCTTCACAGGGACACCTCTTATCTGAAGGCAAGTGCTAAAGTTAGGAAGTCAGCTAGTCTGCATGCTCAAGACAGTATTTCAGATGCCACAGATCGGAATTTCATAAAGAATCCAACTTGGTTGGATTTTCATGGAACTTGTGATAACAATGCATCTCTGTTCTCTGTTCTTGTATTTTGAAGTAATCTATCATGTGAAAAGTACTTGTTTTTTCTGCCCTGCCCTACCTGTACACTAGGAGTTGTGAAAAATACCATGATCCATTCAGAGATTAAATCATTCAGTTTTGGACTAGAAGAGGCAAATGGGCCAAACCCATTGACCAGATACTGACCAAAAATAGTGATTTTCTGGGTTTCCCAGAATAAGCAGCTACAGCGGTGAAGAAGAGCCACAGCACGTAGAGGTATAATAAGACTGAGGAGCCCACACGTCTATCTCTTTCTAAAGAGATCAATTTAGATAGCTTTTACGCTGTGTTGCATTGTTCAATTCCATGCATCTTGCCTACACATACAAGAAAATACAACAAAAGGAAGTCTTTGCTACAAGTAATTTAATTCAAAGCATATTTTCTGTTAATGTCATGTTAACAACATGATTGAATTTTTGTCATCTCATGTCCAACTGGGTTTTTTCAGAGAGTAGTTTGAGACATGCTAGTTTTCAAAAAAAAAATCTAAACTTAAATCTAGTAACATAATACTATATGTATATATATATAAAGTATATTAGACCACAAAGATTCAAAATATCTTCGTATAGAAAGAGAAAAAAAAGCTATTCGTGGATTAGTCTGAACTTGGGTTAGAATATTTACAAGACATCTATGATGATGTTGATCCTAATTTGCTCTGACCTTCTAGGGTCACTGACCATGTCCTTGTTAGTCAGTTGTGTCACTGTTAGAGCATAATCTCACTTGATGAGCTGTACATAGCCGCCACTGGAAATAATGAACAGCATATAGGTGTGTTCAGAACAAAAAGCGGAGCACAAATTTTACCGCTGAACTGTTTGTGCAGTCAGTGTCTAGTCGCCAAGCTGTTACTAGCTAATAAAAAACAAAACAAAACTGTGCAGTACAAATTTAACGGCCAAAACAACACAACCTGCAAAGCTGTAAAGTCACATACATCTCTATAAAATATCTGACCTAAGAAAAGATGACATGATGAGGATCTAAACCCTAAATGATGGAAACATGAACAGAAATGTGGCAGTGACACAACTTAAAGGTCAATGATGTGTTTTTTCTATTGTTTTATGGATAATAAATATGTGTGTATGTGTGTGTGTGTGTGTGTGTGTGTGTGTGTGTTTGGGAGAAACGATGAAAACAAACAACTGTTAACTGTTTTCTTATTCATCTCCACTTCCATATGGGTACTTGTTTATATGTGTGCGTGCGTGACTGTGACCTACTCTCAACACTTTGGCGCTGGCTAAACAGTAGAGGATTTGGTGTTTCACTACTGTAAATTACAGAGTGCAGGATTCCTTCAGCTGTCTCAGAGTCAACAATTTAGGGCAGCTGGAGGGGGATTAGCCAGGGCTGTAGCTTGTAATATGTTACAAATAACACAAATGAGAAAAAAGGTTGTTTTTTTTATTTGTATTATTTACGTTGTAAAGTTTATTTTCATAGATGCTTACAAATAAATCATATTGTATTTTTTGTACCTAAGTTATTAGAAAAGGCAAATCATATGCAGCGCCCCAGGTGGTTTGGTTGGGTACATGTCCATTTCAGCAGCAGATTCAGGCAATAATATTAGGTTAGTTATCTTATCAATACCTTAATGTAGATTAAAAAAGTTAAATAACTGTATTAAACAGAAATAGCTAAACTAGATATAATCAACATGCAATGCAAAGTGCATTCCTTAGAAATAATCATGCTGCACGGTCAGTGCCAATTTCCAACTTGATGCACAGCAGGTGGTAACACTTATTATTCAAAAAAAGAGACTTGAGATTTGACTTGGACCTGCAGCATAATATGACTTGTGAGGATCTCTGGCCTGCACACACTAAACAATAATGAAACACAAATTAACTTGCACTTTGAGAACTTTATTGACCAAGTGCTTTTAGACTTTTACTTGAGTTGGTTTGTCAAATGGTTATTTTACTTTTACTTTAGTAATATTTTATGGGAGTAACTGTATTTTTACATGAGTAAAGATTTTCAGTTTCCACAACTGGGATTAGTTTTAACACAAGCATCATGCAGAAATCACAAATGAGATCAATCACAGATGCTTATAAAAGGTCTGTTCCAAGTTGCTTGAATCAAACAAATATATACAAATCTCTGTTATTAATGTAAAATACTAGAAATCTGCATGTCTTAGAAAGCTGTGTGCGTACAGCAGCTTTACTCTTCTGAAGCATTATAACGTTTTAGGTCACTATGACATTTCTGGCAACAAAGTAGTAAAGTTCTGGTGGAAAAAATATCTTGTCATTCTCTCTCTAAAAAAAACAAAGCACCAGAAATAAAGCACCTCTTGCTGCACAGGAAACTGTCATTTTCTGTTACACAAGCCAGTAGTAATCAAAAATAGACGGCAGGATGTTGTTTTTGTACTACTACGCTGATATGGACTGACAACATTTTTCCACTTCCACCAGACTGGAGGGAGAAGCGTTCATAAACTGGGATGCAAATTAATAATAGCGATTCCTTTTGTGCTTAATAAGTGGCAATCGTCCTGGAAAACTCCATGGCTAAAAAAGAAAAAAAACAGGCCAAAGGGGCAGAGGACATTAGTGGAGACCTTTGTGTGGGTGGAGAGAGCAGCGGGGAGGCAGGCAGGGACCAGTGGAAGAGGGAAGCCATCCTGAATGTGCACTAGTGCCTGTGCTTCAGCCCTGTTGCCTAGCAAGAAAAATATTTACTCTTTACCCAAAAACTGCAAGGATTTTTTTCACATTCTGGAAAAGTGAAAACAATGAGACTTATCAATCTAAATTAATTGCTGCTGCTCCTGCCAGCCACGGTCATAGAGAATTCCTGTTTGTCTGCAATGTTGATCTTGTGATCTGCAGTGGTGTAACCATGGTAACAAAAAAAACCCATATGGATCTGATTGAGCCAGACAGGTTAAAAAAGTATGAACTCTCTCAGTTAAGAAGTCTGTTTGTGTGTGACTGACTCTAAGTGTGTGTCAAATCACATCCCCACCCGAGAAACAAAACAGGGGTTGTATTTTGCTGCCATCAAAACTGTATGTTGGTCGCCATGGTGAGTCTCATGGCAACGTCTGGGTGGCCACGGGGTATTTTGTTTGCATTCAAGCCCACTTTGCTGCAGACTGCGGGGTGATGGCGCTCTCTGGTGTGGCGGAGCCGTGTTTTGTCGTGCGTCAACAAGGGGGAACGGGTTTCATGTCCTGGGCAGAGTTGCTGTCTGCCGGCCATGTTTCATGCCCACAGATGCTTGTTCCAGCTGGAGGGGATTACTAATGACATGCACCAGCCTGGAACAACACTGAGGGTGCTGCAAACGGGTATGAGGGAAGGGAAGAACCACACCTAGAAATCTGACAGAGCCACTCTGGTGGAGAGAAGACGTAAGGAAAACAGCTGGAATAGAACGAACAGGCATAGAAATACAGAAGCAAAGTCCGGGAGGGGAGGAGGGTTATTAGCAGGTATAAGGTCGTTGTGTGGCAGAATGTCCATTAAATTATTTTATGGCATCAGCACTTACTGGAGAGTTGTTTATCTACTCTGGGATGGCAGGTTTATTTGGTAAATTAAGTGAGTGTGGATGTTTACACAGTTAAAGAAAAATGACAGCTACTGTCCTCTGTGTGGCAAGCTACTACTTTAGAACCACCTTTTAAAAAAACACCACCAACATTACTGGGGATTAGAGTTATTATTTCTTCTGATTGCTCAATCAAGTTTCCGATCACTTCAAGTTTTAATACTTACCGGTAATGCTACTGATGGGGGAAATAATGAATTCTTAGACGCATCTAAGGCTACGTTCAGACTGTAGGCCTTGATGCTCAATTCCGATTTTTTTTGTTTGACTGTTTCACAGTTCTGGCGCTGTACAACGCGTCTGCCCCACAACTCACTCTCTCCCTCTCTCTCCCCACTGTGTCCGCTCGGACAAGTAGCATACACGTAACTCAGAAGAGAGCTCCGGTCCGGTGGATTTCAGGTATAAGAAAGGGAATTTGTGAGCAGATGATAGTGAGGTAGAGAAGGAAGAGAGCCACGTTTAATAGAGGGTATGCGTTGATGTCACTTCTCCTTCCGGAACACACTGGACTGAGTGGCAAAACATCTGTTACCATGGCTGCGTTTAGCAAACTGGGAGTAAAACAAGTGATTATTTGCTCAAATTAAAGGCAGTTGGACTCAACAGTGATCCTAACTGCTTACCAAAGAACCAGTGGCCCAGCTCTTTCCCATTTTAGATGTGTTGTTTGTGTTTTAGCTGATTCATGCTAACACTGCTCCTCGTCTTTCTGCCACTCAGTGACCGTAACGGCATTCTGTGACATCATGTGCATACCCTCTATAATAACTTTTTCGTTCACGGCGGCGCCGTCTACAGCAGAACTGCTGCTCTACAGTGACGTCAAAGTCACATCAAATGTGACCTGAGTGTCCAGACTGAGGTCACATTTAAAAAGATCTATATCGGATTTGGACCACATATTGAAGTGACCTAATTCCGAACTGGAAAAGATCAGATTCCATGTGACTTGGCCTGTTCACACTGCCATAAAAAGATCAGATCTGAGTCACATATATACGCAAAAAAATCGGATTTGGGTCACATTGGCCTGCTGTCTGAACATAGCCTAAGTCAAAATTGATTTCTTAATTTTGACAGAATGCAAAAGGCAGAACTCAGAAGTGCGGAGTGCAGTGCCCAGGCAGTCGGTGGCATGCACATGGCGGAGACCAGTTAATTTGGTCCTCCACTACTGAATGAATGAGCGCCGCTACAAAACTTTCAAATGATCATTAATATCAATGTGCAACTCATGATTTTTCGTTAGCACACTGCAAGCACAGTAACACTCAATGCTTGGCTAGCTTCCTCTCCTTATTCTTCAAAAGACATCAACGTGACACATGCTGTTGTAAGAGCAGCGAAAGATAGGTCTTTTAAAGAATAGGGTAGTGTGTAATGTGAGTAGTGAGTGTGTGGGTGAGCGAATGAGGAAAAGGGGGCAACAGAAAGCGGTGAAAGCTTGTGGAGCAGAGAAAAAGATTAGCAGTAAGTTCTGTCTTCCATTAAATGTACAGTGTATGAATGACACAATGTTCAGGAGAGCATTGAAACTAAGTAGATTACTTTTACCAGATCTAATGGTTATAGTTCCTACCCAGTCGACTTCTTTGGCAAGTTTAGTCTTGAAGCTTTTATTTTTTTACTGAAAAACAAAATTTTCTTGAGGGAGGGCACCCAAACCTGTATGGATTTTACACATGCTTTGCTTTAAAAGGACCAAGTAGTCACACAGTGAGGGGGGGAAAAATTTTTGGATCGAAAAAAATGGTATCCACAGGTGTTGTGAAATCACCAAGGAATTACACTTTAAGTATTATAACTTTGATATGTTGGGGGGGGGGTACTGCTACAACATTGTATGTTGATAGCAAACACTTATGAAAGTGGTAAAGCAGTATTAAAACTGTGCTTCGTCACATCATGTTTGAAAGCCAATGAATTCATTCCCTGTGAACTGAAGTGGTGTGAAACCACCTTATCTCTGCTCCTGGTCAAGGGCATCAATGAGATACTTTGTACTGCGGTAGCAGCTGAATGTCAGTCTAGTTAACACATTGGCTACAACTGGGTGGAGCTTGCCTTTGCCAATTACAACAATCTCCCAACTAAACATTTTAACTTCACTGATAGCATGTTGAGGCCACCAGACAACACACAACTCACTCATGTTACAAATTCTTCCAGTGCAAGATTTCTTGTCTCAGTATCAAACTACAAAGAGAGGAGATCTTATCTTATCTTGGTGAGTCTAAAGCTCTGTGTTGCAGCATCACTTACAGATTTTGTCTGTGTATGTGGGTATTTTCTCATAAATATTATGCCTTTTACAGGTTTAACAACCCAAAATTCTACGATACAAGAAAGAAAAAAAACAGAACCTCCCTGCAGGGGGGTGGTAAAATTAAAATGTCCATCCTCATATTGGCTGTGTGAAACATGCCATGGAAGATTCTGGCCCACTTTAGCACATTACAGACATGCCCTACTTAAAGAGTAAAGACATCAAGAGGCTGTGCTCAAAATACAGATTCAGAATACAAAAACCCTACAGACTAGAGCTACCCATGTCTCCCCCAACATCACCCCTTTGGTGTAATATCAGCTGAGGAGACAAGACAAAGGCAGTGTCTCCCACAGCCCAGCAACACACCCCTGACTGCAGCCTGAGCCGCAACAATGAAAACTGGAAGGCAGGCATTTCAGACTCTCTCACACACACACACACACACACATACATACACACACACACAGAGGAGAGGGAGTGGGGAGAGGTTTCTCTGCAGTTGTAACAAACACCAGCACCCAGCTGGCTGGCTGTGTAACACCAACCTGGCCTAAATTCAACCTCCATCCTAGATGCTCTGACTGACTGAGTCTGAATCTTTCTCCTTCTCCTGATGCAGGACTACAAGCGCCCCATTACAAGGCTGGCTTATCAGGACTCATCACAAATGGGCGTGTATTTCCCCCACATCTCCTTTTCCTCCTCTACCTCTCACTCCCCTGGCACCAGTCTGCAACATGAACCCATGTCTGTAGTCAGCAGGGCATACATTTCATTCCTAACATTAAAATACATAAGGTCCCTTGTGTAAATAATGAGCTGGCGTACAAGAATTGCAATTCATTTTTTCACCACTCGCTTTTGTTCAATTGTTTGCCAACTAATTACCACAAAGCAGGGATCAGTCAGGCCCGAAATGATCCCCATAAGAGAGAAAGGGCTGAACACATTCTTACCATAATGGCTGAAAGGTGATTTCAGTTGCTCATAGAAAAACACTAATCTTTTTTTGCTAAATAAAGCGTCATGTGAGGGTCAAGGCACGGACTATAAAGCACGTTATTTAATATGATATCAAACTACATTTAAAAATCACCTTAAACTCACAGCTATGCACTGCATACAGCAGAAGTCCCTGCAAAAACATTACAGTGATTTATCTTTTCTACTGGGCGAGCCGGCTCGCCACACGCATGGATCCCCTCAACAAAGAAGATGCAGGACACCTTTAAGAAAACGCCTCATCCTCCTGCCTGACCGTCACTATGGCAGCCGGTCATGCAATTTCATAGTGCGTATTTTTTCAAGCGGCTCCCTACAGTCAAGTCTGACAATAGAAATAATACGCCTTGCATCGTGCCTGTGGCCGCAAATGTTTCTGATCGCCGCGGCGCTGTGAAACGGCAACGCGAAACACTGGTGATTTGCAACAGCACGCATCAAAGTTCCCACAGCCGATGGAGAAGAAAATAACTGTGCTACTCACTGTGATCTTCGGGATGTTCTTTTTTCCTTGGTAAGACATGTTTCGCTCGGTTCCACCTTCAAAAGCAAGCTTTCAAAAACGATATTCCCTCTTTACGGATGCTGCAGCCTGGATGGGAGCTTCAGGGAATGGTCGCTCCTCTGTCAGTGCGATGTAAAGTGCCTCGCAGAGTGCTATAGGAGCGTCTGTGGTTCAGTCACCCGGCCCCTCCCTCAATAGGCTCAATTGGAAAGAAGCGTGTGTCACAATCTTTCCACCGGAGGGCGCATCAGAGCAGCTGGTGAACAGCCTCAAGCCAGCATCCAGTTGTCTGCATTACTGAGCTGTCGCACATTTTTCTTGCACATAGGCTATTGGCTGCAGCATTAATTCAACATTAGTCATTATTGACCTATCAAGAGAGTTTTCCTGCTTCAAAAATAGCTAATCAATCTGATCCAGCTGGTCTGTGGTCTATTCTATTCTGTATCTACGTGTATCATTGCCAAAGTCACTAAGGGTTTTAGTTGATCAGAGTAGATTCCCAGCAATGATTGTTTGATTATGTGACGAGATTGTGTGTCACTTTATAGCCAAAAGGAAGAAGCAAAAATTACACTCTAATCCCTGCTGGGTAGAAATCTCCATCATTATCCTTGTTATTGTCATCCTCATTATTAACATTACCTACTGAAATGATTAATTCATTAATTTTATTCACCATACAGGTATACACTGAATAAATAGACTTTTAAAATTGTCAGTTACAAGGAAGGATAGTATATGGCCAAACTTATGTTTTGAAGTTCAAAAAAACAGATTAATATTTGAAATTAAACATATTCAGGCAAAACATGTTCAAGCAAATATGTTCACATAACACTAAGTAAATTCAGGATCCCTTTTTTGTTTTAAATAGGAATAATATATAAACCTGTTGAATTCAAGTTTTAAATATTTAGCAATTATTACCTAAAGATTTTGGTGTTTTGTTTTTCTGAATGCATAGAGGGGCAAAATGGTGTAGCAGCTGTCACTAAGACTGCCAATGACATTACACACCCCGCATGTCTACTTACCAGGACACACACACACACACACACACACACAGACTATCTCCCTCTCTTTGCATGTCCCCACCCAGCCATGTGTCTCTTTTGTTTGGACCTAAAGTGGATCCCCCTTCACTCCACCAGTCATTTCCTCGACCACTCCCCTCCTCAGCACTAATGCACCCATAATGAGGAGGCACATGACTGAGACTGTGTGTGTGTGTGTGTGTGTGTAATTTTAAAAGGTTTTCTGAGAACAATGACGGCACCTCATCTCTCTTTTTAGTTTAGTTGTAGAAAGTGCAAGCTACATTCATAAATCATTAACATTGTGACTAATACATGCTGAATATCACATCTCTTAGGGCATTTACAAGGTGTTTATGGTGAAATTTTAATCTCATATACTGTTTATTTATATTGTAGATATATTTCAGAAGGGTTAACATAATAAAATCATTTAAACTTTGGTTACATCTATAATATTTATGTTAATGCATTACGTGTGCTTGCATACATGTGCATACAATGTTTAGATAACCATGTTAATACATTCAAAGCGGACATGATTTCTCAGGAAGTCATAAAATGATATTGATCACATTTACTATGTATTTCCATTTATCTTTTAAATATATCTCTACAGTCACAAATTCTACATAAAGGGATTCATATAACATATATAACAATTTTAAAATGTATATATTTTTTACATAAATCAATAGCCACTGATTGTTTTCTCCCTGCCTTAGGCTACAAACAGGGGGACACAGCACAGTTAGCTGCATGCTAACGTGTCTTTTCATGGCAGTGAGTCAGTAAGGTATTACCTCAGCATTTCCAGGCTTTGGAAAAGGTATCAACAACACACAGCTACCTCTGCAGACCACATTAACCAACTGACAATGACAGACAGACAGGACTCGGACGGATCAAGGATGCAGAAAAAGACTCTGTCAGGTCAACAAAGCTCCACCAGCAGATTTAGCACCTTTGTGGCCCCAAATGGAAAAGAGAACTGACAAACTTCCACTTTGAACAGCCAGAAATCATGTTAAATTACATCACTAAATATACAGATTAGTATGGTCATGTTTACTGGCTAATGAGTGATCACTTCAATGATACCAGAGAATTTAGGAAGGTAAAAGATCTAATGGTGAGCGCAGCTTTTTCTCACTGCTGTTTTTTTAGGAGAAATATTGAACATCATGCTTAGGAAATTTATTTATGGCTTCCTCTGGTGGAAAAGGGCAACATAAACACCAGCACACAAATTCCATTTGGGTAATGGGATAAATTTGTGAGAAATTTCCGTGGTAATCCAGCAATTTAGTAATACATTTCAAAAATGTTTGGGGACTAGACAGATTAAAACAAGATGGTCCGCATCAAACCAGCAGAGGATAAGATATAAGTCCCTAGTATGAGTCAAGCTTTAAAAATACTGGATCATACATTTTCCAT
The DNA here is from genome assembly GCA_024633595.2 of Lepomis macrochirus. Lineage (NCBI taxonomy): Eukaryota > Metazoa > Chordata > Actinopteri > Centrarchiformes > Centrarchidae > Lepomis > Lepomis macrochirus. The sequence goes on along the minus strand of JALXJV020000021.1, from coordinate 11,952,143 downwards.
AATGCAACTCATTATACACAACATGTACACTACAGGCTGGGTTTTTTCAAACTTCATACTCCGGTGTGTAACGTAGTCTTTCAGTAATACATTTAAAGTCTCCAACCCAAACTGAGACAACACTGATGACATCATCATAGCTCCTCCAGAGCCACAGACGACACAGTGCAACTGGCTGAGTACTCCCGATGACTGGTACACTGAGCACTATGTGTAGATTTGATGGAGTACCCCTTTATTTACTGTGCAATGATGCTCTTGGTGTATGTGAATCAGGATTATAAGAAAATATTTTACCTACTGCAGCTTTCAAGATTTACAAATTCTACGTGTGGCTCCCATCCATAGGTGGGTTGCATAGGTAAACTGGATGAGTGCATATAGACAAGCTTAAACGTGTCATAGTGTATGCGTTTACTATATGGGTGTGTGTATAAAGTGCTCCTCCCAGTCTGACCACCACCCTGCAGAAAAACAAAGAGAGGGGGGTCCTCCCTGAACTAGCTCCCCTGGACATCTGGCTTACCACTCCCCATTTTTCACTCCATTACAACAGCTGATTAGCTCACCAGACTGGAGGAAAGCAATAAATAATAATTATGATCATTGCTGTTTACTATGACTACAACATCAAGCACAAGCTTATTGATTATCTAAATTATTTTACCGTAATCATATAATCACCATGCATGAACCCTCACAATGAAACAGACCATAGCAGTTTCAGCTTTATAATGTCAATTACATTCTGAATTAACTGAAATCTGTTTACTGTAACACCTGTTTCACTTGAAACTGAAGTGGAAAATGTTACGCTCAATTGTCAGACATCATAAATGGGCAGCGTTTCCACTTGTCATTATTTTGCATGAAACGCTTGTTAAGAATGACTGGCAATGCAGAATGTACTAATGTCACAAGAATAAGCATGTCCCAAGTCTGATGTCAGTCTGATGTCTTCAAACAGTTTCCAAGGTAAGCAAAAAGCCCACACAGCCTAAACACTCTTATGATTTCTGCTGAATCATCTGGTCCCTCAGGAGGGGCAATACTGACGTTCCACATCAGGCCACATGGGGGGAAATTGGCTGCCTGCCATACTGAAGATGTCCACTGTTACATGTTTAGAAGAGAATCACAATTTTATATCACAATGGACTTATGGCAGTAAAGGATGTTAAAGGTTAGAAACAGGTTACATTTAGATTTCAGGACAGAGGAAGTAAATATATTATTAGGATGATGTAAGAATTCAAATAGTCAGGGTGCGTGCACTAGCCGAGTCCCAAACTGTCTGCTGTCAGGCTGTGAATCAATGGGTGCACAGGAATCACTGGGGTGTAAATGATAAGGACAAACCATTAAGGACAAGCCCAAAATAGATATTTTAATATACTATAGACAAAATATAGATATATACAGAGCTTTGTTGGTTCAATCAGTCCCCATAACAACAGGGATGTAACTCATCTGTATGCTGCTGAGTCTCCAATGAATCAGTGTTGGGACACAGTCTTGTCTTATGTGATTAGACATAGATCAAGCAATAATTGCTTGAAAAAATTCTGAATGCCAAAATCCTAAAAGCTCATATCATCAGTACTGATTAGGTGTTTCTCCAGTTTCTCCAAAGGCATTATAGACTGTCTCTTAATTAAAGTGCATAGTGAAAACAATCAAGATATACAAGACACTTCTTCATGAGGAATCAATTATAAAGCAATACACACCATGTTGCCTAGTGTCATTCTAAACATGATTACAGTAAACACAATCGCTGCTGCTGATTTCCAACCAAAATTGAAGTCATGCTGATGACATGTTGATGCACTTAAGCATACAATTACATTTTATTAGATTCTGTTCCTCTATGACATACTGGATTGTGTTACATCAGATCATTCCATAATGCCTAACTCTTTCCTGCTCCCTATAAAAATCAATTTGCTCCATTCATGCTTTATATATCTGTGTGCCAATAAGTGGCCAGCAATGACATTGTGTGTGTGTGTGTGTGTGTGTGTTTGTGTGTGTGTGTGTGTGTGTGTGTGTGTGTGTGTGTGTGTGTGTGTGTGTGTGTGTGTCTGCAAGAGCCAGAGAAAGAAAGAGACAGAGACAGAGAGAGGAGACATGAATCATCATTTTTGGTGCCCATAAGGTGATCTCAGTCTGACATTAGAAGACTTATTTCTTGCTCAAAGCAAGTGTAAAGTAATACAGGATGTAGTAAATATGCAGTGTGCCTGCTTGGAATCACATACAAATATTCTCAGCACTTTTCCTTCCATGCACCTGTTTTTGCCCACACTCTTGGAGTCGGACATGATGAGAAGTAATATTGCTGTAAAAATAAAAAGTTCCATTGGAGACAACATAATTTGTTGAGATTTTAGAGTTTATTATTTATTTATTTTGAATATTTTATTTTGGGGTTTTTTAAATGATTTTATAGTTTGTGTTGATATGGCAACATTGTGTTGTATGCAGTCATGCTAGTAAGGCCACTTGAATTGAAATTCAACAGATATGACACAACTACAGAGTACGTTATACAAGTAACTATTGGAGTGTGGCAAAGCCTGTGGCTAAAAAACCTCAAAAGCATCTCAGAAAAGTTTGTTATGGTCCAGGTAAAAAAGAAACTCAGTTCAGAGGAAGAATTACAGTACCAAAAAAAAGCGATCCCAAAACATGGATAACCATTGGTGTAGCTTTTCCTCATTAGAGAGCGTTTAGAGAAGAGAATGGACTGATGGCAGACACAATGTCTCATTACTGCTTTTGGACACGTTAGTATTTGTCAAATATTAGGACTAACAACAACAATAGGCCTTTTTCACTCAAGACATTGTAAAAATAAATTAATGAATAAATTATGATGGTTGAATTCCATTTATCTCCTTTGGTTTCAGGGTGCTGGTATTGCGCATGCTGCCACACTGTCACACTGCCATGACTTACTGGGATACATGAAGTCAATGTCAAAGTTTTTAGCAACACCTCTGCTTTTCCTATTATGAAAAATCAAAATATCTGCTATGAAAAAGGCCTATCTGGCATATAGTTTTCCAGATATTTGCTTTGTCATAAAATGTTAACCTTCCACATTTGGTATTGATTTAGGTAATGGGCCTCTAATAACTACTAACGATGTGCGACTCCTTAAAGCCCCACAAACCATGCAGTTCCTTCTAAACTGCCACAGCCACCATAATAATCAACTCCTGGACGATAGCAACCAAACAAAATCATTTAGTACTTAACACCCACTAAGACCACCACTGCAGCTATTCCGACCATCTAATGCCATAGCAACCACCCACAACCCCACAGCTCCCACCTGAAAACACCCCAGTGACCACCATGTTAGCAACAGTTCACTCCAAATACAGGAAAACAAAACATTTTACATACTTTTTGGTGTTATGCATTAAACCACACAAGAACCACAAACTACAGCTTCCAAAGTGACTATAGAGTTGAATTACACCTCTCTGGCACAGTCTCAACAAAAACAGAATAATAATATAACCATCATAAAGCTGGAATTTACAGCAGGTATGCTCTATTACAGTATATTTACTGTAATTAGGTGTATCTACTAAAGTGGAAGCTTTGTGTGGAGTTAAAAGAATTTGATTTTGGTTTTAGATTGGATTCATTTTTGTATCATTTGACGTAAAGCATGACTCTAACACCACCTAAGGGCTGTACCATTGCTCCTTCAATGAAATCGCTATTGTTTCTTATTTTCAGGCTTCTGTTAGAACAACATTCCTGCAGCTTATTTGTTTTAACCTATATCTAGTGTGCCAATTCACTATTGTTTACATGTCATATGTCTGCACAGGTCTGATTAGATTTCTCCAACAGCCAGATGCACTCGGTGATTCAAAGCTGTTCTGCTTGTATTACAAATATATGCCACTAAAAAGCACGTTCTTGTTCTTGTTTTTTACTGTACATGTTCTGTAGAAATGGAAATGCTTATATATCTCAGTTGCATTTTATGTGTATTACATGCCCAACCCATATGCGAAATAACATCACATACAAACAAAAATATAAACCTGGATGTAGTTGTCACACTGCAATGACATCTCTGTCAGCACCTTTTTTTTCCTAGGGCTATGTCACTTGCTTGCACTTTAGTTTGTAGCTTTAATGGACTTACAGTTGTCACACAACATAGCAGGTCAATATGTTGCTAAATGTGTGGGAAACACTTGTTGCATTTTGGTTCAGTATAATATTTAGCATAATGGTGGCCAGCTCTGTGGTTTCACTAAGGCAGATGTAATGTCTGCAGTAGCTCAGACAGGCATTTTCATTTGTCCAGCCTTGAGGCTTTTCAGCCTTTCTGTGTGGCCTTTTTCCACCCATTTTATTGTCTTCCATTGGCTGACTTTCCCTGCAGTATTCTTCAAGGGTTTAGGAATTATACTAGCCAAACAAATGTTTTGATAAATGTTGGCTGTGGATGGTAAGTCTGTCTAATTTCCCAGCCATTTTGGCAGACATTGCATACCATCTCTCAGGTGAATACTTTTATTGTGATGCTTGCAATAGGTGGACTCTGGACAGATTTTTGATTTTATTTAGGTGTGTCCCCACAGCTTGACAGCATCACTGTCAATGTGGGCATTTGTGACTCAGTTAATTGTACTGATTATTTGCAATTTTAAAAGCTTGTAATCCTGCACCGCTCTTCATCTTTCATTAAATGTCATATTAATAATAAAGGAACATTTTGCTCAGCATTGAAGCATCATTCAACATCACTCTGTAAAAAACAAAGAGGGGTAACCAGAAGAGAAAAGAGTAAAACTAATTGGCACAATAGTGACACATACTGTAGAAACCACTCCTGTCATTCACACATGCTGCATCAGCCTGCTGCCATTCACGCAAAAGTTACAGTCTTCTTACCTTTTCATCTCCCAGGTTTTGCAACACTTCTTTACCGCTGCTGGTTCTGATCTCAATCCGGGGTGAGTCTTTCCCGCTGTCATTGTTTGCTGCGGGACTTTCCACACCAGGGGAGCTCCTGGTGTCACACGCCGGGCTCCTCGCCTCATGACCGGTCTCTCGCTTGGCGGTCCTCGGGGTGCGGGAGCCCCTCTGTCCGACGCTCAGGGCATCAAAGTCTATGGTTTTACTCTCAAATGCGCCCTCGACGCTGCAAAACAAGCCACCGTATTTCTGCCGGGGCACCTGGTCGGCCGTGCCGGGTCGGGCGAGATAAACCGGCAGGTCGTCCTCTGCCTTTTCCCAGTTTCCCCTGCGCTCTGCCATGGTGGAGCCCTGCACAAGTGACCGAGAAAGACCGTTAAACTGGTGCTGAAGTGGTGTGTGCCTGCCTGTGTGTGTGTGTGTGTCTTGCTGTGAGGAAGCCGGAGCAGACAGACAGGCAGGAGTTGAGTTAAAGCCAGAGGTGGAACTGTAGTGGTGCCTGACGCACAGGTAGCATAATATGGTTTCTCTCAGATAAAACGAGTTGATTTAAATACACGTAGGATTGTGGACTTTGGCTCCATACAGATTGTTGAGTTGACAGTTTGTACTTTAAATTAGCCAGTGAAAATACAAACGCAGCTGCAGAGGGGCAGAGTGTCCAAGGGAACCCTTTCGTATATGGGCATGGGTTATTTGGTTCAGGATCATCTCCTATGTAGCCTATACTGCAAAACTTTTGCGAATGCCGAGACAAATGCCTCCTTCTCATTTCTGATGCCGTTTGTTTAGCTGAATATAAGAGTCAGACTATAGGTAGGCCTATTCACCCTTAAAACTCAACTGTGAAGCAGTTTAAATTTTCTGCAGGCTAATATCTAAATTAAATAAGTGCACCGGTGTGCACTCAGCAGGTAAAAGTGCGGACGGAGCTGTCCACTTTGTCGCTGTTCTTTCAGCACCACTTACGACGTTTGATAATATAGCTATACACCTGTGCTCTCGCTTCAAACCTCTTGACCAGGCGGAAACACCTCCACTCAAAGTAGGCTAAGGCTAATGTGCTTGTCTGGGTCTTCGACGGCGACAACACCCGGGGTGATTACTTACGCCAGCACAAATGAGACAGGCCCATGTCAGCAACGCGGGAGACAAGCAGCTTTCAGGCGGCAGGTCTCAGCCTGAGAGACTGCTGAGTCGAGAGGGCAACAAAGGGAAGCAAACACCATCACTCCAATAACTGAAGTTTGTAATTATGTAACGTCCTTATATCAGCATGGTTCACAGGTTTGAGTGGGGTAGGCTTCTTCCTTTTCTTTTGTCCTCACGAAACTACAATAGGCCTATACCGTTTTTTCCAGATAGTACTGATAAAGGTAATAACAAGGGGAGAAATATGGAAGTTTGCCACTGTATAAACAAATTAAAATACTTGGATATGAGAATTACAGTAGCCTATATGAAATATATAGATCTGAATGTAGATATAAAATATCGTAATTCTCCATTTTTACCATTTTCTTTTGTGTGTGTGTGTGTGTGTGTGTGTGTGTTGTGTGTGTGTGTGTGTGTGTGTGTGTGTGTGTGTGTGTGTGTGTGTGATAGAAAGACAAAGAGTCCACAGAGTCTCAAGGTCAGTCACACTGTAGGCTACAGTGACATCTAACAGGGCACATCCTCAGGTCTCATCTAACAGGTTGTCATCACTGAAATGAAGCCAGGCAGAGAGATACTTCATGGAGCTTGGCAGTCAAACCAGCATTCAGCATTTCCCTAGTATGCCCCTGCAGAAGAAACAAATTCATACATGGCAACCAAACATAAACTTTCAAGTGACTGAGCCCAATGATGAAAGTTTCAAGAATATATTTGTAAGTTTGTAAAGCCAGAGGAGAACATCTAACGGGTAAAACGTCTGGCAGCAGTAATGTGCTTTACACTACATATACAGTATGATTCACTGAAGGAAATTAATGCTAGGAATAAATATGATTGTTATTTTGTCTTATAGTTGCTGACATCGCCCATTTTACAGATTTTTTTTACTCAGGGAAAATCCGTTTAGTTTTAAATGCTTGGTAGAGGGGAATAAAGGAAAGATCAAGCACTATATTCTGAAACGATGGCGTAAGGGAGATTTTTCAGGGTACTGAAACTGAGTAAAAATATGATAAGTAGCTCTATTTCCACACATTCCTTGCTGAATACACCACTGTCACAGTTCCTGTGGCTCTGTTGGCATCTAGTGCAGCAACTTGACAGGCCAGCAGTAATTTCCTCTCACATGAGTGTGATTAAAGCATCAAGGTTTGCAGATGCCACTAAAATGTCCTGTTTATGTAATTATATGTTGACTTACTCAGTTTCTGTGTTCTAGAGCTGTTGGTTCTGTCCTCCTTTCCTGCAGTGTGTTACTTGTGTTTAGACTGCACATAACACTGAGAGAAGGTGGACGCAACAAATGAAAGCTGACGGCATTCTTTGGATTTTCCTCCGGGCAGTTTGGCTTGCCACATATTTACACACTGACACCAACCAGTTCAGATGGCTTAAAAAGAATGAAATAATACGTGAAAGAACAAGGACAGCGCTCAAAGGCTAGTGCAGATGTTTGTCTTAAACTGTAGCCTGTTTTACTGTGGTCTGGACAGAGCAGACTGACTGGGAGGCAGTGGAGCCATCAGCTCACACTGTCTTGCTTTCAAAGTCGGCGATGTCATGATAGCTGCAAACCATAATAACAAAACATTCAGGGTTTTTTTTTCATTTGGGTGAATATTTCAGTGGTTCGCTGCCAAAGTAAAGCTCTCTGATCACAAAGAAATGATTTCAAATTTATAATAGATGGTGGGTTGTCTGGTATTTTCTAGCAAATAACGACAAAAGTTTTGGCCAAACATTTTGGCATTGCACCTTTTGAAAGACATGCATCCTGTGACAAGCATGAAGCTGTGTTTGGCAGTTTGTCAATAAGCTTCCAAAGTTGATATTGCTCTGATGTAATGAGGCTTTTAAAGCAATGACAGCAGCAATGCTGGAGCAAAGCAGGAGACTATCCCCCATTTTCATATTAACAATGGATATAAGGTAGCTAGTAAAATGAGTGTCCCGCATAAGACAATAGCTCTCTTATTGCCACCGGCTTAAGTGCATGCTCACCCAGGCATGATGGGACAGAGTTTGGCAAATTCACGCTCAGTGGTCTTCATCAATTTGGCACAAGAGGCCTACCGGCGAGTGAGACCTTTTGAAGAAGTGGGTAAGTGGGCCACTGTTCCACAGGCGAGTCAATAGGAGTTAATTTTAATTGTAAAAGATAAGGCACAAGGTCTGACAAGTTCCAAGTGGGTTCTGCATTGGCTCAACTTTATTCAAGAAATTAAATAAAATAAGTGACGAAATATGACTATGTCCCAAACCAGCATACCTGTGTTATTTTCTGTGTGTCTGTTATGAGTCGAGCACTGTATATCCGTCGAAGGAATTTGTTTTTCTGCCAAAAAAATCTAGTTCCCAAGACTTGGTAACATGTACAGAGTATGTTTTCTTGTGTGTAACAACCATGAATATATTTTGTTTCACAGAACTCTTGTCTATGTCCCAACTCACCCAACCTGCCAATGGAATTATAGGATCCAACTACACACCTTCACACCTATTTGGCGCCTCTGGTTAGCTAATCTTCTGTTGAACTTTTTTTCTGGTCTCTGCATGACACTCATTTGTTATTGCATATCCTTAGAAAACATAGTAGTCCACAGCCACAAGCAGCAGTGAATCTTTGGCAACATGCACAGGATGATCAGGAGAAAGCATAGACAAAGGCTTACATTCAAGACCTTTCTTTGGATGCTTGGATGCTTGATGCAGCCAGATAAAACACAAATGGCAAACTGAGGTCAAAGCTGCAGGAGAAAACACACTTCAGCTGCTTTGCAATGTACCTTACAATGCAGATGTAATTCCAAACTGTTAACAGATTTAGTTTGTAATAAGACACTCAGTTTTGTTCCTTTAAAGGACTTTTACACTGTGGATTGTAAACTGGCAATTTTGTTAAATCCTTAAATCCTTCCCTCACCAGTCTCACATGTTTAATAGGAGTATGAGCCATGAAGTCAGTGTTGCTAAGCAGCTGAACAGAGCAGACTGGGCAGCTGCATCCGCCTGGGATGGTTTGGCTGCTAACCAGCTGCTGCTGAAATAAGATTAAACAGCCTCCAAGGATGTACTGTGAGACATTTCAATCTTGTATCCCTTACAGTGAGGCACGTTATCTAACACACATTGGCACAGGGGTTTTCATGTCACCCAGAATGACTCATAATTCAAATATGAGTTTTAAACTGTCCCCCCTTTTCTGAGTTGTGTCAAACGAAGATCTGTGCTGGAAGAGCATCTACTGCAGATTTTCTGCAGGGGAGGCCCTTTCCATTTGCACAAAACAAATATGTCATCAAGAGTTATGTGTAAAATATGCTATACTAACTCTTTTCATGTGATGTTTTTTCATTTAAAATATTATTTTAGAAGGCAGTTATTCAGTCAATGCACAATATAACCTCTGAGTGTGACCTCTGTGTGTTTGTGGAGAGGAGGAAAGACAGAAGTGCTTTTAAAACAGACATCCTTTGGCAGGACTGGTCTACAACACAAAACCTGGCTCCACCCCTGTTCTCTTCTAGCTTGGCAAGGACATTCATGACTAAAGTGAAAAGACAGACTGTTATCCTGGACTGACTCTGCTCTGTGTTCCACATGACTATAAAAAAAATGTGGACAACCAAAGCCTTCACTGCTTCATTGTGGGACAGTTTCATGATTCTCGTAATATACCACAAGTCTTAAAACTGTTCCATAACACTTAGCATTATGTTTGAGCTCCTTTTATGAATGAATATATGATAAACCTTATAACTTACTTACTATTGACCTGTAACAGTAGACGATGCACGGTGGCTACCACTATTATTTACGTCCATTGAGTGAAACATGTGCAGCACACATCAGATGGAAAAATAACAAACACCAGCCACAGCTTAAAGCCTTTTTCCCTCTTCCTGACCTGAGCAAAACAGAACTCCATTAGACGGGACAACTGCTGACAGCTACTAACGGACACTGGTAGCCCCAGGACACACAACAATAAAATGGTGCATATTGTAAAATGAAATCCTGTTAACAACAACACCACTGAAAACAAAAGTGATAAATGACGAGACTGAAAGTTAATTCTTGACCTTGTTAATTATAGCCCTTGTGAAAAGTAACAATAACAAAACAAATCCATGTCCACTTTAAATTGATGTAAAGCTCCAGTAAAGCCATTTCCAAGAATTAAGTTTCAGTTTCAACTTTTAAGCCAACAGGCACAAGAAGTCCATAAAGTTGCTCAGAAAAAATTTCAGCATCTACAATTCCATGACAAGGGGGCAACTCCATCAGTGGAGGAAGATTGTGTGATGCGATTGAAAGCTAGAGAAGCTACTAAATGGACCTTGAGGTGAGACTGTTTTGTCACATAAGACTACGATTAATCCAAACGCTAAATAAATCATGGTGACAAAAATGTAAAAAATGAAAATAAAGAAATTATTTTAGCAACCATTGTTCTTGCTGAAATGCTAAAAAAAGACTCAAATATATTGACATGGGGAACTGAAAATTGTGTGAATTTACTTTTGGAGTTAGGATGTAGGAAGTTTAGAAGAAAAGTAATAATGAAGGAAAAATATACAGAAGTTTACAAATGCTCATGTTCAGCACAGAACACTGACTAAGCAGACCTGCAATAAAGATGTGAAAAGAAGACAAGTTATCCTTTAAGGTCAAAGGCCATGAATTTTTTTTATTTTTTACAGCATTGCTCAATTTTTTCAGTTTATTTAATAATCTAGACGAAAGTAGGAGGAGGGGTTAATTTCTCGCTGGAAGACAGACAGGGTAAATATTTAAAAAAAAATCTGTGAAAAAAATCAAAAAAATATACATTACATTACATGATAATATCAACCACCTGAAAAAATAACTGGAAAAAAGGGGGAAAGTGCATTTAAGGCAACTGCTAGTTAGCTGAGTTTGCACAAAAATAGTCTCAGTCATTCCCCTTGTTAAAGTGAATGGAATGGGTCATAGCTACTGTCCACTATGTAACGAGATGCCTAGATACCCTAGACCTGTGAATGGAGCCACAGTGGTGGTATGATGGCAGATACACTAGCTCAGGTACACAGGGAACAAGCACGGTAAATATTGCAGGGACTAGGCAGAGTTCACCTGACAGGAGAGAAGCGGAGCAGGTGCAGTGTTGCATTCACTTTCTCCTGTTTCATTTTGTGGAAGAGGATGATGCCTAGTGTAGTGTTTAGTAAAAGGTTGTTAGATTCAAACTTGTTTTGGCTAGTTTAAGAAAAGGGGGTGGGGTTGGGGGCAGAGAGAGTTCCTGCAGTATTCTTGGGATAGATGAGTGAGTTCAGTCTTTTCAGCCATAATATAATTCAAACAATGAACTTAGCTTTGTCCATTTCAAGTACATTGAAATTTAAAATGACCAATCATCCATCCAGAGTTGATAAGGATATTTTCCAAGGTATTCTGAAAATATTTACAAGTTTGTTAAAAGATTATGTTGCTTTAAAGGACGAATTGAAAGTCGCTCAGGTGAAACCAGCACCCCCTACTGGTCAGCTAGAGCATCACATTTTAGACAGCAGAATAATAAATACAGCATTCTGTGTGTGTGTGTGTGTGTGTGTGTGTGTGTGTGTGTGTGTGTGTGTGTGTGTGTGTGTGAGTGAGTGAGAGAGAGAGAGAGAGAGAGAGGGCGGACAAAGGAAAGTGGAGGCAAATATTCCGTTATTCCACATTCATATTCCAACGAGGTTTCAGTTATAATTTTTAAGGAAATAAAATTCATCTTTGCAGCCGTCACCACAATAAAACAGAGCAATTTATACCCTTTGGAGCCATTTATAAACTGCTGGATACATCAACTGTTCAAGCTGCTTCAGAGAGTAAATAAAAAGTGCAACTATTCACAGAAATAAAAGGGGAGACTACATGAAATAATTCAGTCACATGTACATATCAACAAATGTATATATTACATTACAGAATAGGGATGTTGTTTCTCAGTGGAAATCTTGGGACACAGTATCTGAGTAGTGGGAGCTGTAAAAAAGAAAAGGAGAAAAAAAGATAACCAGAGAGTAAAGCTCTTACAGTCTGCTGGTTTTTAAGACAAATCAAGGAGTGGTTTGACAATCCATAGTTTTTTTTTTCGTGGAGATCCAGGTTGCATGGAGCTGGATCACAGAGTGGCATTTCCTGCCCCCCTTGCTCTTTTTTTCTTCACTCAAGTCTGTTATGTGTTTCCGGTGAAGACGTGTCAACCTGAGTGTCCTGTATCCCCATTTAGTGTCTGTACACACCAGCCTCTGCAGTGTTAGTTCTGTCCCCTTTTCAGGTATGTGTAAGCACCATTCCGGGTAAGCGAGGGCAGGCCAGTCAGTGACACACCATGTCACGGGGGTTCCTTGTTCTAATCTGACCTGAAACGGCCTCTGCACTCATGGGCCCTGAGTTGGCTCGCTTCTGTTCACCAAGAGGTTGCGTTCGTGATGAACGTCCTTTCAGGTTTGGAAAGAGAAAAAGAAGACAAGTTGTGGTCTGGCGGGTGTGTTCGCCTAGTTGTCTATGGGTTTTTCTGTCTGTTTATATTCCCACTGTGGCTAAATTGTGGTGGATGACATATTATTACCCTGCATGGCAGAGAGAACATTTCCCAGGCTTTGGTTTGGATTTGTCAAAGCATGTGTGTGTGTGTACGTGTTTGCATCTGCATGCATGCATGTCTGTAAACTGTATGTATGTAGTTTTGTGTGTGTGTGTGTGTATCTCTCAAATTGTGTGTCGTTCTTGCAGTCAGTTATAGGACTCCCAGCAGTTTGGAGAGATGTTTACTGTCCAACACCGCTCTAAACAAACCGTAATCCTGGGCAGCATCCTGAGAACCCCATCCCCCATTAAAAACACAAAGGAATCAAGTGTGAACGTTCACGGCCAACACACGACACATCCACCTATACTGACAGCAGTCACTGATGTTATGACACTAGCAGCCATTGTTCCACACTTGTCCAGAAAATAAATAACACTGCAGTCACAAACAAGATCTCCAAGCTGACACACCACCTGTGAGACAGAGAGAGAGAGAGAGGAGTCACAAAAAATTAGAAGAGTCATGTACAGTGTGTTGAAGTCAATTTAACAACCAATGCACATTTTATAACATTTAGAAATCAATATGTTTTTTTAGTATTTAGAAAATTGTTTAGCAAACAATACTATTTAAAATAACTGAAGGTTATGTAAGCAAATTAGTACAGTATACTGCAATATGTGTAAGTAATCTATACTGTTTTCATACTTTACAGTCTTACAATCTTTCCCAAGTATTGACATGGCTTAATTCTATTTAATGGCATTTTTTTTCATTTCTCTGTTCTTCTGTTTGTGTAAGCCTGAGTGGCCTTCATGTCTCACGGAGGGTCTTTCTGAAACTGCATGCTACTCCCTCTCCCTACCTACTTCCACTCCGTTTGCGCGTTCCGAAACCAATGAGGGCGGAGCGGTAGTGGCTTGTTAATGCCTCCAATGTTGAGTGAGCACCGATGCCGGCTTGTTGAAGGTGTGTAACACCCTTTGCTGCGTGATGGGGGACCTTTCTTTCAAATGTGAGTTCCGTGTGACTTTGCCGGTTAACATGTAGGATTTTTAAATTCCAAAACCACACTAACATTTCATATCACCATTCACAGGTTAACAACGTAGCCCAAAGGTATTGTGTTTAATAAAAAACGCTCATCTGATAGACGATACAACTGTTTATTGAATCTTATTTCATCTCATACAAAAATCGTCAGCCAAAACAAAATAGCCTACATTAAGCTACAGAATAATAGAATATGGCACAACTAGATACACAGGTGGATCCCATAACTAGCATCAAAGGCATAAAAGAAAAATAGTTAAGGCTTTGTATATTTTAATTTTAAATTCTTCAGACTATATAATGCTTCAACATAATGTTTGATATATTTAGAAATGTATTTGAGAATGTAATGTTTTTCATATAAGATAAAGAGATTCAAAGAGATGTTGGCCTTTCTTTTATAATGAATATCAATCTTTTCTTTGAAGAATATAACATTTCTTCTTCTTTTTGTAAATATCACTGGACTGGACTTCCCCCCATCTCTAGTGAGCGTGTTAGCGTCTTTCAGTTCATTGTTTTGGTTTTACAGCACACAACTTCACTTTTTTGATTCACTGTCAGTGTTGTCATCAGCATCATTTCCAGCCGAAGCAGGATGCTCTTTTTCAGCGAAAAAGCTCATATAAACCCAGTGTATTGTACCTGCTCCACACCAACCAGAAGACAAAGTTAGCGACTAGCTGGTGAATGTAGCGGAGCATTAGCAGCGAGATACTTTTCTCAAGAGTTGGTGGAGACCAAAACAGAGCTCAAAGGTCACTTGAACCATGACTCCTAATAAATACTAATGCTGCTATGTAGGTGTTGGATGAGTAAATAGGCAACTGTTTGCTAACGCATTAACTATAAAAACTTCATTAGGTGATAAAATGTCGGTGCTGTTGTTAAAGTTTGTTGCTCTGCCCTCAAGTGGTTGACAAAACTATAATTGGAGATTTAAATGTAATTGCTGAGAGAACCCCAAAGACTGTTTTGAAAGTCATTTAGACATATAGAAACATGAGTCAAAACCCCACAGCTGATGACAAACAAATACACAAGAGAGGGTGAGATGGTGATGTCTGTTTTGTGGGAACTGTAAGTAAAAATGATATGCTCTTGTAATATGGAAAAACACATCAACACATTAGCAGAAATACCAGAGTGGGAAGATACTGAGAGTGCAGAGAGAAAGAAGAATTTGAATTTTTTAATAATGAAATGAAGGCAAGATGAAGTAAGTAAATGTGGAGGGGTGAGAGTGACCAGACCAGGGTCAAATACGGTTTGCTTCTGGAAAGCAATGAACCGCCTAGTAGTGACTAAACAATTTTTCAAAATAGTAACGCATTTCCTGCTTTTATTCTGAAGGTCAGAAGCCCATTCCAGGAAGTATTCATAATGCTACAAAAATGCAGCTTGGCGGAGCGCTTGTCAAGGCTAACCTAGACTCTGTAGCCTGAGCATTCCCAGGCTTGACTTTTGGCAGGTGCTGCTTTGAAAGAAGTGTATTTGACTGAGGTCCAGATGAGAGACAGCACTAGTTACAAGCTACGCAAAGCCCTCAGGACTCACCTTTGCTACAGGACGCACCAAAGACTTCAAGGCCAAAGGATAAAGGCAAGAGAAAAGAACAAGAACAGAAACAAGAACTGGAGAAAGAAAGAAAGAAAGAAAGAAAGAAAGAAAGAGACGAAGAAGGGACAAAGAGAGTGACAGAATTAGAGGAACACTCACTATTTGTTAGTAGCAGCAGAGACAGAAACAGAGGTTCACTGTACAGGGAAACTATAACAGTATCCATGAAATCATTCTTGTTAATATTTCCTATATAAGCATCTAATGTGGCGTTTTTACTTTGAGTTTTCACAAGAGTAGTTTCATATACATTATGTGTAAAGAAACAGTGCATGCCATTTCTTCTACACACACAAAATACATTTAGTATTGATTCCACTGGCTTTAAGCTGAAAAATCCCCTGATCGTGGCTACTTATAAGCAAATAGCTTTAAACTAATAAACTTATCACATGCTCCAGCTGGTGATCTTTAATTATTGTAAAATTATGTCAGAAACACATCAAACATAGCCTACCTTTTCCTCCAGGTCTTTAATTTGCCGCCTCTGTATTTCAGTTTTATCTTCAAGGTCACGAATTCTCTGCAAATATTCAGAGAGATCAAGGTAAGGACAATTCTCTCTGACCAAGAGAGATTTCATCCACACAAAGCTCTATTTTTACATATAAATCACAGACATAGACGGACCTGGTGCGCCTGGTGCAGCAGTTCCATCCTCTCCTGGAGGATCTGGCAGTCGTACTCTCGACTCTTCCTTAGCATCTGCCTCCTCAGCTTCTCCACGGCTGTCCGCAGCTCGTCCTTCTGAAGCTCATCCAGAGGCTCTCCGTACTTTATCACCTGGAGGAAGAACACAGAAATCAGAAACAGTAGATACCATCATGGATAAAAAAACAAAAACTTCTCAACACATGGTATTATATTTGCCCGCGCTATCTCTCACGTCAAACACTTGTTGTTTCAGCAATTTAAAGAACACAACTTCTTCATTGTTGCAAAGTCTCCAAAGTCATAACATTCAGCTGCAAGAAACCGTCTAAATCGTTTGTGTAGACCTCGTGCAGATGTTCCAGATTAGTGGGATGTGCATGATCACAAGGACGCATGTCAAAAGCAAATTATTAATCGTTTTTTGGGATGCATTTCTTGGCATTTTCTAAACAGAAATTAATTTGATAAACCTCACCTAAAAAGAAACCAGTGCTGATGTTTTACAAGCGAGTGACACATTACAAGGTGAAATTTACTTCAGTTTTCAAAACAATAAGCCTTTAATATGTTTTGATATGAAGTACCTTGTCCTGCTGCAGGGCGTTGTATAATGTTGCTTCCAACTCCTGGATTTGCTGTTGGGAAGAGAAAAAAAGGGCTGTTATTACTTTTGATGTCCCTGCAGGCTTAACCCTAACCATAACTACTACATGCATAACACCAACCCTTAAGCTAACCAAAATAAATTGTAAACCTTGTGGGGTTCTGAAAATTTGAGTTCCAACAGTCTGACTATGAAGAGCCCTGCTAAGTCATACGTACATACATACATGAGACACAAACACACACTTACCATGTAGGCCTGGTCCAGGGCCTGTTTTCTGTAGTCAAGCTCCTCTTCTAGATATCCTTTCTGTTTACAGAACATCTCCTGTACAGAATAAACAGGTCAGAGACAGAGTTTAGGGAGGAAAACAGGGGAAAATGTTTTCTAAATTATAATGTCCAATTCAGTTTTAAAATAACTACTACTAGAGAATTTCACTACTAGGGTCTAAGTGCTGTTGGGGTTATTTAATAAACCAGCTGCAAATGGCTATCGTGGGTGAAAACGTTTCTGTCAATAAAAGTCTTTTGTCTAAGGATATATACCAGGTCTGCATAATTAGTAAATAAGCCCAGCCACAGTTACATCTAATTTACTTAAAGTGCCACTTAATGCTGGGCTGTTTAAGACATGGAGTGCAAAAGAAAGTTTTGGCTGAAGAGAAGACACTTTTAGAACGGCAAACATGAATTCATCCCACAAGATGAAGGCTATATTAGACAACATATTAGTTATATAGCCCAACAGAAAAGTTATGAAAAACGTGGAAAATTTTTTTAAAAAGTTTTAAGTCGTTTGACTACATTATTGCTGACAGATCTAAAACACCATAACAGGCTTAAATAATAAGTATTATTTGTAGCTTTAATGGACATGAACTCATGTTAAATAACATATTTTCCTGTACTGGATTGTTGTGACTCACCATCTCTACCTCCAGGTCCACCATCTTCTGGTGCAACGCTGCCTCTGTCCCCTCAATCTGTTGAATCCACTAGAGGGCAACAAATAGCAGAACATGACTCAGCCAGCACAAACTATGTACTGGAGATGTGTATTAATACTTTGGCGTTATCAAGAGAATCATGATATAGTTTCCAAACTTACCTTTTCTGCTAGTGATAAAACAGTGCTGGCCTGTATAATGGCCACTTGCTCCTCATTTCTTAAGTTCTAAATAAAGGGGGAAACATACTTGTATTAACAATGTGCGTATTTTAGCATCATATGTTGATATCTTAAATTCCATATGAATTACCCCGTTGTCTCCCAGGATATCTAGAAGTTTGATGAGATCTGGTATGCACACATCCTGTAAATACAAATAATATGGCATTCACCTTTCCTTTTTGCTTTTATTCAAGATGGTTTTCCATTATAAAGTGTTATATTGATATATGATTTAACTTAGTGAAAAGCATGGAACAGTTTTCAATTAGCTGCAGTCATAAGAATTGTGGGATTTGTAACAAACATACAAACAAAGCAAAAATATTGAGAAAGTTTTGTTGACTATGTTGACTATGCCTAATAACTAAGATAAAGCAGAGGAGTTCTTCTCTTGGCGTACCTTGACCCCCTCCTTCATACAGTAAATCTGCAGTGCACTGACTCCCTCAGAGAAGGGATGCATTCTCAGGTGGTTGAATGGAGGGGACTTCCTCTCACGCTCCTATGACAAGAGAAATATACATTTCATTATATTTTAATGAATGAAACTCTTGACTCTGTATTAGACCTGGTTGAAACAGAATTTTCACTTTTACTGATTGTTTTAGAGGTTTGTGAGGCATTCTTAAGGGTTACAAAAATAACTTAATGTTAGGCTTTGAGTAGCCAATAGATCAACAAGCCAGGCTGCTCTTCTTCTTTCCTTTCTGTTAACTCCTGCCATACTGGCGCTGTTTTTTGTGTGAATAATCTTTAACACTAATAATAATAATGGATTACTTTTATATTGCGCTTCATCTTAGATACTCAAAGCAATTCATGGTGAAGGTGGGGAAACTCATCTCAAGCACCAATGTTTAGCACCCACTTGATGCATGGCAGCCATTTGCACCAGAACGCTCACCACACATCAGCTTCAGGTGGAGACTTCTGCCGTCAAAGTAGAGCCACTGAATTTCATTTATGCTGTGTTATGCTTCATAATCATCAGTTCTCTCATGTTTGTGTGGGTGATGATGTTTAATTTCCAGTAGGTGGTGCTCTTTTCTTTGTTCAGCCATGAGTACACTGGCTTTAAAGAAGACAAAAGGCTATGGTAAAACTAAGGTTAAATTTCTGTGATGTTGTATCGGTTCATTTCAACGCTATATACTGTGCACATCTGGATGATCCGCCCTCAAACTGCGGCCCTCACAAGCTGTTGTGAGTTAACTGTCGTGTAGCACAGCCCGAACAGAAAGACCACTGTCAGCTAGTTATCAGCCTGACTGACAGACTGGTGGGCTGCATGTTTACATGCCTGAATGGTTAACTTGACAGGCCATTTCAACAGGAGGAGAAAACTGTACTTAATTAGGTATCTAGCATGTGAAATGCTGAAGTGCTTTATATACAAAATCAAGACAGTTGGAGTCAACATTTCCACTCTGATTTTGCGCCTTAGCTTTTTAGTTTAATTGTTCTATCCTTCATTTGAAATACGACCTGATATGTCTTTTTTTTAATAAATACACAAAATCTCTGTGACCCTGACCTCCAGGAAATTAGGATATGAGATCACTGTAGCTGGAAAAGAGTTCTAGACAAACCCACACCAGCAGTTTTTTTCCCCTATATTAGTGGCCAAGATCTGATTTGTTACAGAATATACATTTTTGGTTGGACTAATTTCAGACAAGAGCTTGTTTTATTCCCAACGGACAAAAAACAATTCCATGAATACCGGTTTATACTGCAAATTAAAAAAATGCTCATAGGAGATTTCTCTTTAAACATAAAATTGTTATTTATGTGGGATTAATACGATGACAGGATTTTTGGAAAGAGTAAAATTGGTTTTGGAATTTAACAGGATCCCTGTGATCTAATGATCTCAGGATGTGTTCTCTGGAAAGAAAATGTTTTTGTAACTCAGCCCAGCTCCAACAAAATCTAGTAAAATGTTTTTGGATCTGGCAGAATCCTCATTTATTAGGTTAGGGTTAAGGTTTCATTTTGGGGGTGTTTTGAGCTCTCAAGGATCGGACAGGAAATTGTATTTTATCATGCTAGTTTAACACCGGCTTGGTAGGAAACTCATTGAGACTCACCTCTAGCTCCAGTATCCTAAACTCTAACAGTTCATTCTGGTCTTTGGAGTCTTGCAGCTCCTGCTGCAGCCGACTGCACTCTGAGTCCATCTTTTCCACCTGGGCACCATAGAGAATCATAATTAACAAGGAGACAGGAAGACAGTTAAAATACTTTTTTAACAGTGCAATTTACACAATCACAAGCATTTACAAATCATGTAGCTGTTTGATTATCAGAAAAAACAAGCTTAAAGTTGAGTTCAACCTTATCCAGTAACTCCTGATTCCTTCGTAAGAAGAGCTGCTTCTCCTCCACCCATCTGGAGTCCTGATAGAAGACAGAGGCAGTTGATCACATTACATCACATCCAAGCTATTAAAAGAAAGTGAAAAAATACCATTTATCTGCCTCCATTCACAAAAGTGTTTGTTTATCCTACCTGTCCCTTCAAAGTCAGTTCCTTCTCCAAGTCCTCTATTTTGGCTTTATACCTGAGAACATCTGCTTGGAGTTGCTCCTGAGCCTGAAACATGAGCAAAACAGCCACTACAGCACTGTTTCTCGAGTGGGGGTCTGTGAACCCCTAGGGGTCTGAGCAGGTAGTGCACGTGTACATACAAGATTCTTTTAAATTTGAAATTTCTCATTAAATGTAGACATAAACTAATATACTCAATTTGTGCCTACCATTCATTCCTCAGGCTTACAATGGTTAGATAATCCATCTTATCTACACTGGCTGTGTAGTGAAAGCATGTCAGCTTAATTTCTTTGTAACTGTAACAATAGATCTGTTCAACACAATAAGTGGGGGTGCATTAATTAACTGTTTTAGACCGATGTACTGATTAAAGTTCAGGCACATTGGATTGACAGGTCCGCTGGATGCAGCTTCATTGTGTCCAGGCTGTTTTGTGTCTCCTCCACTATCCCAAAGTGCACTAACTCTTACAGTAAAACTGAAGAACAACAACTGGCTTTAGTTGAATGTGGCTTTGGCCATGTTCTTTTAATGCACAGGTGGAGTCACAAATGTCAGCTCATCAGGAAAACCTACCGTACTGACCTTTGGTAAGATTTTTTATATATAACTCCTCTACATCCTCTATGTTTTACTGAGCAGTAAAGGTGAAAATCACCCTGTTCAAATTTAACAAAATAATAAGTTGCATCACTGTACTGAAATGACCAGTCTTTCATAACGGAATAAATTACAATGTTGTTTTCAAAATCATATGTTAGGATGTGTTTCAGTCTAGAGATGAACTTCTGTTATCTGTTGTAACTGTCCCCACAGCTTTGTGGCAGCCATAAGCTACAACCATGAATGTACTATAACCTCGCTTCAACCTGCCTTCAACATAAACCATGATTATTAAAAGACTTTTTATACATTTGCTTTCACTGGATTGCTAAACTGAGTGATCAAGATGCCTTGTTAATGAGGCTATTTTAAATGCATTTGTGATGGTAACTACACAGTTTCAAAGCCTTTAGCAACTTCATTAAGTACAAGTGGTGGTTAAACACAAATTTGGTATTTTGAAGAAATACCGAGAAAAGAAAACCGTAGATTGCATCTTTATTAGGTCAAAAAGGGACGTAAATATATTTGGGTCCACAAATAAATCAGATAGAAACAAAAAACAAAACTGTGATTTTCTCCCTGTGTATGTACCTTTGCCTCCATCTCAGCATCCAGAATGCCTCCTTTTTGTTCCTGCAGCAGGGCATAGGCTCGCTGTAAGGCATGATACTCCCTGGTCAGCTGACGGAAACGCAGCTCTGACTCTTCATTGGATATAGCCTTGTTTGACACACACACACACACAAAGGTGAGAGGTCAAAGTCTATTATGTCTGAATTAGGCTTACAGTATATCACTAGTCAGATGCCACTGAACGGATATGATAGCAATGCTAAAAGTCAAGGACTTGAAAGAGAAATGGTCTACAACTGAATAAATTCAGGATAAATGTAGATCTATTACACTGTGACACTTTCTTGGTGACTTAACAAATAAAAGGTAAGTTCTCACCACATCAAGGTCTTCGTCAGGAGTAGCAGGAGTTCTGTCCATCCGGAACGAAGCCACTGAGGACGTCTCAGAGTCCATAGACTCTTCATCATACCCAAAGTAGGTGTCCACTACAATGTGCCTCTGCAGAGAAGAAAGTTGAAAGATTTAAAAATCTAAAAATGTCCTGTCACACACTTGGGTGTCCCTGAAAGTTTTTTCCTTTCCTTTTACATTGTTGTTCTGACAAATACACATGTCAGTATCATTTACTACAGCAATGTGAATGCAAGTTTCAACTTGTGAAACTGTCAGTTCTGACTTGAATTAAATCATTTCTACCTTTATTGGCCTGGAACTTCTTTTATGCCGTTTCTTTCTAAGTAGTTTTTCTCGGTCCTGGAAAAACAGACAAATGGAGAGAAAAAAGACAACACACCACGGTAAGATAAAGAACTTTTACTATCTTCTATTTTCAAATTAAATAAATAAATAAACAGCACAGCACTAAAACAAATCTTCACTGAGGGTGTTAGGAATCATTAGATGTTGATAGAGTTAAGTCAAGTGTTTTCCTCAATCATCATAGCAGGGTGTTCACTAATATTCTCAGCTATACACCTGCAAAGTGTGAAGTTGAGCGGATGAACAGTTGTCCAGAAAATTAAAGGACAATCATACACACAGAGACTCATCCATAAATTACTTGCTATATCTGTAAAAGAAGCTACACAGGATGCCTGGTTATACATTCAGTTGATGCAGTAATAATGGTGCTAATTTATACTCTAGGTTGTCCTTAAAGGAGGTGTATTGCACTATACTGCTTATGTTTTTTAATAAGAGTACAACAAGGATTAAACCCCAAAAATGATAATTTGCACACTCAGTATGTAGACAAAAAACACACTCTCGTCAGTTCGTCAATCATGCTTTGTTGCTCCAGGACTTGAAGCTTGAGAAAGTCTATTTCCTGGTCATCATGGGCTTGGTCCAGGTCATTCAGAGACTTAGGCTTCGTCATTTTCGGATGGGAGCTGATCTTCTCCTTCTACAGACACCCAACACAGAGAGAGAAACATCCTCTAAGATCACAACATCCACCTGTCCCTCTTGTCAAACCAAAAGTCCAAATATAGATATGATGCTGATGTGACTTTGTACTTACCATCTCAATGTTCTCCTTGGCCAGGCTCTTGAGTTTATCCTCCAGCTTCTGAATAGTCATAGTCAAATCATCATTCCTCTTACTCAGCAGCTTGTTCCTGTCCAGCAGGGGCTTGCAGTGCTTCTCCGACTCTCGAACTCGTTTTAGCTGGTTGTGGAGGCAGGGACACAAGGATATATTAAATTGCCACTGAAATCACTGAGGAAGGTGGCCAGTGAGAGACAAAAAGCTTTTTATGGAAAAACAGAAAAATGAAGATAAGTGACAGAAGGAAGAGATAGTTGGAGATGCATCATTTTTAACTAAATCATTTGGTTGTACCAGTTCATTCCTCTCATCGACCAGCAGTGAGTTGCGGTCCTCTAATTTGCGTATAGTCGAGTTGAGTTCAGCAATGCGCCTCTGGTTTCTCCTCAGGTCCTGAAACAAACAAACAAACAAAAATAACAATGATTTATCATTTCATTAACCCAATCACTCACCAGGGGTACAGAAAAAACAGTATTTTTAATTCAATTATTTTAAGTGTAATACCAGACGATACATAGCATGATCACTTTCTAACAAAAGGCCAGAGTAGATTTAACCATAAAGTCCCTTTAAATCATGATTAATGTCTTGATGCCTTACCATTTGGCCTACAGTTTTTATTATTGTGGACATACAAGATCTTACTGTATCTATTCTGCAATTGCTTCCATTCTGAACGTAGCCACAGCAACTACTAATCTTTGTATTGTCTCTGAGGGCAGCATTCTACTCAGAAGTGACACTGAGACCTCATTCATACATGTTGTGTATGTATATTGTTCTGTAAAAATCATAAAAATGGAAAAAGAATAAATAAGAAAATCCTTCATCTGGTTCAGGAAATGACACTAGAGATAGAAAAGACACAAATCTAACATGGACACTATGATACATACAGTAACTACTTTTACTGCTAGATAGTTTTCCAACAAACTGAATGTGATTTTAGTCATTTTGATTTTTAGATAATACTGATACTAAATACTGCTCTTTGTTTCCGTCTGGTGGTTAAAAACACCACTGTCTTCATTTAACAGGATGACCCTTGACTTCCTGGTGATGCTCTCCTCTCAGATTGAGTTTGAACACAGCAGATTCAGACTGCAAGAAGTCAGCTCAAGCAGTTTTTGGTCATTACGGGCAAGAGAATCCCTATTACTGGCTCAAATGTAGTTACGCAATTCATCTTGCGTGCTCAAATCAGAGACAAATCAGAGACACGATTCGGTCCTCTCTTACAAATCCTGTGCCTGTGCATTCTCAAATGTTGACTTGCAGACTGAGTAGAGCTTGTATTTGCTTTATGTTCTCTCCAATCTTTTGCCGTCAATATACACAGTACTTTCATAAGTTTGGAGCTGGCTAAGTGTTTTGGGAATCTTGTCTACAAAAAGAAATCGCTTAAAGTCAGTCCTGGCACATTAGCTACAAAGTGGTATTCAGGGGTAAAGAAAAGATGGGAAAATAGAGTTTGAGAGCTACGAAGGCTCCCTGTTTCTCTCCAATAAATAGGTTGATATTAATGTATGATTTGAATGAGCAGAGGAGGAAACTTCTCTTGCTATTCCCCTCTACTTACTGGGCTGCCGCAGTGCTCAGCTCCATCTCCAGCTCTGCCTGGAATCTCTCTTTTCGGGCTTCCCAGGCCGCACTCAGCCTCCTTGACAAGGAACAGCTGTTCATCCAGCGCATCCTTTTGAAGCTGCAGCTTCTGTAGGAAACCCGCCGTTGACTCCAGTTCCTTCTCCAAAGCAAAGATGGTGCGGTCTTTAGATTTGATTTCATCCACCTATAGTGAAGAAGAAGGAAATAAATAGTCATTTTTTTCCTGATGTCACTCTGCTGTAGCTACCTTTAATCATTCACCTATGAACTGTTATCATGTTGAAAATTAAGTGACAAGTCATTTATAAAGTGGGAAAAAAACCCTTTTCTCATCCCTGCTCTGCCTTTCTCAGTTTCTCGTTATTGTATAAATTAATAAAAAATAACCATTAATGGTTAGGCTCTCTGTAGTATGAATATTTCCATTTTTACTATTTGAAACCTAACACCTACTCATAAACCACACTTTAAAATTATACCTCAAAAGCCATAAAAAGTCACCACTGCCATTCAGGATGTTGAAACTGAAAAGGCTTCCCTGTGGCTCTACAATAAACTCTTTCATAAAGTTCACATGCAGCAGAAATGTAGCTGATGCAACAGGAAATAAATTGACCCCACTGTGGTCCTACTTTCTGTGCTGCATAGATCTTCAATGTAACATCAGCAGTGGGCCCTACTAATATTCTCTATTATTGCCATATTCATGAAAGTATTTAGTAGCAGTGACTGTGCATACCAGTCTGCGGATGTCCCTCTCACAGTCCCACTTGATCTTGGAGATCTGCTCCTGGTGCTGCTGGTGCTCCACCCGCAGGTCGCCGGCCTTCATCTTGTCGGCTTGGATCATGTTGCTGAGAGCCTCATCAGTCTGTTTTTTAGTAGATTTCAGCTCCGCTATCTCCTGCAGGAGCTTCACTCTCTCCTGGTCAAAGAAGCGACGTGCGTCCTCCTTAGCTTCCAGAGTCAGTGCTGTCCGCACCTGAAGAAGCAGGGGGTGGAATTGGGTTGGGGGGGAGAGGAAGGATGTTGATGTGGCTTGGCAGAATGCTTATCGGAAGATTTTTTTAGATTATCTGGGCATAGGAAAGGTGAGTAATTTATTTATTTCTAGTGCTTCCCCCATCAGGAGCTTTTTTCTCAGATGTGAAGGTGACTGTTCTGTACCAAGTCCCTCTATCCTGGTTCCACAGCTGCTGCTTTGGGATTTTGCTCTGGCTGAAATCAGTTTATTTCTATGTCTGTTTGCTGCAAAATCAAACACCAGCTTCACTCCGCTATCTTAACCTCACCTTCTCTCCGCTTCCATCACGCATGGCGCTCAGTGCAGCTTTGAGCCTCTGGTTCTCCTGGTCTTTGATTTTGGCGTGGCGGGCCAACTCCTGCTCATGCTGCCGTGTCAGGTTTTCCCTGAGAGCCTGGAGCTCCTTTTGCTTTTCCTCGTGCCACTTGGCCCGCTGCTCTGTTAATGTGGCAGTGTAACGGTGCTGCTCCTGCTCTCGCACCCGCTTCACCTCCTGCAGCTTGTCGCGCTCCAGTTTGCTCACCTTTGAGAGGAGCAACAGAGGAAGAGGAGAGACGAATTCTGTTAGTTTACATAACAGAACCCTTCGGACATGTGGACTGAACCCTTGCGGACACTGTAACTCAAAATATATTTCTGAATGATTCTTAGACACATCCTGTAAAGCGTCTGCATTTGGATTCAGTCTAAGATTAAACCACCTAAACTTATTTGGGAAAATGTTGCAGTTTACGGAATGAATGCACAGTGCACAATGTAGTGTGTGCAGCGCTTTACCTTTAACTGAACATACAGTATGACATAAGGCATATATGGTATCATGTTACAAGATGTAGTTGAACCTATAAAACTCTGGTTAGATCTGTGCAACTTGTAGGGTCCAAAGATTGCTCTAAACTTCATCTTAATTTATTCACAGCCTTTCGAAAATGAAAAAGCAACTCTGATTAAAGACTTTGTGGAGATAATAATCTACTAAACTTACATTTAAAGTGACCAACAGTATCATAAACATTCTGGGCATTTGATGTTGTACAGTACCTTGCATTTTTCTTGGTGTAGCTCTATCTGTATGTCAGTCAGCTTGGACCTGAGATCTTCATTGGCTGCCTGGAGGGCAGAGATGAGCGCTTCGGGCTTCTCGCCCTTCGTACGCCCTTTCTTGGCCATTGAGTCAAACTCTAGAGAGGCTCTTCTAATGATTTCATTGAGACTTTACAGAAACTTTCCAAGGCTCTCCCAAGATATCCAGTTCCTCCTCTTCCTCATTCTCCTATCAGACAAGAGGGCTTAGGGTGGGGGAGAGACAAAGAGAGACAGAGTGAGACATAGGACAGACTGCATTGGTGACCTGATTGAGACTTTGTATATGTGCAGTCTTCCATGTGGATGTGTGATGAGCAGGGTAAGAAGTCAGAAGAGGCAATAGTGAAAGATTACAGATTCAGACTGACAACAGGATTTCTGGTGCTAATTCACACTTTACATGTTAACAAATAAAAAGAGTCTTCAGCCACAACTGGCTCTGGAAGGCTGTACTTGGTGATTTGACCTGAATGCTAATACCAGCATTCTAACATCAAATTACAATATTAACAACTGTTGTTAAAAAGGTAAAGTTCACCACGCTCACCATCTTAGTTTAGCATGTTAGTGTGCTAACATTAGCTCATTAGCAAAACATAAAGTACAGCTGAGGCTGATGAGAATGTCATATTTTTGTTAATTAGGTTAGGTTTGGTGATAAATCAAAATTTAGGACCATGTCTGACCTGATAATGATCCTAGATGTGAAGAACTCACCTAATTTTACACATTGAAGTCTGTTTACAGGTCTTGGTGAGTACTGCTACATATGTGAAATATTTGTTTAAAGCCTTCTGCAGCAACAGTGGGAGCTGAGCGAAATCTGATGAATTGCCTCAAGAGATGTCACTTGAGTCAGCGACAGTTGGGGCTGAAGACAACAAGTTTACCTACAAAAACACACAGTTCGCTCATACAATGGTGTAACAGTGTGATGTGTTTGTTCACACACAAACAATCTGCAGAGAGCACAATAACCAGACAACAGCCTAACCAAAACACTCAAATGGGATGCAAATAGGAGTGCAAAAAAGGCCTGAATAAAAATAGATGCTATGGTAATAGTAATAATCAGTAGCTGTTAGAGTTTTAAAGAGAGTTTTATTGGGCTAACATGAAGGTAGTAAAAATGCATAACATACTAGAAGAGTGTATTTTGGACCAGATGGTGTCTGGGTATATAGAGTCAGTGGTAATCCCTCCTGCCCTACTATTTGCCTTTTCTTCATGCACAGCTTGAGGTCAGGTGAAAGCCAATGACCTGCTGAGTGCCGCAGACAGACATGCTAAGGGCTTTTACTCAAGCAGGATGGTTCAGACCGTGAGAAAGAGTGAACGCTTTTGACGGATTATCAGAAAACCAGCCCAAATCACCTTGAGAGACTGTGAACATTTTAGTTGTCATGGGAATAACATTTTTACTTTGGGTATTTTTAATTAAGCAGACATTTTCTTCACTCGTTCTCGCTCAACGCCATTCTTTCAAATTCAGTCTACATCTCCACAGTTAAACTTTAACTTACTGGGGACACTTTGCTTCTCTTCAATCTTCTTATTTTATCTTATATTGCAACCATTATTGCATCATTACAACATGGCCACCAGGGCAGCATCATTAATATACTTCAAAGATGAGTTCAAACTGTGCAATACAGGCAGAAAAAGAAAGGTTCATGTGGTAGAGTACACATGTACCTTTTTAATAGCTGAGTTGTGTCAGTTCACAAAACCTGGTTAGAAAAGAGGTGAGAACTTTATTATTAGCGTGCACAGACAACTGAGTTTGTTTTTCCTCCCTACCTACACATGCAACAGTTCCTACATGCAGTAGGCAGTAGGCTTCAGTGCCTTGCTCAAGGGCACTTCACAGAAAAATGCATTTGCCATCGGTGTCAAGGATCAAACCAGAAATCCTGTAGTAACTGATTTACAGTGTGAAACCGTTTCAAACACTTTGGTAAATGATGTACTTTTAATATTTTCTCACATTTAAGCACAACATATTGGCACAATATATACAGTGTGCTTGAAATATACAGTATTTTGGCAGCAACTAATATTTTTCCTGTCAATAAATTTATATATTTTTCTAAATTAATTAATTCATCATTTTACCTACGGTATAAAATTTTAGCCACAGTGACAAGTCACTATTTACAGTGATGTTAAATACAGAATAGCAAGCAAATCAGTGAGTCTGAGCAGGTTTTACCTGAACATTTGTCTATTAAAAACAATTAATCAATTATCCAGATTGCCATCAGTTAATTTTCTATTAAGCCAAATGATTTATTGACTGCTTCAGTTAAAATATATCCCATAATCTTTTTTTATTGAAGACATTTTGTCTGCTGTGAAAAGGGTATGTTGTGTTTTTGCACAGTCCTCCCTACCTACACATGCAACAGTTCCTACATGCAGTACGAGCTGTCCTTTGGCAAGGTTCAGTGTGTCATGGGTAGGCTTCAGTGCCTTGCTGAAGGGCACTTCACAGAAAAATGCATTTGCCATTGGTGTCACGGATCAAACCAGAAATCCTGTTGTTACTGGTTTGCCAAACTAATGTCATAACTGAACTATTGTTTAATGATATGTTGACAAACCAATCGCTTCTGACTCATAGCATCAAAGGTATGTGTTAACACTACCTAGTATGGTGCTGATAAGCACATATCACCTCAATGAAATAAATGAACTTCTGGCTCATTGTGATCTGTTAACAGATTTATGGAACAAACACAATGACACAGCCTAAAACTTGTGACCATAAATATGTGGTTAAAGGAATGCTTTATTTTCCATGTCCCATAGATTCCTAATAATTTAAAGAAAAGAACTTACATGTAACTGTAATTTCTTGAAAGGGTTCCTGGAAAGGACTGTGTAATTTGATACTAATTATAGTGAAATGTGTTTATTTGGTACAGTGTCATCTAACTCCAGTTAATAGGAAGCTAAACTTCCAACAAAGACCTGACCTTTCTACCAAAGTAGTCGTGTTTTAGGTAGCTAGTACAGGATGTCAACTGAACATGCAAAAATGTAAAATGCGTCTTTCTGTGTAGTTGTAAATTACAGGCAACTATCTATTGAAACATACATGGGGAAACAAGTTTTCTATCAGTAAATTAATATTTATTCAGGATACAATGGATTTCTGTTAGTTGTTCTAAATTGTTGTCTCTTGAAATCAACAACTGCTTACACACTCTACCCAGCAATGGAACTACTATATGAAAAAACTTCCTGAAACTTACTTAGTATTTGCACTGGCTCACTATCTCAAAAATTTCCAAACAAATTCCACAGTTCTTTCCAAGAAATTTCTGAGGAAAGTACAAAAAAATTATGGAATTTATTATTATGGAATACTGTGGTTACACATCACATAACTTATTGAAATCACTTAGACCGTGCATGTGGCACTTGCACACAACATTTTTGCATATTACATGCATTACATGTAAACTGTACATTGCGTGTACAATATGTGCTTGTTGATTTCGGATGCTTATTTGATTGCACGTATAATGTCTGAATGTCAGTTTGAAACTGCTTAAATCAGGTTTTGTTACATAATACAGGAATTACTGTGCATGCTAATCTCCGATTTCAGTATAAAAGGTTTTCCCAAAGGTTGGTTCATTTATCAGTGTCTCAAGTATGTTGATAGGTTGTAGATTAGATTACATTAGATTTGATTCCATTTTATTTTCATTGTTTATGTCACTAGGTACAATGCAGATATCATCTAACCAGAAGTGCTAAAGCAGTAATTGTCTAAAATATGATGCATGTGCAAGATATGAATGATATATACATATAAATAAATATATGTGTACATGAATTTCTGTTGCTACAGGTAAGTACAGGCTGTAATAGTAAAGTACTGTATACTTGTGATTAACTGCACAAAGAAGTGTACGTGCATATGAACATGCACACTAACATGCATAGCCATGATGACTCAGGAGGAGCTGGATGGTGTCCGTCATAATCTGAGGAGGGGTGACATAACATCGCTTAAAAGATTTTGAGATGCAGATTAGAGATGAAGCAGTCATCATCACATTTAATCTATATGGGCTCATCACTCTGCAGTCACATGCAAGGCCTTTGAAAATTGCTGCTGCTCTTTTTGAGTATCACTTATGGAGGCTGTCCAAGGAAACATTGATGAAAACTACTGCATCAGAAACTGCGCACAAAGTTATGTCAGCGGGAATAAAGGACAAAGTAACATACATGATTTACAGTGTGAAACAGTTTCTTTGGTAAATGATGTACTTTTAATATTTTCTCATGTTTAAGCACAACATATTGGCACAGTATAGCTGTGCTTGAAATATACAGTATTTTGGCAGCAACTAATATTTTTCCTGTCAATTAATTTATATATTTTTCTAAATTAATTAATTCATCATTTTACCTACTGTTTAAAATTTCAGCCACAGTGACAAGTCACTATTCACAGTGATATTAAATACAGAAGAGCAAGCAAATCAGTGAGTTTGAGCAGGTTTTACCTGAACATTTATCTATTAAAAAACGATCAATCAATTATCCAGATTGCCATTAGTTAATTTTCTATTAAGCCAAACACTGTATTAACTGCTTCAGTTAAAATATATCCCATAAGCTTTTTTCACTGAAGACATTTTGTCTGCTGTGAAAAGACAGGGGATGCTATCCTTGGCCTACATTTTAATCCCTGTTTACACCTTTGCAATTATGCATGCCTTTTTGCTCTGGTATGGTGAAGGAAGAGCAGATAAAAGTGTCAGTTTCTGTATCAATTTTTACTTATGCAGGTATAGAAAATGTAAACAAATCATGACCTTAGACAAAATGCATGAGTGAAGTATATTAGTTTTTGGATGTTTGTCATGTTAACACCATAGCCTATTCCACTTGAACAATTGGAGGTTTACAATATGGAATTCATGCTCTGTTATTGTTATTATTATTATTAATTTTATATGTTATTATTTGTGAACTCTACTGCCCTGCCCTCTTAATTCAAACTCATAATCAGACTCAGTGGAAAATCTATCTTGTGCAATAAAAGGATTAAATAATTTGGATTATATAATAGAACAGAAATGGCACACTTGTAAAGTTCAACAAACTTAATTCTTCTCCCAATCCTGCAGTAAATTTGCATTGCACAAACAATAAGAAATACTGACATTGTAATGTATTCTCTATAGAGCACATCTGTCTGATACTGGGACACCAAAAAAGTCAGCCTCTCAAAACTATGACACATTACTGCCCTTTGGCCTCTATTTAACTTTTCAAATTGATATTACATTGCAATGTTTTACAAAACAAAGTAATGGCCAAAAAATATGGCAACATCGAATAAGCTACATGTAACTAAGAATAAATAAAAATGTATGGGGAAAGAGAGAAAATCTAGAAAGGAAAGTCAAGTTTCAAAAGAGCTGAATTAATAATGAGGCAGTTTTGGTTTGAGCCCAGAGAGAAATCCAGGAAATGAAATGTAGAAATGAAATGCCTTGATGTCCACATTAAAGTAATTGTGATTTAGTGTAATATGTAATATGTAATTATGTAATATGTAATTTGTCATTTGTAATATGCTACTATTTAAGTTTTTTTAATATAGTCACTATGGTGTTTATCACTACATTAATAAAATGCACCAATCTTGGACAATGTTTTTATTTTTGTTACTTTTGATAGCTAACTTAATCAGGGTAGGTGCTTTAGTTGCTCCTTGCTGTCGTGTGTAGACTGTTAAACTGTCAAATAAAGCAACTTTAAGACCTTGTGACAGGCATTTTTCACTATTTTGTCATGTTTTGTATACTTAAAGTTAAATTAATAAATAAAAAATCAGTAGATTGATAAAATAATCATTAGTTGTAGATTTGATTACATAGTTTATCACATTGCCATCTTCTTTATGAGGCTTAGAACATATTGGACACATCCAGAGAATCACTTGCAGACAGAAAAATAATGGCATAGTCCGTTACTTTGTTTTGCACTGTGACGTGTGATTACATAATGTACTCCAGCAATTATGGTGGTATGGGTGCTAGAAACAGAAATTTCATCCCAGCCAGTCTGTTATCCTTTGAGTTCAGCATGTTGCTTTCTTTTCTTTGCTTATGTGTCATCTTTACTCAACACTCTGTTCTCCACCAGATAGCACATGTAGAGTTGGTGTAATATTTCAGCTTAAACACGATTATAGTAGCAGATTCTTCTTGCATAAAGGGGAGCGTTCCCAAATAACTGCCTCTTCAGTAAGCTATTCTTAGCAGATGATGCATCTGAAATGGGAAAAGACCTGAGCTATTTCAACCACAGTACCAACATGTCATAGCAGTACTTCCCAAATACAGGCTGGAATCACACTCCTGCTAGTTATTTCCACCACTTTACCTATCACTTATACAATGCTGTTGTCGTACCATAATTCAGTTTTAAAAAACGTTCTAGATATTTTAATTTCATCCCTTTTTATAAATAAAATATAGAAATATTTGATTATAAATAATGCAATGGATTCTTAATGGTTAATAATTTAATTAATTTACTAATGCTTTATAGATTAGTTATAAAACATAACTAAGATTATGAGCAGTTTCTTCTTGTCTTTGCTTTGTTTTTACTGAATATCTTTGTGTTTTGGACTGTTGGTTCGACAAAATAACACATTTGAAGACATCACCTGGGACATTTTTTTTACTGTTTCCTTTCATTTTAGAAATGCTTAATCAATGGAGAAAACAATTGGGGATTTACTCAAAAAAGAAAATAATTGGTAGTTGCATTATTGGATTTTCATTTCATGATTCACAGATGATTCATCTGTATTCATCTCAGTTCAGATGAATACGCCACCATCATACAAAGCTAACTACAACTCACCATGACTACTAATACTGTATTAACCTACAAACCATCAACAGCAGCCCAAGTCAATCAGATTACTGTCATATTTCATTTTCAGACTGCACTGGGAAATAATCTGCTGGCTAGTCAAAGGAACATAACACACCCACAGACAGGCATCACGGGCAATACCGGGCAATGCACCGGATGTTGCCTCAACTGTCTGACCTATTTTGACCTCCATTTCTATTTTTAAATGTATTACTTTCACTGTTTATCACTCTGCTCTGTGGATACTTAACTGATTTTATGGTTAGGTAAAGGTTCATTTCACTGCATTGCCCCTCTGTTGTTGGGTTTAACAAAAAGCGGGACCCAGGAATATTCAAGCAATATTCATACACAGCACTCTAATATTCTCTAATATTTAAACACAGGAAGATAGAGCAGTAGATAGGTAGCAGTAGATCTCTTGTTTAAAGATCTCTTGATTCATTACATTGCATGTTAAACACTATTTTACAGGCTTCAAACTGAGCTTAATCAACTTTAGAGCCATGCTAGTCACACTACAATATTGTCTTATCGTCATCTCATACAACATAGTTCTCATAAGACATAAAATTGACAGACTTACCAGACCTTCCCCAAATGTTTAGAAATAGTCTAGTAGTTTCAAACCATTTACAAATTAAATACATATTGTTGTGGCAGCAGAGGTTGTACTGCTGAAGATAAAAGTGGGGAAATCCTCATCCAATATTGAAAAAAAAAATAAAGAATGCAATGTTTACAGAAGAAAAGCTGATAAGTTAGGAACTCCTCAACCTTGCAGACTGATTCCAATCCCTTTACCACAAACATCTGGACCAAAGGACAATCCTAACTTAGCAACTTATAGAAGGCAGCCTGACATTGTAGTTCTCCAAAAAATTACCACAGCACCAATCACCATAGATGACAGCTCTGCAAAAAAGCCCATTATGAGTCAACAACAATACAGGACTTAAAAATAATAAAGTATATCAAAAAGTAAAAGATGTACCAGTACCTCACACAACACTCACGATAGCTGGCAAAGCAGACAAGGACACCCAAATTCTACAGTCTGCAGTACTCGCTTCTCCGACAAGAAATGGCACCATCTGACATAACTGAAGACCAATTTATATTGACTGACACAAGTTAACGAAATTGCTACTCGTCCATGCCAGAAAGGGTTTAAAGAACTGGATCTTGCCAAAGCTGTTTACGGTATTCCTCTGGCGACCAGGGCAAGCAGATAACGTATCCTCCCTCAAAGTATACTTGGAACTTTGTGCCAAATATTGAAATGTCATCACCCCTACAATGTGTATGTGGAAGAAGCGGGACGCTTATACTATAAGGGCATACAAGCGGTATACATGTGTACATCATTACTCTTTCTCAGACTACACAAGTGTCTTTCGAGCTTGGCATGAAAAAACTCTACAAATTGCAATGTGTCTTTCACGTTATTATGAAACAAGCTCTCCAACAACAAGGATTTACAGGTCCAAAACATGCTGCTAACGCACAAAGCACCACTTAGGTATAGCCGAGCAGAAAACTGGATCAAATCAATAAAATAAATAGGTCAAATTGTGGATACAGTGATAATCTATTATTATATAGGCCTATTTATTGATCTACATTCATTATTTTGTTTTCCTTTGGTCACTGGGACCAACATGTTAACAGTAGTTTGATATATCACTATCCTTTAAAATTGACACAGCAAATGTGTTGGCAAACTATAGTCTACTTACACCTCCATCAAACACATAGCAACATTCACATTTATTTGAAATCGTTTTACTCCTGTACACCTAACAAATGTAAGTCCACCATTTCCTCGCCTTTTAGCTTTGTTTTGGTCTCAACCAACTCCTGGGGGAAAGATCCGGCTCTTTAGCTGCTAAACGCACCACTATGTTCACCAGCTACTCACTCACTTTGTCTGTCTGCTACTTAGTGCTGGGCAGGTAGTGAATTGTCGGTTTATCAGAGCCGGCTGTTACGAACAGGGTAGAAGAGCTCTATGAACTTGACAGGCACTCAGGAGCATGCTGACATATTACCTCCTTTTTAAGTTGTTTTTTTTCACTCTCTTGATAGCAAACAGTTGCCTACTTACACATCCATTCGACAATGAGGAATGTTAGCATTCATTCTGAATCATATTTGTGACCACATGAGCAACTTAGGTCTAAAATTACTTTCCCTTTTGCTCTGTTTTAGTCTCTATTAACATCTGAGAAAAACATTTTTTGTCTTTAGCTGCTAAATTTGAGACTTTCCCCAGCAGCAAGTTGTTATACCATTTGGTCCTGAGCAGGTAGCACGGTTTATGAGAGATTTTTCACTGAAAATAGCTGCTTTTTGCTGAAGGGGAAAGAGGTCGATAAGAGCAGGGAGACTGAATCATACAATGAACTTGCCATAGGTAAAACAAAAATTAGCTCAAATGGTCTACAATGGAGCTGCAGAGTTGGGTTTTTGACTGCTGCATCACTTTCACACAAAGCACACTACTGGCACCATGACCCACTTTTAACTCCTCAGACATCAATTTTGAGTTTTAATACTGGATTTTCCAGACAGAGTCTACCAGGATACCAACAGAAATGCAAGCTTTGCTGCTGCCATCTTTAGTCTGATGGTACTCTGGGGTCTTCTGGTAAAAGCCATGTAGAAATATGATTGATGCGTATAAAGGACACATTTTTTGCTATTTTTTGAAAGACCAATCCTATCATTATAATTTAGACTGCATGCTGATGTGGCATTTAGCAAGATGATTTAGATCACTGTTTGCCAAATCTGGCTCATTCACT
The DNA here is from genome assembly GCA_024633595.2 of Lepomis macrochirus. Lineage (NCBI taxonomy): Eukaryota > Metazoa > Chordata > Actinopteri > Centrarchiformes > Centrarchidae > Lepomis > Lepomis macrochirus. The sequence goes on along the minus strand of JALXJV020000021.1, from coordinate 11,915,635 downwards.
ACCATTCAGTTGTATCATAATTTTGTCATACAGAGAAATGAAAGAGACAGCTTTGTTCTGCAAAGTTGCAATTTGCATTAAGATTAGGCTATTATGATTGAGAAATCATATTTAGGAGAATGTAAGAGCTGAGATATGTGGGCATCTTCCTTTCTGTACGTAAACAAGAGGCTATTGAGTTCTGTAGTTTGTAAAATCTTTCATCCTAGAGCCAAATTTTCTATATCAGGACCTACCATCTGTCACCCATTTTCCACTCAAACCAGTGTACAAGCCATACTTTGCCTTGGGTTAAGGTAAGGATTAAACAATACAAAACATACTTTGGTTGCTTTTGGGGATCATATTTGGAGTTTTTGTAAGATCTCAAAAAAGTTTACAAAATTTTGGTCAAAATTATTTAGCACAATAACAAAAATACAGCTACCGGTAAACCTTTAGGAAACATGCAAACATTTTAAATGAGTCAAGGACACAACTACAAATCCTCCATAATGGCTCATGATGAAATATATTTTATATGTTAACAAAGACTATCTCATCTCTCATCATCAACAAATGTGGCTGCAGAACATTAGTAGGAAAGTGAGGGATGGATTCTACCTGGTCAAATGCCAAATGCTGAAGGAAAAGCCCAAAGGTAAAGCAGCTCTTAAAATGTAATCTTGTTATGACTGATTTATTACGTACAACTGAAAACTCTGAAGGATATTGCATAATGATAATGAATCCTACTGTATTTGCAAAGCACTCTACATGATGCACACGTAATATTTTCGATGCCGCATTATCACAGTGGACAATAGTTTTAATTTACATTTTTGATAATTTTCATGAAAAATTATCCAACAAAGGTTGAGGTCAAGGGCAACTGGACTTGAAGATACTAGAAGACGTTTTGTCCGTCATCCTCATCCAAGCGACTTCTTCATTTCTGACTGACTGGTAGGGAAACTCAGCTATTTAACCTTTGGGATCATTAGCTATGATTGTCGATACTGCTGGTTCGTTAGTGCTCCTGGCTGTGGTATTTATACATATATATATATATATATATATATATATATATATATATATATATATATATATATATATATAAACACAGTAAGATCATATTAACACAGAATGAGCGGTGTCTGCAATTACCAACAATTGCAATCCAAACTTTCCCTAGTACCAGACTTAAACAGACTTTTTTAATGCTTTCATGTGCATATATTCACCAACAGGCACTTCTTTTTCCCCCAACAAACAAAACCATGCTATTATTCTTTTTACTTAACCAGGTTATGCAATCAAGTCTGCAAAAAATGCTTGGGGTCTGCTTATGATGTAAGTTGGTTTAAAGTGTCTTCACCTGGGCAGGAGTCAAGCAGCACTCTCTTGCTCGTTTGTGTTTGTCTGCTTCTTAGCTCAGGCCAAAAATGACTTCTAATCCATCTTCACTATATTGGTTGTCATAACCAAACACTGTTTATCAGTGTGATGCAGCAGACCTCCATGATGTGCCATGAGACTGTTTGTGTTTATGCAATCGACTCGGCAAAAGTTAGTCAGACTGAAGCCAACACTGCCCCAACGTCAATGAGCAATTTTAGTTTAATCAGTCTGGGGTATGCTTGTGATGTAAGTTGGTTTAATGCGTCCTAACTTCGGCTGGAGTGAAGCAGCACTCTCCTGCTCGTTTGTGGATTATGTTTTTCCGCTTCTTAGCTCATGCCAAAAAATGACTTCTAATCCATCTGCCTCAGGTCAAAATACCAGCCGAGTGTATCAACAGAGCTCCATGAATGCTGGAAAGAGTGCATCAAAATGTTCACATCTGCTCCATGGTTTATTATTAACATACATAGTATTTGTAAAGTGCATTATAGTTCTCAGACAAAAAATATAATTAAAATCCACAGTATTAGTTGTCATAACCAAACCCTATTTATCATTAAGATGCAACCGGATGACAAGGATGTTCTGTTTGAGACTGTTTGTGTTTATACAAATATAAAGTGTCCAATCTCAATTTTATGTTCCCCTTTACAATAAGTTTAACCATGTTGATGTTCATTAGAAGTCATTTTTGAAGCAATAGCATGCAGCTGAAATCCAACTTAATGCTTCATGTAACAACCAGTTACAATTATATGACAGTGTACAGTAATGCACCAGGACTTGATGGCAGGTAAATAGAGAAATGAACATAACGCCATCACCTCTGCCCAGCTGGCTCTGGGCATCACAGAGGATGTCCTATTCCAAAATGAAATCAAACAGTGACAGATTTGTAGAGGAATATAAATATGACAGCTCCAACCAAGATCATGTCACATATGAATCATATTGCCTGACTATATGTCCATTATTGTCACAACTGAGCTCATTCTGATCCCTTTTAAAGTAATTTAACTTTATTTTGGTCTTTTTTATTTTATCCTCTTTCTTCATTTTGCTCCATCAATGTGTGCTATTGAGCGTTTCTATTTTTACATTTCAGTCCATAAACTATTAACTTGTGGGCCTGCATCTGTGCTGACCCTAAAACAATAGTGTGACAAATGCCTTCCCAGCAGGGGTCATGTGTGTTAAACCAGGCCAGTGTAACACCCTGGGGCAGTTTGCAGGCTACAGACCCTGAGCCTTAGTCTGGAGGCCCTGCCAGCCCGCTGTGGACTAGCATCCTCCTGCAACATCACTGCACCATCCTGTCAAAACATGGCCATTAACTGTGTGGTGACCCCGCCAAGCAGAAAAATGCACACACTGAAAATCACACATGCGTAACAATGCATAGAAGCCAATTTGCACATCTGGCTTTACCTGAGGCACATGCAACAACAGCTGGGAGCTTCACTGCACAGAGCTACCAAACGCCTACCAGCCGCAGAAATGTACAAACACACACATGATGCTAGACGCAGCGTGAGAATCCGTCGTGTGTGCGAGAGGGCCCTGCAAGGCGATGAAAATCTCCAAGCGGACACGAGCTCCATCCTCGTCATCTTTGAATTGCTTGCTAGTGCAGGCCTGCCACTTCCGACATGCAGGCTGAGCCAATAGGCCCTCAACACGCTCAAGGTTTCCGTTTTTATGCTATCGTGCACGGTGATGGCATTTGTTGCTGCAATGTTACTGTTTTGGTTCAAATAAGCAGTGGAATAAAAGCGAGCCCAAAATGTTTCTCGCACCGCTGCTGAGATGATCAACCCGACTCAAACCAGCAGGCCTGCTAGTCCCAGTAAGTCCCAGTTCAGACGATATTAAACCTAACAACGGCGGTACTTATAAGCAGCTTTCTATGCCTTACCTCGCAGTCGATTCTCATCGTGTGTGGAGTTCTAATCTGTGTGAAACCGTGTCCATGACATGCTCCTTTTTTAAAGAAAAAAATCACCCCCTCCGCTACGATGTCAGCATCAGCAGCAGTCCGTACAATGAAGCAGTGATGGCCGGTGGTGATGATGCTGGGAGCCCCGCCCTCCCCTTCATGCAGCCAGAATGAGCTCACTGGTTTCCAGGCCAGCCGGCTCCAGTGCAGCCGCAGTCCACCAGCACACAGCGCAGTCCTGCTCACACCCCAGATCGCTGGACGCGTTCGCGTAACTGTCCCTAACGCTCCTGGAACTGTCCATGTAACAGAAGTTCTGAAAAGGGGAAAACATTCTAATCGCAACATTACATAAAAAAAACATTTTAAAATTATTAATTAATTTGAATTGGCCTAATTTTCAAATGATTCACATCTCTGTGACGGTATATTCATTTTCACATCCACATAACCTAAGTGTATTGATAAATATGAAAAGAAAAGGGAGAAGACCAAAAAAGGGGGAAAACGTTTTTATCTAGATTTATCAATAACAATAATTAACTGCAGAGGGTAAAAAAGTGGGTCCTTTTGGTTCATATACTGGGGCCTATTAATTAATGATTCCTTTTACAACACGCTTACCAGTCTACTATATGCATGCCACTTAAGCAAATCTGAACACTTAAAGTAAAGGATTCTCACTGTAACATTCTGAAATGTTCCTTGAGAACAGCGGTGTAGGCTATACTATATATTAACAAGCAGATTCTTACTGCCCAGGTACTGAAGCACTGAAGCATTTTAGCAAATGTCATTGAATGCACATGGAGCAAGCTTGGACAGGATTATAGGCTACAGTTTTTGCAAATTGTATATTCAATGATAATAGTACATGATAATAATATCTAGTGTTTGTTGCCATGTGTGAAAATGCAAACCTTGTAGTAAATAGAGAATTTTTTTTGCAAACCTCAAATCCTCTGAAATACTTCTATGGAGCAGTAATATGTTCTCTTTGTAACATGATTTGCAACATAGTTACATAATTAAACTTTAATTGAACTGAAATGAACATGGCTCAAATTGTTAATCTGGGGGAAAAAACATAATTGTTAATATGTGCATCCTGTATTCCACAATACTAACGTGTTGCAGTGATCTGATTAGATGATGCAGTACAAACTGAGTGAGAGATTAGTGTCTCCTAACGGTCGGTCCCAGAATTGTAAGTGATTGTTAGTGGTTGAAGTCAGATTTCTCTGGAGAGGAGAACAAAAAAGAACGTAAACAAGAAATAAAAGACATTTATAAATAGGCTACTATAACAGACGCCTATATGATATTCAAATTAGTTATGAAGGCATATTTTATTTCTGTCAGTGTGTTTGTTCCTACATTCTACAATTTTTAAACTAAAACACTTAAAACACAAGTGTTGTCTTCGTTCTCCAGGTGCAGCATCTGTCTTTCCGCTGCCACTCGTGTTTAAAATGAACCATATCATATTTTTATCTATGTATCATATGTGTACGTGCTTGCACAGACATAAGGAAACAATAGTTCACAATGAAGTTCTCACACCAGTCAAGGCGCAGCAGATTGAGGTGCAGCAGATTTGTACCGCCCCTCTTGCACTCCAAACTGCTTTTGCTTAATGACCAGCTCCCCCAGGGCCCTCAATACACACAAATACATATCTCAACCTCAGCCCACACCATTCTCAGTAACAGGACTATCAGAGCTGCTGTTACTTTGCTTCCATCAACTTCATACTCGCGTGCAATCTGTGGTAACAAACAGGTGTTGGCCAGTAGACCACGCAGTAAATCAATTGTATGCGAGTACAGAAGAACGGTGCCCTTACAGAGTGGTTTTAGGAAAGTGATTTGAAGGAGGAATGGCCATCGACGAAGACAATGGCCTCTGCACAGCTTCTGTGGCAAAACAATATCCACAAGAGATGCCTAAAGAGTCGGAGGGACGGGGGTACTGGGGAACCAAAGCCGAGTTCATCCTGACTGTGATGGGAGCGATCATCGGACCTGGGAATGTATGGAGGTTCCCTTACCTGTGCTACAGAAACGGCGGAGGTGAGTGAATTTAACTGTTCATTGAACGGTTGCTCTCGGTTCATCAGGCAATGGGGTGGTGATGAAGCAGTAAGCAAGAGTCATTCCTTTGGTGTGGGAGACAGGGGTTCGAATGCACTGCAGGACAACATTACGCCCCTAAGCAAGACACTTAACCCAAAAGCATCAGCTAATGAATAATTGTAATTACAGTTTCCCCCCTGTGTGTTGTCTTTTCTCTAGGCGCATTAAACAGCCTGCAATAAAAATAAATCTTTTTGCAGGCGTGTTCCTTATCCCGTACATTTTGTTCATGTTTACATGTGGAGTCCCCTTATTCTTCCTTGAGACTGCCTTGGGGCAGTACACCAACCAGGGGGGAATCACGTGCTGGAGAAAGATTTGTCCGCTATTCCAAGGTAAATAAAAATGGCTTATTTTCTTTATCCCTCCAACATTACCTGTATTGGTTTTGTAACATTAGAGCCCCTGGCCTGTATGGTTAAACATACAGTATAATCACATGGCGCCAGAAGTGAGCCCACAGAAAGCAGAGCTTTTCAAAAGTTTAAAGGGCTCAGTCTTTAAAATTATTTCCTAAAGTTTGCTAATAAAAGTGCTTATTTTTGTTAAAATTCCCTTTGAAAATATGAAGGATAATATATTTGATGTGCAGTCATTTATCAACGCGCTTCTTATATTGTTCACTAGAATTTATGGCGCACTAATTACGCACAAAGTCTGTGCCTTTGATCATATCACCTTTTGTCATCCTATTGGTTTGTAGCAGATAATTAGTCTTCTCTTCTCATCGCAGCATAATATCCTAATTAGCTTACTTTTACCACAGGACACACTTTGCCCCACATAAAGTGGTAATTGCAACATCAGAATATTACCCATGTGGTGCCCTCACTTATCTTGTGTTTTGCTTTTGCTTTTTTTCAGGGATTGGCTATGCCAGTCACTTAATCATCATATTTAGTTCCACCTCCTACATTATCATCATTGTATGGGCGTTCTTTTACCTGTTCTCATCCTTCAGTGGGGATTTGCCCTGGGCCACATGTGGACACTACTGGAACACAGGTAGGATGCAGCTTTTGGTGAGGGCTCTGGAAGCTTTGAGATGAAAGTAGGCCCTTTAAAATGACCAAGATTTGAAGATTTGAAAGTGTTTCTTTTCTACTGAGATGTATTAGGTAGGGATTTGATCATTCATTTTGCTGCAGTATTGTTGGGGGTGTTAAGTACAACACTGAGGATTTTATATGTTGCTAGTATACAACTACATCATTTAATTTCAAGATAATTTGCATTTTATTGTCTCTGAGGGATGAAGCAAGCGTTGTTTGATTTGAAAATGAGCAATTTCTCATTCCCAGTGTTTTATTGTTCTATACTAGACTCATGCTTTGACGTCAGCCCTCCAAATCGGAGCATCAGCATGACATCCAGACTGAACACCACTCTTCCTGTTGTGGAGTTCTGGCAGTAAGCATGTAGTCAACTCACACAAGTTTAATTGAATGCATTTTTTTCTTTCAATCTCTGCCTTTCCTTTTTTCTCCTTCTCCTTTCTCCCTTTTTCAACCTTGCCCTCCAAATCCTGTCTCCCTCTCCTCCAATCCTCTCTACACTTTTTTTAGCCCACCTCTGACTGTCTCTCACTCCCCTTCTGTCACTCAGTTTTCCCCTATACCCATTTTCCATTCCTTTTCACCTGTCATTCATTTTTGCTCTCTCCTTTCCCCGCAACATTGCCTCCCTTCTCTGTCCAGGCGTCGGGTTTTGAAAATCTCCGGTGGTATCGAGGAGGTGGGGAGCTTGAGGTGGGAACTGGTCTTGTGTCTCATCCTGACCTGGGTCATCTGCTACTTTTGCGTTTGGAAGGGTATCAAGTCAACAGGAAAGGTTAGCTGCTTGAACTCTAAACAAAATCCATAAATACATACATTTTGGCAAAAGTCTGCCCAAAATGCTTTTCCAAATGAAGTGTGTCAGTCAGAGTTGTTCTTCCCACCCATAAACAGTTGTGTTGGTTACAATGCCTGGCACAGTTGGAGCCAGACCTGGCAGGGGAGCTCGCCTTGACCCATGGAGACCGGTTGGGCACAGCCTTAAAGAAGTATATTATGCCTCCACTCTGTGGGCTAATCACCTTCAGGTTGGATACATTGTCACCAAGGCAGCAAGCAAAGATAGAGACCTAGGCATGCTGACCCCTGGCGTTGCAGAGTTGTTTGCAGATACAATGTAGATAGTAGGCCAGGCCACCTTTGGTCCATGACATCATGATACTTTTGGATGAATGACTTGTTGTGAATTGTATACACAATAAAAGTTGGGGATGTGAAGTTTTATTTTAGGATTATAAGTTATTACAACTTGATTTTGGCAAAGACCCCTCCACCAACACACACACACAACCAGTCAAACACCACCCACTAGTACACCATCTTTATTAGCTGTGTGTCGAAGGGAAGGTTGCCGTTATTACTGAAGCTGCATTAAACTTCACAATCTGATGATCTGCTTCTATGATGACAAGCAGCCCAGTGTCCTTGTGACACCAGTGAACATGCCCGAAGTCACTTGAAAGTGATTTTGATCAAAGTGCTTTTAAATGAGTCTCTCTCCCCTTACCCACTGCAGCGTTAAACACAGCATGCAGCCGTCTTTTCTGCGTTTTCCCTGCAGCTCTGCATCTCGATGTAACGCTCTGTATTTATTACTTTAATAATAAACAGTGGGAGAAAACTTTTTTTAAACTATGCAATCAATCCACAGTTCAGGGGAAGGGGATTTTCATGAGAAAAAAAACATCCCCCCCTCTGTTTTTTTACACAAATCGGACCCTGCGTGGATGTTCTCATAAGTAAAAAGGTCCCGTTAGTGCAAGGTGGCCCCGCATGAGTGGCATCGGGTTACTGCAGCTTTTACCCTCCTTTCTTTGTGTTAGATGTATCTTGTGTTTTTTCATGCTTTATCTACACTAATCTCCATTGTTATGCTTGCAAACATGGATGTGCATCTGTGGAGGTAAGTGCAGTGTATTCTCCTCATATTCAGACTGCTCATTTCTGTGTACATGTAATTCTTATTCTTATTTTTCAATTTCTTATATCTTGTATTTTTCTATTCCATTTTTATGTGTATTCCTTGTGTCTTGGACTGCTGTAACAAGTGAAGATCCCCAGTGTGGGGTCATTAAAGTCTATCTTATCTTTTCTCATCTGTCTTCATGTAATGTTTTATGTGTCCAGGACAGTCTTTTTAATAATAGAATAAATATACACATTAACACAAGATCCAATTAATGTATGCCTCCAATTTTAATTTAAATATTACCAGTGTTGGGCTTTCACACAAGTACTAAAACCTAAAAAAAAAATAAAAAAAAATTAAAAATCTGATTTGGCAAAAAATAAAAATCTGGATTACTGTACTGCAATCCAATTGATCCAATTTAAGCAATTAATCTGTTTTACAATAGCAGTGTGCTAGTTGGTTCTTACTGTTTCTTCCTCTTTCCTTTCAGGCTGCCTTCTTCACAGCCACATTCCCCTTCGTTATGCTGTTGGTTTTGTTCATACGTGGTGTTACCCTACCCGGGGCAATGGATGGGATCATTTATTACCTCTACCCAGAAATCTCTCGCCTCTCAGACCCCCAGGTAAGAACACACATACAATCTTAGGAGCAGAATGGTTACTTTGTTTCCTCTACGCAGGGTTATGCACATACACACAAGTATTTGTTTGACCTTTTCAGGTATGGATGGATGCTGGCACTCAGATCTTTTTCTCTTATGCTATCGGCCTCGGGTTCCTAACCTCTCTTGGGAGTTATAACACTTACAACAACGACTGTTACAGGTACAACTCTCAAAACTATCCCACTGGAAATGAAATTCTCAATCTAAATTCTTACAGGAAAAGTTAGTGTTTCTTGTCTCTTATATAACGTACCTGCATACTTACTTCATCGCACTTGTGTGACTTGGTCTCTTCATATCATTTTAAGAGAAACTTCTACAAAGCCAAGAATTCCTTAATTAAACATGTGATAATGAAGTTTAATTAGTGTGGGCCTGTGATTAACATTAGCTAAGCTTGTGTCCACTCCTCAACTGCCTACACATTTCTGGAACTGAACTAATTTTTCTTTCAGGGACTGTTTCTACTTGTGTTTACTGAACAGTGCCACCAGCATTTTTGCGGGCTTCGCCATTTTCTCTGTTTTGGGTTTCATGACATACGAACAAGGAGTGGATATTTCTGAAGTAGCCGAATCAGGCAAGTGGTGATTCAGTTAAGTTCAACTTTAAAGTGAGCATTAGAGAAACAAGCTGTTTTAATAAATTGCCTGTGAGGCTTTTTGGGGACCTTGAAGTTTAAACTGTCAGATACTGCACCCTGCACAGACACTACCGCTTCAACTGGAAATTGTGCCAAAGCATGTGATATTTCTTTATCCTTATCCCCTTATCATTCCAACCTACTAAGCTCTCTGGCAGCCTTGATGCCTTCTTCTGTCATATTTTTTGGAAATGCAGAGCTAAAGACAAAAAATATTAATCCATCAGTTGTTCACATTAATCTTGACCTACACTTTGGGAATCAGAAGATAACACGAGTTGTTGTGACTTTTTAACCAACTATAAGTGCACCCACGGGTCTCAGATGCTTCCACGCATATTTCTCACCCGACGTGTAGACATTTGCAGCTGAACTGCAAGACAGACCACAAGTGAAAGTGTCATCCTTCATTGATTAAAAAAAAACAAACGCTTAACACAGTTTTGCATTATGAAGCTCGGCCACTTCTGGCTTTGCTGCTTACATCTGGAAAACAGAACAATGTCTTAATGTTAGCAATGCTAGCAACATGGTTCTAGGATAGCAATGTCTGTCTATCAGTCGGTTCATTATAGTGGTCTAAACTTTTGTGCGACATCTGCTAAGATCCTGTGTATGTTTGTCTGTGTAGGTCCAGGGTTGGCATTCATTGTCTACCCACGTGCTGTAGCCATGATGCCCATGCCTCAGGTGTGGTCGGTGTGTTTCTTCATCATGATCATTCTGCTTGGATTGGATGGCCAGGTACCGGCCAATGCTCTCTGAATTAATGGCCAAATGAATGAATAAAGCCCTGACTCTCTTTCCTCCCACTGGTTCCTTCTAGTTTGTTGGTCTAGAGTGTCTGATGACATCATTGGTTGATCTGTTTCCGACTTACCTGCGTCAAGGCTACAGACGTGAGCTGCTTCTGTTGGCTATTTGCAGTCTCTGCTGTTTGCTGGGACTTTCCCTGGTCACTGAGGTTCGTACAGAAGACTTGTTAGACAGCCTTCCTCAGTGTTCTGACCAAATTGTTATATAATTTATGTGCTTTAGAAACTGGTAAAATATTACAGAAAACAAAGTAGCAGTGTAAGAGGAAGTCAGTCCGGAAGAAGAAGTGATTCAGAAGATAATACAGAACAAAGACTGGAAATAGGGGGAAACAGCAGCTTGCCTGTCTCTTTCAGTCTCTTAAAAAATCCACCTACTATCACTGCTAAAGCGCAAAAGTTAGTGTCACATCTCGTTTGTGTAAACGCGGGGTTATGTCCTGGATTTTTTTTTCTTGATCAGGACCAGTGACTTTTTGGCCTGACTAGCTGTTTCCTTTTCAGTCTTTGTGCTAAGCTAAGCTAACTGACTGCTGTTTCCAGCTTCATGTTAAAAGGACGAATATGAATGAGAGTGGTATCAATCTTCTCATGGAACTCTTGTCATAAAAGTGTTTTTCTTGAAAGTTCAAACAGTTCAAATATTTTTTTATTATTATTTGCTAACAGTATATATCTAAATAACAATTGATAATGAGACAAAATATGAGAGAAATGCCAAACGTCAGATGTTAAGAAGAAGATATGCAGATGCTGATTATAATGCAGGATCAGTTTTGGAAGTTTTACAAAATAAATTTCTATATTTTTGTTACTTGTCCTTGTTTTTAGGGAGGGATGTACCTGCTCCAGCTGTTGGACCATCATGTCTGCAGCGGCACCACCCTGCTCCTCCTCTCCCTCTGCCAGTCTGTCAGCATTGCCTGGGTGTATGGTAAGTCGTAGACAATACAACCAACCACATAAAGACTATATCCTGTTGACAGAACCCACACAACTCTTCTTCACATTATGAGAAACTATTTTTAACGGGACAAAAACAACTGTGTGCACTTTTGTTATGCTGACATATTCATGTCAAAGACGAGATTGACCTTTCTATTATCTTTCCTTTTCCTAAAGGTGCTGACCGTTTCTATGGCAACATCATAGACATGATTGGTTATCGTCCATACCCATTAATGAAGTACTGCTGGTGCTACTTCACTCCCTTACTCTGTTTTGTAAGGATTCAGTCTTTTCATTCACTGTCATGTGATTGATTTGTTTCTTCCATGTGCTACCTTTCTCATGTCTGTTTCCATTTGATATGTGATTTAATATGTTATGTGTATGTTCATGAGAGAAAAGAGGAACACCCCAGTGAGAAAAGAGCAGGTCACGGGCAGATATTATATGTCGTGTTGGTAGGGACAATAAAAACTTCCCTTGCGGGGGAACTCACTCTCAATCCTGCCTGCTTACACACGGTACGAGAGGAGACTGTGCTGACTGAGATTACTCTGAACAGCATGCAGGGGAATAGATTAACCAACAATATAATAGACTTTTATATATTTCCCACTTTCCCCCTTATGGTCTGAATAACTCGCCAGATTTGTCGCCAGTCACTTTTCAGAAATAAAGTCCCTGAGGGTCTGTCAAAATGAGGCAGCAGACCATGCCCCTGTGAGGCATATGGGGGGGGGGGACATCATTTTTCATAATGTAAAATTGCATTGAACTCCTAGCAGAGAACGAGAGCTGTTGTTGTGTACCAAATAGATTGACTAGATGCTGATGGACAACAGTGGTTATGTTTAATTGTTCTGATCAAAGTTGCTAGAGACAATTCAGTAGTTGCTGAATATTGGAAGGAACATGTCCTTGCAAACTTCTTCACCTTTGGTGCAGCTTAATCACAGGTGTTGATGCACACAGCTTTGAATAAACCCCCAGTGTTTCTACAGTATATGTTTGTTTTTCATCTCCCATTTTAAGATGTCCAATGACTTTGTGGAAAAGAAAAACCTGTAAGGTTAGGGTTAAGTAGGTACCTTGTCTTTTGAGCTCCACAGTTATGTAATGGCAGACTGTAAGGTTTAACAATAATCCACTTTGTCTCCTCTAATCACAGGGCACCTTCATCTTCTCTATTGTCAGATACTCCCCCCTGAAGTTCAGCAACACTTATGTTTATCCACTCTGGGCCAACATCTTGGGCTGGTTCATTGCCACCATCTCCCTCTCCCTCATCCCACTCTTTGTGTTACATAAAATGTGGCAGGGAAAAGGCTCTCTTCGACAGGTGAGCAGGGATACATTTATTAATTAAACAGCGTTCCAATCATATTTTTATTTGTTAAAAGGTTGTTGGGTCAGTGTCACACCATTCATACAGAGCTCTAGGGTATGGATAACTGAGACAGCCTAATGAAGCATATTTGTGTCGGCCTTACTAAAATTTAGCCTGTTGTGATGGGACAAGGGGCTTTGTTTCGGGGTAAGTGCAGAGACTGAGAGAAGTAGAGCTTGGAGAATTCTTGGTATTTTTTCTGGATTTTTCACGACCTCTTCCACATAAATAGACATCAATGGGATTATATTACTTTAAAAACTTTTAACTTGAATGTAGGAAGACATTCCCCGCTTAAAGAATAAGTGTGGTTATATTCTAAATGTTTCTTATTGTCAACTAATCCCATTAAAAAGCAAAACTAAAGATTGTGTGTAGATTTTGACTTGATCCCTCATACACTGTCCTGCTACCATAAATGTGTATTACAGTTTTTCTCAGTCGCTTTGGTGCATTTCTTAGATCAAAAGTGTAATTCTTGATACTACTTTTACAAATTCCAAATCATCTAGTCACTTGTGCACAACATTAAAGCAATTTCTTATTCCTTTGAACAATTTGCAATTGCTTTTTTCAGCTTTTTGCCACATTTTCAATTGCTCATGTCATGTTGAGCAAAATATAGTAGATGGTTCTCTGTTGAATGGTCTTACCCCTCAAAACATCTAGGCATTAGTTCCTTGCATAAGCCATTACATGCAAAATTGTTGAAATATTTGTCATAAACGGTCAAGCATAGTTTTACACAATTCTATCTGACCTTTTGTATAAAAACGTGAATTGATGAATCGTGCAGGTGAAATTGACCCTCACTCATGAAGGAATGTAAAGTGTTAGTTCAACCAACAATCAACCAGTTGTCTAAATTGCTCAAATGTGCATCTCACGAATAATCAATTGGCAAGCATATATAGACAGACCACAACACATAATTTTCCAATAATGGATGGACCAGGAAACGAACAGGGTCAACAGCCAAGAGGAGGAAGAAGAGGAGCAAGGATGCGTGGTGGAAGGCAAAAGGAAGTTTGTTTTTTTCTTTCATAAAGTAGCACTAGTAAAAGCTGTGAAAAACAAAATCCTGTCCAGTCTCTTTCAATCAATAACCCACATACAGTAATATGTAAGTAGTACTGTTGAAATTGATATATGCCATAGAAGTGCAGCCATGTGCATTTTCAATACAGTAACTGTCATCCAAACTGTAGCCTAAGTTTACACCAGGTGATACTGTCAAAGTACGCAGTTACATTGACAATATGCCTAAACATTTTGATGACCTTGTTTGTGAACAATGACTCAATGACTTATCATTCTGATGACACTGACATGATCATTGGCATGAATATTTACTTTTGAGAGATGTACAAAGGATTTTTAGTGACTGACTAGCTTTAGAAACATATCTATTGCATATTGCAGTTTGTACAAATTGTTCTGAGAAATGCACTTATTATTTTGCACATGTTAGGGATGATGTGAAAAATGCACTAAAGCGACTGAGAAAAACTGTAATCCACATTTGAAAATAATTAACAATAGCAACAATTTCAATATTTACTTTTATTCAAGTGACATTAGTTCAGCTGTTTAAGGAAATTAAACTGAAACTGTTCATCTCTGACCCATTTTGAGTGAAAGAGTCATAAGTTATTGACAGATGGACATTATTGGTTATGGTTATTTAATGGGATTTGAGGACAATAGCAGAAATATAGAATATCATCCTTTAATCTACAGGTGTTTTCTATTGACTTTTTATTGTATTGTGTTGGTTGTGTATAAGAACTTTGTTTTTCAAGATTCCAGTTCATTTCATCAAAGCTTTAATGTCATTGTACTTGCATACAACAAAAGATTATATATTATATTATATATATGCATAACAAAAAAAATGTATATAATAAAAGTGATTCATTATATTGTGTAAATTGGAATTATAGTGCAAAGAATCCCTCCAATGCACAAAATATGCAATAAGTTTGACTCTGAACTACTTAGAAATCCACTTCACTCTTGTATTTATTTTTTTCCTCAGCGATTCTTGTTTCTCTGCCAGCCTGTGGACCACCTCCCAATGGAACAAAAATGTCTTGCCACACTAGGAACCAATGGCACCACTGCCCACACAGAGCTCAAACCTTTAGCCCACACCGTGGAACTCATTCAGTGAACACAAACAAGTGGTGTGCTGTAAATTAGTGTGTGGTCTTCTGGACCCTTATTCATCAGTCAAATGAGGCAACTTAGGAGGCAACTGTGTGTGAAAAGGTTTTTTGCTACAAGTGAAGAATAAGACCCATTTGTCAAGCGACCTACTCCTATACTTACAAAGAAGAGAAGTAACCTGGAGGAGCAGCATGATTAATCACAAGTATGCTGAGCATTTAATGGCCAAACTCAAGCATTTAACCTGCAACTGCCCCATTGTTCATTCTTCAGAAAAGCATTTGAACAGTGATATTTTATTCATATTATATTAGAATATCATTTAAAAATATATATTTATACACTTATGATTAATAGCTTTTTGATTGTTTAAAATGTAAAATATATATTTATACACTTATGGTTGTTATGATTTTAGCTATTATTTGTTTTTATTAGACAGACAGACAGACAGACAGATAGACAGATAGACAGATAGATAGATAGATAGATAGATAGATAGATAGATAGATAGATAGATAGATAGATAGATAGATAGATAGATAGATAGATAGATAGATAGATATTCATGTGATTCATTGGAGTCACGTTGTGCTTAGTATGATCTTAATTGAGGACATAGAGATAAGTTCTCCATTACAGTAATATATGATGTGATTCTAGGACTTTAAAGGTAATTGCAGTATTTTTAAACTTGGGCCCTATTTTCATATTATGGGGTCAACATGACTAGCAGTACATAATACATATGTTACATATGTTACAGCATACATAATGTTCTGTGCAGTAGATTAAAGGATAAATACAAACTGCTGTAGTGGCTACAACGTATTCCTTTGGGGCAATTGCATCCATGGTTTAAGATCAACTTGACATCATCTTGAAGTCATTTGTTAGGAAGTTACATACATTTGACACGCTCTGCATGTTATTTGATATAATCATTGTGTACATATGAAAATCAGATACATTTAACAAAGGAAGCGTTGGTTTACTGTAAACTATGGTCAATTACAAAGTCCACCAATAAGTCAAGTAACTTAAAAGTCTACCAACACTGACTAACAGAGTGTTTGCATGTAGATTGTTTTGTTTAAAGAGTGAGGAAACATGTAAAATAGTGAATGAAGACACCACACATTTCAAGAAAAGACAGTTTATTGACTTGACTCGTTTGTCTTTTTGTAGAAAGTGTACACAGCTTATCAGTGTAATAATTTAAACACTATATAAATAATATCATGGACATGTTTTGGAGGAAATGCATTTCTCTCTCAGATTTGAAGAAGAATAAAACTCTTTGGGTGCAAATTACAAAGAATGGAGTGACAGGAGTACTGGCATTTCAAAAGATAATGCTGTTACATCCAACAGAGAGGTGTTGTTTATCTTAGAATGGTTCCTAGATTAACCTCTAAATACCAGCCCATAACTTTAATGTTCCGTCTGATGTGTCTTTGTAAACAAACATTTCTGTAGTTGTCGCAAAATATTTATGAACATGATGTCAGTCCTTCCCAAAACCTTGCTTAACAGCTTGCGTCGTAGCATTTTGTAGCAGATGTATTAGTCAACTCTGCTGTAATTTGTAATATCTGAATGTGGTACAGTCTACAGCTGGGCCCACAAGTCTGAGTATATTACAAAAAGCAGTCAATTTTCACAACACAGCTTGTTAACTTCACTTGGTTTCTACTTCTTATTCAGAAATAGGTTAAATGTATGGAAATCAAACATTTAAAAATTGTGCATATTAAATTGAAATAAATCTGAATAACCTGCAGAGGCAGCACGTAACGTTTTGTCACACCTCCTGTATGTTTTGGTGTTTTTAGTTTAAAGGAGCAGTTTGGGGAACAAACTGTTCACCTGAGAGCAAAACACACAAGTATTAGTTTTTGGTATCAGTGGAAAAAAGATTTGGCGGAGGGCTCGTTTGAATCTACCAGTAATTAAATTTTAAATTAGATTAGATTAATGAGTGAATTTTAAATTAGATGTTAATGGGTGTACATCTGCAAAACAAGATTGCACTGTTACAGTCACTTTTTCAATTAAGTTGGCCTGGTGTGGGAATGCATGACAGAGACGTGAGTTCTGTATCTTCTGATAAAAAAAAAAAGAAAGTCCTGCACACCCGTGCAATCATTTTTCTCATAAAACATTTCTTAGCTCTGTAGATAAGTTGAGGGATAGAACACTAAAGTGTTGCCAAAACACTTGCCAATTTTGCCAAAATTAAGGCACTACTGAGGGTGTGTGTGTGTGAAAGAAACAGAGTGTTTGCACGTTCCTTAGGTGTGAGTCATATTTTAGTCCACTTCTGTCAGGCCACAGGGTCTCCTGAACTCTTGTCCTCGCTCGTGAATCCACTTGTTTGACACTGAGAAAACAGAAAAAAAAATGTAATAGAAAAACAAATTAAACTCCTTTTTTCCCCACTGTTTGAGGCACCTTTAGAGCCACCTTGTAGGATGTTTTTTGAGCCTCTCGGCAGCACAGTGCTAATGATTACCTCTCTACATCAAAGGACACCATGGACGCCACATGTTTCCATGGCTAAAATGTAATCATCCCCAATTTTCCCCCTTCTTTTCCTGGTGAAAACATTTCTGTTCCAGGTCCAACATTTCTTTCTTGGATAGTTGGGGAAAAAACAAAGACAAAAGCGACAATGTCTTGCCTGGGCTGGCAAGATGGATAATGATAGCTAGGTCACTCCAGTCTGTCTTAAGTTTCCCTCAACTATATCTTTAACAAGCTGCGGTTAAAGATAAAGCAGCTGCACATGATGTTCCTGAAATGACACTATGCTGCACTTGTGCATGTGTGATCACTGCCAGTCAATTCCCCACCAGCCAAATCTGATAGCAACAATGCACACAAGAATCATTATTATCATGAGCTGGTTTTATCAATTCACTGTAGAGCCCTATCATCGTGATTTGTATAAAATGAGTCAAGCATAAAAGACTTGAGAATATGGAATGAAAATCTGAAAATATTTAATGAAAATTAGAGAGAGGCAGCAGCTGGCCTTGGAGAACTGAATGCAATCATGTCAACATTTTACTATGAAAATGTGGGAAACCACATGAAAGCAGAGGTTACAATGTACAATACTACAGCACTGCTGCAGACTGTACCACATGAAACAACACTAGTGCTAATGACTGAGTCACATGCTGTTTATGTGTTGTGCAGTCACATGCTGCACAACATATAAATAGAACAGAATACATGTTCCTAATATGCAGCAAAAATTGAGTTCAGTCTATGGTAGGGCTTGTGAATAATTCAATTTTAGGTACAGTGACTGTCTATGGAACCATATAGTGATGATCGTAGATTACAAAATGTTGTAATCTAAATTGATGATTCAAGCAAAATGTCAATAACTGTCATCAAGAATTTTGTCTCATGCAATGGATAACAGTGGAACACATGATTTTGAATACAGCCATATCGCCGAGCCCTAATTCATTGTGTGGGGTTATCTTCTTAACAAATAACACATATTGTTAGCTTCATTAATCAATGTATCAATTCTTAATTGTGATGAACTTTGACTCACCCCATTTACTTCCTACTAAGACAGGACAGGCTGCATGTCTGGTCCTATAGTCTCCCTCCCCGCTCTTGAACAGATTATACCAGAACACTGCTGTCCCCTGTGGAGAAATGACACAAATGCAAAATTTATGGTAACATCGAATGTGCACAAGAGAAAGAATGCTAAGATCCAACACGAAATGAGTCAGATGCTGAAATAAAGAAGACCTGGAGCATAAGTTCCTCAAGCAGACATTTGATTGGTTGAAAATTATGTCATTGCTTACCACATTAACGATGTGTGTGTGTGACAGTAAATAAAATTGTGGTAAGAAGCCTTATATAAGCCTTTTATAAACACTCCTCAGGAGTTGCAAAAAAAATTGATAATGTCACAAGCCACAAATGAAAAAAATACTTAAAAGCTGAAGGAAAATTACTGAAGGTCAGCCCACTCTATAAAAATGGAGATAAACAAGCGCATACTAATTATAGGCTGCTGTCTTTACTTTCCCAGTTTTCAAAGATCATTGAAAAGTTGTTTTAAAATAAGACACTTTGGGAAAAGAACAAATTATCAAGCGAAAAACAGTGCAGATTTTAAGCAAATAATAACAGAATGTACAGTTTGCTGGCAGTATGTCTGAATGTATAAAGGTTCCAGTAAATGTGGAGTCCCACAAGGGTCAGTATTAGGCCCTTTACTTTTTACATATAACTGATATTAATAAAGTTTTAAAATGTTATAGTTTCTTTAGACTGCTGATGATGCAACACACACACACACACACACACACACACACACACACACACACACACAAAAGATTGTTAAAATCATTGACAGACCATATGTGTTACTTGATTAAAGAAAGGGGCAAGTCTTTTCGATGCTCCTTTTTAAGAGTGTATATAGTAATTGATTCAGAGTGTAGACTATATTTTGTGTAAAACTTTATTTTGGACACGTAAGTGAAAAAAAATAATCAAATGAAATCAAATTTGTGAAACACGTGTAAATAAGCTTTGTGAATACCAAAAAATACCAAATATATTAAAACAACAACAGAACACACGTGAAAGAAGTCAGTCAACAGTAAGATTTTGCTTGATTGGACAATCTGTGGGCTTGTGTTGCCACAGCATTGTTGATTAGGCAATGGAAGAAATGTATAACAGTCTTCTGATATAGTTCAAAGTCCAAAACTAAAAGTGTTTTCATCTTCCATCAATTTGCATTGCCAAGTAATGTCTTTGGCAAATTGCTATGCAACACAGAATGCACAGGGAGCCCCCCAATGAGATCTTCAATCATTCTGTCAGAACTTAAAAGACTGACAGGACACTTACTGAGTCTCTGCACATTAATCATTAAAGTGACACTAACATTGTTTCCCTTTGGGGACACTCGCAGTATAAAATAAACATACCCAACACACTATGAAACGGAACTAGGAGATAGCATCAATTCACATACATCTACATCCACTCAAAAGTATACACAGAAACTTCATTGTCATCACCTTTCTTGGCCAGATTGCTGCTCCAAAGTCAGGAAAGACTGTGGCACCTCCTGCCTCAACATCACTCATCTGAGAAAAAAGAACAAAGTTGGAGACTTCCTCTGTATTTTCTTCAAAGAATACACTCTGGTACAGTATTTAACAATCCCTAAAGCGTACATTTCAAACACATCTACGCTTGGGGCTTAGTGTAACATCCACTTGTTTTGCTCTTCAAAGCAACATATTAAATCTCAACATTTAAAGCATATCTTGTTATTGAAGATAAATGTTGACACATTTTTAAAAATGTGTTTACAGCAATACATTCCAGTAGATGCTAATTAACTAACAAATTATTTTTTTTATTTCATTATCAAAAAATATACAAATAGTGTATGATAAAAAAACAAGGTTCTGTGAAGGTCTTGAAGGGGGACAAAATGACATGCAAAGTTGCTATGTGCACTACAGTGAAGGAAGACAAGAAAGACTGAAGAAAAAGGGAATATGGTTCCTTAAAACTGACCCATCAGTTGTCCCACATGCAATTTCATCACATTGTTTGAAATGGAAATTCATCCACATCATGTTACTTAGCTGTGATTATTAACCTACATTTATTTCTCCTTGAGTCAAACATGAGGGTCCATTATCTAAAATATGTCCTGTAACTTTGTAATATTTTCTGGATCTAAACCATTCTTGAACAGTTTTTTAAAAAAGTTTTAAACTTGTCGAAGCTTGTTCTGGAATGTGTTGATGCATAAACTGAATTGTGTTATCTTATTTGCCAGCGGGAAGCATGGGGTTCATTAGTCCTGTTATATTTGTTTTATCCTTTCCACATCATGTGTTCAAAAGGACATCATGCACCAAGGTGAACAGCGAACGTCAACCAGTGGCTGTTTATATGGAAAAACTACGATTCAACTCCATGCCTCATTGAAAAACAAATCCTTTTTTTCTTTTTGGTTATCATTTTATTTTGTTCCACCCAGTATCATCAAGGATAAAATAAAGACTGGATTCTACATCAGTGTGTTAATGGGGGATAGTCAACAAAACTCTCCACAACATGTACTGGAACTGATTGACAGAAAACCTTTTTGGACAAATATCTAAGGAAAAAGTTTCTCAGTCATCCAGGTGATAAGTTATTTATCCAGTACCATTTTTTTATCATCTCCCCAAGATCTATAGATCTATAACAGCATCTTGCCCAATTATATTAAGGAATTCTATTTTTAACTATATGACTTTAATGCCACACTTCAAACCAATTAGTGAACCTTTATGAAAGTCAATCAATCCAAGTCCAAGATTGAACCAGAGCTTATGCATATGCCCATGAAGGAAAAACAAAAAGAAGGACGGTGCATAGATTTCGGGCACAACCACAATCCTTCAATCAATGGCGTCTGACCGAACGTACTTACGTAGTTCAAAAAAGTTGCCACACGATTTCCAGTGCCTAATCTTTTGAAAGCATCAGGCTCATCTTTCTACAAAGATAAAATTCAAAAGTGAAAATACATGACGAAAACACTGCTCGCTCACACACATACTTACATAGTTTAGGAAAGTAGCAAGTCTATTTCCATCGACCTTGAGGTTGCTGTCAAAAGGGCGCTGCAACAGATGTTTAAGAGGTTTAACTCAAGAAGACTCACACTAGGAGCCCGCCACAGAGGGCACTAACTACACTCACATCATATAAAAAGTGCATCATTATCTGTCAGAAACATTACTGAATCACAACTACATCTTTCATCTAAAATATTAAAAGAGCTTCAAATTATATGCTCAAAAGCACATAATGCACATAAACATGGAACACGTAATCATTTGCACTTAATCATGAAGTCACTTATTTCTTTAAGAGACGACAATGACCACTAATCATCTTCTTTTTCTTAATTTTGCGTGAGTAATAACAAAATAAGATTCTTTTTGCAATGACCCTTTGTATTATAATAAATCGTTCATCAAAACAGCTGCATGTGCATATGAAATTCATAAATGGTTGTCAGATAGAACACCCAGTGGGAACAAGGACATTTACAGTAAGTATACTTCAGTGTCCCGGTGTACAAAGGAGGATGATGATATGGATTTTGAAGATGTAACCCTGGTTCATTGCAGAGGGGGATGTGGTACAAAAGAGTAAGGGATGGTATATATTGTGGTTGTCAGAGCAATAAAAGGAGTCTTGAGTAAAGTAGGTTTGAAAGAAGGAGGAATTCAAGATAATACTGTGTATAATAATGGCACTAGATGCTTTTTAACTATTAGTTTGTTTGTAACAAAATCAATTACTGAAATCGGTTACGATTAGTTGGGGTAGAATCTAATCAAAGATAGAGGTGCATTGTCATTGTTACCAGGCGCATTAGCTGTCTGGCTGGCATGAGCCACTTGCCGTGATAACACATCTAAGTAGGCTAGATCGATATTAAAAATATGATATAAAAAATTAGCTGCACTTTAAGAAGGATCAAGTATCAAGGAAGGAAGCAGTCCAACTATAACTGCAAGACAAGCTTGGATGCTTCCTGATCCTACTGCAGATTTTACATGAATTGAACAGATTATTTTGAATTCACATACAATAAAGATAATAACAATCAAGGTCACCACAGTAGTTATAATAAGACCTATAGAGATGCTTCAAAGAATTCAATCAAAATCCAAGCTGCAGTTTTACCTTAAGGTGGGAAAAAAAAATCAGTGATGGTTTAACAGTTTACAGCTGAGAAATGCACGAAACCTTGTTAGCATTACAATGGATTAAAGACTGTTAAGAGCTGTTATCAAGTTAGAGATACAGTGGGAGAAAGAGAACTGAAGTGAACTGTATAATATGAATTGTTCTTTTGTAATTTATTTGTAGCTCTGGCAATATTGTTGTTTTACACTCATCGTGTCAATAAAGATCGATTGAATTGAATTGAGAACGAGATGGTTTTATTAAATATGAAAAAAGAATGAGAGGTA
This sequence comes from Lepomis macrochirus, assembly GCA_024633595.2. Taxonomy (NCBI): domain Eukaryota; kingdom Metazoa; phylum Chordata; class Actinopteri; order Centrarchiformes; family Centrarchidae; genus Lepomis; species Lepomis macrochirus. The sequence goes on along the minus strand of JALXJV020000021.1, from coordinate 11,892,537 downwards.
CAGACAGAAGAATAAATGTGGAGAGAATAACATCCAGGTTAAAATTTGGTCAACAGCACAACATTTAAAACAGGAAAACACAAGACAGGAAGATGTGACTTTTGCAGGGAAGAAGAAACTTTGCTGAATAAACATGAAGCTGAGAGAAGAGACCTAATTCAAGAGACAAATGCTTTCTTTTGTTTCATTATCTGAGGAGAGCAAATCTAATTATAGATGTTGTTTTCTTAGTTATTAGTGTTACCCCAACACACCCTGTGCCAGTTGGTGTCTGTAACGCTCTATTTTGTTGTTTGCCAACAACCAAAAAAGCATCAGGAAGAAGAAGATACTTTTGGAACATGAAGACTCCTTTACCCACAATGTTAGATTAGCATTGCCAGCCACTGTTTATGTCGGAAGCTCTGGCCCCGACTATCTGATGATGCTGGCATCACGTAGGTAGAATCAGGGAAGCCCTGGCACACACCACCACTAGTTTTAGCAACATAATGTAAAGATGAAGCAGTCAGAGATCACACAAATAAGAGCAGCAAGGACGTTTCACGTTGCCAGAATCACAAAAATCTAATTGTCGCACAAATTACCCAATAAAGTTTTTTTTTAAAACACTACCTAAGGTAATTACAAATTTTTTCCCAATCTGTAGTGTGTGCAGGCCACCCACATTTTCTAATATTATGAAGAATCTTGTTCAAATTAATACATCATTACTGGCAGCTGTAAAAATTGGCCTAATACCATAATGGCTTTCAAATTAGTGTTGCCATTCATGTCTGTCCAATCTCCTCCAACCTTATATTCCATTCTTTCTTCTTCTTCCCCAAACACACACACACACTTTCACCCAAAAGTGAACTCACCCTAGAGAAGTCATAATGTGGCTCGTACTGTCCTCCTACTCCATAGTTAGCAACCTGGTCCACCATAGGCAAAGTTGATTTATATAGAGAAAACAATACAATTAAAAATGAATCGCCTAACTACAATGCATGTACATGAATCATAATATTGTGACATTGACATCTGTAAGTATACACAGCTGTTGACACACCTGAGAAGACAGAAAGTGAAGACTTGAATCTATAATAATCTTAACTGGTTTATATGATATGTCAAGCTTGGGACTGTTAATTAGACTGATAAGGTTGAGTTGTTTTGGTTTTGCAAAAGCTACCCATCACAACTTGAATGTAACATTAGGTGTTAATGGTAGCTAGAATATTTGTGTTTTTCAAATTCCATGTGTTGGCTATAACATTACTGACGTAAAGGCGCTGTGACTACTCATTTAATGATACTAATGTTACCAATGTACAGACGTCTAGGGGAGTAAAAGGGGCAACAGCTGAGGAGGAAAAATGACCAGACTTTAGCACGCTTACAAAACAAAGAAAGCAGGAAATTGAGACTCTGCAGGCCAAAAAGAAAGGACAGTCTCTCTCTCTCTCTCTGCCAAAGTCTCTCTGATTTGTCATTTGTTGTGCATGTTGTGTTTTTGTTTTGTTTGACGAACAGTATTGTATAGTTGATGCAATGCACTCTAATACAATTTTGGACCCTGTGACCTGATCTAAAGTCCCGTTTACATTAATTTTGTAGCAGTGAGATGATTTTACCTATTAATATTCCCTACATCTTTAAGCTAAAATCAACTCTAAATCCACACTAAATCCACAGGAGGGGCCCTCCTAGAGGTGCAGGGCCCCAGACCCCTCTACGTCTTTTTCACCTTTTTCACACCTGATGAGTTTTCATCCCTGATATTATATAATACAAATATAATTTTGTAGTATGTATTAAATTACCTGTAGTAACTCTGCAGTGTCTACTGCGAGGCCTGTGATGTCTTGTATTCTTCGATTTACTCTGTCAATGACGGGGTCATCATCTCCTTCCAACCATGCGCTGAAACAAGAACACATGCAGACACACACCTAACACTTACACTGGATGGATATGTAGCTTCTTTAAATTTCTGATTTGACCACAGGTACCATGATGTCATAAAATTGTATTAACGTAACTCTTCTCCTGGATGAGTTACCTTTTTGATACTCTGTAGTTGGCAGTGGTCAGAACGCCTGTTTTGGGGTCACGGACAGTAGCTCTGGCAAGCTTAAAACACAACACAAAGGTAAAGTCATCATAAACATTACACAACAGTTTATCCACTCTTTCCATTTTTTAATGTGTGGCATATATGTGTCATGCCAGAAAAGTCTTTTCATTTACCCACACATTAATCTTATACTCTACATATTAGATTCTGGATATTTATTTCTTACTCTATTTTCATATTTTTTTTAGAAATCTAGAATGCAGAGAACCAGACATCATGTCACCTTCCTGTATGAAAGTCAGTCCTACATACTGTATATACAGTATGTACATATACATACAAAGTGTGCATGTATATATTGTACATAATCTTCTCCATTATTAATCATTCAACATTCTTTCATTCCTTGCTCTATTTGTACTGTTTACAACTTCCAGAAACACTTGGCTTGTATAGACATTTTATTTTATTTTGTCGCTATGTAATTGGTGCGACACCTATTTTTTTTCCACATCTTGTGTACATATTTATGTCTATTCTTTAGCTTTATTTGTTTAACTGTGTTGTCCTTGTTGTTAAGTGTTATGTCTATTTATGTGTAAGTACATTGACAGCAACTGGAATTGTTTTGGTCAAATTCCAATAAGTACTTGGCCAACATAGCTGATTCTGATTTATTTTTTCTCTCACCCTGGGTTTAGCCAGCTCCTTAATCTTCTCAATCTCCTCATCTGACAGCATGTTCAGGTAGCGTACGATGTGAGGGCTGTCCCACTCATCTTCCTCTTTCATTGGCTTCAGCAGGAGACGGGGGTTCCTATTGCCATCCTGGTAGCGACAGAACAAACGGCTGCGCCTCTTTTCGTTCTAGTAAAATACACAGGAGAAACAGAAAATACTAAACCTTTTTGTCTCATTTGTACAGAATTTTTCATTTGGATCTCTTTTTACAATTACTAACACACATTTGTATGTTCACTTTTTCAAAACTGTTTACACAGTCAATGTGGACTAATGTGTGGGTCGCTTTTCATTGCTGTGACACAAGATGCAGTCAATGACCGCATCTCTCAAAATTCATGAACTGTTTTCTTACTCAAACACCACCAAATCTCTATGTATTTACACTCAATTTTACACGTTTTAAAACTGTCAAATTTAAGTTTGAACTCTAACATAACACATAATTACCATAAATTAGACTGCAGTTTGCTACATGCGGCTACATCTAAAAAAACATAACATATTATAATTATATGGGCATTGTCTCCCTGTCACAGAGTGGCTTATAGCCCATTCCATGCTGCTGTCACTTTTTCATTCCTTAATTCTCAACATGCCTTTATTTTTCCCTTGTCTCACCATTTGGAGCCCCTCTCCTCTGCAGAGGGCTTCATAGGCCTCTCTCTCTGGGAGATGGTCTTTAGGCCTGCTGTACGTTCCCAGCTGGATGGGCTCCTCAGAGGCTGGCTGGTAGGCCTGGTCCAGCTCATTAAGCTGCTTGAACATTAATCGCTCAAAATAACGGAGGTTTCCTCCTGCCCTCTGGTGGCTGGAGTCTGTCAATGAAAGAAAAATGTTGTCAGGCTCAACTCTTCACTGACAAGTAGAATAATGTTTTTAAGTTTTGTCCTTTTGATGTCTGTTGAAAGCTTACTTGCAAATAACAAGTTATTACTCCAAGTCACAACAAATAAATAAATAAAAATACAAAAATAATTGCTCTGTGAATCTTGATGACGCTTGCCTCTCTAGTCTGAGCTTTTCTAAGCTTTATTCATTTATTTACTTTAATATATTAACTTTCAAAGTAAATAATTTCAAAACATGTGATCAGAACTGCTTATGCGTAATCGCTCTTGTTTTTTCTTTGATTTCATGCATGATCTTTCTTGCATTATCTAGACTAGCTATTTGTTAGGTACTGTACTATAACACATTAATGTGTTTGTATTATGTGCATTTTACTTGACCTCTGACTCTGTATGTTTGCTGTCGCAATTTTCTTACTTACTTTTGTTGCTCTTTTAAACAAATGCAATGTACTATGTCTGTTGGTGACTTTTAACATTTGCTCATGAAAGCATAATAAAAGTGATTACTTGCTTTTCTCTCTGCTCCTCCTCTTTCCTGCATTTCCAGCAAGATTGTAGTTACTCTTTTTTTATGTGCATGAGCTGTTACATGTGAATTTTGATTGTGGTGCTTTTGTCACACTTGATGGTACAACATGCATCTACATCTGCTACATCTGCTTTGCCTCAATTCATTTCACTAGACCTGTAAACAAGCATACCACAGCCCTAAAAAGATGGCCTGCAGCTGTCAACACAGCCCTTCATGGGGAGACTGCAATAACAGTTTCAAACCACAGTTTCAACCAACTTACTTTGGAGAGACCAAACCCTGCTACTCTGGCAAGCACTGAGCACCACTGCAGTGAGAGAGGAGGGTGCACTGTAGCAATTAGTTACACACCAAGAAGACAACCCATCAATTACCCCACAGTGGAGGAGTATGGTTGTATTGGTGTCTGTTATGGGAGGCAACTACAAAATTCAACAGGGCTGTAAATACATGTCAGAAGTACTATTTTAGATTTCTCAAATCGAGACCATGAACCCATTCACCCATCATTTATGGTTGCAAGAAAGTCAAATGATGGGTCTGACTCAGGCTGAGATAAATAAATGAGAGTATGTGTAACGTGTATTAGTGCGCACACTGATTTGAGCTTATTATATCTTTAGTCTGTACACTTGCGTATGTTGCACCTTACCAATAGCTACCAGCCGGCGTGTCAGCTCAATGGCTCGAGGTAGGTCTCCCATTTGGTAGACAGAGTAGCTGAGGTAGTCCAAAATGTCCACCTTGGACACCACAGCTTCCTCCCCCCGCATCCAGCTGCTTCAAGGCCTGCTGCATCCACAGCACAGCATGGTAATAGTCTGCATCATTATAAGCCGTCTTCCCCATGTCAAAGCAGTCATCCACTGTCAGTAGGGCATTAGAGTGCATACCTATGGGATGATTAACATAATTTAAATACTGACCATATTGTACTGTGATTTTACTAACCATGTTTTTTTATTTATCAATGAAATGTACCAAGGTATTGGAATAAGTGTTTAGGGTTTGGGTGAAAATTGCAAACACAGCTCATCCATTTTCTTTAAAACTCATAACATTATTCAAATGTAATCTTTTTCAATTACTTTATTATTCCCACTGATTTTGAAGCTACATGTGTAAGAACTGTAAAGCACTGCTATCTGCAGCGGAGCCAAGTGGGTTTGTTATATGGGACGAGAACAATCTCATAGATATTCAAAAACAAATGTCAAGTAACCCGTGAAAACACAATTTACAAATAAATGTAGAGTGAGTTTTATCTGTAACTTTGGATCTTTATCTTTGCCTTCAATTTATAACTCGTATATCATCTTTTTTCATCTAAATAGCTTTTATCAAAGAAAATATATTTGTGAATCTCCATTTATTCCTGTGTATTGTGTAGAAGCCGTGGAAGACTTTCCAGTAGATGGCGATAATGCAACATTTATAAGTATGTATCAGCTAAGGTTACTGGATCCTAGTTCAGCAAGTAAAGCAGAGCCAACAAGTCCAGATACACACAAACAAAAACAGGCTTGTGTCTCATTAAGTAAACAGACACACACCTCTACATGCTTGTATTGTATCCAAATTGTGTCTAGATGCCACTGAAATGGGATTGCAAACCTAGCATAAGCACTATATTATATGCACTTGAAGCAACTGAAATGAACCTTTATGATTTTTTTAAAATATAAGCACACTTTTTTTGCAACGCTTCCTAACTACATACACAACTACTAACTACATTTATCCTGAATCCACTCATGGCCCTGAAAGAAAACAATCACTAATAAACTCTAAAATAACTTTACACTTAACTCCAGCCTCACCTTAAACTAACAGTAACTTCAACTTTAAACTCAAGTGTACTCTTGAAAAAGTAAGGACTGGTCAACTTGACCTAATTTTACAAATAATGTACACTGTCAGGAGATCCAAGACTTACCTGCTTATTACAAAGAGAGTACTATAAACACAAACACATCATTTACTTCATTATAGGTGGGTTCAGCTGGTTTTGCCTCTCTTTTTCTTTTCTAAATGTACGCACTACTCTACTCCTCTTAATACATTCATGTTCTCTCAATTGATCACTGCACACTCCTTGGTTACCTGGCAGCTTTCCTCTGGAGAAGGCCTCGGAATCCAGTTGGTACGTGTCCTGAAGACGCATCAACGCCTTGGCTGCACCCGTCTCGTCCTCTTCATCTGGGAAGTACTGTCTGTGTACGGACATGTTAGAAATGAACCCTGTAGAGAGAAAGTAAGAAAAGCTAAAAAAAAATGCTATGTTGGAAATGTCATGATGTTTATGAGAATTAAAAAACAAACAAATTAATGACTCGCCAAATTAATCCAAGTATGACACCCAGCATGTTAATGTTTACGTTTGTAATAACTTAGTAACCTAAAAGCTAAATACTCAAAGGTCAAGTTTTGCACCCGCTGATACAAAACAACAGTGTATCAATGGATAGCCCGTTAAATCTTCTGTTAACTTGTGGCCATGTTTAATTATGGTACATGAACACAAAGGAGGTGTGGAGGAAGAAGGTATGAACATGCACACCAGCATTAAACTCCTTTGAATTACTTTATTTAGTCTATTTAAGTTAATTTTTTATTGATTTTTATGTCATTTTCCAAGATTAAAATCTGTGCTACTCTTTGTTGTTATCCTCTTTCCTTTCCTCCTCTCTGTCTCGCTCACCTTGTGTCAGTGTTTGTTTCCAGCAAAAATGTGTAATAAAAACAATTGCACATTGGTATTGTCAGGATTTTTTATATATTCCGGCCTCTAACCCGCGGTGGGTGAAAACTTTACTGCCTGTCCCTCTCTTGCTGCCTATACCAATCAAATTAAGTTCAGTGTATTGTGTGGCTAATGCTGACTAATAACATTCTCCAATGTACCATGTAAGTGTTATCATGTCTGTCAATATTCCTCTTATTTCATCACAACATATCAGACTTCACCATCTGCTGCTCAGTAAAGTCTGAGAAATCCCAAAGGCAGATGGGACATTGATCTCTCTGTGCTCTGTATTGAGCATAGGCACCTTATTCTAGATGAATGAGTTTCTCATGCAATTCATGCAAGATTGTCCAAGGTCCAAATTCCATCTCTGTTTCTTTCATAAACAATATGAAACACATCTTTCATAAAACACACATAAAACACAGGCACAGATTTTCAGGTCCACGCACACACACAAAGGGAGAACATGGCCAAAATATGCAGAGATGAGGAGCATCTGTTTTCGCTCTGTTCGTTTGGGGAGCAGAGTATTTGGGCAGTGCAGTTCAGCAGAAATTTCCACTCTCCAGTCAAAACTGTAATCATTCTGCTCACATCCACTCTGGATTTTATATTTGACACTTGCCACTCGCTCTCTGCTCATGCTGAGAGAAGCCCCATAGAAAAAAATGGTGAAGGCTGCTCTCCGGATGCATTATACAATGTTTATAGTTATTTTGACATGACTTGAATGCATGCAATGACAAGGGAAAGGCTAACAAATGTAGATTTGGCCATGGTAGCATAAACTGATGCAAAGATGTATCTCACCTGGCTAAAACTTTTTCAACTTGAGCCAAATTTCTAGTAATTTCCACGTGCCACTAATTAATGCAGAGAAAATGGAACTAGTCTAGGTTCGAAAATTTTGGAAGTTCCTAGTCTAAACTTGTTATCGCAGAAGAATATCTGAATACTCTCAGTCAGGCAACAGACCCGTAGCTGCATGCGGCCAACAAACACAGCCTCATAGACAGATTCACTTTACAAATACAAATAAAGGTTATGTATTATAAATAAACACACAGAGAACATCAATGCTCTAAGCAAAGCTAATTCTTATCCATTCATCCATCCATCTATCCTTCTTCCTTCCTTCCTTTTCTTCCTCACTTCCTTCCTTACTGACCTTCAGAGGGATTTTGAAGCACCAGGCTCTCCAGGTCAGTCCACTCTGTGTTGAGTCTCTTCATCAGTTTGTAGGCGTTTACTGGGTGAGCCAGGTAGCCCTCTGGGTCAGAGGTGGACACTCTGGTCAGATCATCAAGTTTGTTGGCCCAGCTAAGAGACAGACAGAAAAAGTACTGTTACTGCTATAAAAGTTCCCGTTATATAGATTACTTTATCATTAATCATTGTTTAATCACATTATATACTCTGGTGTAAGCTGGTATAGTAGGTGGTATCATATTCCTCCTAAATATACAATAATTTACTTGTAGTAACCACAGGACTCTGTTACCTTGCAGTGATACTGCATTATTCAACACTGTTCATGGGTACTGTATGTATATGTATATATGTATATATATGTATCTATATGTATACTGCTTGCCTTTTCATTTTTAGTTCAATTGCTCTTGTATAGTTTTTATTTTTTATTGCTGCTTTTTATTCTATTCTTATTTTATATACTTCTAATTATACATGTTTTTGAACTTTTCATTATTTATCTGTACTTGTTTCTGAGAGTTTAGAGGGGAAATTGCTCTCAGGTGGAACTGCTAACAACTCATAGACATCTGAAATGGGACAAGGAGCCCCAATTTGACACTATATTTATGTGAGAGGTCACAAGTGAAAAGTAACTTATAATTTTAACACTCAGATAATTGTGGTAGAGTAAAGAGAACAATAGTTCTGTCTAAAATGTAGTGAAGTAGAAAGAAGCATAAATGGAGATAAGATGTAAAGTACAATTACCTCCAAATTGTACTCAAGTACAGTACTTGGTTTAAGTCAGGGTGTGAATGTACCTTTTCACAGCAGCAAGCTTGACCTCCTCTGCTTTTATGTATTCCCTCAGAGACTGGACCAGCTCTTTCTCTGTGAAGATCAGGTCTGTCATTTGGGCTGCAGAGACAGACAGGTAGAGACTGCAGATTAGTGAGGGGGCACTTTTCTCATGTAAAAACATTTGTTACCTTTTAATTTCCTTTAAAATGTGTCAAAAAGCTAGAGAATTCACGTATTTTCCCTTGTTAATTCAAGGTTTTGTGCAGGTTTAGTCTTTCCAAGGCAAATCTAACAACTTCTAATTTATCTCCATCAAGCAAAATTTTCTAACATTTAACCAAAATCAGTTTGAAAAAGTTGCTAGTACTAACCACTACCACTAAGAACGTTGACCTCTGTTGTGCTTTGCTTTAAAGGCCTATAAAATGTATTCCTGGCAACACTTTTGCCTCAAACTTACACCAAGGTAAAAAAAATCCATAGCCACACTCTTTGGGGCTTTGATTGCATAGAATTAGTCAGCAAACTACAGTGGGGCATTCATCCATGAGCCTCTGAGGGAAGGGTTGGGGTGTAGCATGCATTGTGAACAATTCCATGGAAACACTCAAGTATGATTAATTCATAGAGTTTGCCAAATATGAAGCATAATGAAACACTTTTGTTGTTTTTTTTGCCTTCAGCCAGCATAACTGACCAGCCAAATGCAATACATCAATGTGATTTAGTTGACTGTTTGACTCATGAGATGCAGCCTGCTGAGTGATGTGATACACAGTGTGTATCAAAAGCATTTTCGTAAATGAGGGAATTTTGCAAGGTACTTCTTGTTTTTTCTTATAAAGTGTAATCACGAGATTTTAAATTCACCTGCAAAAAAAGTGTTGACTGTGTTTCACACTGAGCACTTTTTTTTTACAGATTTGATTGAAGGAATCAGTGGACCACAATTATTTCTCTTAAAAGCTATTCAGCATTCCCTTAAATAAACCCAGACTTTACTAGCCTCCTAGCCACTTCCTCCATGTAAAACATTTTTGTATGGCAAAGGAAAGACATGCATTCCTGAGCTCAAAAAAAGTGACTCTCTGCTGATGCTCCTATTCAGGGCAATTTCCACAGAGTGTGACACCAGAACAAGCTTCAGTTTTCCCAATTACAAATATGAAATACCCTAGTTAAGAGGTAGGTTAACTTTTATAACTAGGCTATGTGGTACATTTTTATATAACAAAAATAATAAGGGCAAGACACATTCACAATTTTAAACCTACCTATGGAAGTGAAGATCTCTGCCTGCGTTGTCCAGCAGCAGCAGCAGAGCAGAGCCCAGAGGATCCTCATTGTGTCTCTCCCAAAAACCTGATACGACAAACACAATCACATCATGTGACAATAGTTACACAATCTAAGCTAAATTTCAATGTCACAAAAAACTCCTGTGTTTCCTTATTCTTTATAAGACTACTGAACAAATTGTGCCAGACTGTATTGCTGTTCACACAATTCTACACAAGCTATGGAAAAATACATCCTGTTCCACTATTTAATACGCCATCCATTTAATTTCAATCACAAATTGTCCATTTTATTCTTAAACAACACCTATAAATAAACACGCAGTTTGTATTAACCTGAGTCAACAGTTTATGCAATGATGCGGTCTTTCCATTAAATTAGAGGATTTGAATTCAGTTTCCAGTTTGTTTCCTATAAATGAGTCACTAATCCCTGTTGGGAGGCATGTTGTCATAATAGTCTCTATGCCCAGTTCTCAAGAAAGAACAAGGAAGGACAATGAAAAAAAAGAATAGTGTGCTTTTTTGGAAGAAAACACTGTTTCAGCAAAATATATGGAGTCTATCTGTGATTTTCACAACACAGACACATCCATAAGAACAAGACATATGTTATAAAATCACAATGAACAAAGTCCAAACATCTGGTGTGTGCAAGGTCATTGTAAGTTCATTTTCTTTTTATTCTGCTGCTCTCGAGTTCAACATGGCCACCAGATGTCTAATGAAAAATGTTTATCACTAATGGCATATCTAAATAAAGTCATGGCATTAGTGATTATCTGAAAATTCAATTGTTGGGTCCAAATTCAAATTTCAATTTGGAGATTCAAATGTTCAGGGTTTTTTTGCATGCCTGACCTCTGCTCACAGCAGTGAACGCAATGCCCAAGTTTACATCAAAGGGAAAGCAATTACTTAATTTCATTACAGATCAAAAAAGTGAAACAGCCTACATTTGAAAATTAATCAGTAGCCTAAACTATAGGCTACAACAAACTAACAAAAACATAATGAACATTTAAATCATTATATTGGGCCGATTAAAGAAGAACATGTAGTAGGCTGAGGCTATAATAAAAGTTAAAAGTAATAACACATTAGGCCTATAACGTGGTGTTCTCACGTATTCTCTCTTTTGTCATTGCCAGAATTTCTTGGGCATTTATCCTTCTTTTGCTGTTCTGCTTATATTTATCAAATACATAGCTGTAGCTGTAGTGACAGCCAACTTATCATCAGACGTTCGGTTTAAACAATCGACAGAATGCTACCGCTGTATTGCCCCCAAAGCTTCGATTAATCACTGTTAATTACTATCAAGGCTTTGAAGCTCAAAAAATGACATTTGAGCCAGCCCTACATAAAGCTCAGTGTCTTTTGTAACAGAAGAGCTTGCACTGCAGCCACTCTCTTTCAAACTGGTAACCTCAATTTAAGTAGATGTCCTTTCCATGCTGAATGAGTCATGATTCTGACCACCTGATGAACTGTCAGCAAAAGTCCAATATTCACTCTGCTTTTAGCTCTGGTTTTTGTCCCTAACAACTGCTAAGAAAAATATCTGGCTTTATAGTTGCTAAATTCTCCACTACGCTCACCAGCTAGTGGCTAACTGTGCGTGTCTGCTGTTTCGTGCTGAGAAGGTAATGTATGATGGGACTTTAAAGCTTTTTGTTAACTGAAAACTGCCTAGTTCATCAGAAAATGATACTATGAGATCAGTGAGAGGGAACCAAGATGCTGAACAGCTAAACAGTGAACTGAAACTCACTATAAAGATACTTGTTTCCATATTGTCATTTGATACAGTGTTAATATAAAAATATAAATTATATCCATTTTAAGTCATTTTCAAGCAAGATTTCAAGCAAAAATTGATAATGACAATAATTGCAGCCCATCTGACATAAGAAGGACAAAATACCAAGCAAATATACAATGTACTAATAATAAACATTAAGTTGAATTGTTGTTATATATCAGACAGTTTCAGTTCAAACAGCTGTGTAAAACCTATTGTTTCTAGGTTTGTTATGATTTTCTTGTCAGAAGTTGCCACATTTCCTTCACTAATATTTGTCCTATCAAATTCATACTAGCCTTATCTAGGGCAAAGCAACATGAGCTATGCGCTTTTTCAGCTACTGTAGAGCCAACAATAAGGAGGAGAAGTTAAAAAAACAGGACTAAACAATGATGTTTCACCTGGCAGAGGCTCTCCGTTCACAGTCCAGCACTGAGAGCTGCTTTGTTTGTGGTTTTAGGTGAAAAGTGAGACCGCTCGACTTTCTCCTCTTAGATTTAGTCTAATTCTGCTTCACCACATCACTTCTCAGTGATGATTGTTTACTGTTGCCTGTGTAAAACAACCACATGCATCCATACTTCCCAATATAAGCACTCATGCACACACACATACTTCTGTCTGCACCACCATCTAATCAAAAGCTTAGAGAGACAGACGTTCTGAAGCAGAAAATCGGAACCTCAGCTGTTAGTGTAGTAAGAACTTGGTGAGGACTCTGCTCCAGGAATCATTTCACGGACATGACACCTGCTGACAAAATAAAAGTCAACTTTCTATTGTTGCCAAAATAAGTCCTGATAAAGTTAATGCATTAAGCAGAGAAAGAGTTTAAGCCTTAAGCCATCAACATCATGTTCACTTTATTTCTATAAAGATAAATATAGGCTGCACTTATATTATTAATATTAAACTTTATGTAGAATTAGATTCCATTGGCAGCTGCGTAGGATTGTTTCCATGTCACGATCCAAACATTTCCAATCTTTTCAAAAATTAACATTGTGGTTTTAATCTAAATAAATAATATGCTTGATACATATTTGTTGGTGTTAAGCCTTTCAAAAATAACTTTTTCACCACAGTCAAAAAAAGAGGCTGCAGCAACCTAACAGCACCATAAATTACATTATACTGTTTAACCACAATAACAAGAAAATCTTTTTCAGCTCTAGCAGTTTGTAAAATTGTAACCTAGCTTACAGCTCCTGTCCTTTGCACAATGATAGTGTCAGTCACACCAAATGTCTGCACTGGACTGTTCATATTTTGGGATAAGCCTGCTGCCTACAACAAACATGATGGAAGGTACAGTATGTGGCTTATTTGTGACAAATGGATCCATTTAATGGGGCAAACATCAACACAACCTCGCCATATGGTCCTAACCAACAGCAGGAATTATTGGTGAAGGGCTGTGAAGTGGCTTTAACATGACAGCAAGTCAATGCGAATTACACATTAAGCTGCCTTGTAAGAAAACTCAGACAAACTCAAAATGAACAAACAGGAGAGTCCAGAGCTAAAGCTGTGGAACTTCACAAGCATTTTGATCAACAAACTTGCTGTTACTAAATATTTTGGTGAAAAGTCTCACGTTTTCTTTAAGCCAGTTTTAACATTTACAATTATAGTTATTTTACTGGAATGTACCACATTGGGTGTAGATATAGGAGGTCACCGCCTGTATATAAAACATTTCAGAATAGGACTAGACCAAACTTCACACAGCAACACATACTTTGTATTACTTTTTGACTTGGGACTAAAGGCAGTTTATCAATTTTCTCAAAACAGAAAAGTAATTCTGTCTCCTACACAATGTAGGAGAGCAGCAAAGCTGTCTTGACTTGTTGGGAATTGCCAGCAGGTGGGAAACGATAGGACAAACACACTTACATACTCTACTAGTGGGGGAATACAGAATGATACATTTGAAATCAAGCCTGAATGGATTTAAGCTTCTTGCGACTGATCGCGTCAGGGACACTCATTTCATCCGAAACTATGCATGCTTGTGAAATTCAATTCAACACATTGCCATGCACAGTGAATCATTTTCCACCATCTAAAATGATTATTAAGACTTAACATTATTGGTTATGCATGCATGATCTTTGTGGTTGGTGGGCTTGGGTGCACATAGACCAACATCGGTGCAGAGACATTGCCAAAATTACCTTTGTTGCAAAAACACTCACTAAATACTCACTCACAAATAAACTAAAAAACTGCTAGTAAGACCTGATAAAACATTTAATTTTAGTGTATTACGACAAACATTGATCTCAGTTATTCTTAAAGGAGAACTTCTACCCCTTCCTGACAGTGACTGTAATGCTTCATAAATAACGAGACACGTATTTTTACTAGTAACGTTACTAATTTAGCTTCCAGTGGGTTACCTAGGAGGGCTGTTGGTTTACTCAAAGAGTGCCAGCCCAGATAACTATTACTAGAGTCCTTAACTACAAATGAAAGGACCAAATCCGTCTCCTTGTAATTTACAACATATTTGATTACCCAGCTCAAACACAGTCTTGCCTGTTGTTGCAGGCTGTAACACCCATGTCACATTCCTGGAAAGAGGCCTACATTTACTACCCCCACGTTCCTGAGTCCTGACCCTCGCCTGGCATTTCTGGCAAATGAAGGAAATAGCACAGAGGACAGGACGGGATAAGCCCTGACAAGGTCATGAGAGGACAGGACCAGACAGCTGTATTTTTAACATAGACCCATTCAGTGCAACGGGTCTTCCTATGCCGCAGACCTGTGTTCTGTTTTAAAGCTGTAAGACAACAAAAATATAGCTACCCTTTCCTCAAAACAAAACAATAGGGGTCAGCACAAATTCTGAAATATCACAGCCTTGTTGGACAGTACCTCAGGTCTCTCCATTCTCATGTTTTCCAGCATTGCAGGAAGGAAACAAAATTTCACAAGCTAGGTTCTTGCTATTAGCCTGTAAAACACTTCTGAGCCTCACAGCTATAAGCCAAATCAGTCAACTAAATACAGATCTTCTGGTCTGGTGTGCAGGCCTTCTTGTTTGCGCCTTTTTTAAGTGACATAAGTTCACAGGTGAGTACCCGTGTTGTGCTTCGCTGTAGGAAAATTTGCCTGGACTGAACGATTAAATCACAGGAGCTTGTCTCTAACCAACTACTAGACTCAAGTTCCAGACTTTTGCTGTTTTGGAGGTGTGGCTTCATGAGAGAGATAAGAAAGCAAAGTCTCTGGCAAAGCAGTCAGGATCTAAGGTCTGCAGCGGGGAAGGGGTTTCTGAAGAGCAAAGGTTTACTAAGACAGGAACATTTTCAACATCTGTAGTTGTTTTGTTCTTCTTTTCTGTGGAACATTACTAGCTGACAAATCAGAGAAAAACTTGGCTGGTCTGAGCACAGCTGTTTTGGGTCACCCTAGTGACCTATTTGGGGAATTATTGAAACACCACGTTATCGCATCTCAGATTTGTGGGAAAGCAGATTAAAACATGTCAAGGAGACAGGATCAAGTCTGTTTCTGAAAACTGTTTAAAATGACCTTTCTCATCCGTTTTTCCAGAGAAATAAAATTTCATAAGAAAAGCAAAATGCACTGGGGCTGGAGTGAGTTGGCGAGCTCAGTAGAGACAGCTAGAGCAATAGTTCAATATTTTTGCAAAAGTTCTGTTCCAAACCTTTTGTAAAAGCTTCAATAATTGTGGGAAAGGTTCAACAAACCGAACTTAGCCTTTCAGAATCCAACCTACAGAATATGTTTAATGTGTAGGAAGTGGAACAGTTAAATGAAGAAGATTAAGATAAAGCAGACAAGGACAAAGAGACATAAAAAAAAGGAAAAGAATGAGGAAAGACTTTTGGGGATGACAAACCTTGGTGTAATAACCAATAGACTCAAACTGCTGACATGTTGGCAAAAATAAATGTCCCTGTACATCTTAAAGTGTTTCCCAGAGCTAAATATGGAACTATTTAACTCACAGAGCTTACATAGCCAGATTTTCTAATTGAAAGTGGGACAAACTCAAAATGAACTGATAGGAGAGTCCTGACCTAAATCTGTGTTATAAGTGTTATAACACAGAGAACTTCCCATGCATTTTGATAAACAAACTTGCTGTTACTACTTATTTTGGTGAAAAGTCATACGTATTCTTTAAGCCAATTTTAACATTTACAATTATAGTTATTTTGCTGTAATATACCATAACTATATAGGTCTTTCAAACTGAAACACCGTGCTTGGTGGCTCTTGCAGAAGGGTTGTGGCAATTCACATTTTTTCAACATTACATTCTGACAGCGAAGACCAAACAATCCAGTGTTCTGATAAAACTAGTCGGGAGTGAGAAAGCATCCATCTATGTTAAAGAAGAATGGGAGTTGCAGGCCAGAACACTGAAGTCCGCATAACATAGACAAGATGCCTGCCAGATTTTTCTTTTTCCACACTGTGGAGCTGTAAGGGGAGTTCTGAGATAAACATCAAACAAGTGATGCTGAACGGGTACTTGTATGACTGCTGTTGATCAGTAAGTAGGACTGGTATGTTCCCCCCACACACAGGCAAAGAGAAAATATGGAAAACACACGTGTGCAGAGTGATACATGCATGTTACATAACACGCCACATCCAGTGTGTACAAATGGTATCCAGAGGCTGTGAACATGCTCAGACAATCCCTGCTTGTCAGACGCAGGGAGATTTGACTCTCTCCACTAGGAAAGACTCAAACTTGAAACGTGTCATTGCTGCTGCTCTGTGCACTTCATTTCACACTGTGGGTAGAACACCAATGGCTCCTCCTCAATTAGACTACGCTCAACGTAGATTCACATAATTCAAGATCTTTGGTCCTGCTGAGGGGATAGTGACATTTTGATTCATTGTTTGATTAGACAACAGATGTCCTGAATGGTTGGTCTCTGCTTTGTGTCAGTGATCACAACATTCACTCTAAACATGGTCCACTCGCTGTTTATGCAGAGTCAAACTAAGTGCACAAACGTTTGCTTTGACTTTCACTTCCACTAAACTAAACATCACATGGGGGCTTAATGAAAGGCACCATTTCTAGCTTTTGAGCAATTTCACAACTTCATACAGCCAGGAAGCCAATAGAAAGACAAATGGAAGTGAGCTTTTCCGACATTGTTTAGCTGACCCTGTAAACTAGACGACTTGTAGCTCTTGTTCCTTTTGAGTTTGAATCCACATTTTGCAATTCACTTTGGCCAGCCACAGCATCTGCCAAATGAATGTTTCGTGTAATGTAGACATTATCAGGGAGGAAAGTACAGAAAATCTCTGAGTATAGCAAAGAGTTAAGAGGCTTTCCAAGCCTAAGATTTCTGCTGACCATATGCAGTTGACATTAAAGAAAATTAGATTCAGATGCAATGAGAGCTGGAAAAAAACAACATCTGCAGCCATATTGCAATGAAAAATAGGCTAGATCTATTTTATGTTTCTAAATGTCCTCTGCTCCTGAACATGAATTAACATCCTGACGTGGCAGCTAGACTGTGGTAGTACTGGTAAACTATTACCAGACTGCTGTGGTGCAAACAGGTTCATCTCAGCCTGGTAGAAGAACTCATTCATACCACTGTTTACACAGTGTGACTCATTCTCAACTATACATTAACATAAGAGCCAGACTGGCTCAAAGTTGCATGCGTTACTTTACATAAGCAAGCGTCCATATGGATATGTAACACACACACACACACACACACACACACACACACACACACACACACACACACACAGTTTGAGTGCAGTAGTACACGAACACACCATCGGCTTCCAAAAAGCCCTTTCTGGTATGTACACACAGCAGGCTCATATAAATAATGTTTAATAAAAAAGACACAGATGTTGTAATTAATATAAATTAGCCAGTCATTTGGATAGACACTGTGTCAATATTTATGATAAACAACACACAACCAGACTTGGACACTGGCTGCAGCTTGCAAAAAGAAAAGACAGATATAGAAAAAGGGGAGCTCATCAGACAAAGACAGAAAGAGACTTTGTTATAGTACTTTTAACATAACTTAATAAAGCAGTTCTGTTTCAGCTGTATTTAGCAAGACACCATCCTCTTGAGCCTGCCTTATAGCCCAATTACAGCTGACAGATTTATGTCAACCCGCCATTTGTTGCCTTCCGTTTATCCAATGGCTGCCACAACCAATTATTGCCATTGCATTACCCATAAATCACTGCAGTGCATCCCTCACCTGGCCCACATCCAAGCCTTTATACTGGGACTGTGTGTACAATGGCATTTTGCGCTATTTGCCAAGGGTGGACAAAGACACGCCGTTGAGCTACTTTGAATCCACTCAAATTACAGTGCACTACAGTAATTGTTTAAGTCAATTTTCAAGCACAAATGCCTGCTATTCTCTGGTTACAGGCTAGCCAATTGATCGGTCCAGCTCTAATTTGAAGACAATGGTGTTTTTTTGGAAATTGTGACAGTGCAAAACGATTTTTCAGTGTTTTCTGACTAACATATATATATATATATATATACATATATATACACATACACATACATATATATATATATATATATATATATATATATATATATAAATATATAAAACAAATGATTAATTCAGAAAATAATGGTCAGATTAATCGATAATGAATGCGTTTATGGAGCTCTCAGCACCTCTCAGCAGTTTCAATAAAATAAAAAAACACAGACTACACCTTTATGATGTGTTGTTTGGTAAAATTTAGTATGAGCAGCACCGAAACTGTGGGAAAGGGCTTGAACACTTGCGCTTTTCCTTGCTGATCCCGAGTCTGCTCATCATCTCCAGCACGATAGTAGCGGTCGCGGTGACGTCAGCGCAAGACAGTTGTTTCTAGAAATTCCCAACACTTCAGCTCCTCGGGTCCAGCGAACGTCCTGCAGCCTGTACTTGAGGCTACATGTGCAGAGCTCTTTATTTACTAAGCAAAAATATGTAAAACTCGGTGTCAGCGTCAGTGCCCCCTTTAAAGAACCTGCGTGATAAACAACGGCAATAAAGCAACGCCGTCTGCGATGCTCCACCACAAAGTTGGCGCAAAGTTTTGAAAACTTTCTCCCGTTTCGCCGTGGTACATTGTAACCTGGCTGCCTCTCAGAGTAATTTCAATACGATGTAACCAACATGTCGGAAATAAACACATCAGGCAATAACAAGTCGTTGTTACTTTACAGTCTTGGTACCACACGGTGTGTCTGGTAACACGGTTCCCCTCCAAAAGACCCTGTTGAACCCAGTTATTGACAACCATCCCGGCATGTTCGGTAGGCACGCGAGCTGAACGATTCAGTCCCCTTTCATAGATGTAGAGAAAGACGTTGGGGCTAATTAAATGTGACACTTAATTTTATCTTACCTTTATTCTCTTGTTTTAAAGAGTGACGTTATTCTTTGGTATGTAGACGCTGTCTCACTTGCACCCCGGGGTTATGAGCAGGACAGAGAGGGGTTTCAGTCGTTGCCACGTACAGAACCTCCTGGAGGGCTGACCGTAATACGTCGTGCAGACGCGCAGGGACATTCTTCTCTGAGGTTTATTGTGTTGCATTCAAGTGCGGCTCGTAAACTCCGACTTCTTAGCTTCAGGGTGTTCAATCGATTTATCGTTTAAGATTTTAGACAGTAGGGCAGGTGTAGTTCTATTAGTCTACAATTTTATTTGTAATTTAACAAAATCGTGTTTCAAAGCATTAGATTAGAATCAAGAAACTCAGGACACCAGGAGGAAATAACACAATGTAAAAATACTCCATTAGAAGTCCTGTATTGAAATTTTTGCTTAAGTCAAAGTATATAGCAGTAGCCTTTTGGCAGCAAAATGTACTGACTGTATTAAAAGTAAAACGCACTTTTTACACAGAACCGCCAATTTCAAAGTGTTTGGATATATTTCTGATTATTAAAGGCATTTGCCATATAATTGTATCATTATCATTAGTGATGAATGAACATGTAAGAAACATTTAAATTCTTTACCTGTTGCTACAGACACCATGTCACTCATGCCTTTTAATTTAGACTTCAATTGCGCTTCTATAGTTATTCTTTGTATTTGTATTCGTATTATTATCTGTATACTTTATATGTTTTTACTTGCTCTACTAATCTAGTCTATATTTATTTTGGGCCCCATGCTGCTGCAACACCAGCATTTTCCCTCTGGGGATCATAAAGGCTTATCTTGTCTTATCTTATTTTGATTAATTTATATACTGCTGTGCTGTTCATTTCAGTAGCTTGAAATGGAAATAAAGTAAAGTGTGACCTCAAAATTCTACCCAAGTACGGTATGGAGTAAATGTATCTAATTACTTCCATCACTGTTACCAGCCAAAACATGTAGTTCACTTCTACTGCCAGTGATGATGTAAGAATCTGGGATATTGCAGTATAAACTCTAGGGGAGTAATTGACAGTCGTGAAACGTTGAGGAAACATGTTGTTTAACCAAACTGTTTGCCTGTGTGTCTGAAAGACAAAAAAAGATATCAGGGACCAAAAAATCAATTTCCATAAGGTCACTGCATTAGAGTTGCTCTAACTCTTACTCTGCAGCTGCTGTTGCTTACAAAAGAAATCACAAGATGTAACTTTGCCCAAAAAGAATGCATGATGAAAATTAAATTCACAGTTCCTGAGTAGTTGAGCCTTAAAAGGCAACTAAAGCACACATGATAAATTGCATGTTCTGTGTAAATAATGTTATTTGTGGGACAGACAAGATAAGGAGATTAGAATCTGTCAGAGAGTCATACAGGCTCCAGTTGATATTTATGTGTAAGTGACAGACTGACAAAAACCATAGCAGCACAAGACTCTGCTGTAGACCTGCATTTTATTTCCTGCATTTTATTTCCAGACCTGCATTTTATATTGTCTGGTATTATCAACAAGAGCCTTCTGCAGAAAACAAAGAAAGGAGGCACTAAAAAGCATTTTTGCCTCTATGGTCCAATCTTTTAGAGTATTTACAGCAATGTAATCCATGCAACTGGTCACGTTTACAGTTTGGATCTGGGGTTCCAGGGCTTGTTCTCTGAATAGACTGAAAATCATGTGGGGGAAAAAACATTTGAACATGGCTTTTCAATTATCTGCTGTTTCTGTGTTATCCCTTTTCTGATGTTTCGTTGTTAAGTGAACAATGGGATTTTGTTTAGGTCTTTGCAAGTAGCATTTAAGATATAGCCTAGTAGGCAATTTTTTCAGAAGCATTTGGTTATATTCATTGAAATTCTCTGTACATCCTGACATCAATCAGTATATCAAATGACATCAATGACATGACAATCACAGGACTGTAAGCATAACTGGCGGGTCTATCTGGGTGCACAATGCTTGTGCAATGTGCACTAATTGCAGATGAAAATGTGTTTTGGGGGAGTGGCTTTGGAAGGGGGCCTCACCAGAAGGTATGGTATTTTTCGGTTGGATACTTTCAAAGTCTAGCAGTCTCTCACTACTGGATTTATGTTTTCTCTTATTTGGTAGATGTGACCCAATCAGCATCTACAAATACAGTAAATTAACCTGCCTTATTATAAAGGCAGCGAGCTTGATGCACAAAAGTGTGTTCAAAGCACATTCCAAATCTTTCATTAAGTTTTGTCACGGCTGTACGTGCCCTATATACAAACAAAGTAATGCTACTGACTTTAGGATGCTTGGCTCACTGCCCATAAAGAACACATGAAACTTGACATGTTTATTTCTTCAAGTGTTACGTGCCTATGGAGGGTTTTTTTGCACCAGGGAGTTCCTCTCGGGAACATAGGCCTACATCGAGAAGGACAGTGGTAACCACAGATACCTTCCTGACAGGTTGCGGAGTAGTCTGGGAAGACAGGATGGTGCACTCTCTGTGGTAACGTTTTTGGGGTGGCAAACGCAACAATGGCTCTCCTCTCCTCCAATCAGGGGACATGTGTCTTGATAATAACAGACAGTTCCTCCACTGTGTATCATAGAAATCACCAGGGAGGCATCAGGTCCATGCATTGCCTCCAGGTGGCACAGAAACTCCTGTTTTGGGCGTTTCAGTATTTGGTTTCACTTAGAGCATACATATTACAGGGGTTGTAAATCAGGCAATGGATCTTCTGCCCGTGTCTGCTTCTTTCCCAGGAGAGTGGAGGCTTCATCCAGAAGTGGTAGCACTTTTATGGACTCAGTCTGGCATGGGTCAGACCAGGATAGGGCAATTAATCAAGCTGTGATTAGCTTAAGCTAATGGCATTTTACAGTCCAATAAATTAGCCTAGAGGCCAGCAGACATTTCCTCTAGTCATAGCTTAACAACTTACATATTATTTATACTTTTTCTAATTCATGGCTGGTTTAAAGATAGAACACCACAGTTGATTTTTAGTGTTATGTCATGTCAAGAAGTTGCTATCCTCTACCTCACTCCATGTGCTCTCAAAAGTGCCGTGTACACTTTTGTTTTTTCTTGTTTTTTCCAGCTTTATAGCCAAAACATGTTACCTCTGACATAAATACATTGGAAGGTTTGAAGACAAGGTTTTTGGATTAAAGAGCAGCAGACCACGATCCACCTGGCCCAAACAACCGGACCAGCTTGGACTTAATTCTGCTCCTAAAGATCCGGTCTGGACAAAGTGAGACTCATGTTGACCAAGCAACGGAATTCAGAGAATGTGGTGCCCATATTGTTACAGAGACTAGCCCCATCAACATCCTGGATCAAGCACTCAGCAGGTGGTGCAAGACTCTGGCAAGATGAGAGGTCAAGATGGGAGGCAAGATGAGAGGCACCATCATCGGGGTTTTATACCAATGATCTAAAAAACTATTGTTTTCTTTTATGTTACCATATTTTAATATAAACCTACACTTAATTATGTTGTGTGTGTATCACGAAGGAACTACAAATTTTGTTTTGTTATGCAGCCTTGTGCTGTATAATGACTAATAAACAACCTTGTACCTTGTAAACAACCTTGTTGTAAAATGGCCAGGAAGATCCGCTCGCCCGATCGAGCTGGTTCTCTGCCCTTGGACTTGGGCACAAGCACTATTAAGGTGTACACTGCTGCTATATCTCTCTTCCGAGGCAGTGGGAGTGTTACAGTGGGCAGACATCTCTTAGTGTCTCAGTTTAATAAAGGAGCATACCGCCTGCGACCAACCTCAGATTTCTGTCTCACAAAACAGCTTAAGTTATACGCTCTGTCTGTAAGTGAGGAATGTTTGAGATGGAAGACTGATAACACAGGCGTGCCTCTCCGGCCGAATTCTTCATTTTTGGAGGAATGGTAAACCCCTTAGACGATAAACCAAGTGGGGAGATCAGCACATTTCAAGTTGATTCGGCCCTCCCACAGGGGAAAGTGGGCGTGCTTGCTTTGTGTTCAGTGACCACACTAAGGGCTTAAATTGCATGAAGTCAGTCTGTTAGGTGTTCACACTCTGTTATTTGTTCAGTTTGTTTCAGAGATAAAAATTGCAGTTCCCTGTTTCTAAACAGTGTTTATTCCATTGAAACACTGTCTCTCAGGCCTATTCTAGGCAGAACCTCCCAGTCCCAGGTGACCTTGTAGCTCACTATACCATAAGTGTAGCCACTTCCTGGCTGGCTTTAAAAGTAATTTGTGCAGCAGTAACATAGACAGTTCCCTGTACATTTTCCAGATTTTTCCAGAGTCTGTGTGGCCTCCTCTGCATCGTTGGGTTCCACCCTTCAGCTCTCAGCTGCTGGGCCATGCTGATGGTTCTAGTCAGCCAAGGTTAGACCATGGTGACGGTCTGAGTGAGTTCAAAATAGTTATTACTATGGATCTGTGAGACCCAGGAGACCATCATTGTCTCTTGTTGCCAAGAACAGGCTGAGGCTTACTAGGAGGAGGCGTGTTTTACCTGGATGCTTTTATCAGTGACGAGCCAAACCTCCTAAGGTCAATCACATGACTGTTGATATATGGTCTTGAACATAGGTAGACAATGGCATTATTCAAGGTAAAGACCATGTTGATGTTATCATTCTATCTCAAAGAATGATAGTCAAAACCCATGATTTGTAATGGGACAAACTACCTTTGCTTTGGTAGTGCAAAGCACTGTTACACATGTGGCAGGCCAAGGCACATCTGATAAAACACTCATTGTGACTACAGCATGTAGTGGCTTTTCTGTTTCATAATTATAGCTACTGTCCCAGTAATAGAAGAGTAGTTTTAACACACCTTTCTTCCTTTTTTTGTCGATCCAGCATTATGCATTTGTCGTTTGAAAATAATAGTTAAACTCCAATATCCTACCTATAGAAATAAAACATTATCTATAATCCTACCAAAATATTGTAGGCTAATGTACACATATAAGGTGTAAATTAGGGAAAATATCCTTCAGTGATGTGAAATGATATGAGACAAGTGGTTAAAAAACTATGTTTGGTCTCAATTAAAGGTAGAAACCACCACAATTATACCACATCTACAGCTATTATGGTGTGGGCTGATTTGCCAAACTGTCCATCAAAATCAGTGAATCAGAATTATAACCAAAACATGGGAAGTAAAATAATAACTGTAATAATAACTGTTGTTCTTTAAATATAAACAAAAGCTGCTGTTTTGGCTCCACACACATGCATAATCTCTACAATGGATAACATAGTATGTTTTGGCTGATTCTATAATGTAAGCCTATACAATAAGTGTGTCCGATTTCTGGTTAGCAATGTAATCCATAGATTTTAAGTTTGACCAGTATGTGTCATCACTAGAAAAAACACCAAAACCCAAGTGATATCAGCTCACAATAAAAATCAGCACAGAGAAACATATTTATTATTATTATTATTATTATTATTATTATTATTATTATTATTATTATTATTATTATTATTATTATTATTATTATTATTATTATGTTGAACAGACACATTCTCTATTTGCATTTACTTCACCTCTCTTGTCCAATGATGTTCAATCTTAGACTTTTCAAAAATGTGAAGTTACATTTTTTCTTACAATCCATGCCTCAGTTTTCTAAGGGCTTGAATGTTCTCTCTCCGTCTGTTCCACATCATGACTCATCATTACTCATGAGGAGAGGAGGCCAACAGTATGTAATGAATAGAGCAGACACTGCTAATATGTTGTACAAATATGTTGGTGGATTTATTTAATTGCATAGTTCACATAAACCTTGCAACGTATGTCAGTTTTTGGCTTGAATTTGCCAATACATTATATATACTTTACACCACACTGTATATCCTTATGATAGTAGATGGAAGTGAAGTGGGCACACCAGTTACACATTTTAAACCTAATGTTATGTTTGTGTCTTAACGACCATTTACTTAACAGCTCAAAAAACATTAAACATTAAATAAACACCCAAGACAGAAATTCCAATTTAAAACTGAACCTGTTTTGTTTGGTGAGATCGTTTAGGAAATGATTCAAGACATTAATCAGTCATCCTGGAACCCTTGTATATTAAACTTGTGAAACAAACAAGTTTAATACACAACGGTTCCAGGATGACGTTATGATTTTATACCCTTTAAATTGCCAATGAGGAACACTACAGCTGCACTGTTCACTGATGTCCACTAAGTGTCAGCAGTATTCAGTGGATAAAGAAAAACGCTTCAAATTCTCAAGCATCCAGACTGGGCATTACCTTTCTCACAGTGGTTGACTACTGGTTTTGCATGAAGACATTTTCCTTAATTGAAAATAAGTTTATGAATGTGTGTTAATAACAGAGATCAGCACAACTAATGCACTTCACAACTGCTTAAGACTTACAATGCTGGTTCCCAACCTGGAGATCAAAGCCCCTAAGATAAATCTGCTGATCATCAAAAGATGACAAGCAGAATGAAGAGCAGAAAAACAAAAATGCTGCGACATAAACAGTGTTTGCTTTTTCTTGTCTTTTTTTCTTGTCTATTACATTTATTCATTTTGCTGACACTTTTATCCAAAGCGACTTACAATTGCTATATATGTCAGAGGTCGCATGCCTCTGGAGCAACGATGGGTTAAGTGTTTGTTTCAGGACACAATGGAGGACGGTGGGGAATTAAACGGGGCTCTCTCACTCCAAAGGCATGTGTCTTATGCAGTGCCCATCACCTCATTACCAGATAATTTTTTCTTTTTTTTTTAAACTTAATTTTACTTAAACCCTGAGATGAGGGAAACTGGGGTTTCAGTTCCAGAAAGACCGGTAACTTAAACTCTGGGTCAGTTACTGTGGTAACAGACTCTGTGAACCTAAGCTTCAGAGTTTCTCTCTGCCTCCTACAGAGCCTGACACATTGTTTAATTTTCTCATTTATTCAGTCCACCTCAAAATGTGTATTGAAACAAATTAGTTAGTGGATGTTTACTGTATGTCAAAAAATACTGGTTGCATATTAATTTGTTACTCAGGACTTTCTAATGTTACAGCGTTTATGAGCAGTCATTTCTTTGAAAGGTGGGTTTTGCTAAAATGTTTATTGCACAATTTGTGTAATCTTAGTTTAATGTGTAAAAATCAGTATGAAGCTTTAGACAAGCAGGTTCAACAAATAAATCACTCATGATGTGATTGGTTGCACTGATGAAATGTAATTCCTATGATATTGGAGAGTATGTTAGTAACTCAGTGAGTGAGCAGGATTGTGGTGCAGCTTTAGAATGCAGTTGGAAAGTGAGATTTTCAAATAGGCTGTGTATAACGTGTTTAACAGCATTGACCTTGTTTAAATGTACTACATATGTTGATATGTTGTTGAATATCTGAAATAACGCCGCTGAATGCTGTTGAGGCAAGATCCAAAGAGATGTCTACATTTTAAAATCTACTGTATTTAAACCTTGACGCCTTTTTAAGTGCAAATCTTCAAACACATCATTACCTGATCAGACTGTGAGATTACAATCATGTCTCTATGTCTTTAATCTATACATTTATGATTTTTAGTTGCTGGCCCCTGTTTTGTTCCCGTCAGATTAAAGCTGAACAAATAGGCAACATTTAAAAGCCTAATGTAAGCTATGGCAGCAGCAGACCACTTTGTCACCCAAATGTAAGTCTGGTAAACGATGAATTAATGTGCAACACTGAAGGTTTCATCAATCAGGGTCCATCAACTCAGATTTCATGGTTAGGCTCAGAGTCGGTTAAACCTGCTTTCTGGAATAGACCCCAGGTGTCACTCTTTGCCAGTTGCGCATTTCACAGTGTGCTGATTTTTATTGAATTGAATGTCATCAGTCACTGACATTATATGTTATATTTTCCATTAAAATACGGATGAATGAGCTTATATGTTTGTTTGTAGCATTTGTAGCAAGCCACCTTTCCCACAAGTACCACAGTAATGCAGAATAATGAATCCTATCATAAATCTGGCCTTGTTGACACAACAGGGCGTCTCTCTTCTTAGCTAAACACAAAGGTATTTTGCTTGCTGTGCTGTCAAGGTTGAGGAACAACACGCCAACCATCAGGTAATTTTCACACCTGGGCAGAAGCTTTGTACTAAAAAAAAGGCTGTGAAACTGTGCACAAAGAGAAATGTTTGGCATTACACACATTCTGATACACAGAAACCAATCAGAGATAAGAAAACAAATAGTAAATAAAGGCTGAAGAATTTGTCCTCCATCTTTGAGATATTTTTTTGTGAATGTGACGTCAGTGCACAAAATATGTTCTCTGTCTCTGTCCAGAATCAACGGCATCACTTTTTGTGAGTGTCACACGATGACAAAATGACTACAGAAAAGCATCTGCATCCACCCATTCATTTAGTTGAGGTTCAGGTTCCTTCCTTTCACAGAATACCTCATCGTGTGCTTGGCTCAGGCTGGTAAGTCGAGCATCAGAAATGTCACAAGGTCAAAGATAGATACACTCTTCTTTTGCAGACTTACAGAAGACACATTCGCACAAGAGACAATGTAGTACATGTGAGCTGTTATGTATGACTTCTCTCTGGCGTACTATCTGACCTTTCGATTGTGTGCAGTCTTAAGTGACTGAAGTGAACACACACGGAGCAGGTTTGGGGTTTCAGCCGCTTTAATCAAACCTCATCAGCTGAGCTCAGGGGCTTGACAGTGATTCCAGCCTGTGTGCCATTCATTCTACCGTGGTGGGAATTTAAACAACACAGTAAGACACAAAGAAAACAGTTCAGTGTGTGCGCCTGTTCCAGTTGACTCCAACCAGGTAATGAGGCAGAAAAAAGACATTAAAAGCACAAAGGGGGGATCATGCCGTCTGAGAGGGAGCATTCTCACAAGTGTGTTTTCTCTCTGTCAGGTAGAGACAGAGCTTTTTCAAACCTAAATTGTCCTTAAACCATTATTGGCTCAAAATAGTGTGTTAACATTTTTGTGAAGCACACATGGCATGCTTTCTTGTGGTCTGTGGGTGAGTGTGCATGTGTCCATGTCTATGTGTGAAGCTCCTGCATAGAGTAATGACTCCGGGCCAGTTGCAGTACCTGAGGATTGGGTTACATGAGCTGTCTGTCATCACAGACAAAATAAGCCCCCTCGGGACAGAGAAGACACAGTGTTGTTCACACCACATTGATGTCAAATACTATTTAGAAGTAATCCTTCACATTTGTTTTAGGGAGGTCCTATTCCCAAATGGATGGTATTTGACACCAGATACTTTTAGAAATCACAGGAATGTACTGTGCTAAGTTAGCTTGATTGGTGTGGTATTGACAACTTGGCTGGCAGCATGTGAGTCTATGCATGTTGTATACCCACTTATCATGGTCAGGGTCACAGGAAGCTCGTGTGGGAGAGAGTTACACCCTGGACAGTTCCTCACAGTGTTGACACATAGAGACAGGCAGCCATTTACAGTCCCATTCACAGTTATGTGCAATTTAGACTCACTAATTCCTCTAACCTCCACCTTTCTGTGCGGAGTTTGTACATATGTGGACTGTGCAAACCACTAAAGTGATACAAATCAAAACCACAGGCAGCTTAAAACCTTTTCTAATGACTGATTAAAGAATGATAATCATTGCTGAGAAAACATTGCCCCATGGATCAAGCCCAAAAAAGCTGGAGTAACACCAAAAGGTCTAATAAACATGAAATATGAGAGAACAGTCTTGAAAATTTTCCTAAAAGTTTGAAATGGCCATGAAAAACTGGCAATAAGGGAAAAAAATACCCTAAATAAAAGTTGGGAACCACCATGAAAAGCCAGGAGTAGTGCTGAAAAATTGGAGGTAACCTTGAATACTTTTCCAAAAGACTGAAAGCTCAAGGAATAACGCTCACAGTCTGGA
The DNA here is from genome assembly GCA_024633595.2 of Lepomis macrochirus. Lineage (NCBI taxonomy): Eukaryota > Metazoa > Chordata > Actinopteri > Centrarchiformes > Centrarchidae > Lepomis > Lepomis macrochirus. Next base: position 11,863,150 of record JALXJV020000021.1, on the reverse strand, counting down.
ATAATCTTGACATGGAATTCCACTTTATTGCAGGGTTAGTCCTGACTTTTTCGGATGCCTTATTTTTCTACATTATCTCTGATTACTTGGGGTTACTACTGTAGTTTAAAACTGTTAACTGTAATTAACCTGTGACATCATGAAAAAGTGAATAACACATGCTTTTCAGTTTCTTTCCACATCAGCCATTCCCCATCTTTTATTGTGTACACAAGCATGTAAGTACACGTGTGTTTGTGAGTGCTTGTGCGGAAGTGTATCTGTTTGCACACACCTCATCTGACTGTAGGCTCCTGTCACTGAAGCATTATCTAGGCATTCACCATATCAGTGAGTTACGGCTTCACCAATATTGACACAGCTCTTTCTAGTGAAAGACCGGGCAGTTAGAGCAGATACACAAACAGGTCACAGCCTATTATGGTTGTGAAATACAGAAGGAAGGACACACGGGTGAGGCTCGTCCCTGACCCGCCCGGCCCAGATTCATTTTTCTTGAAGGAACTCAGGAGTTTAGAACACGTCCTCCCTTGATGATGCATACTAATACTGTACAAAAGTTTTGCTCCTACAGTAACGAGAAATTCCATCCAAAAACTTTAACTGAAAGTTTAGAAGTTGACGCTAAACAATTCAGACTTTGGTCCAAATAATGTTTGTCCAAAGAATGTTTTAGTCAATTTAGTTTTACTTTGTTTTTAACCACTGTTTCCATGTGTTCTTTTGTCTTTTCATATCTTTGAACGTTTGGGGGACAAAAACAAGACATTTCAAGACGCAAGCTTTCAGAAATTGGAATTGACATTTTAAAATATTTTCTGACATTTTTAAGCTAATAATTAATGACTTTATCATTCAATTAAATAGCAATAAATAAGATAATTGTTTGCTGCAGCCTCAAATATTTCTTAATAAATAAAATTGATACAGGTAAAACAGATGATATCTGCGATTTTAGCTTTTAGAGTTTATCTTAAGCGGTACAAGTACTGCAGTCAGTGTTTTCTGTCCAGGATCACTGACAAGGTCACCTCCATCTATATACATCATCTATTATGACCTGAAAAACACTGAAATCAACTAAACTCACCCCAAGTTGGTTTATAACACAAACAAGAAGTTGTCACTCGGGGGCAGTCCTCGAGCGAGTACGTGAACCTTAACAAACACGACCCTGGAGGTTGTGTCTCCAGAGAGAGCTTCTTCTGGTGGTTGTGGACTTCATACCACACAAGGACTGGAAACCTCCCTCCTGTTTGCTGTTTCAGTAGTTCCCACACAGCAATAAAATATGCGAATGAGAAAGGCAGATTAGCAAGCGCTGGTTCATTACTTACCCTCTTCTACTGGTAGTGAGGGATGGATGGTGCTCCATGGCGCAATTGGATCTGTTTTACTCAATTTATTGTTTTGCTATTTCATTTTATTTTCAACATTTAATGTGTTTGCCCATTTTTCATGTTATTCTTGCATTGTTTCATAATGTGAGAACTATTAAGTCCTTTGAGACCATCTCTGTGATTTTGGGCTACACAACTAAACCTGACTCACAGCTTGGCAGTCAAAAGATTCCCAGTCAGAAAAGGAGGTCAGATCATCTTCACTATAAAAATTATGAGCCCACCAAATCCACAAAGACATCGTTTTTTGTGACCTTGGGTTTGTAGTACTGCTGCTGGCTGTCAAATTACATTTACATCCAGAGCAGTTTGTTCTCATTTGGAAAGGGTGGTTGACTGTTAACGGCACAGGGAGGCATAGAAAAATACACTCCCTAAGACATGTGCTGAAGCAATCAAGGAGCTGAGGGAGGATGGCAACCATTCAGAGAGAGAGAGAGAGAGAGACAGAGAGAGAGGGAGGCCCCCATTCTTCTTCCCATAGTGAATCACACTTGATCACTTCAGGCCCAAAACCGCATGAATCTCAAAACCACAGCCTGCTAGAGGAAGTGAGGCTGAGTCCTGGGAGAATGACATGGACAGAGGTAGAAAGAGAAAGAAAAAGGAAAACACTTGGAACAATGCCAATCAGATATGACAGTGAAGATTCAGTTAGTTATATTACAGGTACTCTCTATTTATCTTGTTCTGCAGATCTGAACCCTGTCACAACAAAACTGAAAATATTATGATGTCTGTGGTAGTATTCTTCTTTACAGGCAAAAATTTAAACATGTCCAAACCAGACATGATGTCACTGACTTCAGCAGTAGCTTAATCCAGAATAGCTATAAAAAAAGTGACCCTCACACACACACACACACACACACACACACACACAGACACACAGTGACAGACATTTGTGCACCTGAAATTGAATTAGGTCTTCAAGGTAGAGGGAGCGGATATTCAATTACATGATTAGGTCTCAGCAGAAGCCTGGTTAGTGAGTGTAATGGGCCCACAGTGGCCTGATTGTTAAAGTTCAGCTACCGAGAGGTTTTCTAAACTATTTCTGTGTCTGTGTGGCCGTTGTTTTTCAGGTCTATTTCTGTTCTTGCTGTTTGGAAGCACTTTTTTGATTAACCTATTTTGTAAAAATCATTTGGAAATAAATTTGACTTGACTGGAATTGACCTAAATTTGAGAAGTTTTGTCTCTATTGGGAGCCGTTGTAATTAAAACATGTTGCTACTCTTGGCAGGTGGGAATCCACCACAAAACCCATACTCAGCTGACCCATTTTAGCTCCTGACCACAACTGACAAAAGGCTGACATTTTCAATCGCAAGGAAACAAATCCTGCACTTTATGGAAGCACAAGAAGGCCATAAGAATTTTTAAAAGCAACTGAATATCGTATCAAGTGTGAAATTTAACCACTACTGAATACTCCATATTTAAATTCAAACTCCCCTGAATTAATTAATCTGAAAATCATCTATCTGAATTGATGTGGTTTGAATTTGTCTTTTTGAAATATCAGAAAATGTAAGTGTGTGTGTGTGTGTGTGTGTGATTCCATTGGCTGAAAAACATTTGTATAGGTTAATTACTTGATAACCTATTACAACTTTTGTAAGGCTTTAGACCTTTAGTTGCAGAAGAAGTCAAGTGACATGGAATAAAGAGTGACCAAGTCCATATAAGTAAGTGGAGGGACAATGGATGACCCAAGACTTTCACTCAGGAGACAGAGCTTCAAGTCCTTTGTGGAATAAAGTCAGGTGACAAGTTGAAAATAATGTTTTGTAGATTACTTTGATCTTGGAGTTCAGCTTGTGATAAAATACATTACGTCATGTGACTTGAGTAATGTTAATGTTAAAGTTCTTTTAACCCAAACCACAATCCTTTCCCAAACCTAACCAAGTAGTTTTGTTGCCTAAATCTCACCCAGTACTTTTATTGCCTAATCATACCCAAACTACAACCATTTTTCAATGTAACGTCATGTTAAATGTCATGTGGCTCAGGTAAAGTGACTTACATAACAACCTTTAGGTCCCCTATGCGTGTTGTTGGACTTGCTGACATTCATACATGTCGTTTTGGTGAACGTACAGTATATGTCGTTTTGGAAAACAATCTCATACATTGTTTTGGGACAACTGCTAACCAACTAATTTTGTCGTTTAGGTAAGAGGATGTGTTGGACAAATGGTAACACGATAGTGCAGGTCTGACCAGTTTCAATCGCGCTGGATTATCCTCAGTAGCCCAAATAATCAAGTTTGGATTTTTCATCTAGAAATTTAGTGTCTGAATTTCACCAATCCAGTTTAAGCAAGTTGATACTTTTAAATTGATGTAAATTTTGATGAGAAAAGAAACAATTGAAGTTGAGTAATGTGAATGCAGTTGTTTCTAATATTGAACATGAATTTTTTTTCTGAATTTAGATTTCACTATTAGATATATAGTTGTTCATAAGATTCACATACTTGAGTTCTTTTATTTGCCTCTAAACTCTTTTATTGTTTTTATTGACGTGTTTTAGCATTGATGCTCTGTTTTGTTGATCCACCATAGAAGCGAATATCAGCAATAAAAGTTGTTTGAATGTCTCAGTTTGGCGCAGTACTTTTCTGTGATTTATAAGTAAGTCAAACTCTAAATCCATGCCATAAAATGTTTGTTTCACAGAGGGATAAGCTGGATGATGGACCCCGACAGGGGTATGCTCATAAAAGAGAAGCAACACGCGATAATCTGGAAGTCATCATGCAAAGAAGGTTTAGCTTTCCCTCTGTTAGGCCCCGAAAAGCCACTAAAGTCCCTGAAGCCCACGAAGCCTCCCGAAGGCTGTAAATAGATTCTGAGAGCATTCTTCGGGAATGCCTCAGAAATGTTCATCCAAATAATACACACAAATTTTGCAGATATGAAAAGCACACAGACAGACAGACAGACACACACACACACACACACACACACATTTAAAATGCGTGTGGGAGTGCATCAGTGAAGTCACACATGAACTCACAGCTGGTAATAGTGAAGAGATAAGGGGATTGAGCATAAGCCAATTTGATTTTCATTGTATTTGGATGATTTTGTGTCAAAGACCTTGATGGCTTTAATCGTATTAATAACACAATAACTGCAGTTTAAACACACATTTTTCTGCATGATGAAAGGAAATTTATAGACAATTTTTAAAAGTGGATTTAGGAGCAATAAAAAAGAATAGTTGGAGTAGTGCTACTGGCCAATTTTTTTTTTCATGGAACAGTGTATTATTTTAGATTTGTGTATGTGTATATGCATCTCAAGTGATGACACAATGACATCATGCTCATCTGAAAACAGTAAATCACAAAAAGTGGAAATAAGGAAAGGATGCCCTACAGAAATCATTCTCGCAAAACGTAATACTGAACACAGATCTTTTTTTTTTAAGGAGAAATAGCCAATGGAGTCAATGATTCCAGTGCAAGGTGTGTATGACCTTGTTCACATTGTTGGTGAAGCCATTGGAAGGGGTTAACTGAGCATACTGCGGCCTGGTTTAGTTCAGCTAATCCTTTTGGTGCAAAGAGAGGTAGGCAGGTAAACAAGCTCTCAAGAAATGAAATGAAACAAAAGCCAGACACCGGGTAATTTCCTGAGAGTGTGTGAGTGGCTGGCTGTAGAAGTTTGTGTGAGTTGGTGGGGGTGTGTGTGTATGTGTGTTTGGTACTCCCTTTTATGTTTCTTTCTCACAAGGGCTGTTTGACATTCCTGTACAGGGCTAGACCTAAGGATTTAGAAAGGATGACGGGAGAAACAGAGGGTGGGCAACACGTGGGATATGGATATAAAAAAAGAAAGATATGCAATTATTTATGGCATCGTATTTATATAAATATTTTCAATTTGTGTCTTGCAAAACCTCACAAACCTTTTTTTCCATATGTTTTTGTTGGGTGGTTTTTAACAGGAGGCCAAAACTTCTTAACTGTGACATTACACTAATCATCAATCTAAACAAGGACTCCAAGAGTGTTTTAATTGGTCTGCTTTTCAATGTGTGTGTTCTCTCCTTGTTAGTGTGTGTGTGTGTGTGTGTGTGTGTGTGGGGTGTTTAACAGCAGCTGCTGACCAGTAGCTGTAATTCATCCCATGTTCCTGTGCTCCTCATAAAGTAACACTGTGATCGTACGAGGTGGACACTTCCCTGCTAAATGTACTAATGACTGTATATTAAAATCAGAAAGATTTAGGGGTCTTGTGGGAAATGCTCGTACTTCAGCCTGGTTTCCACTACAGGCCCAAAAAAGGTTATGCCAGAGTTCAGTTTCAGACACAGACATGGAAACATAACTACTACCAACATCTACAGTCCACTCAGTCTCTCCATCAAATTTCATTCAAATCTGTTTCTGCAATTTCAGTTATCCAGTTTACAGACTGTCAAACTAATGATACTTAAAATAAGAAATTAATAGAAGCATTAACTTTCAAACAAAACCTAAGTCAATGTCAAGCTTATATAGTTTGAGTGTAGAGACAGAGGTTCAAGCCACGTATTCCATTTCCAACAATTTGAGGCTTTAAAAACCACATAAAATCTGAGGACAGTTTTTTTTTCAAAGTTTCAAATTCAAAACAGAGTTTGTCTCATTGTAGGCTGGTACAGGATGCAAAATATAGGATGCAAGTTGGTGTGTTTTAAGCTTCTTGACAGTAACAAACCAATATGACGTTGCCATGAAAGAGGTAAAGGACCTGCTTTAGATAACTGGCCATTGCTGTTAAATAACCCTTTGGGTCTGTGGGTGTTTATGTGTGTGTGTGTGTGTGTGTGTGCATGGACACTGGTCTGGCCCTAACACTGAGGCAGCAACAGACCTGTGCCTGTGAAAGTCTTGCTCCTCCCTCCTGGTCTTATTGGTAAACCAACCATATAATTGCTTGTCTGAAATTCAGAACAGGACATGTCCAACAAAACCGTTGATGCTGATGCATTGTGTTATATGTGTATTTAAAGGGCAAGTGTGTGTGTGTGTGTGTGTGTGTGTGTGTGTGTGTGTGTGTGCGTGTGTGTGTGTGTGTGTGTGTGTGCTTTTGTTTGTGTGTGGGTGGTCATGCGTCTGCTGGAGGTTGAGCTATACCAGTATAGAGTTAAAAACAGACTTTTCCAGGTAGTCAAATTGAGAGAAAGTACTAAGTTTCCAAAATATAAATGATAGCATACAACACAGCATTTCAAAATAATCCATCTAGGTAGTGACGAAAAGGTGACGAAAATATGTATGTAATATGTATTGGAGGAGATAGAAAAATAAACGTCGAAATATAATATGGATTAACTCGTCCTAGTCACCAGATGTGACTTTAGGCATTCCTGCTTCAGGCTCTGCCTCATCAGAGATCTTTGAACTTTGTATAATCCAGATGAACTAGAAAATAACAAGAAAAGAGGAAAAGGGAAGAAAGAAAAAACAAAGAAATAAATAGCAATGAAAAAGGAGAAACAAATAGACAAAATAGAAAGGGGAAAACTAAACTAGCAACAAAAAACAATCCTATTCCAGCCTGATAAGAGACTAACCTACAGTTTAGTCCAGCTTAACATCACTTACACAACACGATTAATATTTGACATGTTAGCACTGTGCATTTTTGCTCCTGATAAGTATTTTAATAGTGACCCATAAAGACTACCCATTACCCAGCAGTCAAATCACTGAGTCATTCAAATAGGGGAGGTTTAAATTTTCTTTAATGAATTTATAAGGTATGATGAATGCAATATCAGTCTAACCAAAAACATTTTGAGTCAAAAATAGGCTTACCTGGTTATATAAATGCTTTCATATAATACTTTCATCCTCCTGCTTGCATCCCTTTTTGCACTCTCTTCACCAGTATTCAAGATTGTCTTGTTTTGCTTAAATTAACTCTGATGGACTCACCTATCAGGTACTTTGCCTTTGGTTCATGATGAGTATAGTCTTTCAGCTGTGCTAAACAACACCTGTTCCACTTGTGAGGTCTCAGAGTCAAAGGTTGTTATGTTTGCATCCTTTAAAACAAGGCAAAGTGAAACACTGATGTGGATTTCAAAAACACTTAGTGAGGGAAAACACAGCACAACATGTGTATTTATTTAGAATTCACTCTCCATGTTACAAGCCTAGCAGTTTTACAGGCAAATGAGAATCCCCAGTACATAGTACAAAGCTACAGAGTGAGCTTTGTAACATTCTCGCAACCAACAAAGAAGTTTCCAATTACTTACCACAGTTAACAGACAGAGGGATCACGGACCATTGGGCTTGTTTAATCCTTTGAGACCCATTTACTACCAAGGATTGCAAACACACAACTACTTTAAAATACCTCATGCAATAAAGCTGCTACCGTATGCAGTGGTGGAAGAAGTGTTTGAGTGAAAATAGCAATACAAATGCATTCATGGCTTCAGCTCACTAAAATAAATGAATGCCATTTTTTCTTACTCACCCCTAGTAGTATCTAGCCGTGCCTCTTGGTTTTATTGGTCCATATTTTGAGATATGTCACTACAATTTCTGCCACATCCCAATTTAATGCAGGTGAACAGAATTACTTTTGTGGTTCTCACAGTCTTGACCCTTCTCATTGGAACTATTTTGTACCAAATAAATTGTCTTTAAGAAAACTGTCCACAACAAAACCTAATGATTATCCATTGCGTTGGGGTAGAGGCAGAAAATTCAGGGACAGGTTTTATCAGTTGTTTTTCCGGCATGAACAAGCCCCAGAAGTAAAAGTATTAGACCTCTTAGCAGCACTGATCCATTCATAGGTATGATGATGCATCGATGTTGTGTTTGGTTCATCTTTTACTATTAAATGTTCTACAACACAAACAGCAATGTTTCCATTTGCAATCTAGTGGAGTAGTAGTAGTTCATCAGATTAATTCAGAAGTTGCACAAAATTCAAATATTCAAGTAAAATACAGGTACCTATAGAGTAAATGTCATTTGATACTTTCTGCATTTGCTAGTATACCACCACATGATTTGTTTGATAAATATTGTATGAAAACAGCCCACAACTAGACTTCCAGTGAGTACTTTGGTTGAGTTAAACCTGTGGCTTATACTTGGCTTAATTAATGTGCAAACTTTCTATTTTCTAATGCATGAAACAAAACATATATTCTACTAGCGTGATGGTGTTTGTTTATTATACAGCTGGGCCAATGAAAGCATTGTTTTATAAATTAAAACCATGTTACATGTGTGTAACATTAAGCTATAGCCTTGTGTATAGAAGACTTGTCAAATATGGATATAGACAGACAGGCGGTCACAGATGGAAGACTGCCAGCTGGAATGAATAGTGGTGGCCTTCAGCTCTGTGGTATTGTGCATCAACTGTAAATACAAACAAAGCTGTGAATGTGCTGAACTCAGTTGTCAGCAGCTGGCATATGGGAAACATTTGTGTGTCTTTCCCAGGTCAGAACCATCCAGGACATCAGGACAAAGAAGGCATTGTTACAGTGCTGATATGGTGTAATGTCTGTGTTGGGGGCATTTAGTAATGATTCAATTAGATCTTTGTCTAGATCAGATGATTCCAAAGCCAAGCTTATGGCCTGGAGCATGATTTCCCTTCATTTCAATATTCTTTATCTCCACCAGCAGGGGTTCAGTTCCTGGTATTGATTTATTGGCTTCTTATTTTAATCTGTAACGCAAATGAAGATCAGTAATATCAAATCTAATGCTCATGAGGCAGATGTCTTCCACATGTAACCACAATTATACTAGCTGTAAAATGTTGTCATCAGTGTAGATAGTGGATAGTTCAGAAAGCTATGCTGTTTGGATAAATCAGTTGGCTCAGAATCATCTGGTTGCATAAACACAATGTTTAGGTCCAACAAGTCCTTCATCTTAAACAACAGATGACATTTGTTAATGCCCTGTACGACACATAGAAGTGTTTTCTGACGTGATGCCTCTATCAGTGGAACAACATAATTTGTCTGCGCCTTCCAAAACCAAATTACTGTTTGTAAATAAATCAGTTTATGATGTGACAATGCTATGGTTAGGGTATGGTTAGGTTTAGGCACAAAAACATCCAGGTTTAGAAAAAGATCAACAATTTGGGTTCCAATGGCTTTGTTAAGATTAGGGCACATCCATCATCTTGGCTACAATAGTAACCACATGGTTAAGGTTAGAGAACAAATGTGGTTGTGGTTACAATAAATAGACATTAGACAATAGACAATAGGGAATACAAACAGCAGTCGAACATTTTGTTGACAAAAAATGAGGTAGTTATGTCTACATCCCATCCTATAGTATATTTGGGCCAGGTGCAGGACAACAGACTATATGAAGGAAAAAGAACACTTTATTTGGCTAAAGAATGCACTGTTTGACCCTACTGGACTTCCATCAGGTAAATGTCAAATAATGTTTTTTGGAGCAAAAACCCAGTGTTATGGACACTTTTTTCCAATGTTTGGATCCCTTCCATGCACCCTGACTTTCTCCTTCAGAATTTGTCCCCATAGCAATGTCATACTACTTGCACCTGATGTACAAAAGTATTAATTCCTACATCAACTACAAGGCTTTGTCACTTGGTTATCAAGTGGACAGAGTCCTAGGTCAGTCGGTCGCACAGTGCTGCATGTTCTTGACTATTTAAGGAGAATTAACTTGCTCTGTGCTGTGGTAATTTCAGAGTCAGTCTATTCCATCTAGCCACTCAGTCTGATGGTTCCTCTTGTTACTTGGATTGATTACAAGAGAGTACATAACTGTGCTGGTTGAAATCACAGAATCATATTGGCTCAATACGGGTATAATGAAGGGGCTTGGTGTCAATTAGGGTTTGTGTTTATGACACTGGAAAGGGAGTTATCTATAGCTTGTTTAGGTTTCAGCGGACTTTTGTTGGAAAAATGGTTTGATGAGTCATGATGGTGAACTTAATTAGATAGTCTGTGTGAGAGAAGGAATTAGAAAGGGACAGTGTGTGAGGACGAGAGACATAGAGGGGAGGGAAGAAAAGCGTGAGAAAAGAAGGAAGAATATAAATAGTTGTGAAATATGATCACAAATACTATTTAAGATGCATTTAAGGTGCATTAAGACACATAATGAGACCTGTCTCGCTGCATAACAGTCTGCAAGTATTGGGTTAGGGTTAGGGACTGTGTATGAAAAGTCCTCCAAATTAAAATACATCATTGATTGTTTGTCCATGTCCTCTTGAACAACACACAGAATCTTTTTCTGATCTGACACCGCTACAGGCAAGGCAACATCATTTGTCAGTAGGCCTATTTTCCAAAGCGATTACAAATCACTATAGGAAAAATAAATCGGTTTCATGATCTGACAATGCTGTTGTTAAGGTTTGGTTAGGTTTAGATGCAAATATGACTTTGTAAGGGTTAGGGGACCTTCACTGCCATGGTTACAGTAATAACTACTTGGTTATGGTAGAGGAACAACATGGCTGGGAGAAACCAACATTGACTGTCAGTAGGAAGCAAGAAACAAATAGCAATCTCCAGTGTTTTAGTGCAACTTTTTGTTTGTGGCTCTTCAGGAATGCCACACTACTTCCTCCTTTACTCCAAACAGACAAGAGTCATAACTGCTTGGGCCAGTAGTGGACTTTGTCTCTTGAATGGAAATATATGTATTTTGTTTTGGGGAATTAGATAGTAGTGTTGTAATCAAGACCATCCAAACCCAGACCAAATCAAGACAAAGACCTGAGTTTATCGAGACTGAGACAAAACCAAGACTTTCAGGGGGTGGGATCACGTTGAGACCAAGACCAAGGCAGGGCGAGACTGAGTCAAGACCAAGACCAGCTCCCCACATTACATGACACACAATAAAATGTGGAACAAGATAATAGGTACTTCTCAAATTGATCTAAAGGATCCACATTCCCACATTAAAACACCCACACACTAAGAGCTGAATTCAACGTAAGCATCTTTTTTCAACACTCCTTTTCCATGCTTACCATCGTGGGAAGGGATGACATTAACGGTAACAACACATTTTTAAACAGGGTTATTGGTTTCATCTGAAACAATATGTTTTGCATCCAATCAAAGTCAGGATGATAACAAATAAATAAGACAATGCAAAAGCAATTTATTGATATTCCCAACATTAAGGTCTTGACTGGTCTTGAAATAAAATCCAGAGTCCTCAATGTCTGAGACCGAGACAAGACTGAGTACTAATGCGGTGGAGACTGAGACGAGACCAAGACCATCAAAAAGTGGTCTTAAGACCAGTCTCAAGTACTACAACACTATTGGATGGCACGACCGACGCTGTCTTTCGTCTTGGGAGGACAGTATCATAAAGTCTGACACTGTTAAACCATTGCGGTTGTAAAGAAGTCAGCACTCAAATCCAAGTCCCTGTTTCACTGTAAAAACAGTGTAGTGGAATTCAGAACCAACACAATAGAAAATGTGTAGGTGTCCATTTAATAACATCTAGGGCCTAACATGATGTGTTAAATTTAGTGAGACTGAGCCACAGAACACTCAAGGCCAGTTAAAGTCAAGAGTTTATTTACAAAAAACTGAGGAACTTGTAGTACAGTGTGGTAGAAGGCGAGATGTGAGCAGGGGCAGGCGGTCCTGGGCAGTGCAGTCAGCGATCCCAAAAATCCTCCGGGCAGCACAAAAGACACACTGGATGCCGGTATCTTGAAAAAGGGAAAAAACCCATCAAATGTTAGTCCTGGGGCACACTTGAAACAAACTTAATGCTCAATTGGGAAAATAGGCCTTAAGTGCTCAACCCCGAAACAGGTTATGAATAATCTGGCGACGAGTCTCAGGAAACCCCACATCTTAAGGCCAGCAGCTGATGGGGATTGACAGCAGGTGTGCAACTTCACCAGGTGATCAGCTTCCTGTCAAATATTAGACACACCCACAGAACACCACAGGGGGGGGAAAAGGAAAACCCCCAAGAGTCACAGCACCAGCTGTGACAAGATGGCTGATAAGAAAGGTTGATCATTACATTTTAAAGTTTGTCACACCATGTGAGCATTCCTCCAAATAGGAATGCTGGGCCTCTGATAAGATATGCCACATAGCAAAAGATTCACAATAGCATGTTTTAGACTCTCTGGGAAAATGTGTTTGCATACCACATACTGTACCCATCCATGCTTCTTTATGACAAGCATGTGCCTGGAAAATGTTATTCTTAAGCAGTGTTATAGGGAAAATCTGTTATCCGAGCTTAATAAACAAAACCAGTTCCTGTTCTTCTAGCCAAACGCTAAAAGTTCAGTCTGTGTTTTGCTGTTTCAACTTCATTTGTGATTCTTTGCTGGGGTCAGTGTGCCCAGTTAAAACTGCAACTGCAGCTAATGTTTAAGTCATGAGATGCTGAGTGAGAATAGTTCTTACTGACAGTTAAACTATGCATACATGCATGTCCAAAACATGCAAATTCAACCACACAACAGAATGAATCACTTTACATTAAGGCACCATAGCATATATCTATAATATTTCATAAAACATAATAAAAATATTTCATCATAAAACCTAATGGTGGTTTAGCTAAAAAAGCATTATACTATTCTTGTTACATTGTATCTCATATTAATGGACTGTACTTGAAGATCCATTCACATCTGTTTGTTGTTGCAACAACAGTAACGCTGCAGCACCACATTAAATATTCATTGCTAGCATCTGGTCAGTATGCATGTGTGTCTCTGTGTGTGGCCAGGATATGTAGGCGTTAAATAATAAGTCTTGTGAAAAGGATCATTTTTATGTAACTGTTTTCTCACCAGCTAGGCAAACTAAAACTGTAGATAATGCAATTACTTTTGGTCTGAAAATGTCTACATGAAATGAATACCAGAACCTTTTTAGCCATAGTGCTTAAATGCCCATACATAAACAGGGGTTCATACTATACGTATGAGCTGCAAACATATTAAACTGGTTACCATTTACCAGCTTGACTGAAATGTTTCAGTGGTTCTGATTTATGAATAACTGTGAAAGAAATGGACGCATACTCTTCAAATAAAGACAAGTATTTCCTCCGGTATCAGTTGTTCTTCTCTATCAATTATATTACATATTATAATCACATAAACTTGCTGATGGTAAGTGTGTAAGTCTGCACGCAACCTTATGAGATAGCTTTGGGCCTATCGTGGTCTTATGTTATGAAATCATCTGTTTTTCATTTCTGTCTCAACAATATTGCAACCACATAAATTAAGCTTCATGAATTCCCTACAACTATTTGCTTCCCCATGGGGGACTTCAGGCACAGTAATGTAAGTGGCACCATTGTTTCCAGCCTGTGTCATTACAAAAAAACTACCCATTTTCAACGCAGGGGATAAGCTACCAAATGTTGTTTGAGCAAAAAAACAGGCAAAAAGAAGCTATTTTGGTAATGCAGCAAAGATGTTACCAATCAGGAGCTACATTTGCTGCTAGATTTGCCTGCAGCAGACTTCTGGACCTCACGTAAAATTTTGGTAGTGATTCTAAACCCTGCAAATACCGGGCATCTTGTATTAAAATAATAAATGTAGGTGTTTAATTACAAAAATAAACCTGCAATAACTGATCTTTTGACCATTTGGTGAACAAACCAGTGACATATTATTAGCTTATTGTGCTGAAAGTGTTAGTGGTTTGTTTACTTACACATGTCTGTCCAAAATACCATACAATAAATGTAACAACATTAAAGTTCACGTTGAGTTGTGCTTCGTTCACTTTATTAAGTGATGAGGTATACAGAGTACACAGTACTATGTACAGCATTTTTAACAGTTTCTGACCTATTAATTAGGGGAAATGCATGTATGCTGATGTGCACATGTGGTTACCAAATGATGTGCATAAATATATAAATGGCTTATACAGATAAATGGCTTATACAGATCAATTATAAGATTTTAGTTAGTAGTTAGTTTTTGAAATAATGCTAAAATCAAATATCTGCTGTCTTAAAATCATGTGGCTGGTTTGTTTGCTTTCACATCACAAGTGAACCACAGTCCACTTGGAAGGAAGTGGACCAAGAGTTTGATTGAGAGCTTTCACATCAGCCCAAAAGAGCTGCACTAACCAGGCAAATGCACCATGTTTTGTTTAATCTAAATCAAACAGTTGGGCGTGAAAGCACACCCAAACAGTGAAATTACTGGCCTCAAAACCAAAAGCTGAAAGAGGCTGATGGGATGGGCAGCGTTCCACAGTGATATAATCCGTTGTTAATATAAAAACATTTATTAGGGCAACTTTAATATTTGTTAAGAACCTTAATGTCAATGTTGACAACATCTGAATAGTACATGAAAAGTTTATTTTTAAACTCTGCTACCAGTTTGGCATTGATAGCCAACAGTTTATTTTCAGGCTTGTTAAAAACTTTGAAATGCACTGAAACCACCACCAAGCTGTGGCTTAGTAGCCTATTTGCACAGCTGTAATTTTTAAAAACAACACAATACTGTTTTAGGCTATAGCCTATTTATAACTACTACTAGCCTATCTACAGTAAGCTGTATTTTATGTGTCTTACTGTATGGTCTATTTGAATCATACATAGTATTTATCACTTTACAGGGATTAATTTGACCCAGACAGATGTGATCTATATCACATCCACACGTTTCCACTGTATTTTGTTTTACTGCCCCCACTGACCAGCCATGGATTTTAAAGACCTTTGGGCCAATGAAAAATGTTTAAACTCATGGTATCCTATTAAAAATACATTTCTAGCTCGGTTTATGAGAATAGATTTATTGGAAATAAGTGAGTATAGTTTCATGACATAGATCCTTATTAGCCTTTATTTACTACCAGTGAAAGAGCGTTTAAATGCAACAGTTTAGATGACATCAGTCTTCCAGACGGCACAGATAATCCAGACGGAGGCGGACAGCTCATGATTACAACACCACTTGTCTTACTTGCTACCCCTCAGGTTCCTTTTGGCTACGTAACACGGAGGCAAAGTCAGAGAGTAAATAGATTTGTAGGGATTTAAATGGACATCTAAGATGCTGCCCTGGCTATGTCGAATGATGACCATCCGGGGAGAAAAGAACAGAGAGATGGGAGCTCTCTGTAGTTTGACTCAGATTTATTGGTTACAGGCTTTGAAGAAGACACATATCCGAAATGTCATCTGCTCAATAAATCTCCAGTGCAGACTTCAGCCCTCTCATCCTTTCTTGGTCTTTGGTTAGTCATCCTTTGATGTAGCCTGGGTAACAAGCAAAATAGCAGTCAGTAAATACTGTTTGGGACCCCTTGTGAAACATGATTATTGGCTTTGTTCACATGTCAATACAAATTACTGTATGGACATCTTGTTTGTTTTTGAAAATGTTCTTCTGAACTTTTGTTGTGAAAATGGGAGGCATAATGATGATGGTATAATGGAGACATGTCAAACAATTAAAAATGAACAATGTCAGCATGTGATTGATTATTTGTCAGTGTTTGTCTGAATCCAAAATCTTGAATGGTTTCTGAGTTTGTGTACACTGAATTGATCTGACTTAGCCTCAGTGACTTTTAAGAGACATCATCTGACTCTTGTTCCCTCAGCTTGTATTCTTTTGTTAGAGCAATCACACAGCTTTCATCATTATCATGCAAATTAATTCTTTACGTCACAGCAGCTCATTGTGCAAAGTTTATACAAGACTTTGAAGCGCTGCCACTCACAATGCGCTGATGATGACACCTGTTGTTGAGATCCAATTGGTTTGACATCAGTGCCACTGTTTTTACACAGCAACTGGGATAGGTTAGTGTCTGACTCAAATTGACTCAGACCTTCAGACAGAGCTACACAAGCCTGCAGATGTCTGAAAGACAGATTCCCAGGAATGTCTATGACATCATTCCCTCAGCAGTAGAAAAATCATACTCAAGCTCAATGACTCACTCTGTAATTGGCTGGGGAAATGAAAGAATCAAGAAGATGGGCAGAGAGGATACTAGGATATCCACTGACAAATGGGTGAGGCGTCCAAATTACATCTTCATTGTTGCAGATGATACTCAGGCCCTACGGCTTTTTGCTTAAGACCCAGATCAGTGAGTTATTCACTGGCCTTACATTCAAGTACATGGCCTGAATATTCTACAAGTCCCAAAGGCCAGAACATTCTGTGAGCCCCAATTTAGGTCTTCTTTGTTTTTAGTCACGCTATAGCGGCATGGCTTTATGGATGGTAATGTTTTAGTGAAATGTAATATCAACTGTTGGATGGAGCACAGATATTCATGTCCTCTGCAGGATGAACTGTAACAATGATGACCAACTTTTTATCTAGCATCATCCAGTCAAAATTTTAATTTGTCCAATTGTCTTTGATTTATGGCTAAAAAAATTAAATACATTCCAATTAGCTACAGTCTGAGTATTGCTAATTAGCGAAAATTAGTGTGCTAACACACTAAGATGGCTAATGTGGGTCACTCTCTAAGCTGCTGCAGAGCTTGTTATTGATGCTGAACTCCTTGATTTAATAAATTTTTGTGATCAAGAACAGTGTCAAGCGGATTTCTTCTCAACACATCACCGCAGCATTATTGTTGGACACCACACTAACATGGCAAACATTTAGTCCGTTAACCGTCAACATGCATTGGCACTGAGAGCGTGTTAGCATGCTGATTATACAGTAGCAGTTAGCTCCAGCCTAACGGAGCTGCCAGCATGTGTGTAGACCCTTTATCTCAAGTCATTTTATGGTAATGTTTCATCCAAAAACATAATAGTGTTAGGTTGGATAAACCTACATCAATGCCACCTCAAATTTGCCATCCATCCATTGTCAACCGCTTAGGGTCACGGGGTGCTGGAGCCAATCCCAGCTGCCATCGGGCAAAAGGCGGGGTACACCCTGGACAGGTCACCAATCCATCGCAGGGCCACACAGTCACACTCACACCTAAGGACACCCATTGACAAGGACCTAAGGAATCCTAGGGTCATCTTTGGACGGTGGAAGGAAGCCGGAGCACCTGGAGAGAACCCACTCCGGGGGAAACATGCAAACTCCACACAGAAGAGCCTGGGACGACCAAGGTTCAAAGTCACAACCTTTATGCTGTGAGGCAACAGTGCTAACCACTGCTCTGTCCCAATTTTTATCCTATAACTTAAAAATGAATAAACAGGTATATGTAGGCTATATTATGAGGTTAACTATAATAAAAGCTAATAATTAAAAGACTGGCCAGTAAAGACATGTAGGCCACTTTATTCATTAGGGTTCAGAGTTTTCAGTTTGACTAGGTTTTGTCCTACTAACAATATAGAGGCTAGCTTATAGCTTTTGTTAACATGTAAACTTAAGTTTGCCAATATTATTTTACTAAACATAATAAAATGTTTATTAATGTTATATCCAACTGAGAAGTTAAACTTCTCAGTTGGATATAACTGTGATTTACTCATACAGAAGTGAAAGGCTATTTCAAAAAGTAAAATAGACTACTAATTAACAAATAAAGTCAGTCATAAATAAAACCTTACCTGTATGTTTACTGATGCGAGAGGTAAAATGCAATGGGACGAACTGAAATAACAAGAGAAGTGCAATAAATATGCTAGGCCCCACACCCCAGCTGATCATGGACTATAATGCTTAATCCAGTTTCACCATTTCTACCTGCCGTGTTGACCAATAACCTATAATGACCTAATGATCTTTGTGACTTCCTCTCTCTCTCACAGTTGTCATGTCACAGCACTGCGGGTCTTCCCCGGTACAGCTAACTGCGTCCCCTCCCTCTCTCTCTCCCTCCCTCTCTCTCTGTATAGACAGGGTGAAGGCGGGCGGGACAACCCGTCATCCCACGTCAGAGGCGGCTTCGTTATTTAAACTTGAATCAAGAGGGGAGGAAAGTTTTCACAGACGGGACAACGTTGCCTAGCAGCTAGGCAGAGGACTCCTGCTACTTCACGTTGCCTTGTTTGTGTGGGTTTTTTTTTAACCCGTAGCCCATATCTAGGAACCGCGGACACTTCCCGGCTCTGTCTGCCTGTCATCTGTCTGTTTCCCTCTCGCAGTCTACATGCCAAACATGCCCCAGACCGTGACACTAAAGGGACCCTCTCCTTGGGGTTTTCGACTGGTGGGAGGACGGGATTTCAGCACACCGTTAACCATCTCCAGGGTACGTAACTGCTGTAGCCTGTTGCTTCGCAGTGTATTCATTCATTAAGCCGCGCGCAAAGTGGAACTTGGCACGTAGCCTATATATAAATATGTTTTACTACATTTGAAACCGATCATCCTCATTACAACCATTTTAAGGAATTTGCCATTTTCAAGCCAATTAAAGCCAACTTACTGACCATAATTGGCTGGCGCAAGGTATCTAAAGAACGTTTTTTTAGTGACTGAGTCAAGCTTGGAATACTTTTAACCAAATTAATAAATCTTAAATAAGAGGTCGCCAAGGTATATTACCCACAACAGCTGTAATTATAAGTGTATGACTAGCTGCTTTACTCTAAACGCTGACATAAGATGCCGTCTAATTCCTGGCAGAAGCTGCCAGTACAGTTTAGCGAGTCATTGCACTTGCATCGCTGACCCTTAATCATAAGCTTACAGTAGAAGCCAGAAAAAACGTAATAGGGTTACGTTGGATAAAACTACACCAATGACACCTCAAATGTGACAAATGGTTCAAGGACTTTACCCTTAATTTTTAAATACAGAAATGAAATGCATTCATAAAATGAATGGGGCGGCGATGGCGCAATGGATAAGACTGTGCCTTTGGTGTTACCCAGGTTCAATCCCCCACTGTGACCCATGCACCATTGTATCCCTGAGCAAGACACTTAACCCTTGTTGCTCCAGAGGCGTGCGACCTCTGACATATATAGCAATTGTAAGTCGCTTTGGATAAAAGCATCAGCTAAATGAATAAAGGTATATACATAATTTCATTTTACATTAATTTATTCCACATTTTCACCATGTGTCGGCAAGTGACCTCAGGTTGAAGTCAGACAGGCTCATGTAGACCTTCTTAAACTGGTGCAGGACATTATGATGATGGTTTCTGTATCATTGTTTGTTATATTTAATCATTGTCAGTATTATTGGTGTTAGTAGCTAAAAGTAAAAGTAGTGGTAGTTTTCTCAAAACTTCATGAACTTTCCTGACCCAAAGAATATGGGTCAAGAGTCAGTGTGCTGGCAGTGGATCTGGCAGTAGCCAATAGTTCATCCCGGCCAGGGTAAACACAGTCCTGTCCTGCTGCAGGGCTTGCTGACATTTGTTTTTCATCAGAGCTCATTGGTCCTGCTGAGGGATTCCAGGTGTTGTGCTCAGCTGTATCACTGCCCCAAACCGACCCTTTAACTACAGGGCCCCTAGAACTTCAAACTAGAGGTGTAATTTTTAGATTTATGGTGGGAGATTCACCACAGAGGAGCAGACGAAACTCTTGACAGTCACCTGAAGTGCTCTCTGTTTTTAAAGGTAGTATATGCCTAAAAAGAGTCGTGACGCAATGGTGAGGCATGCTTTGACCCTTGGCACACAGCCAAGTCAAAGGTCTTGACAGTTGTATGTCTGTAGGTTTGTGGTTTCAACATTAAAGATCCCTTGCTTACTTGGCACCTTTGCTTCTCCAAATCACAGTGAAAGGCAACTGAACTCTTCTTGCTGATTCCTGCTTTCTGTGGACGGAGCACTTACTTCATGCTTGATCTTCTTGTTTGAGTTTGTCTCTACAGAATGTACATAGAGTAGAGTTTCTAATAGAGACTGTGTTCCAATACCAGAATTAATTTGGAAAAATCTTGTGTTTCATGCTGAATTTAAAGGCAAACTGTTCCCTAGTGCAACTTCAGGACATAACAGGTTTTGTGATACTAACTTTTTAAATAATTTGTACAGCAGGCAAGGTTTGGTTTGAAGTGATTTAACAATTGCTGAATGTTACAAGTCCAGTCGGTGCATACTTGAACCATGGCAGGGAAGTCTGCATTCTGAACATTGCGTAACTCAGTGATGATGGCATCAGGGAATTTAATTACAGGTTGCACTTTACAGACAGTTACAGCGCATAGCAAAGGTGGCAATAAAAACCAACACTCTTGCTGCTTGCAAGAGTAAATTGGGCAGTTTTGGCTAATCCCTAAATCTTGGCTTGAAAATTAGAGAAGGAAGCAGCTGGTGAGAAGCAAGCATATTTATCAAAATATGTAATGTCAGAGGCATAAATATACAGTCTTTTGGCAGTAAGACCCAGTATTACACTGAGACTTTTTTTTGCTTTCTACCAGCCATTACAGAGCAGTTCAATGTTCAATTGACGTCACATGCTCTGAAACATCTGCTGACAACACAAAATGAGTTTTATTGGCAGAACTCGGTAATTGTTTTTTCCTGGTGTCTAATATGCTGGTTTTATGTGGATGAATAAATCGAAATTAAATTCAAGGCGAAGTGATACAAAAAAATAGAAATGGTGGGAAAGGAATCCTCTAGATTCGCCTCATGGGAGCTGGTTGCATTTTGAGTTTCAAGCACGATGTGATTCATTGCCGCTGATATACAGGAGAATCTCCTAAACTCGCTATTCATCACATGCTTGCTACATTCTTGCAGTACAGTGCATGCCCAAGACGGCAATTACAGTGTGTTAAATGGTGACGCAGTGAGAGATACATGGAGAGAGAGAAGCAGTGTTTACAGAGAAGAATGGTTTACGTCCAGCAGTGTCCAAAATGCCTCTTCAGGGGGTATTTTAGTATCATGTAATCTTCACACAAGCTAGAAGTCTCTGAATGGCTTAACAGTGTCTGCTAGCTCTGTATTACTGGTCAAGAGAATATCAGGTTTAAGACAAGACCTAAATGCTAGACCTAAAAGTTGTTTTTGAGTTTTACATATTTTGCACAATTAAACCTCTACTTTGCATGACATTGATAGATCTCCTCCCCTCTTCCCCCACATCTTTCGGCATATATAAAAGTGGATGCCATGAAACACCTGCACTTGGACACAGTGAAAGTTGTAAATACCAGAAAACAAGTTCTGATGGCAGCAGCTGTTTTTTTGCTTAAGGTGATAATGTTCCAGGATAAGCCCATTAGTCCCCTGCCAGCCCATTAGGATTCTAGCCACTTAATGGCGTGTCTACTAGACTGTGGAAACATTTGCCCTGATAGCATGTGTGTGCATGCTGTGCTTAGTTGTTTTATGGCTTTATGTGCATGAGAGAAAGAGTGGCAGAGAAACAGAAACGTAATAAATTCACTGATGTAACTGCAGAAGCATTTAGAGAGGATATGTTGAATATGGCAGCTCTGGTATAAGCCCTTTTGTAAATCAGTGTCAAACCAACGTCTAGGCAGAAGGTGACGCAGGACGCTTGTCTGTTCTGCCAAATTGCAAACAAGTCGTATTCTGGACAGGAATTCACAACTGAGTGTTGGGTAAATAATGACCCAAGCAGTGTGCAGAATCACTGTCCAGCTTCCCTTCTGACACCTTCATACTGTGCCTCCTGCTGTGAAGTCTGTTTTGTTCGTGCATGATGGAAAAAGATCTGTGCAGCTTTCAGACAGCTAGTGTTGGGGCATTTTAGAGGCATTATTTCACACAGGCCACATCACTGAAATTGTGAAAAAAAAGAAAAATGTCCATTACAGACGGCATTTGTTTTGCTTAAAATACAGTCCAAAACCCAAAGTGAGACCTCATTTGACGTCTCTAATGTTTATTCGGATCCCCATTAGTTGTCACTAATGTTACAGCTACTCTTTCTGGGGTCCACCTTCAACAAACATACAAAAAATATTTAAAATACAACAAACAACATACAACAAATTAGTTATACATGAATCTAAAAACAATAACTACAATGCTTGTAAAAAAGTATCATCATGTGCCTACGTGATTACGCAACACATACACGATTATACAACAAACCATTCACCTAAGCTCATTTATGTTTGAGTTATTATTCAAGTGGTTTTTTAATAGTCTTTTCAAACCGGCCTTACTGGATGCTTCAGCAATGAAAATTGGTTTGTTATTCAACATTTTGCTGGCTAAATATTACAGATCTGCACACCGCCTCAGACCTGGGTTTTTTCAAAACTAGACAACCCTTTTGTAGTCTGCCGAGTGCTATGTATTTTGGCTTCTCATATATTTTATTTGTGAGTACAGACAATTTGGTTACTTCCTATAATAGATATATAAAGAAATTCATAAGGTTGCATGCCAACCTCTTTTCAACTTTAAGCCATGGGAGACTGGCATGCACACTGTCCGGACTCAGCTTCCCACCTGATGGTCAGGCCAGTTAGAGTCTTACAGCTTTATTTTGAACTATTTGTAGTTTAAACAGATCTTTTTTGCCTGCACCTGACCAGACAGGTGAACAGTAATCAAGGTAGGAAAAAACTAATGCCTGTGTCACCAGCATTCAAGTGGCAGGAGTAAGTACAGTTCTGAAGTGTATTTCTTAAAGGCACACTAGTTTATACTAGTTGATACCTGTTTATACTAGTTGATGCAAAATGAATAGTTACTTTAGAATAGAATACTTTTAAATGCACAGTAAAGTACTGGCCGCACATCCAAAACAGAAACACTCGTTTAGTTTAGTATGGTTGCAACTAAAAACTTTCGAACTCGATTGATCAGTTTCTCGTCTACAGGTCTTTTAAATGTATGAAATTATTTTAAAAAAGAAAATAAACATATTCCAATGAATTAGAATCTGGAACTAGGGAAAATGATTATTTATTTATTTATTATTATTTAATAATCTAAATAATCAATTAATTCTTTCAGCTCTACTTTTTTGTACATGATAATTCAAGTCACTGCCGAACACAAAAACATGCTAAACCTAGCAGAACTTCAACGCTTATTTTCCACAAAGATCCATGTAGTAACTGTTTATTAAAACATCTGTTAATCATTGTACATGTATACAGTAAATAATCAACTTGCATTATCTTAGTGTTTCCTTTCTGGCTTCTTTTGTTTCTGAATGGAATCAATGTTTAACTTTTTTTATTTAGTCAAATGTTGTTTGTGCATTTAAAGGAGAGGTTCATATTTTTTTAGTCTATATTAAAACAATACTGATGTGCCCATGTGTACCTGTAAGGGCTTATTAGTCACTGTAACCATTCTTCCTGTCCATACTGGCCTCAAGAGATTCCTTCTCTGGGGGGGCAGTGATGAAGAGATCTCTTCACAGCCAGTATGGACTGGTGGAACGATTATGAAAACCAAAAACTCTTTCACTGTACATACAGGCATGTGAGTATTGTTTAATGCTTGAAAAAAACTTGAACCTGTTCTTTAAGATGTAAATGAGCAAGAACGAGAGAGACAGATAGAGTCATGTAGATTTGTCATGCTATACTTGTAGGCTCCCACTTAGCATTTTCTCCTCTTTATGGAATTTCTGGTTTGCAATTTTTTTACAATCTCCAGTCTTACCAAGTCACATCGTTTCATGTGTGTTAAGATGATTTTACAAGGACATTGGTGAATGAATTAAGAACATAACTTAGCAGTTATGCATCCAATGTTCTCTGTACCCTTTAATCCCCAGTGTATGTCTGTCCTTCTCCGCCACATACCAGAGACGGGACATGTGACCTGAAGCCACATGGGTTGTTTCACTGGCACTGCTGTTTCTAATAATCAGCTTTAGGTCGCTCTCCATGCAGCTCCTTTTCTCCAGGCTAGAATTAGAGATGCTACGAGCTGCATCTACACAACAAACTGAGCGAAAGATAACAGATGGTGCTCTCAGGAATTTCCTGTTGTCAGTGAAGCTGTGGAGTTCCTGAAACAGTCGGGCAGGAGAACAATGCGAGGCCTTTGGTTGTTGTTGAGCTTTTCCTGCTCATCTGATGTATGGAACTGACTCCATGATTGATGAAGAGCAGATTTCTGGTCTTTAAACACCAAAAAGTCAGACAAAAACCAGTGGGAGAACAGGTTCTTATGCTTTGTTGTATGTATTACATTCAATAAAGCAACCTGAATTTCAAGATCTTCTCTAGTGGAAAGAAGTTTTGAGTCACATACTTTTCCCTGTAAGCTCTCGTGTCGTCTTGATCGATGTGTGTTGCCACAGACACGTGTTGGTTTAAATGTGTTTGCAGCGAGTGTCTAAAACATGACTCTTGTGATGCTCTTACTATCACGCACAGCATCTTGAAACATGACATAATAAGCAAGACAGAACTCTTCAGGGAAAGCTGATCTTGTGTGCAAAAAACCTAATTATTAATAATCCGATTACAGATCAGATTTAAGGGGATTACTGCACACTTTCTGATGACTCATATTGATGAAAAATATCATTAGTCATTCTAGATGTACACAAATGCATTACAGACTGCAATTAATTTCACGTGACTCTCCCAGTTCCTTGTGTTCTCATTAAACCCCACATATTTAATCATCAGCTGCAGTATTGCTTATTGGTCTTGGCTTATTCACGCTCATTGTTTCAGTGTTATAATCACACACCAGACACGACCTCACACCACCGGGCTATGTAATGGCTTTCCGTCACGAAGGTCATAACCATGGCTCCTATCGCAGGTCCAGCAAGCAAACAAAGGCGTCTGACGCGTTGCCAGGAATTATTCTCTCTATTGCTGAGATGTGGGACTCAGTGCTCCCACCTAGCAGAAAGCATCTGTGTGAAATTCACACATGAGGAAAAACATAATAGATTCCTCTTGCATGAAGCTTATCAGTAACCAACCAGTATGTATTGAATTGGGGATTCGGTTATGATTTATTTAATGGGTATGTTTCAATATGATTATCTATATTTCTAAAAACATTTAAAAGTCCTTGATTTAAATGAATGCTGACTTATTCTCTAACTACATGAATTTCTACTAATCTAATAGTAAAATCACTGTAATAATTTAAAGTGTCCTCAATGAGTATTAGATAGTCACCCTGGATCAAATATGTACTCTACATAGAAAAAAATCCCAAATTTCTCAGAAACTAAGAAAGTCACTCTTAATTGAATGGCTTAGATCCCGGTCTAGATAAAAGAGAAAGACGGGACGCACAGACACAAGCAGTGATGACATGACAGAAAACCTTGCCCTGAGACTGATGTCACTCTCGAGGGAAAGTGTTGATGCAGCTTTATCACATACAGTCCACAAACATTCACACAGATTCATTCTCCTCGCTGCTGTGCTCTGTGTCACTCTCAAACGCACAGAGAAACAGAAGTGCCCACTGTGAAACCACACTCCAGCGCACATTCATCAGACCTCAGCGTGCCACACGATGACTCTGTGTGACATGAGGCTGTCATTTGCTAACCACTTTTATCTGTTAGCAATTAACTATGTCACTGTTTGTGGTGCGGCCCGCTATGGAAACAACGCAACGGTTTAGATTTCCCACCAAGCAGTAAAGTTGCTTTCCGCACCATCACCATCAAACCCATAAGGGTCACTTCTCACAATGCAAAAACATGTTACTTCACACCGGACGTTGTTAAATGTGAAAGTGAAGTGCCTAAAGTCTTGGCAGTTTTTCATGAAGATTCTTTTGAGTGCATTAAGTAATGTGATTTTTCTGTTAGCAGCAACAGCCGTTTGTGTGTTAGCAGTTATTAATACAGTTAAATGATAGTCATCCATTAACCTAATTTATACAAACTGAACTCTTGATTTGCCAGAGTTATAAATAAATCGCTTTTGTTGCAAATTCCATGAAGTGAACTGAAAGTAGGTTTACTGGAAATGGTTTGAATTCCCACCATACAATCCTAAGCTGCTATTTCTGCAAAATAGGATCATTTTGTTGAATTTTTTTGTCATTTTCACCCCTTCCACAGCGGTCAAGAAACTGCTTCCGTCATCCACAACAACTTTGGGTCTATACACGGCCTCGGCCAAATTAACTCTTGTATTAGCACCAGTCACACCCCTATTCATTTTTTGCAGACAACTCTCAATTTCGAGTTAAAGAATTTTGTTCTTATTTTGGCCAACAAATGAAGGCAGGGGATTTGGATCACCCAACGTTTGTTACTACAAGCGGTTTCATGTCAGTGAGAAGACCAAAATAAAAAGTAAAAAAATGCTTGTATGGGTTTCATAGCCACTTGCCCAGGCTCTAGAGTAAAATTACATTCATCTTCAAAGCTCCATAGATTTAAGTCATTACATCACACTACATCTGCCGCATGAAAATAGCAGATTATGATTATGCCTGAACCACGTAACTCTACACCATGCTTACATTTCCTTACAGACGGGAATGTTTGTCCTCTAGTGACGACCTCAGTCATGACATTGTGGCACTTGGCACACCACTGTGTGTGTGTGTGTGTGTGTGTGTTTGTGTGTGTTTTTGAGTGATTCATGCTCTACTTTTCATGGCCCGACTGACCCTGAGGTAACATAACTTACTCTTGCGTGTGCGTCCACTATGACACTGTCCAGGCACAAACCCAAGACACACACAAACATTTCAAATGCGTTCTCACCAGGGAGGTGGTGCTGAATGATGTGGGTAAACTATAACCTCTCGTTAGTGACTGTCAGCAAATGCACTGACAAATAAGAATACGTTGCATTTCCCACCCAAAAAAACCTGTTGTCATGATTTTGCTTCTTTGCAAGATTCTGAGTTTAGCTTCACACACACACACACACACACACACACACAAATTTACACACATTTCCCATAATGCCCCTGACCTCTCAGTTTACCGGAACTGAGTCAGGAACACTGGGGCGGTCAGAGGCTGTAAATTAGGAATTCCACATCTGAACCACACGACTCAGCTATTAGGGCTTCATGGAGCGTGAACTTGTGTGCCTTTGCTCTTAAAATGCTCCTCCCAGTTAGCCAGGCTGCTTCTCTTGCACATGCAGATCCTCTCTCTCTCTCTCTCTCTCTCTCTCTCTCTCTCTCTCTCTCTCTCTCTCCCTCTCTCTCTGGGTTCTGTTCATTATTCCAGACTTTTAGAAAATCATAGGATTCGATAACAATCTGTTAGTGAAATCAGTGTTCTTTCAACTCAAGATTTCCAAACACAATACATCTTAATATGGAGCTGTCAGGATTTTAGGCATCACAAGAATGTGCTCAGAGAGACGTAGCCATTTAAAAACGTGGACGTCACAAAGATTAATCACTGACACTTGATATACAAGGGGTTCATTTACTGGAAAATTCTCCTAAATCTTTTGTTCCCTGCTGTGTATTTATGGATACAGGTAGTCATTTCAGCTGTTTACCTCTCAGACATGTTATGTTTAAGTGTTGGAATCTGAACATCTACCTGGTTCAGATTGGTGACAAAAGCAGATCAGTTCCAATTAAAATTATTTTATTTAGTGACATCTTTGGTGTTGCTGTTCACCAACAGGTCAAACAATTATTTGATAATAATACAAATGTTTTGAGCTTCAAGCAAGATAGTTGAATAATTAAAAAAGTTTTTTTTCAAGCAAAAATGCCAACCATTTGATGGTTTCAGCATCTTATATGTGATGATATGATGCCTTTCTCAAATATAATCGCTCTAATAATCTAATTATTCGGCAAAACAAGCTATCTGAGGACATCAAGTTAGGCTCTGGGAAAAATGTGATGGACATCTCTCACCATTTTATAGACAAAACGATTAGTCGAGAAAATAATTAGCACTTGAATCAATAATGAAAATAATTGTTGCAGCCCTGGCAGACGGTTCTCTTTTCTTTGTACTTTCAGCTGGTTGCTATCACTGCTGATGCTTCTGTTTATACAAAATGAACAGCTGTAGCTGCTGCTAGATATGGAAAACTTACTCAAGGCTGCTGTGTGATTAGAGCGACAAATGACTATGGGGTTGCTATTGTGCAATCTCCAGCGGAGAGTAGCAAATCCAACTCTTATTTAGGCAATATGAGAATGTCACAGATTGTTACTTAAAAATCTTATAGCAATTGCATCCAGCTGCTAAAAAGCTCCTCACATTTAATGGTTGGAAAAATATAGTGAAACTAATAGTCATACGTGTCATAGCTTGACAGCACATGGAGCGCACAAAGAAGACCGGAGACAGCATGACAATTGTTCACATTTCATTACATTTTTGTTTCACTCTTCATCATAAAGGGCATTTTCCTCTGCAGATTGTTGCCATATGACAGTGACAGTTTTACTGTGGATGTATTGGTTTGATGATGGAGAATTTGATTGGTAGTTTCTTGTTTTTTATGTCAGCCAAAACCATACAACCAGCCAGAGGCAGGCCTGGAAATAGCAGAGACGTTTGCGTGTGTGTAATAATGGAAAATTGTTATCATATGTTGCTTAGGCTGTGAAGGTGAAACATACCCGCCCTCCCCCTTCCTTCTCCTCCTCCACTCCTCACCCCTCTGCCCTCCCGTGGGGCTCAAATGTCCACTGACTAGTGTGTTTCTGGAATGAGGCATCACAGAGAGGAACCTGCTTACTGTCCAGCATCTCAAACATCTTCAAAACGAAAGTGATGTGGACACGTGTTGTACAAGATCAAAACGATCTAAGTGGCAAATCACAAAAAGCTTCAAGAAGGTATTGAGCAGATGTTTGCAACTGAATCTAACGTTACACAGAGACCGTTGTTTGGGTTCAAAGTTCATATGCAAACTCTGGCCAAAGTAGCTTTAGTATGATGCAGTTGCCGCGTGATCATAAAATTCCACGTTGTTCATTTTTTACTGAATTTCAAAGGCCAGGCGTATAAAAATGTCCCAGTTTTTTCCAAATATTTCACCACTTCCAAAACTCTGAGTGTTCTCTCACTTCCCAGTGTCATTGTTGCTGGCTTTTAAAAATGTAAACCTAGAGTGCTGCCCAAGGCAATATTACATGAATGAAAAGAGAGCTGCTTTTGTTGAATTTGGGCTCCGTGCTGACACTCCCACGCTAATACTCTTTTTCTTCTTTCTTTCTTTTCGTCTTTCTTCCTCAGTGACAGTTTGACATCACTTATAACAGCGCTTTCTTTTCTTTCCTTGGGTGTGCTTGGATTGCTGTGTGCGTGTGTGTGTGTGTGTGTGTGTGTGTGTGTGTGTGTGTGAATGTTATCTTCAGGTAACACCAGGCAGCAAGGCGGCCCAAGGTGACCTGTGTCCAGGCGACACCATCCTGGCTATCAATGGCGACAGCACCGAGCACATGACGCACATGGAGGCTCAGAACAAGATCAAAACCTGCACCCATCAGCTCACACTCAACATCAGCAGGTACGGAAACGTGAGATTAAAAATCATCTTTCCCTAAGTAACAAGTAGATTAGTCAGTTTAAATAGGAACTTCATCAACTTTACACATCAGCGTCTGTTTACAGGTATTGGGAGTACTACTGCGTAAATGAAACAAGGGAAACTGCTTTGAGTGATGTATCTTGAGTCATCGTCTGTTGGGGCAAGTTTGATAATGAAAACAATCTGAGCGTGTGGAGTTAGAAAGAGGTGAGCTTACCAGAACTCTGTAGCCCGCTTCTCCTCCCTGCTTGCATTGTGGGTAATGTAGGCTTTAGGTTTTGAGGAAGAAGTATGGGGACACAACTGTTTCTGCGGACTCAGTTTCCATCTGTCCGTCATTACTCTGATAGTGCAGATAGTGATTTGCAGACATTGCAGTGCTAAAACCTGTCAAACGTTAACCAAAGATGTGGCTGATCAGAAAGAGCTCACACAGACGATGTTTGTAATGATCATGTGGGATGTTTGGGTATGAGGAGTGGTGGGGACACACACACTCTCTTACACACAACACACACACACAGGAAAATGTTGATATGCACATGTACAGTATGTTTATACTTACAATCTTACAGTTTATTGTAAATGCTTACAGACTTGTTATTTATGAGTGCTTGTTTCTTCAGAATATGTATTGGATATTCAGTCCATTTTCCATAGAGGATGACCGATGGGAATTATGACATTGGATATCAGGACATTTGGAACATTAGTCACTTGCTAATCAGTCAGCAGCTGCTTATGGCTTTTGCTTTTAGGCTCATTAAATGAATTGAGTTAAGAAACTTGACTGATGTTTTTATGACTAAGGTCATTTACTGCCTCTCATCCATAAACACATATTGTTTCTATTCATGGTAGGTCTGCTCAGCTTGGCACAGTTGAGTCATAGGGACAGATGACAGTTTTACAACAGTTAAAATGATCGACTCTCTGCTCCTATAGAGCACTATCAAAGTCAATGAGGCTTGGACATACAGTAAGTCAGACAGTGACCTTTAGAAATGGACTTCACAGGTTGATTGAGTGTGTTTTACCAGTTCATGGGGTGGAAAATTATCTTCCACTCTTCAGTATCATTTTTAGACCTAGTATGTGAGGATTGATGATTTGGCCTTAAGCGGAGGACAGAAGCAATATGTTCTGTCAATATAGCAGAGCAGAAATCATCTGTCTAAACAGTTAATGACGGAGTGGGAGAGATAATCAAGGAAAAACTGAAATGTCATTTGCTTCCCACATTTCTATTAGATGATTACTTTGGGTTGCAAGAGTACTGGAAAGTGCAGAGCGAATCTGGCAACCTCTGAATCCTGTCCTCTCAGATGAAGAACACTGTGTGGTTTCAGCCTGAGTTAGAAGTGACAACTGCCAACTGGTGCTTCAGCTTTCTCCTTTTAGGGCAGAACACGAAGCAGTCTCTCTCCTGTAATGGTTTGGAACATGAGGTTGACTTGCAGATGCAGTGGAAATAAGATTTTAGTCGCGGACTAATCGGAGCCGTGAGATGAGCAAAGATTCTCACATGCAGGAACGCCAAATTCAGACAGAGAAGCGCTTTTTTCTTCTGTCTTTCTGCACGGTTTTTGTGTTTTATAGTATGCACTCTAGCATGCAGCAGCCCTCCTTTTCCCCACAGCCTGTAGTAGAAACCATCCTTCCATATATCAAGCTGAGCGACTGAGTGTTAAGTGGTTTGTCCACATAGGGATAGTAAATTTATTTAAGGATACATGAAGTAGTATTCAGCGCAAAGACTGGGAGAGCTCCTTTGTAGCTGCAGGAGCACAAGAAAAGGGCATTCCCACACTTAACCACTTGCACCTTAATGTACCCAAATTCAGCTTAAATGTCCCTCTAAGTAGTCAAAGTTGTTAAACTAATCACTGAATGTAAGAAGTTATTTAGTGTGATAAAGAGCAGGAGTGCTTTAGATTGATGGATCTGCAGCGAAGAACTGATTCCATTAGCTGACCTTTTGCTTCACATTCATTCTTTATCTGCGTGTTTGCTACTTCACTGGAGCTCTATCACATTTACACTGACAGACATATTCAAGAGTTTTATAAGACATTTTGTTATGGCTACACTCAAGTGAAAAATGGAAGATTTGCTGTGCATCATTTTTTTTACACATTTTCCATGTAGTTTTAGGCGGACATATTTGGTGTTTTTGGAAAACTTTGGATATTGACCATAATTTCAACTGATGTAATGCGTGTTTGAGCAATGCTTGTCAACAACACTAATCACTAAAATGGGTGGTGCTGAAGAGGTTAAAATTACTTCGGTGTGTGACATAGTGTCCCATTTTGCGGAAAGATATCTTGTTTCCTGATGTTTATTTCTGAAAAACAAAATTAAATTCAAATTCAATGACACACTTTATGGTGTGAAGCATAATATTTGAAACTCATTGCGATCTTTGAACTACTTTATTTAGCTGAAAATTAGTCCTCTAAATCATAACCACGAGCAAACCACCAGACATAACCATGCTGTTCAATAATCCTATTTAAACTGACAAGATAGCAACACAGCAGAGGCAGAGCAGGGCTAGCTGCTGGTATGTGACCTTTCAGCAGTATATTGGTTGAATAATTGCAGTCTGGACTGCCCTGCTGCTGGATAGGAGGAGGGTCTGAGAGATAGACATGTGCTCCAGAGCACAGAGCTGAAATGAACTGCTGGTAAAGGGAAAGCAACAGGGGTTCAAGCAAAAGATTATTTGGTCAAAAAGACAAGACAGCAGACAAAGTAAAGAGTTTAAAAAAGTGGGTAGCTGACAGTGGAAAATATGAGAAAAAATAGAAAGATAACAATTGTGGACAGAGAGCAAGACAAAGACCAAGACAGAGAGAGGGAAGTGGAAGCCAAGTAGAGGAGCCGTGAATCAGAGAGACCAAGTGAGAAATCCACATGGGCTCTTCTCTGCCTAGAATGCTGTTTTACAGCCAACATTTTCTGCTGGTTTCTTCGCTGGAAATTCAATTACACAGACTACACAGTGAAGCTCTGACTTGAATTTCTCTCCCTGAGATAGAGGACATTCGCTATCACGAGTTTTGAAATCATGTTTGAATATTCCTGCTGCTGGATGTAATGGGGAAAAAAGGAGATGAAGGGAGGCAACGTTAAAATATAAATCAAGGCTGGATATGGCTAAAGTGTCATACCCATGTTTTACAAAACAATTCCATTCAACCTAAAGCCAGGTAATTGAAGCATTACATTTGGTGTCCTGAACATTTAGTGTGAGATAGCCTTTTCCCAGGAAGAATGTTGCGCAGGAAGTCTTGTTAATAAACAGCAACAGTCACTATGACTGAGTAGACAAACAAAATAAAGCTGCCCACATACACACACTTATGCACAAACTTTATCAAACAGGATAAATTAGGTCACAAGTTTTGGTTGCTAATTAACCACCAAAATAAAAGTAATAAAAAATAGTAATAAAAAAGGCACAATAAAAAATGAACTGGTAGGATTCAAATTTTTCAAAACCTGGAAAAGGTTCTCTGAAATTCAACGAACTGCAGCCACATGGTAGTTCTCTGGTTGGTGAATAAGGTCCAAGCCCTATGTTATTAATTATGCAGACAATGGGGTTGTCATATTCATATGTAAAAGATGATCTGCTTGTTATTTACTGAAGGAAATGAGAAATTGGGGTTTATTGGAAACATTCCTCAGTTGTGGGCTACTGAGGATTATTTAAGTGCAACCACTGATTCTGGAGTGGGAAAAAAATGGGAGTGACTTTAAGAACCCATGCTGACTCACTAGAAAATAATATTTTAGAGGACAAAAGTTCTCAGCCCTCATTAAAAGCCATAACATACTCCAAACAGTCAAGGAGTCATAGAGGGAGAAACAGGAGACCTGTAATTTTGTGTTGCTGCCGATGGACAAATATATGAGTCTACACGTCTGCTGTGAACCGAAATTACAGTACACTGGATGCATCTGAGCTTGAGGTCTTGTGTAACACAAGAATGTTCCTTTTGTAATGTCTCCACATTTATTACTTTCATAACCCCCGTTTTTCATAATTCCTATTATGGAGCATTTTTAAGAGTGCTCTGCATCAGGGGATATCTGGTAAGGTGCCCCGGGAAACTCATGAAAGCTGAATAAGAAATAAAGAGGCTTCATTGGGCCGGCAGCTGCAGTTGTTTCTGAGGATTTTTCCCCCATAGAGAACACTGTCATTAAAGGGAAATTCAACCAATATAGTTGGTAAAGCTACAATTGTATAGTTTTAGATGTCATTAATCTATGCACATGATTCAGATTGACTTTGATAATGCCAGACTTTTCCTCTAGCGCCACCATGAGGTTGACATTAGAAGTTTTGACTGCAATGTCTTGACATCTATAGGAAACCCTTTAAGATGAATTGTATTAACTTTAGCCATCCTCTGACTTTTCAGCTAGCACCATTATCGCATTATTTTTCCAAAAGTTCTTATTTGGTGTTCCTCTGATGATGGTGAAGAGGGCTGTCCAAAAATCTGTCATGGGTGTTTGTTTGTGTTGAGTTGTGGCTCTGGAGGCAAAAGCAAATGATTCACATATTTTGCAAACCTATCAAACCATTCAGTGAGCCCTCATGCCCTGGAAGCATCTTCATTCAGTGTGTTTCTAGTGGTCGACCAATATGGGTTTTTCCATTCTGAAATGGGTGGTCGATGGCCAATATATAATGCCAAAATCAAAACAAAGAAAAGTAACTTATAATTCTTACATACACTTTACAATCTAATATACATGATTCTTTTAGCCAGTAGCATGTTGTTTAAGATTGTTATGAATTGTTTAAGAATTTTTATTAATGAATTACATAGAAACGTATTGGGTTAAGCTGTAGGTTTCAGAACGTGACTAGTGTTTAACGGAGAGTGGGGTACAGTTGGTTAGATGTCATTCAACTGCATTCTTCTCTACAGTATAACAATATATATTTAATGCTAGTCAGTAATTGTGTTAGATTAGATCTACTGTCATTTAGGATGATATATCGGCCTTGTGAGTGCAGGTATCGGCCGATTAAAAATATTGGCCTGATCAATTTATTGGCCAAGCGATTAACCAGTCCATAATTCTTACAGTAATTTATTCCACTCTTTCCATTTGTTTTCCACCCATCTATATACCACCAAAGAAGAAAATTGATGCGTTACCAATATTAATAACTGTTTTTTTCCGAATTAATTGAGGACAAAAAAGAAAAAAAACGAAATAGAAAATTATGAAGGAAAGAAGACAAGTAACCAGAAAAGTACTCTTAGGTCACCACTTTACCACAGCTTTCCATTTTCCATCAGACCTCCCTATTGATGCAGGCCTGTCAATGCTCCACTGTGAGGTGAAACACCCTTGCTAGTTTCTGTTAGTTCTTGGCAACAGTGATCAAATGTAGCTGCGTTGTCTCACTGGGGAGGGAAAATGTCTGCTACTCCCACCACACACACAAACACACACACACACACACACATACTGTAATGTCAGATGACCTGGTCAGACACAAAGCCCATATTGGAGTGTGTCATGTCTGCTTGGCTCGGCCTGTATATCCTCAGACTTAAACAGTGTCTTTCAATATATGAACCAGCTGTGGAAGAAACTCCATTTTCTCCTCCTTGTTCTACTTTTCATCTCTCTTCCTTTTACCTCTTCATCCAAGATCTCCATGGCCCAGTGTACCGTGTTCCTCTCCAAACCTAAACCTCACTACACTTATGCGCTATTTCTTTTTATATCTCCTCTTTATCTTTCATCTCTTCCACCCTGCCTTCACCTCCCTGCTGTTTCCCTCCTTATGCCATAGCTTATTGGAGAAAGTTATGTGGTTGCCAAGGCCTGAGAGACAGATGATGGTGGTTGGTATGCGTGTTTCCACCGCTGGTCAGGATGTTCGGAAAGAGTCCTGCTGGTGTGGCAAGTTAAATGTGCTGAGAAATGGGACATGATGCCTGAGCTGTGTGTGTTACTCTGACTGTGTGTGTTGTTCTCTAAAAAGATCTTGAGAAACAAGGACACCCTACTGACTTTGCTTCAATTGGATTTCCTGTTGAAAAGAGAATTTAGGATTAGGTCCAGGCTGGAATAAAGCTTGTAGATGGTTTGGTGTTTAAAGGGTCACTGCATCCAAATAACACAAAGACATACAGTATATCTAAACATAGATATAGTTTCACTTTCATCATTTATGTGGTTTTCTCCTCTATTCCGAAACAATGGAGTAGAATTTCATTTGTGCTACACTTTCAGAAACAAAGTCCTGATTAGTAACAGACCTAAACTCAGCAAAAAAAGAAACGTCCCCTTTTCAGGACTCTGTATTTTAAAGATAATTATGTAAAAAAAAACTTAATAAATGTAATAAATCTTAATAAATCTTGATTGTAAAGGATGCAAACAGTGTTCTTCATGCTTGTTCAATGAGCCATAAACAATCAATGGACATGCACCTGTGGAATAGTCATTTAAACCCTAACAGCATATAGACGGTAGTCAATCACAGTTATAAAAACTTAAAACACTGTGTGAACATGCTAGTCATGTTGCAAGGAGGCATTAGGACTGCTAATGTAGTCAGAGTAATAATAAGGGGTGGTGATGGTCGTGGGTGCATTGGATAAGACACTATGCCTCTGGTGTGAGAGACCCTGGTAGCTCCAGAGGTGTGCGACCTCTGACATAGCAATTGTAAGTCGCTTTGAATAAAAGCGTCAGCTAATTGAATAAATGTATTGCACAATAAAATGCAATGTCTGTACAGTAAGAAGTCTCAGAAAGCACTACAGGGAGACAGGAAGATCAGCTGATCGGCTCAGTGGCAGTCTCGGTTTCTTTTTTTGCTGAGTGTATTATAAATGGCATCCACTGACATCCATTTTATTGGGGACACAGAAGAAGAATAAGTATATATTCTCAAAAAATACTATCTGGCTAACCACTGGCCATAGTGTTTTTTGTGATTTTAATGAACTGAACCTTTAAAACCTTGAAATAAGTGATGAACTCCACAAAGGCAAGTAGCAAATGTTTCTTTGCTTTTTCAGAGCTTTCAACCCCATGTCACCGTCTTCTTTATTGGCTCAAAGCGGTGGTTTACACTTAAGCATGCATAAGTGTAAACAGTTGGCCACTTACAGGTGGTTAACAGGTGGTTCATATGAGATTGTAAACCCTATCTCAGTTCAAAGATGGTCTTGATTTGGATTTGGATCAATGTCTCAGTTGGGGCTGATTTTAGACATGCATTAGTGAGGGGTAAAGCTAGGATCAGGGGTTTAGGTTATGTATAATGCATGCAGAATGAGTGTATATCTGAGCCCTGCTGAGGGAGAAATACAAATCTGATCATTATCTGGAGAGTAAAATCAAAGCAAAACACAAGGCAGAGGATTCAGGAGGAATCAGGAGGAAAAACAGGCAGAGAAAAGGCACATAGTCAGACCACTCCAGTGGAGGATTTGCCCCCGCTGTTTCGCTTTGACTCCAGGACCTGTGACTCACAGCTGAGGAATTATGCACGAGGCTGCATGGGACCAAAGGAACACAGGACTCCAGCTGGGACAGAGACAAAAAGAAACCCCCAAAGCCCGACCCGACTCACACTCACACCCCTTCACTAACGGCACTGCTGCCTTCTCCTCCTTCGTCCCGGCATCGCATCATTCCTCTCACGCTCTCCCACGGTCTCTTTTTTGTGGTGGTTATAAATGCAACATCAATGGAGTTAGAGAGGCTGGTTTACAGAAAGGGAGGAGGGAAGGGGGGCACAAAACTCCCTCCCGTTTTTCCTTCTTGCATTGATCTTGTCATCACCCAGATGCACATTTTTCATAGTGACCCCCTCAGGTCTGCTGATGAGACCCCCATAACTCTTCTTTAAAAGGTGATTGTCTCCCTCTACATTTAAACTCTTCTCACATTACAAAATAACATAGGAGCTGCTCCGGTGGGGTCTGGTGCTGAAAACCATCCTTTTTTCAGATGGGTTTGACAGAGCGAGGACACAAGCAAGACTCTTAGTGAACCCTGAAACGTTATGTGATCAGCCGCATCTTAATTTGAGGGCACTTGGTTTTTTGGTCTTCTCTCTCATGCTCCTCCTCGAACATGGCGATCCTGTGCAGCCAAAGTAAACTCATCCACTGCTCCAAAAACCCGATCTCCCCCATCAGGAAATTAAACCTGGCAGGGGGAGGTCAGGCAAGGGAAAATATGACCAAAGGAAAGAATAGAAAAGTTGTCATGATGACCTGAGACTTTCTTCTTTCTCTTCTGTTCCTTTGTTTGTTGTCCTTTTTGATTTTATACTTGTATCTCTTTTTGTCTTTTACCCATTCGTAGTCAGTCCTCTGTGGCTGACTTTTATGGGGGTGTTTTCTTTGCACTTTCATAATCCTTACAGTATTTTTATGGCCTTTTCTGCCAATATTATGTGATTTTTACTCTTCTCTTGCTTTTCTAAGTTCCTTATGAATGAGGATTGTCAAACATATTGTGACCATGTGAAAACTAAGTAACTTAGCATATTAGTTACCAAAATGAGAACATGTGGATTCTCTATATTTCAGAAGTTAGCTTGTCATGTGGTGTGTCTGACTTTTCTTTCTCTTTCAGTGTTCTTTCCATTTGTCTGTATTCTTGTATATCTTGTTCGACATTGATGTATACAGTTAATAGCAGAAAGGGAGCTGGTGGGTGAAAATCAAAGACGACAGGAATGCCTCTGGGGCTATTCACCCCTAGCACATTTAACATCATGAATCTTTATTAAGAAACACACAGATCAGTCCCTTCAGAGCACCCTGTGGCACATCAGCTAGACACAGGACTAGTAGGAAAGACGAGATAAAGCCACTCAGTCTGCAACTGAATTTTAATAGAAAACATTCCTATATCCTTAGCAGGTCGTGGTGATCATCTTATCTAAAAAGGCTAGGAAGGGTTTTACAGATTCAATCTTACATCAGACTGAATAACAGACATGGGGAGAGAAAAAAGTTACAAACACGATCAGCAGGTTGATGAATGTGTAGTGGTGGTTTGTCTGATGTGGACAGCAGGACCCTGATCCCTCCCAGATGGTCCTAATCCCTCACACACTGACTCGGTACTGGAGAACACGCTAAAGTGGCAAAAAGAAAATGACAATAGTTCATTGTCCCCGATTAAACTTGTGTGCAGCAGATTGTTTCTGTCTGCTGTGTTTGTTTATGTCGCGTTACATTTGAGATTCTCCAAAAACAGTTTCCCTTCTGGAGGAAATAAAAAAAAATAGTTTATGTCCATTGCTCAATATTTGAAGTGTGAGATTTCATGCAATTGCAAGCATGAAGCCTGAAACAACAGCCAAACAGTCATGTTTCAAGTGGAATATTTTTTAAATTACAAATACATAACTGCCATCCCTCTTCAGACTGACCCACAGTATAATGAGTGCAGCAGTGTGACACTGTAAATCCCAAGCTGGTCTGCCGCTCACAGTTTCCACTCACACCACAACGCTCACAACTCTATTATTATGGATGCATGGTAAATTCCATGTATCTGTCTTGCACTTCCAAAATGTCAATTCAAATAGGCCACTTCAGAATGAACTTTCACTCGTTTCAATAGGCTGTTTGTGTGGTAACCATGAAAACATGAGGGCTTTCTTCTTTCCCAGGATTGTGGAGCAATTGGCGGGGGGGGGTCAACCTACGCAGTAGATGTTGCTCGTCCACCAGACACTCACCACCTCATAAGAGCGCCCTTGATAGAAACACCTCCGTGGTTCATATCTGAAGCATTGCCTCAGCTCAGCCAACGCTGTGCCAGCTGCAGCCTGATGACGTCACCTCTTTAGACGTCATGTCTCCCCACTGTGGGGTTGACAAATCCATGTGCAGACGACCTCGCGGTTAAGAGTTTTTATGTTTCTGCGGATAGAAGTGTTAAAGAATAGAGGGTAGGTGGGTGAAGAGAAGCACACTCACAAAGACATACACTGTCCGTTAGTTACTCTGCGTGATGTCCTGGTCTAACCCTTTTAGAAGTTGATGCTTTCCCACTTAGCAGCCAACGCCATGGCAACAAAAACCTGAATAAATAATGAATTTCCCTTGGATGCTTTTTTATATATGAATGCAAACTGCCACCACTTCAGCATATAACTTTAAAGTAAATGAGGAATGCAAGTGAAGTGTTAATGGTGCCACTGGTGAATAATAACCGCAACAGTACACCCTTAGTTTCACCAAAGCATGTAATACTTTTAAAGAAGAAAATAAATCATGTGGTCCCCTGCTTATTCATGCACAGTAGGCCCATTCAGCAGTGCTGTAAATAATGTATGTTATCATTGTTTCCAGTCAGTAAGTCATGTACTTTTTTAAAGTAAATGCAACTAGAGTCCATTGCTGGTAATCTAAGCAGGAGGGGGGAAAGCCTCAGATACCAGTAATTCAGTTATCACAACTTTTGAAAAATCCATGGCCCAAAATGAAATGGGATTTTCCAAAAACTGGATACTTCATACGGTGGAGTTATGATGTGATGATGACTTTATCTTTGTACCAGTGGAGGATGCTGGACGTAGCTTTATCCCATTCTTAGTGTGAAAACCTGCCAAATGTAGAAATCCTCATCCTCACACACATATACATACACACACTCACTCATGCTAAGCTACCAGTACAATATATACTTTGTTAATTGCAGGTATGTGTGTGTTTTGGACAGCAGTTGGGATATCATGTGACTCTTTCCCAACTTACAGTAGTTCTAAAAGGATTAAAGTAAATAGTCTCTACTTTCACATTTTTTTAGTTTCCTTTTATAGATTCACACTCCCAAATAATTACACTTTATATGGTGAATCTTCTGTGGAAACCTGTCAGCAAAGAAAAATTCATACTTCAGCAGAAATGACAGCATGCTTTAACGCGTGGGTGTTGGATGGCACAAGATTTATCTGATTCTCTCTGTCTCTCACGGTGTTGTCTTTCAGGTCGGGATCAGGAGATAGAGTGTGGTCGCCAACAGTTAGTGAAGATGGCAAGACAAGCCCTTACATGGAGCCTGACTCACAGGTAACCACTGTTTACTCTAGATTTCCTGAAGCACAAGTCTGAAGGGCTTCTTTGGATTCATATTCATACTCACTGGGATGTCAGAACTGATCTGCCTGAATTTCAGATGCTGCCAACACAGTTTCTGTGCTTGGATTTTGGTCAGGCCTTGGCTGAAAGATAGTCTTAAAGATCCCATGTTATGCAAAATCCTCTTTCTCAGTCTTTCAGTAAATGTGAGTGCAAGCACACCTTTTGAATTTGGCTCTCTTTTTGACATGAACGGATCTGTTTAGCATAGGACCTCCTCCAGCCCTTCAGTGCAGTAGATGGCCCCAACGTCCATCACAACACAGAGTGGTCATTCCATCTAGGTAGAGTTGGGGGTTGTTCAGTAGACCTATGTCTCGCAGAAAGTGCTTGTGTGGTTATAAAGGCAAGTTAAATATTTTCTGGTTTTCCCTCTGATATCCTGGTCTGCCTCAACTCTGTGATTCATGAAATTTCCTGATGGACAGATAGCTTTACTTGTTGCAAACGCTACAGTAATCAGTAACTGCTGCTAACTGTAGCTACTGTTATCAGCTGGCTCTGCCTGAACCAGTTCAAACCTCCTGTACTAACGTTAAAGGTATAAACACCAGTACCTCCTCAGCACACCAAGCTTCCAGTCTGGGCAGAGTCAGCTGACAGGGCTGCAAGCTGCATGGCTAACTGAGCTAACAAACTAGTTGCAGCTACCATTAGCGGTAGTTAGTGGCTAAAGTATCTGCTAACAACAAGTAGAGCTATCTGTCCATGAGCAAACTAAATTACTGAAAGTTAAGTCAAACTAACCATTTCTCCAATAATAAAGTACACATGATGGACTGCAAGGTCATCTGTGGACCTCAGAAAACTGTTCGGTAGATGTGACATCAACTGCAGTAAATTATTAAATTTAAATATAATTATTTAACATAACTGAATATTTTCAATAATTCTGCAACCTTTACATG
Organism: Lepomis macrochirus; assembly: GCA_024633595.2. NCBI lineage: Eukaryota > Metazoa > Chordata > Actinopteri > Centrarchiformes > Centrarchidae > Lepomis > Lepomis macrochirus. Next base: position 11,821,339 of record JALXJV020000021.1, on the reverse strand, counting down.
CTGGCTGTGACTCGGAAGCACATTTCTCTGGTCTGATTTATATTAAAGTCAATTTGTCCTTTAAAATCTACTGCTTTGGATTAGCGTCCTTTGCTACCTACCACATGAGCCACAAGAGAGGATCATTCACATCTGTGGTCGTAACTTAAAAGTACAGTTCGCTGGATGTGAGGCCCGAGTCTTCTCAGTCTGTTTACATCATAAACAGAATCCATGGAAACAGTCACAACACCCGATCCATAAATTGCCTGTACACTATCATTCACATGATTATATATGAGATAATGCGCCCCACTGTTCACTGGAATGGTTATGAAATAGTATCTTGATTGTTCTCCATTCGTACAAGCTGCCAAACGGATATTCAAGGCATGATGAACTCTAGCAGATGATCTTTTCAAAATTTTCCAGCACTGGCAAGCCAACAGGTTTCTAAGCACAGAGAGAATAGGAGGTGTGTGTGTTGTATGTATCTCACATATGCTGTGAGTATGGAGACTATGTGACTGAAACAGACAGACAATGAGCATATTGTAGCTCAGACATGTGAGTGTTCATTTGTCAAGTATTGTGTTTATGGTAGTTATGGAGTTGGGACTGATCTGTGTGTCTCCCAGCCCTCGCTGCAGCAGGGTCTCTTTGTCTAAACAGGGTGGAACAGAGACACAAAGAGCTGAAGTGAAATCTATCTGTCCACTCATCGGTGCAAGTTTGACACCTTACCAGAAAGTATTATTTTCGGTGGCAGAGACAAACATGTAAGACCGTTCAGCGTATGTAATTCATGAGCATTGTTTGTGGTGGTGAGATCAGATATCTCAGATCAGATTATTCCTCTGTCTGACATTAAGGATATTAGCAGCATACGTGGGTACTTTTATTTGGACAGGACTAATCAGTAAATTGCTGTATGTTTGTGTTATAAACCCAAATTCAGCTTAAATATTACCTGGTCTGTTCATGGGTTAGCCCACCACTGTCGTCTATACTGAATATCTATTGGATGGATTGCCATGACATTTGGTACAGATAATGTATGGTCCCCAGATGATTAATCCCGATGATACATTCAGAAGTGTCCTGATATTAGGATTAAAAATTTAATTAATTAATTAAAATTAATAGACAAAGAAATTCCCATCTGGTTCACAGTAGTGTAGTTTGCCTTCAATGTGTTTTTTGCATACCAGGAGACCATGTTTTATATCATTGCTTACGTAAGCGTAACATTTATTGTCAACTTTAATGTGTCCATTTTCACTATGGGTTTAGTCAGCATAAAATACATTAAAACAAACCACATACATAAATAGATAAAAAAATGTAATCCATGGCTGTCCATGGCTCAACTCATATTCTTCCTTAGCTGCTGTTTAGCTGCACAATGGCAGAAGCAAGCAACCCTTGTCCAGCAAATGGGTAAAAATCTGCTGCAACACTCTTCATCTCACAATCACAGCACCAGCTTGGGTCTTGCTTTGATTAACACAAGGAAATACCAAACCTGAGTGAAAGGAACCATCAGCTACAACTGTTCAAACAAACACAGACATGCATGACAGGAGGGCTTTGCTTGTGGGTAATATGAGAGTAGCAAATCTGTCTCTGTTATGCTGTCTCTTTCTCTCTCCCCTTTGCCTTTCTTGGTATCTCTGTAACATCTTATCCTGTCCTTTCTCTCGCCCTCACTGAAGTCTAAAAATGTTCCCTGGCGTCTCATTTAATGAGGTGAACCTGGACGGCTGGAAACCACCAAGTCAGGGCCACTTTATCGTCATGCTCAGGTGGATTCCTCTGAGCATGAGCAAGAGGAAACATCCACTCCCGGGGGTCACATAAAAGACCACGGTTCTCTCTTTCTTTGTATCATGCTGTATTCAGATATAGCTTGAAGGGCTACACTGACACATAACAATGCTGATTGTTCCTCAGACACGTTGGAAACAATATATCCACCGGGGCCTCTCTTACAGGCTGAACCAAATCCAAACTGAACTATGTTGGCCTACAGTCTCTCCAGTCATGAGCCAGTTTGGACAACATGAGCAAAAATGAATTGAATCAAATGGCTGGATGAGAATGACAGCACAATAACTGATTGTGCTGGCAATAATTTAAAGCAATGCGTCTGTCATCTGCAACTTACCTATCGCTATGTGACGTGACCTGTCACATATTATGTTGAAGGAGTACAGTTTTGGCTAGCAGGGTGAGAACTGAAACCGAAGAGACATACCAGGACTCTTCAACTTATGTATTAACAAAACAGTTCCTCTGGACAATGACTGCAATTTTTTTTCTGGCCAACACAGGCATTTGTTGGTGTTTTTTGCTTCGCAGATTGACACCATTGACTAAGAATGTTGTAAAAGTAGCATCAGAAGTCAAAGCATGTTTTATTATTGCAGTAATGCCACCACCTGAGCCCAATAACTAGCTCCCGAATAGTTACGAATGCAATACTTCACAACATTCTGTAGTTAACATTTTCCTTTTTGTTCACTGACCCCTCCTTGTTGACCAACAGGCTATGTTGGGAAGTCCAGTCTCACTTGTGGGAATTAGCTTCTGAGCAGGAAGTGACACATGGAAGCTATGAGGTGTTTCCTTTCACCTTGGGAACACAAGAGACTCTCATAAAATTACATGAGGAAATGCTGTATTTTTGGATATAAGTAAGTGTATGACTCAGTGCTTTTGATGTGTTATTGCAGCAGCTTTTTGAGTAATTCTTCTATCAGTTTTGGGAATTCAGTAATGTGTGTTTACTGTGCTGGTGTCCTGGCAAGACTGTCCTCAGACTACCAGATGTCATACACAACTTCTTGAAATAGAAATAATTTGATAAAGAGGGGTGGCAATGACGAGATAATAATGAGGTGTCATAAGTAAAATGGCATGAAGTGCACGTGTAGGTTTGCAACCAAATTTGGACTTATGCTCCACCGTGTAGTTTGGGGATGACAGATGACTTATAATCAGATGCTTCACACAGCTTCCACAGTTCATGTAAAGAATTTGAGTAAACTTATATGCAATATCAAGCAAAAACGTAATGGTACCTACATTGAATAAAGTTGTCTTTTGTGGCATTTTTGCTCAATCACAATCGCCGTTTTTCTTATCAGATGTCTATCCATCTCAAATATACGTTATGGAAATGTCCCAAGCTTAACCAGAACTGGCGATCTAGTTTTGATAAATCAGAGGTCATTGGCTGGCACATGGTATCTGAGGACATTATCCTTAACAAAGCCAATAGTAACATTTAAGCATTGGGAATCTTACTTGCCCTACATTTAAATGGAAAGAGAACTGCCCCCCATTCCCTGCTTATTGCATTAAAGAAATGATGCAGGAGCTAAAATTAGAGAAGATTAGACAGTCAGTGTCTCAGCTGAAAATTGAACTTTAACGTGGCAGCTTTTTATCTCATTTGTGGAAGATATGCACACAGTATGAAATCACTATTATTTATCATTTACTTTTTTACCATTCTATTTTTGAGGTGGGATGAGTGTCCATGTGGGGAAGGATCATAGAGGGAGGGTAGACAATTGGGGTTGATGGAAAAAGAGGAGAGTAAAGTTATTTCGATTGGACCCCTTTTTGTAATGAAAACATTTATTAAATAGGTAAACCTTGTTCAAAAAGAACTGCATCTCTCTTATACTTCTGAATAAAGCTTGGCATACTGAGTATTGCCAGTATCAGAGCACTCTTGTTTGGTTATTTAGAAGATAAGATTCGCTCAACTTTAAACATACTCCAAATTTTCCCCTCTGGTCACCCCTAGAAATCTACGAATCCACCCCTAGATGACATTAATAGCAGTATCTAGTTATACTGCTATTAATGTCATCACTTAACTTAAGTCTACATTTTTCCAATGAGAAAGACAGTTAAGAGAGAAAATTCCTCTCGTCCTTGTAAATAGTTATCTTATTGTACATCTGTCAGACCCACTCATGGAACATATTTATGCAGAAGTAAAGCAAATACCACCAGCTACTGACATTTCAGGTTTTAAAAATTCCTTCCCTTAAATGACACAGTGGATCCTTCAAGTAGGTGGGAAGGGGCCTATTGGGCAATGTTAAAGCTAAACAGTATTTTTTGGCAAGCAGTGTCAAAAAACCATTTATGCCGGCCACCCTATTATTAAAGTGATAGCTATTGTGGCCAGGCACTATGGCCTTGTGGAAAGAATGAGGCTTTACAATGCGGAAGCTGAGAGATCTGGATCACACGTCACAGAGGCTTCCAGTCTCAGCCCTGGAGCTGGCAGCTGAAGGCGAATTCTCCAAGCTAACATTAACAGGGGCTGACAGACGCAGTCCTTGCATGACTTATAGACCGTAATTCACTTCTTGGAATTGAATTTTACTTCAGACAAAAAAATGTATGCATGATACAAATTTGTTTTATGAATGGAACAAGGCAGTTGCTTTCCAATATGCGTCATTAAGAAACAATTGCCTTTTAAAAACACAAGATAGTAATAACTTGATTATAATTTGATAAAGTTTAAAAATTGTCAAAAATGCATATTTAAATAGAGGAATAATAAACACTGTAATGAACTAGACCAGTCAGAATGATAGATCTTGTTGAAAAACTGGATAAAAATTCACAACAAAAAGACCTTAAAAACATTTTAACAATATGGGCAAATTAAAGGGTTTAAAGTATTCTCATAGATTGCCAAAATATATGAACTGGGTCCCCTGCCAGGGAATCTCAGACCAGTGTAGCATTACTGGGGAGTCTTTTTAGCAGCTCCACATTCATTCACAAAAGCCTTTTAGATCACAGACCTGTGACCCCACTTATTTGGTTGTTTGTGTTCAGTAATCAGCCAGTAATCCTCAGAAATGTCCAAATAAGTCCTTGGGTTTTCTTAATGGAGCCCTCCCTGCTCTGCTTGGCTGTCAGCATACTGGGGGAGTGGACGGGGTCATGGAGAGCACTCTCTGCTGGGGTAAGAAGGTCCAGAGAGACTGCCGCCGTCCAGGCTCATTCGGATTTAGATTAATTAGAATAACCTTTTATTCTCTGTTTTTTTAATGATTATAGGAAGATTTCGTTTACCTTTCTGCTGCTTTTCTAGGTCAGGGATACAGGGGATGTAGGCTTAATGACACAGATCCTTAAACTCTGAAACAACCTGGAACTGTATATAAACTGTATTTTTCTAGTTTTAGTCATCCGTATTAACCAGCTAAATTGATAATTTATTGAGAAATGGGATTATGAGGTGCAACCACATGAGTCCATATTGAACCACATTAGAGAGATGATTAATCTGGAGGTGTCAAGATTGTTACACAAAGTGTCCACTGTATTGTCGAGATACTTCCTTGTTCAGTTCTTAGCCAGCAGTCTTAAGGCTTGGTCAGGCTAGCATTTAAAATGGCAAAATTTATTAAAATGGAGTTGCCGCTATGAGTGGACTTTCTTGCGTGGACTGAGTTCACGTCAAGCTTTCACATTGGGTTCACTGTTGACCAATTGCAAACCATCTTGAGGATAGTAAATTTTGAGGGAACTCTGGATGCTATCATAACTTATTTGCTTTGTTGCCATACATCTTTTAACCCTTCTCTGTTAGAGTATAAACTTTGCAAAAGACAAATGGTTTTTAAATAGTTATGAGAGGATGAATGTGTCTTTTGAAATAACTATGTGAAATTATTGGCCTCAGCAACCAAACTAACTGCATGCTAACTGACTGTTAACAAAGTCAAACATTAAAATTGTATGAAAACTGAAATGTACTTGTTAAAATATCCCAGTCCATATTTTTGATAATTGCCAGTTTACCCCACTCAGCATTATTTATGTCTTGAAGCGACCAACCTCTACAGCTAATTAGGCCATTTCTGTAGTGGTAACCTGTATCATCATCATACTACCCACTACCTACTAATTACTTAGTATTGCCTACTAACAAGCTAAATCATGCACAAGCTGCAATAGAAGCTTATCTTTTGCTCTGCTTCATACTATCAAGGTAGTTTGCTTTAACCCAGGTGTCTTTCTCTGTAATATATATAACATATAATTATTTTTTGCCCCACTCTTGATTGTTCACATACTGTGACCAGAAACATTCAGGCTGTATTATAATGCTCTAATTGGCTACACATCTAAACAAATTTAATTCAGCCCAGTGATAAAAAGAGGTTAAAGTGTTTTAATAGCTTCATTTAATAGAGGAAATTGATAAAATACTTCACATTTTCATTGGATTTTAATGCTACAACCATCTTCCCTGAAGCACCCCCCCTCCCCAGCTCTCTGCTACCTTCTCTCCAGCCCGTCTGTCTGTCCTCCCAGCAAGGCACCCAAGGCCAGGCCCAGGGAGCCATAAAGGGCTGGTTTGTGTTTGGTTAGTGGTGCAGAGCGCCATGTGAAAAGCTTAATTTCGAAGGTCCAGGGGGATTAAACCAAGCAGGAGGCAGAAATGGAGGTGGTGTGCATGTCTGTGTGTTGTCATGAATTTGTGTATATGTGAGGCAGGCAAGCTGAGGTCTCGGTCCTCAGTTAAAGACAGGCATATGATTTCAATTAAGGTCCTGCACCTTTTTCTCCTCCTCGATCCCTCCTCCTCTCGTCTGTCTAGCCCTCTCTGACCAAACTGTGGTTGTGGACTAAGGTACCAGAGTTGAAACTGCAGGCTTCGTCCAGTCACGCTCATATTAATCAGGGTAACTTTTAGTCAGGTTGATGAATGGAGCAACTTGGTGCCTCTTGGCTAAATGCACCTCACTTATATATAACTCACTGTATAAGAGCTTATAAAGAGGGAAATGCTATACATCCAAAAGCAAGCTTTCTTTCCTTTCTTTGTGTCCTTCTTTCCTTCTTTGGCACGCACATACACTCATACATGGCCAGTCTTCCTGAACCATTAGCCATGCTTGGTTACCATTGTAAAACAGGTCAGTGAAATCAGATGGCAGCCTAAATTTACGTGCACACAGCAGTTGACAATGCTGGTTCTCATAAATAGTTAGTTTCTTTCTCCTTCTTTCTCTGTCTTTTTTTCCACTTTCAAAGTTTCTCCTTCAAGAATGCATTCAAGATTTGGGAGAAAATGAAAGAGTAGCCCCTCTCAAGAGAGAGAGAAAGAGAAATTAGGAAATAGATGATCTCACAGATGGCCTTTTTCAACAATCTCGTTATGTTGAGTTTCTGTCTGAGTTGGAGATAGACTGAATCTGCTCATTTTAACTTTAAACTGTTTTGACTACATTGGGAAAACAAGATAAGGTTACCAGGGGAATTGGGATGATAAGGCATTCATCAGATTAACATGAGTGTCACCTTAAGAAAAAAATCTCCATTAAAACTATATAGACCTATGTAGACCAGACATGAAAAGGTGGAATCAATCTTTTTAATGTGACAGTTGGATTACAACAGATTTTGTGTTATAAAACGAAACCAAGCCCTCATACCTTTAGAGCAACTTAAAAGCACATACAGGTCCTGAATGTTACCAAACTGGCATTTTTATAAGGCAAGTACCAGATGTGCTGCCTTATAAATCTGCCATCCACCCAAAGCAAATATCTGAGAGTCCAAGCCAGAGAGGAAAGAGTGTTATGAGACAAAATGACAGTTCAGTTCAGCTGAAAGAGAAGGAGTCACAACGTGTCAAGGAGTATGAGGGTGAAACTGGGAACAGGGAACTCATTTCTTTTAGGGACTAATTTGCCGTCATGGGATACAGGACTGACCTGGGACTGGGGAAGTGAAGGAATTTATCATAGCATTGATTTCCTTCTGATTGAGCACATCAGTTGGGGAAAAAAAATTGAATACTTCTGAATGTCACAATGTGCTTTTACATTAAATTTGACTACTGATTAGTAATGGAAAGTAAGTAATGGCATAAACTCTAGTAAGTACACAGTAGTATAAGTACTAATTGTGAGGCACCTCTTAAGTAATTCAATTTTATGCTTATTTATCCTTCTGCTAAATTAGGGCTGGACAATAATAATTATCGCAATTTTTTTTCAATAACAATATAATAAATGTTCAGTAAATATTAAATAAATGTTTGATTTTATTCAGTTGAATCACACAAATTAGGACTTTTTCATTTAGATGTTTTTTTTATTTGGGAAAAAGGACTGAAAAAAGTTTTTTTTTACTCATGCATATTTGGCAAAGATTTTATCATAAATGTTTTGAATGTTCTACCTCAAATTTGTTTGTGACTGTTTGGCCCTCAAGTATTGTCCATAAAGAAGAGTTTAAACCAAAATTAACCATCAAGTTTCTTCAACTTTCACTCATGAGCAAAAATCAGCTTTTAAACTTGAAAGAAATAAAGAGTTGATACATATCATGATAATTATTGATATCAAAAGATATGAAACTTTTTATCGTGATAACATTTTTGGCCATACCATCCAGCCCTATGTTATTTTTAATACTACATACTGCATTTTAGAGGCAATGTAGATTCAGAATATTAATACCATCATCAACAAAAAATTACGATGATCTTATTATAGATTATGCACTTTATATAGTAATTAAAAGTACTCCCTCTTTTATCAGCTTCAACATTAACGTGATGCTAACACATATTAGGACAATGATGAATGACAATAATTTAAATCCAATAATATTATTCTGAAGTAGGCCATTCCGCAGAAACTGTAAGTGCTTAGGTTACATTTTGATGCTAATACTTATGTACTTAGGATCAATATCCAAGCAGAAGGACATGAAATATTGTCTGTTTTATTCCATGCATTCTTCTTCTATGTCAAATCCTTGCACTTACCCACAATGAACTTGACAGACAGTTCGGTCAAAGATTCAGGCATGTTATGCTAGTAGGTGCTAATGTAGCTTCGAGCAGAGATAAGGAGCGGACTACAGTTCATTTCGCCACACGCACACATTTTTTTAAATTTTCAAACTTGTTGTCTTCAGCCTCAATCTGACTTAAGTGACATCACAAGAGGCAATTTATCAGACTGCCTTTTGTGGCTCTCAGCTATCTACAACTTTTTTCACATGTGCAGTAGTACTCCCTAAAATGACATGTACACAGACTTTGATGTGTAAATCAGTGGAGTTCCTCTTTAAGTAACATTTTGAAAGTGACCGATATTTGTTGCAAAGTATTTCTACACTGCAGTATTGCTAGTTTAACTTAACTAAAGAATCAGAGTACTTCCACTTCCAGGTTTGCACCTGCATAACATCAAAATCATTCCCAAATGCTCCCCTGTGTTGCCTTTTGCTTTGGGTTCTGCCTTTTCCCCCTTACAGGGTTATGTCATTACAGTTTTTCCTTATCTGTGTCAAGGGTGTAAGGATAGAGGATGTCATGTGTTGTGTTGATTTCTTCTTCAGGTCAGTTTCCCCTCCAGTTAATAAAACAAGATCGGAATGTTTTTTTTGTCCTTTATCTTTCTTTAAATATATCACCATATACGTTAGCGTGCGATCACCTGTCCTCCTTTGTATGTCGTATTTGTAAAGATTAGGAGTCATAAATGTCTTTACTGTAATGCCGCTGCAGGAACATGTAACATAATACACTTAGGGATTTTCCTCCAATTGACTCCTTTTGTCTCTCAACACAGGCAAGAATAAGCCCGCCTGACAGACATACATCATTGTGCTGATTGTTATCTGCAGATTTAGCCCTTGTCTAAATATAAGAAATGAATAATGGGTTCTTATTAAACCAAAATACGACGTGTAGGGACAGTGATTTGTTCTTAAGAACTTCACCTTTCCGGTTGTGGGCATGATCTCAAGACAAAAGAAAGACGTGAGAAGAAAGCTGTTCAAAAGGGCACTTTCAGAAAGCAGGTATAAAACATCTCACCTGAAATTAAAATCAATATATCCACAGAAATGTAACTTTATAGGAAGGAGGATGGCATAGTGAATAGAAAGATACTTGTTAAGTTCACGGCCCAAACTAACTGTGTATAGAAGGAGAATTTCCTTTCTTGGCTGAATTTTTATATTTGCTACCCTTCAAGGGCCAGATGCAAGCATTTTCAATGTAAGAATCCAGTTCAGTAATATCAGTGAGTCACCAGTGATTTCATCAAATTTCACTATTTCTTCCATATTCACAAAACATAGAGGTTGAGGGACCCTTTCATTAGAATCACATGAGGTCCACCATCTGTGCAAATAGGGCTAAAGATAACGAGTAAGATCTGGTTTGGCCAGTTAGGCCCTGTGGTGAGAACCAGGCTTCAGAGTGTCTGGCTTACTTGGAGAGGGAGCCACAGAGAGCTGGGTGTTTCTGACATCCTGCCCAAACAGGGTTTGGCTCTGGGAGAGAAGCTGCATAGAGCACTGCCCGCGTCGCCAAACTTTAACCATGAATGGCTGTCTTATAGAATTTTGTTCACAGGCTTTCTGGATTCATCCATCTTTACTGTCCGAGGGTTTGGGAAGAGCAGGAAGAGGTGGTTTTAAATTTCCTGAAAGTCATCAGTCTTAACTGCAGGAGGCAGGGCAATGATAGAGCACTTTTCCTAGTTCAAGATGTGGGCTTGTTGTTGCGTAGAGAGGATTGCAGAAGACCTGTTTGTGTGTCTTTCATGTTTTTATATCCTGGTGGGAATTTTAACCTGAATGCACACTAAATGATAGAGACAAAAACTGAGGTCCCCACAGGTATAGCCTGTTTTAGAGGGTTAAGAAATAGTTTTAGAGTTCAGGTCACAATTGTATTTAGGTAAGGGTTAAGGTTAGGAATATAGTTGATGGTTGAGCCTAGGGTAAAGGGGTAGAGAATGCATTTTCAGTGAGATGTCCCCACAGGGATAGAGAAACAAACGTGTGTGTGTGTGTCAGTGCATTTGTGTGTGTGGTCCAAGCGAGGGCCGAGGACAGGATGACATCCTGCAGGCCCATCTGTTGAAAAGACAAGGGTCCTGTCTGGAGAAGCTGTGAACCTCTACCTCCTGTGGCTGAGGCACTTTAAACTAGCCCAAAACACACAGGACACACAACGCACAACCTGCCCACACACTCATTCCAGTGGATCTTACTTACAACAGTCTGACCGTCTCCCATCCTACTGCATTTCTTAACTTGTAAACAAGTCACTTTGTTTCAGCTAAAATGTTTATAGTCTAAAGTTATGATAATGTGCAGCTCTGTTTAGTCATTCAGAAGTGCTGGCTATCTCTGAAATTCAAAGCAAAACACCATCAGAGGTGGTGACATCATAGCAAGCTGTGCAATAAAACTTTATCTGTACAGTCCAGCCTCTGAGACGGACGAGCTTGGCTGGCAGTGAGCGTTATCATTACAGTGCACTGATAACTGTGGTAAACACTGAGAGTCACTGCGGAGCTTGTGCAAATGCACAAAAAGGGTGTTGGCCTCAGCATAAACATGCTCACTGAGTATCCAGTGCTGTCTGTTCATCTGTGCTGCATTGGTCCAGTAGATCAACTGTGTGGTGAGATCGTAGAAAGTCTGCTGCAGCGTGTCAAAAACTTTAAAATTTTATATTTTACAGTATCTTAGCTCCATCAGCTTCTATGAACTCCTCAATTCATAGAAGTTTTTTTTTCAATATTTACACCACACAAGTTAATTTGTTTTGACAGAAACATCTGCAGGAAATTGAATGCAAGCCCCTTTAATAAGCCTTACTATTAAAGAGGGAAAAGCAGAAATGAAGTGGAAAAAGCTTTTTTTCAGTCCTCACCGCTGCAAAGCCTCATTTGGGAACAACTCTTTTTGCCTCTGAAGAATTGTGGTTTTCTACTCAGGGCACCACTGGGCTTGTTTTCTCATTACTCTCCTTTTTTACTCCTGTTTCTTGAACCAAAACATAATGGGGCATTCTGTAATGGGTCTATTACCCTTTTTTATTCATCCTAAAATTATTTGTTCTTTGATGTTACATGCTTTTTTTTTACCCTTGCATCCATGTTTGTCTGTTTTTGCAGATTTTCCCTGCAGTGCAAATGTTGTCATGTTTTCTTTTGTGTAAAGTGTCCCTGTTTTGTTTTTCTCATTCTTTTTAGAATTTCCGTCCCATCACCAGCGGATATGGCGGGTACAGCCGTAAACCTTCACACACCCCTGAACTCCAGTCCCCACAGGCTCCCCAGTCACCGCAGGCTCTCCAGACCACTCACCTGAATAACATACACTCCAAACCCAACAACGGCCACAGCCATGGATACGGGAATGGAACCGGGCATGCTCAGTACAACAACCCAGCTGGACTTTATGCTCATAATGGCAGCAATGGAGACAGATCTTTGCCAGGCAAGATGGGAGGTCTTAGCCTGAGCTCTACACACAGGTGAGGTGATCCAAGTGTGTGCTACAAAGTAAAATGGGTCCTAAATCCCACCTCAACTTAAGAGTACTTTGACAGGATAAGTAGATTAGTCTACACTTAGTGTAGCATCTGGAATTTTCAGATCTGTCAGCAACACAAGACGATCACATTCACTTTTATGATTACTAAGTTCTTATTAAAGATAACACATCTTTACAAATAGAAACCTTTTTTAAATCCACCTTTTTTTTCTGTAAAAATCTGTAAAAACGGAAAACAGGTTACCTTATCTATGCAGTAGATTTTAACAGAAGAAACTGTGGCATATCGGCTTATCTCTCCGTGACTTTTCCTGGAGCCAGTGTCATTGCCCACCAATTTTGTAAGAAAATCACACAAACCCAAATCTAAAATCTGTCAACTAATTCTGTTGTTGAAGCATCACCAGGTAAGATTTTATTTTTAAATACAAATACAATATATTTTAATACTTCAGAGATGCATGTGTTCATGTGCTAACTCCCGTGAAGACACTGTTAATAGATGCAAACACAGAAACAGACACATAGACAGACCTTGGATGTCTCTTGACACACCTGACCAGATGGCCATGTGGACTGGAAAAGCCATTTGTTGTTGTGCATCCCCTCAAGCGGGCAATAAATGTGTGTGTGTTAGTCTCCCACTGAATATCCTCTTCCAGCACTCCCAGAGTTCCTCAGGACTGTTAATCTTTCTAGCGCCCCCCTCTTCCCACCACACACAGAAAGAGAGAGACACAGTTAAACACTAGTGCTCATTGCCCACTGTCAATCACTATCTCTACCACATTCATTACACAATATCACTATGTTCTCCTGTCTTTCTTTCTTTCAGTCTAACTTTCAGTAGCTCAGGCTTTTTCTCTCACACAGACACTCACACACTCCTTCAGACTCCTGGACGGGAGTCTGGAGACAAACATGCAGTTAAGTGTGTCAGGATTTGAGCACATCTGTCAGCAGCTGTGCTCATCTCCTAGAGGTTCCACTGTTTGAATGTATCAAATGAACGGGATCCATCCTGTTAGGCTTGGGAATAACTTGATGGGTGGATGAACATGCAGAACCGTAGCTCGGGTCTGCCGTGATTAAGACTTCATGCCTGTGGAATCACATGTCAAGTGTAAAGTGTGTACCTCTATTTTCCCCTCTGTGCACCGATCTTTGCTGTCTCAGTAAAAGAAAAATGTGTAAGATGTGTTCTGGAAAGTCTGTTTAAACGAAAGAAATATGTCGTAGTCCTGCCTTAGTTTCTTCAGCTGTGTTTCCATCAAGTTTTCTTTTCTTCCTTTGTTGGTCTGGCAACTGTCATCTGTTCTTTTATCTTTTTGTATAGACTACTTTAGTTCCTTTAATTCTTCCCTTGGTCAAACATCACATTAAAAGAAAAAAACACAATGGCCGTGTTTGATGCCAGAAAATGGACAAAAACAAATTAAAAACAAATCATCATGTTAGCAAATTTACTTGTTTCCGTGAGTCAGAAATGTGGATCCTTCACAGGTTACATTTTAATTTTCTTGACTGATTACTAAAGGAAATTCATGTTTTTTGTCACCTTACATCTAGTTATAATTAATCACAGGGCATTGCAATAATACTGTATCCTCCCCCCTTGTCTCCTTCAGCCCAGAGCCTCCCATGTCCCCTGTGGGCCGTAATGGTTTTGACACACAGTCAGATGTGTACAAGATGCTGCAGGACTACGTGGAGCCCGTCACTGAACCCAAGCAGTCCGGCTCCTTCAAATACCTCCAGGAAATCCTGGAGGCTGAGGACGGAGGTAGGGATTTTTGTGTGGGTATGTTTCTGTGAACGCTTAAGTGTGTGTGTGTATGTGTGTGTGTGTGTGTGTGTGTGTGTGTGTGTGTGTGTGTGTGTGTGTGTGTGTGTGTGTGTGTGTGTGTGTGTGTGTGTGATGGTGGATGGGGAAAAAAGCATGTGGTTCCCCTGCAACCTACATTTTAAGTGTCATGCTTCTATTCCCAGGAACAGGAAAATGGCTGTAACCAGCATCAAGAGGCAAAGGCTGGAATTTAAATAATCTACATTGTCAACACGTTCATTATGTTTGTATTTATATACTTTTATAATACAAAAACACATTTTAGGTGAGGACAATGCAGACATTGCAAGTTTGATTTTGATTTTAAAAAAACTTTTGAGGTGATTTGATCACCATGACCATGAGTTTTGCTGCTATGGTGTCATGTTGACAATATTACAAACTGACCCGATCATGAAAGCAATTATCGATTCATCTGTCAGTTACTTTCTCAGTTAATGATTAATGATTTCATTTATTTCCCAAAGACCACGTTGAAATTTTCAAATAGTTTTATTTTCAACCAACAGTCAACAGTGAAAAACAAACATATTTCTTTTAAAAGAAGACTTGAAAAGACCCAATATTCACATTTTAGAAGCTAAATTTGTTGATTAACAAATGACTCTGGTTAATCAAGTATCATAAAAGTTGTTTTTCTTGATTTTCTGTCAATCGACTAATCAGCTACATAGCTACTATACCAGCATATTCTTCAGAGTAAGAACAAAGGCAGAAAAACTCAAAGAAAGATAGCTTGACAACTGAATCACTTACTCAAATGTTTTTATTCTACAATGATGTAATGTCAGCTATTGTGACTTTGATACACTTGGCTGATCCATCATCAACAGACATCATGTTGACATTACACTGTAGAGTAGGTATAAAATGAGTATGCCTGATTCCATCTTTGCAATTCTCACAAACTGTCGTGTGTGTGTGTGTGTGTGTAGTGTGTGTGTGTGTGTGTGTGTGTGTGTGTGTGTGTGTGTGTGTGTATATGAACACACACACACAGTTTGTATATACTGTATGTTAAGGTAGACATCTCAGACAATATTTCCTCCTAAGCAAATGAGACTTGTAATTCCAGCCAAAGGAACATCTTGCTTGGCTCAGGCAGCTTCTTTCTGACTGTTTTGAGCTGCTCTGTCTTACTGGCATAGATTTCCTTTTATAGAAAGACACAGACAGCGAGGTTAGAGGATAGAGAGGAAGAGCGAGAGAGAGAGAGGCAATACAGAGCGAGTGAAAACAAGAGAGGGAGGGAGCAGGAGAAAGATGAAGTGCTTTAAATAGCTCACACACGAATGAACAGGGTAGGGAAGTTTTGGTTGGGCAATTTACTGCAAAAACAACTTCACAAAGGACAATAAAGTGAGAAATATAGTTTTCCTGTCTGCCATCTGACCGCTCAGCATTCCAGCTTTTCAGGAGCAGTCATGTGATGCTGACAGCAGCAGAGGAGGGCTAATCCTCTGAATAAACCACTAAAGCAGGGCAACAGTTGTGAAAGTCATAATTATAAGCCAAGTGTTGGTGTGGTAAAGCGGAAATAGCCTGGACTGCAGAGAAGTGGGCTTATGACCTGTTAGCATGGCCTGTCTATAATTAATGATTTTCTCAACCTAAGTGAACAACATTGAGGCGTCCTTGAGAAAAGTAATTTTAATCTTACTAGTGGAGTGTTACCTGCTGTGACTCTATCAGTCTGCAGTGTCAAAGTCAGCATGTGTGCTCAATAACGGTTTCCATAGGTAAATAATGGTTTTAATAAATGTATTTGTCATACTGTGATATATTTGATCTCTGAACTCTCACTTAAATTAGAGAACCCCCCTCGAAAGATTTGTTCTGAGAGAGTGTACATACACTGGTTTAACTGTTGTGGGCTTTGGATTGCAATACTAGTACATGTGTTTTTGTTAGAAAACCTTATGATGGCTAATTCGTGGTACTGATTTCAACATTTTTAAGCAACAAAGCAACAAGAACTTGTAGCTTGTAACTTAACCATATTTGCCTGAATATAAAATGACCCAGATAATAAAATGGCCTTTTTTGTCATAAAAGTGAAACAAAAGATTCTCCAGCAGAACATTAATCCCATATTTCTGCAGAATGTTTTCACTTCACTCACACGAGCCTGAGCCTGAGCCCAATGTCAAAAGATAATATACTGGAGTTATGTACTGTATTAGTCAAAATGTTTTTTGGCCAAAACAAATAATAAAGCCATTTAGATGGAAAAGTCTCACTTTCTTATATTTTAGAATAAATCAACATACTTTAACTACACATTACCCCAGGGCAAGAATAAAAACTTCCTTCTCAGTTATCACATTGGTCTAACTTTGATTAGTGAGAGCTGACAGGATAAATCACAGCACAAGGAACAACGACTGCTCCTGCAGAGGCCTAGATCAGAGCCAGTCCATACAGTCTGCTTAATTTAGCATTTACCAGTACACTCAAAACAATGTGAGAGAGGGATAGCTAAAAAAAACGAGGCAGACATTAATAACAGACAAAGGGGGAAGAGTTGGAGAGAGAGGGGGACTCTGCTGATGGATTAAAGAGATTTAGAAGGAACTCTTTTTGTCCGTTGTCAGTGGTTTTTCAGCTTGAGAGATTGGCAGGTTGATTGACAGGCTTAGCCCTCGATGACACAGGGAGACATTTCAGGTTTACATAGGGATCATTTAAAAGCTACCTGTCTCTCTGTTGATGTTTGGTGGTGACATTTAATCTGTGTGAGAGTGTGAAATCCTGCCACAGATGTTGTTTTTTAATAGCTTAATAAAGAAAAAACAAGTCAAATTAGCAATTGAACACATTTGACTCTCAGGTTAAAGTCAAATCGTCGTGTTTTTGAATGCATACTTTGCTGTCAGGCTTTTAAATCACCGTTGTTCGTCCCCTTTTGAAGGTGAAAACCCCTGTAGAGGCCATGTTGACATTCAGGGGCTTTTAAAGTTAAAGCAAACAAGAGTGTCAGTTTACCCAGAATTCCACAGGCTCTGCCATGATTAGATAGCAATGTGTGGAGTGCTAAATACTGGTGTGAAGTTAGTGTGTTTAAACCAATATAACATAAGATGGGTAGTTAATATAAAGTTGTACTTATTGTACCAATATGCGGCTCTGTTATTCCTTCCTATACCATGTTGAGATATTACAAAGTTATATGGTAACAAAAAGCATTTGAACTTTTTTTGTGTGTTTTTGTAAATTGTATTGTTTGCTATTGAATGCGAAGACTTAGGATTTCTTGGTCGTCGATGAGATTTTATCATTTCCACTTTCATTAATGAAAATTTTAGGTGAATTTAAGGGGAAGACAGATGGTCAACAACGTAATGTGGGAGTGTTTCTTCAACAGTTGGAAAAAGAAATAAACAAAATCCCAGCGACCTCTCTGAACCTTTACCCAATCCCCAAACTCCAAGTTTATCTTTTTAACAAAATTTCTCAAAAATATCATATGTTGTGCTGTAAAGTGACTTTCCATCAGCTTACAGGAGGTATTTTTTCAGCTGATAACTCATCATAACAGTGATGATAAACCATGGCCACAAAACCCAATTTCAGTACATGGAAAGTGCTTGCAAGGGAAGCAGACTGCGTGCTATGCTGTGAAGGAAATATTATACTTACTCGTCCAAATATTGATTCCCTTCTGGATTATAACATATAAATATGGAATGCGAACATACAGTAATATTTGTTACTTTTAGCTCACTTTGCCTCAGAAATGATATGGGAAGTCAAACGGATTAATCCCAGTGGACCGAGTTGGATTTGATTTGAACAATGCGATTAAAATCGTCTGTAGTCGTGACTACAACTCGGCAAGGTAAAGGCATGTAGATAAACATCACATTAGTCATGCCCCCCTTCAAACACAATGAGTAATTCAATTCTGGATGTGAAGTTTCAAGGGAAGGTGGAGAGGAGCCAGATTGTTATTCTACAGGGATCAAGACACAGCTGAAAAGATACAAGATTTAAAGCCTCTGTAACATTTCAGTGCAGCGAGGGTAAACATGTGATTCCAGCGGTGAGGGACTTAACCCTTCGACTGTCTGTTGGCACTGAGGCAACTGTTCTTGAGACACCAACCAAATATTACTTTCATTATAATTTTTGTTATATATTCTTTTATTTGCTTACTCTTGAAGTAACAAACAACAGCAAACAGAAACCCTTAATTTCAAATTATCTGTTTATCTGTCCGACACATTTCAGCTGATCATTGTGCCCATTTTATGAATTATCTTTCTTGTCAGGTAGTTTTGATAAAACCCTTTTTAAACCCTCAAGAGAAAGTCAGCCCTAAAGTATGTGCAGCAGGGTCAGGAACTTCCTCGAGAAGTTGATATAATATCCCACAAAAGCTGTCTAAAACGATATTATTACAGCTGTTTATTTATCTTTTGACATTGTGATTCCCTTTGCCTTAAACTCTCTGAGGCTTCACACTCTGCACTTGACAGGTTTGAGTTAGTGTGGGGGCTAACATGAGTGTGTGACTGTTTTACAATATGTCTGGTTGATATTAGTCACAGAGTAGGACACACATTGTGCCGTGAATGTTGCATAAGGAGAGATGTGTGTTGGAATGGGCCAACTTGTGGCTGTCTGTCAAATAAAATATGGTGTCTGTCAGCGTTGTCCAACAAAATATACAGGGCCTAAGTAGTCTGGCTATTTGAAAATGTAGAAGCAAGGGTAAACAAATACTCATTCATGTTGATTTCTGTATCTATTCCTGAATGTGGTCTTTTATTAGTCAGCTTTCCCTTCTGTCAGAAAGTCACAAGAGTGTTGCATATAAAAGGCTTTCTATTAGAGTGCATGATTAGGTAATGATATTAATCCCAGAAATAACATACCCAGCTAATGTAGGCTCTTAAACACACCACAGAGCAGTCAGAGGCTAACTGTTACTGAGGGATGGAAAGAGCTTTGAGTCAGGTGCCAGATGCGAGGTAATTAGGCTGTGGCCAGTGGCCTGTTGGCCTGAATAGCCTCTGCTAGCACATCATATACTGCAGTTCACAGCTGTGCCCCACTGATCTACCCTGGTGGAGTGGCTCCAGATATCTAGAATTAAGTTTGCTCCTTTCATGCATTCCAGTCAGGCGTAACTAAACACTTGATGGTTGGAGTCGACTGCTCTTAATAAAAAATGCCTTCCGTGAAAAGATTGCAACCCCTGCCTACCACCAGAATTACCAGCCTCAATCGCTTATGTGTTAAAAAATAGCCTTTGTTTGTTGGTGTAATTGTAACTACATAAATGAGAATTATATACTGAATGAACTGTTCATGTAGCTGTTTGAGTTGGTGTCTTGAAGTAACTGTTTTATTCTTGTAGTTACAGAAAAGCTTTATTCTGTACCGTTTTTTGGCTAAAACAATAATCTTAAATTTAACAAAAAAACTACTTTAATAACATCACAACTCACCATATGCTGTTAATATGCTTGGTGTAATTATGGCACGGTGGTGTGATGGTTGAAGTTTGTCTCTGGGACAAGGGATGTGGTCTCTGCCACAAGTGGACAAGTGCCAATATCCTGTTTACAAAAGCACATAGCAAGGTTAATCAGAAATGGGATCTTAAGTTATCATTAGTCCTGAGCATGAGACAGCATTGAAGCCATTGTGACTGTAAAAAAGAACAATCAAGTTTGCTACTATTAGTACTTTGCTACTAGTTAGTACTAAACTAGTTACTTTGCTACTATTAAACTATACCTGACATGGATACCTGTACCATGCCCGTATGCCAGTAGGGTTACAAGCATCTGTGACAAAGGCCAACAAATAGTGAGAAATAGCTCAGTGGGGAATGAAAATTGACCCCTGGTGCCTCCTTTGAGGGTACTGTGGGAAATAATAATCCATCTTTGTATCATTTTACCAACCTTCTACAGACCTGGGAACCACCATGCTCTAATCTTACTACCTAGAACTCAAAGGGAATTTCCGGCAGTGTGCAAATACAAAGAAGAAGAAGAAGGACAAATACACATTCTCATGAACCTGTATAGCTTTTTTCCTTGAATAACCAGATAGGCATTACCTGGAATCCAGTTATCCTAGAACACAAACACACGACGCATATATTTGTGTATATATAAATATTTATATGTATAGATGTTCATATTATGTCTGTGTCTGGGATTCTGGGAGAATATTGCACATTTATAGTATGCTTGGTAATTTATGGTTTACTTTCCAAAATTCTTATATTTATTCTGTGTTTTTTTTGTTATTTCTAGGAGTGTCCCCAACAGACAGAATGAGAAACTTAAAGTCTCCAGTCAGGTCTCCAATCCCCAAACTGGGAAGCCCCATCCCCAGCCCCATGCCTGGTCTTCAGAAGCTACCCCAGTGCACACGCTGCTATAATGGCATTGTGTAAGTATTGTACAGGTCCTGGGTTAATTTTCAAGTAAATACTAAGAAGTGGACTTATCTAACATTACATAATATCTGATAGAATAAGTAAGCAATTGTGTCTTATTGGTCAGAGACCCTGTTTAAGAAGCTTGTGATTTAGTAAATCCAAAATGTTTATTTTATTCATAAATAAAAAATTCAACACTACAGTATAGGGTTATTTTTATAATTTAAGGGATTAAGTACTACAATGTACATAACAGTCTAGCGTGGTCTGCAATCAGAGACTACTGAAGATGGAGTAAATATGTTACTGAAAATATGGATGATTTATTTTCAGATTTGCTGTTAAAACAATTTTAATGACCATCTGGAAATTATATGTCTCTGTCTGATTTTATCACTCTGCCATTGGTCATAAAGTTTAAACGCTGAACTACGTGAGGTGTGTAAAGGTTCTTCCCTGACTCTGAAACAAAGGGGTTAACTTGCGCAGGTCGACGTGCACCAACAGGCCTTTCACAAGAAAAAGATTATTCCCATTTATCATTTTAATGATTAAACCAAACCATCTTGCACACCCTTTCCCACGAATACATTACAAAATTACACTAAACATTGAGCATAAGCACATGCGCACACACACACAGTGTTGATCACACACACCTTTCCTCCCAAGTAACCACATGCACCGGTAATCCCCCCTCTATAAAAGCAGCTGCAGGTAAGCAGTGATCTCATCGGCTTACTTTACTTGTTAACAAGAGTGCATTGTAAGAGCTTATAGGGCACAAAAAGGCTGTTGTGACCGGGGAGCATTTTACAGCTTTTTAAAAGAAAATATAGAGCGCTGTGTTAAGAGTTTATCCTGCAAGTCGTGTGGTTAGATGGGAAAGTGGTTAAAAAAAGAAGCAGGCTTATGACTGAATGGTCGCTGGCCTGAATGCCCAGTCCAAAATGGAAAATCTTATTGGGAACAGTGAATGAACAACGCCCTTAACATCTGTCGTCACTGTGTGGCTGACTGAAGCAGTGAACTTCCAAATGCAGCAGTGTTGATCAGTAGCCAGCCAGCAGAATAGAAATGTACTATTCAACTCCCAGGTATGAAAACACCTCTCAGTATGTGTTCTTTAAAAACGTCCAATGATAAAATATATTCAAATGCTTGCAGGGTTACAGTCATTTAAAGTATCATAATTGCTGATTTGCATAGATAATGGATAGTTCAATAAACAAATGTGAGTCAGTCATGAGCAATTCATCACTTGTATCCATTTAAAGTTTTCTGTTTAATGCTTTGTCCTCTGTGATGATGTCGCCTCTCTAAAAACTGCTCACTTCTCCTTTTAAGGCACTCTGCATTTTGCAGTTTCCTTGTCATTGCATCATTTTCCTATCATGTATTCATCCATTTTTATCCTTCTCAGTAGTGCAACTCTGTGGTGCTCCATTGTAATTATCCAGGGTGGCTTGTACCTTCAACCACCCATCTTTAATGCACACAGGAAAAATAGCCACTATCTTTATTCCGCTTTTCCCTAATACTATATACAGGGATTATTAGAGATACATATCAGCCCAATACTGACTCAAATAGCTACATAGGGTAGTGGCTGATCTATGGGGCCGATCTATTCAGTTAAATTACACAAGAACTATGCAATCCATTAGCATTGTGCTGGTAGACTCAAACTTTTTGTCAGGAGAGCTACGATCACAAGTTCTACAGCTATTTGCAATATCTGCAAAGCCAATGTTTCGAGTGGTGCCGGAGGCACCACGAAGTACAACTAACACAACCAACTTACTCGATCACTTCCAGAAGCGTCATGCCAAAGAACACAATGATTCACATTCTTTTCCTCACAGTGAGGAATACAGCTTTGTCATTTTACACAGGTTTCGGACCAGTAATCTACATCGGCCCAGGTATTAGTATTGCTATCAGGACTGAAAAAGTTGGATCAGCGCAACCCTAATATTTATGCCTTTGTTTTTCCTGGTCACTGTCAATAAAAATATATTTCAGTTTCAGACTCAGGGAGCAGCAGAAAACATACCAGAAGAAATCCCAAGATAATAAAAAAAATCAGTCAACACTAAACACAAACTGTTCACTTTGGATATCCTCAGTCTGGACATTAAGACGGGGATTAAGAACAGAAAAATTATAACACAATGAGTCTCAAAATTATTCATCAAAAACCCAATGTTGCTTAAAATATTTTTTTTCAGGGAAAACTATCATGCATTTGTCACAAAAGTCAGCTCATCACTTAGACCTTTGAAATTGTTGTAACTATCATTCATGAATCAAGTAATGATTGGAAAAGTATCATGCAGAACATGGAAAAACATTGATATTTTGTTGGCAGTGTTGAGATTAGGTTAAATGCTGGTTCTTTAGCATGAACAATCCAAGCAAAACTCTGTTGGCTAAGTAGGCAGTGTGTAGGATCCAAGGCGAAAGGCTATAGACATACATACTGGAGTGGCCTACACTTACACTAACACAATCTGTTTCTCTCTTTGTCTTGTTGGATTGTTTTTCGTTTCACAGTCATCCTCTGCTGCATCTCCATGATTTTTAAATTTCTTAAAACCTTCTCAAGTCTAACAGTCTCTGTCTCCCGCATCTCCCCATCTAGTGGCACCATCGTGAAGGCCAGGGACAAGCTCTACCACCCCGAGTGCTTTATGTGCGACGACTGTGGCGTCAACCTCAAGCAGAAAGGCTACTTCTTCATCGAGGAAAATCTGTACTGTGAGACCCACGCCAAGCTGCGCGTCCAGCCCCCAGAGGGCTACGACGTTGTTGCTGTTTACCCCAACTCCAAGGTGGAGCTAGTCTGAGATGGAGATGAATCTGGCTGCACTGTATATAACTTGGAGAATGGGGCTACTGAGTATCCTGGCTTACATTTATCAGGCTCTGTCAAGCAGGAATGCTGAACTTGGATCAGTTTTGCCTTTGGGAGAGTCCTATGAAATTTGTGTTTCAGTGATCCAAAATCAGCATTTCTGTACAGATAGACTTGATACATGCTGTGTTTTGAAATATTTTGACAGAATAAGCGGATCTGATGAGTATCCCAAAACCCTAACCCGCTAAAAAGCTGACATTGAATGCTATGTCCCAACCTCACAGCTCCTCATCTCTCAGTCAATGTGTTTACATTGAATTCTAGATCCAAGAAAAATATTGAACCACTGATATTCATATTTAGAAAAGGTGTTCATTATGCACAATCATATCCACATCACAGGCACAACACATCACCAGAATACTCCATTTAATAAACAAGATACAATGCATGTACAAATGGCAACATTTGGCAGAAACAGCTATAAATTACAACAGCAGTCTACTCTAGCTACCAGCTTTTCTAACAAGCAGCACATGAGTTTATCACCAGCATCATATTCAATGTCCCACTGTTAAGCCCGGCACAGCAGCCCTCACGCAAGCCTTAAAAATAACTTTAAAACATTAGCATGTGGGTGTTATATGGGTTATCACAAGAGAATTTTACTTGATTGGTGCATATGTTGTGATGAATTGTGCAGAGAGTTGGTGTTTTTTGCCTTCTGACTAATTTTGCATTTAATTATTATAATATATAAAATAATATATAACAACAGTTTCTCATCCCAACCTACAAAATGTCAGTCTGCGCAAAGTCATTCAAGATAAAATGATTTTTTAAGCTTTGGTTAAGGGGTTTAAATGTTTGTGTCCTTTTAACTATGTAACATTTACACATTATACTCCTGTTGCGGATGGACTTTAACATTTTCTCATTTACATCCATGCAGTTTACTTTTCAGACTTTCTATGTTACAAAGCTGGGGAACATCTCTGCTTAATGGTCACTTTTTCTGCTCACTTTTCATTTTTGTGAAACAACAAGCAATAATTCATAATAAGCAGACAGCAAGTATAATTGTGAGTGTCTGGAATGTGTGTCGGTATGCTTTAGTGAATGGGTTTACTGAACTATAACCTATAGTAAATGCCTCTGTATGCAGCTATCCAAGCACCACCTTCTGAAATGTAAACAAAACCCTGCAGGCCACAGCCTTAAAGTTATGTGAGGGAATATAGAAAGAATTTCTCCCAGCTGTGATCACAACAACCTCAATTTATAAACAACAAATGCAAGAAATGAGACTTTAATGATGTAACTCAGCCCGATGCATGCAATGATAACATTTTGAACAGGCGTGAGAAACAGTTACAGAAGATTGTAAAAGTGCTCTGAAGCACCTGAGAGAGACTGAGAGAGAAATTTCAACTTTCACTTACGTTCACACCAAAAATTTACAGTTCATAAAAACAAGAGCACAGAGTTCAGCCACTCTGTATATTTAAAAAGACACAGAGATGCTCTCCGCCTCATGACAACTTTTAAAAATGTGCATGTGAGAAAGGAGACACGGACCACAGAAAACTGTTAAAAACTCATAAACTGAGATTCCACAGCTTACAACATGTGGGAGTAATATTCACTTTGTTTAGTTTTTTGGACCCACAACAGAGATACATTACAGTTCCTCTTTGGAAGACAGAAAAAGACAGAAATTGGAAGTGTGCATAGTTGTTTTCCCTTCCTACTATGAAGTCAAATTTCTGGTCACAGCCAAGTCCATGAGGCAAATGAAATATACTTCAACATTTCCTCTGAGAGTGGGGGAACAGAAAAGGAGTGAGTGAGGAGGAGAGGAGAAAGAGAAATGAGAAGACGGCATGTATTTTTTTTCTTGGCGAAAATCCGTTGTGCAAGAAGAAAGAAATGTGTCATTATGACTGCAATATGTGGCCGTTAGGTTATTGTGAATAGTAAAGTAAACTGGGTGGGGAGGAGTGATCTTATTCTTAATTTTAGAAATGGTTCTAACAAAACTACTTTGTAATTTGAAATGAGAAAATTAATTTTGCAGTACTGATATCCATCATTTTTTTTCTAGATATCAACAGTGATGCGTAGCTGCTGGTATGCCATTTATACTAGTTATTGTAAATTATGTGAAAACTATATTGCTGGCGCGTTGTTTCTTTGATACTGTACATATTTGTTTTATTCAACGTATAGTATGTCACTCATGTCTTTGAATACCCAGTGTCTTTAAATGACTTCTTTGACACAAATCCCCTTCTTTTGTTTAACTTATTGTTCTACCAACACATGTTTTGTGAGTTTGCTTTTTTCTATGATCTAAATAAAATAAGAATTGCATTACCATGACATGATCATTCACATTCTTCAATAGTCTTAACTGCAGGATCTCCCACAAAAATGTGGAGGGATTTCAATTTGTCTTGCAACCTAAATCCTCAGAAATCCACTTCAGAGAGGCCTGAGCAAAGCTTTACACAACGTTATTGTCCATGATAAGAAGCATGTTTTTCAACTTCAGCAGCTACAACTGTTTCAGAAGTTACCCTGCTGAAACAGTTGTGCTTTAAAAATTCAGGATATGAGGTAATACACACAAAGTCTGTCTCTGTTCATTTAAAAAGTGGCGCTCTGAAACACATCTTCCATTTTCCTCATTTCTGACACTATGTGCAGACAGCACTGTCCGAATGAACCTCAGAAAACAACACACCAAATTAGGAGTTCTTGTACGTCTTGCTGCAGTCTGCATAATCCATGCACCTCCACTGATAGACAACATTAATCTGGAGGTAAACCTGTAGGTTTAATTAAACCTTTATTAATTACTCCTGTAGTAACTTTAATCTTTTGCCTGAAAAATGGTTAATTCATTCATCAAAGCTCAATTTAATGTAATAATATTACAAGCCATATCAGAAAAAGCTAATTTGAGCATACTTGGTTTAAAAGGGCACTTCAGCCAAGAAGTAGGCTTAATGCCAGTCTGGGAAACGAGCCAATGGTGCTCAAGTATTCTCATACTGTGTGCTGTAGTGATGCTTTATTGCACTGTAAATGTGTTGATTTTCATCACATTTGTGGCTTCTCGTGTTGCTGTATGTGCATCAGCACCAGAGCAGAATGTCAAAACTATAATACATACACTTGCAGTTACATGGTACAGCTTTGAGGGAATTCTTGTAAAAGCATGAGGCGAGAGGCCACTTCATACCCCATTAAATGACTTTGCACCATCAGTTATAACTCATTCAACAACCATTGCAAATGCGAGCAGATTTTTAAGCTAGCTGTGAGAAAAGTCAGGGTGAGAGAAACAGACAGGCCTGAAGAGAAGAAGGCAAGCTTGTGTTTGGAGTGACAGCTACTCCTCTGAAGTGTTTTGTCTAATCAGCATCACTCACATTTGCTAATGTTTCTCATATGCATGACACGCGTATTGTGCTCAGTCCCAAACATAAGTACATCTTCATTATTGTGCCGCAGGCAAATATCAGAAGTCAGTTTTTAGGAGTATTAAGTATAATCAAGATAAAAGGTTTATTTGTGTCCATATCTAGGGTTTGGATTTGTATACTGTGAAGAGTTCTGTGAAAATGAAAATAGCATATCAATCATTGTCAAATTCAGTTTACAGTTTGTGAAATAAAATTTGGTGGTGAAGAACATCACTTAACAGACCCACAGAGTGAAGTGTAAGCACAACAGAGGCAACGAGAGATGAAGGGAGAGAAACCGAGACTTTGCCACGTGGAAAGTCTTCTGCTTCTCTCACATCTATAAACAGCTAGTCCCCTTTAAAGATAAACACTTTGTGTTGCTCAGAAACAGAGCTCGCTTTGCTCTCCAAGCTACTGCAGTGTCCGTCGCATCTCTGAGTACTGACTACACAGTTTCTCCCACCTTACTTTCAAATCCATACAGATTTATCTCCACATACATACACATGCTCCCACACATCTCTTTGCTGTTCTTAGGCATGTGAACAAGTTGTAAGTGGTCAATAACAAGAAGGAATGTTAAGTGTAAAAAATGTGATAAATCTGCATGAACAAGAAAAGGAATCCTCATAAATAAAAGATCTATCTTTAATTATCTTTAACTTAAAGTAGGCTTTTGTAGGCTTCACACATTGTTTTGTTTTAATCCATCTGCACTTTAAAAACCTTTAAGACAAAGGCATGTTCTTTCTGCATTCCCCTTTGGTAAGAATGCTGACACTGTATATGCTGGTCCAGGACTTGATTTGGGTGTCTGACAGCTCTTTCTGCTGATATAGCTGACAATCTACTCATCTCCATGTTCCCGTTTCTCTTTCTTGTCACTTTCTCGCCAACTTTCTTCACTCCATCTCCTGTTTTGCGTCCCTGGCTTTCTACACATACACTTAACCATGAATTTATATCACTGTGATGCTCACAGACAGACTATTCTGTTGAAAAAACTTTTTTCAAATCAAAAATACACAATCTCTCTATTGTCTCTCTCTATATCTTCATAACTCCTATCTTTATGGAGCATTCTCTTCATTCCTGATCTGTGGGGCCATATGGTACCAACCTGTTGTCTGTGACAGCCATGATTTGTCTTACTGGATGAGTGCCAGCTATACCTTGGTATAAAAGATATAAACTGAAGACATGTACCATAACTCAAAAGGCCCATAGTACAACACATGAAACGCTAATTTATAACAGTAAAGGTTCTTAGAGGGTATAATGTGGTGCTCAGTTAGAGGAGCCTTTGGTCGATGATGAAAGAGTCTGGAGATAATCTTCACTTTAGCTTTATAATAACACTGGCAGTTTAGTTTATATTAAAGGGCTGACAGCTTTGTAAGTAAGTTCCATTCTAATGGCTGTGGTGTAACTAAAGCAGTAATGCAAGTGATTTTGTTTTTATGACCTCACATGTTACTAAATGACTGTGCATGTAATGCACAGTAGGAGAGAAAGAAAATAATGACCTTGCTGTATGCTATGAACCATGGAGAGTCTGTGAATGCAGCTCCTCTCAGATATAGAGTTCGTAACATTGCTGTGTTTATCTTTTACTAAAGACTTATCGGTTTCCAAACTGTTTGGAAAAGTTCAGTGCTGACTCCCTACAAAGATGACAAGACTTTTATAGATAGAGTCACACTGCTTGCGCAAAATTTGGCACAACCAGTAGACACATTTGTCTTATTTTGATAGCCAACCAATTTTTTGCAGTTTTTTTTTCTTTTACAAATATTCTGTGTTTGTGTAACCTGCAGAACTTTTGTAAGAGTGAAATCTGCTGCTTTAAAATAGTTTTGTAGTGAAAAAACGGTATTTAAAATATAATTTCTTTGTTTCTAATTATTGATTTGCAAACTATATGCAAAACTGTCAGGGGTAACAACCTTGTAAGGTTGATGGAATGGGGCTGCTTTTACTCACACTTCAACCATGTAGATAATGTTGTGGAATTGTTACTACATTGCAGATTGCAAGATTGACTTATATGGAAAAATGACTCCAGGTTCTTTCATCCAAAAATTGGCAGAGCTATTATGGACTAAAGTCTGAATGGAGTTGCATTTTGTCTTTATTTACAGATGCACATATGTGTGTATTCTTGTGTTTCTTCAACGAAGACAAAAACTACACACAAGGGTGAAAAGGTGCACAGTTTGTGTATACAGTACCCTTGTGGTTTGTTTGCAAGGGGTTTTGTGTATATCATTGGAAGTGCCTTGATCCTCCGAATGTTTTGGTTGGCCTTGTGAAGGGTTGAAGCTTTGATTGAGCGTTGCTTTGATTCATATTAGAGGGGGATTTAGAAAGAGACAGTGGCTGATCTTGAGACACCCACAGGATGACCTGAGAGCTGCTCAGTTCTCAGAAGAGCAATACATTTTTGTGAGGAAAATGAGCAGGTGGTGCTGCATAGTTTGGTGGAAAGAAAATGTCACTGATGCTGCCACAATGAGAGGATCACTGTCTTTGGGGCAGAATATATTTGCCTTCATCTGTGGTGGTGGCCCAAATTGATTTCTCAGCCAATGCCAACACATTTTCAGCCATGCATTTCAATTGTTTTTGTGTTTTAGAGTATTTTACAATGGCATAGCCCGATCTAACTTGAGATATTTTTTTCACAGATTCCAATAAAATGTGAAGTGGCAATTTTGTCTTTTCTCATGAACTAACTTGAATGAAAAACTGAACTGGTACATGTGTCTTGTGAGTGTCTCTCACTATTTTGATTCCAAGATTGAACATTTCAAAATATGTTCTACTTTTTAAAAACAGTAATGACACATGTATATTTGTGCTGCCTTGACCGGGGTATGCTTTCTCTGAGTGATTTAGGTTAACTTCCTCGCCCTGAATCTAAACTGCTTATACTGAACAATGAGCTAATAGTTTCATATAAAAACAGTACAGAATGGCATCTACATTATGCTGTGAAGAAATATAATGTGCTTGGAAATTGTGTCGACAACATGTCACTTGTGTTTTGACGTTTGTGGCTGTTTGATCAGACCGTGACAGAATCCAAGAAATGACTTAAGTAAGCTGGTGTTGGAAGGGAGTTACAAAGTCAGTCTATCAGAAGACTCTTTTTTTACAGTCATGAAATGTAGACAGGGAATCCCCTCTGAGGTCTTCTGATTATGCTGTAAATGTGTGTATATGGCGAATGTTTGCTGCAGTATTGGTTTCCAAACATATGAAACACATCTCTGCCGTCTCAACTCTGTTTAAATAAAAGTGGATACGAAAACCAAACAGATGGCTCGTATATTAGAATCATGAAGGATGATGATAATGCATTGAACTGAAAGTGATGACAGACTGATTTTGATAGAGAAAACTGACTGAAAATAGATAGATTTTGATATAAACTTCTTAACAATAAGATTTCTTCCTTAAGAGCCTTTGCTTGTTCAGACAATTTTGTTCTAATACAATATATGACCAAAATATGTATATTAAATAGGTCAAGCTGCTAAGTCTTCTTTGATGAAAAACCATACATTTAAAAGGAAATTATGGTACAAGGACTCAATACTCTCAGAGGAGTCAACACTATTTCTAAACGGTGATGGATAAAAACACATTAACAATATTCACTTGCTTGGTGGTGGTTTGCCTGCAGCTTTTTCTCAACACCCATTTGTCTTGAAAATTTCACAACAGATATTGAAGATTGTCAAACTGCAGGTATGCTGGGGGGAGAATTGAACCTTCAACAAAGCCTCAAATTAAATTATGGACTGACCTCTGGACGCCTCCAGTAAGTCAGAGACGCTTACAAGAAACCCGATCCTGGTCAGCGCCCTTAATTTGGGACATTTAGGCAAAGTTAGAGAGATAGGGACAGGAAACAGGAAAGACCAATTAAACTGATCACTGAACTGAACTGATCACAACAAGCCAAGAAAAACAGTAGAATGTAAACAGATGTTGCCAACTCTGTCTATCTGTCTTTCTCTTTTCTCTTACCCACTGGACATTCTCTGTTATATTTTCTTTGCGTCTCTTCATTTCTTTTTAGTGACACAAGGGAAGCACACACATTCCCACAAACTTTTCTTTACATACCCCCCTCTCTACCCCTACAATACCTAAACAAGAAGTAGCTACGTGTTTCAGCGGATACCATAGTGACTGTCTGAAAAGTTCCACAGTGGTTGGCACTATAGCACAAACACTGTGAGATACAAGTGCCAGCTCTCTCTCCCTTTCTCTTTATTCCTCTTTCTCCCTGCCCTTTGTGTCCTTCACCCTTCCCAGACATCTTTAACTGAGTGAAAAAGGCCTTTATTTCCCTAAACAACTCATTCTGGACCTCTTGAAGGAGACGGACTGGAGATACAATCGTCTGAGGGTCTAAGTATAGAGCAAGAAGAGCCATAATTCTATCAGAGAGACAGAGAGAGTTGGGTCCAGCCTGTCTGCTGGAGTTATTTGTATTGCTGGCTTTGGCTCTATGAATCACATAAACACTGACAGCCAGGAGAATATTCATCTCTTAACTTGACCAGTTGAAAGTAAATAAATAGTAAAACTCCTGCTTAAATCTTGTGTTGTTTAGGACACTTTTTTATGTTTTTACCAATTCCACTGCCATCTTACAGTGTCACTGCTATTTTATTTCTCTTTATATCCCTCTGAGACATAAACAGCTTTCAGTAATCAAACTAAGGGCAGCCAGAAGCATGAGACCGTTGGATTATGGATGTGTCTCCAACTAACATGCCACCCAAAATCAAAACTCAAACTTTTGACTTCGACCAAATAAAACACAGTCATTACATGAAAGCATAAATACTCATGCTTTTTAAATATAACTGAAATGTATCATAATGTACTTTGGTGCTTTTTGTGCTGCACTCCTTTCTACATCTTATGGATTCAGTAAAGCAGGAAATAAAGTTCAGAGGGTACTAGCCTAGCTGGACAGCACATCCTGATTACCCATATATTAATCTGGACCAACATTTTATTTAGCTTCACTCTTACCGCTCTCATAGCCTCATTTTCAGCTGAAGCAGGCAGCCATTTTCAGTGAAAAAGCTTTAAAACTTCATTGTACATAACCTGCTCAACACCAAATGCCACTAGCTGGTGAACATATTGGGGCCTTTAGCCGCTAAAGAGCCAGATACTTCCCTCAGGAGTTGGTAGAGACCAAAAAACAGAGCTAAAAGAAAGTGAATATTGGACACGTTTGCAGGTGGCTAGAAACACAACTTCAAATGATTGATAATGTGGCTCCGTAACACCATTTCAACTTAAACAGTGATGATATGTCAATGTTGTGTTCCCAACTTGTGGCCAAAAAAACTATTTATTGCAGGCTATTAACCATTACAAATCAGTACTTAAAAATCTATCAGGTTTATTTGATTTCATTTCTATGGGATGGGTTTATACCAGTAAACCAGTAAAGTTGTGCAAAAGAAGTCCATAAAACCTGATTAAAAATGTGGTTCTCAAAGTCACAAACCACAACGTGAACAGTTCATAAAAAGAAGTACTCTGAGAACACCAAAACCATCCGCTCACACACGCTAAGTTTACAGTAATCCACCCCTGTGTAAATGACAGGGATTGTGTAATTATAGTTGTGTTAATATGACATAATGTTTGGTCCATCTACAGATGTGCGGGGGTTTTCTACAGACCGCCCAGATGAAACCATGCAGCTACACTGTGTCCCTAGCAAAACATGAGCTCATCTCCATATTCAGAGTTATGACTCAAACTTGGAGCTTAAAAGCTGCTTTGTGTGCATTCTAGGGTGAAGATTTCATGTTCTTCTTCCAGTTCACCGCATTAAATTAAGATTTGCAGCTGGGAAACGCCATTAGCCTACTTGGAGTAAAGCGTAGGTCATGCTCACTGCACCATGAAGGCCCGGATTGTGTCACATAGGTTGTCAAACATGAAGAAGTGTAGCAGATTAACTTAAGTGCTCTCTCATCATCTTACAATCTAAAACAAATACAAAGACTGATTTGCAAATGGTTTTTCACCCATGTGTGCTACCATTGGGTAAAGAGCCACAGTGTTTTTGAGGGAAATGGTAAAGCTCACCAATTGAGTCAATCATCATTTGAGTTGCCATTTTGGGCCCTGCTCTGAGGAGCTGGCAGCCACCCAGCCAACATAATTCCATTTATACTGATTAGTTTGAGGGCAGAGGTTTTATGTTACCTCATGTAAATGTTATTTCAGAGGTCACCCCACCCTAGCACAGCACTTGAAATTTGATTTTAATGTTGTCTGTTGCTTCTGTGGCGAAACTGCTCAAAGGTATGTGTGGGGTCAATGTTGAAATCTGGCTGAAAAGGAGATTCACAATGATGAGAATCGACTTCAAATGTCAAACAGTGGGTCTTGTGACAACTTAGGTAAAGGATCAGATAAAGAGAAGTATAACAGGTTAGACCTAATGCTAGGACAGTGACTGTGATAGATGTTTATTGTTAAAAACAAAACATAATATAGATAAAAGTTTGTATGTGTAGTTTAACACAGTACGCACAACACTGTGGTGTAAACTTTCACTTTCAGACAGTTAGTCAGATTCTTGGCAATACATGTAAATGAATGGGAGCAGGATCTGTTGTCCAGATGCACTGACTCACTGGCCTGCTGATTGATGCCCTGGAGAAGAAGAACAGAAAGTCTTACTGTGTACCTGTCTTTCTGCCTTAAGTCGTATTCACTTCAAAAGGTGATTTATCGGTAAAAACCCCAAAAAACAGCTCTTTACAATACCAATAGCATATGCCTGGGAGCTATTCATTTATCAGTTGAATAAAGTACTGTACTATCCATTAAAGCAATCAGATGAGAACAAATCTGAGAATTGAACGGCAATTCATAGCAAAACAGTAATATTATAGTTCATCCCTCGCTCTCTCCATTGTCTAACACAAGCTGAAGAAGTTACACACATGCAAATACTTCCAGTGCCACAGAAACTTTCCTTGCATTTTTACATGCATGGACATAAACTGATTTAAGATTGCCGTTGGGCCTCAGGTCACCTGCTGGTGCAGGTGTTCAACTCTCTCTCAGTGGAGCTATTGATGGCTCAGGTTTATAAATTCTGCTTTCTGTCAGCACACTTCTCTACCACAAAGACATGCTATCTCTTAACAATCTACATATTTCTCAGGACTGAGCCATATGATGATGTGGCTGTGAACTATGTGTTCCTGAAAGTAGAACTGAAAATTCATTTTTACAATAGTTTCCCTTTAAACACTGAAAAGAAGACCATGTTGCTTCTGTAGTGGCTTTTATGAACAGAGAAACAACAACATAACTTGTGATAATCTACGTGGACATATTCAGAGCAAATAAATTCCATTTAAAATGAATGATATAGGTCAGATCCCAAATTCTGGAGAGGTAAAATATAGAAGGTTTTTGTCTTACCACAGAGAGCAAGCACTTCAATAAACCCACTGCATATAGAATTTAAATTCAAATGTATTATGTAAATGTGCAGAAAGTAAAAAGGTGTGAACTTTGATTGGTTGCTTTCAAATCAAGCCACTTAGAAGTTTCCATATGCAGCAGAGAGTCATCAAATAGAGAGAAGCACTAAAAGTATGAAGTCAAGACCGTCTGAGAGATCATGCAATTTACTAAAAGCACTGACATTGGTCCAATTACTGAAAATTAGAGTGCAATTGTTATACAATTACATTTTTCATCCTCAATCATCGAGTCCAGCTGCCTCAGCTATGAGAAAATAAGTCAAACAGGAAGATAAAAATGGTCTTCTGTGCTGGTTTGGCTATTGAAAGGCAGAGCATTTTCCACAGCTAAAACCAAACAATCAGAACAACAACTTAAGGCCCATAATGGGGCAGAAAAATGCTTCAAATAGCCCAAAAATTGATGCTACGATCGCTCGGCACAAGCCAAGTTTCTGGTGTGTGGTTTTATATAGTATTTGAGCATATTGTTAGTTAAAATTAGACAACACAACATGAAAATAGCTCTATTAAAACAAGTGGGTGTTGGAAGCTACAGAGTGGTGTGTGGAGCTGTGTGAGAGATCAAATTCTTCCAAAACAAGCAATGTTGCTTTCCTCTGACACTAAGCCCAGCATTTCCATGTAACATCACTAATATTTATAATGGTTTTCTAGGAAAATGACAATGTAGCTCCTTCAAGTTACAGGTCAAAAGTATTATATTAAATCATATATATTTGATATATGTATTTATTGGCTGATTGTGACCAAAGTACAAAACTGCTTACACAGCTCAGTTCAAATTAAAGTACACAACATTTGTATCAAATCCAAGCATAAACTGTTGGCAGTTTAACTTGTGTGGCATTCACCTTCAAATAAATCTAGGGCAAATATATCCATGTCAATTACCTCACCACCCTTGCTGTTGTT
The DNA here is from genome assembly GCA_024633595.2 of Lepomis macrochirus. NCBI lineage: Eukaryota > Metazoa > Chordata > Actinopteri > Centrarchiformes > Centrarchidae > Lepomis > Lepomis macrochirus. Next base: position 11,785,950 of record JALXJV020000021.1, on the reverse strand, counting down.
CAGTGGTTGAGTCAGGCCTGTGTGCTGTCCCCTCGTAAGCCTGACGCAGCAGCTTGGTACAGTAGCTCGCATAAACGGAAGCCAGCAAGCTGTCTGCCAAATGAGAGCACTTGTTTGCTTGGTATTTCCATGGTTTCCATGGCCAGGGGTTTAAAAGAGGCGTGTGCATGTGGTTGTGTGTGCGGGTGAGAGAGAGATTGCATATAAGAGATCCTGCTTTTCCTCAAAACTCTGGGCATGCACATGTATCTATTTCTTGAACGTGTCATGCATATATTTGGGCATGTGCACGTGTGTTTTTACCTTCTTTTGTACAGTCTATGGTTTGTACATGCTTGATTGTTTGTGCCATGAACTTTCAAATGCCAGTGGGCTTGTCTAAATTACTATCCCATTTGGCCTACTGAGCTGCATGATGTCTAATTCCTCTTGTGCCCCATGAGACCATTTGGGATGTGAATTCATTCACTGGCTCGTTACGCTGAAATCCCAATGACGCAGTACTTTCCGGCAGGTTCAGTCTGTGCATGAAAGTGGTTCCCTTTCTGGACAGACACTACACTGGACCCATTGTGTTCTACACTGACATGAATGCTTACTTGACCATTTTATTCATTTGCGATTCAGGCTGGGTAATGACCATGAACAGTTATAATGGGTGGCAAAGCTTTGAGGCTGGTTGTAGAAACATTTAAAAAGTAAATTAGATTCAAAACAGTGTTTTTGACATAATGAATTAATATTTTGTTTCAGGATTAATTTCTAAATCAAAGGGCAGTGGTGACTGTTTTTAACATTCATTTTTTATTGAATGTAAGTAAGTGCCTCTTAGCTGGGCGTGTCAAGGCGTTCACCTACTTCACTGACCAAGGAGCCTTTGTTGGAAGATAAGAGCCTTCATTGTCTGAGTGACCCTGAGAGTTTGACTTAGACCAAGCAAGCTACTGCTCTTTCCAAAAGTGAATTGATTACAACGTTCACAGACCTTGACCCTCCTTTATCTTATTTCCAGCTGAGAAGAAACTAACAGATACTGTGTTCCAAGTAGAGGGTTGGGAGAGGTTTGGCCTGTTTTGATTGGTGGAGACGTTTCCGATAAGGAAGATACATGGCATGAGGAAACTTTTTGCCACAGCCTTTGCAAGTAGACATTGTTGGAGGAGAGGTGTGCTGAAAGACTCCAATGGCAAATTCCTGCACCTTGACCTCTGATTTCATTAACAGGAAGGGATTGTTGAGAGGTTGCCATGAAGACAAAACAACAAGGATGACCCCGAGAAGTATCAACTATTGCTATTATAGCACTGAAGGAAGGTTAATGACCGCATCCCCTATTGTTCAGCAGCAGTCTGAAAATATGTTGTCGGTGAACATTTCTCCCTCTAGGCACTAGTATGAGTTCAGTTATAACAGATTTCATGTTTTCAGGATCATCATACTAGTAAATATTATCACGTCATGTCTGAACAAGTGACAGTATGTGAATTATTTTATAATCCAGTTCATCAGGTTTCAGGGCAGAACCAAAGCTCTGAAGCAGTTCACTTTGATCCTCTCTTCTTCAAATCTCTCCATCCACCATCTCATTCAGATTAAGTGTTAATTACAGCTTCTGACCTTTTTAAAGATTTTTGATTTTGCCCCTTTATTTATTCTTAAGCTTAAGAGAGACAGGAAAAGCTAACTGCCACTCCCCAGTGCTAGACTCTCATCTAGTCCTGGTACCTCATCTAATAATGTTAAACCAGGTGTGCATATTGACCCAGAATGGTCTTTGTATGTTCAAGTGACTATGGTGATGCAGTTCTACTTCAAAACTGTAACATTTAACCAAGATTAAATTACTCCATTCATCTGCAGATCTAGAAAAGGTCATTTATCTTATCTACACTGGACTATTGCACTGCAATTTATTCTGGTATCAGCAGGTGAAAAATTCAAAGACTAACACAAAACGCTGCTGCCAGGCTTTTAACCTAGCCCACAATAGCCTACTAAAAAAAGCAATATTACACCAATGGAATTGATTTTAAGATTTAATTCCTTGTTTTTTAAAGCCTTGAACGGCCAGGCTCCTTCCTTTTCGTGATCTGCTAACTCCCTATGAGCCTGACTGCTGCTTGTTACTCTCTGGCAGGGCCTTGCTAAAAGCTCCAACATATTGAATTGTCACTAAAGGTGACCAGACCTCTGTTTTCTGTCTCTCAAATAAGAAGAAGTTTGGCTGTGGCGTGGTAACGTTACTGTATCTGGATGTATAATAAGACCTAGCCTTTCTTCCAATCCTGCCCAGCGGCCACTTGTTAAAAAATTCCCCTGCTGCGGCCCAAATGTCGGTCCTCTCACCTATCTCCAGGTAAGACATGTTTGAGAAACTGACCATTACTGGCATTAGTAACTGTAATGTGATTTCTGAATTTGATATTGTAATGCTATATGCTTGTTTCTGCAAAAACGAATTATATGTTGCCAACCAAAGTAGCATGCAAACATTAGCTAGCCAGCTAACATGTGCTAGCTAACAGTAGTTGTGTGCAAAGTGCATTGTAGTTAATTCTAACCTAACTTATGAGCGTGGCGTTAATGCTGAAAAATGACCAACTTTACTTTTAAATGGCCACTTGTATACTAAAATGATGAGTGTTCATAGAAATTTTTAGACACAGCAGGGAAATCACAGGTTGGATTAATTAATTCCTCTTAGACAAGATTGTTCTTACATTGCCCAAGGACTTAACTGTTATGCCCATAAAAATCCACCAGGGCATTTTGTGCTCCCATATAAAAAACACATAGTTGACAATGTATACATACGCTGGCAGTATGTTACCACACATCAACACCATCTTTCCTGTCAAAATATTGGAGTTATGGCACTGTTTTGTTTATATTAAGGAACTGAGACACAGAATATTCCCAATGACAAAGTAAACACAATTTCTCCTTGTAGTGTGTTTTAGTTAAATGACAAAAGTTTTTTTCCTTGACGTAGCCTAAATTTTTAAACTGAGGAGTATCCTACTATAAGAAAGGGACCAAAGTATTTTCTCGTATTACCCACTGAATGTGGGTTAGTATATTAATGCTTGGATTGCACTCCCTCATCTGGCTGGTCTGCCAGACCTATACAGTAAAATCCTGAGCCTGAATAGAGGATATAAGCTGCAGCTGTGGAAGCAGCAGGCAGTCAAACAAAAGTAAATAGAGTCATTCTCCAAATCAAGGCCAACTCATGCTGCAGTTGTAACCCAATTTTTCCCAGGCCACATGTTCTCAATGCAGGGCGTAACACAGAGGGGGAGAGAGGGAGGGTGGCAGGGAGAGAAAGTTGGAGAAGTGTTATTCCATATGACCTAAGTGTAAAGTCAGTTTTAAATGTTGTGACTGTGGGTGAGGGCTGGCATGTATTTTAGGATGGTTCTTATGGAAGATTGTAGTGTGCAGTGGGAATCCACCTTTGGAACAAACCTTTGAGAGATGGAGAGAAGGATGATAGAGTGTAAGGTTGTAAGAAAAATAATAGTCCAAGTTTACAGGTTTGTGTTTTATTTTAGTATATTCTATTCCATGTAAGAATACTGTTACAAGAATGTCAAAACATTAGTTTTGAACACAATTATCTTTAAAGGTACAATGTGTAAGAATTGATACTACTCTTCACCTGTCAAAATCATACTCAAACCCAAAAAGTAGCAGGGCAGCATGTCACGCTTCAGGCCATAATTGCAGCTAACTAGCGTTAGCAGTTAATTTAATTTTACTCAGGCATACTTGGTGTAAAAAGATGTTATCATAATAGTTGTTTTATATATTCTTCCTCAGTTTTGTAAAGTGATCCACTGTTTGGTAAGTGTTCTCAGTTTATCTCGGTTTAAAGAGGTGGTATTGTGCTTTTTGGATTTTTGGCTCTGCTTTATTGAGTTATATATCTTTTTTGTGCATGTAACAGGTTTGCAAAGCGAAAAAGCCCAAATTTCTGCCCAAAGGGAGTTCCCATCTCCCACAAAAAGCACTGCTCTGACCTGCATGAAAACAGCTCGTTTGTAGTCCAGCCCTTGACTTCATTTACTTGTAACATCACAATGAAAATGCGTCATAAAGCATGCCAAGCGGCTGGCAGGGTCAGGCATGCCCTCAACCAAGCTAGTCTGAGCGGAGGCCCTTTGGCTCGACTCGCCTTTGTTTGGTTTTCCATTGTAGAAATGTTGCACTATACCTGCTTCCAGGTACTTTTTTCATATCACCTCACCTCCATCACGGTTCCAAGCGAGCTGAGGGATACTAAAATGTAACATGAAAACACACCAGTTTGCTGATTAGTCAGAGTATATTCACTATTCACTGCTTCATCATTGCACCGTACAGAGGCCAGCAACAGAAAGTTTTATATTTTACAGTCTTCCTATGGAATTTCATCACTAAATCCACTTCTGAGAAGTTTTGAGATGAGAAATCAGCTGTGTAGATTTTGAATATTGACAGTTTACGAGAAGTGATGGCGGAACAAAAATGGAGCGGGTGGAGGCCGGCCAGCCGCCCGCTCACAGAGCCCTCTGCTCCCTCCGTCACACAGACCGCTGCAGCAACAACAGCAGAGGAAAACACAGCTGGAAGGTTTTCATACTGCTTATTTTACATTCGGAGGAATGTTGAAACTTTTTAACGTAAAAAGAGAAAGCTGTGTGGATCACTGGTGTGTGTGTCGCATTGAACATTACGTCGCTGCAGTTGTGTGTGGCGTCGCTATCTCTGGGTACTATCTGCAATGGAAAGCGAAGCAGGGCCGAGTAGAGTCGAGTCTCTCGATTTGCTGGTAGCATTTTTCAGCAAGGCAGCATAGATCGTCAGAACACTGGCAACAGTTCAACGTTTAGTCCTGATGGTAAGATGTGGAACAATGATGTTGTGTGGTTGTGGACTGGCAATAACTTAAACCATCTGCTAGGTAACGGTCGCAGACTGAAGCGGCTTTGATTTGGATCGCACTACCTTCTTTCTTACGACTCGCCCTTCTCTGTTTCTGATTGGCTAGTAGTCCTTACCTGGGAACTGCGCATGTGCAACTCCCAACAAAGATTTTGTACAAGTAAGTTGCACTCAAGAGTCTAGCTCAAGAGTAGAGCGTAAAACACATAGGGTGAAAAGAGGAGCTGCAGCAATGTGCAGTATGAGAAAAATATGGTGTTTTTTGAAAATTAAACCATGTAAACCTGTTCTGGTACAATCCCTAATTAAGAATTTGAACCTGAAAATGAGCATACTACCACCTCTTTAAAACCACCTTTAACCGTTTGGTTTCTTTCACCTAGGATCAAAAATCAGACTCTAAACTTGAAAGAAATAATGATTTGACATGTTTGTGACAACTATCAATATCAACTGATAGGAAATGTTGATTTACAGGGGCTTCAACCAGGACTTTGACTCCAGGGAGTCAATCCTCACCCATTACTCAGTTAAACCTTCCTCGTCCTCTCCCTATCTCTTCCTCAGTTACTCCTCCTTCCCAGAGAGTGACAGACACTTCCATCCATGAAGCTGAAGCAATAAGGGGGGTCTTGACAGTGCAAACAAGGTGAGTTGGCAAGTGAAGTGATGACCTGTCATTGTTTGACATTATGAAGGAAGTTGACTATAAAAGTGATGCAGGAAACCTCTCTTTGCAAAATGTTGACTCAAGTGATTAAATAAATCCGAACAATTCTCAACATTGAATATACTTAAACATTAGAAGAAGCCTGAATGATTCCACAAACCTTTTGTGCTTTCTTATTGTATATCACACACAGCAACACCCATTTACAAAATGACAGATTAAAAACTGCACCTTACTTTGAATTTGACAAAAAAAACTATTTAATCTTCTGCATAGGCTGTATACCAGATGTTATAGTGTGTTGCCATAGTTGTTTGAGAGTTAGTATTGTTTAATTGTTGGGGTGACTGTGGCTCAGGAGGTAGAGCGGTCATCCTCTTAACAGAAGATTGGTGGTTTGATCCCTGGCTCCACCAGTCTGCATGTTGAAGTGTCCTTCGGCAAGATACTGAACCCCAAATTCTGTGTAAATGTGTATGAATGAGTTAATTTCTGTTTCTGGGGAGCAGATAGCGCCTTATCCTCTGCTCATTACTGTGTGAATGTGGTGCACTGGAGTGGTTGGAAAGACAAGGAAGGTGCTATACAGACCATTTACCATTTTCATCTTGTCTACAGTCCATATTAGAGACTGTGTAGGCTTAGCTAAAGCTTTGCATAAGTTATCCAAATGTAATAATGCCCATCTAACCCTTCCATTAAAGCTATCACATTCAAATCAGAAAAATTGTATTTTCAAGGTCTGCATGCTGGTAATAGCAGTGTTTTGTTGCATGTTGCTGCCTCCTTGTGGTCAAAATAGGGAATGAGTCAGATTTTGGATTACTAGTGCATTCTTATTTGACATGAAATTGGAAAACTGTATTTTTAAAAACATTCTTTTAAGTCTTAATTCTTAAATGGTGTAAAGTACTCTTCCCACTGTAATTATTACTACAAGTTTTTGTTGAAATTCTTTATTTGTTGTTGCTGCCTATGCGGTTATACGGATTGTACCATGATTTGACAGTTGGGGTGGAAACTATGCTCTGCCAGACTGAAATAACAGGAAGTGACCAAAGATAGACTGATTATAGTGATTTCCTTTCTTGACAGTTATCTGGTTATGGCCCTTGGCTCCATCCTGTGGTCAATGATGGTCACTACATTACTTGCAAGTCAAACTTGAGTAACTAAAAAACTTTCACTACCAGAGATTCCATATACTACAGATGTCTTCCGTGAGCTTTGCTTTTCCATTATTTAAATCACTGACCAATTTCTAATACCCAAACAGTGTAGAGCAAAACTTTATTCTCTTTCCCATTTACCTAAAACCAGTCTTGTTTTATATTTATATATTTTTTATATATTTATATCTATATCTGACCATGGTTTGATGCTTTGTATGGTAAAATGCAGACAGTAGTCTTCATTATATAGTGTATTTATTTCAAAATGCCAAACACAATTACAAAACAAATCATTGAAAATAAAAGCAGTTATAAGAGAGTTGTTGCATTTGAAACCCATGTTTCATTGTTAACACAATGTCTGTGTGGATGTGTTTGTGTGTTATTATTCTGTCCTGTCCTGTGTCATGAACAACTATTCAGAAAATATTCGTAGTTAGATTTTGTGTGAATAAGGGTTTTATTGTCTTTTGTGGTCTGCATTACTTACAATATTGCATTAATAATGTTTTCATTGAGTTTTGGGCTATACACCATACTATTACAATATATACTGTAGACTTAATACAACAGTTGCTGTTGCCAGAGCTCTGATTATTATGTAGATGGGAGTTTTGTTTATATATTAAAATTAAAACCTTATGGTAAATTTAAGGAGTGCTTAGTTTTCCCATATGGCCTTTCCACTACTATGTGGTTTTTAGCTTTGTACCACTCACTGCATTCAAAATGTGCCTGTCTATTTCCTGGCTGTTGAAGACTGATCTGAAAATACGTCAGTAATAGGCTGGTGAATGCTCTTCTTGTCTTTTTTGTTTTGTGTGATAACATTCAAGAAAGTGGTTATTTGTCATCAATTCCTTGCCAATCAACAAAGATTTACATAAAATACTAGGGAGAGTATTTGCTTCTGCCCTTAATGTAACACTTCTAAATATACTACATTATGTGTGGTTTTCCTCTCATTATGTGGGTTAGTACACTAAACCCTGATGACTTTCCACCATGGTTAAAAATCACAAACATAATGATGAATGACACTTTGCTATAAAGCATAGAATCAGCAGGATACAAGGACTCACAAGGCTTTAAGAAATAAAGAATTGGCATGGATGAATAATGATGGATGGGGTGAAGGTCTGTTTTTCTTTGGTTTTGGGAGAAACGTTACTGGTCGTAATTTAAAATGGGCTGTAGACCAGGGAAACGTATCTTTTAAACCAGTCCATTTTGCTACTATTTTGTGTTATTATACTCTGTGACTTGCAGTGGACCTTTGCTTTATCTGTCATAGATATGTGGCCTTTTTGATGTAAAATATAGTGTGTACTTTATGTTGACCTCTGTGCTACTTCATGTAGTTGTGGTGGTGTGTCAGATCTATGTAGCAGCTCAGAACAACTGGGTTACAGTTTATGTGGGTATTAGGACAGTGGAGGAGGCGCGGCCGGAGGGAAAGAGTGCGAAAGGTGAAAACAACAGTTAGGTTTTCTTGTTTGACTTGCTCATTTGGCCTGCCTAATCAAGACGGTCAGTAGTTGTAGCAACAGTGAGACATTTTTTCTTCAGTATCAAAGTAATCCAGTGATAGTTGCTTGTTGATATTTATGAGTAAATTGTAGGGCTACATATGATAATAAGACAAACATGCCTGATACTTTCACAGTCAGCCCCAAAACTACATGCTTGCAGCCATCCAGTCTTTGCAGTCTGTCCCGTCCCGTCCGATCATGAGCAGGTTCAGAGCAGAATCTGGTAATTAGTTTAGCCGGGCGGGGGTCCAGGGAGAGCAGAAAGGATGAGCGATATTTCCAGTAGCAGAACTAAATAAGACTCACTTTTAACTTTATATCAGCGACTAAATGCTCTTCTTCTACAAGAGGCCTAATATAACTATTTAAATGTGTTCAGTATGATGTTGTTTGTTGATTTGTAGCCTATTAATTTTGAAATGTAGGAGATTTGACTGTTTTGATCTGTAATGAAATTAAGCAATTGAAAAATTAATAAATGCCATAACTTTAACACTACTGCTGTCATCACTCAGTTTAAAGTGCTCTCACACAGCTGAGAGCTTGTTTTTGTTTTCCCCTTGATGTGAACTGAAGCGGTACATTCACTGCTGTTAGCGGAGGTCAGGCGCATGAAAAAAACCTTCAATAATCAAATTTCAAAATTGAAAATCGAATGTGTACCCGATGATCGCATTTGGGCCCAGTCCTAGTAAACAGGGAACAGGAACTGCTAATAACAAATTCTGAAAACTTTTAATGAAAAAACCCGGTTTGGTAGGCAAGGTAATGGTTATGAGTAGGGCTATGGCTAGATCATAAATGTTTGAAGAAAAACTAAGTTGTGTTTTGATGTGAGTCCGGTGTGGTCGTATGCTTCATCACTCTAACATCTGAGTAGACAATTTCATCTTCAGCGTTATCTGAAAGAAGTAAGAAATTAATATTGTATAAGTTAATATTGTATGGTTAAGCTTTTGAGACTTGTCAGATTAGTCCACATTTTTAACTGTCCTATCACAGAATGGTAACACAACTTAGATAATCAAAATAGACACATTTTTCATTTTGATGGATACAAGCAATTTAGGTCTTTCCATAAATTCATGGTGCACTAAATTTATTGTAGGTACATCAAATGCAGAAAGTTGCTTACAAATATCTATAAAACAGTAGCCTATCTTTGTAAAATTATTTTCAGGATGTCAAGTAATATTGTACATATTATACTAATTCTGCATAGATATCAGTATGTCCTCAGTAAAAGAGAGAATATTCTTACCTTCACAAACAGTCATGGGTCTTGTTTTCTTGTTTAAGTGTTTAATACCAAGAAACAGAGCCAAAAGTAGGAGTAGAGCGGTGACACTTGCTATCACAGCCACAGTCACATGAGAGAAGTGAGAAATGGAACCTAAAAATACAAACATAAACTCAAATTAGATATTGAGATGATGTAGATTATGTCGTAGATATCATTCTGTAGGGCGACTGTATATATGCATCATGTTGTACATATAGTATCTAAAAGCCAACACGTCACATAAAGCTGGAAAGTGTGTTTGTTTTTGTTTTTTTCTTATTTAATAAAATGTGAACCGACAGTAAGGGCGTTATATACAAAAGTAATCATATATTAGTTATTGTAATAGTTTAGAAATTAAATAATAAGAAAATTAAAGAAATACACTACCTTCACAGCTTGTAAGGTGGATAACTGTTTCTTCTGTGCTGACTTTGTTTTGAACTTTACACATCAAGTTTCCTGTCAGCTGGCCGTGTAAGCTGATAGCAACATTTGAAACTATGGGTTTGTGTTGTTTAGCTGTACTCCCAGCCAGTGACAGTGTGTCCACTGTAGAGCTGCTCAGGGACTGGCTGTGTCCTCCAGTCTGCATCAGTAAGAGACCGTCCAAACTCAAAATGAACTTTACTCCATCTCCCTCAGAGGAGCAGCTGATGTTCATCTGTTCTGGTGTCAAACACATCTGAAACATAGCTGGCTTTGAAACTGGAGCTGGAAAACAAACATATAGTCACAAAATGTCGTTATCGTGTGTGTGTGTGTGTGTGTGTGTGTGTGTGTGTGTGTGTGTAAATAAATGTATGCTGCTCATTTGGAGAAACCACTTAATTAACTGTATGAAGATAAAAAATAGTATAGTGCAGGGGTGTCAAACTCATTTTCACTACGGACCACATAAGCATTTTGGTTACCCTCAAAGGGCCACTTGGAACTGTAAGACTGTACAAACATACTTTACTGCATAAACTATTCCCTGACATATTCTAAAATAACTGTCTATTTTATTATTTAGTTTATTCAAGTTAAGGACATTAACCCATCAGATGCAAAAAATATAAGCAAGCACATTTACTGTGTTATTATAACATACATTAATTAATTTATCAGGTTTAGAAACCCATAATACTCCATTAATCTTTATGTACTTAAAGTATTTACCAAAAACTATCAACTTTTCCACAGACGAGAGGGGCAGAACCATTGTAAAACAAATAATTGTGAGCTGCTAATAACGTGTGGCAGATGTGGCATTTGATAGAACAAACGGCTGCACACAGCCCTGCAGAGGGCATACATCTGACTAATGACAGATAGTTTTATTACCTGGAAAAATGCCGACGTATTTTGTAGCTACTCCTTCACCACCGGCACTGGCTCAAAACGAGTGCTTTAGGTGCCCGAGTAAAGTGATGGAGACATTCTGATTCTGACCTGTCCCCAGTGTAAATGACAATCTGTCAATACTTTTAAATGTCCTGCCCCATCTAGCACCGGGTCCTACTGGCCCACTTCAAGCACTACTTAAAACACAGAAAACAGAGGCCTAGCCTACCTGTTTATCTCCTTGAAACACAAACGTGTTCACTTTCCCATCGTTCATGAAATTGCCTAGCTTCTGCATACATTTTTTATCGCATATTTTGGGATCGTTTCTATACAATTTTCATCTCCACTTGTTAAAAAGCCGTAGTTAAATGCGGGTGCGGAAAGACCGCAATCTAGTGGGATGCCGACAATTTGCAGGTCACAAAATCGCCATGCATTGTGGGAGATGTAGTTTATTTTTAATAGACGCTTTAAAACAGCATAGACTTTTATTTTAGGACAATCATGAATCTTTTAAGCTTTCGCGGGCCACATAAAATGACATGGCGGGCCAGATTCGGCCCGCGGGCCTTGAGTTTGACACATGTGGTATAGTGGATATAGACAGTATGCTGAGGTGAATAGTATTTTGAAACAAAATCGGTTTTATGCCATTTACTGAAAAATTATGTCTGTTAACTGACATTATGCAGAAAAGGAGATCATTATTAAACTCAGAACACAAATACTTTGTTTCTAAACACATTATATTTGTGAGAACTTGTGAGAAAACTGTTAAGCATGTGTAAGAAATGAATTAATGTGTATAACATTCCTAAAATTCTAACAACTGCAATAGATATTGTTGTTTTTTGTCTTTTAAAATTGGCTTTTTGAAATCTCATTATACATCATTCACCCTTTTACATTTTGTATTTTTTAAATCTCTGTTAGCGTTTTAAAAACTTTTTTTGGGGTCTATTCTATAATATCTATATAATTTGGTATTTCAGAGAAGCATTATTACAATTTTAACGTTTTTGAAAATCCTACCTTGTATTTCTAGATGCATGTTGGTTTTATTCAACAATCCACCATCAGAGCCAAATCGTTCCAGTTGGTAATCCCCGGAGTCTGTCTTTCGTGCATTATCCAGCTTAAATGTTCCATTGGGGAAGTACGTAGAGCGACTGGTGTATTCATCAGCAATAACTGACAAATTGGCTATATTTAACATGTTATATGTCCCATTCTTTCTCAGTATTATTTTTTTTATATTTGTAGGTAGGTGAAAAAATAGTGACTCCCCAAGTGCTCCAAAACACTTTTGAGTTCCTGTAGGTTCAGTTAAATTGCATTCCATAGATCCTAATAGGAGCAAGAACAACAAAAAACTTTAAATACATTCTTTTAAAAATGCTACGTACCAATCAGCATTTCATTTCAGTAGGTAAAATGAAAGCATATTTGACTATTGTAACTAAAATATCTTTGTATATATATACTGTAAATCATGTTTCAAGCAACAACAATTCAAAGTCATAGAATATGTTTTTAACCTATTCTTCATTGCAATGATTATTGCATTTTTCATGTAATGGAATAATTTGCGTTAAATATTTGATAAGGGCTTCAGTTACTGGCAAATAAACAAAGCATTAGCAAATGGGTCATGTAAACGTATAATGTGGTAAACCTAAAATATTGCATGAGTAAATCTGTAGTTATGTTTTTCAACACACCAATACTATTATTACAGTTACCCTGAAGTGTACCTTTTGCCAGAGCCATTTGCACCAGAGCCGTGATGATCATGTAGATGGAAATCATTTTTCTGTTGTAACACAATCAAATTACCTTTTTAAAACATGTTGAATTCAATTATATGTACGTTTTTTAGTTTAAATTGTAAAATTCACTTTAATAAACATGTTTGACCAAATTGATTCCATGCGTGGATTATCTGCATAATTAGAAGACAGTTTAATTCAGTTATAAGAATTCACCCATCCCATCTTTTAGAAATTATAAAAGCCATTTGCTGATTAATCAATGAGTGATGCATTATTATACATTCAGCACACTCATCTGGCTTAAATTCAAACAAATTGCACTCACCTCTTTTGCAAGTCTTCTCTGTGGCCTATTGACTGGACTGTAAATTTCGCACTGACGGGTGGTTGTTTTTTTCTGGTCTTTCGTTCTGTGGAGAGAATTGAGGAAGAGGTTATCTGCATTCAGCAAAGTACTACTGACACATAGCTGCTTATCATTTTTGTATTTACATGTATTCAGTTTAATTACAAATTTACTGATGTATTAATATGTAATATACAGAAAACAACTGCTGACAAAAACTAAAATTTCTAAAACCTAAACCATTTAACAATGGCACTATTTGGTGCAGGAAGTGGGTATTCTCCACTATTTCATTTCATTTATTATCATGCACTTTCTGAGCTGTTATGTAGATGGCACTGAAACTACCTCATTGAATTTCTGCAGTTACAACTTATGGCACAGAAGATGATCTTAAATGATGATATTGTTGGAAATTGAAAATATTAATTCGTAGTGGAGAGAGAGAGGTGCTTTATATCCAAGGGGTCTCGATTTTATTTTAGTTACCAGGATGTACTAATATATCTAGGATAGATTAAGTCTGTTAGTGAAGACACATTACATATACTGCATGTCAGAAAAGATGCCATACAATAAACAAGAAACGTACAGTACAAGACACTTTTAAAAGTCGTCGTCTTATTAGTTGTAGTTTTGTGGAATAAGGGAGCAGAATATATGGTACATTAGTGTAAATAATTTTGTAACTTGGGACAGAGTTTAAAGTGAATCTGTGTTGTAACTTCTACATTTTATAAGTTATCATTGATTGCAAATCAGGGAAACTTGCATGTAAATTCAAGTATTTAATATTATAGAAGAGTTGGTAGATTTTTCTCTGTGATTTACCTAGGACAACTGGATTATGCCCATTTTACATATGTGCACATCTGTTCTAATAAAACTCTAGTGCTTCATGTAGGTGTGGTGGTGATTCACTTCATGAATCTTTAAAAGATTTTGTGTGAATCATTATAAAACTTAGTCAGATATAAAACACTTGTAAAGGAATTAAAACACTTGGTGTAACATTTTCGTTTCCAAACTGACTGAGTTGTTGAGGGCAAGCATTTACCCTTTTTGTAATCATCTGAATGGTTCCTACACCCAAGTATATAAACCTGTTTGTTTTTATTATTCACATATTTTTGCAAATTATACTACAAAGAAATAAGCACTTCCTGCCTCTGAACATTTGACCACATGGTAATTATTTATAAACCATGTGCACAATAGTTTGCAATGTCAAAGTTTGTTAGGGGAAACTAAAAGTAACACCTAGGCATGATAAACGTGCGTCTAAGGTTGTCAACACAACAAGAACGGAAAACGATGTGTCCACCACAATCTTTTCTGTTCTCAGCTTCTGCTTCAGCTACAGTGGCAGAAAAGTGTTTATATATTTTAATTGCAAATAAAGACTAAAAGATCAGAGAGAGAATGAAAGAGTGAGTGAGATTGTAGTATTTATGATCCTATTTGCAATGTTATGACAACATTTAAATTGAAAGTAAGACATGGGTGTAGCAACTGAAATAGAGGATGGGTATCTCTCTCTGTATTTTAATCAGATCTCTGTGTCAGGATGAAAAAACTTTGTATTTCTGCAAAGTGTACTACAAATAAGCATTTCCTGCCTTTCAGCATGTAATCATGTGGTATTTATTTCCAAACCATGTATATGTACATTATTCACCACAGTTTGTTTCACCAAAGTTTGTTAGAGGAAACTTAAACTAAACTCATGTCTAATGTTGTTGACACAATGAGGAAGGAAAAAGATGCTTCAGCCACAATGACAGACCAGCGTGTATATGTTTAAGTACAAAAAAACTAAAAGATCATAGAGTGAGAGAGACTCACCTTGCCTCTGGTGTTAAAATTAAAAGACAAATTTCTATCCCCGGGTATTTAGTTTGCTTTGTATATTGAAAGTAAAGTTTCATTACACCAATACGTGTGTGTATGTATACAATGTGCAATTGTTCAAATTAGTTTTAGCTGTGTAGCATTTGTATTTCCAGATGTGTTGCACTGCAACAAAGGTTTAGCCAGGTCCAGTCTTTTGCAGCACAACCTCATGTTCTTTTGACTGAGCCTTGGCACCGTGGTGCTGCAAAGCAATGGTTATATTGAAATTAATGGAGGGGGTGCATATTTTCATGCAGTGGTTTTCTGTCAACATGGCCTAATAATTGGACTGGACTCTACAAGGAGTGGAGTTCTGTAGACTCTGACATGATTATGGAAGAGAGAAGAGTCCAGGCAACAGAGACTTAAGGAAAGGAGATTTCCTTAAGTCTCTGTTGGTTTGAGAGACCCGGGTTAAAATCCCGTTGTGACACATCCACCAGTGTGTCGCTGAGCAAGACAATTAACCCCTAGTTGCTCCAGAGGTGTCCAACCTCTGACATATATAGCAATTGTAAGTCACTTTGGATAAAAACATCAGCTAAATGTAATGTAATGAGATTTAAGCTACGTCTGCCCTCTCAACATGTGCAATGTGAGATCACTGGCTAATAAGATGCTAACGGTGTTGGCCTTGAGTCAGAGGGAGTTCAGGAGGGTAGTTTAATGTGCTTCACAGAGACATGGCTACACCAGGATATACCTGACCACAACGTTTCCATCGATGGCTTTGCCGACTGTTCAGGCTGACAGGGATTGCACCAAGAGCAGTAAGCGTCAAGTGCTTATCTGTAGCCTCGGACATTGAACTGCTTGCTGTGGGACTCTGACTATTAGTGATGTCTAGATCGATCCTAAAGTATCGATATTTCTGATACCAATGATTCCTGCTCTAGGAATATAAAAGGATCGATATCTAAACTCAGTAATTTGGAGTTAGTGTGTGTTTTATCATAAGTATCTTACTGTCACCAGGATAGTCTAATTATAAGCTACTCTGTTGATAGGAACTACTTTTCCTTCCGCCTGTCAAAGTCATGCTTGTGCTACAGCTTTGTGACGGAGTTTCTTTGAAGTGAGCCGCTGCAGCCCTTCACATTTCCCGCGATTGAATACTGACTATGTCTGACTGTATTTTAGCTGTGAAGGTAATAATGTGACATGTCAATAATGTGACTTGACAGTGAAATACTTTGGCAACACTGCAATCTTCACTAAACTGAGATTCAGTCAAAATAATAGGATAATGATATGAAGCGGCAGTTCTGAGCAGGATATTTTTATTGTAATTACAGAATTTGACAGTAGTTTGATGTCTTGTCATTATTCAGCTATTATTTTGAATTGGTAAGGCTACAGCCTACTCCTTTCTTCTCATAAATACAGAAACGGGAGGAGGGAGGTCACATTAAACTAGAAATAAAATATGTTTGTATCGGTATCGGCAAGACCAGATTGGATCGTATAGGAATTAAGTGGTATCGCACATCACTACTGACCATACTATCTGCAACGGGAAATTTCACATGCTATTGTTGTAGCTGTTTACATTCCGCCTTCTGTCAACCTGATGTCGGCATATAACGTAATTCACACCTTACGTCATTCACTAGTGTTGTTTTTATATTTTTGTTGCATGTAGAAAAGAAAGCAAGCAAAGTTTGAACTCAGTACCTTTTGCGGCTTTGTAGGTGAATAACTGACATCGTTCCAAACATTGTGCAACAAGTTCCCAGTCAGCTGACCGTGTAAGCTGATGGCAACATATGTAACACTGGGTTTGCCTTGTTTAGTTTTATTCACAGCCACTGACTGCATGTTTGCTGTCCAGCTGCTTGGGGACTGGCTGAGGCCTCAGTAAGAGACCATCCAAAGTCAAAATTAATTCTACTCCATCTCCCCCAGAGGAGCATCTGATATGAGCAGAGTGCAAAGGATGCAGGAGCAAAATTATCATTTTGTGTACATGTCGGAGGTGGATGTGATTATATAGGTACACAAACGCATACAAGTGCACAGTGTGATGGATCATAGTGCAAAGGATGCTGGAATAAATGAGTATTATGTGCAGGTGTTATATACTTGAGGTAGGTGGATTTAGTATACAGTGTATATACAATATACAAAATGACAATATGCTCTGAAATAGAAAATGATGAAAAAATAATAAACCAGTAAACAGGTGGCTAATTAGAGACAGAGTTACTGGGTTATTGCACCGGAATTGTTCCTGACACTGTGAGTAACAAATAAGCTGTTTGGGAAGAAACTGTTCCTGAGTCTGTTCGTTTTGGCGTACAGTGCTCTGTAGCACCTACCAGAGGGGAAAAGCTGGAACAGGTTGTGTTCGGGGTGAGATGGATCTGCAGTGATGTTTCCTGCCCATTTCCTGACTCTGGACATGGGCATGTTGACAGTGATGCTCTTTTCTGCTGTCCTGACTGTCCATTGCAGTCTGCTCCTGTCCTTTTTGGCAGGAGATCCAAAGCTCCTTAAAGGACAAGTTAGCTGGTTATCTGTAATGAGGTGTATTAATGTAGGCAGTGTGGATGTTTAAAGTAAGTAAATACTAACTTACCAGTCCAGAAGAGGGGGAAGAAAACGAAGACAAAAAATGGGATGAAAAACTCTTTCTAGTTTTCTTAAGGCCCCAACCCAAAGAGAAATTTATTTTCAACAAGCCCCAAAATGTTTGCTCAGAGCTCGTGGGTCAGCAACTTAAATAAAAATATAGATAAGGAGGTCTTCACCTTTTTTCTCAAACAATCATTGGCTATCAGAACTTGATCATCACATTGATTCGTTTTGACATGACTTGGTCCTTCTGTCCAGTAGTTGCAACACCGCTTTGCCTCAGTTCACAAACAATTCTCCAAATAAGGTAATAAAACATATAATTCCGGTATCTATAACTCATGTTAGTCTAAACCTTTAAATGTTGAACGCATAAAGCAATATAGTAGGCCACACTTCTCAAACAAAATAAATGAACATCCCTTCTCTCACATAATCTTAAATGCATGCACAAATAAACCAAACAGTTTTTAATGCATCACTTATGCAGAATACATTAAATCAATTCATTTCAACACTCATTCTGTTCTCCTCATCTCTTTCTGACTTCAAAGGAGAGAAAGTCCTCCCCTGCTCCTATAGTAACAAAATGAAGGTGCTTGTCTTTGACAAACTGTTGTCACATTAGCAAATAGTGCCTTCCTTGCTGATCAAAACAATTATTTAGACATCATCAGGGGATACATATAAAATGTTATCTCAAAAAACAAGTTTAAAACTGTATTAATTAAGGCTGGACTCGAATATTCGACTGTTGGGTACACATTCGATTTTCAATTATGAGATTCGATTATTGAGGGGTTCAACAATTGCTTAATTTCATTACAGATCAAAGCAGTCAAATTTCCTGCATTTTAAAATTAATCAGTATGCTATCAAACTGTAGGCTGGAAACAAACAGCAACACAATGAATGCATTTAAATTAATTATGTCAGGCCAATTATAGAAGAAGAGCATTTTGTCACTATAATTAAAATTAAAAGTGAATTTCGCATAATAACGTGTTAGATTTAGTTCCGCTACCGGAACACCGCTCATCCAGTGCGCTCTCCACCTGGACCCCCGCCCGGTTAAACTATTCCCAGATTCTGCTCTAGACCTGCTCGGATCAGACTTTCTGCTACGGTTCCCCCTGCTCTGTACAGCAGCCCAAAATGACATTAGGGCCAGCTGTAGTATTAATAAATAGTATAAACTCAAATAATATAGATTTAAAAAATGGAAACTCTTGACCCCCTTATTTTCACACCTTCATTCATGTGCGTGAGATACACACATCTGTCGTATTTCTTTAAAGAGAACATAGGGCTGTACAATAAAACAAAAACAATAAACTTTGCAATATAATTTTTTTCAATAACAGTATAACAAATGTTCAATAAATATCAATAAATAATCAATAAATCTTTGATTTTCATTCACTTGAATCATTTATTTTGCTGAGGAAAAAGGACTGAAAAAAGCTTGTACTTAGTTTTACTCATGCATATTTGTTGACAAATATTTTGTCATGATTGTTTTGAATGTTCTACCTTAGATTTGTGAGTCATCAGTCATCCACTGTTTGGCCTCAGGTGTTCTGACCATAAAGAAGAGTCTAAACCACAATTAACCATCAGGTTTGTTCAGCTTTCACTCAGGAGCATAAATCAGCCTTTTAACTTGAAAAAAATAAAGATTTGACACTTATCATGATAATTATCGACATCGAAAGATAGGAAACTTTTTATCGTGATAACATTTTTGGCCATATCGTCCAGCCCTAAATTAACGTGACAATGTTAAAACCAGCAGCAGCAGTAGTGACAACTACATGTGATAGAGAGTTGACTTAATCAGCACCATGGACAGAGACCCAAAAAGAATGCATATAAATCCAGTTCTGTATGGTGGTTAAATAAATTCTTACTCCACTACTACTTAATCCAGATACATACAGTGTTGTTATATCATAATACATTGTATTACTACCTGATATTTAGAAAAAGGTTACACATTACATATAGGGGTCAAATGTTTTACTTTTGTCTGACTTTGCAGTGTAATGTTGTAAAATTTATGAAAATTATATGAAAGTATGAAAACCGATCATCTTTTTTGTGAGAGAACATTTTTTATTTCATGTTTATGATGTGCAGACAGCATTTATTCTAGCTTTTCATGTTTTCAGGATTTAATGTTTGCCTCAATCTTGAACTTTAAACAACTACAGTAGAACGGACAGTAGCTCTAACAAAGGCCGCTGCAAACATACCATAGGTAGAGATGAAGGTGCTGTGGAATAACACATTATCCCCACCACCAGCCCTACCACTGGGTTAAGGTAAGGGTGACATAATTATGGAGACAGGGGAACTGGTTTTATATTCAACATATAGCTTCAAAATAGTAAGTAAAACGGGAGGCAAGTAACTGTTTCTGCATGTTACTACTGTTTGTCTGATTGTGAATGGGAAAGTGATTTATTATTATATAGAGTAGTGGTTGTGGTTGAAAACCAAAACACAGCTGGAATAGGTTAGAATTCACAATGACACAAAAAGCAAGTAAAGTACCTCAAAAATGTGCAGTACTTTTACTTGGATGTGATTACTATGTGGTTACATGTAAGGACCTTGGGCTCCGCTTTGTGGTCAAATGGAAACAACACACCACTAGAGTGATAAGAAATCTATTAATTGTGTTGATAATTAGGACAAGGCTGTCTTTAAATAGATGTTTATTTTGAAAATTCTGATACAGTGCCAGACACAATAACAAATACAAAGCAAATCACTGAAACATAGCACTATCATATTTGGAAAGCAAATGCATAAAGGAATTAAAACAGTAAGATCTATTTTTTAGAGAAGAAATCGATTAAAAATAAACAACTGAAAATAAACAACTGAATTGCAATATAATGTAGCTATTATCACAGAAAATACAGATTTTTAAAAAATCCTGAGTTTATTGGCGTTTTTTACAGACAGAATTTAGGCTACGACTGCTGCACAATTTGACGATGAACAGCTCGGTAGTTAATGTCACTTTTGAAAGTACCTGGAAAAGTTAAAAAAAAAACTTTGAAGAATATGATGACAGGACATTTTTGTGTAATTTAAAATGTTTTCTTGCGAACAATATTAGATGCACAGGTTGGTAACATGTATGGCTACTGGATGGTGACTTCTCCCTGTTGAGATATTATAACAGAGATGCCCAAGATTCATCTTTTTCCATCAGATGTGAGATTTGTGAAAATGACATTAACTGAATATAAACAGGGCACAGTCACTAGTATTTTTAGCCTCTTCATGTGCTCTTTAACTCTGTGTATGCCGTATTTTCTTCAAAGAACTTTACTTCTCATTATTCTAAATCCACATAACAAAAATAAGGCAGACTATAGCAGCACTTACCTACCATATGAATGATCGTGTCTTACCTTCATTAACAGTCATGGGTCTTGATTTCTTATGTACATGGCAGATACAGACACAAAGCCAAAAGAAGTAGAGTGACAACACCAACTCTCACAGCCACGGCAACAAGGTAGTAAGAAGTCACAGCTAGAAAACACAAACAAATATCACACTACATTAGACACTATAAAGATGCAGACAAACAAAACAAAATAATGTCAGAAGGCAGTTGACAATTGCAAGGATGGATTTTCTACAAAGAAGTCTTTAGGGTTGTTTATCTGAGAGGTTTTTGTAAAAGATTTGCTTCCTACCTCTCCTCTCATGCTTTGTTTCTCAATTAAATAATTGGTATTCCTCAGGGATAATAACTGACATACTGGCTATATTTAAAATGTTAGATGTTTCATTCCTTTTCAAAGTAATTTTTTTATATTTGTAGGTGGGTGAAAAATA
Organism: Lepomis macrochirus; assembly: GCA_024633595.2. NCBI lineage: Eukaryota > Metazoa > Chordata > Actinopteri > Centrarchiformes > Centrarchidae > Lepomis > Lepomis macrochirus. The sequence goes on along the minus strand of JALXJV020000021.1, from coordinate 11,764,593 downwards.
AATGACTCCCCAAGTGCTCCAAAACACTTTTGATCTTCTGTTGATTCAGATAAATTGCATTCAATAGACCCTATAAAAAGCAAGAACAACAAAAACTTTAAATACTACATACCAAGTAGCATTTCAGTAGGTAAAAGGAAAACACTGTAATGATTTTTTATATATACTTTATATCATGCTGCAAGCAAAAACAGTCATAACAAAGTTATGTGAATATGCTTTTAACCTATTTGTAATTGCAAATGTTTTTTGTACATTTTTCATGTAATGGCATAATTTACATTAAATATTTGATAACGGTTTGTTATTGGCAAATGAACAAAGCACTAACAAATTATTCATGTAAACATATAATGTGAAAAACATAAAACATTGCATGAATAAATCTGTAGTTGTGCTGGTCAACACACCAATACTCCTTTTGCCAGAGCCGTTTGCACCAAAGCCGTGACGATCATGTAGATGGAAATCATTTTTCTGTTGTAACACAATCAAATTACCTTGTAAAACATGTTTAATTCACTTGTATGCAAAACAATCAACACATTAAAAGACCTTTAGTTTCATAGTTTAAATTGAAAATACACTTTAATAAACATGTTTGGACAATATCGATGCCATGTGTAGATTATCTACATGTCTGTGAAGATCCTCATTCATTCAGGTCATAGTTATCTTGAATATACCTTCAACCATATCCAGTTGCCCTTGATTTTAACCCACCTTGGATAATCTACGTGATCAAAAGACAGTTTTAGGAATTAAGAATTCAGCCTTTCACTCTTTTAAAAGTCATAAAAATCATGCTGAGAAATGAATGAGTAATACATTATTACACACATTAAATATCACTTTAAGGCAAGGCAAGTTTATTTGTATAGTACATTTCAACAACAAGGTAATTCAAAGTGCTCTACATAAAACATAAAAGCAACAGGGAAATACAAAAGTTTAAAAGCAACAGGGAAATTGTTGCAACAGGGAAAAGCAACATAGGGAAATTGAAAAAATGCACATTAAAATGTAAAAAAATTTACAGTGCATTGTACAATGAGGGTTAAAAGAGTTAAATGGAAAATAAAAATAGGCTGAGGGGTTGAGCAAATAATTGAGTTACAATTATTTTGAAAAGAGAATAAACAGAAGTACACTAAATCTACTCTCTCTAGCTAGTCTGTCCATATCAATCTTTGGGTCCACTGAAACTCCAAAAACCCTGTGTGTGTAAGCAAGCATGTGTGCTTTAGGAGCAGAGCACAAATGCTTGCACAGTAAGACAGCGCTCAAACACCACCATTTTTCTAGCACACAGCACCAAAACACCAGCTAAGGAAAATGTAAAAGCAGATTTTGTGAAAATAGTGTTAGAAAACCTACACCAATATATTCCATCACATTAAGAATTAGAGCCCGACAGATTTAACGGCCAGCCGATATTAACAGCCAATATGAGCTAATTGCATTTAATCGGCATCGGCTGTTTATAATGGCAAATATATGACATTTAAAAAAGAAATAGTCAGATCCTTCACTCATGTCATGGGTGTTGCATAGTTTGCCCACCAGAGGTCGACCAGCTGCAGCTCCCCTGTTAACAACACTGCCTCACCACAAAAACCACAGAAGAAAAAAATCAGCTGAGCGGAGTTTACTGGAGCTTACTGCAGCATGCAGAAACGAAACTCACAAAGGGCTGTGTTAGCGGGGAGTCTGCCTTTTGTCATGTTAATTACATTACTTAAATAATTATAATAAAAACAGACCCAATCACTTCTCTTCTCCTGAAAACATTCATGACTTGCTAACGCCTTACGTTTTTCACTGCACTACCCTGGCTTCCTAGCAGCTCACAGCAGTTTAATGTTACGGTAGTTGCGTGTTGGAAGCTGCTGACAGACCTAACTGTAAATTTATTCTGAAACAGTGTGGCAGTTCTAGTGAACGGTCCACATTTGTCTCTAGTTCATCACTACTACAAATTCTGTAAAATCACGTAACGTTACAGCAGCTCACGCTGCCCATTGCTAAGTCAGACACAAAGATAAGACTATAATCTATTTTATTAACATAATCCATTTCGGAAAATGTTTTATAGCCCACATACATACCAGCTGTCAAAATCGACCTGTTCTAAGTGCAGTTACTACAGTAAAGGGGTCCAAATCATTCTCTAAATCTAAATATCAGATCATAAATTGCCTCTTTTTCACTTTAATATCGGCATCGGTCCCCAAAAACCCATTTCGGTCAGGCTCTAGTAAGAATGCCCCTCTTCTAGCACAAAGCACAAAAATAGCGGTTTATTCCACAAAGTCAGGTTATGATTGAAATAGAATGATCAGCAGAGGGCATGCCTAGGACAAAGAGAGGGGGAGCAGTGCAGTCAAAAGCCATCACAGTTAAATAAAAATCCACCAAAAACTCAGAAAGCAATGACAAAAGAGAGACATCAAAAACAGTGAAATAAAAGTGATCCTCCAAAAGCTGAAAGGATCGAAAGCAGTGGTCATGGTGTTGTCCACCAAATGCGGAAAATGCTGAGGCAAAAATCTTGAACTTTCCCAGATCCAGATCAGCAGAAAAGAGAGCCAAGTGATGATCTGATGCCAAGAGACAGAGCTATAAAAGGAGGTCCAAAAGGAGTTGAAAATCAGTTGTTACATGGTTTCATGTCAACTGGGGTCGTAACAGAATGGGGCTCTATTTTGCATCGATCTCTGACACTCTGGTGAAACTTTTGTATTCTAATTGATCTATGTCTATTTTTGCTGATAATAAAAATGTTGGTAAAAGTTCAGGATTTCTTATCTGACAGCTCAGTGATACTGGGTTATAGTCTGTGTGTTTTATGTTGTCAGCAACATCTCTTTACAGTTTCCTCTGTAAATCCTACAGTACCTGCAGTGTGCCCACAGTGAAATATCAGTCAATGACAAGGAAAAAGATTGTTCTGTTGACTCTGAAATTTCCACTTCATGGATCTTTGTATTATCAGTCATGTATAGAAACACTGGCTTTTGAGTTTCCATACTGACTTGAGTTGTTGAGGCCAAGCATTCTACACATTTTGTAATCAAATCTCTTAGTGGACCTACATCCATGTAACCATATGGTATTTGTTTCTAAACAATTTACTGTAGAGTATGCACAATAGTTTGCATTGTCAAAGTTTCTTAGAGGAAACTAAATGTAACACCTATATAAAACGCGTGTCTTAAGGTTGCCAAAACAACAAGAAAGTAGAAGGGTATGTGACCACAACCCTTTCCATTCTCAGGCTTTGCTTCAGCCACATTGACAACCAGTGCATGTTTAATTTGCAAAGAGACTAAAAGATCAAAGAGAGACCAAGAGAGAGATGGTCACGTGAAGGGGAACTGAAGCCTCTGGTAGTACACGGTGAAGACTAAAGAAGAATTAATTGTTTCAGCTATGTATTATTGCTCAATACTTTTCTCCAACTATAAAATAAGCCAAAATATCCTTTCACCAGTAACAGTAACATATGGCCAGCCTTGAAACTCACATGGCACAACAGCTAACAGGGTATTACACTTTTTCTGCACACTGTAACTGATGTCAGCATTAGCAGATTTAAATGTAAATCAATCACCACTTTCACTCTGGTCTTTGTGGCTTATTGCCCTGCATGTGAATGTTCCACTGTTCACATGTTGTTGTGTGCATAGAATCAAGGAAGTGGTTAATTGTATTTGGCTTAGCTAGCACCACTGTTCATCATCAAGACATCAGACTTGTGTGCTGGGTTTAATTTAAGAATGAATATCCCTACATTAATGTACACAGGTCAACATGACCGATTATGTTAACCTGTGTAGTGTTTCTAGTGCATTTCAATTTAGTGACCAGGTGTGGATTGGTAATCTGGCATACCGGGAAAATGACCTTTTTGCTCTTTTTGTCATTGCGTACTTTTGCACCCGGTGTAGTAAATTATTTATTTATTTAACGTTTTTTAAAAAATGGGCCAACATCTGGCCCATAAAGCTTGGACTGTGGACTGCTGGTTATCAATCACCAGCATTCGGCGCTGCATATGCTATTTTACATTTTTTTGTAGCTGGCATAGTTTCCTAATGCAATCTTAACTTTGGCTAACTGTTCTGATGAGGTTATTTTGTCAGCATCACGCTGGCTAATCTCGTGTTGCTGTGAAAATCACTTGTAGGCTACTTGTACTGAGTATGACTCAGTAAAGGAGTGATCACCATGGAGTCAGTAAATGAGTGTGAATGAGTACACTGATTCAATTGCACTTGTACACTTATCCATGGCACATACCACTCAGCTGGTTTGGAGGAATATAACAGTAGGTACACATGTTATATGGAAGGATGGTGTATTGGTAAGGGGTGTCCAACCAATTTTGGTGGGCTGCCTTGGCCTAAAATGCGAGGGCCGAGTTATAGTCCCAGTCCAGCCCTGTTACTGACCGGATACGGAGGACACACCAGACCACTTATAAATCTCAATTACATGATCAAACACAATGATATTTTTTTCCTAAATTGATCATGTTATTGGAAATGGAAAAGATTATGTTGTATTTACCCGAGTGTGTATTGGTAAGCTTCTGACTTCGTGTGGATAACAAGGGTTGACTTTTAGCTTTAGTTGCAGTCATGTCTTCACAAAATATTTCAGTCCACTGTTCAACACACAGATTGACAATAATGGATGACAGACTGTCTCCACCAAATTACTTTTATATACTACTAAAATGTTACGTTGAGTACAGAAACACAATTGCTGCCTAGGTCATGTTATCTAACAATGTTTTTTCAAGTGCAGCAAGTGCTTCATTTCTTTACCATATGGACTTTGTAGGCAGGATTTTAAACCCCAAAGACCAGGATTTACATACTGAGTCAAGAGGTTGGTTAGGTTCAGGCACTTCAAGTCACCTTAACATTATTCTTAATCCAACCTTAACCGGGTATTTTTATTGTGCCTTCACTTAGCCATAAAGGTTTAATCATGCGTTTGTTTCTCCGGAGTGAATATTATAGGAAAACAAATGAAACGCGGTTTGCGGATTTTTTCAATATCAACATTTTGCGATTTGGCAAATATTTTAATTAAATAACGAGATGTCCCCCTTGTATTAATAGAACACATGTGCGCAGCATTGTGTTCCCTTCAACATATTAGTTTCAAATTAGTAGGATATAAACATTGACAACAACAGCACACTCACATCATTTGATAGTGTGTCAGTTAAAAACCACAACTTATGTCCTGTGTTTCTGCCTCAGGCAAAGGAATAAGCTGGTGTTTGTGTTTGGCTTCAAAGAAACAGTAAGAGCTCACAGTAGAGAACAGCGATGTGGTCCTTCTGCGGTTGACTAATGTGTCTGGTAGGGGAATGACTGCATGTTCCATGACCCAATGCTGGATGTATTTATTTATGTTATTACCAATAATGCAACTGCTCAGACGTCCTTGCCTCGTTTTGAAACAATAAAAAAAGACAAAAGTGTTTGGAGCTCATACAAATCAACTGAATTGCACATGGTACAAGTAGCAGCCCAATTCTATGTGCAGTTTTGCTTTTACCCTGTAGATGTAGGCAAGGCGTGATTTGTGAAAGTTTGTGCTTTTTTCCATGAAAATGACCAAAGTAGCACATTGCACGTTGCATCGCTCGCGAAATAGCATTGATCACTCTGAGGGGGTAATTTTGTCCCAATCGGACATTAAAATTATTCAGCAAAGCACTTCTGAAAGAGCTGTCAGAAAACATGATTCCCCTTAAAGTCCTCTGCTGGGGGATACTGGGGAATTGCACAAGACTCTGTAGGCTGATGGATGCGGATCAAACACCAAAACAAAAACAAACCCTCAACCTTTGGGTTGTGAGTCCTGCACTCCACCAACTGGGCTCACTGAACAACATGTTGATGCAAATCAATATTATGGCTTATATTCTCATCCACCATCTAATGGTTGAAAATATTGCTCTGATGCAAAACTTATTTGCCAACCCCTGCAGTATGTTATTAGTACTACTAACGTACGTATTCAACATAGTGATGAGTGTCTGCACTGCCTAAATTCTTCCAGAAGTAGAACAAGAAGAACATAGTGATGAAATTACGCTCTGTAGTGCTGTTTGTCCATTTTTAGCTACGATAGAAACATGATGATGCAACGTGGTGACCTCCATGGAAGGGGGTGACTGCGGTTATGTAGATATAAAAGGCTCATTGTAAGGTAATAAAAACATAATGGTTTATTATGTAAGGTCTTTACACACCACTGAAAACATAGTTATGGATATTATTTTGCATTTCTGTTGATAGATCCTCCAGAAATATTACACACTGAACCTTTAAAAATGCAGATGTCAACGCACCAGTGAGAATAAATAGAAAGCCTCAATATTGGCTGCAAAAAAATAGATCCTGAGAGATATTACACACTGAACTTTTAATAATCCTTAATAATCTTTTTGGAAAAAAAAATATTGTGCATTCAGGTTTGAGTTGGGTCAGGTTTTCCTTGTATTTTTCACTCTAACTTCTGTGTAGACAACTTCATCTTCAGAGTTACCTGGGAAAATTAAAACAGATGAAGTGAAATGTGTTTTGTAGTTGTAGTCAGTCACAGAGGACATGTTGTTGTCTTATAAATCTTTTTCAACATAATAATTGTCATGGTATTAAATTAATGTAACGCATTAGCTATTTGGAAAGAAGATAATATAATTTAAAGATCTATAATACTGGTAAACTAACTTAATGTCAGAATGGTCCTTATTGAGACAGATGAAGACATGGGACAACATTTTTCACTTACCCTCATTAATAACAGTCGTGGGTCTTGGTTTGTTATGTAGATGTATTTTACAAAGACAGAGAGCCACAAGGAGAAGGAGAGTGACAACACCAGCTACCACAGCCACATGTCACAAATGAAGAAACATAATCTAGGAAACACAAATAGATATCAAACCAAATTAGATGACAGAATTCTCAAATATTTCTTGTCTGTTATTGTCCTCCATCACATATTCTGCATGTGTTAGATGAAAAATCTCAGACCAGTACTTCTAGAACCCAAGTGGTATTATCCAGTCAGAAAATAAGTGAGTTAATTTAATTGATTAAGGTTTTTACAGTTTTGGAAGAAAGAATGTCAAATAGTTGTGAAGAACTGATATTAAGAAAAAATAAACTCTGTACCTCTAAACTCTGCATCTTTGCAGCTTTGTAGGTGAATAACTGTTTCATCTCTGCTGACATTGTTCGAAACATTACATGTCAAGTTTCCTGTCAGCTGACCTTGTAAGCGGATGGTAACATTTGAAACTCTGAGTTCGCCTTCTTCAGTTTTATTCCCAGCTACTGACTGCATGTTTGTTGTCCAGATGGTTGGGGACTGGCTGTGGCCTCCGGTCTGTATCAGTAAGTGACCATCCAAAGTCAAAATGAACTCTACTTCATCTCCCTCAGAGGAACAAGTGATGTTCATCTCTTCTTGTGACAAACACAACTGAGACACAGCAGGATTTGAAACTGGAGCTGGAAGACAAACACAGTGTTACCTAAATAGTATACAGCACATCATGAAAAGTAAAATCCACTACCAGCTCTGTTCATTGTGGACCCAAAGATTTAGTAACTATTCAAACTTTTTCATCATATAGGAAGCTGTAAGCCTGTATTTAGCATGTGATTTCAGTGACATGTTGTTTTTTTTATAAAATGTGCAATAAATATTTTTTACCCATAAACATATTACCCAAATTCACAATATATTATTTAATCCCTATTTTAGACATTGATAATTAGTATCCAATACTACTTTTAGTTCAGAAAAACATTTTTAAAATCACAAACCTTTCTTGTAACCTACCTTGTATTTCTACATGGACTTTCACTTTTTTCAGTAAAGTACCGTTAGATCCAAATTCTTCCATAAGGTAATCTCCAGAGTGTCTCTTCATTGCTTTACCTAGTTTGATTGTTCCATTGGTGAAGTGTTCATATTTGGTGAAGTGATTTGCATATTTCTCAAGCCGAGTCACTGTCCAATTTCTGACTATTTTAAAAATAGGATATTTATCATCCTTTATCAACTTAACCTCTGTATTTGCTGCTTTGGGCAAATGAAAAATCAACAGCTGTCCGACGGCTCCAAAACACTGCTGAGCTCCAGTAGGTTCAGAGAAATTGCATTCAATTGACCCTAAAAAACAAAACAAAAAACAATCAATCCGATAGAATCAACAATTCTAAAGTCAGTGATTGTCTTTGTAGATTTGCCTGACTTAAAATACTGAATCATTTTTTTTACTGAATAATTGTCTACACAATTATACTGTTAACCATATTGTTAACTACAGTAAGATACTTTTACACAGCCGTGTACCTTTTCCCAGAGCTGTTGTTGCCAGAGCCGTGAAGATCATGTACAGGGAAATCATTGTTTTCTGTTGTAACACATAAGACAAATGTAATTTTATTTTATTTTATTTATTTTATTGTATCGTTAATACACTGTAAAATTAGTCAATTTAAAATTAGTTGTTAGTTTTAAGGTAAAAAGTTAATTTAAAAATAAAGGGAAAAAAGAACTGCTCAAAAAGAACAGCATGGCTGTAGTAGCTATTTTCATTATCAGAATGTTTCAGAAAAAGGATTAAAAGCCATGCTCTGTACACAAAATAAAAGCATTTTAAAAAGTACTCCAATGTTGTCTCCTCACTATAATTCTAAACTAACTCACCACTGTTACGTTGTCTTCTTTGTGTCTGATCTGCAAATTTTCTACTGACAGAAGTTGGTTTCCACTTCTCTTTTGTCTTGTGTGATGACAATCAAGGAAGCACTTATGGTGTTATCACCCACAACTTGCAGTACTCCGATAAAGACTGCTGCCCAACTATGGCTTCCCAAACTTAAAATAATGGCTAATGTACTGTAAATATTTGGTGTAGGTTTTCTATGGTCTTCAATTTTAACATTTGTAAGTCATCTGCTGTGTGAGATGTTTCAGTCATTGTGTGAATTACATTTACCTGAAACAGTTTCTACAATTACAGCATGAAAATGTAAGTAGACTATCGGCTGCTATAAAAGAAATTTAACTTATGGGCCAATACCTGTGCTTTTGGTATTTGTCTACAGAAGGGCCTAATATAAAGAACAAATACTATTTCTAAAAACCTAGGTAAAAATAACACACATAATTACTAATAGCATGTATTACACACACACACACACACACACACACACACACACACACACACACACACACACGCACACACACACAGGTAGCCTGATGAGTTGATTGAAACTCAGTGAAAAGTATAAATGACTATAACTAAAGGACTATTCACACTAAGTGCACTAAAGAAGGCATAGTTGAAATATATATAATACGGATATTCTGTACTTTGAATGTAGAGTTTGGCCTCAAGATACTTCCTGAAATGGTTGTGGTGAAATGCTACATCTTTAGCAGCTCTGTGTATTTAATGCACGGGAAGGTTCTCAGCAGCATTTTGTTTTACAAAAACTACAGTATGATTAGAATAAGGACTACTACTGACTTCTACTGACTTCTAAAGCTGATTACTGTATTTAAATCTCTTGTATTAGTTTTTGCATAAAAAAGTTTTACTTTTTTAATTCAAGTAGTGCAGGACTTGAATTAAACACTGTGCTAGGATTAAATTAGTGCAGTTAAACAGTCACAACAGCATACTTCAGATATTTTACTTAATGTCAAAAATAATTACAACTTGTATTTTTGCTATTTACATTTCTTCAAGGGTTATGGACGTACTGTTAATGACCTTCTTATTCTGAACTGACGATCAAAACTCTGTCAAACTATTTAACATGTAAAATTTACATTTACATTTACTCATTTGGCAGACTGTTTTATCCAAAGCAACTTACATTTGAGGATCAACAGAGCATCAAATATAGATCTGCAACTGACAATACATATTTAGTAAGAGCAGCCTTTATAGAATTTATAGAATCATGCAAATTGATTCATTTCATTGTTGTCCCAATGGTTGCCTTCATAGACTGACTTCCTGCTCATACTATTTAAAAGAATTGTATTGTTCTTTAATACATCAAGGACTATTAAAATGCTACAATTAAAGTGTCAAGTGCCCAATCACATAGTGTTCAAAAGCTGTTTGGAAGTAGCTAAGGTTGATACCAGTGGTGCAGAGCCCTTGAAGCTAATTAAAGAACACAAAGTACACAGATGACAGAGTTCTTTATAATGAGGTGTGAGTTAAGTTTCCATTTCAGCTGCAAATACAGCTGCACAAAAAGCCTCAACTATATCCATCCATACACTACATATTACATCTGCATCACAAATTTTCGCACAGGCAACTCAGATAATGCAAAACTGTGAGACAGGCCGTTAAAAACCACAGCCTTTTCTTTCTTTGTCACTTCCTCAGCCACAGTGCTTCATTTAAACTCTCACCTCCTTTCTGCCATGAACACAGATAAACTAAGGTATACAATTAATACAATAAAACAGGCAGGAGAGGCAGCAACTTAATTTATTAAGAGTTTTATTCGCTCAAAAAAATCCATTAGAGATTGTTTCAGCACTTTTTCAGCATTTTCATATATCTTTTGATCTGTAGTGTGAATTTGTTAACCAGAGGCAGCAACAATGTGGCAATAATTAACAGCACAAATAATTAGCAAATGTTTTTCAGACTTTTTCCACATCTTAATTTTATGTATTTAAAATTAAGAAACCTCCAGAGGGAGGCAGAGAAAGCATGCCTTTTATTTCATACACCACCAACGTCCTGGAGCCTCTCACTATTTTCTTTTACTTAGCTTCCTCCGTCAATATCCTTTTTCGTCTCTTTGCATCTGCCGTTAGATAACTTTATCTACTCCAGATATATAAGTCTAGTTATTTTGCCTGCATGCAGAGAGGGTAAACACGAAGGATGCGAGTAGCAGGAAGCAGAGGAGGAGGTGCAAACCAGCAGTACCTGTGTCATTGTCAATGTTTAAAATAATATTTAGATTTCCCTTGATGGTTCAGCTACCATCTTTGGACATTTTGTTTGTTTGTGATTAAAAACAAACTATTGCTCATGATATTGCTCGGTACAGGCCATGAGTATAGTCAAGCTGGTGGCTGGTAAGGGATACCACAGCAGGATACCAGGGAGGATAAAGAAAAAAAAATTCCCTTAATATATATATATATATTTATATATTATCGGCGTTAACGTGACACTCTTATCGGGCAATAAAAAAAATATCGCTGTTAATAAAAAATATCGCCGTTAATCTATTCTCAAAGTTGGGTTGGGAGCTGGGTCTATACTACGCAAGCTATGATGACTTTCACCTTGATATTTTAGCGCAGATGTATAACTAGCCGAATTTCACTGTAGGGGGCAAGAACAAGTCTTCGAACTTATGTGTCTGCCTACTGTGAAATTATCACATCAAACGTGACGTGCTAACATGGATGCAGCTATTGCTGTGTTCCATTTACCTTGGAGGTCGGAGCTTGGAATAACGTCACACCCGAGTTGACGGCGTTCCGGTTACAACCTCGCTCGGCCAGCTGTATGTTTACAACTAGCCAGGTTAGTTATTGATACGCCGGTTGATTAAAAAACGCATTGTGCGGTATTTACTCACACTAACTGTAGCAACACGTCCACAGACAGCTGTTGGACAGCTTTGTGTACGAACATTTCTGAAGCCGCCGGGTTTGCTTCTGGGAAAATTTACTTTTAAGAAGCTTACCAATGGAAAATTCGACAAGACTAAGGTTGTTTGCACCTTGTGCAATGTGGAATTAGTTTACTGTAGGAGTTCTTCCAGCTCAAGTACCACAAGTACATCTTATTGAACATGATTTATTTTCATCACCAATTATCATAGTAGAACAGCTTTCTCAAGCAGTTTGTGATGCATTTTGGAAACAGGAGATGCGCCACCTGGCTTGAAACCCGTTCGCACGCATATTCTGAATGCCTTCGGCGGAATTCAAATGAGCCATTTTAATCTAGATTAATCTAGATTAATTTCAAGATTACAGTGAGATTAATCTAGATTAAAAAAATAATCTATGCCCACCACTAATATATGTATGTATGTATGTAGGTATGTATGTATGTAGGTATGTAGGTAGGTATGTAGGTAGGTAGGTATGTAGGTAGGTAGGTAGATATAGATTTGTTATACAAAATGGGATACTAGTTCTGAATATGTCATATGTCAGCACCATGGAGAGAGACAGGGAGACTACATTTGATCTTTTGCCCTCCAGTGGCCAAATGTATTAATGACAAAGGCAAGATATGTGTTTCCTTTTTCTTCCCCTTAGTATCTATGTGTGTAGGCTCTTTCCATACTGATCACACTAATCACACTAAAATTCATAGTATAGTTAACAACATGTACAATCACTCAATATATAGTAGTTGACAAAATCTGGATTGTAGTTAATTCAATTTAATGCTTTAATTCACAGAACACTAAATAAAAGATAAATAAAACAGTGGTTCATACTTAAAAAACATCTGGTCTCTCAATGAATGTCAGGTACCAAATAATAGGTGCTATTTTCAGTAATCACTCCTAAAGCCAATGGCTCTTCTATAACTATATGGGTGCAATCATTAATTTACAGATGTATATATTTGACTGCGATGGACTGTATATATATATATAGGTACCCTGTACGCAGAATAAGCGGTTGATGATGGATGGATGGATGGATGATGTATATATTTGATCTCTTCTTCTGGAAATGGATGAAAATGAAGTATATTTTTTTTTGTTGTTTTGTTTCCAGAGTGTGAAATTAGCACCTGCCCTTTGCCAATTGCAGGAGAAATCATCAGGCCAACTGCCACAATGGCAGACAAGGAAAACTAACAACAGAAAGACACATGTAGTAAGGTTAGCGTAATGTGGCAGTTGGCGCACACACATCAAACAGACCCACCAGTCCGCTCAGGAGTTATCTATGGCGGCGCTTTTAACCACATTCACAAGTGGAAGAGACTCATTTGGGTCTGAGTGACAGCTGGTTAGCTTGCTGATGTTATTTAATATAGTTTATTTTGTTGATTAATGTATACATCATTCCAAGGCAGTAAGAATCAGTGGAGTACTTTGATGTTTTTTTTTTTAAATAACATAAAAACATTTCCTGGTCTGATTTCAGTGATCGATTTCGGCTGCGACATTCAGATGGGAGGGTCAGAATTTGGCGTGAACAACATGAAAGCATGGATCCATCCTGCCTTGTATCAAGGGTTCAGTCTGGTGGGGGTGGTGTAATGGTGTGGGGGATATTTTCTAGGCACACTTTGGGCCCCTTAGTACCAATTGAGCATCGCTTAAACACGTCAGCCTGAGCCAGAACATAATGGTAAATACAACGTCTTGACTTCCAACAGCCACCTCTCCTCTCATCCACAGTCGCTCTATTTTATCCATGCAGCAGACGCTGGATTAATAAACCAGCTGCTGCATTGGTTTGACTGCGCCTGAGCACCCCACTACGAAGCTAACATTAGAGCTAATGTTAGAGAGGAGTTCCTGTTATTTCTCAGAATATAAAAGCCTCTTGTGCTTGAAGTGTGCCGGTATTCACCAGTACTGTCACTTTAAATGTTACTCTTTGGCATACCGGCATTGGGACTCTCCTCTGCCCTCTCCAGATCAGGTTCTCTGGGCACTACATGAGGCTCACCTGTTTCTGTTCACTCCTGCCTGCTAATTTCATGCAGCCGTGTGCTTAGTTTCTTGTTAAAGTTACCTTTCGTGAACTGACCAATCACAGCCTGGAGTAGAAATTATAAAAAAGGTTGAGGCACAACAGCAAACTTTAGAAATGTTAAACTCATTTTTATTATTGACAAGTTATTTGCATAAACAAATCAGAGTCTGACCAAATTGCAGAGTAGTTTTCTAGCACAATAATTTAATGAATGAAAACAACCCACAAAAATGAAACTGTTGTTTTGTCCAACTGGAATTAATATAAGGTTACTAATGGTAAGCTATTCAGCAACCTGTACTATTATCTGAAATTATAATAAATACACAAACATTGGCACCAATCAAACCTTAACCACAGTGGTGTAGGCTAATATTAGAGAATGGTTTTGTGAAACAGCTGACTCTCAACTACTAAACCATCTGTAGGCTGATTATCCAAATCAAGTGTAACCTGTAATTATATTATTATACTTACTCCTCCAGGTTGTGGATATATTTTGTTTATCAAATCGTCATAAATGACAAGAAAATGCAAGATTTCGGTAAGGTAACTCATTGCCTTTACTGTACCTGTGCCGATCATGCTTGCTGTTGTGCCTAGGGCTGGGTATCGAGTTCAATATTTTTTAGGCACCGACCGAATTGCTTCAATACCACCGAGTATCAAAAAATGCCTTGTCTTTCGGTACCAAAGTTCGATACCTAAAGGTTCTTGTTAACGCCAACGAGCCAATCAGCATGCAGCATTCTTGATGTGCCCACATCTAAAAGTGATTGTAATTGGCTGTGGTGATGTAAACACTAGCTCACGCTGGTTACGCTGCTAAGAGCAGCGACACGACAAACCTGGTGAAGCCTTTGACTGTGCGTGGAATAAACTTAAGAGCAGAAAGTCGCTCAGTCTTTGCTGCAACAACACAGAGCCGGTGCATCATCGTCTCAGCGCCCTGCTGCCACCGAGCTGCTTCAACACGTCCACCGTACCAGCGGCGTTGGGCAGCAGCGTCGCTACAAGTAGCTCCGTTACTAGTTTAACAACATTTCTCAGTAGCTTGGTGGCAGCGTCGCTGTTTTCTGAATCAAATCAAAGCTCTTTTATTGGCAGAGTAGCGCGGCAGCTTCCACACACGCTACATTTTTCCAAGTGTTTCTGAAGGACCAGTTAAGTGACACCACCGCCGCACACGGACCTTTATGTGCAGCCAGCGGAAGCGCTTCCGTGTGATAGTGACATCACGTACCGATATTTTGACTGATGTCTGCGACTTTGCTGCAGATGGATTAAGGACGCGCGGCCGAGTTTCCTTTCTATTGTGATCGTTGTCCACCTCTTCCTCTAGTGAGGAGGAAACTTTGATATGTAGTGGCAGAAACTTGTTTCCATGAGAGATTTCTCTCTCTCTCTCTCTCTCTCTCTCAGGCCTCTTGCCATGAATGTTTAGGATGCAATGGTGCCAGAGCACAAATTCACATATAAACAATAAAAAATATATAATTAACAAACAATGAAATGACATTATAAAAACTAAAGAAAGAGGAATAAAAACACAATATAGGCTGATGTTACATTGAAAATATGTCTTGGTTCTGACAAGCAGCAGCATTTTTCAAAGGAACAATTATTAAAATAAACTATTAATGATAGTAATGTGATAATTAAGTTACTTTATACAAACAACAATGGTTCTCCGTATGTTGGGAAAATATACAAATTTTATACCAACAAAATTGGTATCGAAAAAAGTATCGTTCAGGAACCGGTATCGAAGTTGAGGTATCGATACCGAAAATATTTGAACGATACCCAGCCCTACTTGTGACTCATATAAATCTTCATACACAAAGTGCTGTCCAACAGCTGTCTGTGGCGCGTTGCTACAGTTAGTGTGAGTAAATACTAATAAATACCGCACAATGCGTTTTTTAATCAACTAACCAATCAATATATAGATTAGTTATCAATAACTAACCTGGCTAGTTGTAAACAAACAGCTGGCCGAGCGAGGTTGTAACTGGAACGGCGTCAAGTCGGGTGTGACGTCATTCCCAGCTCCGACCTCCGAGGTAAATGGAACGCAGCAACAGCTGCATCCATGTTAGCACGTCACGTTTGATTTGGTAATTTTACAGCAGGCAGACACACAGGTTCGAAGACTCGTTCTTGACCCTTACAGTAAAATTCGGCTAGGTGTACATCTGCGCTAAGATATCAAGCTTGCGTAGTATAGACTCAGCTCCCAACCCAACTTTGAGAATAGATTAACGGCGATATTTTTTTTATCGCCCGATAAGAGTCTCACGTTAACACAGCACGTTAACGCCGTTAACGGCCCACCACTAATTTTAACGTTTTTGAAAATCCCACCTTCTATTTCTAGATGCAGATTGGTTTTATTCTACAATCTACAATCAGAACCAAAGAGTTCCAGCTGGTAATCCCCGGAGTCTGTCTTTCGTGCATTATCCAGCTTAAACGATCCATTGGGGAAGTACATAGAGCGACTGGTGTATTCCTCAAGGATAATAACTGACATATTGGCTATATTTAAAATGTTAGATGTGTCCTTCCTTCTCAATATTATATTTTTTATAGTTGTAGGTAGGTGAAAAGTAAATGACTCCCCAAGGGCTGCAAAACAATTTTGAGCTCCTGTACATTCAGTTAAATTGATCAGTGATCAGTTTGGCAGATAGTAAAACAGTTCTCCAAATGAGAGACAAAGATTTCTCTTTCAGGCTGTTTATTTGTTGCCTTACACTTGAAAGTACTGTAAAACTAAAAATCACATAAGAAAAACACATTAATTCACACACACTGCAAGTTACAAAAACATACCAAGTCTCAATGGTGAAATAACATTCAACATAGCTAGCATAACTGCTACAACTATGTGTCTAATTGTTAGCGCCGTTAGCTAAATGCTAACGTATATGGGAATCTCCATTCATATCCTAACAGAAATTAGCATCGCGGTCGCGATGATGTATTTACTCAAACTATACACATTTTGATTCACATGCTCAACATTACGAACAATGCAGTGTGGAAATGGCACACATGGCATAAATACTTACAGGCATGTACCTCCTGTGCTCTGTGTGAAACAAAGAATCTGGTAATGTCACTGGCTGGCTAGCTAGAAAACCAAAGGGTCAACACCCAACTCAAAACTCCCAGTGTCCTTAACCACAGCCACCACTAGGTGGAGACATTTCATTTTAAGAAGGCAGCACACCTACAAACCAATTAGCACTTCATTTCACTAGGTAAAAGGAAAACATATTTGACTATTGTATCTAAAATATCTTCCCACAAATACTATTACTACAGTTACCCTGAAGTGTACCTTTTGACCGAGCCGTTGGCACCAGGAGCCGTGACGATCATGTAGATGGAAATCATTTTTCTGTTGTAATACATCCAAATTACTTAAGACATAAACATGTTGAATTCACTTGAATGCATGTCAACACATTAAAAGACCTTGCCTCATGGACTTTCAGAATGCAGTCATAATTCATTATTTAGGATATTATGGCACATAAGATGATCTTTATTGATAATATATATTGATATATTGTTGGAAATTAAAAAATATTAATGTGTAGTGGAGAGTGGTGTGCTTTATTTGCATGAGATCTCCTTTTATTTTAGTTACCATTTTATCTGTTTAAAAGATTTAAATCTATTAGGAAAGACACACATCACACAGATTGCATGTCAGATGGTGGTTTCACACTACAACTCAATAGCTCAGGGATACTGGGATATAGTGTATGTGTGTTATCACCAACATCTCTTTACAGTTTTCTCTGTAAAGCCTACAGTACCTGCAGTGTGTGAATAATCAATGACAAGGAAAAAGATTGTTCTGTTGACTCCGAAATTGCCACTTCATGGATCTTTTTATTGTCAGAGTCATGTATTTGAGTTTGCACACTAACTTGAGTTGTTGAGGGCAAGCATTTTACCCATTTTGTAATCAAATCTCTGAGTATACCTACATCCATGTAACTATTAGGGAATGTAATTTTTTGAGCTTCGATGCTTTGATAGTAATTAAGAGCGAATAATCGATGAGCTGTGTTTCCGGTAGAGGAACTAAATTAACAAATTATTATGCAAAATTCACTTTTAATTTTAATTATAGCGACAAAATGCTCTTCTGCTACAATCGTCTAATATAATTAGGCTTATTTAAATGTGTTCATTTTGTTGCTGTTTGTTTCCAGTCTACAGTTTGATACTGATTTTTGAAAATTGAGTGTATTGATCTGTAATGAAATTAAGCAATTGAAAATTAATAAACACCATAACTTCCACACTACTGCTGTCATCACTCAGTTTAAAGTGCTCCCACACAGCTGAGGGCTTCATTTCGTTTTCCCTTTGATGTGAACTGGAGCGTTACGTTCACTGCTGTCAGCGGAGGTCAGGTGCGCGAAAAAGTGTGTAATAGTTTGCATTGTCAAAGTTTATTAGAGGAAACTAAATGTAACACCTAGATATACAGAACGTGAAAAGGAGAAAGGTAGAAGGGTATGCGACCACAACCCTTTCCGTTCTCAGGCTTTGCTTCAGCCACATTGACAACCAGTGCATGTTTAATTGCAAAGAGACTAAAAGATCAAAAAGATACCGAGAGAGATGGTCACGTGAACTGAAGGATGTGGTAGCACACGGTGAAGACTAAAGAAGAATTAGTTGTTTCAGCTATGACTTAATGCTCAATACTTTTCTCAAACTCTCAAAATAAGCCAAAATATCCTTTCATCAGTAACAGTAACATATGGCCAGCCTTGAAACTCACATTGCACAACAGCTAACAGGGTATTACACTTTTTCTGCACACTGTAACTGATTTCAGCATTAGCGGATTCAAATGTAAATCTGTCACCACTTTAACTCTGGTCTTTGTGGCTTATTACACTGCATGTGAATGTTCCACTGGTCTTCTTGTCTTGTTGTGTGCATAGAATCAAGGAAGTGGTTAATTGTATTTGACTTAGCACCACTGTTCATCATCAAGACATCAGACTTGTGTGCTGGGTTAAATTTAAGATTGAATATGTCCTTCATTAATGTACACAGGTCAACATGAACAATTAGCTGTACTGTGAATTTCAGATGAATTCCAAGTAGTGGTGGGCTATTACTGTTTCTAGTGCATTTCTACTTAGTGACCAGGGGTGGATTGGTAATCTGGCATGCCGGGAAAATGCCGGAATTTCGTGTTTCACTCAGTATAAATAAAGACATTCCCACCATAAATTGTTGCAGAAAATAAGTCTTTAATGCTCAAAATCTTCTGGGGGAGAAGCCCAGACCTCTAACCCATATATGTCATGAATAAACCATAGAGTTATCATAAAGTGATAGCTTTATGATTATATTGTAAAGATTTTATTGTATGTTGCATGAGTATTGATAAGCTTGGACTTGGTGTGGATACAAGGGTTGACTTTTTGTTTTTAGTTGCCAGGATGTTCAGTCATGTCTTCACAAAATATTTTAGTCCACTGTTCAACACACAGATAATAATGCTTTTATATACTACTAATTTGTTACGTTGAGTACAGAAACATGATTGCTGACTAGATCATGTTATGTAATAATGTTTTTTCAAGTGCAGGAACTGCTACATTTATCTTCCATATAGACTTGGTAGGCAGGATTTTAAACCCCGAAGACCTGGGTTCACATCCTGAGTTAAGAGTTAGGGTTGGTTTTGGCAACAAAAGCACCTTGGTTAAGGTGTGTTGTTAATTATAATAAAGTAATCATGTTGTTTGTGTTGCATTTCAAGTTACCTTAATCTTATTCTACCCAACCTTAAAGGTTCAGTGTGGAAGTGTTAGTGGTTTCCAGTGGTGAGAGTTGCGAATTGCACCCCCCCTCCCCTATCCAAGCGAGTTGTATAGTTAGGGTGCCTAAGACAGAACAAAAAATGTCCTCTGTGAGATAGCAGAGAGTTGCCTGTCAAGAAGTCAGGTATCTTTATATTGATCTATTAAGAAATTTTATATACTTATTCAGTAAAACATGTGTTTTTTTATGAATATTATTGTTATTTGTTCATTAATAAACAACAGCCACATCAAGAAATGAAGTACTACTACTGTAATACAGCATTTTCAGAAACACTGTCCAGAGTCTATTATAAACCACATAATACATGAAGTTTACAAAGGCATTGTCAGGTGAGGATCAAGGCTCCTCTTGCTTTGCTTAATTTATTAGATAAGCAATCTGCAAATCTTACCAAAATGTTTTTTTTAATTTTTTTTAAAATACAACAGAAATACAAAGTAGTACTGACAGCCAAAATTTCAGGTTGTGGTAAAACGGTGCAATGTTTTTAATGGGCATTTAGTATGTGAAAGCACAAATTACAGATTTGTGTGCACAGTGGTGAAGCAATTAAAAAAAAAAAAAAGTTCATTATTGGTCACTTGACAGGCACATATTCATGTTATGTGTCACTATTAGCAGTAAAATAAATATATATTAATGTATGTATTCATACATACATTAATATGTATGTATGAATACACTTCATACAGTGGGCTAGGTTTTCCACCAGGGCAGTGTTCAACAGAAGTTTAGCTGCTGATCTGAGCTTCCATGCTGTCACCATTTATAATATTCATCAGCAGTTTGTCTCAGGAAGGTAAGGGCACATTTCTGTCCATGTAGCAAAACTTTCCCTTAAACATATTTATTTCAAATTAGGAGGATATAAACATTGACAACAACAACACACTCACATCATTTGGTAGTGTGTCAGTTAAAACCCACAACTTATTTCCTTTCAGTGTTTCTGTCTCAGGCACAGAAATAGACCGGTGTTTGCGTTGGCTTCAAAGAAACAGTAAGAACTCACAGAAGAGAACAGCAGTGTGGTCCTTCTGTGGTTGACTAATGTGTCTGGTCGAGGAATGACTGCATGTTCCATGACCTGCAGACTTCCAAAATGAAAATGACCAAAATAGCACATTTTAAAATCAAACCAAGAATTAATCCGAACCAAGAGTTTTGTGATCCGTTGCATCGCTAGTGAAGTAGCATTGATCACTCTGAGGGGGGGATAAATTATCCCCAAATTATTCAGCAGAGGCAGGGATATACAAACCAGAAAGGGGGAAATCCCACCTCCCCCCGACACACACACACAAATCGCACCCTGAAACATGAAAATACAAAATCTGATTGGGGAAATGAATCACTAATGGCATTCTCATATGTATCCCATGTTGACAGTATGTATGTTTAGACTGAAAATAGAACTGCATTACAAATAACGGCCTGTGGCCTGTGTTGGCACTTGCGAGAAGATGAATTACTGTCCAGGTAGACCAGGTGAGTTCAGGACTCACCACATACCAAAACACTGCACTGCAAAGAATTATCACTACATTGCTTGCAGCACTTCCTTCTACAAGAACAATGTGTACTTCCAAATGTCAATCACGAGTTAAACTTTCTATTGTTAAATTACTAAATAATTACAGACCAAAGATCCTAATAAAGCAAAAGATTCTGCTTGTTTTCATCAGTTGCAATCTTAATGAACAAACCCCCAGATGAAATCATCAATATTGTCAATATCTTTACTTGGAAAAATACAAGGTAAAGTCAAAACACTGTTTAATAATGCAGCAACAGTAACTATATTTCTGTCTCAACATATTTATATGACAGACGCGTTTCTTTTTCCTCTTCTCAGGAGTACTAATCACATAGTCCATATTGCTTAAACATTCACGGACTTCATAAGGCCCAGAAAACTAAGCGAAGACGGCAGAACCTGAAACACGTAGCAGAGTTAACACTTTAGCACCTACATGGAAACGTCTGCACACAGAACGGTTGTAGCGAGTCTTGGCGAGAAACAGCTTGGCGGTGGCATTAGCCTGTTGCATGCCCTCTTTGAACTGACTAACTTAGTCCAGTACATTGTGTGTGGGGGCAGACTTGAGAGACATGAGACATCAAGTAACACTTTTAGTGGTCCGCGGGGTGTGTGTGCAGACACAAGCTGCGCTGGATGAAACCCGGATGACTCTTGTACTGTGTCGCGAGCAGTAAGCATTTTCCTCACAATATTTTTGGAGCATCGACCTTAACAATGGATGGCAATGTTCTAGATCTCCTTGTGACTCAGAATGGTAAACCACCACATGGCACACATTCATGTCTTAAGCACCTGTTATAAAGGGTAGATTGGAAGTTGGTACCTCTATCAGACTGTATGAGACACAATATGAGTCATTTTGTCTGAGACCTCTGGGATGTATGTAAAACAGTCCGTTCCAATAATCCTAACTCTGCCTTGATTTGCTAGCACCAGGTCCAGTGCCATTCTGTTTTGCAAAGCCACATTTCTAATGCCCTACATGGTATGAGTAAGGGTGGAAAAACCATTTCCACTAGGGCTGTCAGGTTTCAAGTGCAATAGCCAGTCCATATATCTTGTGTCCATTGTTCACAGTCCCCCACCAGGGGAGGAAGCCACGGATGCTTCTGGTGGTTGAGCGTCTCGCTCCACATGTGTTATCTCAGCGATCCATAACCATCATAGAAGGGAATCAGAAGTACTGGCATGTCACTTTTCTTATAGTGGTCATTATGGTTGTACACCATACATTGCCAGGCAGTCAGGGAAGATGTGCATCTTCTCCTCTCTTGCCTTCATCTTATTTACCGTCAGGTCTGATTCTGATGTCTCCAAGTTTGCGAATGATGACGAGGAAAATGATGGCAGTGAGCAGAAACACGGCTCCATGTTCTCCTCTTCTGTCACCCTTCCTATGGCATCAGTTGTGTCACCTTGCCTACCCCCCATAATCAGTGTGGCTGCGGTGAGTGTTTGGGACATTTGTGGTTCTAGGTGGTCTGAGAGACCTCCATTCCCCTCCCTCCCTAGGAACACAGGGCAGGGGAAAGCTCAGCTCACTCACTGATCTCAATCTTCACCTGGTTTGAGGCCGTTTAATTCCTTCAGCGTGAATCCAAGTTGGTCTTTCTGCTACCTTCGCTACTGTTTCTGTCGTGAGCAATATCTGATATTGGCCGTTCCAACTGCAAGCCTGCCAATTCTTTCTCCTGAAGTCCTTCACCACGATCCAATCCCCTTTTTGGGGTGGCGTGTTTGACCTGAATGTGAATTTCAGAAAGCACAAAAGACAAATTAGCACAATATCTCAACATTTCATCCTCACACTGGCTAGTATCAGGGAGTTGTCTTTTTACTAGCCCAATCCCCGTGTTCAATGGTCTGCAAAATAGGACTTCAAAAGAACTGAGACCCCCTCTGCCCCTCACCCCTGCTTCCCATGTGCAATAAAACTATTGGCAAAGACTTTGTCCATGTTAAACGTATTTCTTCACAACATTTAACAAAGTTGTTTTTCCATGCGCCATTCTCTCTTCCGACTGCGCCTCTGCTAGCAGGGTGATACGCACAATGTTGCCTCAGATTGATCCCCATATCCTCCCCTACACTTTTCAAAGCTGCACTAATAAAAGGTGTGCCATTATCACTAGAGATTTTAGCTGGGAGGAATGATCTGGCTTATCAAAGCTTTTGCAACTGCTGCTGTGTCCTGTTTAGATGTTGATGTCCTGTTTAAATGCCTCTACCCATTTAGAAGACACATCAACCATGACAAGACAATATTTCTTACCTTGTGATGGTGCCAGTTCAATGTCCATTGCCACCTGTGGAATCTGAATAGCCCTCCCCACATTGTTAGTTGCACAAATTATGCAACTTTGGACAAAATTTCTGGGAGAAGTTGTTGAACCCCTTTGTAAACCAGTATCTATTTAGTTCCTGTGTCATACTCCCTTTTGATATATGGTCTTTACCGTGTCAACTTATTATAATAAGGAAACAGATACTTAGGCAGGAATGGCTTCTCATCTGGGCTTTTTTCCAAACAGCTCTATCCTCTGGAGGCGCGCTCTCCTGTAATTCTTGCAAGTCAGCTGTAGGAGTAAGTGGCAGGTCAGTTAAAAATAGTACATTGAGTGATTAGTGTTGGTTTTGCTGCAGCCTTTGCTGCAAGGTCAGCTCTGGCTTTCCCCTGTGAGATAGGAATAACATTGTTATTGTGTGACGCAGATTTTCTTTTTGAAGTGTGGATTATTCACAAAAACTGAAATAGCACATATTTTATTGCTCCAATATAATCAGTTCAGCTTAAGTGTGTTTTTAGCTTTATTTCTCTGAACCATCAGTTCTTAAGGATCATATCAGCACTAAGATAGATGTACATGTGATGTGGAGCCTAGTTTTTGTGGAAACACTGAGGCCCAATCCACACTACTCAATTTTAGTTTAAAACTAACACTATCTCCGTCCACATAGCGTTTTAGCTGTGTTTTGGAGTTGATCTCCGTCTACATTAAAACGACTGAAAACGCACAGCTAGGGCCCATTCAGGTACACTAGTTACAGAAGATTTGGTAAAAGAATAAATAAATACAGACAAAGCATCAGACTATTTATTTTGCATGCACCAATAACGAGCAGGGACTTACTGAATGTAAAACGGGTGTGTGGCGGTGGAAAACAGACTGGGGAACTGGGAATCGTTGCAAATTAAACAGAGATGTGCACAGTACAAGTTTAGGTAGACAAGTGTTATTTGCATGGTACATAATAAAGTAGCATTGTGTTTCTGCTTTGCAAGACCCAATCAGAGAGCCAAGCGTTTGTGGCTGCGTCATAGTTTCTAAAGTCCTCCGTTTTGGCCCGTCTTCACTAAAACGCAAAACTGGGTCGGCAGCGTTTCCAAACTTCTCGAGAGGTGCAAACGTAGCAAAAGGTCTCTGTTTTGATTTGAAAACACAGTAGTGTGGATGCGGCCTGTGTCTGTCTGTGTGCATGTAGTTTTGAAAAGTGTTTTAACTTTGATTAAGGAATGGCTGACAAAGTTTACATGATATGCATATCATATCAGCTCCCTTTGAGTCAGTTTAACAAACTGTGATTCCTCATTAGAAACAATTCCCTCGGGAGTGGAAATCACTAAAAATCTTTTAGAGCAGTTTTAAATTCTTGACTTGAGTGATTATGTTGCCTCTGAGTTATCTAGAAATCTAATATCTTTCCCTGCCACAATTATTGTGTGTTCAGGCGTGCGTTTACATGTGCTTGCTTCATTGTCAGCGTGTGTCTGTGTGGGTAATTTATGTATGTGTGTGTGTATGTCACCTCAGCTCCTGTGTCCAAACCAGTCCGTTCCTTCTCTGGCCCCGGTTTCCCCCCCTCCAGTCAATTAGTCATTTGATCATTTGCATTCTCAGGACAATCTCTACCCCAGTGTCAAGTTTTTTTGTTTTGTTTGTTTTTCGCAAGCGTCAGACATAACACGTCCTCTTCCTCTGTTCTGGTTCTTGTACACCATCAGCTGTGACATTTGCAGCCTGTCTGTAGCTGTGGGTTTTTCCTCTTTGTTTTGACATTTGAGGAATTGTCTTTGTGTGAAAGCATGTTTCTCAACAGTCTAAAGATTTCCAAAATCCCAGGTCACACAGTTGCATTTCAACACTGACTTCTGGCTTGGTGTCATTGATGAATCAGTCTCTCAGATGGGCTTCTCAGGGGGTGATGGGGTTGGTTCCTCCCATTGCTCCTGGCTCTTTTACCCAAATGTCCAGTTGATCAATGCTTCGGTTACCATAGTTGTTAATCATGTAATTAATTAATTAATGTAGTCTATTCACCAAAAAGAGGGTGTTGTCAGCCATCAGGTTCTTATGGATCACCCAGGACTTTAACACTCAAGCGTCGTCTCACCGTCTCACCCGTAGTTTGGAGGGGGAGGTGTGAAGTCCAGAGTCCCAGACTCTAGCTGTGCACAGTTTTACCTTCAGCTCTGAGTGTCAAAGTCCTCTAATCTGTGATGGCAATTCGAGTTTTCAAATAAACAGCTTAGGCAGATATTGTCTTTCTGTGAATTTTATTCAGGTCTTCTGGCAAAGGAACTCACTGGGACGCACATGCATCAGAGTATCATCAAAGTGAGCTGCAGTATGTCAGCACATGCAGCTTTGAACCTTATCTCAGGGTCAGAGCACTATCTCACCATGGGAACATGATGTCTTTGATTGTTCCCTAAGGGACACTCAATCTGTCCTACACAGTCAATTAGGACACGGTCGAACGGTTCATCAGTCACTGGGATTGGACAGAGAGGCACAGGGAGAATTACCTGATTTGGCTTACCTGACAGCTAGAGGTGCTACGATCAGGATTTTTTGGGCCGATCACCGCCCACACCAATCATCGATCACTGGGTCTATTTGGAGCCTTTTATTTATTATGTAGCATTACACAGTATACTGTATATTTATTTAATTGGTCCTAAAAACAATGTATTAAGTCTTAAAGTTACTGTCAACTGTTTATTTTATTGCCAGGAAACATGGGCAACAAATTCCGCTCAGTCTTTGTTAGAGACTTAAAACCATAGCAGCCTTTGCCCGGTTACTGTGAACGTCTTATAGCTTAACAAATATACCTTTACTGTGGAATAAACTACAAAAACAGAACAAACAACATCTTTATAAATTTACTACAATTATAAAAATTGCAACAAAAAAGGCTGTAGCCAAAATATTTAGGAGATATTTAGGAGCACTGGCATCATGAGTTGATGATAAACTCTGAAGTAGCTGCTTTTTGTTTTGGAAACCTCAGGCAGGTTCTGTGGGCTTTAGAGGGGAGAGAGAGGAGTGAAGAGAGGAGCAGAGAGAGGGAGTGGGGCAACAGTCAATTGTTAATATTACATAGGCTACTATATTCATTATAATTTCATTTCCCATTAGTAGGCATTATATCATTTCAGTGGATTGTTTTCATTTTTTATCTTTGTGCACAAAGCACATTCTACATATTTTACATGCTGCCACGACTTTACCAGAAGGAGAGTAGCAAACACTTTAAATACAGCCAGAAGGTTTTTATTTGATTTCATAAAGGTTAAAAATACGGGAGATTTACTATTTTAATATTTAATATTTACTTGTCCTTCTCATAACCTACGCTGTCCTCCAGAGGTAGTGCGGTGATGGCTTCCTGAGCTTTACCTTGGCGCTTACATTGGAGCAGGGGAGCCCAAACTCCAGGCAGCCACTGTAACGCAGCAGCAATGTGCTGAAAAACACTGAAACACAAAAAAAATAAAGGAATGCGTCAAGCTGGAGTCGGGCCTCATCCCTGAAACGAGCACTGCTGCTGGGTGGGGATGGATCATAGCGTGGCAGCGTGAACGGAGTCTTCATCCGCTCACCTGCCTCGTTGGCCACCTCTGACTCAGGCTGGGCTTTGCAGCTGGACACGCCCTCTACCTCTGGGATGTCTGATGGAAGTGCCACTCCCACAGCTTGCTGGGTCTGCTCAGGTAGCACAATCTCTCCCTGCTCTACCAAGCCATCAATATTCCCGGTCCTTTTTAAAATCCCAAATGTTATGTCCCCGCTCACTAGGGGTAGGAGAGACATAAACATAAACCAAATGTACTTCCACAAAGTGGAACTGTTATTTATTAAACAGGGGAAAAAACAAAAGTAAGAACAGAAACTGGGGAAGTGCTGCGTAAACCAATGAAGGAAATATAACAAAAAGAGATCCCTTCTAAACAAGGAATTAATAACTGCAAACAAAAGAAGAAGCAAAAACCTCTCTAAACGTCTCTTAACAAAAACACAGGAAGTGCAGCACCTCTAATCCTAGTGAATCTAATACAACAAATGACTAACAAAGTGTAAAGCTGTATCAGTGGTAAGCCGATTCCTAGCCCAAATCTGCAGACCAAGCAAAAAACAAATACTTTAGTTTTTTTGCTTTTTTGCTTCAGTAAACACTAACTGGCAACACACAGGAATTTAGCTCACAGCTAAGGGGAAGATGCCGTGAGACCAGTCTCACAAAACAAAACTATCATTAACGTGATAGCTACTAATTGGCAATAAAAGACACACAATACTCAACAAAGTGATTAGAACAGGTGCAAACAGGTGTTGCACCGCTTCAATTAGGGCTCTCCGACATGGGAGGCGGGATCAGGCAGA
Organism: Lepomis macrochirus; assembly: GCA_024633595.2. NCBI lineage: Eukaryota > Metazoa > Chordata > Actinopteri > Centrarchiformes > Centrarchidae > Lepomis > Lepomis macrochirus. Next base: position 11,736,738 of record JALXJV020000021.1, on the reverse strand, counting down.
ACTTCCCTGGAATCAGCCAATCCTCAGCCAGGAAACCCACAGTCTCATTAACATGTAGATCAAAACAGCAGCAACAGTGAAATACATAGACGGCAACCCTCGGTAGTGTATCAACAACTACCAACAACTACAAGGCAAATGTTTTTGTAGGAGCAAATGTGATTGCTTAAAAAATGATTCCGCAATTTTAATACAGTAGCTCAAAAATATAAACTACAATAAAACTTCTGTTTACTGTGAAAATAATCCATAGTAATAAGTATCCTATGTACAAATAAGCACACAATTCATTCTAGAAGTGGTAATTAATTTTTACTTATTTCAAGCCTCTAATAAAATTATCTTAAGATAATAATGTTTAGAAAAAAGTTTATCTTCCATTCAGGTTTGAGTTGGGTATGGTTTTCGTTGTCTTTTTCATCACTCTAACATTTGTGTAGACAGCTTCATCTTGAGAGTTACCTGGGAAAATTAAAACAGATGAAGTGAAATGTGTTTTAAAGTTAAAGTAGCCTGTCACAGAGGACATCTTGCTGTCTTTTTCAACTTTTTCAACATTATTATTGTCATAGTATTAAAGGAATGTAATGCATGAGCTATCTGGAAAGAAGATTAAACCATTTAAAGATCTATAAAACTGGTAAACTAACTTAATGTCAGAATGGTCCTTATTGAGACAGATGAAGACATGGGAGAACATTTTTCACTTACCCTGTTTGTTATGTAGATGTATTTTACAAAGACACAGAGACACAAGGAGAAGGAGAATGACAACACCAGCTACCACAGCCACAGTCACGATCACAAAAGAAGAAACAAAATCTAGGAAACACAAATAGATATCAAACCAAATTAGATGACAGAAGAAGTTTCTCATAATATTTCTTGTCCGTTATTGTCCTCAATCAGGTATTCTGCATGTGTTAGATGAAAAATCTCAGACCAGTACTTCTAAAACCCGGGATTAGGCAAATAATAAATAAATATGTGAATTAATTTAATTGATTCAGGTTTTTACAATTTTGGGACAAAGAATGTCAAATAGTTGTGAAGAACTGATATTTAGAAAAAATAAACTGTACCTCTAAACTCTGCATCTTTGCAGCTTTGTAGGTGAATAACTGTTTCATCTCTGGTGACATTGTTCGAAACATTACATGTCAAGTTTCCTGTCAGCTGACCTTGTAAGCGGATGGTAACATTTGAAACTCTGAGTTCGCCTTCTTCAGTTTTATTCCCAGCTACTGACTGCATGTTTGTTGTCCAGATGGTTGGGGACTGGCTGTGGCCTCCGGTCTGTATCAGTAAGTGACCATCCAAAGTCAAAATGAACTCTACTTCATCTCCCTCAGAGGAGCAAGTGATGTTCATCTCTTCTTGTGACAAACACAACTGAGACACAGCAGGATTTGAAACTGGAGCTGGAAGATAAACACAGAGTTACTTATATAGTATACATCACAACACAAAATTAAAACTTTTTCATTAGATAGGAAGATTTCTATGACGTGTTTATAAAATGTGCAAAAAATATTTTACACATATTACCCAAGTTTACAATATTTTACATTTAAACTCACAAACCTTTCTTGTAACCTACCTTGTATTTCTACATGGACTTTCACTTTTTTCAGTAAAGTACCGTTAAATCCAAATTCTTCCATAAGGTAATCTCCAGAGTGTCTCTTCATTGCTTTACCTAGTTTGATTGTTCCATTGGTGAAGTGTTCATATTTGGTGAAGTGATTTGCGTATTTCTCAAGCCGAGTCACTGTCCAATTTCTGACTATTTTAAAAATAGGATATTTATCATCCTTTATCAACTTAACCTCTGTATTTGCTGCTTTGGGCAAATGAAAAATCAACAGCTGTCCGACGGCTCCAAAACACTGCTGAGCTCCAGTAGGTTCAGAGAAATTGCATTCAATTGATCCTAAAAAACAAAACAAAAAACAATCAATACGATAGAATCAACAATTCTAAATTCAGTGATTGTCTTTGTAAACTTGCCTGACTTAAAATACAGAATGTTTTTTTTTACTGAGTAATTGTCTACACAATTATACTGTTAACCATATTACTACAGTAAGATACTTTTACACAGCCGTGTACCTTTTCCCAGAGCTGTTGTTGCCAGAGCCGTGAAGATCATGTAGAGGGAAATCATTGTTTTCTGTTGTAAAACATAAGACAAATGTAATGTATAATGTACGATTTATTTTATTGTATCGTTAATACACTGTAAAATTAGTAAATTTAAAATTAGTTAGTTTTAAGGTAAAAAGTAAATTTAAAAATAAAGGGAAAAAAGAACTGCTCAAAAAGAACAGCATGGCTGTAGTAGCTATTTTCATTATCAGAATGTTTCAGAAAACGGATTAAAAGCCATGCTCTGTACACACAATAAAATCATTAAAAAAGTACTCCAGTGTTGCTCCTCACTATAATTCTAAACTCTAACTCACCGCTGTTGCGATGTCTTCTTTGTGTCTGAACACTGATCTGTAAATTTTCCACTGACAAAAGTTGGTTTCTGCTCCTCTTGACTTTTTGTCTTGTTGTGTGATGAGAATCAAGGAAGCGCTTACTGTTTTGTCACCTACAACTTGCAGTACTCTGATTGCTGTCCAACTATGGCTTCCCAAACTTAAAATAATGGCTAATGTACTGTAACTATTTTCTATGGTCTTCAATTTTAACATTTGTAAGTCATCTGTTGTGTGAGATGTTTCAGTCATTGTGTGAATTACATTTACCTGAAACAGTTTCTGCAATTACAGCATGAAAATGTAAGTAGACTATCGGCTGCTATAAAAGAAATTTAACTTATGGGCCAGTATTTGTGCTTTTGGTATTTGTCTACAGAATGGCCTAATATAAAGAACAAATACTATTTCTCAACACCTACGTACAGATAACACACATAATTACAAATAGCATGTATTACACACACAAACACACACACACAGGTAGCCTGATGAGTTGATTGAAACTCAGTGAAAAGTATAAAGGGCTCACCAATGACTATAACTAAAGGACTATTCACACTAAGCGTAATAAAGAAGGCATAGTTGAAATATATATAATACGGATATTCTGTACTTTGAATGTAGAGTTTGGCCTCGAGATACTTCCTGAAATGGTTGTGGTGAAATGCTACATCTTTAGCAGCTCTGTGTATTTAATGCACGGGAAGGTTCTCAGCAGCATTTTGTTTTACAAAAACTACACTATGATTAGGATAAGGACTACTACTGACTTCTAAAGCTTATTACTGTATTTAAATCTCTTGTATTAGTTTTTGCATAAAAAAAGTTTTACTTTATTAATTCAACTACTGCATGACTCATGTAAACACTGCTGAGATTAAAATGGTGCAGTTAAACAGTCACATCAGCATACTTCAGATATTTTACTTATTGTCAAAGATAATTACAACTTGTATTTTTGCTACATTTCTTCAAGGGTTATGAACGTACTGTTAATGACCTTCTTATTCTGAACTGGCAATCAAAACTCTGTCAGACTATTTAACATGTAAAATGAGGCGTGAGTTGAGTTTCCATTTCAGCTGCAAATACAGCAGCACAAAAAGAACCTCTAGCCGTGAATGCACCATCCTTTATCTTTTCACAAATGGGCACTACAAGATTTTCTTTACTACTCTATATACATTTCAGAGGTCTTTTGTTGTTCTTGTGCATGTAGTACAAGTTTCTTAACTACTAAACAACTACTAAAGACACATCCAGCAGAATTTCTAATGTCTTAAAATGTATTTAAATGCAGAGCATTTAGTTATTAAGACATAGGTGCAACATTTGATTGCACCAATAGAGCATTGTTTAAACATGACAGCCAGAGTTTTATTGCTGACCATGTCCATCCCTTTATGACCACCTTTATGTGTACCCATCTTCTGATGGCTACTCTCCAGGAAATGTACCATGTCACAAAGCTTAAATCATCTCAAACTGGTTTCTTGAACATGACAATGAGTTCACTGTACTCCAGTGGCCTCCACAGTCACCAGATCTCAATCCAACATGGATGTGCAGTCGACAGATCTGCAGCAACTGCGTGATGCTATCTTATGGACCAAAGTCTCTGAGGAATGTATCTAACACCTTGTTGGAAGTATGCCCAACCCAGTACTAGCAAGGTGTACCTAATGAAGTGGCCAGTGAATGTACATAAAGGTGCATCTCAGAAAATTAGTCTATCGTGAAGAAGTTCATTTTTTGGGGAATTTAATTCAAAAATTATAATCTAGATTCATTACACATGAAGTAAAATATTTAAGGCCTTTTTTGTTTTAATCTTGATGTTTATGACTTACAGCTTATGGTAAGGAGAAATCCTTATTTCAAAATATTGCACACACAGCATCTTTGGAGTCAAATTTACTCACCACCTTTACAGTAGGATGTCGTCTGTGTGGTTTGACAACTGATCCATGAATTTTCCACTGACAGCAAGCTGGTATTTTTCTTGTGGCACTCAGCCACTGTTAAGTAATACTGAGGTAATGAAGTATTCTCCGCTACCTTTAGTTAATGTTTCAAAAGGATCATTCTCTCTGTGAGCTATTCCTGTCAATATGTGATTGCAGTTCATATTGTATGTATGTACTGTATGTATTTAAGCTATGTGAATGGTAATAACATGTCATAACTTTTGTGTTCGGTGCCTAACACACAAGAAAACGTTTGGATCTTAACCACTTTAAGAGATCACACAATAATAAATAGCTCTGTTTCAGTTGTTTATATTGTTGAAAAATCATTAGTGTTTAGTGATGTGTTTGTTTTATATGCATTGAGTCAGCATGGATACAATGCTTTTACTGTAGTTTCCAGAGTGTCCTAATATATAGCTTCAAAGGATTAGTTAGAAGTCCATTTGCTAAGATGGTGTTAGGTGTCTACAAGAAAATATGCTATACTGTACATGTGATCCGCATTGTTAGACAAATTAAAAATAAATGAGCAGTCTGTGGGCTTTAGTCCTTGCTACAAGCAAGAAAAATGGAGGGAGAAAATGGGTGTTTAGTCTGTACTGTGTAGTAGTTTCAACAGAGTTTTAATAAATGTGCTATGTAGCAACAAGGCTAGTAAGTTATCATTAGCTGTAGGCCAGAGACATAAATAAAATGTAGTGTGCTCTTGTAGTTGTGGTGATATCACACCACAATTCAGCAGCTCATTGATTCTGAGTTATAGCTCACATGGTATTATAAAAACCATTACACCTTCAGTTTCCTCTATATAGCCTACAGTACCTATAGTATTCTCAAAGTGGATAATCAATGACAGGGGAAGGAAATCTCAGTGTGAACCAAACAGCAGACTATATACCAGACAAAATTAATGACAGCTCTGCCAATTAGCAGATCACACTATACAAAATAAAAATAACCAAAGTCCAGAAAGGACATGTGGGAAATCATTTTTAAAAATTTTGCATATACATTTTAAAAGACAAAATGCATACACACCTATGCCTATGTTTTCAAGTATGGTGGATATATCGGCTTTGACTAGAAGATGCCTCAGAAGTATGCATCTTATCATCCTATTTGCAATGTTATGACAATATTTAAATAGAAAATATTTCCTCACAAAGACATGGGTGCAGCAACTGAAATGGAGGACAGGCATCTCTCTCTGTATTTTAATAAGATCTCTGTATGAGGATAAGAAAACTTTGTATTTCTGTAAAGTGTAGTACAAATAAGCATTTCCTGCCTCACAACATGTAATCACATAGTATTTATTTCCAAGCCAAGTACATGTACATTATTCATCATAGGTTGTATCACGAACGTTTGTTAGAGGAAGCTAAAAGTAAACTCATGTCTAAGGTTGTTTACAACAACAAGAACCGAAAACACTGTGAACCACAATTTCTCTGTTGTCAGTCTCTGCTTCAGCCACAGTGACAGACACAATGTACAAAGTACAAAGTATTACTAAAAGATCCAAGAGTGAGAGACTTACCTTTCCTCTGGTGTTAACATTAAAAGACTAAGGGCTGTCCCCGGCTAAGGATTTACATAGTCGAATCAGAATTGTCAAGTCCTGCCTATAGTCGAATCATGTGTGTTTTTGTGCACGGCGATTGCAAGCCTGGGTGTAGGGGTGGGGGTTACAGATGGTAGCTTCGCTTTAATCTTCACAAGCTGTAGAGCTGCAGTCTCTATTCATTCAACTTACACTGTAAATTTCCAGCTAAACTGAGGCTTTTTGAAGACCCTTTTCTCCCTCTCTCTCTCTCACCTGTCATTCACTGGTCTTGTGCAGTTTTGCAGGCATTCCATGCAGACAACTGCATGCACGTTGCAGTTCCTCACGGATACATTTAAAAACTATATAATATTCTTTGTGTGGTTCATCAACAGAGAAAAATTATCCAAAAGTCCCATGAGGTACGGACAACTCGGCACAACACCATTGAAGCTGGGGCTCTGTCTCTTCAGCAAAAGTTCCTCTTCTGCCACGTCACACAGACACGTTACGCCTACACATGCGCACTGATGACTCAGGGTTAGGGTTAAAATTTTGGATTTACAGACTTTAAAAACTTCTTTCTCTTTTTACATGTTTATTTACACCATTAAACTTTGAAATGTATATTGTAATAAGCTGTATATTATAATTTATTGAGAGAAAACTGGTTTTTCTATGTAAAATAAGATGTTAAGCACCCCCATATCACCAAAACGGCATGATCCTTGTTTCACTGTGAGATTGACAGTGGAATCAGGCTCTGCCCATCGAAGCATCAAATCTTTGACTATTCTGGGTCAGCCTTAATCCCTAGGTATTTAGTCTAATGAATGTATATCCAGGCCTAATAGAGTGAGGATTCCACTCAAATTTGGAACTAAAATTAAAGGGGCTGTATGTAGTTTTTCTAAAATTAATCCTTTTTTTATTGCCTGTGTGTGAAGGGGTTGTAATCTGACATTAAAATGATCCACTTGCCGGGTTTGGCTATTAACTCTGAAGGCAGGTATTCCTATTCCTATTCAAAGGTTCTGGGTCGGATTTTCCGCAAAATCCAGTGACTGACACCTGCATGCGTGCTCCCGAGCCTCTCGCTGTGTCTATAACGTTACTGACTTTGAACTCAGCAGCGAAGACACTGCAAATTACGACATGGAGTCTGCTAACACTAATGCCGGGCTTACACCAAAGGATTTTCACAGTCCCAGACTAAAGACCAGCAGTCTTTAGGAATCTTTACTGAAGTCTCGGCGCGCTCCCGTCGTCTCAATCGTTAAATGTGAGGTGATAATCTGTAGTCGGCGACCCGATTTATGCCAGTCTTTCTCTAGTCTTTCATATCAAACATGTTTGATATTATCGCAAGTCCTAGCGTAGTCGTAAAACAATCAACAACCAATAAAATCGTTCTCCGAAAACCGGAAGCCATCAGTCACAACCTTTTTATATACAGTCTATGGTCACAACACAGAACCATGTCGACGGACGTGGAAACCGAACGAGCGCCAAGCAGGCGAAAATGGACAGTGGAAAAAGAGGTACACAGAGCTAGAGTTCTCAGCGGGCCTGAAAATTACAACCCGACCCGACCCGGCCCGTGGCTTTTAAAGCCCGATCCGATGTAACCCGACACACCAACATGAATTATCTGCCCGAACCCGGCCCGCGGCCCGACACTGCCGTCTTTTTTTCGTTTTTTCTCATACACGTATTATCATGAGGAGACGGGAATCCAAATCAACCTTTAATGTTCACGCCTTTTAACAATACAAACAACTGAAACAATAAACTTTAAATATATAAATAGGCTATATAAACATGCCTTAAATAAAAACAGGAATCCAAATCAACCTTTAATGTTCACGCCTTTCAACAATTAGAGTTCTCAACGGGCCTGAAAATTACAACCCGACCCGACCCGAGTCATTTTGCATATATTTCGACCCGAACCCGCGGGTCCCGTCAGGTTTGTCGGGCCGACCCGACCCGTTGAGAACACTACACAGAGAATCCTCTGTTCTCCTCTGGTTGCCATGGTGGAGACCTGTCAATCAGCTTGTAGCCCCGCCCTAAAGCCTCCCCTGCTTCCTGGTCTATGTTCCTCTAAATGGGACCATAATTTACTAAATGAACATCATGCTGTGTTGAAGAAGACTTGAAACTAGCGACTGAGACCATCAGGAAAGTGTTTACTGGGGGAATAAATCAGCTGAGAAGGAGAAACATTTTCTTTCTGCAGCCGGTGGAGTCGCCCCCTGCTGGCTGCCGGAGGATCCTGCTTGCTTTTACTACATGAAGCCAGTAATACTACTTTCCTGGTAGCATCCAACCCTGGTTAGTACATGTAGTATCATTTAAAGGATGATGAAGGAAGAAAATAATCTAGTTGTAGTCTTGTAAATAGTGTCACTACAAGATTCAGTGTTTGTAAAATCTTTAGACTGAGACTAAAAACTGTGAACCCACAGTCTTTAGATGTGAGCTGATAATCTTTTCTGAGCTGAAAGTCTTTTCTAAATCTTTTCAAAATCTTTTGGCGCACGCCCAGCATAAGAAAGACCTGCTCCCAGCACAACACAGACTCCAATATAAACTCAACTTGTCAAAGCCTGCAAGGAATGATGTAACAGTTAAAAGCTAATGTGGAGCGATTTTTTTACTATCCCATAGTGATGCAGCCACAAGCAGCTAGCTAACGCTACAGTACCTTGGACCCGCCGCGGTTTGCTTCGTAACGTTCAATTTAGAATTATTGCCTTTTACTGATGGGTACACAGCTTCTCCACCTCTCACTCACTGTAACTAACATGACCCACATAATATACAACCCAGAGGAAGAAGAGCCATCCACTAACACTAGTTACAGTAAAGTTACTTACTGCGGTCTAACTGTTATAAAGTGTGACACAATCTTATAATATTCACTCCAGCTCACTACCCGTTTCATTATCATGTAGCTGTGTAGACTGTGTTGACAGCCTCCGGTGACAGATTCACAGACAGTAAAGATAGTTACTGAAAAGCAACAGGTGAGCTAACGATGTAGCACGTCGGCTAAATGCAGTAAATGTACCGTGATCATGTAACGAGCGTGGATTAGTTCAACCTGCAGCTGATAAAACTATTACTGTAACGTTGCAGTGGGAGTTTACCTGAGTTTCCACCATGTTGTGTGAAGCTGGCTTTTCGCGAGTATTGTGGCGATATGCCGGTGTCTCGCTGCGTTGAATGAAGTAATGTTACGGCGCTGGTGTTGATCTGCCTGTGAGACGGGAACGTTGAAGTAACAGAGCCTGAACATGTCTGAGTGAAAAGCCACAGCCTGCATGCTGTTTTCCTGCATTTATTGCAGGATTTCTGTATGAAAGCGGTTCGTGTTTCGGATTCTGCTTGCTCATGAGTTCAAGTGAGCACGCGTACGAGCACACGCCTGGTTGCAATCTTAGAACCATACCGCTAGTGGCCACTGGAAACTACATAATGCCCCTTTAAATGTAAACAAACCAGAAAATGATTAACGAGCACAATATGCAAGTAAAGATTTCCTACTCTAACTATATTTATGTATATCTATATATCTATGTCTATAAATGTAAATCCACAAAAGAACTGTGGGTAGTTCTCCAAGATGTTCAAAGTTCCCTCAGAAAGAATGTGCAAGTTTAACTAGTAGAATTGATGCTGTTTTGAAGGCAAAGGGTGGTCACACCAAATATGTGTATGTATAAAAACTAAGTTGAAAGTAGATGTGTGTGTGATTCAGTTTCATGTCCTAGTTACATGTGAGGCTCCATCTTGTGGCTCCATCTTGTGTTTAAAAATGATCAGTACATTGTTTAAAGCCTGTGGGTCAAGCTCCCTGTTAGTAACTAAAAGTTTACATCCTCAGAATGTCACAGATGAGCAACTATAAAGTGAAGTCCTATATAAAGCAAACGACCCTCCACTTGATTTAACTAGTTGCGTGGAAACTGAAAGTAAAAACCACAAACAATGATCCCTTCACCTTTCAGAATCAATGATTTTTAAGATATAGATATGAGGTCTCTAGCAAGTTTTGGGTTGCATCATTAATGTCTAGGAGAAAATCATGTTGCAATCTAATATCAATTGCTTTACATTTCTAAATGCTATAAAAAAATATAAAATTAAAAATTTAATTTAAAATATATATATATATATATAGGGCTGTTATCGCCGTTAACGTGCTGTGTTAACGTGAGACTCTTATCGGGCAATAAAAAAAATATTGCCGTTGATCTAGTTGGGTTTGGAGCTGGGTCTATACTACGCAAGCGATGATGACTTTCACCTTGATATTTTAGCACAGATGTATACTTAGCCGAATTGCACTGTAGGGGGCGAGAACGAGTCTTCAAACCTGTGTGTATGCCTACTGTGAATCAAACGTGACGTGCTAACATGGATGCATGAAGCCGCCGGGTTTGCTCCAGCGAAAATTTATTTTTAAGAAGCTTCCCAATGAAAACCTCGACAAGACTGAGGTTGTTTGCACCTTGTGCAATGTGGAATTAGTTTACTCTAGGAGTTCTTCCAGTCTCAAGTACCACCTAAACGCAAAGCATCCCTTAGCTAATGCTAAAGATGCCGGACCAAGCACTGATGTAGCGCAGGGGAAGAGTCGTCGTCAAACTACTATGTTTGACTGCAACCGAGGCAAGCCCGTCAGCACAGCTCTATCAGTCATCTAACTAATCTCCACACTCAGTGGATTGCCACTGGGCTCGAGCTTGTTCTCCAGGAGGCCACAGGTGACATATCTTCTCAAACTTACTTTTAGTCATTATTTGGGTAGCACACATATTCTGAATCCCTTCGGTAGAATTCAAATAATCCATTTTAATCTAGATTAATTCTAAAATTACAGTGAGATTAATCTAGATTAAAAAATAATTCTATGCCCACTACTAATATAAAAGAAAAAAAAAAAAAAATATATATATATATATATATATATATATATATATATATATATATATATATATATATATATATAATATAGAGAGAGAGAGAGAGATGTCCATTAATATGCACTGTCCCTTTTAAATATATAGATATATAGATATAAAAGTGCTACAGTAGCCTGAGCATGGCCACGATTTAGCTCCTAGTCAGACCTATGTGTAGCCCACTTTTAGTCAAAATGCTCAAAACTTATAAAGGCAGAGTAGTTTGCTCTCTCTCTTTCTCTCTCTCTCTCTCTCCCCCTCGCCCCCAACCCGTCGAGGCAGATGGCCGACCACCCTGAGCCATGGTTCTGCTCGAGGTTTCTGCCTCTTAAAAGGAAGTTTTTCCTTGCCTGTGTCGCCTAGTGCTTGCTCTTGGTGGGGAATGTTGGGCTTCTGTAAATAACTTCAGAGTATGGTCTAGACCTGCTCTTTATGAAAAGTGCTGTGAGATAAGAGTTGTTGTGATTTGGCGTCAGTAGTTTGAGAAACTAGCAAGAAACTGCTGGATTTTGAAATTTCTATTATTCACTTACAGTAAGTAGATTGCAAGCATATATTAAAACTGTGAGGGTGAGAGCTTTTTTGCAAGTGACACTACAAAGAAAAGAGCACTTCACGCTTCTGAACATGTAACCACGTGGTATTTATTTATAAACCATGTGCACAAGTGTTTACATTGCCAAAGTTTGTTAGAGGAAACTAAAATTAACACCTAGGCATGATAAACTTGCGCCTCAGGTTGTCAACACAACAAGAAAGGAAAAGGATGTGTGGGCCACAGTATTTTCCATTCTCAGCTTCTGCTTCAGCCACAGTGACAGTACAGTGCATCTGTTTTAATTGCTAAGAAAGACTAAAAGATCAAAGAGAGAGAGACATGGTCAGCCTTTGGCAGACTGAAGCTTGTAACACGGTGAAGACTAAACAAACATTAGTAATTTCTGCCTTGATTTAATGCTCAGTTCTTTTCTCAAATTTTTATACAAATTTTATTGGTATACCAAGAAATCCTTTCATCACTAACAGAGGCCACATGGCCAGACACAGTTTGGACATAGAGAACTATCTTCAGCATAAAGAAGAAAAAGCACTCCTGGTATGGCCCCCACAGACCCTCCAACATCACTCAATAGAAAATAAGATTGGCATGAGCACAAATGTGATCCACTCGCAGACTGTAGTGAAGCCATGCGCAGCGGATCACAATCGCACCCTTGCCAATCGCATTTCCTCTTGCAATGTCTGGCAGTGAAATGCGGCCCTAGAGATGCAGTGATGTTGATTATCCCCAAAATCATGAAGATATAAAAAGTGCATTCTCTAGTGCAATATAGATATTGTAACAACTATCTCATTCACTCACAAAAATATTAGGAATTACTTTTTCTCCTGGGTTACCTAAAAGTCTTCAAACTTAAATTTAGGGCTTAGGTTAGAGTGGCCACTTGATTAATGTTTCACTATGTTTAAATCATATCAGTGTTTATTTACAATGGCACAGAATTACATTACAATTATACAGGTCACTTAAAATAAAATAGAAATACACAAAACATTGTGACATGTACATTGTACATTGTACATTGTCCATGACTGTATGACAAGCAAATTTAACATGTTTTTTTAAAGGTAACTCGGATATTAAGTAAAAATCAGAAGTACTTTGGTCCATAGTGTAATATATTGTAGATATTGACAAATTTAACATCCTGCACAGATAGAAAATATGGACATCAAACTGTGTTCTTATGTCTGCAAGTGAAAGTTCTCAAAGTCAATGATCCCATGTTTTTTTGGAAGGCAATGTTATGGTCAGGTCATGAATCATTTTTAGGAGAAAATTTAAGTTGCATTTTGATGTGAGTTGGGTCTGCTTTTCCTTGTATTCTTCATCACTCTAACATCTGAATAGACAATTTCATCTTCAGTGTTATCTGAAAGGAGTCAAACAGAAAGGCAGATAATACATCATACTGAACTGCATCAAAGGGCCTTAATGTTGTTAAGCTTTTGAGTCTTGTCAACTGCCTTATCACAGAATAGTAACATAAATTAAACAACAAAAAACACATTATTTTTCTCATTGTCCATTACTTCAGCACCTTTTGTCACCATCTGTCTGAGCACTTTTTTTAGCTCCTTTCTCTTTAAGGCCCCCCTCCCTGAAAGGCCATTTGCTTCTGATTTGCCAACTTCTTCAACTACAGCAGAAGGGCGAGACTTGCCTACACAGCGCTGAATCAAGGCCTACTATGTGGGGATAAGGCCTCACTGATTACTGTACAAAAACACAACTTTAAATCTTTAACTATACACTGGTTTTGGTAAACTGGATCAGATTTGTTAGAGAAAATATTGTTCTGATGTCCTCCGGCTGCTCTACCTCCACTTTTGTGATTAACTGAGTTTTGTGTTATGTTACCAGTTAATTTACCCACTAATAGCAGCTGCCACTAGTTACTCAGTTGGCCATACAGCTAGCCATCCTATTACTGATTCTGCCCAGACTGGAAGCTTGGTGGTCCAGGAATTTGTTGGTGTTTACACCTCTGACATTAGTACAGAAGCTTTGGACCGGTGGTTCAGAGCCAGCTGATAACACCAGCTACAGTTAACAGCAGCTACCATTAGCAGCAGCTAAAGTTTACTGTAGTGTTAGCAAAAAGTAAAGCTATCTGACCATCAGAAACTTTATAAATTGCAGAGTTGTGAGGACATCAGAAGAAAAAACAGAATATATTTACTTTTATTTCATAACCGTAAAAGCTCTTTCTATGACTTCTGAAACTTTGTATGACTTCTCTGGAATGTGGGCTGGTATCTGTCAATTTTGGGTGCGTGGCTATTTAGTGATGGGATGGTGATGGGCAATGGATGAGACACATAACTTTGGCGTGGGAGAGCCAGGCTCAACTCCAATTGGATAATAGCGCCAGGCTCACGGTAGATAATTTCCATGTTCGGAACACTTCTTATTTAACCATGCCAAGTTAAATACCATTTTCCATTCTACAGCACCTTCAAATAATCCAAATAGGCACAATTTTCATTTTAATGGATTCAAGCAATTTCGGCCCTTCCATATTGATTTTAATGGTGCACAAAATTAAATGTAGGTACCTCAAATGCATAAAAATTCTTTCAGAAATCTATAAAACCACAATAGCCTATGCTTTGTAAAATTATTTTCAGGAATGTCAAGTTATTGCATGTTTTACTTATTCATTTGCCAAACATTTGGATTTATCAGTACAGTCCTCAGAGAGAGAGCATATATGAAGACATGGGAAGTGGGAGAACATATTTCTCTTACCTTCAGTAATAGTCATGGGTCTTGTTTTCATATTAAAATATTTGAGACCAAGAAACACAGCCAAAAGGAGCAGTAGAGTGGCAGCACTTGCAATCACAGCCACAGTCACATAGCAGGAGTGAGAAATAAAACCTAGAAAACACAAGATATTATGATGTTGTAGCTACGTAATTCTCCAAGCCAACCAGGATCATAATTCTTGTTTAATTTATTCTTCCATTAGATGCAAGAGAAATATCAAAGGTGCTCTAAATAGTTTGCAGCTTCCATTTTTACAATCTCAACTAACTGTTGTGAACTCGCACATGTATTTTGCCACTGTGTAAACAAGGGACCGTACAGGGAAACAATACAGTGTCTGATTTTACAGGTATCGAAGTTTATTAGCAGAAAATAGATCAATTAGAGAAATGGTTTTGGAGCAACATGACCTACAATGTGTGATTATCTAGTCTGGGGCATTAAGCAGTGTTTATAATACAAATGTCAAAACATGCTTTATCAGTCGTGTCATATTGCTATCCTATCTCTCTATTTAAGCTACAAGCCGATCTATTTAGTTGTATGATGAAATTATACTAGGTGTTTAGCAGCAGCCTGTTTACAGACTGGTAGCATCGTAAGTGTTGGGGAGCTGCAGCTCAAAATACAAGATGCTGATGGTGCTCGGTGGCAGCTGCAGCAGCAACCTCTCAATGTCTGAAAGCACCTTTTAGATCTATTCACCTATATGCAATTATAAAAAATAAGAATGCAGTAGTAGAATCAGGCCTGATCTGAAAGCCTAAATGATCAAAAACATGGAAAAGCCAACTGGTAGCTGAATCAACTTAAGAAATGAAGAAAATCAAAAAATCAAAAAACTAGTTGATCATTCCTTGAAAAAACAGTACCTTTGCAGCTTGTCAGCTGGAGAACAGCTTTATTTCTGCTGACACTATTCCTAACTTGACACATCAAGTTTCCAGTAAGCTGACCGTATATGTTCATGCTAACATTTGAAACACTGAAATTGGCTTGTTTAGCTGCATCCCCAGCCAGTGATTGTGAGATTGCTGTCCTGTTTGTCTGGCTGTGGGATCTGGTCTGTGTCAGTGAATAACCGTCCAAAGTCAAAATGAACTCTACTCCATCTCCTTCAGAGGAGCAGTTGATGATCATCTGTTCTGATGATAAACACATCTGAGAAACAACTGGCTTTGACACTGGAGCTGAAAGACAAACATATAGTAACAAGTACAATATTAACCAGTACATAATGCAAAGTAAATTTCTCTGCTAAATCTGGAAACTGTGGAGTCTGTGGAGTCTATTGCAAAATCTCTTTAAATTATAGGAAAACCTTTAAAACGTAGGACATTACATCCTTAAAAGCAACTAAGCTTTTTTTAAAAAACAAAAATAAAACTAAAAAAGTTGGAAAGTTGTTTTGAATTCATGTTTGAGGGCCATCGATAATGAGGATAAGGTATGCAACTCACTGTTGCTTAGTGCAAGTTATGTCAACTGACATAAATCCATAAAAAAAACAAATTTATTACAATATAACTATTGCATAAAAACATTTTAAAATGTAAAGAAAGTAATATATATTGAATTACAAATTAGATCGATTGAGTACTTTATTAATCTCAATGTGAAATTGTACCGTTACAGCAACTTAAAGAAATATACTTCATTATTAACTTAAAACAAAAAGCCTAGTGAGGTGGACATAGTGTAAGTAATTATGCACTACGCACTATATAATATGTATTATTTAATACTTATAATTTAAACAAGTAAGGCCCCTTAATAAAAAATGTATATTGGTGTGTTTAAAAAAAACAAACAAAAAAACATTTTAACTATTAAACACATTTCTTTAATCTACCTTTTATATTGAACATGCCTTTTATTTATATCTGTATCTATCTAATTATCTATTTTACCCATCTATCTATTTTTTTTTAAATTTGGAAAATATTTGGTCTTACCTTGTATTTCTAGAGACATGTTGATTTTGTGCAATACTACACAGTACATTTGAACTATTAAACACATTTCTTTAATCTACCTTTTGTATTGAACATGTCTTTTATTTATATCTACATCTGTATCTGTCTATCTAAATCTATATCTATCTATCTTATCTATCTAATGATCTACTGTATTTTTTTTTTTTTTTAATTTGGAAAATATTTGTTCTTACCTTGTATTTCTAGAAACATGTTGATTTTGTGCAATAACACACCATCACTGGCTCTGTATGTTTCCAACTGGTAATCTCCGGAGTCTTTTTTTGTTGCCTTCTCAAGCTTAAAAGTTCCTTTTGAAAAGTATGCAGAATGATTGTATTCCTTATCTATAGTTGCTACTGTATTATTGAGTATTTTAAATATTCTTTGTTTGTGGTTCTTTGTCAACATCAAGTGTTTATTTTCACCGTTGGGCAGGTAAAAAGTCACCGGCTCAGCGAGTGCTCCAAAACACCGCTGAGCTCCAGTAGGTTCAGATAAATTGCATTCCGAAGCTCCTGATAGGAAAAAAATACATGAATATTAAAAATATTTATAAAACATAATAGTATTTCTAGTATCTGGTATGTAATATTACATTTTTGTATAGAAAAATTACCTGATCATTATGCCAATTACATGCAATGCAAATAGTTCACAAAGTGTTTAAATCCATAAATATATTGTGAAAATATATATATAATAAAGTGCAATCAATGTTAAATGTATCATCTGTACTTATGTATTATTATGGTATGGTAACATAATAACTCATCATGAAAATATAAAGGGTAATGTAATAACTGATTTAGAAAAATTATAAATATTGCATCATTAAATCTTTGAGTGAGTTTAGTCAGCAAACTCTTCAAAGTCTGTTAAATGTTAATGTACCATTTGCCAGAGTGGTAGTTGCCAGACCTGCGATGATAATGTAGATGGATATCATTTCCTGTAAGATATATATATATATAATGTCTTTTAGAAATGATAGGAAAAAATGAATGAAATACTATACTTTTTCTGCACACTTAATATCAGCTTTATTGGAGTCAAATTTACTCACCGCCTTTACAATAGGACTTTGTCTTTGTGGCTTGACGACTGGTCTATGAATTTTCCACTGATAGCAAGCTGGCATATATCTGGTCTTTGTGTGGAAAGTATTGAGGAAGTATTCTAAGCAATTATTATAAGCAATGAAGTATTCTCCACTGCCTTTAGTTCACGTTTCAAAATGATAATGCCCTGTGTTACGGCCACTCCCCTTCATGCTTCCTTCTCCTGTAGGAGGCTGCAGGCAGAGAAGCTGATTGTGCAGGGCAATAACCTGTGCAGCTCTACCTTAGAGCTTATTTAGCCAGGACTGAGCAGTCTTTTGTTGTCTTTCCTCCTAGGCTGGCATCTGGGTTGTTTTGTGTCTTTCTTTTTGGTTTATCCTGAACACACACACTCACACACACACACACAAACATACACACACAAATCTCACTCATCCATTCACTGCTGGCACAAGTGATAGTCATACTTTGACATGCACACCTGTTGTGTCTCACCTCCTTTTGTCACGGGCTAAGACCTGGTTTGTGACACCTGTGAGCTATTCCTGTCAATATGTGAATGCAGTTTATAATGTACATATAAATTAATTTAAGCTATGCGAATTGTACAGGTGATTACAGGCGATAACCTCTGTGTTGGTTACCTGACACACAATTTTTTTTTTGTATATTAACCACTTTAACAGATCACACACAATATTATATAGCTCCTTTTCAGTTGTTCATATTGTTGAAAAATGATTAGTGTGTAGTGGTGTGTTTGCTTCATATGCATGGAGTCAGCATGGATTCGGTATTTATACTGTAGTTGCCAGAGTGTCCCAATATATAAATTAAAAAGATTTGTTGTAAGTAAGTTTGCTAAGATGGTGTCAGCTGTCTACAAGAAAAGTTGCTATACTGTACAGTGGACATGTGACACGCAGTGGGAGAGAAATTTAAAATAAATGTGCAGTCTGTGGCTGTTGGCCCTTGCTTCTAGGAAGATGAATGAAGGGAGAAGATGGATGTGTGTATACAAGTCTGTGATTTTTAAAGAGGTGGTATTATGCTCATGAAAGGAAAGGAGCTGTTTTCAAGCAGTCCAGAGCAGAGTTTTCTGTGGGAGATGGGAACTCCCTATGGGCTGGGCTTTGGGCTTTCACTTTGCAAACCCATTACATGCACGAAAAAGGTATAAAGGAGAGGGAAAACCCCATATAATAATACCACATCTTTAATAAATGTGCTATGTACTTGACTAGTAAGTTATCATTGGCTGCGGCCTGGGGCATTTACCATGTAAATCCTTTTAGTTATGCTATATTGTGACTTAAATTATGCTCCTCTTGCAAATATTTTTTTC
Source organism: Lepomis macrochirus (assembly GCA_024633595.2). NCBI lineage: Eukaryota > Metazoa > Chordata > Actinopteri > Centrarchiformes > Centrarchidae > Lepomis > Lepomis macrochirus. The sequence goes on along the minus strand of JALXJV020000021.1, from coordinate 11,718,044 downwards.
ATCATGTTCATATTGCAAATAGGGTTGGGTTTTTTTTGTTTTTATCTATTTGTGGTAGATGTAGCTCAGGGATATTGAGTGTTATCACCATATGAACAGCTTTAGTGTTCTCAATATGGATAATTCATGAGGGGAGAAAAAAAACTCACTATGAACAAAAAACAGGCTATATACAGACAAAAGAAGTGACTGCTTTGCCTACAATTGGCTGACATTATACAAAATAAGAATTTGTCAGGTGTCATATGCAGAGGGCTGTCGGCCATTAAGGACATGTTTGAAATTGTTTTACAAATTTTGCATATACATTTAAAAGAAATAATGTATATATGTATGTTGCAAGCATGTCAAACATATTGGCTTTGGCCAAAAGATGCATGAGAAGGATGCATCATACAAAAACATGAGTGCAGCAACTGAAATGGACGACATGAATCTCTCTCTCTGTATTTTAATCAGTGTGAGGATGAGAAAACTTTGTATTTCTGCAACGTGTACTACATATCAGCATTTTCTGCCTCTCAACATGTAACCGCATGGCATTTATTTCCAAGCCAAGTACATGTACAATGTTCACCATAGGTTGTATCACAAAAGTTTATTTGATGAAACTAAAAGTAAAGTCTAAGTCATGTCTAAGGTTGTTGATGCAACGAGAAAGGAAAGAGCTTTGAACCACAACTTCTCTGTTCTCCGTCTCTGCTTCAGCCACAGTGACAGTCTTTTTTTGTACTAGATCAAACAGTGAGATCACTCACATTTGCCCCTAAAAATATATGTGTGCAAACCAGAAAAAATATTTACGAGCACAACGTGCAAGGAAACATTACAACCTACTGTATGTCTGTTTAAATATATATCCACAAAAGTGTATGAACTGTGGGTAGTTTTACAAGATGTTTGCCCAACCTACCTGCCTGTGGTCCTTCATAAACTAGATGGTTACACAGAATATGTGTGTGTATGTCCAGATGGAAACAGTGCTGTGCATCAATCCATTATTTATAGTAAGAGGCCATACTAAATAAACAAAAACTAAGTTGTATGTTTACAGATTGAATATAGATATGTGATTCAGTTTCATGTCCAGCACTCTGTTACATGTGGGGGCTTTTGGCTCCATCTTGTGTTTATAAATGATCATTACATTGTATAAGGCTTGTAATTTAAGCTCCCTGTTAGTAACTGAAAGAACAGTTTGCATCCACTAGATGTCACCGATGAGCTGCACTTTATGTTCCAAAAACGAAATATAAAGTGAGGTCCTATGCAAAGCAAAGGACTCTCCACTTGCTTTAACTATTTGCGTGGGAACTGAAAGTAAAAACAAAAACACATTAGAAATGAAAATGAGAAGTTTAAAGAGTAACTTCATAAAAATAAAGTCAAAAACACACAAAAATACGGAGCCCTCCAATGCCCACTTAGTAAAAAAAAAATGAAATTCTAATTACCTGGTGGCTTCCCTCAGGGCCTCAAGATGACTTTATATGAAAGCAATCTGCACAATGGAGCAGCTTTTCTCTCTAAAGCAGAGAGTGCACAGTACCTGATCCAGCTACTTAAAGCACTCCTTTGGTGATAACTATGGATAGAGACTATTTGATTAACTTTTATTTTAACTTCCAGGTGAGTTATGCTACGGCAATGACAGCGCAGACAGAGTGATCCCATCACCCTCTCTGCCGCTGAGAGGATGAAGTAATCTGGGTTGTAGCAGAGGGATTCTGATGGAGGTATATAGATGGCACACAAATAGACATGTTGCTCAGGACAAATAATTTTTGTTAATTTTCATCCACATATTGGCTTCTTATTTTTTATTAACTGTAATGGACTGACTCAGTTCTGATTTACACCATGTAATCATGCCTCCTGAATATCTGCCTTGGGATTTTTTGTTGATGGTATAATAATCTCAGTGTAGCCGTGAGGACAACCAGTGGAAACATCTTCTCTGCACCATGTCTCCTGTAAAATTATGTCAGTCTTTTAACTCTCTATTAAAATCTGAATTTCTGCTCTTTAAACTAAAAGCTGATGATCTCAGACCTTGAATGTTCCAGCATGTTATTGTAAACAATTTCATCTCCAAGTTTAATCCTTTCAAAAATTCAAACCCCTTAAAAAACACATTATAATAGTAATAATTATAAACTAGATATTAAAAAATAATAATGGTAACAAACGAAAAGAAAAAAGTATAAAGTGTAAAAACAGAGTATTTTAAGTAAAAGAATAAAATATTTAACATTATAGAGTGTATCATGTGTGAAATACTGTTAAGATTTGTCCTTGTATTACTATTCATTTAAAATGATATACAACATGCTAAACTATTACTTATTGTGATGTCTGTAAGAGGTCTCTGCTCTTCTACCATGTAGCTATATGAGGCGAGCGCAGGATGGTTAGCAAGGTCTAGGAGGTCCTGGAGGTCTGTGTGGGGTCTACGTTATGTGATTACCCTTAAAGTGGTATTAGGGCTCCTTCCAAAGGCAACATCCTTCAGGGTCTTAGCAAGGGTGGGGACTGCATTTCTGTGTAGGTGTATGTTATCATACTGGCAGTACAGGTGGAGAGTCAGGATGTGAGCCAAGAAGCGTTGGGTTTGAGGGCGCGGTCCCTGGATAGGCTGATATTCACTCTGTGAATGGTGTGGGGGTGGAAGTCTCTCCTGTGCAGCAGCGTGGATATGACGATCTTCCTGGTAGAGAAATTGGTGGAGGCTTGCTCAGTGACTCTGCTTAGAGAGTCTGCCAGTCTTTCCTGTTGGGACCTTAAGTCATTGGTGCCTGTATGAATGATGATATGGCTAGGTGAGCCTGTTTTGTTTGTGTTTGTTCAGTCTCAGCTGTTGGGTCTGGATTTGGAGCTGTGGTGGGCTGTGGTGGTGGTTTCAGGTCTGGAGCTCCTAGCTGGAGGCTGGCTAGAGGCCGGGCCTTGGACAGGTGCAGAGTTGTGACTGGCGTCTTGGATTGGGATGTGTATATGGAGGCAGCTGGTTGCTACAGTGGGGTGATTAGAGTCTGCACCAGGCTGGGTGAGAGGGGGTGAGTCCTCAAGGAAAGAGCTGTGTTGTCCTTCAGCAGGTGTAGTGGGAGTTTGGCTGGATGTGGTCTCGGTCTGAGAGGTGGGCACAGTGAGTTGTGTGGAGTTCAGTCTGTCTTGTAGACTGAGCCCTGTTCTTTCCCTGTAGCTCTTCTCTCAGTGTAGCCAACTCAGTTCTGCAGTTGTCTCTGTCCTTCCTAAGTTTCTTCACCTCCTCCCTGAGATGATCCAGCTGTCTTCTCTGACGAGCTAGTTCTTGTTGAAACTCTCTCAGCTGTGAGTTGATGTTGATTATCTGCCTGATTAGAAGACAGTTTTAATCAATCAAAGAATTCAGCCTTTCAGTCTTTAAAAAAATTTAAGAATCATGCTGAGAAATGAATGAGTAATATGTTATTGCCACATTCAGTACACTTTAACTCATATAACAGTCTCAAATTTAAACAATTTTCACTCACCGCTTGTACAGTAGGTCTTCTTTGTGGCTTATTGACTGGGCTTTGAATTTCACACATGGGGAGTTTTTTTTTCTGGTCTGGAGAAAATTGAGGAATAGGTTATTTGCACTCACCAAAGTACAACAGAAACACCTAGCTGCTTATCGTTTGTGCATTTACATGTACTGTACTTGTAGTATTCAAAATGACTCCTGACCAAAAAACAAATTCTCAAACTTAAACCCTTAAACAATGGCAGTATTTGGTGCAGAAAGTGGGGATTTCTGCAACTGAATATCACTTAGACTACCTCAGTGACTTTCTTTTTTTATTTTTCAATGATATAATGGTACAGAAGATATTAATTGATAATATTGTTGGAAATGAAAAATATTAATGTGTAGTAGAGTGTGGTGTACTTTATATGCATGGGGTCTTCTTTTATTTTAGTTACCAGGATGTGCCAATATATGCCTTCAAATATTTAAGTCCATTAGGAACGACACACATCACAGACTGCATGTCAGGTAGTGGTTTCACACTACAACTCTTAAACATAACATAAAACACACTTTAACATAAAACACACGTACAGTATCCCTGTATGTGTGTTTTATGTTAAAGCCTACAGTACCTGCAGTGTGCTCACAGTGAATGATAAGTCAAGGACAAGGAAAAAGAAAAGAAATTGTTCTGATGACTCCGAAATTTCCACTTCATGGATCTTTTTATTATCAGTCCTGTATAGAAACACTGGCTTTTGAGTTTCTATACTGACTTGAGTTGTTGACAATTTTGTCAAATTTGTTGACCCATTTTGTAATCAAATCTTTGAGTGGACCTACATCCATGATGTAACCGCATGGTAGTTTTTTTCTAAACAATGTATTATAAAGTATGCACAATAGTTTGCATTGTCAAAGTTTGTTAGCGGAAACCAAAATTAACACCTAGACATGGTAAACTTGTGTCATAGATTGTCAACACAACAAGAAAGTAAAAGCGTATGTGACCACAACCCTTTTCCGTTCTCAGGCTTTGCTTCAGCCACATTGACAACCAGGGCATGTTTAATTGCAAAGAGACTAAAAGATGAGAGACCAAGAGAGATATGGTCACGCGAAGGGGACCTGAACAGGCTGAAGACTAAAGAAGAATTGGCCGTTTCAGCTGTGACTTACTGCTCAATACTTTTCTTAGTCTTTCAAAATATGCCAAGATATCCTTTCACCGAAAAACGGTAGGCATCATGGGCCAGGCTTGAATCTCACATGGCAGCTAACTCTGGTCTTTTTCGGCTTATTGCCTTGCATGTGAATGTTCCACTGGCAGCAGGCTCATTTAATTCTGGTCTTCATGTCTTTATTTTATGCATAGAATCAAGGAAGTGGTCAATTGTATTTGGCTTAGCACCACTGTTCAAAATAAGACTGCTGGTCTTATTTTGTATTTTGTACCTATTGAGGTTCTTACAGTATTCTGACATAAACGTGTCATCAAGACATCAGTCTTGTGTGCTGGGTTTAATTTAAGAATGAATATGTCCAAAATTCATGTACATGGGTTACGATGATTGTTTAGCTATACTGTGAATCTCAGAGGCCAAATATGGGCTTTAACTGTTTCTAGTTCATTTCTACCTGGTGACCGTATGTATGAAGGACACACCAAACCACTTATAAATGTTAACCACATGATCAAACACAATAACATTTTTGCCTCAATTGATCGTGACGTTGGAAATAGAAAACATTATATTTTATGTTTGCATGAGTGTGTAGTGGTAAGCTTGGACTCGGCGAAGATACAAGGGTTGACTTTTTGTTTTAGTTGCCAGATGTTCAGTCATGTCTTCCCAAAAGATTTCAGTCCACTGTTCACACACAGATGGATAATAATGGATGTCAACTACCTATAAGGACAGATACTATGCAAATGGACAAACCCCACTTCAGTTTTTGGGTTTTGGAATGTCTTTTCATCCTACTTGCACAACCCTTTCTCTATGAAAATCACTTTATATGCTACTAATTTGTTATGTTGAGTATGGAAACATGATTACCTAGATACCTAGATCATGTTATCTAATAATGTTTTTTCAAGTGCAGAAACTGCTACATTTATGTTCTCTTTATGGACTTTGTAAGCAGGATTTCAAACCCAGATAACAGGATTCACTCATTCATTCTCATCGAATTAGTGAATCACTCATAGAAGAAAACAGAGATGTGGTCATGCTGTGGGAGACTTATGTGTTTGGTAGGAGAATAAACACAACATTAGATCTAATCAGGGTGTGATATTTGAAAAAAAGTGTAGCACAGTTTGAGAAAAGATTTTCTACTAGTGTCACTTTTTAAATTAATATATACATAGCTTTACATCACGATGCAGAGTGTAAAGTGAAAAGATAGAAAAGACTGGTGCATGCTGGGTTTAACTTTGAAGCTCAGTACGTGGATAAGGGGAAAACGACTGATTTAAAAACTGTTACTTTAAAGCGTGTCAAAGCGTACACCCCTCACAATTTTTTCAACCCCATAGCTGTGACTTCAGCGCTGTAACTGGGACACTAGGCTGCTTGTAATAACTGAAAACAGATCATCAGATTGAGATGTTTATTGCAGCTACAGTAAGATTGGCTGCATTCCCTTTGACACACAGCTCTGCTGTGTGTGTGTGTGTGTGTGTGTGTGTGTGTGTGTGTGTGTGTGTGTGTGTGTGTGTGTGTGTGTGTGTGTGTGTGTGTGTGTGTGTGTGTGTGTGTGTGTGTGTGTGTGTGTGTGTGTGTGTGTGTGTGTGTGTGTGTGATTATTAGCAACTTATAGTCAATCAGAGCGTATATAGACAAAAATACCGGGACACCCCGTCTCAATACTTTTGGTATGGACTGTTCATGGAGTGGTCATTCTTAAGGGAAATCTTGATACTACAACATACAATTCTAGACAACAGTTCTTCTAATAGTTTGTGTTTGGCCTCTTTCAATATGACAGTACCCCTGTGCACAAAACCAGCTCCATAAAGAAATGGTTGTCCAGTTTGGTGTGGAAGAACTTCACTGGCCCGCTCAGAGCCCTGACTTCAACCCTATCCAACACCTTAGGGATGAACTAGAGTGGAGATTGCGAGCCAGACCCTCGTGTCCAACATCAGTGTCTGACCTCACAAATGCTCTTCTGGATGAACAGGCAAAAATTCCCACGGACAAACTCTAAAATCTTGTAAGTGTTCCTAGAAGATGTTATAGCTGCAAAGGGGGGGTGACTCTATGTTAATGCCTATGGATTTAGAATAGGATGTTATAAAAGTAATGTGTAGGTGTCCAAGTACTCTTGTCCATATAGTGTACATACATTTTTCCATACAGTCTATGATCTACATACAGAGGGAGCTACATCAGAGACAAAGTAGCACATTTTAAAATGAATTTACCCCAACAAAACCAAGGATCGATCTGAGTTTTGTGGTCCGTTGCACAACAAGTGAAGAAGCACTGATCACACTAAGAGGGGGTTAACTTTTGTCCTCACCAGGGCTTAAAAATTATTCAGCAAAGGACAAGGATGTAAACCAAAAAGGGGGAAATCCCACAATTTATGAAATTATGACAGATTGTGTGTATTTTTTCATGACCATTATGTTAGTAAAATGTTAGGAATCTTGTGGTAAAAATTATCACTACATTGTTTGCAGCTTCTACTTCCTTTTTTTGTTAATAACTGCAAGGACAGTGTATCCTCTAAATGTCACTTAAGTGTTAAACTTTTTATTGTTAAAATATTGACTAATTACAAACCAAAGTTCGTTATGAAGCAAAAGACTAATTTCATTAGTTGCAACCTCAATGAAGAAAACCGTAGAGGAAATCATCTATATTATCAATTTGTTTATTTGAAAAATACAAGATAAAAAAGTCAAAACACTGTTTAATAAATCATCTACAATGTCACACTACTACAATGAAAAAAACAGAAAATTAAATCACATAAAAGCATGGTTATTTTGGAAGAGCAAACATGTGATTGCTTAAAAAAACAACTCAATTCAATTTCAATATAGTAGCTCAAAAAATCAAGAGAAAATAAAACAATTCCATTAACAGTGAAAATATTACATCGTATCTAAATCAAAAAACAAAAACAAGATTCATTCTACAAGTGGTACAAAGTTTCATTTTTTTCCCAAGCCTCAGAACAATGATAGTAATAATGCTTAATAATGTTTTAGGAGAAAATTATCTTGCGTGTGAGTTGGGTCTGATTTTCCTTGTATTTATTTTATCACTCTAACTTCTGTGTAGAAAACTGCATCTTCAGAATTACCTGTGAAAATTAAAACAGATGAAGTGAAATGTGAAATGTGTTTTGGAGTTGTAACCTGTCACAGAGGACATCTGGTTGTCTCATTAAACTTTTTCAACAAAATAATTGTCATGGTATTAAATGAAGGTTCAGTGTTTAAGTTTTAGTGACATCTCATGGTGAGGGTTGTGAATTGCAACCAGCGGGTATGGCACATTCATGTGCTCCTCGGATGGTCCCATTTCCTGAATTGTGAAGGCATTCTTCTGACTTCAGTGTGTGTTCATGTGCTGTTAAGTCTGAATGTGGCATCAACATGCATGCTACAACAAAGATGTGTTGGATCATCTAGTTTACTAACTGTCATAACCATATTACAAATTACATGTCTGCAAAATATGTATATCCCATATGTGATTTTGCAAGAATCAAAGTTCTGTATACTTTTTTATGTCAAACACAGACTGTTAGAAGAACTGTTGTCTAAAATTGTATGTTCTATCATCAAGCTTTTCTATAAGAGAGACCACACCATGAAAACCACCCTGACAAAACTATTGGGACAGGGCTGTCCTTGTACTTTTGTCCATATAGTGTAGAGATCGCTCATTCTAAGGTAATAAAAACATAATGGTTTATTATTTAAGGTCTTCAAACACATAACACATAGTTATGGATATTATATTGCATTTCAGTCAATAGATTTCCACATTACATTTACATTTATTAATTTAGCTGACGCTTTTATCCAAAGCGACTTACAGTTGCTATACATATCAGAGGTTGCACGCCTCTGGAGCAACTAGGAGTTAAGTGTCTTGCTCAGGAACACAATGGTGGATGGGGATTGAACCCAGGTCTCTCACACCAAATGCATAGGCTTATCCATTACGCCATTGCCAACCCATCCACACCAATAGATCCTCATAAATGTCACACACTGAACCTTTAAAACTAATAATAAAACTGGTAAACTAACTTAATGTCAGCTCCTTACTGAGACAGATGAAGACAGACAAACGTTTCACTTACCCTCATTAACAGCAGTCATGGATCTTGGTTTATTATGTAGATGTATTATACCAAGACACAGAGCCACGAGCAGAATAAGAGTGACAACAACAGCTATCACAGTCCCAGTCACAAAGTTAGAAACATCTAGGAAACAAAAATTAATATCAAACCAAATTAGATGACAGAATTAGTTTCTCAAGTATTTCTTGCCCACTATTTGTCCTCCTTCAGGTATTCTACATGTAAAAAAAAAATAGACCAATACTTCTAAATCCCAAGCAGTAGCATGCAAAATAAGGGAGTGAATTAAATAAAAAAAAGATTTTCACACCTTTGCAGCTTTGTAGGTGAATAACTGTTTAATTTCTGCTGACATTGTTCCAAACATTACACATCAAGACACATACACATCCTGTCAGCCGACTGTGTGAGCTGATGGTAATATTTGAACCATTTGTTTTGTTCAGTTTTATTCCCAGCCACTGACTGCATGTTTGTTGTCCAGCTGCTTGGGGCCCGGCTGTGGCCTCCTGTCTGTATCAGTAAGAGATTGTCCAAAGTCAAAATTTACTCTACTCCTTCAGAGGAGCGCTGATAAATGCTGTTCATTGTGGAGCTAAAATATTTTTTAACACTTTAGTAACTATTCAAACTTTTTCATCAGAAAGGGAGCTATGTACACTATATATAGCAATTCCAGTAAAGGAGTGTAATATTCCCTCTCTCCCTATATTCCCAGTGGTTTCAATGAAATATTTTCTTTATTAAATGTACAATGTAAAATAATTTTACACATATATTACCCAAGTTTAAAATATATCATGAATCACTGTTTTAGATATTGAGAATTAGTATACAACACAATCTTTGTTGCAGAGTTTCAGAACCATTTGTAAAATCTCAAACCTTTTTTTTAACCTACCTTGTATTTCTAGATGCACTTTAACTTTTTTCAGTAAAACACCATTAGATCCAAATTCTTCCAACAGGTAATCTCCAGAGTGTCTCTTCATTGCTTTACCCAGTTTGATTGTTCCATTGGTGAAACGTTCAAACTGATTTGCATATTCCTCATGCAGAGTCACTGTCCGATTTTTGACTATTTTTATAATAAGATATTTATCATCCTTTATCAACTTAACCTCTGTATTTGTTGCATTTGGTAAATGAAACATCAACAGCTGTCCGACGGCTCCAAAACACTGTTGAGCTTCAGTAGATTCAGAGAAATTGCATTCAATCAACTCTAAAAAATGAAACAAAAAACAAATCAAAAGCTAAACGATGTAATGCCATTATATTTTTGCTGCCAAAGTCATACTTATTTTAATAAACGTTTAATCTATTTAAAACTACATTTAAAGTCAGTGATTGTCTTTATAAACTTCTATGCCTACTTAAAATAATGAATATATTTTTATATATTTTATTAATATAAATTATTGTCTATACACCATACTGTTAACTGCTGTAACATACTTTCACACTCCAATGTACCTTTTCCCAGAGCTGTTGTTGCCAGAGCCATGAAGATCATGTACAGGAAAATCATTGTTTTCTGTTGTAACACATAAGACAAATGTAATGTATAATGTTACAATTTTTTCTCTTTGTATTGTTAAGACACTGTAAAATTAATAAATGTAAGATTGTTTTAGTTTGAAGTTAAAATGTAAAGATTTAGCTTGAACAGTAAGAGCAGCATATAAGCTATTTATATATTCACACTGATTCAGAAAACTGATTAGAATTCATATCCTCTACACACAATAAAACCATTAAAAAGTACTCCAGTGTTTCTCCTCACTAAAATTCTAAACTCTCACTCACCGTCGTTGTGATGTCTTCTTTGTGTGAATTTTCCACTGACAGGAGGTTCCTCTTGTCTTGTTGTTTTGTCTTGTTGTGTAATTAGAATCAAGGAAGTGCTTGCTTTGTTGTCACCCACAGCTTGCAGTACTTTGGCAGTACTCAGATATAGACTGCTGAAAAACTATAGTTATCCCACAGTTGAACTGATGATTTTTATATCTTTGGTGTAGATTTTCTGTCTTCAATTAGAACATTTCCAAATGATGCTGCTATGTGAGGTTTTCCAGTCATTGTGTGAAGTAGTCACATTTACCTAAAACTGTTTCTAAACAGAGTAACAACATATTAATTAACATATTTAAATTATGGGCCCAACCCTGTGTTTCTGGTGTTTGTCTACAGATAAGACAAGATGAGGTAAGATGTACTTTTATCGATCCCCCATTGGGGATGTTCAGATTGGCACAACAACACAGGTAAATGGAACAAGAAAAAATGAATGGCCTCATATAAAGACACCAACAAAAGACTTTAAATTATGCTGACAAATTGTATGTATTACACACTGTCACAACCTGGCTCAAGGGCCATGACAAAAGAGGGAACGAGGCAGCATAAATGATCAAAAAGTGATTTTTTAACAAAAGATTGAGCTAAACATATTTAAATATGCAATTTGTGTCTCTGTAAAGAAAATAAACCCAAAGTATGATGTAGCAGTCAGTGGTCAGGTAATGGTTGACTAAAGAAGGGATAGCTAAATGTTGAGTTAGGCCTACATGAAGTGGTTGTGGTGTTTGTGGTGACATGATAAGTATTAGCTGCTCTGTGAAACTGGGTTATCGAAACTGTTTACAAAATGAATATAGTATTATTAGTCAAGGACAGAGTTTACAAAATGAATATAGTATGATTAGTCAAAGACAGAGAATAATGTACTTAACAAAAATAAAGAATTATCCTACTGACCTTCTTATTGAGGCAGTTAAAAATCTGTTAAAATATCCCATGTAAATGTAGAGCCATGCAAATTGATTAATTTCATTGTTGTCCCAATGGTTTCATTCATTCATTGGCTTCTCCCATTATTTAAAAGTTATATTTTTTGTAATACATTATGCAGGACCATTTACACTGTCAAAGTGTCAAGTGTCAAATCACAAACTGTTCAAAAGCTGTTTAGAAATAGCCATTGAAATATAAATTGATACCACTGTGTCCTTGTTTATAACTGCAGAGCACTTGAAGCTAGTTAAAGAAAACTAACTATTTACAAAACTAAGTATTTACTCTGAGGCTTTAGTTTCCATTTCACACACACATTTCATACATCTGCACAAAAGCCTCTAGCTGTGAATGCACCATTCTTTATCTTTGTCAAACAGGCACTGTACGACCTATTTCCCTTACTACTCTGTATACATTTCAGAGGTGTGTCACTTTTGTTGTTCTTGTGCATCTACTACCAGTTTCTCTGACAAATACTACTAAAGGACACATCTTATAGCATCATTTCTAACACATATGTCTTAACACATATGTAAATGCAGAGCATTTGGTTTTAAAGGCATGGGTGCATTTTAAAAACATTTAAGATACCTTACACGGCCTAATGGCTCCAGCACCCATGCATGGAAACTTCCCATTATTTGTTTGATAAATTTACAGTATCTCACAAAAGTGAGTGCACCCCTCAAATTTTTGTAAATATTTGATTATATCTTTCATGTGACAACACTGAAGAAATGACACTTTGCTACAATGTAAGTAGTGAGTGTAAAGCTTGTATAACAGTGCAAATTTGCTGTCCCTTCAAAACAACACATCACACAGCCATTAATTTCTATACCACTGTCACCAAAAATGAGTACACCCTTAAGTGAAAATGTCCAAATTGGGTCCAATTAGCCGTTTGTCCTCCCCGGTGTCATGTGACCCATTAGTTTTGTCATCAGCAGAAGCGGAGCCAGACGTTGTAAACATTCGGGGCTTAGCCCAAACCTAGGGGGGTCCAGGGGCATGCACCCTCGGGGGGAGATTAAGCCGACTAAATGCACTATTTTTCATGCCGTTTGAGATGATAGACTGCCTAAAAATCTATACACTATCTGGGAAAAAGATAAATGTTTCTTTGGAAAATAATCATCCTGTAGAGCCTACAATCTATTTTTTATTTAATTGTTCTCCAGCTGTTGTTAATCCAAAACACAACAAATGTTAAGGATCACTCATTTTCACTCCTGGCAACTAAAAAGATTAGGATTTTCAGATAATTACTAAGTTTTCCATTTGCACATTAAAATCCAAAATAAAATGTCACCTCATTAGATTAAAAGGACTAGTTTGCATCCCTGAGTTACTTCACGAATTTCAGCTCCTTCATGGTCTCTACCGTTCTTCTCTCACCCCTACTGATCATAAACACATGATAATTGGACTGGACTGCCATAGGTGGAGTTGAGTAGAGTCTAATGTGACATGACCTTTGGGATGGAAACAGTGTGCATCAATCCAGTATTTAAAGTAAGCAACCATACTAAAATAAACAAAACCTAAGTTGTATATTTACAGATTGAATATATATTTGTGATTCAGTTTCATGTCCTAGTAACATGTAATGACTTTTGGCTCCATCTTGTGTTTATAAATGATCAGTACATTGTTTAAAGCTTGTAATTCAAGCTCCCTGTTTGTAACTGTAAGAACAGTTTGCATCCACCAGAGGTCACCCACTTGCTGCACTTCATGTACTGTAACTGTCCTATGTAAAGCAAATGACTCTCCACATGCTCTAACTCGTTGCTTGGAAAGTAAGAACAAAAACATAGTACTGAATAAATGAGTAGTTTAAAGAGTAACTTTATAAAAATAAAGTCAAAAACACATAAAACAATGATCCAGTCACCATTCAGAATCAGTAGGTTTTAACATGTAGATATGAGGTCTCAAGCAAGGTTAAGGTTTTCGTTAAGGCTGAGGCTGGATTGTTATTATCGAGGAGAAAAGCATGTTGCAATCTGATTTCAATTGCTTTAAGTTTATAAATGCTCTAAAAAAAATAGGAAACTACAGTAGCGTATAGTTTGTATGATTTAAACCAGTGGTTCCCAAACTTTTTCAGCTCAAGACCCAAAAGAGAAATTTGGTGTCGGGACCCAAATTTATAAAAATACACCATGAATTATTGTAACATCTACATTTTTAAACTGTGGACAAAAGACGGAACAAACCATGAATTTAAATGTATATGAAATCTATTTATTCCATCATAAAAGTAAACAAAAATGGAAAGGTCTGTATTCTCCTTTCTGTGTCTCACCCCTTTCTCAACTCATTTTCTTATCCCCTCCCTTGAATTTAATGAGATGTATATGGCTGGTTGAAGATTTCAACCAGCTGATCTATTCTAGGCTTGGTTTTTGAAAGTGCCATTCTGAGGTCATGCTGAACATTTAGTCTGGTTTGGTTTGTTTTTCAGGTATGCTAGAGTTGAAAAGCCAGATTCACACAAGTATGTGGTGCCAAATTGAATCAACACATCTCAAAAATGCTTTCTTAGCTAAGCAGGAGAACTCCAACTGCTGGAGATGAGAAATCCAAAACTGTGAAAGGGTGGTTGTCTCAAATAGCATCTTATTGCCACTGCTTACCTGCAGTGTGACCAGTGCTTCTAACTCTCTGACTAAGGCCAAGCTCTAATGATGGCTCAGCTTGGAAAGGATACCTCACCCACTGAAGGTTTTGAGATGCCTGAGAGTCAGGGAAGTACCGCTTAAAGTTCTCCTGTAGAGCAGACATGTGCTCAACAATGTTCTGTTTCACAGAGTCACTCAGGGGAACACCTGTGTTCTCTAGGTAGGCAGAGAGGACAGGAAACATTGCCAGTTCTCCTGCACCCAGCTGGGACTGCCACAGACCCAGGTGTGCAATGAATCCTTGAATTGCATCTTCCAGCTCCAATATGCTGTTGTCCTTTCCTTGAAGGCTTGTGTTATATTAAATATAAATTATAAATTATTATTGTTATAAATTATTCCTGGTGAGGGGTTGAGCAAAGAATTGAGTTACAACCAACCATTGTCTTTGAAGAATTTATTTAACAAAAGAGAATTAACAGAGAAGTACTAAAACACATATACAGCTGGTCCAGAGACCTGCCGCCTAGGGCAGCTTTGGGCGTCTGGCCCAGAGCAAAGGGATGCATTATCATTTACACTGTCTAGGTTTCTATGTTTTGGGGAACAGAGATCCTCTCTCAGCCTTGAATGAACGTTCCGTGAGAGGAGAGGAACAACAAGAGAGGAAAAAACCAAAACAATCTCACAGCTCTGACCTAAACCCAACTAAATGTGGACAGACCAACATAAGGAGTATAGGAGAGGAAAGGTTAAGGGTAAAAACACAATACACCAATACAATAATAGTAATAATAATATTAAAAGATCATACATAAAAGATTAAATGTAAGAGGACACAATTTTCTGCCATAACATTGAGCTTGTTGAACCACAAGGTAGGCGAATCTTGCCAGCTGCTGCTTGTCCTGAAAATGCTTGGCAAGGTTTGGGTCTTCATTCTTGAGATAGGTCCTGACCTTTTCTCTCAGCTCCCACACTCTCTGTAAAACTTTTCATAGAAGTGATAAAATGGGTCACCTTCACAGTTTGTATCACACTAGGAACATGGGCCACAAAACCAGACCTGCTCTTGGCACCATCAGCACTAATTCCAAAACAGTTCATCCATTCAAATTTGAAGTCTTTCAAATTTTTGTCCACCACTCTGAAAATATCCTCTCCCCTTGTTGTTGTGTGTAGATGGAACTCCTCCTTGATATTTTTATCACTGATGTATCTGACAAAGATGATTAACTGGGGAATCCCAGCCACAACAACAGACTCATCTAGCTGCAGTGAAAACATTTAATGGTCCAATATTTCCTCTGTAACTAACTTTTGAATGTCCTCTGCCATGTCTTTGATTCTGGCTGCAACAGTGTTATTTGACAGTGGGATAGACTTGACTTTGTTTGCTGCTTCCTCACCCAAGACAGAGAGACACATCTTTCAAACATGGTTTTATCAGCTGTTCTCCAATGGAATGGGGCTTCATTGTGACTTGGTATGATGCCATCAGTGCAGCTCTGGTCCCTTTGAATGCCTGATAGATAACAGGGAGAATCATTAAAAATGACCATTACACCATTACTTGTTACCATTACATTAGTCTTACACACTGCATTTCGCCAGCATATACACACTTGAGTAATAAACACAACACCCATGTTACTGACTCTTTCACCGTCAAACCAGTGTTGAATACGCACTTTGCTGCTTAATCCACTTTAGTAACAAGCCCACTAGATGGACAATAGCGGCTAACAATGACATGTTAGTTAGCTAGCAACGCCGTCACCAATTAACTGACACACAAAAATATTTAAAATGCTAATGTACACCAAAAGAAAAAATGTATGACTTACTTTTCCGCTGTCAAAACACTGTTTCTTCTTTGCAAAGGAAAAATTCTTTAGCCTTTCCCCGATACTGTGAATGTTTTGTTTGGAGATATCTGTCCAGTTTATTCATTTTAAAACTCTCATTAACGTTACTGAGTACTTCCCCACATAAAACACACTGAGGCCTCTCTTCTCCATTCCGAATAACTTTGGTAAAGCCATCATTAATAAAGTCGACAGATCACAGACTACAGACAAAAAAAATTAATGCATGTGGAAAGCAGAGGGCAGTATAGCCAAGTCAAAGATCTGGTTAGAGAGAAGAGAGAGAGAAAATCCCCCAGAGCATCTGAGCTGAACAGACCAGTGTGGGGAGAAAAAAACGCTCATTCACAGAAGATTGATATGCATTTTACTCTTCCCATTGGCGAACCAATAAAACGGGTCTGCAACTCATTTTGGGCCCCGACCCTAAGTTCTGAAACAGCAATTTAAACAGTCAGCAGCAGTCACAGTTGTGAGTTTTGTTTTGTTATCTACAAGTCAGAGTAGAGTGATAACACCAGCTCTCTCAGCCACATTCACAACAGTGTGATGAGAAATAGAAGCTAAGAAACTGAAAAAAACATCAAACCTAAATATATATTGAGATGATATGTTGCTCAGGGGCTGACTTTCTGATTGTGTGTGGATCAATGAACAAACACATTGTGGTCACAGCTGGCTTTGACCTTGAAGTCAGAAGCACATGATCCACTTTTAATTTAGTTTTACTTTAGTTAACAGGCTATAAGCTATAGGAATATGTCTTTACAAAAGATTTGAGCCCATTAGTCAAGACTGTGAGGAAGGGGACCTCGGAAAACAGTTGGTTTGGGTCTGACAACTATGGATGAAATGATTCCGGCCAGAGAATCGATTCTGAGAGGATGCTTTATTTATTCCGTCGACAGGTTACAACAGTGAATAGGTGTGTGGTTCTGGAAATTAACAAAGAAAAATATCTTATAAATCAAATTCTTCCAAATAAGGCTTTCTGTTATAAACCATGACTATGACAACAAATCTGGTGAAATCCCTAACATAAATGCTGCACTTGGTGTTCAAATAGCCTGTATTATAACATAACCCATAATGGCATTCACTGATTCAAGCTAGCACATGGAAAGACACGGCAAAGTTTACAATAAGAAACAGAGAAATATACACGGGCATGCATGTTAACAGGAAATGAACTTGTTCTACAGCTGAAGAAACATAAGCAGATTCTCACCTGATTCACTCACGCACACAAATCACAATGGAGAAGTTATAAAGGCTTAATTGTCCCTGCTGGACCGAACGAAACTTTCGCTATTCTGCAGCTGATAACGGCGATTCGCGGGTTCGCGTGCACGCGCATATAGTGCACCCGCACGCTCGGCAACAAAACGGGAACACACATCTGGCTTTCGTACAAAGACAAACACAGATAATGATGGATGTCAGTTGTCTACAAGAAGAGAAGACATACAAATGTACAACAGGGTTATTAGTCCTAGCTTCAAGAAACAAGAAGCAAAGTAGAGAAAAAACTGCAGTATATTCTAATAAGTAGCCTATAGCTGTTTTGACAAATGTGCCATGTGCCACTGCTTGTTTAAGAAATATCATTGAATGTCAACCTAGGATAGGCTTTCTGTTATTTGCTATTAACCATTGCATATGCCAAAATTGCATAATGTTTTTTGTTTGTTTTTTACAGTTTTCTTAAAGAAAAAAACAAAGCAAGCATAGCGTTAGTTCAGACAGGCAACAAAGTCAAGCTCAGCTCAATCCAGCACATCAGCTGATAGCATCTTATCTTATCATATCTTGAGCAGTACATTAGCTGACAGCTTAGCTGATTCCTCTCTTAGCATTCTTTGGCAAATTCCATATAAGGTGCCTCTTTAAGCTGCTGTAGCCTACCTGCCTGTCCTCGCTGCTTCCTATGCAAACAGCTCATAAACAATGACCGGACTGTCTGTGTACAGGCTTCAACTTACCCTTGCTTGTAGTCCCATCGATGAAGAAGTTCAGGACAAGTACAAAAACTTAGAGACAGCTGATATTAATCATCTTCTAAAACACCACTTACAGACCCATACAGTCAGAGGAAGTTTATTTAGTTAGAATGATAATGTCACAGGAAAATTGTCAGTATGTTTATTTTTAAAAATGGAAGTTTAAAAAAAACACATTTCATAAATTGTCTACAGTTTCACACAATTACAGAGCAAAAAAAATAAAATCACATAAAGGCATTTTCTGGGGGGAAGCAAATACATGAATGCTTAAAAACAAGTTAAACAATTTTAATATAGTGGTTTATTCAAGAGAAAATTAAACTGTGAATATAGTGCACTGTAGATATGGTAGCAAGTATACTAATCACAAAAGGAAAAAACTTGTTTACAGGCAAGATAATGATCATTGACCACATTTTATTTATCGCAAGTGTTTAATCAATTTTTAACAAGGTTAATGTTAGGGTTCAAAATGGGTCAGGTGCTAAGTAAATGTTTCAGGAAAAAATGAAGTCACTTGGGTCTGACTTTCTATGTGTTTTTTACTAACATTAGTGTAGACATCTTCATATCTTTCTTCAAAATTACCTGGAAAATTAAGAATAATAATTATTAAATTATTATTATTATTATTATTATTCATTATTATTAAAAACGGACATGAAATGTAAAATGTGTTTTGGAGTGGCAGCCTGTCACAGAGGACAGGTTGTTGTCTTTTCAACCTTTTTCCACAAAGTCTGTAAAAATGTTTTTTATGGTATTAAATAAATATTATACATTAGCTATCTAAAATGAAGATAAAATAATTCAAAGGTCTAAAAACTCTGGTAAACTAACTTAATGTCAGTATGGTACTTACTGAGACAGATAAAGACATCTGAAATATTTCACTTACCCTCATTAATAACAGTCGTGGGTCTTGGTTTGTTATGTCGATGTATTATACCAAGACACAGAGCCACAAGGAGAAGGAGAGTGACAACACCAGCTGTCACAGCCACAAAACGCGAGGAACCAAATGAATCTAGGATCCACAAATTAGATTATGACAGTGGCATGTTAATTTCAAAGCTTCCAAGAAGTTTCTCAAATATTTCTTGTCCATTATTTTGTCATGTATCAGGTGTTTGACATGTATCAGATAAGAGTCCAATGAGCAGTCCCATGCAGTCAGAAAATGTAATTAAGGTTTTTAAAAATATGTAATAGAATCTGACATAGTTTTGAAGAGCTGATATTTACACTCAACAAAATGTAAATGCAACACTTTTGTTTTTACTCCCATTTTGGAGTTGAAGTCAGAGTTGAAGTAAAAGTTCAAATACTTTTACACACTTTTATACAAAAGGCTGACTTCTCTCAAATTTTGTTCACAAATTTGTTAAAATCCATGTTAGTGAGCACTTCACTTTTGCCAAGATAATCCATGAAAAACAGTCAGTATCTAGTGTGACCTCAGTGTGCCTTATTCAGTGTGACACGTCTTCTTCACATAGAATTGTTGATTGTGGCCTGTGGGATGCTTGCCCGCTCTTCAATGGCTGTGTGAAGTTGCTGGATATTGTTAGGAAATGGAACACACTGTCATACACTCTGATCTAGAGCATGCCTAACTAACATGCCCAATGGGTGACATGTCTATTGAGTATGTAGACATTTTGTACAGATCCTGCCAAGATGAATGGCACAACAGTCTCATCGCAGTATCTCTGTGCATTCAAACTGCCATCAATAAAATGTACTTGTGTTCTTATGCCTGGTCATGCCATAACTCCACTGCCACCATGGGGCACGCTAACATTATTAAACAACTTGCTCGTATGATTCCATACAGGATGTCCACCATCTGCTCAGTGCAGTGTAAACAGGGATTCATCTGTAATGAGAACACTTCTCCTAAGTGTCAGAAGCCATCAAAGGTGAGGATTTTCCCACTCAAGTCAGTTATGACAACGAACTGCAGTCAGGTCATGACAAATAGCACTGATGAGCTTCCCTGGGACTGTTTCTGACAGTTTGTGTGGAAATGATTTGGTTGTTCAAAGAAAATGTTGAAACTGTCCAGGTGGCTCAGAAAATTTGCAGGTGAAGAGGCCGGATGTGGAGGTGCTGGGCTGGCGTGGCTACATGTGGTTTGCAGTTGTGAGGTCGGTTGAATGTACTGGCAAATTCTCAGAAGCAATGTTGGACACTGATTATGGTAGTCAAATGAAAGTCTAATGGACATTCCTGCATTCAGAGTGCTAATTGCACACTCCCTGACAACCTCTGTAGCATTGTCTTGTGTGATAAAACTGCACACAATAGAGTGGCTTTTTATTGTGACCATTAAAAGGCACACCTGTGCTGTTTAAGCACACCTGTCAGGTAGATGTATTTTTTTTTTTGGCAAAGATGAAGTGCTCACTAACAGAGATTTGAACAAGTTTGTCAAGATAATTTTAGAGTAATCATCCTTTTGTGCCCATAGAAGAACTCCTAGATCTTTTGCTTAAGTCTCTGTAAGAATGATGGTGCTGTGGCATGGCGACTTGCTACGTGCTGCTCTTGCCATGTTTGCTCAAGCATTTCATTGCATTTTTATACACATGATAATAAAGTTGAACCTTGTGAGCATGGCGACTTAATTCGCTAGAAATGGGAGCAGTGGAAGTTTATATTTTTGTTGCATGTAGAAAAGTAAACTCTGTACCTTTGCAGCTTTGTAGGTGAATAACTGTTTCATCTCTGCTGACATTGTTCCAAACTTTACACATTAAGTTTCCTGTCAGTGGACCATGTAAGCTGACAGTAACATTTGAAACTCTGGGTTTGTCTTGTTTAGCTGCACTCCCAACCAGTAACAGTGTGTCCACTGTCGAGCTGCTCAGGGACTGGCTGTGGCCTGTCGTCTCCATCACTAAGAGATCGTCCAAAGTCAAAATGAACTCTACTCCATCTCCTTCAGAGGAGCAGCTGATGTTCATCTGTTCTGACAAACACATCTGAGAAACAACGGGCTTTGACACTGGAGCTGGAAGACAAACAAATCGTAACATACAATATTAAGCAGTACATAATGCAAAGTAAATTTCCCTGCTAAATCTGTAAACTGTGGAGCCTTTAAAACTTGGAACATTACATACTTTAAATAGCAAATATTTAATCAAAAATAAAACTGAAAAAGCAAGTTGAATTGATGTTTGAGGGCTATCGATAAAGAGAATAAAGTATGCAGCTCGCCATTGCTTAGTCTAAATGTAGGTATATTTAAATTGTGAACAGTGTACATATAAATAAAACATATGTAATATGTGAACAAATATGATAAAGCTGTACTGCATAAAAAAGTGTACACACATATATATATGAATGAAAGTATTTTAGTCTTACCTTGTACATCTAGAGACATTTTGATTTTGTGCAATAATATACCATCAGCAGTGCTATATGTTTCCAACTGGTAATCTCCGGAGTCTTCTTTTGTTGCCTTTTCAATCTTAAAAGTTCCATTTGCGAAGTATGCAAAATGATTGTATTCCTTATCTATAGTTGCTACTGTATTATTGACTATTTTAAAAATTCTTTGTTTGTTATTCTTTGTCAACATCAATTGTTTATTTTCACTGTTGGGCAGGTAAAAAGTCACCGGCTCAGCGAGTGCTCCAAAACACCGCTGAGCTCCAGTAGGTTCAGATAAATTGCATTCCGAAGCTCCTGATGGGAAAATATATGAATATTAAAAATAATATAATAAAAATAATAGTATTTCTAGTATCTGGTGTGTAATATTTCAATTCTGTATAGAAAATTACCTGACCATTATACCACTTCCATGTAATGTGAATAGTAAGTATTAAGTGCATAGTTTAATCAAGTGCAATCAGTGCTATAAATATAATATCTATGTAATCTCATAATTTGAATTAAGTACCTGGTAGTGGTATTATTATGGTATAGTAACATTACTCATCATCAAAATGTATAATATAATGTAATAACTGATTTTGAAGTATTTAAAATATTGCATACTTAAATCTTTTAGTGATTTTGGTCAACATGCCATTTCTGGAAACTACATAATAATTCTGAAGTGTACCTTTTGCCAGAGCTGTTATTGCTAGACCTGTGATGATCATGTAGATGGAAGTCATTTCCTGTTGTAATACAGTCACATCATCACATTATGTTACATAGGATATTTCTTCTACATGCAGAAAAATGAAATTAAAATTTGCTCAGTATTTGGAGTTAAAAGGACAACTCAATAAATCATAAGCTTGGTCATAATAGATGCCATGAATAGATTTTTTTCATTATAAAAAGATAAATATTTAGTCTTAAAAACATTTTAAATAAAATAAATACTTCACTCTTCACACTTAAACTAATATCAGCATTACTAGAGTCAATTTTACTCACTGCCTTTACAATAGGATGTCGTCTAACGGCAACATTGTCGGCCGAGGCGGGAATCGAACTGACGTCTGGGTGCAAAAGCATTGCTTTGAAGAGTGATACTCTACAAAGCAAGCTCTTTGCCAGCTTGTGGCTATGTGGCTTGATGACTGGCCTGTGAATTTTCCACTGACTCAAGCTGGCATATATCTGGTATTTGTGTTGAGAATTGCGGAAGTGGTTATGGGCAAGTATTTTCTGTTGCCTTTTGTTCTCGTTTCAAAATAATCACGCTCTGTTTGAGCTATTCCTGACAATATGTGAATGTAGCAATAACTTCTGTGTCTGGTGCCCAAACAAACAAGAAAACTTAGAGAACTTAATCACACACAATAATAAATAACTCCTTTTATCTCAGTTGTTCATATTGTTGAAAAAACAATTATTATGTAAGGGTGTGTTTGCTCTATATGCACGAAATCAGCATGGATACAATGCTTATAATGTATAATATATAACTTCTGCAAGACAATATGTTATACTGTACAGTGGACATGTTACACACAGTGGAAGACGAATTATAAATAAATGTGCAGTCTGTGGCCGTTGGTCCTTGATACAAGTAAGAAGAATGGAAGAATAGTCTTTTCTTTTTTTATAAATTTAGTGTGCACTTCATGTAGTTGTGGTGGTATCACACCACCACCAATGATACTGATCATGGTACTATCAACATCATAACGCCTTAACAATTTACTCTATAAAGCCTACAGTACCTATGAGAGCGAAAAGAAACCTCAGTGTGAACAAAAAAGCAGGCTATATACAGACAAAATTAATGACAGCTCTGCCTACATTTAGCAGATCACATTATACAAAATAACAACTGGCCAAGTCCAGAAAAAACACATATCCTAAGGAGAGGGCTGCATAGCCCATAAAGGTGAGTGTGAAATCATTTTACAACTTTTGCATACATGTATGTTTTCAAGTATGGCAGACATATTTGCATTGTCCAAAAGCCTGAGAAGGATGCATCTTATAATCATATTTGCAATGTTATGGCAACATATAAATTCAAACTATTTCCTCACAAAGACATGAATACAGCAACTTAAATGAACGATGAGAATCTCTCTCTCTCTCTCTCTCTGTATTTTAATCAGATCTCTGTGTTAGAATGAGGAAACTTGTAGTTCTGCGAAGTGTACTACAAATAAGCGTTGCCTGCCTCTCAACATGTAACCACGTGGTATTTATGTCCAAACCAAGTACACATACATTATTCACCACAGTTTGTATCACCAAAGTTCATTAGAGGAAACTAAAAGTAAACACATGTCTGAGGCCTAACAACTAGAGTGGAAAACGCTGTGAACCACAACTCTGTTCTCAGTCTCTGCTTCAACCACAGGGTAGGCCAGGGAATTTACTTCAATATGTATATAAAGGCTTTATAGCGTGAGTATTACACTTGCATTTGTCCCTAAAATCTATCCATCCATCTATCCTTCCATGAACTGTGGGTAGTTCTCCAAGATATTTGGGCCAGCATCTGCAAAGTTCTCTCAAAAACTATGTAACTAAGTGTACCTAGAAGAATTAATGCTGTTTTTAAGGCAAAGGGTGGTCACACCAAATATATGTATGTATAAAAATTATGTCCAGTATTTTCAAATTAGATTTATTTGGCGTATGCAGTGTATTTGTGTTGCATCACGCAAAGGTTTATCCAGGTCCAGTCTTTTACAGCACAGCCTTGTGTTCTTTGGCTGAGCCTTGGCACCCCTGGTGCTCCAAAGCAAATGGAGGGAGTGAACATTTTCAAGCAGTGCTGTCTGTTTAAATATGGCCAAATAATTGGACTGGACTCCATGAGAGTCTGACATGATGTGGAAGTTGGGATGGAAACAGTGCAGTGCATCAATCATTCAAATTAAGCAGCCATACTAAAATAAACAAAACTAGACTTGGCATTTCCTAAAAGAAAATGTGTGTGTGAGAGCTGTCAGATAACTGCCGCTCCATCAGCAGTTTTTCAAATACTTTACCACCACCTACAGGTAAAACAAACATACTCATTGCCCCATTGTCCTGTCTTTGGTCTGGGACAGGCCAGAGATGTTCTCCACCTCCTGCTCCCTATACTCCTCATCCTCTGCCCTACTCCTGCTCCACCTCCTCTTTCTCCTCATCTTCCTCCTATCCCTTCTCCTCCTCCAACTCCTACTGTTCCTCTTCCTTCACCTCTTACTCCTCTCCTTACTGTGTTTCCTCTTCCTCTTCTTCTTCCACCTCCTCCTCTCTGTTGTCCTACCCCTCTTTCTTCAGATTTCTCTTGGTCCATTGTTCCAAAACTGAATGAACTGTCTCTGGCCCTTTTATCTATCTATTGAAGCTTGTGTTATGAATTTTGACTGTTTGTGTTTTAACCTGGGTAGTTGTGTGCTAATTGAGCTCAACCTGTGCTGATTGAGTGACCATACTGAATTCCAGTGCTTTCTCAATGGCCGCATGATGTAGGCAATGAGAAATGTTATGTTATGTTTTGAGTTATGGTTTTGAAGTTTTAGTTCAGAAGCCTGGTTATAGTGTTAAAATATCCTTACTAGGATTTGATCCTTCATCCTTGAGATCTGAAGTTCAACACTAACCACTAGATTATCCAGGCACAGTATGAGAGTATTGCTTTTAACTTTCTCCATTGATCTAGTGTTGAATTGAAATGTAATACCTCCAATGCATCAACAGAGGGCACTCAACCACAAATGCAGAAACACTCACATTTTCATGTCAACAATGATTGCATTTAGAAAGACCAACAATATACAAATTTAAAAACAACTGCGAGTCAGTGGGAACTGACACCTTGATTTATACTATCAGTGCATGGTTTCTGCTTCATGTGCTTGTTCAAAGATGTAAGTGTTTGAAGAGTTTTGCAAGAATTGCTTGCTTTTGAGAGATACGTATTGTTTTGCTTTTTTGGAATAATATATTGTGGATGTTGTGTAAGGTTTTGCAAAATTAGCCAAAGTTTCAAAAATATTGCCTATGCAATCGGAAAAAACTGCAACATTATCGGCCGAGGCGGGAATCGAACCGACGTCTGGGAGGAAAGGTGTTGCTTTGAAGAGTGATACTCAAGGATGCAAGCTTTTCACCAGAAATTTTTAAAATACTCACAATTTGATATTTTGTTGATATGAAAGTCATTTACCATCAAAATAAAGCCTATTAGTCATCATTTTGGTAGTTTTAGTTTTGCTGGTCATTAAGTTTCAACACCACATATCTGTGTAAACTTGCAAATCAATTAAAACTGTACCTTTCACTCACTTTGAAAGTAAATATCTCCTCAACTATGATGTGATTCTTTTAGCAATCATCAAATGCAGCTTGGAAAGATCAACGTCTCTCCTGCAGTTTAATGCTTAGATGGAGTCTGTAGATACACATATGCTGGAGCAGCAAGCCCTTAAAGTTGAGTAGTTTGGAATATATTTAGTCTAAACTCCCACTCCCATTCCTATTTCTATTTTTAAATGCATAAAGATATTAATATAAAATCAACCACTACAGATATCAGCCAAGAAACAATAGCACCCTTCTCGTGAAAAGGATGTACAATTTGAAGTTGAAATGAAGCTTGTAGGACAAATGGTACAAGAATTTGTCCTTTGTGATTCATTTTCATGTCCAGCACCTAGTTTACATGTGAGGACTTTTGGCTCCATCTTGTGTTTTGGAAGAACAGTTTGCATCCACCAGAGGTCACCCATGAGCTGCACTTTATGTTCAGTAACTGTCAAAATACTGGAAAGTCAAGTCCTATGTAAAGCAAAGGACTCTGCACTTGCTTTAACTAGTGGCGTGGAAACTGAAAGTAAAAACAAAAACATAGTAATGAATACATGAGTAGTTTAAAGAGTAACTTTATAAAAAAAATAAAGTCAGAAACACATAAAATCATTAATCCCTTCACCTTTGAGAATCAGTGATTTTTAAGATATAGATATGAAGTCTCAAGCAAGGTTAAGATTTTGGTTAAGGCTGAGGCTGGGTGGTTATTGTCTAGGAGAAAAGCATGTTGCAATCTGATTTCAATTGCTTTAAGTTTATAAATATTCTTTAAAAAAAGGAAAACTACAGTAGCCTACAGTTTGTACGATTTAAACAGTCAGCAGCAGTCACAGTTGTGAGTCTTGAGAGTGAGAAACAGAAGCAAACATCAAACCTAAATATATAGTGAGATGATATGTTGCACAGGAGCTGACTGTGGGCTCTTGTGTGGGTCAATGAATGACTGAACTTGCCTGCCTCTAGAGAGGTTCTGGTAAACACATTGTGGTCATAAGTGGCTGTGACAGTGAAGCTAGAAGATATACTCTCAGTTTTTACTATGCGTAATATGGCAGTGGTGTGAGTGGAGTCAGAAGCACATAGTCCACTTTTACTTTAGTTTTACTTTAGTCAACAGGATATAGGAATATGTCTTTACAAAATGTTTGAGTTTATTGGTCAAGACAAACACAGATAATGATGAATGTCAGTCGTCTACAAGAAAAGAAGCCACACACATGAACACCAGGTCACACCAGGCACATTAGTCCTAGCTTCAAGAAACAAGATGCAGAGTAGAGAAAAATACTGGAAGAATAATATACTGTTTGCTACTGCTTGTCTAAAAGATCATTGAATGTCAACCTAGGATTGTATGTATTTCAATACTATCAACACCATAGTATTAAAATACCTTGATGGCTGGTGCATAAACTTAGTGACATCTGAGATTATTCAGCTGACTTCAGCTAAAACACCACTTAGACTTTTACAGTCAGAGAGAGTTTATTTAGTTTGCATGATAATACATCACAGGAAATCATTAATATTATCAGTATGTTTGTTTGAAAAATAGAAGTAAAAAAACACTTATGTTTCATAAACTGTCTTAACAGTTACAGGCCAACAGAAAATAAAATCACACAATGGCATTATCAATTTTTTTGGAAGCACATGCATGAGTGCTTAAAAACAACTTTAACCATTTCAATATGGTAGTTTAAAAACCTAGAGAAAATAAAACTAATCTTAGTGTGAATATAGTGCACTATAGATAGATTTGCAAGTAATTTAATTACAGAAGAAAAAACCTTTGGACAGGCAGAACAATGATCATTGATCACATTTTTTTTATCTCATGGGCTATATAGGTTCGCAGCAAGGTTAATGTTACATTTCAAAATGGGGCAGGTGCTAAGTAAGTAGGTGCTAGTTTTAGGAGAAAATTATGTCAGTTGAGTCTGACTTTTTCTGTTTTTTTATCACTCTAACATCTGTGTAGACAACTTCAGACATTTCGCCAAAGTTACCTGGAAAAATAAAAAAGACAAATGTGAAATGTTTCGGAGTGGCAACCTGTCACAGAAGACATGTAATCTTTTCAACCTTTTCAACCAAGCCTGTAAAAATTATTTTCACTGTATTCAATAAATGTAATGCATTAGATATCTAAAATAAAAAAGATAAAGATATTTCAAAGGCCTAAAATTATGGTACACTAACTTAATGTCATAATGATACTTAATACATACTTAATGATACTTACTGAGACAGAGGAAGACATTTGAGAACATCTTTCACTTACCCTCATTAATAACAGTTGTAGGTATTGGTTTGTTATGTAGATGTTTTATACCAAGACACAGAGCCACAAGGAGAAGAAGAGTGACAACACCAGCTGTCACAACAGCCACAGTCACAACAGGGCAGGAACAAACTATATAAACTATATAAAAAAACACAAATTAGATTATGACAGTGGCATGTTAATTTCAAAGCTTCCAAGAAGTTTCTCAAATATTTCTTGTCCATTATTTTGTCATGTATCAGGTGTTTGACATGTATCAGATAAAAATGAATCCAATGAGCAGTCCCATGCAGTCAAAAAATGTAATTAGGGTTTTTAAAAATATGTAATAGAATCTGACATAGTTTTGAAGAGCTGATATTTTCACTCAACAAAATGTAAATGCAACACTTTTGTTTTTACTCCCATTTTGGAGTTGAAGTGAAAGATTCAATACTTATGCTATGATCAATTGCACGCTCCCTTAAAACCTCTGTAACATTGGGTTGTGTGATAAAACTGCACATATTAGAGTGTTTTTTTATTGTGACCAATCCAAGGCGCACCTGTGCAGTAATCATGCTGTTCAATCACACCTGTGAAGTGCTCACTAACACAGATTTGAACATATTTGGGAACACAGTTTTGTGTGCATAAAGGAACTCTTAGATCTTTTATTTAAGTCTCTATAAGAATGATGGCGCTATACTATGGCAATTTGCTACATGCTACTCTTGCCTTGTGTGCTCAAGCAGTTCCTTTTATTTTTATACACATAATAATAAAGTTGAACCTTGAGAACCTGAGACCTCAACACATGAAAAATGGGAGCAAAAATGTAAAGTTTTGTGTTTATATTTTTGTTGCATGTAGAAAAGAAAGGAAGCAAAGATTGAACTCTGTACCTTTGCAGCTTTGTAAGCGAATAACTGTTTCATCTCTGCTGAAATTGTTCCAAACATTACACCTAAAGTTTCCAGTCAGCTGACCATGTAAGCTGATGGCAACATTAGTAATGATGGGTTTGTCTTGTTCAGTTTTATTCCCAGCTTCTGACTGCATGTTTGCTGTCCAGCTGCTTGGGGACTGGCTGTGGCCTCTGGTATGTATGAGTAAGAGACCGTCCAAATTCAAACTGAACTCTACTCCATCTCCCTCAGAGGAGCAGCTGATGTTCATCTGTTCTTGTGACAAACACATCTGAGACACAGCTGGCTTTGACACTGGAACTGGAAGACAAACATAACTAAGTAACTCACACACTATACAGCAGAACATGCAAAGTAAAATCTACTACCAGCTCTGTAATGTAGCTCTCTCTCCCTGTATTCCCTGTCGCTTTCTACTGCCAAATGAAACTATAGTGAACATATATTTATCATTCAGTTGAATCTATCAATACACTAAAGGTTTATTAATAACAGACTCCTTAATAAAATACATATGCACACATTTATTTCACATAGAAAAGTCTAAGATGAAGGCGTAAAGTGTTTGCTTTTTTCAAATCAAAAATTCAGGTATTCCAGTTCTATACATTTTTTATTTGTTAAAAAATGTGAAGTTTTAAGTTTAAAATGTCTTCTGTAATTCCTCTTTCACATATACAACTGTTTTTTTCATCCATAGTGTGAAATCAACAGTTTTTCTACCAGAAAAACATTTATAAAACTGTTCACCAACCTTGTATTTCTAGATGCACTGAAACTTTTTTCAGTGAAGTACCATTAGATCCAAATTCTTCCAACAGATAATCCCCAGAGTGTCTCTTCATTGCTTTACCTAGTTTGATTGTTCCATTGGTGAAGCGTTCAGACTGATTCGTATATTCTTGATGGAGACTCTCTATCTGATTTTTGACAATTTTTAAAATAGGATATTTATCATCCTTTACCAACTTAACCTCTGTATTTGCTGCATTTGGCAAATGAAAAATCAACAGCTGTCCCACAGCTCCAAAACACTGCCGAGCTCCAGTAGGTTCAGAGAAACTGCATTCAATAGACCCTAAAAAAGAAACAAAATGAAATGCTGAATGTAAAATCCAGAACAATTTCTTGTTACTTGTGTCCAGCATTTCATTCCAGTGTGGAAAAGGAAACAGTACAGACTATTTCATTTTATATATTGTGTATTCATCACACTTTGCTGGAAAGATGAAGTATCATTCCCAATTCTCCCTTTTTAGATGTTGATCACCAACTTGATCATTCCTGGACCTTCTTCTCTTCAATTACTCTGCCTGATTTCAAAGAAACGATGTCTCAGATGAGAGCATCCTCCAGCCCTCTTGAAATAATCCCAATTTTCTTAAAAATGAAGTTGTGGATTGTATTGGTCAACATTTGCTGTCAATTCAATTTTTAACAGCTTGCTCTGCACTTGTGTCCAGGAGTAATTCAAAATAGCTCGAGTCCAACCAGTTCAAAAACAAAACTTGGCCTTGATCCTACCATCGTAGACAGTCATAATCCAATCTCTAAACGGCCTTTTAATTTTAAGGTTCTCGAAAAAAAGCTGCTCCTTGCTGCTATGGAAAACAATAACATCTTTGATAAGTTTGATAAGACATGCTTCCGTCAGTATCACAGCTCTGAGACAGTGATTTCTCAGAGTCTCTAATGACTTTATTGAACACTGATGTATTATTCATTACATTTAGGGCTCTCCATGACATGGCTCCAGATTATATTTTGGATCTTTTAATCGAGGCTCTGAAACGACTGCCTGAGGAAATCAGGCTGTCAGTCAGTGTCTTCTTTCAAGTGTCTTCTAAAAATGCACTTTTAATCGGAAAGCATATCCTGATTTTATCTGAGCTGCCTGCTTTTGGTATTGTTTGTATTGTTATTTCATTTCTGCCTTTATCCTGCTTATTTTAATATTTTATTTTATTTTATTTTGTTTCTTTATTTTTATTTTACCCTGTGTATTCCATCACTTACTGTAGTATTTTATTTCATCTTTCTATCTGTGTATCTGTGAAACACGCTGCACTTCGTTTTGATAGGTGGTCTATAAATAAAGTTTATTATTATTATTACATTTTTATATTATCATATTTTGCGGCCAAAAGTCATACATTTATCTGTAAATAATATATTATTGCAGTTGCATTTTTACACTTTTTGTCTTACTTCAAGTATTGATTTTTTTATTTTACTGAATTGTCTATACACCATGATGTAGTAATAGTAACATATTTTCAAAGAGTACCTTTTGTCTGAGCTGTTGTTGCCAGAGCTGTTGTTGTCAGAGCAGTCATGATCATGTAAGTGGAAATCATTGTTTTCTGTTGAAACACATATTTCAAATATCAGATTGAATTATTCTTCAACTTTATTGATCTACATACTATAAAATTACCAAATGTACGATTACTTGATAGTTCAGGTAAGTTTAAAAGTTAATTTTAAATAAACAAATAAAGCCTATACAAAATGAATAGCATGTATGGAACTTTTTCATAATTAGACTGTTTCAAAAAGGATGAGAATTTATACCCTCAAACTACAAACTATAAAATCAAGACAAAGCATTTAAAATTCAAAACTCACTCTCTGCATTCACAATGGTGCGATGTCTTTTTGCAGCTGTTGACCACCGAACTGTGAAATCTATACTGACTTAAGGCTCGTTTATGCAACTTTTTTTGTTGCGTGTGATAAGGAAGTGGTTACTGTGTTGTCACCCACAACTTGTCAATAAACAAAGTACTAAGATTCACAGCTTTGATGGTAATATGATGAAGACTGCTGTATAAACCATGGTTTCTTAAACTTGGAACCAGCTAAATCATTTATAGCTTAATCCTTTTTATGTGTTATGTCCAGGGACAACAGATGCAAAATAGGCCTTTGGCTAATTCTGGCACATTATACATTTATTTATGTATTGTTAGTGTACATTGTCCCTGCTCAATAAACCTAAAATAAATAAATGGACATTGGTCCATTGTGCTATAAGTCTTTGGTGTAGATTTTCCTCTGTATTCAATTTTAACATTTCTAAATTATCATATGCTGTGTGAGATGTTCTAGTCACTGTGTAAATGGTTACATTTACCTAAAACATTTACCTATTATTGGGTGCTAAAAAACAAATGTAAATTATGGACCAATATCTGTACATCTGGTGTATATCTTCCGAGGAGCCTAATATAAAGGACACCAAACAAATAACTTTGTAATTCAAAACACTTTTAAAACTCACACACATAATGACAAATTACATGTAGGCTTATTACACACACACAGAGGCAGCCTCTCTGGTGATGAGCTGATTGACATTGTTGGTGAAAAGTTGAAAGGACTCACCATGAAACTAAAGGACTAATCACACTAAGCTTAAAGAAGCCACAGCTGAAACATATATAATAAATATATTATTTTTTTATAATTGTGATAGCATTTATGAAGTTACACTGGCATGCTTCAGATATTCTACTTCATGCACTGTAAAGCTTGTATTTTTGCTATATAGATTTGATTATAAATGAACAGTTAATTAAAAATCTGTCAAACTATCTCACATGTAAAATACATAGAATGATGTTATGATGATTAATTTTATTTTTCATATTATTTAAAAGAGTTGTATTTTGTTCTTTAATACATTGAGGACCATTAAAATCAGTCTTAAGTAAAGTGTCAAGTGCCAAATCACAAACACAAAGAAGGACACAGGTGGCAGAGGTCTTTAAACCTCTGCCATCAAATGTTGAGGAGGTGTGAGTTTCCTTTTCAGCTGCAAATACACATGCACAAAAAGCCTCCAGCTTTGAATGCACCATCCTTTGCTTTTGTCAAACTAACACTGTAAGATTTCTATTTCTATATACATTATAATTATTTGTGCTGCTCTTGTGCACATGGTAATAATTTACCATAAAAAGAGGAATACTGTCACAGGGTGTAGCTTATTGCACAGTTTCATCAAGTATTTATATGCACAATATTGGTTTATCAAGACAATGATACAGTACAACAACAAACTTGTTTTAAAAAACATGCATACTGGATGTAACTTAGAAACATCTCCTCACAAAGTTTCTCACAGACAACTCAGGTGATGCAAAATTAAACTATGCGTGAGTCCAGTTAAAAACCACAGCTTTTTCTTTCTCTGTCACTTCCTTATTCACAGTGCATCATTAAGCTCTCACTGGAGACAGTTGTCTCCAGTGTTACATAAACAAGCAGGAACTGTTGCATTCAACAAAACAATAAAGCAGACAAGCAACAACTTGATTTATTAAGAGTTTTATTTGCTTATAAAAAACATTCCGGGCAAAAAATGAGATTGTTTCGCATTTGCAGATCATCTTTTGAGCTAAACTGTTAATATGTTTAGTTAATCACAGGCAGCAACAACATGGAATCAGGCATTAATTAACAGCAGGAATAATGAGTATAATTTTATTTTGTAAAACATTCTCATAAGTAAAACAAAATCAACAATTTGATACTGAGAACAGGGTGTAAAACTTCACTACTCATAACATCGTGTTCATATTGTGCAAGAGGAAGTGCTCTTTCACAGGTCACATCACACCTCAGAGAGTAGATGTGACTACATTGGAGGCAGAGTTAGCATGCTTTTTTTCTTCCAATGCAGTTCATTTATGTTGCAGTAGTACAAGTTATGTAGCTCAAATGTTTATGGGGACACAATTTGCAGTTGAAAAGAGGTAATAAATCAGAATGTGTTATTACACCTCTAGTTTTTTGTGCTTGTGAATTCTGGCTAAGCAAAACTGGGCTAACTGGGCTAGTTTATATTGTCTATATATATATATATATATATATATATATATATATATATATATATATATATATATATATATATATAATTAGTGGTGGGCATAGATTAATTTTTTTTAAAATCTAGATTAATCTAGATTAAAATGGCTCATTTGAATTCTGCCGAAGGCATTTAAGATATGTGTGCGAACGGGTTTCAAGCCAGGTTTCAAGCCAGGTGGCGCGTTAGACCAGGGCTCATCTCCTGTTTCCAAAATGCATCACAAACTGCTTGAGAAAGCTGTTCTACTATGATAAGTGGGGCGACTGTGGCTCAGGAGGTAGAGCGGGTTGGCCGTTAATCGGTAGGTCGGCGGTTCAATCCCCGCTCCCCAGGCTGCGCGGTCGAGTGTCCTTGGGCAAGACACTGAACCCCGACTGCCCCTGGCGCTGTTCCGCCAGTGTATGAATGTGTGTGAATGTTAGTTCCGCTCGAGCCAGAGGCTCAGTGAGTGAATGTGTGTGTGAATGGTGAATGCAGATGTAGTGTGTAAAAGCGCTTTGAGTAGTCGAAAAGACTAGAAAGGCGCTATACAAGTA
The DNA here is from genome assembly GCA_024633595.2 of Lepomis macrochirus. Lineage (NCBI taxonomy): Eukaryota > Metazoa > Chordata > Actinopteri > Centrarchiformes > Centrarchidae > Lepomis > Lepomis macrochirus. The sequence goes on along the minus strand of JALXJV020000021.1, from coordinate 11,683,570 downwards.
CGGAGCATTTACATTTACATAATTGGTGATGAAAATAAATCATGTTCAATAAGATGTACTTGTGTGTAGCTGTGATGTGCTTTGCGTTTAGGTGGTACTTGAGACTGGAAGAGTAAACTAATTCCGCATTGCACAAGGTGCAAACCCGGCGGCTTCAGAAATGTTCGTACACAAAGTGCTGTCCAACAGCTGTCTGTGGACGTGTTGCTACAGTTAGTGTGAGTAAATACCGCACAATGCGTTTTTTAATCAACCGGCGTATCAATAACTAACCTGGCTAGTTGTAAACAAACAGCTGGCCGAGCGAGGTTGTAACCGGAACGCCGTCAAGTCGGGTGTGACGTCATTCCCAGCTTCGACCTCCGAGGTAAATGGAACGCAGCAACAGCTGCATCCATGTTAGCACGTCACCTTTGATGTGGTAATTTCACAGTAGGCAGACACACAGGTTCGAAGACTTGTTCTTGCCCCTTACAGTGCAATTCAGTAGTATACATCTGCGCTAAAATATCAAGGTGAAAGTCATCATAGCTTGCGTAGTATAGACCCAGCTCCCAACCCAACTTTGAGAATAGATTAACAGCGATATTTTTCTTTTAATATATAGTGTGTGCGTATATATATATATATATCACCCCAAATCCAGCACCCTGAGACTGTACACCAAGCGTAGCGAGGGAGGCCGAGGGCTAGTGAGTGTCAAGACCACTGTCCAGGATGAAACAACGAAGATCCAGGAGTACATCAGGAAGATGGCCCCCAAAGATGAAGGGCTTAGTGAATACCTCAGGCAGCAGAAACCCGAAGGTGAGGACAAGGAAGATGAAGAACCGTCATGGAGGGACAAGCCGCTACACGGCGTGTACCACAGACAAATAGAAGAAGTGGCTGATATCAAGAAATCCTACCAGTGGCTGGAAAAGGCTGGACTGAAGGACAGCACAGAAGCACTAATCATGGCGGCACAAGAACAGGCACTCAGTACAAGATCAATAGAGGCTGGGGTCTACCACACCAGGCAGGACCCCAGGTGCAGACTGTGCAAGGATGCCCCTGAGACAGTGCAGCACATAACAGCAGGGTGTAAGATGCAGGCAGGAAGCGCCGTACATGGAACGCCATAACCAGGTAGCTGTCATAGTGTACAGGAACATCTGCCACGAGTACGGGCTGGAAGTCCCAAGGTCAAAATGGAAGACACCTCCTAAGGTAGTTGAGAATGACCGAAGCTAAGATCCTGTGGGACTTCAAGATCCAGACTGACAAACTGGTGATGGCTAACCAACCAGACATCGTGTTGATCGACAAACAGCAGAAGAAGGCAGTAGTGATAGATGTGGCAATACCAGCTGACAGCAACATCAGGAAGAAGGAACACGAGAAGCTTGAGAAATACCAAGGGCTGAAAGAGGAGCTAGAAAAGATGTGGAAAGTAAAAGCAACAGTGGTGCCAGTGGTAATCGGAGCACTGGGGGCTGTGACCCCCAAATTGGGAGAGTGGCTACAGCAGATTCCAGGTAAAACATCAGAGGTCTCTGTCCAGAAGAGTGCAGTCCTAGGAACAGCTAAGATACTGCGCAGAACCTCCCAGGCCTCTGGTAGAGGACCCGAGCTTGAGGATGACACATACCACCCCGCAAGGGGTGAGAGGGGTTTTTTTTTTTTTATATATATATACTGGGGCGCCGTAAAGGGGGGGTAAACGATGATGATTCTCGGGGCCCATGAATAAGAGGGGGCCCAGAGAAGCCCCCAATAAAATTGTGGTGCTATAAAAATATATTTGATGGTAAAAATTATTAACTTAAAATTATTCTATTTGCTGTTTCCTGGTGTCAAAAAATGTATTTGTTTAGGAAACACAAACGTCCGTGGGCCCCTCTCGATTATCATAAAATGGTTCAGTCCGCCCAAATTGTATCCAGGCAACACAAGCAGCTTGACTTCACTTATAGCGCCGGCATAATATCAACTTGACAGAAGAGGAAGTGAAAATGCCTCAGGACCGCCGTGACAATGATCGTAGCCTACGGCACTTTTCTGCACGTACGCACGCTTTGTACATGAGGCCCCAGGTCTCTATGGTAGCATTTTTCGACAAGTTAGCACGATAGAGCAGTTTCGATAGAGCAGGGTGCAGCGGGTGCGCGGCTTTGCCTCACATGCAGCCGGTGTCGGCATCTTTGTCCGCCCACTTTCAGCACCCTGCTGCGGTCCACGCTGTTGCACCTGTCTTGCAAGCTAGTTTTAATGAAAATTCATGTAGTTTTAGGAAAAGTCAGGGAGCAGCAAGGCTTTGTGATTTATTTAGACAAAGTTATTGACTATGCAAATTTCAAATGGTCAAAATGATGCCTTGTTGGTTCTAGTGTTAAAGATAATTACCATACGTTTGAATGTTGCGGTTAAAATGACTGCTGGTGGCCGTTCTAGTGTTAAAAGTGCATGATAAGGGAACTCAATTTTCTCCCCATGTTAGGTCAAGAAAACGCTGGAAAAAATAACAATACACAGTTTTAGTTAAACGTTCAAAGCAGTCAAACGCACTATGTCAAAATCATGCCTCGTTCCAAACAGAATCAAATGAACCAGCTGCTGCTGATGATGTATTATATATAGTATATGCAAGTTCTGCTTAAATTATTAGAAATTTTATATGGCCATTTTGTTTTATGGTGGTGTTTTCTTGCTGAGATTTTTTTTTTCACCACAGATTGTAATTCCTGTTTTTTAAATTGAAGAGTTTTATTTTGAAATTTCAGTATCAGTGTTGAAGCAAATAAATATAAATACATTTCATTGTATTAAGAGTGCCCAGTGTTTCCGTTACATTTCAACTGTCATGTTAAAAATATTAGATTAGATTAGATTAACTTTATTGTCATTGCCATTGTACAGCAAAAATATGTACAATACATACACACAAATAAATATATGTGAATACACTATATATGACACATGTACAGCTATGCACAGTATATACATTATAAAGTACTGAAGTAGTGCAGTATTACAGAGGACAAATTACGGGTGTGGACATGGGATGGAGTTCAATTGTCTGATTGACCTAAATATGTGAGAATGATAGTCAAAATACCATAAAAGCGCATGATTTTATGTAAATTAATAGGAAAAAAGTCTCAGCTGTGTTGGGGGCCCTGTCAAGATTCTTTTCATGGGGCCCAAAATCCTTAGCAGCGCCCTAGTATATATATATATATACTATATATATATATATATATATATATATATATATATATATATATATATATACACACACACACACACAGTCTCGTTTACAAGGAGTCCTGTATAGCAAAACTAAAACACAATTTTTCAACCATGAGCTGAATATACAAAATACAATAGAGATTTACACAAAGTTTACAAAATATTTACAGAGACAAAAAATGCTTGGTAGACTTAATAACTTATGTGTTTGCTGCAAAGGAATACTTGGACATGGCTTCTATGTGGCTCCTAGAGTGTTGCTAGATGCTTTTTTAGTTATAGTTGCCATTTGTTTGTACGTTTTTGTAAGTTGTTTTTTTTACATTCTAAATGTTTGAAAACAGATGTGTTCACATTTCTCTCTCTCACTGAAACATTTTGAACTCAGGCAGGCAAAGTTGCGGCAAGTCTACATGCTCTGTTATCGGAGCCCTGCTTCCCTTGCAGGGTGTTTTATAATTATAAGCCACAAAAGGAAAAAAAACACAGGAGAGCTTGTAGAAACAATCTGAAGTTGTATGTTCAAAGTTTCACTCGGAGAAAATATTCACACACACCGATGTTCTGAATATGAAGTTGCAGAAAAAATATGCACACATATAGATTGATGTTTACATAAAAACAAAGACAGCTGCAAACTTGTAATGCAACATTACTCATAGTATTTTTTTTTTACTTGAGTCCTTTTTCCAGTACAACCACAACTCTGTGATTCTAACCTCTCGAATCGGTCTCTGCAACTTCACAAATGTGCTTTCTCCTGTTTCCTGTGACGAATCTGAGCGCCTGGAATTTTGCAACTTTTCTAGCGATACATGTGGTGCAAAATTAACTTGCAGTTGTAGCTGGGACGGGGGAGGAGGAGGAGCAGGGGGGGGGGGTGAACCAATGAGAATTTTTTTCTGTTCTCCATGTCGGCGAGGATCGGCAATGGCACACCAAGCCAGGTTAAGTTTCTTTTAAATACGTTTGGTATGTTAGTACTGTGATTAAAGGCTAAATAAATGCCACCAACACCTCACATTCCTTTTAACCTGCAACACCGTCAGTAGGTAAATGAAAGTGACTGCGCCCTTTGGCTAACGTTAGCTATGTTAGTTAACTATATATTAAATCACAATGGTCACGTTAGCTTCCGATTCGCAGCTTCCGATTCGGCAGTTAAGGGGAAAGCTAAGGGGAACTTAAAGTCCCCCTCCAGCCAGTTTTAACGGCCGTTTTTGGCGACCGTTCTTTCTCAAACAGAGAATGGGGGTGTGGTTAATAGTCGGACGTAACATTACCATGACAACCAAAAACTGACCGGCTGGAGTGTTCACTAACGATATGCTGCGTTAACATCACTACACTGTAAAGTTTAGTCCACTTTACTGTCTGGCAGGAGCAGCTGTTATTTAGTCATGATAGAAACTAATGTGCGCGTATCAGCTGTTATCAATCACACAGTCAATGGTCCTGTCAGGCGCTGCACACGATAACTCCCGCTACATTTTATGGAGCACATACTTTACCGCGGAGGTGGGGGGTGTCTCCGCCGATGCATTGGTAAAACGGCCGTCGGTAAAATGCATGTTACAGACTATACAAGACGGTGGCAGGTGAAAGTGCGACGCGTTTTTGTGAAGGACATGATAAATTGGTTAGTTCACAACGATGTTTATCGGTTTGATGCTCTGAATGAGCCCTGACAGTTTTTACGGAGGCATGACAGTGCGCCTGCGCAAGCTTGGAGAATGACGTATGACTTATGGAATTTACTATAGTCATACGTCACCACCCCGTTTCAACAACTAAGCAACTTTTGCAACTTTGAGCACAAAATTAAGCCATTTGTCAAAAAATATTTGGCGAACTATGTGGGTAATCAACATTGTAAGGAAGTGACTCAGAAAAATATGAAATATCATAGAAATGTCAAAATACACTGGAGGGGGCCTTTAAGTGGAAGTTAACTTACGTTGCTGAGCGAGCGATTCTCCGTTTTTTGCACCTTTCACTGCTGTGGAAGCTGTTATGCATTTTAGGCAAAGCCTTAACTCTGTCTGAAACACTTTTTAAATTTCAAAAAACTTTATTTTATTTGTGAAAATGACAAAAGGGTGATTTCAATGCTTTTTCTCCACATGCAGACCACATTAGACCAGGTCCAGATCCAAACCCACTATATTATGTATTTACTGTACTAACTATAGGCGTCATCTGCTGCACTGCTGATCTGGTGTCTCTGGTTGATGTGAGCTGTCTGGATGTGCTGTGAGCTGGCTGTGTGACCAGCTGCGGACATCAAGCAATGCTGTTTGGTGGATATGGTGTGGAGGAGGGAACAGGGGATGAAGGGATGAGGGGAGCAGAGATGCGAGGATGAAGGGATGAGGGGAGTAGAGATGCGAGGATGAAGGGATGAGGGGAGTAGAGATGAGAGGATGAAGGGATGAGGGGAGCAGGGTTGAGGGATGAAAGGATGAGGGAATGAGGGGAGCAGAATTGAGAGGATGAAGGGATGAGGGGAGCAGGGTTGAGGGATGAAAGGATGAGGGAATGAGGGGAGCAGAATTGAGAGGATGAAGGGATGAGGGAAGTAGTGCCTCTCCAGGCAGGGTGTTTGATGGACATGGTGTGGAGGAGGGAAGAGGGGAGCAGGGATGGGTGGCAAGTCTACATGCTCTGATGTGTTATCGGAGCCCTGCTTCCCTTGCAGGGTTTTGGTGGACATGGTGTGAGGACACCGCTTTTTGATGTTTCTCTCTGCTGAATCTTGAGCACTCTTCCATATGTGGATCTAGTCTGGTTCAAATTTGGAGATGCTATTTGAGGAAAACTTTGTTTAAATTTAGTTCCACCACTGATGAGCTTGGTCTGAGGTACATTTGTCTTTAACTGTGTCTGATTACGTGTGAGTTGAACCCTATCAGGGATAGGTGGCAAGTGTACATGCTCTGATGTGTGATCAGACCACAGTTCTCCTGGCAGGGTGTTTGGTGGACATGGTGTGAGGACACCGCTTTTTGATGTTTCTCTCTGCTGAATCTTGAGCACTCTTCCATATTTGGATCTAGTCTGGTTCAAATTTGGAGATGCTGTTTGAGGAAAACTTTGTTTAAAGTTAGTGCCACCACTGATGAGCTTCGTCTGAGGTGAATTTGGCTTTAACTGTGTCTGATTACGTGTGAGTTGAACCCTATCAGGGATAGGTGGCAAGTGTACATGCTCTGATGTGTGATCAGACCACAGTTCTCCTGGCAGGGTGTTTGGTGGACATGGTGTGAGGACACCGCTTTTTGATGTTTCTCTCTGCTGAATCTTGAGCACTCTTCCATATTTGGATCTAGTCTGGTTCAAATTTGGAGATGCTGTTTGAGGAAAACTTTGTTTAAAGTTAGTGCCACCACTGATGAGCTTCGTCTGAGGTGAATTTGGCTTTAACTGTGTCCGATTACATGTGAGTTGAACCCTATCAGGGATGGGTGGCAAGTGTACATGCTCTGATGTGTGATCAGACCACAGTTCTCCTGGCAGGGTGTTTGGTGGACATGGTGTGAGGACACCGCTTTTTGATGTTTCTCTCTGCTGAATCTTGAGCACTCTTCCATATCTGGATCTAGTCTGGTTCAAATTAGGAGATGCTGTTTGAGGAAAACTTTGTTTAAAGTTAGTGCCACCACTGATGAGCTTGGTCTGAGGTGGATTTGGCTTTAACTGGTTCTGATTATGTGTGAGTTGAACCCTATCAGGGATGGGTGGAAAGTGTGCATGGTCTGATGTGTGATCTGACCCCCTGGCTGGCGTGTTTTTTGTAGGACACGGTGATGGTGTATTTTCAAACTCCAACATGCACATAGGGTTTATTCTATCTAAACTTGTCTTGTACTTGAGCAGCGGTCTACATTCATTAAATAGTTCATCAAAAGTTGTTCTTTCAGTTAATAGTTTAATTTTTAAGTGTAGGTCAGTCAAAGTTTGGTAGCGGAGATGTGGGTGATAAAGGCCTTGGAGACTCAGGGAATGGTATTTCAGAATTTCTTGTCTTTGTGGTGGCTGGTCTTCCTGGCTCCTGCTGGTCAGCAGCCTTCTCAGGGCTGAGTTGTGTAGCATCCCATTGGTCTCTCCCAAAGAGGCCTACACAGCAGCCTGTATTTGTCCATAGGCGGACATTGAAGTCCAACCCTGCAGTAATTACATTTTTACAAGCAGGGTCACATTTAACACTGACCACCCCTGTGGTGTGAGTTTGCCAGGAGCTTAAGAGAGGACATGGAGACAATGACACACGCCACCCATGTGAATCCTCAAATGGCCCTTGGTCTGCCTGTTTCCTGAAGCCAAATTCCTGAATGTCCCACAGACAAATCTTTCCAGTACTGTCCCCAGTCAGTAAAATCTGTTCATTGACATCAGTTGAGATGGTGGTAATGACAGCACCTTCTTCATTTACTGCCCTGAATTTTCCTAACAGACCTCCTTTGATGTTGACAGACCAGGCATAGATGTAGCCATCTGCAGAAATCAGCAGTGTGGCTGTGTCAATACTAACCTCCCTTGTCTTAAGACATAAGATAAGAGGACTGGTAGTCACAAACTTATTCCCAGTCAGTGGTGTTGATTTTTTATGTATGCTGTTCTTTTGACTCTTCTCAACAGGCAGACTCCCTGTCCGGCCTTGAGCTTCTCTTATTGCCATCTGTACTCGAGGGCCCTTACTGGCATTGAGCCAGCAGAGAGCGTCTCCATTCTCAGCGTCCCAGATAACAATAGTCCCATTGCTGGAGACGGTAACCAGCATATTTCCGTGAACATCCATTGAGGAAATGTCATTTAAATAATCATGTTCCAAAATCTGTTTTCTCTCCCTCTAAATCTAGGTCAAAAATCCTCTTGGAGTTTCTTCCAGAGACAAACACTCTGTTGTTAATGCAGACAATACCTGTCACCTCCCTCGGCACAGTTACAGGAAGAACGCCGAGCTCTGTGCCGTTGTTAAAGTTCCACAGTCTCAATTTCCCATCCTGGGACGCTGTGATTAGTCTGCGTTGCGCTTCATCAAATGTCATGGCTGTGAGCGCCTCATGCTGACCTGGAGTAACCTTGAACTGCATGACGGCCTTTCCTGTTACGATATCCCACACTGTCACCACACCGTTTTGGCAAACAGAGACTACCTGTTTGAAAATGCTGTGATAGAGAGCACCGCAAAGGGGCTTGTCGTGAGATGTTAAGGTTTCTTTGAAAACATCTGTTCCTCTTCCAAAATATTTTCCTATATCCGAGTTAGCCAGGACTAACTCATTGTTGTGTATGTTATAACACACACTGGAGATTGGGGCGCTGCCCATGTCTTGAGGCTGGAAGCTTTGTCTACACATCCAGCCATCCTCGGACCACACGCGTACATTCTTGTCCTCTGATAAACTGACAAATATTTTGTCTATGTGGTTGAATGAAATGCAGGTGATGGGTTTGACGTGTCCTGTTAATACCTGTTCGCATGACATGGTTTTGTGGGGAAACCACACCCGCAGCAAGCCATCTGTACCACCAGTCACCAGACGCTCAGCTGAAGGGGAGTATTCAACACATGTGAAAAACTCCTTATCTCCACGGCTCTTGAAGACTTTTTTATAGAATTTGGTTCTGGTGGGCTTGGGTAGGCCAGCAAGGACCATTGTTTTGGATGAACTACCACAGATGGCAAATGATTTGAGTGGTGCAAAATATTTGACCGTCATGCATGATTCATCAAAAATAGGGACTTTAACACAAAGAAAGTCCTTAGATGTTTTCTTCAACAGGGCTGAAACACAGACTGTTTTATATGGCCGCAAGGAGATTTTGTCGTACATCTCTGAACAGAAGAGGCCGTTTTTCTTTACGTTGTAGGAGATAAACACAGACAAAAGCCTTTTACATCACCAAAGGAAAACACTGCTTTGGTGTCTTTGGACCAGTAGTTCAAAGCGCTCACTATGTTGTCTTCTACTATTAAAGAGTGACTGATTTTAAACGCCTCAGGGAAGTCAATGCAGTCATAGAATAACAGATCCCTGTCAGAAGTGGAAACAGCCAGCTGTTTCAGTTCTTTGAGGTACACCATGTCATGAACACACTTTTTGTCTACATGTGAAAAAGGAAGTGTCTTTTTGTTTTTGGATAATGGAATTGTGTAGTTTATGTCAAAGCTGTCAGTCCAGGCTTTGAGAATACCATCGGAGGTGATGGAGAGGTACTTGCCTCTCTGGTAACTCCTTGTTTGTCCTGTAAATTCCTCATAATCCTGATTTTCCTCAGTTTCCTTGCCATCCCTCGTAGGGGAATGAAAAGCAGACCTAATGATTGTTTTACAGTGATCCACAGGTATCTTGGTGATAGGTTTGGGAAAGGCCTGATTTTTGTAATCCATGCTTTCTGTTGCCTTATTTTTTTTCAGCAGGAAGTCCATTAGCTCACCAAGGTCCACAGTGGTGTCACAGTTTGTGTCGACTTGCATGTGGAGGGCAATCAGTTCTTCTTTATCAATGTTCCCATATAACTTCTTCATCGCCTCACAGAACTCTTCCATATCAAGTCCTCCACCTCCGCCGGCATCAGCCTCTTTGAATAACTGGACAATCTCAGTGGATGTCCTTATGTGTAAACATCTTGTCTTTCTTTGTAAATTCACTGACCATTGCAGTCTCCTCTGGAGTATATTCTACGATTTCGTGGTGTCTTTCCATTACTACTTCGATATAACCAGGTAACCAGTTACTTGATGTTCGAAAGTGTTTGGGCCGCTTGTTGAAGTGAGAATAATCCTTATACACAGCAGGGTTATGTAAGATCCTAGAAGCATAAATGAAAGCCAGATTCTAGAATCATGGATGAAAGCCATTTGGTCTTTGAAGTTTAGAATATGTTGATGATGTCATGAAAATTTCAAATAAAACAAAAAATTCAAACTTAAACAAGCTGCTTTCAATTCAATTCGCTTTATTGGCATGACTGTAAAACAATATTGCCAAAGCATCATACATATCACATAACAATCAGCCCCTTTCTTTATATTTCCTTGAGAAGGAAATGATAATTTCTCTAAATATATGCTCTTTAAATGCTCAGTGTGTAAGTTTTAATGGCATCTAGTGGTGAGGGTTGCAAATTGCAACCAATGGCTCACTCACTGCTCACACCTGCATATGGATTTATTCATGGTTTGGAATCCCTTGGACCAAACTCAATTTCACTCTATAACTTGTTATATTGTGACAATAAACCTACCTACTGAGTTTAAATAAATATTATGTGAACTGAACAGGCTGAGTTGAGAGTCTTGCTTTTGGCTTTTACATTTGCTTCTTTATTAAAGGAGAACTACGGGCAATTTTTAAGTTAATCTTGATAGTTATACCTTTGTGAGTACTGTCTGTAGAAAAAAACCCGAACCGGATTGGTGCTTGCAACATGGAGCTGCTACAGCTAATGCTCAGAGCTCCCACTCAGCTAAAACAGCAGTTATAGCGGCATATGCATAAAGAGTGTCTTTGTGCCTCTTAACAGACACAAAATGCAATTAAAATGTCTATCCAACATGAACAGGGCTCTTACATGACAACAAGATGCGTTTAGCAACTTAGCCATTGTTTAAATTCACCTAAATAGTGTTTTAGGCGGCTAGCTGTAGTCTCGCTGAAGTCCCATGGGAACAAGTTATAGAGTGAAATTGAGTTTGGTTCCAAGGGGTTCTCCTTTAATTTATATTTTCTGCTATGTAGCAGAAGGGAGACTCAATTTCACGTTATAACCTGTAATATTGTGACAAAATAAATCTACCTACCTAAAGGGAGAGAAGTTTTATCCCCTTCATGCTACTACACATAGGCCCCTCATCATTCTTAGCGTAGAAACGAGCGTATTTTCGTGCGGGAGATTAAGCTTACACTGTTCTCAGCTTCTGATTTATGAAGCTGTGCGTACCTTTGAAATCCAGGTGTACGCACCACCTGGTGTTGATAAATGCGCGGCTGAAAACGCGTGTAATTTGAATGAAACGCCCCAATTATTCAAGCTTCAGGAGGCTGCACCCAGGACTTCACGGCAGGGACTGACGGAATACTGGCAAGAAATACAGGAAAGGAGCAGGAAATCCACAAGTTAAAACTTCAGAAACAAAATATTGTGTTGTTTTTACAGATTTAAATAAAGATTAAATGTTTAATTCGACCACTAGATCCCCTTCCCGGCATAAATGTTCGAAAATATTGTGCATTTTAATATTACGAGGTTTTTCATTTGGAAACAATTTAATACTTTTTATTCGATGATTTAAACTTGACACATTTTTGACAAAATGTTCAACGCGCTTAAAACTGGACACGAGCGGTCAGATGAGCCATAAACAGTTCAGGTTCAGCCCGAGAGCCAGTGCTGGAGTCAGGAGGACCACCGCGCGCTGTCAACCTCGCTGGAGCGGACCAGTGCGCTGTCAGCCCCAGAGGAGGATGCGCTCATCCCGGAGGAGCAGGGCTCGGGCCAAGAGCCTCGCTGATCGCTTACTTTGATGAACGGAGGACATAATGGACAGATACGGGCGGTGTACCCCCAGCGTGCAATGTAAGACTTCATAATGTTTTGTGGCTTTGGGAAACAGTGCTCTGTGCTGTCCTGGGACTATTACGCACGGACACTGGTCTGGACGCGCACGGACTTGGATCTGACCATCCGCGGTCTAACTTTTCTTTTATATTCAGAGTGAAACATTGTCCAAACACAATGATGAGCTGCACCACCTCTGTACCACCTGTTTGTGGAGCGCGTTTTTGTTTTGAACGCTGTTGGAGTTTTTGTCTGTTCCTAGAATTATAAATTGGCTATTTGTTGTGCCACAAGAGACAGATTTAGCACTAAAACCCCCCATCAAAGTCAAGTCCCAAATAAGCTCAAAATGAAAGAATGTTGCTCTGATAAAAAGCTGCTCCATCACCTCCGGGACTGGGCTTTACTCACTGACCCAGGACTCACACATGAACAGAGATCAGCATGCCAGAGTCTGGGGACGCGGGGCCTTTAGCGGGGGTGTCGGTGCTCGCTGTGTGGTCATAATATAAAGTTTGTCTTATAATAAATGTAGGGCTTTATGCGCAACATGTCTGTTCCCGCCTCACCTAAAGGGCGTGGGGCTGTGTCCATTTCCGCAGCCAGTCTCAGTGCTTCAAGCCATCCGCTCATGCTCTTTGTTGTTTTAACATTTTTTGCTCATAGCCTTTTCATTTGAAGGTCCACATTTTATTAAAAGCAAAGCCAAATAAAAGACATCAAAAGCTACGATAAAATAGTCCAAATACAAATCAAAGCATGTTCTGACTGCTCAATAGGCTGAATAAAGTCCGTGTTGCTCAAATATAAACACACAAATTAATGTTTCAAACGTTGTTTCTGTTACAGTGGGTCATAATGTATCATGTATTTTAGTTTGTCAGTGCGTCTTATGCTTTTAGGAAATGATTTCGGCGCATTTCGGCTCTAACTCAAAACTTACGTACATGTACACCACCTCCTGAGCTGGCGTAGGATTTGAGCGTGCAGTACGCCAACGTCCATATTGATAAATGTCAAAGTCACCGTGGTTTTGGGAGTACGCCAGGTGTACGCTGGAAATTTGGTGTACGCACTTTTGATAAATGAGGGCCAATAGAGCGTACATATAGCATTATATGCAAATATTTAAAATCATTTGAAATCTATCTGTAATTATTATTAATTATTATTATTAATACTTTAAAAATAACAATTTGTGTTAAGTTCAGACAACTTAACTCTTGGAAAGACTTTTAGTGATCTTTATTTTTCTTTGATTTGTGAATCAAATTCTTTATTTTTCTTTGTTGAGAAGGAAATGATCATTTCTCTAAATGTATGCCTAAAGCCTCAGTGAGTTTTAGTGGAATAGTGGTGAGGGTTGGAAATTGCAATCAATGGTTCACTCACTGCTCACACCTGAATGTGGATTTATTCCTTGTTTGGAATCCCTTAGACATTGCTGACCGTGAACTGTACTTTTGTGTTGAGTTTAAAAAAATATTATGTGAACTGATCCCGCCGAGTTGAGTGCCTTGCTTTTGGGCCCAAATCCTGTTATTCTGCCTAAGCACACAGCAGTAACCCTGAGACTTTTAAGTGAATATTAAGGATAGTCTCTTATTATAGTATTTTTCAAGCATTTCTTTTTTATAACAATGCTAGCAGAGTTTATCAAATATGATTAAAGTCTCCAGCTATGATCATAATTACTATAATTATCTAGCATTGTCTTGATATTATATAAAAATGGTAAATTTGCTCTTGGAGGTATACAAAGATACTAATGTATGTACAGTAGCCTTTTGGACAAAAGTCTTAAGCCAGTGTGTGGAAAATGCTGTAAAGTAAAAGTCCTTACAAAAATAGACATGCACAACCCACCAGAGGGCTCTGCAGCAGGTGATTAAAACTGCTCAGAAGATCATTGTTTCCCATCTCCCGAGCATCAAGGATATTGGTGAGGTGAGGTGCCAGAGCCCAAAGGATACTAAAGGACAATACCCACCCAGCCACAGCATGGATATGTTTTATTGAGTGAAATCCTTATTCCCCTACTATTGCTGCAGTAGGTGGTGGCATAGAACTACATATTTCACAGACAAAATATTACTGTAAAACCTGTAGATTTGGGCAGACTTCAAGTTACACAGTCTGCTGGGATTGCTAAACTTTTTTCTCTGCTTCAGTGCATGGTTCCAATATTTCTGCCAGATTAGTATGGGAGAGAGCACTGCCAGTTTATTTATTACAGAAAGTATGCTTCAAAGGATAAATGTGGTCCAGGTAATCATTAGCAGGATGAGAGCTCACTACAAAGACTTTAATTGCAGTGATGCGTGTAAGACCTCTTTGTAATAAACATAAACTGCTGATGAAAACGGTAATCAATCAGTAGCAGTAATTATGACAATGACTTAATGTAATGCCACAAATTGTTGGTGCAACCCACTTCAGTATGCTACACCTGTATCCCACAACATGTATTCAGAGCTAGTTTCACAAATTGACTGTTTGTCTTCATGGTGTTACCTGGATCATGGCTCCAGCAAAGAACACAGTCAAGTCTGACATCCATGTGCACCGGACTTAAGGAGACCGTAGAGAAATGCACCCAAAAGAGGTAGTCCATAGAAGAACATGAGCAGCATCTCATAAGACAAATACAACATCATTTTTTAAGTAACTTGCAAGTACCTGCCCAGAGGAAAATTTTACTGCTCAAAGCTTGCTGTTCTATAGCTCAGGAGACAAATTTGAGATTCTCATCTAAGCCTTATTTTAATCTCTATTTTGTCTAAAATGTTTCTCATATGTTTCTCCTAAAATTCACTAGCAGCAATAGGTGAGACAGAGGAAAATTTTACTGCTCAGAGCTTGCTTTTAGGAGACAAATTTGAGATTCTCATCTAAACCTCATTTTAATCTCCATTTTGTCTAAAATGTTTCTCATATGTTTCTCCTAAAATTCACTAGGAGCAATAGGTGAGAGAGAGGAAAATTTTACTGCTCAGAGCTTGCTTTTAGGAGACAAATTTGAGATTCCCATCTAAACCTCATTTTAATCTCCATTTTGTCTAAAATGTTTGTCATATATAAATGTTCCGTACTTGTATAGCGCCTATCTAGTCTTTTCGACTACTCAAAGCGCTTTTACACTACTTCTGCATTCACCATTCACACATACATCGGGGTTCAGTGTCTTGCCCAAGGACTCTTCGACACGCAGCCTGGGGGAGCCGGGGATTGAACTGCCGACTTTCCGATTAACAGCCAACCCGCTCTACCTCCTGAGCCACAGCCGCCCCATATGTTTCTCCTAAAATTCACTAGGTGAGACAGAATAATCAGAGGGAGTCATACCTGAGATTAAAAGGAGATGCTAATCTCAATTAGGTGTTTTTAATGACTCCTTTATTTCTCCTTTGAAAAAGAAAATGAGCAATACTGGAGCTACTGCAACCCGATTGCATCACATGCGTCACAAATACACGCTTTGGAAAAGTCGTGTCTATAGTACGCAAAACGGCGATTTTGCGTGTATATGATACGCTGCAGTTTACAATAGCGTTGCAACACAAAGGAGGCTAACCCTACCTGCAAAAGAAAATCTGAAAAGAGATCTCCAAAATGTTTCATTTATTTCTCCTAGACAACTTTGAGATCCATATGACACCAAACTGAGACAAAGGTTTATTTCTCCTGTGTCTCAGGCTTTTCTCTGGAGCAATAAGATGCACTAAATCTCAATTTAGTCTCCTGTTAAGTTTCAGAAGAGATCTCAACAAGCTCTAATATAATGCTCAGAGTTTCTCAATTTCTGTGTCTCTTTGTGATCTCAGACAGAGAAATCAGAGTGTTCTCTCCATGAACTCAATATACTCATAGATACTCATAGGTAGGTAGATATATAGGTTTATAGGTAGATACTCATCCCAGCTTCAATTCATGCATCTCATGCTAAACTCAGATAGAGCAAAGGAAGAGATTTCCACAAGTGCTCATTGAATTCTCAGACTTGGATCACTGTCTTGGTTGTTTCATATCATATGATTAATCCACATGATTTTTTTTAATATAATGTATTACTGTATGAATACATTAATTGTAAATATTTTATTTTAGGCTGCAAAGACCCCTCTTTATATTATTTTCTATAAATGATTTGAAATATTTCACTGCATGTAATTCAGTAAAAACAATTAAATGTAAATACGTAAAATGAGTTCTCACATAATGGAAATACTCAAATAAAGTCTTGGTATTTCTAAATAGTTTTTAACGCAGCACTGGAGTATTTGGCTAAAATTTGCGCTCTCAGCACAAATTACTACTTCCACACAAGGGTCATTACAGAGCCTGCTTTGACCTTCAACTTTAAATATTTGCCACATGAAAGCCTGTTTCCCACTTTATAAAGCCCTCAAATTATACCACTGAATAATTTCTTTTCATTCTCGTTCTAAGGTCTGGATGGATTCTAATGAGTTCAGCCCAGGGCATGAAAGCCAATCATATATGCCCTTCAGTCTTTTGTTGAAATGTCTTTTTTAGTGCTGCCACGATGATCTGTCACATATCGCTTCATCACCATCAATGAATAAAGAGGTCAGTCACTGCAGAAACAGTGTAACTCTGTGCAACAAACCAAACTTCATTTCATTCCTTTACACCCCCATATGTAGACAAGCGCCTATCAGCTAATGCTAGGCACACACACACATACACACACGCACACACACAGGCCTTTAACCAAGACATACTTTCACATGCTGCGCACACAGCCTCCTCCCACCCAGTGAGATGCTGATGGGGGGCTTTGGACGAGGGATTAGCTTATCAAGTTCTCAGCATGCGGTTCGTCTGTCTGATCAATGACTTGCAATTGTGCCTGGACAGCAGCCCCGACAAGGTCTTTAGATAACCTATTGACAAGGCTGTGTACGCCGAACAAAAAACAACAAAACCCACAGCCTCAGTAGGGTCAGGAGCAGAAAATAAAAGGAAGGCAGAATGCCAGCCACAATAAATAGAGTTTATAACTAAAGTTCAGGAACCACGCCTCCGTCCATACCAATCAACCACCTGCGCCTCATCCAATTCCTCCAATCAACCATCCACGCTTCATTCATCCACCTGTGTTCCTCCAATCTAATCACATGCACTCACGTATATAAGCCTGTCTAACCACTTTCTCTCCCGTTTCTCAGTTCTCACGACCGTCAGTGCCGACCCAGACACACACCGAAGTTTCTCGAAAGTACCTTCGCTTACCTTAACTTAGATCACGAGCTGATTCTCAGCCCCCCCCAACCGCGATCCGTACGACGGTCCGCCCGCAGTCTCTAGTCTTCTCAGCTTGTTACATTAACTCACATGCGGCTAGCTGAGCGTCCACCGCGACAGCGCTCCACCATCCACGTTGCAGCACCGCATCATCCACTATTCCACATCCAGCAGCTCCGGTCCAACTCCGCCGAGCACACTCAGAGGCCGCAGCCGCCATGATCGACCTTTGGCCGATGTCCGCACTTCTGGACGCCCGATTTCCAACCGGCCGGATCACCAGCATTCTTCCCACCACCGCGCACCGGCCGAGCCGCAGCTTCCGGTTCCGGTAATTCCCACGCCGCCAGGCTTCCAGCGATACACTACCACCTGCAACACCGGTAGGACTTCCGGCAAGATGGCTGAACTGAGCACACGGTATTTCAGAGCTCTGTTTGTTTGTCCCCAAACTTTCATGCTAGTCCTTCTTTTACATTAAAAAAAATCCACCAACACAACTACGTTGATAAGAACACTATCTGGCTTACTCAGCGCAGATTCGACCTCCAAATGCCGCTTTCTAACAAGACGAAGAAAGCTGATGCAGCAACAGCACTTTTCCCTCATGACTACTGCACTGATGCCAACGGTAACAACATGGAAACCTCCTCCACGAAGGTGAGCCGTCCTCTTCCGACACCCCTACTAAAATACCGGTCTCATTTAAGAAATCTAAAAGCGAAGCAGAAGTATCCAATGCTACAATTCTCGAAGCTGTTAACAACCTCTCCGCTATGTTACAAGAACTCAATGTGCAAATGAAAACAACAGCGCCATGATTGCACAAGTGGCCAAAAGCGTGGAGTTTAATTCCAAAGAAATAAAGACTGCCAATCCAAAACTCACGCTTTGGAAAAGGAAATGAAAAGGTTCGGGACAGAGAACGTTGCTTTACAAGAGAGAGTCCTGGAACTAGAGCGTTACAAACGGCGCTGGAATCTGAAACTCCAGCGGGATGAAAGAGCAAGAAAACAAAACACGAGAGAGAGGGTGTTACAGATCCTACTTAAAATCGCGCCGCATTGGGCTAACAAAATAGACAGTATCGTCGACTCCGTGCACCGCCTGGGCAAAGAGAGGAAGCTAAGCATCGGCAAGTGATAATGCAGTTCACCATGAGGCACTACCGAGATGAGCTCTGGCGTCTGACCAAGAGATCTGCAGTGTGCAAGGAGCTGAATGTAAGTTTCGCCGAGCACATTCTACCAGCTGACCAGGAGGCAAGAGCAGCGGTGTGGCCTCAGATTAAGCAGGCCAGAGAAGCAGGTCAGCAGGCCTACTTCAAGGGCCCTATTGGATACATAAATGGGAAAAGAATTGTGGCTCCCTAGCCACACTCTCGCACCGGCTCACTAACTCTCCACTGTCTAACGTGAAGACACTTGCTTAATTTTCTATGAAGGACTCCCAAGTTGACTGTTTTCAAGGGGACGTTGCCTTTTGTTCATATTCAAAAGCAGTTTTTCCTCTGCTGATATACCTCCGGTTGTTATTCCTAAGTGGTAAGTTATTGTCTAATGTTAACTGTTGACTCTAATTTATGTTTCATTTCGTTCAATGCAAGGGGCCTTAGAGACAGTATCAAACGAAAGGCAATTTTTCTCTTCTGTAAAAGTAAGAAACCACACTGTGTCCTGTTACAAGAGACTCACTCGACTAATACGGATGAAAAATTTTGGACCAGTCAGTGGGGTGATAATTTATTTTGTCATGGAACTAATCGTTCTGCAGGTACTGCTGTCCTTCTGAACAACTTCCCTGGGAAGGTAGTGACATCCAAAAAGAGCACAGATGGTCACTGGATTCTTTGCGTTCTTTCAATTAAAGACTCTTTTATTATCCTGGGAAATGTCTATGGTTATAACAACACAAACCAAAACAAAAATCTTCTTTCTGAAATGGATGGTCTCATTAAAAGTTTGATATTAAATTATCCAACAACTAATATTATCTTGGGAGGAGACTTCAATATGGTATTTAATGAATGGTTAGACCGCTCACCCTCCAAGTTTCATAACCATCACTATAACCCTCATCTAGTCAGTTTCTGTAGCACTCATAATCTGTCTGACCCATGGCTTTTATACACCCCAACTTAAAAAACTTCTCTTGGTTTAAACCGGATGGTTCAGTCAAATCAAGGCTTGACTTTTGGCTAGTCTCTGACAGTGTAAAAGACCTAATATCTGACTGCTCTATATCTTCAGCTCCTCTATCTGACCACTGCTTTATTAATCTCACCTTAAAACCCAGTAATAATCACAAAAGAAACAAGGGTTACTGGAAACTCAATGCCAGCTTCTTACAGTCCCAAACGTATTGCCAAGGGATTAAAGACATAATTTATGAAACTATTCAAGACCCCAACCTTCTGTCTTATAGCTCTAAATGGGAATATTTAAAATTTAAAATAAGAAACTTTTCAATCTCCTTCAGTAAACAATTGCAACAATCTGCCCTTTTAGAAGAAACTAATTTGACAAGAGAGATAAGTCTCTGCTGTAATAAACCCACACTTACGGATACTGACAAAAGGAAACTACTTATACTACAAACCAAATTAGATAATATATATACAAGAAAAGCAAATGGAGCCTTCATCAGATCTAGAGCAAAGTGGATCGAAGATGGAGAGAGAAACTGTCGGGTCAGAAATAAGGCCAGGCTGGGCCAGTAAAGGCCTGGACCCTACCTCCGCCAACGTAATAAACCTAACAAATAATACTCTATTAGTTTTCTTCTTTAGCTGATTCATCGTAGTTAAAAAACTTCACTGGAGACGATCAAGAGTCGGTGCAAAAGAGTTTATTCCAAAAAAGGACGAATAAACCCGAGTGACATCCTAGCAGGTCAGGATGAAACACTGAGCAGCGATCAGCGTGCATCGCCTTATATTCACCTTTCGCTCCACCCATAAAGTGGGTGTCCCACCATCTGGAAAGTACCTAACAGTCCTCCCTTCACACTTTTGGCAGCCGGCCGTGGCAGCAAGCCGTGGCAGCAAGCCGTGGCAGCAAGCCGCTCGTGCTGTGCTTGGTACCTTTGTCTCCTGTCTGTTTTATATCATCCTCACATGTCCAGCTCACTCTAGTACACATGTTGAAAGATATGAGAAACCATACAATACCATACAATATCCACATTCGATGACAATATGTGGCTACAGTAAATGCATGTGTGATTGATACACATCCTAATTGATCATAGTTGATCATAAGGTGCCTAACTTAAGTTCCAGTGGTTTCACTAATTAATAAGTATGTGCAAACACAGCAACCAATAATATGTGAGGATATTATAACCAATAATATGAGTACATGATACATGATAGATTAAAATAATATGAGTACATGATACATGATAGATTAAAATAATATGAGTACATGAGTATGCATCAAAAATGAGATGGACTATATAGATGCATGTTCCGCAACACAACCCTCCAAAACTCCCCAGTAGGTGTTTTGATGCTGCCTTTGCTATCCCATGCTGCCTTTGCCATCCCATGCTGCCTTTGCCATCCCATGCTGCCTTTGCTATCCCATGCTGCCTTTGCTATCTTATGCTGCTCCCTCCCTTTGCTCCCAAAGCACACGAACCTGCTCACTCACACAACATGTGCAACTTGTTGAGCCTGGGCAGTTAGATACAGAAAGGAGCACACACACCCAGAACTATAGGGTTTTAACACTGTGATCCTAACTTTACACTATAAATTAACACTTTAAATAATGACTATGTGGACCACCCTTACTCTAGCAATTAATGACAACAATTTAGGCTATAATGCTCCAAAATAATACACAACAAAACTCTTCTTATTTCTGTAGATTAGAAAAAACCCGCCAGGAAAGAAATAACATAGAAACACTGGTCATTAATAAAAACGAATGCTCTGATCCTAAAACTATAACTAATGAAGTTTATTCCTTCTACAGCAAATTATATTCTTCTAGATTCTCAGCTGATGCAACAGATGCCTTCTTCAGCCAAATCAAAGGTTTTATTCCCCAAATAAATGAGGACTTCCAAATTACATGTGAGTCAGAGATAACGTATAATGAGCTTGAAAAGGCATTGCATTGTTTGACTTCGGACCGCTCCCCTGGCCCAGATGGCCTCACAGCCAACTTTTATAAACATTTCTGGGAGCATATTAAAATACTTTTATTTGAAATGCTTAAAGAAGCTTTAAACAACTGCTCACTTCCACAGACGATGAGGCAAGGTGTAATTGTTCTAATTCCAAAACCAAATAAAGATCCCAAATTCTTGGACAATTGGAGACCGATTACACTATTAAACAATGATTATAAATTACTAACACACATATTTTCAAATCGTCTTAAAAAGGGTCTCCCTCAAATAATAAGTGACACTCAATCAGGATTTATGAGAGGTAGAACAATTCACAATAATGTTCGCCTTGTCCTTGATTTACTTGAATATAATGAACATATAAAGGATGACTGCTTTATTCTCTTTTTGGATTTTTATAAGGCGTTTGACACGGTAGAACACCCCTTTATTTTTAAAGCTCTCGAACTTTGTGGTTTTGGGGAAAAATTTAGAAATACTATAAAATGTTTTTATAATGACACTAACAGCTCAGTATCTCTCCCAGGTGGCACTACGCCTCGCTTCAATATCAACAGAGGTATAAAACAAGGCTGCCCCATCTCACCCTCACTCTTTATAATTGCAGCTGAAATGCTGTCAATCCTCATCAAAAATTCTGATATTGAACAGTTAAATGTCTTTGATAGCAAAATAGTTATAAGTCAGCTGGCTGACGACACCACTCTGTTTCTTAAAAATATTGAACAGGTCCCAAAGGCGACTGAAACTGTAGACTCATTCTCAAAGGCATCTGGGTTACAACTGAACCTAAATAAGTGTGAGCTGTTATCTATACATGACTGCCACCTTGAGACAGCATATGGTATCCCTATTAAAACTGCAGTGAAATACTTGGGCATACATATAACCAAAGATATTAAGTTGAGTGAAACATTAAATGTATGGAACAAACTGGATGAATGTAAAGCAAGATTAGACAGATGGTTAAATAGATATCTTTCTCTGTTTGGTCGCATTTATATTACCAAAATGGAAAGCCTTTCAAGATGTATTTACCCAGCCTACTCTCTGTCCATCCCCAACAAAGCTGTCAGAACCATCAATTCATTAAACTTTGACTATATCTGGAAAAGAAAACCCCATTATCTGAAAAAAGCGACTATAGTGAAAGACTATGAAGATGGTGGGCTACAAGCCAGAGACTTTGATTGTATAAATGGAACCTTAAAGATTAAATGGTTAAGATGCCTTCTAGCAAACAGTGGAAGTTTCTGGTATTGTGTGTCCAGGGAATTGTTTAAAAAAATTGGAGGTATTGATTTACTTTTACGCTGTGATTTTGATGTTCCAAAACTTTCTATAAAACTTTCTGCATTTCATTCACAAGTTCTGTTATATTGGAAACTGCTTTACAAACACAATTTTACTCCCCATGACATGCCCATCTGGAATTGCAGATTCATTCTATTTAGAAATAAGTCCCTGTATCTCAATGAATGGATGGAAAACAATATTTGGTCTGTCACACATTTACTAGACAACTATGGGAATATTTTATCCTTTGAAGATTTCGGTACAAAACTTAATTGTCAGTGCAATCGTAAACATTATAATATGGTTATCCAAAGCATCCCATCTACCTTCCTTTTGATGGCAAAAAATGCACTGCCTCATATGTTCAACCCCCCTCAACTTCCTTCATTGATGATTGCTGGTCACCAGTTCTGTAGCAAGACTTTGCAAAACAAAATGTTCCGTGATCTCTTCACTCTGACTTTATACCCAATGCAACACAGCCGAAATGCTGCCTCTCTTACCTTTAATCATTCTTCTTTGAAGAAACTACGCACAGATTTCTTAAAGTTACCTTTATCACCAAAAGCTAAAGAGCTTCACTTCAAAGTATTTAATGACATATATCCTTCAAAAGAGCTCCTCT
Organism: Lepomis macrochirus; assembly: GCA_024633595.2. NCBI lineage: Eukaryota > Metazoa > Chordata > Actinopteri > Centrarchiformes > Centrarchidae > Lepomis > Lepomis macrochirus. The sequence goes on along the minus strand of JALXJV020000021.1, from coordinate 11,660,445 downwards.
CACATAGATTTAACATTGATCCAACTAACTGTATATTCTGTGATGAGGACATAGAGACCACGGATCACTTGTTTTTCTTCTGTCTTTACAGTAATACATTTTGGTGTGACATGTATGATTGGCTGGAACCTTATCTCAAATCTCTCTCTAATTTCACTAGAGATAACATCACATTTGGAATTATAATGAAGGACAAAAACTATGAACTGCTTTTAAACACTTTAATTATCTTGGGTAAATTTTTCATCCACAAATGTAAATGTTTAAAAACACAGCCTCTTTTTACTGTCTTCAAGAAAGAATTTGCATTATACTACAAGTCCCTCTTGTTCATGAAGAAGAATACAGCAAAAAAACTCCTTGATTTTATTGATGCCTTAAAGTTATCTGAAGCCCCGTAACTGTTTCACTACTGTTTCTTTATCCTGTTATTTTTTTGTATTTTATTTGTATGTTTGTGTACATATTTTCTTTTCTTTCATTTATTTTCCTATTCTTAAAACGTATGTGCTCCGTTTCCTGTTAGCACTGATATTTGATGATCTCTGTCTATGCCAGATACTGTTGTAAATTTTGACCTCAATAAAGAAAGGAGAAAAAAAACAACACCGGTACAGCCGGCCGCCCACTTCCGCATTCCAGACCCAGCGCCGCGAGCGTGCGGCACGCCAGTGACGTCACGACGCCGGTCACCGTAGCATCGCAAACTGCTCCAGCCCCCACTAAGGGCCAGGTCGTATCCCCCCAATGCTCCCTCTGTGTCTGATTTCTCCCACCTGTTTATTCCCCATTTTTCTCTCATCCATGTCTCAGCGGGCCGTACACCCTACCCCCGCACATGCATCCCTCCATCCCAGCATCCTTCCACCAAGTTAAAACAAATAAACTAAAGTGAAGCTCCGTCCAACGCCGCAACAGTCTTCGACCAGACAGTCGTCTGCCTCCAGCACGCACTCAAAGAAAGATACCTTCCATTCACGTTTTTCCATCTTACCCAGCCACCTCCAGCGATCTCCAGCAGGCCGCTCACTTCCGCATTCCCGATGCAGCGCCACGCGCACCTGACCCGCCGATGACGTCACGACGCCGCCCACCGTTGCAACGCAAACTACTCCAGCCCTAATACAGGGCCAGGTTGTATCACCCCATCCTGCCTGCTCCCCTTGTGTCAGGCTTTCCGTATGTTTCCCCCTTTCTCCCACCCACGTCTAAGCAGGCTACACACCCTGCCCCTGCACTACATCCCTCACATCCCAGCATCCTTTTCTCCTCTTCCTTAGCTGCAGCTAACATAGCTCCTTCCGCTCCCCTGCTCGAACAATTCTTTCTCTCTCTCTGTTTCGCAGAAACCCCCACCTGCACTGCCATCCATTCCTTCAGCAACCACCACCCTCTGTCTTCCCGCCCCACACGTCGTCAGTCTCACGACCACCGGCAATTCACCTTAACTGCGCCGTTCCCCCTGTCCCACCCACTCCACCCTTGCAGGTCTCCCTGCTTCACTTTCCCTCAGGCAACAATCCCGTCAGCTACGTTCGCAACCTCGCGCTTCTCTTTTGCCATCCATTAACACCACACAACAGTCCCTGGGAGCTCGTCGCACCCAGTAGAATCCCTCACCTCAAGATTGTAGGGTCGCAGCAGTTACCTTTCATTGTTCACTCGACACAACACGCTTAGTCCCTCCCAACCGCAGGGACGAGTACGATGGCTGCCTCTCCACCATTTGGATTGGCTCCGCGGTTTGGTGGCACCAGGTTGCATTATCACGTCCTCTTGCCTCCCAGGCCCCATGCCGTAGTGCAAACTGTGGACCCCGCATAGGCATTTTCGACCCCCCCAGCCAGTCATCCCTGCATTACAGCTGCTCCCCCTCACATCAGGGCCCTGTATAGGCAGCAATCTGTCCCCCCCCCCTCGTTTCGGAACTACACTGCACTGGGAGCACTACATCCCAGCATACCCCCCATCCTCTTACATTTCCATTCCTTCAGCGATATCATCACACATCGTGAGTCTCGCGGGCATCAGCAGTTCACCTTAACTGCACCATTCCCTTGTCCACTCACTTTCAACCTCGCAGCTCCCCGCTTTCACCCTCCACCAGGCCTTTCTGTCTGATCGGCTTCATCGTTCAGCGGCATCGGGTTCACATATTACATCCTTGCTTCCCAGGCTGCTCGCTGCCTTTTACCTCCGGCACTTACTTGGGGTACCCAGGGCCATAGTGACAATTCGAACCCTGCACGTGCCCCCCAACCCCATCCACAGCGGCATGCCAGCACCTTCGCTGCCCCCCCTCCTGACTCAGCATTTGTGCCGCTAGGCGTAGCACGCTTCCCCATGCTCGCAACCTGCGGCACCCTTCCTCTTCCAGCCATCAGCGGCGTCATTGCCACTCACTACCTCATTCTACGTCCCACCCACCACAGCCTGCGCATCTTCCAAGGTTACGCCGTCCTGTACCATCACCTCCCTCCATCCCCAACCACGTTATCATTATCCACGTTCCACGTCCACCTTCACTTCCGGTTTAGCCAAACATTGAGGTTATCCCAGACCAGAATCAGAAGGAGCTCATGGCCAAGTAGTGTTTACACATACGAGGATTGCTTGGCAATAAGATGCTACATGTAGACAACCTACAGCAGACATAAATACACGTAGGAATATACATACAAAATAAACAATACCTTCCTCCCCTTTCCCAATTCACCGCACCAGCCTTAGCATTACCACTATGGCATAGACTTATCTCCCCCAGTACAACCATGCCAAGTACCAATAGCGCCGTCCTCAGTCTCCTTCCAAGTACCATGCAACCCACTCACATGACACCAACCTCTACCTTCTTGCCAGCCTCGCACGTCCAATCTGCCATTACCAGCACTTCCCAGGCGTTGCCCAGACACCCGGATTCTTCTTGTGCACTTCTCGGAACGATCCTTACTCGGTCAGCCCAACATGGGCACCAGAGCAGACCCAAGATATCCACCTTCCTTCAAACCTCCTTCCCAAGCTCACATTTCTTCGTACATTGCACCTACCTCCTACCATCGTAGAGGCACCCATTTCTCCTTCCTCATGGTACACCTAAACTCCCCATGTGCACAGATACAGATTCCCCTTTCAAACCCTTCCAGACCCACGTAAACCACAGTACATCACCAGGCCGCTCTGCTACACCCACTTTCACCACCAAATCAGGCAGAGCCGTCTCACGCTCCTGGTCGCCATCTCTACCTATCCAATATACAATCCAAGATTCTTTTGGACCAGTACTCCGGTCACTCATTCTGCATCGGGCTCCTAGACCACACCGTCAAATTCTTGCCCGTCGCTCTTCTCATGCCTACCATAACTACATCCGCGAACAATCTCACCGGCGTTCTTCGAACCAATGTCCATAACTCTTTGGGGTTCATAAGCATGCCGCTTATCGAGTCGGAGCCCCCACCCTGAGTCTCAACCCCGGGTTCCTGCCGCCCGACCACCAAACCCTAAACAACCTCCTTCATCCCTCCCATTCTCGACCCCTTCATCCCTCTTCCCTCGATCCCGTCATCCCTCTCCCCTCGACCCTCCACCATAAATACTTCTCAATAAACTAAACTTCTATACCTGATATTGGCGTGGACCTTGTTAGTGAAATGGAGTTTATAACTAAAGTTCAGGAACAGGACCACGCCTCCGTCCATTCCAATCAACCACCTGCGCCTCATCCAATTCCTCTAATCAACCATCCACGCTTCATTCATCCACCTGTGTTCCTCCAATCTAATCACATGCACTCCATGTATATAAGCCTGTCTAACCACTTTCTCTCCGTTTCTCAGTTCTCACATCCCCCCACCCAAACCCCGTTTTTTCACCTCTTTCACGGGCAGCACGGTGGCCCAGTGGACAGCACTCGCGGCCTCACAGCAAGAAGGTTCGGGTTAGACTTCGGCTCAGCCCAGGCCTTTCTGTGTGGAGTTTGCGTGGGTTTCCCGGGTTCTCCGGTCTCCTCCCACCATGAAAGACATGCAAGCTAAAATCCTTATTTCTGCCAATTAATCATTTTGTCTTTTCCACAACAGGAACCACAAGGGGGGTTCATAAGCACGCCGCTTATCGAGATGAGCCCCCACCCTGAGTCTCAACCCCCCGGGTTCCTGCCGCTCCGGCCACCAAACCCTAAACAACCTCCTTCATCCCTCCCATTCTTTCAGGTAGGGTTCATAATGCTTCAGGTAGACAGAACAGGCTTCTAGTGGAGAGTCCAGAGCCACCTACAGATGGTGGACAAAATAAAAGGAACACTTCACAAAGTGACACAATAGAAATAGACAATACTGCAAACTACACCTGCTTATTACAATAGTTTTGAGCATCTCCCTAACACTGAGTAAAAAAATGAACGTCCAGATAGACAGAAGGATATTCAGTATCATAAGTGTGTCATTAGAATTACCAACACTAAAGCTCACCAATTAAGTTTTATCTTTAATTCAGTTTCTTTAATCCATTCCTTTATTTGAATATTGAACGTGCAAAATAGTAATTATGTTACAATGCCCAATTCATATATCATTACCTGCTGCGTTAAAGCCAGATCCTTTGAGAATTAACACATAATGTTCCCATGTTATCATTCATACATCCAATTTCTTGAATGTATTGCTTCATAAAACAAAAGACTACATGCTGCTTAAATTCTCAACACTCCCTTGCTTGATCAGATCCAAGGGATGCCAGATCAATGAGGTGGTCTGAGCATGCTGGGCCTGTAGGGAGACGCCAATACAATGTAAAGCAGAGATTGGGTTAGGCTGAGCTCATGCAAGGTTTCATAGCATACTCTCACTCTCACTATAATAATGTGTTTCTACATGGTGGAATGAATGAATGGGTGAATGAGTCTTCACTCGTCAGTTTTTCATAGTCTGTAAAGACACTGAAAAGCTCTGTAGAGTTTAGGGTGATTGCAGATTTGGGTGGTGATTCTCTGTGGGTTCATCACCACAAACATGTCATGCGTAATTAGTCATGTGATCTATTGTTAATAAAAAAAATATTGATCATAGCTGCTGTAAGTCCAAGACATGTATGCGGTGGGTTATAGCTACATTAAGGCTAAGAATGTTACAATCACCCATTTGAGGTAATTTTGTGTATGAGAGTCTGTAAATTTGGGTTGGCTTAGAACAATTACTGGATTATGTTATAGGAAGTGGCAAACATAGTAATGTAACTCCATTTGCTAACTCTGATGACTCCAGACAGAATTCCCACAATCACACCACTGGAAATAACACCAACTCACTAATTGGCTGCCCTTTGTCATCTTTCATGGTCAGGATCCTGTTCAACCAGACTGTGCTGTATGTTACCCTGATTAAATACATTCAGCAAACACTACTCCTCTAAACCATTCATGCATTTGACTTACATTGTATCCACAGATTAGTGGTCTGTCTTTGGGCCTTGTGAATAGTGTGATGGCTCCCCATACAGGCACCAAAGGAAGAGGAAGTTGAGCCAGAAGGCTGGACGAATATCTGACCCAAATTTACCTGCAATAAAGAACAAGAAAGAGACTTTAATCAGTTTGTACTCCCCACACAAAGACACACGATAATTAAGCATGCAGGAAAAAAAACTCCACAGGGCACTACAGGCAAAGGCATGCAGTACAGTATGTCTATGATGACACAAAGAGCGAACAACACATTGCCTCTAGATGTGTTTGATCTTGTGACACTTATGTATGCAGTTTGAAATGTGGGTTGTGACGGCAGGCGAGTCATGAGGTCTTTTTGTATTTTGTTGGCAGACTGAACTGTGACACTGATGGTACATGGCAGTGCGGATGTTCACTTGATTAAAGCTTGTCATCACGGGACTGGTAGAGGCGGGAAAAGAAGATGAGACTCACCTGCCACTATCCCGGCAACAAACACAGTCATGTTGGCACACAAAGAGCGAGCCCAGATCAAGCCCAGGTTACGGTAGGCCTTCCTGGGAGAGGAACAAAAACCAAAACAAATCAAGGGTGATTATACTATTGTGGAGATAGCAGCTAAGATAGAAGGTAAACCAAGTGTTGATCAGTAGAGATAACACATGGCTCTATAATGACATATCACACCCACTTTCTTCCAGCAGTAAAAAAGGTGGGATGGTTTAGAAGAGGATTTCATTTCCATGATATCACCTGCCCTCAGGCAATGCTCGCTCTGAGGTTGAACTCACTGACAGCACTTTATGACTAACTCACACTAGAGGACCCTCTGTTTTCTAAAATTAATGTTGAATTCAGTCCGTTGTGTGGATTTTGTGTGATAAATGCACCCCGGGAAGCTCAGTGGTAAAACCCATTATGTGATGGTGAGCAAGATAAATGAGCTTGACGTGACTTGACTGACTAGACCATCACCCACCTGTCTGTTATCCTGCTGATCATCACCAGGTACCTGATAAAGTGCGCTATTCCATCCCAGTAACACATCATGATGGCATAGGCTGTTCCCAAATAGGGCTCTCCCTAAAACACAGACATTACATGTATAGTGTGCTAATGACAGAATTTAAATGGAGCTTTCTGTTCTTTGATTTAGTGTTTGTTTAATCATCTCCACTGTTGCCTTTATAATCTTTCAAAAAGCGCAGTGTGCAACAAGCACAGATTTGTTTTTACAAATTAATATCTGCATTTAAGATGTGAGAATAAAACACCTACTGTCTTTTGATAGAATTCCATAAAGCCAGAGATAATGCTGTCATATTCCAAGGCACTCGTCAGGTCAATGACACAGGTAAAGGAAAATACAGCAAAAACTGCAAATGAAAGAAAATGTACAGGGAAATAAA